>JARWIR010000001.1:140488149-142888149 GCA_029959085.1 Nemophila menziesii | reverse complement strand
GAGTAGACTTAGTCGCTATACTCATAACCCGAGTAGTGACCACTGGGTTGCACTTCGCCGTCTATTGAAATACTTGAGGGGTACCATCGATCTAGGATTGCACTATAACAAATTCCCTGCAGTCCTTGAGGGTTTTTGTGATGCAAACTGGATCTCTGACAATGACGAAGTAAACTCCACCAGTGGTTATGTGTTCTCCTTAGGGGGAGGTGCTATATCGTGGAAGTCTTCCAAACAGACTTGTATAGCACGCTCCACCATGGAGTCTGAGTTCATAGCACTAGAGTTAGCTGGGCAAGAAGCTGAGTGGTTGAGAAGTCTCTTATCGGATGTGCCACTTTGGGAAGGAAGTGCCACACCTGTATGTATCCACTGTGATTCACAAGCAGCCATTGGAGTCGCTCATAATAGCGCCTATAATGGGAAAAAGAGACATATTCGCATCAGACATGGGTCAGTAAGACAATTACTGAAGAATGGTGTGATAGCCTTGGAATTTGTACGATCAGAGGAGAATCTAGCTGATCCGTTCACCAAAGGCTTGACCAGGAGACTAGTCCTGGAGACGTCGAGGGGGATGGGTCTAAAACCCATTAAGTGGGAACATGTGACTAATGAGTCAATGTGATTTCCCCATCCCTAAGGCTCAAACCCAAATCGTCTAGTTCATAGCCACTTGTGGTGGTCCTTTTGAGAAGGACTTGATGAAAAAGGCGTATCGAGTGTTGAAACTCACATTTGAATTCATAGCCTTTATGGTGGTCCTTTGAGAAGGACTTGATGAATTCAAGGGTAACTTTGAAACCCAAATATTCATGGTAGAGTGTTAAGGAGACGTCCTTACACCACTCTCAAATGAATAAATCCACCATGTTCATAGCCCTTAAAGGGTGGTCCTTAGAGAAGGACTTGATGAACCAAAGGTAATGTTAGAGGGAACCATAACCTTGAATCGGGTAGAGTATGTGCTGTGAGGGTCTCGATCGATAACCGTTAAAGTTCAAGAGTAAGTTCACTTAAACGGAATTCGGTGGTTGCCTCACTTCACTACGTGTCAATTCAAATCGCAAGATATTGACACTTAAGTACAATTCACCCATTCTTCTTTTTGGGACCTTCTCTCCAAACCTTTTGATGACTTTCAAGTATGTGGGGGATTGTTGGAAAACTTGAAAAGTCATAAGATGGTTTTTGGACAATTCTTGTTCTCCCACATCGGTAGGAGGAAAGGATTTATTCCTTCTTTTATAAGGATTAAAATTATCAATGTTCAAATGGCCAACAACCATGCACATAGCAAAGCAATGAGACAACCCACACGCGCGCACCACCACCACCCACCCACCCGACCCGGCCCGGCACCGGCACCGGCGACGGCGACGGCGTGAGGCGTGGGTCGTGGGTCGTGGGTCGTGGTTCGTGGTTCGTGGTTCGTGGGGAGTTTGGGGAGTTTGGGGAGTCAAAAAATGAAAAATGAATTGGATTTTGTACCAGCTCTTATAGTGTGGAGGGTTGACTACTCAACTTAAAACGTAGAGACAAAGCTCCACGAATCTCGCACACGTTAAGGTGAAAGGATATCCCAGCTGTTACTTAGTCAAGTCAAACACGTGGGTCAACTAAGCTGTTACAGAAAATCAAATCAAATAAAACGTGGGGGTTACAAGACTCAAAAACGTCAACCCAATTAAGCCAATTTCGGGAGGAAATCTTGGGCTTTAATGAGAACGTTTCTGAAGGCTTGGTTCCTTCTATCCACTCCCCTATATAAAGAGCACTCTCTACACTTAACAGTCGACGAAAATAACACAAAAGAAAAACACTCTGCCTCGCCACCCTCTCTATATTTTTCCGTTAGAATTCTCTGTTAGAGATACCGGTCACGCCGGAATATCTTTTAACAACGGTGACGCTTTGTTTTTCATTTTCCGTGTAAGTGCTTTGTTATTTCCGTTTCCGTGTAATTGTTAACTCGATTTTTGTAATCGTTTTTTCCGTGTAATTGTTATTCGGTTGTTGTAATCGCATTTCGATTTATTGTAATAGTTAGTCTATTTCAAACCTTTTTTTTTTTTCTTTTCATTTGTTTTTTGTTTTCCGGAAACCATTTTTCTCTTGTAAAACTGGTGGTTATTAATATAACAAGAAGGACTCATGTTTGGTCAACCGTTGATTATGTTACCGTTTAATGTTGAACAACGATTAAATGCAAAGATTATGGTGAAAGATAATGTGGGAGTAGAGATTGTTAGAGATAAAAATGATGAATCGTTTATGAAGTAATCAGTCGTTGATTCATTGAGATTATGAAAACGCAAAGGCGAAGAGTGTTCTTTGCCGACAAAATTAGAAATGAACAATGTGCAATTTCTTTTGTTGACTACCTTCAAAACTCGAGACAAACAAAAAGGAGATGAATATATAAAGGATGAACCATTTTACAAACTTTCAATCTTCTGTCAGAAATATATATATGACATTATTTTGTAGCTTGATAACTAGAAAAGTAAAATTGTAGTACATAACATTAACATTTTGACGGCTGGAATTCATATATAAACGCTTACACAGTAGGTAGTTTCTTAATTAGTATGCATTAAGGCCTGTGGTTTTCAAGATACTCGATAAAGTTTTCCATGTATTTTTTATTGAGATCCTTGTTTCCAAATATTTTAATCATTTCCTTTGCCTTGTCTCGATAAACTTTTCCAAGTTGAGAAACCATAACTTTTTCCATTGACTCGGCTACTGAATTTCTTGTAAACGAACCATTCTCTTCGTCCCTTTCAATTTCTAAACCCAAATTTAATTCCTCGAGCATCTTCGCATTAAATCCTTGATCAACTGCAATTGGTAACATAATTAGTGCACGTCCAAAAGCAAACCCCTCGATGATGGAACTCCAACCACAGTGAGTCAAGAATCCACCTACTGAGTCATGACTCAGTATTTTCGTCTGTGGAGCCCAACTCTTCCAAATGACACCTTGATCCTTAGTCCGGTCCTCAAATTGATGCAGCAGAGACTCGTTTAAACCAGGTGGCTTCCTCAAAACCCAAAAGAAAGGTAACCCAGATAACTCCAACCCGAGGGCTAACTCGTCGAGTTCATCTTGACTCAGTACCGCTTCACTCCCCAATGCCACATACACCACAGACTCTTTATTTTGCTTATCGAGCCATTTCTTTATAGAAGCCCAATTAGCTGAATCATCTTCGATATCTTGCGAATAAGGTGGCATGAAACCAACTGGAATAACAGGCTTTTGTTTAAGCTTTGCAAGTAAATCCAACCACACAGGTTCAAACTCCGAACAATGTCGTAACGTTATAACATCACAACCTTTGGTGACCATTCCATTTCGATAACGATCATTGACTTTTGAAAATTTAGCTACAGTTTCACGATTATGCTTTATCTGATACTTTCTGAAGGCTAAATTAGAAGGAAACGGAATCCATTTAGGAGGAATTAAATCATCCTTTATTTCATCTGTAGGACCTTCAATCATTACATCAGGAGGCCCAATAAAATCCAAAAACCACGCAGTCCCCATATTAAACATCACAGATTTGATGCTAAGCCTGCTAGTAATTGGTGGTAGCCAAAAAGGAGCAAAATCATATATGATCCAATCTGGTTTTGACGATTCCAGGAACTGAGTCAACTCTGGTTCCATGCCGTCAAAAGCGTCTTTGAGAAGGTAGACTTCAGAAGGAGGAAGATCCATGGTGGCTTCAGCATTTTCAGGGAGACTTTGGATTCTTGGTAGAGAGATATGGACGAAATTTATCAGAGTTGCCAGGGTTGGAGGTAGTTTTGGTAAACGTAGGATATTTTTAGGAGTGGAAATGAAGGAGACTTTGTGACCCTTTTGAGCTATGTACTTAGCTAGCTCTAAGTATGGAATCATGTGACCGAAGGCTAGCCATGGGAACATCACTATGTGCATTTTAGAACTGGTAGCCATTTATTATGATTAATGTGATGCTTGATTGTGCATCTGATAACTCTATTACTTGGTATAAGTAAAGACAGAAAAGGGGAGACTTTTCTTGTTCCAAATAAGAGACGTGGAGTATTGCGTCATCCTCTAGGCTAAAGTATATCATGGTTACCGAAAATATCTTAGAATTTGAAAATCAAGCCAACTTGGACATAATTTTAAAGTTCAACAGGTTCATTAATAATAATAATTTAATAGAACTAGAATCAAAGGGTGCTTCAAAGGGTGCTTTTATACATGGAATAACAATAGAGAAGCAAAAGATAATGTAAGAGAAAAGCTAGATAGAGGGCTTTGCAATCTAAAGTTTTTAGAACTTTTTCCAAATGCTATTATCAAAGTGCCACCGGCGGTGGGGTCGGATCACTCTCCGTTAATACTTGAAAGAGAATTTAAAAATAGATCAAATAAACAACACTGTATTTTCGACTCTAGATGGTTGGACAATGAGAAATGCCTTGAAGTAGTTAAAAACTCATGGTGTACTTTTAATAAAGGAAATTCGATTAGTAAATTTCAAGCTAAGAAAAATAAAACTTGCAATTCATTAACGAAGTGGAGCAAAAACACATTTCCTAACTAAAAAGAAGAATCATAGAACTACAACAAGAATTGGAAATGCTTCAAGACGAAGGAAATCGTGACTATCACTATGGTAATATTAAAGAGATTAAGAAAGAAATTGAGGATCTCTGGGAAAAAGAGGAAATATACTGGGCAGATAGAGCGAGAGATCAACATATACAATGCGGAGATAAAAATACAACGTATTTTCATAATAGCACTAAGGTCAGAAGAAATATCAATAGGATTGTCGCGATCAAAGATGAAAGTGGAAGATGGAAGGAGGAAATGGATGAAGTTAAAAAATCTTTCAAAATTACTATGTTACGTTATTCAAAAAAGAGGAGAAAAACGAAGATGAAGACATCACGGGATATATACCATGTAAAGTTACTGATGAAATGAATAAAGAATCGATCAAGATACCGGATGTCGAGGAAATTAGAGAAGCTGTATTTAGTATGTCGGGAGTGAAAGTGCCTGGGCCTGATGGGCTAACGGGTAAATTTTATCAAGAGTTTTGGGAAATCGTCAAAGAAGATGTAACTGGAATTGTGTTGGATTTTTTTAACCTTAAATGCAACATTGAGGATATTAATGATACACTAATAACCTTGGTACCTAAAGGAGAGTCACAAGAACAACCGAATGATTATAGACCAATAGCGTCTATCAATTTCATATACAAGATCATTGTCAAAATACTTGCACTTAGACTACAACCATATATGAACACTATAATATCACCTACGCAATCGGCTTTTATAAAAGGAAGAAGCATCCAAGACAACATCTTAGTGGCACGGGTGATATCCTTTTTCTTAAATTGCAAACGAAACTCGAAAAAGAATTATGCTGCGGTAAAAATTGAACCAAACGCATATAAAAACCAAAAATTAAACCGCATCGAACATTAACCGAACCAGAAACCTATGAAACTGAACCGTTGAAAATCGTTCGGTTCGACGACAACACCCTTAAAAACCAACACGATTCGGTTTTGGTTTTGGTAAAAAACTTAGCCGAAACGGACCGTACTCACCCCTAGTTACCGCATAGATATTGGAGTTGGACTAGGATGTAAAACCATAAAAGTGTCATTCTTAATGAAAAATACCAATCTATATTCGTCGCTTCCATTGCATGGGAAAGACATCATAGGTCCCACTTCATCTAATCCTAGGTCATCAATGCATAAACTTGGTAACTGTTGTTCCACCATAAATCATCCCATTTTCTCTCTTGGATATATAATTTTGAAAACACGCATATTCTAAGAAAAACGTGAAATTGCATAAGGGATGTATGTGAAGTGATCCATGGAAGAATACCTCTAACTTGTTCATACAAAATCTTCACACATACAACAGGGAAGCATCAAAGGATATTGTAAACCAGAAGGTGGCCCCCTCCTCATATAAAAAAGACATTTAACACTAAAAGCATCATGATAAATATCATTCCAAATACCCTATTCAAATACAAGAAAACTATTGACTCAACAAAGGTGCATTCCAGCCCAAGGACACCCAGATGTGCGTGAAAGTTATGAATCAAACATTCTGTCATCGCATTACACTATGTCACCCTTTGGTTTCTATCAGGAAAAAAGGCCTTAACCATACTTCACAAGTGTACAAATTATTCTAAGTAATAATGTTATAAGTAGATAGCCAAACTCGTATGGACATATTGAAAACTACAATTTTTCCAATCTAACTTGTATTGGAAATAAAGAAATTTAAATGGGGAAGGTTGTTTAGTTTGTATAATTAAGAGTAACTAACTAGAAATAAAATAAATGGAGGTAAATTAAAATATTGGTTCTTCAATCTTTGAGAGGGCTTCATGTTGGATCTTATAATTTGTCTAGGAATGTATTCCAACTTAAAAAATGGAAAGAAGATTGAAATATATGCAAACTTCCTACTTTAAAATGATTAACATAAAAAATAATTAAATTGTTGGAAAATCACACACACTTATATTATATAAAAGAAAAACACCTTCAAGAAATTCGGGTAGAGAAATTTTTGCATCGTCTTCTTGTATGAAAGAAGTTGATGAAGTAGTTAACCTGGATTTTGAGATTCTTCAAGGTACTTTTATGAACTTCTTCTGATTTTCTTAATATTCTCATTTAATTTGTTACAATATCTTACTAACGGGAGTGGGTTTACAAATACCGGAAACGGAAAAGACTTAACTTTTGAAAACACTAAACATGAAAGTGGAATGAAGAAACAAATTCTTCCTTCTCAGTCTATTTAGATGTATGGCGTGTAGGGGTGGAGAGTTTTTTTTATCACGAAATAAAGAAAAATATAATTAATAATTATTATATATTCTCTCTTTTGTTTCTAGTATTTATATAACTGTATCGAAAAGTTTCAATAAATATAGAATTCGAAATCTCATGTTTAAACAATATAAATAAGAGATTTTTACCCAACTGATCTTTGAGATCCCTCTCTTCTCCTGAGACTCAACCACATCTTATATATATGCCCTTCTTATTAAAGACTACTAATAAGATTTAACATTATTACCTACTTTTTCCACTACCCATAATATCCTTAATATATTTTTTAGCCACTATATATATTAAATAAACACCCATTTATCCTTCTATCATTATCTCTCCTTTTTAGCATCTTTCTCTATCATTCTATCCACTCTCTCTATTCTATTTTTTTTTCGTCTGCCATTTGCTTCCTCAGCCAAAGAGAGATACCTTGTCATGGTTGTGAACAAACAAAGCACCATGTTCGCATAACTCGCGCATCCATGGAAGATCCAAACCATTGGAGAGATAAGAACCATGTTAGCATCTCCAATCTGTTCGCACATCTCCGATCCAGTCTGAAGCAATAACAGTAGATTCAAGCACTACGTTTGCACAGCGCAGCAGTCATGGAAGCTTGAAGCTTGGTAAGAAAAATGGCTCGTGAAAAAAAAAACTCAAGAAAGCTCGAGTACTCAATGTTTTTTGTGTAATACTCGGTGATTTTTGTGTAATACTTAGGAATTTTATGTGCAGTTGAGCAATCTACATGGCGTTCAATACAATATATCCATTCGCATGAAATAGGTGTCCTGCCACATGGAGGTGGAACCAAGTCCTACGTCTTTTGACTCATTAAAATCGTTGTACTCGTCAGCCATAGTTAGTTGTCAACATTGGATTTTAGTAGCCTCTTTATAAGAAGAAGGTTCAATTAAAGAAGAAGATAGAACAGTGGATTGACACTTATAGGATGGTTTTAAAGACCCTGTTGTAGACCGAGTAATCATATGGTGAGTAGGAATTATAGGTCGAGGAGAAGGTGATGGAGACTGGGTAGATGGTTTAATGAATTTTTAAGGTCCTACAGATGAGTTGAAGGATTATTTGGTCCCTCCTAAATGGATTTTGTTTCCTTCTAATTCAGCCTTTAGAAAATATCAGGTAAAGCATAATCTTGAAACTATACATAAATTTTTAAAAGTCAACGATCGTTTTCGAAATGGAGTGGTCACCAAAGGTTTTGATGTTATATATTTATCTTTACGACATTGTTTGGAGCCTGTGTGGTTCGATTTACTTGCAAAGCTTCAACATAAGCCTGTTATTCCAGTTGGTTGCATGCCACCTTATTCGCAAGATAGCGAGATGATTCAACTAATTGGACTTCTATAAAGAAATGTCTTGATAAGAAAAATGAAGGTTATGTGGTGTGTGTGGCATTAGATAGTGAAAAATCACTAAGTCAAGATGAACTCAACGAGTTTACTCTAGGGTTAATGTTATCACGACTTCATTTTGTTTGGGTTTTGAGGAAGCCACCCAGGTCAAACGAGTCTCACTTGGTTGAGCTACCACATGGTTTTGAGGACCGGACTAAGTATCGAGGTGTTGTTTGGAAGAGCTGGGCTCCACAATTGAAAATACTGAGTCACGACTTAGTAGGTGGGTTCGTGACACACTGTGGTTGGAGTTCCATCATCGAGGGACTTGCTTTTGGACGTGCACTAATTATGTTGTCATTTGTTGTTGATTAAGGATTGATTGCTAGGGTTCTCGGGGCATAAATCTTGGTTTAGAAATTGACAGGGACGAAGAGGTTGGTTCATTTACAAAAAAACTCAGTGGCTGAGTCAATGGAAAAAATTATGATTTCTCAACTTGGAAAAGTTTTTATCGAGACAAAGCAAAGAAATATTTGGAAACAAGGACCTTAACAAACGATACATTGAAAACTTTATTGAGTATCTTGAAAATCACAGGCCTTAATGTATATTAATTGTAATTAAGAAATTATTGTGTGCCTTATGTTTAAATATGCCAGCCTAGTTATCTAGCTACAAAATAATGTGTATGTATCTATATGTATTAAATATATTCTTTTATTTATATTGGTTGGGTAAACTATTGTATAAATAAAAAAGAACCGTACACGGTACAAGAAAATTCCTATCTAAGCTCGAAAACTTAAGGTAGAAACAATGAAGCTAAAACAGTTATCTCATATTAATACAAGTTAATCTCCCACTATCATTTAAAAAGGAATGATGAAGGAACAAGGATTGTAAAATGGAAAACGTACACAACATTATCTCCTTAATAATCATTATCCTAGAGGTTTGTTAAGCTCGCCTAACAAGATGATTTCTTACCTTCCATATGCAATACACGGTAGTTCCAAAACCAATCCTCCAAATCTTTCTCCTCCAATTATCTTGACTTTTGAGTTTCTTAAGCCACTTCAAAGTGCTCAAAAGATTATTCATATCCTTATAAATCCCTAACCATTTTTCAAATTTATCCCAAATATCCCTTGCATAAGTCAATCAAAGTAAAGGTGTGTGTTTGACTCAAAGTCTTCTCCATATAAAACACAAAGTGGATCCAACTCCAGATAAATAATACAATCCTTTGTTTTAAGTCTCTCCCTTAACTACTTTATCATCTTCCTTCATACAAGACGACAATGCAAGAAATTCTCTACCCAAATTTCTTCGAGGTATTTTTCTTTCATTGAATATGTGTATGTGTGATTTTCCTACCATTAATTATTTTTCATAATCATTTTAAACTAGGAACTTTGCATATAAATTGAACTTCTTTCCATTTTTTTAAAATTGAAATACATGCCTAGACAAATTATAAGATCCAAAATGAAGCTCTCTCTTTGATCGAAAAAACAATATTTTACTTTACCTCCCTCTCTTTTATTTCTAGTTAGTCTTTCATATTTATAAAAACGGAACAACCTCCCCCATTAAAACTTCTTTAATTTCAATACTTGTTAGATTGGAATACTTGTAGTTTTCAATAAGTCTATATGGGATTAGTAATCTACTTATAACATTATTACTTGGAATATTTTGTACACTTGCGAAGTATGGTTAACACTTTTTCTCCTACTAGCAACCAAAGGGTGACATAGTGCAATGCGATGAGGGAATGTCTGATTCATACTCTTCATGCACATCTTGTGACAGGGGCGGATCTTATGTAGGCCGAGAGGGCTCAAGCCCCCCTGAACCTGTAAATTTTATCATACATAAATGTAATTTTGTTCCGAAAAATAATTAACCAATCTCTGAACATTTATGTAAAACGAGCATGCTCTAAAAGACACATAAGTCATTCTTACTTAGTGTTTTAATATCTTTACACATTTTAGGATATAATAGAGGTTAGGGGTTTGAATCTTAGCATTTGGTTTATTTTTTTTCAAATATAATAAAAGAATTACAAATTAAATTAAAACATGATTTAACCTTATAAAAAACCCCTTGTTCTTAAAAAAAGACATAAGTTATAAATTCGTCGATTTTCATAAGACCGACTAATTAAATATTGAAATTATTTTATACAAGTCTCGATTTTGAGTTTGAAAAAGTAATACTTAATAATTTCATTGTAAATTAATATAATTCTAATGATATTATATAAATTAAGTATAATGATGCTAGTTTACATATTATTTTGGAGGGGTAATCTTATCTATTAAAGATACGAGAAATGTAATGGTGTTGAATTTTTATATTTGCATTTTGACATTAGTAGTTATATATTTATGTATCCTATTTTTACCTTAAAAAATTTAGGAAACGTTGACCTCCGAACTCATATATATTTGAAGCCCCCATCCGAATTTATCTTAAGGATCCGCCTTTGTTTGGTGGTCCTTAGGCTGGAATGTGCCATTGTTGAGTTAATAGTTTACTCGTATTTGGACTGGCTATTTGGAATGAAATTCATTATAATTCTTTGGTGTTGAATTATTTTTTTAGATTTGGTCATATGAGGAGAGGACCACCTTTTGCTTTGCGAGTATCCTCGAACACTTCCCTATTGTTTGTGTGAAGATTTTGCCAAACAAATTAAAGGGATTCTTCCATGGATCACTTCGAGTACCTCAGTTATGCGATTCCCATATTTCTCGAGAATATGCATGTATTCAAAATTATATGCAAGAGATACAATGGGATGATTGATGGTGGAACAATAGTTACCAACTTCATGCATTGATGACCTAGGATTAAATGATGTGGGACCTACGATGTCTTTCCCATGTATTGTCAACAACGATTATAGGATAATACTTTTCATTGAGAATGACACTCTTAGGGTTTTAAGTCCTATTCCAACGCTAGTTTCTATGTGGTAACTCAATTGATTAATATTAGAAATTTTTTACATTTCACACAAATGTCGCCAAACTAATAATGTAAAAGAAGTGTCTTGTGCAAGTAAAGTGTTAAGTGATGTCCATGTTCACTGCTTTAATAGAACTCCTTCATTCACATGTACTACAATGTGAATCTCTAAATGACAACAAGAAGGTTAGTGCATCCATGATTAGGGATCTGAAGGCACTCTTACACTTAAGTTAGTGACGTGTTTAGAGACGAATCCCCTAGATTGAATATGTTGATAAAAGTTGCAAAGTAATATTGTAAATTGCACTTCAAAGATATATAATAATGAGTTACTTGAACAAAATGAGAGAAATGGCTATTACATAGCATGATGGATTATATTTGGTTATCTGACAATTGTAACACGTATGATTGGTTATGCGTAACGACATGCCAAAGAAGGTGGGCTACTAGGAGTTTGATTATAACTTATACCCTTGACGCATAAATACTAATAGTGGAAAACTGTTTATGTTAGGCTCTACGAAGATTACGTGGAGGAAAATTGCATGATGAATTCATTTCATCAAGTATTGTTATCGAGGGCATATGAGTTAGAGGCTCAAGGCGTTTGTAGGTATTATAAACAATTCTTTTGAATACGTTAAAGGAATTAGGCCAGTAAAAAATCATTCTTATTCCCCTTTTGGGGAGATCAACATCACTTTAGGCGTGGTTGAACCACTGCGATCTCTGGTGATCATTATCCATAATATATCTAGTAGGGTTGCATCATTTATAAGCAGGTCAATATCTATGCCCCGTTTTAGCCTTCCAATCTACACATGTCCATAACCTGAAAGATAGGATCCACAACAAAACCATCTTTCTACACAGTATGTAGAATGTAGGCATATTCATGTAACCAACGACCCCATACCCTTCATAAACCTCTTTGCATCAAAAGATTCATGAAACTCCAAAGAATCACTTGAATTGATTCTACATTCCTAAAAATAATCTAAACTTTTAAAATCACTTTTAAAAGATTCTTGAAAAAACTACTTAAAGTGATTTTAAATTTCAAAGTACTTTTTTATATTTTTTGAAAATTTTAAATTTAATAAAAAATATTTGTAACTCTAAAATAATCAATCCTAAACAAACCTCACTCTTGACATAAAGTATCCAAAAATAACTTTTCTCAACTAACAAGAGATCATAATATAACGCTGAGTAAAATACAAATTAGATCCTCATTTTCCTCAACTTCCCAATTAAAATCCTAGTTGGAAAAAAATCCTATTAAAGTCCCAATTTTAATTGGCTGGTTTGAATTTTTTACGTTTTACCCTTCTTCTTTATAGGTACGGACCAGGACGAATTTTATTTTAAATATGTTTTTTTATTAAGTCCTTCAATAGTAAAAAAACTAGTGCAAATCAAATCCGGGCTAGCCCCATAATAAACAAAAATAATAAGGGGTTGGCCCCATAATGAACAAAAACAACAAGGGGTTGCCCCCATATAGAATAGAAACATATGCCAACTATACAAATATTATATAACCCAATATATTTTCAGCCAATATTTTTACATGTATGAGTTGTACCCATATTGAACAAAAACAATTAACAACCCATACTAACCTTTTAAACACTAATTGGCCATCCCCATTACCTACAACCCAACTAGATGGGGCTGGACCCAATAGGAATTACAGTAAAAAACAAAAAAAAATCTTAGACTCGTATTAGGGTCTGGCCCCATTACCTACACCAACCATTTTTAAGGCTGACCCATTAACGCATTACATTAAAAAAAAACCAGAATCACGATCTGGATCGACGAGATGGGCGGTGACGGAGGAGAGAGTAGCAGAGATGGTTGGTGTTGGTGGGGTTGGGTGTCTTCTTCAACTCGAGGTGGGGGCGGTTTTGGTGAAGCAGCTAGTGAAGTGTTTGAAGGCGGCGATGGAACGGGGTCGCAGAGATGAAGATCAGCGCGTCAACGGCGGCTTCGAGATCTGGTGAAAAATGGGGATGGTGGTGGGGTGGCGAGGTGGGGGCAGTTTTGGTGAAGCAGAAGGCCATACCTGGCATCGATGGCCAGGACTGGTGATGGTGGAGGGCGGCGAGGCAGCAACGATGGTGGGAAGGTAGTGTCCAGATCTGATGGGGATGAAGGGGAGGGTCGTGGTGGTGAGTGGTTTGGTGGGGGTGTGTGCTTGGTGGTGATGAAGTAGGTGATGTGGGCGGTGGCGATGGTGATGATGGTGGTGGGGTTGGTGGATCTCGATGGCAGCAACAGGGGGTTGGTGGATCTGCAGCAACGACAGGGGCTGGGGTCGTGGCGGTGATGAAGATGGTGGGGGTGTTTGGGTGTGTTGCTGTGTCGGGAGGGGGTGGGGGTGGGTTTCAGACGGAGGCAGAGAGGAGAGACAAAGATGAAGAAGGGGTTTGTCTGCAGAGATGAAGAAGGAGGAGAGGGGAGGGGGTCTGCAGAGATGAAGAAGGAAGAGAGGCTCGGTGGGAAGGTGGCGCAATGGTGGGAAGGTGGGAGGCACTGGTTGGAAGGTGGGAAGCAGCAGGGGGTTGGTGGTATTTTACAGAGAGAGAGAGAGTAAGATTGAGAGAATGGGATGGGGTGGGGGGTTTCGGTTTATTAATGGGTTTGGGGTGGGTTTTTTGTGTTTTATTGTGGGATAGGGTTTGGGGGTATTTTGGTACAATTCCTCCATCTAATTGGACTAGTTAGGGGTTGGTTGAAGTGAGGACTTATAATAGAAAGTAGGGTGGGAGTTGGGTTTTAAAAAGTAATTACCCCTATAACTAGCAACTTTGCTATAAGCTTTGAGTACGTCAAAATGCACGTAATAAGCTACAAATATACTCTCCAATCCATTCAAATCCCATAATATCAGTCTTAATATTTATATGGTTAACCTTCCTGATGATAGTTAATTTGCAGATCAAAGTGTGCTTTTAAATTCTAACATATTTTCGGTATCTATCTTATTTTTCAAAATTGATAAAACATGTTTACTCGTGTTTCATACTTACTTTAGACTAGAGGATGACGCCCAAATTATAAAGAGACACTCCATGTTTCTTGTTTGGAACAAAAAATTCCCCCATTTCGAACAAAAAAAAAAAAGAACATAAAAATGGCTCCCCTTTTCTGTCTCTACTTATACCAAGCATTAGAGTTATCAGCTGCACAATCATAAAAATGGCTACCAGTTCTAAAATGCACATAGTGGTGTTCCCATGGCTAGCCTTTGGTCACATGATTCCATTCTTAGAGCTAGGTAAGCACATAGCTCAAAAGGGTCACAAAGTCTCCTTTATTTCTACTCCTATAAACATTCTCCGTTTACCCAAACTACCTCCTACTTTAGCACCTCTAATAAATTATGTTCAACTCTCTCTGCCTAGAATCCAGAATCTTCCTGAAAATGCTGAAGCCACCATGGACCTTCCTCCTTCTGATGCTTACCTTCTCAAAGACGCTTTTGATGGCATGGAACCAGAGTTGACTCAGTTCCTGGAATTATCAAATCCGGATTGGATCATATTTGATTTCGCTCCTTTTTGGTTACCACCTATTACTCGCAGGCTTAGCATCAAGTCTGTGTTATTTAGTGTTGTGAGTGCGTGGTTTATGGATTTTCTTGGGCCTCCTGCTTTAATGATTGAAGGTCCTACAGATGAAATAAAGGATGATTTGATTCCTCCTATATGGATTCCGTTTCCTTCTAATTTAGCCTTTAGAAAGTATCAGGTAAAGCATAACCGTGAAACTGTAGCTAAATTTTCAAAAGTCAACGATAGTTATCGAAATGGAATGGTCACCAAAGGTTGTGATGTTATATCGTTAAGACATTGTTCCGAGTTTGAACCTGTGTGGTTGGATTTACTTGCAAAGCTTAAACAAAAGCCTGTTATTCCAGTTGGTTTCATGCCACCTTATTCACAAGATAGCGAACATGATTCAACTAATTGGGTTTCTATAAAAAATTGGCTTGATAAGCAAAATAAAGAGTCTGTAGTGTATGTGGCATTCGGGAGTGAAACGGCACTGAGTCAAGATGAACTCAACGAGTTAGCTCTAGGGTTGGAGTTATCAGGGCTGCCTTTCTTTTGGGTTTTGAGAAAGACACCCAGTTCAAACGAATCTCACTCGGTGGAGGTGCCACGTGGATTTGAGGACCGGACTAAGGATCAAGGTGTCATTTGGAAGAGTTGGGCTCCACAGGCGAAAATACTGAGTCACGACTCAGTAGGTGGATTCTTGACTCATTGCGGTTGGAGTTCCATCATCGAGGGGCTTGCTTTTGGACGTGCACTAATTATGTTGCCATTTGCTGTTGATCAGGGATTTAATGCGAGGATGCTCGAGGAAATAAATTTGGGTTTAGAAATTGAAAGGGATGAAGAAAATGGTTCGTTTACAAAAATTTCAGTAGCCGAGTCAATGAAAAAAGTTATGCTTTCTCAACCTGGAAAAGTTTATCGAGACAAGGCAAAGGAAATGATTACAATATTTGGAAACAAGGACCTCAATACAAAATACATGGAAAACTTTATCGAGTATCTTGAAAACCACAGGCCTTAATGCATATGTATTCAAAATAAATCTTATCTAGCTACAAATAAATGTCCTTTGCTTGTTACAAAAGATTAAAACTTTGTAAAATGGTTCATCCTTTATATATTCATCTCTTCTCTATTCGTCTCGTGTTTTGAAGGTAATCAACAAAAGAATCGGCACATTGTTCATTTCGAATCTTATCGCCAAAAAACACACTCTTCACCTTTGCGTTTTCTCTATAAATATTTCCACACTCACGATCCATTACCAATCTCAATGATTCAACGACCGATTTCTTTATAAACGATTCATCATGTTCATTTCTAACAATCTCCACTCCCACATTATCTTTCACCATAATCTTCGCATTCAAACGTTGTTCAACATTAAACGGTAACATAATCAACGGTTGACCAAACATGAGTCCTTCTATAATACAAGACCAACTACATTGAGTTAAAAAACAACCAACTGACTCATGAGCTAATATTTTCAACTCAGGTGCCCAACTTCTACAAACAATGCCACGTCCTTTCATTCGTTGCTCAAATCCACTTGGAAGCTTAACCTCATCATTTTCATTCAACACAGGCAATTTCTTGTATGACCATAAAAAGGGAAATCCAGATAGCTCTAACCCTAGAGCCAATTCCGTAAGTGTATTTTGACTTATTATTGTGTTACTTCCTAGTGAGACATATATAACAGACCCTTTTTCCTTTTTGTTTAGCCAGTCACTAATCGCAAGCCAAGTAAACGTTTTATCATCTCCGTTTTGTTGAAGAGAAGGTGGCATTAAACCTAATTGTATTACTGGTTTTCCGCGAATTTCAAACCTATTATAGTCACTTTCAAAACAGTCTCGTGTTACAATAACATCACACCCATTGATTGCCATAATAAGTTTGTCATCTACATCCCGATTAGTTTTTTCTATCACTAAAGATACCATTGAAGCTAGACATGATGTATTGGTACCATTGAAGAAGGCACGTGAGATACCAAGGTTAGATATAACAGATAGTAACCAAATAGGCGCAAAGTCGTATATAATCCAATCAGGAGCTGAATTCTCCAGGAATTGTGTTAATTCAGTTTGGAGAGTAGTACTATTAAAGGTGTGCATTAAGCTATATTGAGTATTTGTTTGAGGTAGAGAAAATGTCACAAAATTTATGTAAGGGGCTAAATTTGGTTGAAGTTTTGGTAAGCGTTTGATTATTTGAGGAGTAGATATAAAGGAGATTTTATGTCCTTTGCTTGCAATTAGCTTTGAAACATCAAAAAATGGAATAAGTTTATCTGAGGAGCACCATTGGGAAACTACTACATGTAATCTATTGGTATCTGTCATGGTTACGCGTCTGTAGATATATAAGGTTGGAATATTTTATCCGTGAAGGTTAAATAGCCGAAAATTATAATAGTTGAGTGATAAAGTAAATATGAAATTAAAGGATATATAGTTGGACATTTTGAGATCAATGGTGATTCTTTGAAACGGTTTAAGTTTCTAATACAATGTATAATCCAGTAACTTCAGTTACCTAATTAAAGTGTTATAAGTACCAAATAAATAGAAGCAACTGTAATACATTTATTACCTTGATTTCCTTTTTTTCTTAATTAGAAATTGTATATTACTAATTTCAACTGTCAGAACATTACATGAAAAGCAAATTGCACAGAAACCTTGCAGGTTACAATTAATTACACTTGATCTCCAACAAATAAAAAGGAGACAGGAGAAAACCCCCAAAAAGCTACTAACGATTTACAAATTTGCAGAAAATAAAGTAGCTCAAACTAAAATGCCTTACAGTGCATAGATTCACTTTAAACAAATCTCAATATTCCAATTACTTGAAAGCTTGATTGCACATCAATTTTAGCAACTTTAAATTTTGCAACACATCATTTGAAAATCACTTCCAAGCTAATAAGTCTTGAGCTTTGAAATCTATCACCACATTCCCAACAAAATCATTAAGAAATCAGAAATCTTGTAATGCAAATAATACCCTTGTTCATAAGGATTAGAACGTGCATTCCATCACATAAAGGTGTATGTTTATACCTTTTCTAATTGTGTGAGTGATGAAATTGTAGGCAATATCTCTCATTTTTAAGAGCCTCTTTTAGAACCAAGACATACTTGGAACACATTTCACATCCAAATAGGCTTACCGTTAAGAAGCACACCAGCAACACACTGACTCTACTAAAAGTTAGAACAACAAACAGAATCAGGATAAACTCCTTATATTTAGATAGATAGGGTAAACATTTAGAGTAGGGACTGATATTTAGGTTAGGGAGTTAAATATCTAGATTGGTAAGTAGAAAACACGTAAAAATCTGTGAACTTTGTTAAGCACGTATATTGAGTACATCGAATGGATTGTTTTTTGATTGAAATAAATCACCTAATTGATTGTATTATGAGAAGTCGTATACATTAGTTAATCAATCAGATTAAGTTTTATAACTTTAGAGATAACTTTAGAGATTCGTGACTCTAGACAAAAATTTCTATAAATAGATCATTACAATGGATGTGCTATACTCTCTCGTCTATTAATGTTGTCATATTTTTTTCATACAATAAAACAATTAATTTTCTTTATTTTATTAAACGACCTTCAACTAACTAAATAAATGAATTTAATAATGATAAACTTTTGAATACTAAATAAGGATAAAAAATTAGTAGAAAATGTATGAAAGTTTCTTGATATATTCAATAGACAACCTTTTGTAGACATTTACTTTTAGAAATTGTGACAAACATTGATGGACGGAGGAAGTAATTTCAAGACGCCTGAAAATCACCTAACTCAACTGGCCCAGAAACATGTTGCACGTGCCCAAATATCCCGATATTGTCCAAATTCCTTTTTCCGTGGATATATAAGATTTTGCAGCAAAATCTTCCAAAATTACGCTTAGTTCATCTTATGTGGTGTGAAAATCGCACCACCAAAATCAACCAATCCTGCCTCATCACAGGTCTTATGCGAAACACGGGAGGAGTTTTGCCCCCCTCTCTCTACTCATTGTAACCACATAAGGGATGCATATTTAGAAAAAGTCATGTCTTTCAGTCATAGCTTGCTTAATGGTGTATTTTGAGAGAATTTTTTTCCCTTTCTCAACCTTCTTGAATAAAAAATCAAATTTTAAAACACCAGAAAATAACCTAAAACATGTGAAAAATAGTTTGAATACATTAACAACATTGAGAATTATACATTTATAAAATCATATATTTTTTAAAAAGTTGGAGATTCTCTATATAAACCATATTAGAACCTAAATATTATTTTATATCAAAGAATAAAAATCACATAATTCTAACACCCCTAAGAATACAAAACTTATAAACTCAAGACTCTAAAATTGGAAACTTTTAAAATAATGAATAATGACTCTGATACCAATTGTTGGATTTCCGTAAAGATCCATTTAGACCAAGAATAAAATACGATAACAACATAATATCAATGAAACTAGAAAAATTCAAAGATGTAAGGAATCTTCAAGAATATTTTTACAACTTAGATTCACAAAAAGTATATTAATCACATAAAACAAATTATGCATAATGAAAAATAATTGGGGAGCATGTTTATAAGGAGTGGACAGAAAATCTAGCCCGGCATATGGGGAAGGGGTGGTCAGAAGAAGCTGTCTAACCTTTACAGGCGAGGTGCTAAAAACTATAAAAAATGTACATTTGTCCATAGTGCAATCCCGATTAAAAGTTTGTCTTACCAATTTGTTTTACTCTTAAATCGTGATCTTGTGAGATCAATTCGTCTTACCTTATTTTAAGAGAATTTTCTTATTTAAGTAATAAGACTTTCATAATACTATGTCTTGACTAAAGTAACGATCATACTCAATAATTTATATAATTTCGTGAGCAAATGGGTCAGATTCCTATAATTCTATGAAAAACCTTGTCTCAAGATTCGTGTTTTATTTGTGATTAGAACAATACTTTACCGAGATTTAAACCTAATAAATTGTGTAGTCTCATTATTTGACCTTGACTATAAAAAATTTAATAGAATTTGGACTTTCAATATTTAGTAATACGAGTAATAACTTAAGGTTTTAATAGGAAACTGAAAATTTATCAACACATATTAATAAATACGGGATCTCTTATTTTCAGTGTCGGTCCTAGAAGAGCCTAGAAACAATCACATTAGCTCCCCAAAATATAACTTTTTAGGCCCCCTTAAGCCTACCCTTATATATAATATATAGGTCATTAGAGTACTGAAGGCACCTCCTTATCTATCCGAATGGAATTTAAGAGGATAGTTGAATCCTGGTAGTGTTTAAATCCCATTTCACCCTTAAAACAAGAAAAGCATAAATCGTGTCTAGCGGGGATTACTAGCATTTCTCGAGTTAATCTCTATACATTCTTACAACTTTCTTAATCATTAGTTTTTATTTCATATTATTATTAACTTCTTAATTAGAGAAACCAAATAAAAATCTTTATTTTCTGCCTATTATTTTAGCAACGTCAACTAAACCTAGAACTAAGTTATCGATTAATTAAAGAAGGATAGAATTTGGAAAAGGGAGAGTCAAAGTAAAAAAGGTCTCTATCCATTCATCTTAGTTCTAATTATTCCACGATTTTTTTTTTCCTTTTTTTAATCTTTTTTACCTTTTTTTATACTTTGTGCTCTTTTATTTAGATTAGTTGTTATTTACTTGATCTCCTTGGATCTAACAACTTTTCTTCCTCTCTTTTTTCATCTTCACAACTCGGATACCTTTTTCTTTTCCTTTCTTTTTCTCATTTACTTCATTCACAACCTCTCTTTTGTCTCACCCTCTTTTCCTTCATTTCTTCACCTTTTCTATTATTCTTGATCTTCTTTTTTCTGCTTCCATTCATGACTAAGATGCTTAGGGTAAGTCCAACAGCCTCCAAATCGTATTGCCACAATTGGGAGTCAAATACCTATTATCTATCAAATATTAACTTCTTAAAGCAGTTTTGCTCTAACAGCTTCCCAATTTCAATTTTAAGTCTAATGTTTAGTTTAATGTTCTTATTGTTCCTCATTTCACTTCAGACCATTGTATTAATATTAGCACTACTAAACATTTAAACCCAATTCTTTAACATTTGGACTAAGCATGAAGATTATATATCCATAATCAAAATGGCTTGGGGTATTAATGTTTAGGTAAATTTCTTGTTTCGAATTTGTACGAAATAGAACAGAGTCAAAAAACCTCTAAAGATTCTTAGCAACAAATATTTCAAAAGAAAATCTCATTATATTAATGAGATCAAATATCATTTTGTAAATATTCAGTTCAAAATCATGAATGGCTCACATGCTAATGCTACATTAACTGAGGAAAAGGTGCTCATCAATTCTCTTGAAGAAGCTATTATCGTTGAACAAGAAATGTTGAAGCAAAAATCAAGAGCCACTTTAATTAATGATAGTGATTGTAACTCTTTGTAATTCTACAAGATGATCAAAGGCAAAATTGCAAGGAATCATGTATCTACTCTTATCATAGATGATGGTAATGTGATGAATGGTCCTGAATTTATTAATTATGAGTTTGTCTCATTCTATAAAATTTTTCTTAGATCAGAAGATCCTGAGCAAGAAATCTACTTTGGTAGTATTATTAAGAAAGTGTCAAGTACTAATATTTCTGAGCTGCATTGTCAAATTTTAATTTCTCCAATTAATGATGAAGAAACCAAAGTTGCCTTGTTTTTCGATCAATGAAAACAAATGTCCTGGTCCTGATGGACTAAATTCATGTTTCTACAAATAGGATATTCTTGGAGCTTATTTTTGCAAAGCCATCAACCAATGTCTTATTTCAAGGGAATTACTAAGCCAACTACAAATACTGTCTTGATTTCTAAAGAGAAGAATCTTCTAATGTCAAGAAATTCAGATATATTGCTTGTGTTAATACAACATACAAGACCTTATCTAATCTTATCTTTAATAGATTGAAGAAAGTGCTTAACTCTATCATATCCATGATTCAGGCAGCTTATGTAAGAGGGATGTTCATTAGTGATAATATACTAGTTTCACAAGACATATTGATTGGCTATAAAAATGTTTCAACTAGATAATCTATCAATCTTGACTTACAAAAATCCTGTGACAGTGTTACCTAGGAATTCCTCATTAATTCACTAAAATATTTTGGATTCCCTTATACATTTATTAATTGGATCAAAATGTGTGCTGACCACTCTATTCTATTTATCTTAATGGTCAAAGTAATGGCTATGGAAGAAGAGGTTTTCAGGCAAGGAAATCCTCTTTCTCCATACTTATTTTCCATTTTTAATGGAAGTTTGTACAAGCATCTTCTATCATGTTGCTTCTAATGAATTTTTTACAGGTCATATTATCTTAGAACAAATTTCATAATCTACGGTCGAGAACTACCGGTCGCTGGAGCAAAACCGACCAATAGCACTTGCAAGCAAGCAACATTAAATTACCCAAATTTTATACCCTAGTATTGATCTTCAGTAATTATAAAACTTAATATGTATCCTAGATCTTAAAATGTAAAACATCCTTATGTTATTAATATATAATTTGCTAGAAACACACTGAGATTCAACCCTCTGTAAACGAATTTCATCAAACGAACACAACCCAAAATCCATCAAAAAACTGAGTACACCAAACCAAAAACCGAGTAACCAAACCGACAATTAATTGTTTGGTTCAGTTTTTAAATTATAAAAATCTGAGCCATCAAATTCGGCTCCGATTTGGCCAAAATTCGAGACTAATCTAACCATGCTTACCCCTAGCCCGATCATGAATCTTTTTCATTACTTCTCTGGATTGTAATTAAGGCTTTTTGTGCCACAAGACTATTTGTTTTCCGCACTTTATTTTGGGTTTTGGGCCCAAGGTCTTTTTAAACTAAAATTCTTAGTCTAAGGCCATTTATTTAATTAATTAAAACACCTGGAGGTATCTCGAGGGTTGCTTCTTTCTAAGGGGGGTTGAGTCTCCCTTCTTTCTTTATATATATTTTGTCAGTTTTATTTTCCTGTTTTTCTTTTCTTTTACATGTTGTTGTTCCAGTCGCTCCGCTTATTATTGCTCGAAAGATGGACTAGGAATTGTGTTATCTTATTTCTTCTTTTAATTACACTTGTAACCTCATCGTATTTTAATATTGTATTTTCAACTAATGGTATTGATATTCATAGATATGAAAAGCCAAATATACCTAGATGAGATTTTATTGTGTTCTCCGTAGATCTACTCGAGAATTTAGTGATCTCCGAGAAGTACCGTAGGACAGGAGATATTTCCGTGTTGATTCGACGATACCTTTTCAATCTTAAAGTTCCCCGGGCCAGAGTCACATTGTAAAATTATAGGCAAGGGCCTATACAGAAAACTATGTCGTGGCGCTACCGACCCTATCACAAGGGGTGTAATTAAGTTAATATTATCTACTGAAATGTAAAAGGATGTGAATTTCAACTAAAACAATAATTGGTGGAGTTTAAATGTGTGAGATAAGTTGGGATGCTATCTAGATTTACACTTCGTCTGATATTAATTTTTTATTATAGAAATTCTTATATGGTCAATCTAAGATTTACAAAAATTTGAATCTTGATTTAACATACCCGATAAATATCCCTAATACAATAAAATATTAGGTATATAAGTTCTCCTTATAATTATCCAAGCCTCTGAGTGAATTACCATTCGAAGTAACAATAATTATTCAAAACTGGAGTCATGACCGTGAATTAGATAATCGATTAATGATATTAATTATAAGTTGTAATATTTTAAATAAAAACCATTACTTGTCCTAAAAAAACCATTTTTAAACAAAAAAAAATTATTAAAAGAGAAGGATAACAACCTGATAACAATTGTTTTTTAAATTTTCTTATACAAAAAGTGTGCATTACAATGCCAACAAGACATTTAAGATGATGTAAAAGGATGAGATCAATGAATATCTAGTATAAGAAATAGATGGACGCGTAAGGCCTTGGGTAGCATGCCTCACATATGAGACATTGTTTAACACTTAATCATTCCATTATGACATTTAGAAGGTCCAGATGGAGGTACCGTTCCCTTATCTAGCATCGCTCCTATATTAATACCATTCAGTGTATGATGATGTGTTGGTGGATCAGATGAACCTCTATGAAACGACTTAGATGGAACAACTGAGGTACCTGTATGTATCATGCCATATATAAGACTGCCCTTGACTAATACTTCTTCATTGACATTTAAATGTCTGGCTTCAATGTTGTTGCCAATTAAGGCCAACAACAATATGAATACATAGGCGACTATATTTGAAGATGTAGTTCGAAACATCTTCTTATTAATTTGTTGTGTGATGCATAACTTCATATAATTAGGACCATTATATAGTGGTTAATGGTGTAAAAAGATGTTTTCTTAAGTGGTACAATATTTATATCAAGAGTAATGATATATATCACCCCTTCACCCTTTATGTGGAGCCTATGTGACATTAAATAAAAAAGAAAGAAAAAAGTTATTTAAGAAAGAGAAACATTATGATTGGTTTTTAAAACCTCCACATAGGCTCCACATAAGGGGTGAAAGGGTGAAGGGGTGATATATAGCATTACTCTTATATCAATTGAATGACAATACCTTTATGGCAATAATTAATTTTTAAGTTAAAAAACTGAAATTGAATTATATTATATAGCTAGCTTCCTCCACTTTTTTTTATTAAATTGTTTAGTGTGAGTAATGTTTTATTGGTACAAGATTTCTATCCTGGTCTATTGAGCTTATTTCAAAATTAAAAGAACTTTTAACAAAAAAGAATATTATATAAATTAAAATATTTGTTAAAAGGTATTTTAGATCTATAACCACTTTAAATATATTTATGTTTTAAAAAAATTAAAAAGGGTGAATTACCCAAGGGGTCTTGGGGACCATCTTAGAGCCATATAGGAACCAAGTGGATTCTCTATTCTACTTAGAGGCCTCAAAATTGACAAATACCTTTACTACCCTTATAGTGTATATAAGACAAAAAAATAGATTCTTCTCTCTCCTCCATTATTATTACTCTCTCTCCTCCATTACCATTAATCTCTCTCCTCCTTTATTAAGTTTTCTCTCTCCTCTGTCATTAACTATTAATAATTCCAGCTCCGACCTCCGGCCACCGACCACCGCCGACCACCACCGACCACCGTCGGATAAAGTACTGAGCATAAAGTACTGAGCATAAAGTACTGAGCATGAAAAAAGTACTGAGCATAAAGTACTGAGCGTGAAAAAAGTACTGAGTATTAAAAAAATTGCTGATTATTCGAATTTTTTTTAATCGATAAAAGTGCTGAGCATGCTCGTTTAATCAATAAAAGTGCTGAGCATTTCTCGTATAATATACTGAGCATACTCGTTTTATCAATAAAAGTGCTGAGCATGCTCGTTTAATCAGTAAAAGTACTGAGCATGCTCACTAGATCTAAGCATCTACTGAGCTGTAGAAATAAGAAAAAAAATTGAGTAAAAAAGAAAACCCAAAAACTATTGAGCAATCAATGTTTTCACACGCTTCTTTTTTTTTCAAGTGTTTGCAATTAGCTTAACATTCCTTTTAACCCAATAATAAGCTCCAAAATATTCATATCATAAACCGGTTAACTGACACCATAGAACAAGCAAAATCAGTAAAGAGTTGCTTCCCAAGTCCAATACATAAATAACATACAAAATAACTTCAGCAAAACTGAAGATGTTACAGATCTGGTTTGCTTTGGTAATATAAATCAACCAAGCCTCGCGTATGATGGTCATCATTATATACGCAAATACATCTGTAAAGAAAGGTGTAGTTGCTCCGATGACCTGATTAAATGAAACAGGGAGATACCTAAGGGAAACATTACCACTAACCACCGAAGCACAAAAGATGAGACTCAAAGCTGTGATATTAAGGAAATGAACCCTAGATCTTATAGTCTGCATTGCAAGGTGGTGATTCGATCGGCGGTGCAAGGTGGTGGTTCGATCCATTCGTCATCCTTTGAGGCGGAAAAGAAGGTGGCACATCTGGTGCGTAGTAGCCTTGATGCTCCGATCTAGGGCAGCTTCGGAGATGACTCGCCTTCGTTTTTGGAAGCTCCGATTTGGAAGCCAAGATTTGTCACCATCTGTTTGAATAGAAATAGTTTGCTGAGGAGAAGGTCTAAAGCAGAACAAATAACAATTGATGAACCATCTCCGGTGGTGTTGCAGCGAAGTAGTTTGGAAGCCGCCGTTTGGTGTTGCAGCGAAGAAAGATAGGAATAGTTTGGAAGCCGCCGTTTGGTGTTGCAGCGAAGAAAGATAGGAGAAGACTTCGTTTGCTGATTGCTGAGGAGAAGGTCCAACTCTGCGGCGATTTGATTTGCCTGATAGGGATATGAGAGAGAGGAGAGAGAAATTAGTTTTAGGTTTTATTAATATATCTGATATGAATTATTATATATAGGGGAAAAAAATACAAATAAGGGCAAGAAGGTAATTAGAAAATTTGTCTATAGTGTTAATTTATGGCTGAGGCCTTTAGTTAGAAGAGTTAATCCAAGGGGTCTTGTTAGGTCCCGGGGTGGTGTGGTCAAGACCCCTTGAGTAATAATCTCAATATGTTTTGCTAAAAATACTTTTAGAAACATTTTTAAATATTTAAAAACAATTAAGACACTTTCTAAAATAAGTCAGAGAAAAATTAAAATTAAAAAGTACTTTATAAAAAAACTTATCTTTATTGCAATAATTTTTTATCTAAACTAGAAACTTAAAAATTGAATTATATTATATACTAAGCCTCTACATCTTTTTCTAATAAATAAATCTTTTCAATTAAATATTTAATGAAAATAATTGAATTTTTAACACAAAACAAAGTATTTAAATGATAATCTCAATTCTGGTTTTGTTTACACAATTTAAAAAAACTAGTTCTGAAAAGATCATAAAATATAATATAAAAAAACCCGGCATAATGTTGGTAATAGTTACTTAATAAAATAAAAATGTAGCCAAGTAAACATGTAAATCTTTAAAGGTTATTGATTGGAGAGTCCACGAAGGAAGGTTGATTGCCCATCAGGTCCAACCCACCTCAAATGACAGTCTTGCCCTTAGTACCCATTAATTAGAATTTAGTTACCAAAACAAATTTCCCTAATTTCATGCAATTAGTCAAAAATTGGAATAGTGTAATTTGAAGCGCCAATTTTTTTTTAGAAACTGCGACCAATCGTCTTCTTTACATCCCACTTTGGAGAAACTCTACGCTAGAGATAAGGAGATAGTGCAGAGAGATTGGTAAAGAGAAACCCGGCGACCTAGGCATAGCTTCCAAGAAAAGGACAGTATGAGTGGTGTGAAGACGACAACGACGACGCAAACCGCCGATGATGGCGGAAAAAATTAGGTTCAAAAGAATAAAAAGACGGCCCATCAAATAAGCGATGATAAATTCGTTGGGGAGGTTCCGACTATCACTGTCCAAAAAAAGACAAAAAAAGAGGTTCCGACTAACACCAAAAACAAGAAAGCAACGGGTGGCGATGAACAAGGTGTTTCGAAAACGAAAAAGAAAGGAAAAACAGTAAATAAAGAGTTGCACAAATATATAGTATTGGGTAGTAAAAACGGGGGTGGGTAATATTTGTTTTTGTGATGCGTTGTCTTTAAAAACTAGTGGTACATGGAACGCTACAAAAAGGCTAATTTTTAGTTGGTGGGTAATGTTTATTATTTCAATGGCGTGTTCGAGCAAATTGATGGGTTACGCTTTTTGTCGAGTTAAAAGGGGGTGGGTTACCTTTGTTATTTTGATGGTTTGTGTGTTAAGAGTGATGGTGTATATAAGTTACCTATGTAAAAACTCAGCAAGTTTGAACAATTAAATATACATTGAGAAAAAAAACTTTTATTGATAATTGGAAAACCAAATGAGATTGACTCTTGTAATACAAGATAATTGAGGTGTGTGACTAGCATACACTTATTGATGGATGAAAAAAATTAAAAGCACGAATAACGATCAATTAACGAAGTTTAGGACAGGTGGAGCGGTTGTGGTAGGTTTATGTGTGACAGTTGCTACACATTCGGCGCTGTGA
Organism: Nemophila menziesii; assembly: GCA_029959085.1. Taxonomy (NCBI): domain Eukaryota; kingdom Viridiplantae; phylum Streptophyta; class Magnoliopsida; order Boraginales; family Hydrophyllaceae; genus Nemophila; species Nemophila menziesii. The sequence continues at coordinate 142,860,166 of JARWIR010000001.1, read as the reverse complement.
TGAATCTACACGCTCTCCTTCGGATGGGAACCTTTTCTGATCTGCTATATTAGTTTTCATCGTATATAGAACAAAATTTTTGTAATCAAGCTGCAATAACAAAAAAATGATAAGATTTGGTACATAACTTGCTATTGATTGTGGATGACTGATGTGGTGTGTAATGCTAAAGCTGGGAGACGGTGGGGTTTCTGCTAGAATGGAGTTGTTAAAGCGTTGAACAAATTTACCATGTTAAAGTGCAATAATTAAGGGATTATATAGATATGCTAATAAAATGGAATTAGTTACACGCGCTAATCATGGAAATATTTGATATGATCTGATCACGTTAAAGGGTATAGATAGTATATCATGTAAACCGCTGGACCTGCTAGGGGAAAAATCAAGCACTGGACATGTTGGAGGTGGGTAATTGGGTTGTAGGACTTATTAGAAAATAACTCAATCTTTAAAATGTTTAGTAATTTAGGATCAACAACAACCCAACAAAGTGATATAGTAAAAATAAATTAAAAATACGCACTTACCCATCAACAAAATGCGGTAACCTTCGATTTATCGAAGTAAATATATGACAGATTGAAAGTCCTATCAGAACTTATAAAGAACTCTTAGATAGGCATAAAATTTTGAATGCAAGCTCGATCAATCAAACTTATTGGTGTCGCCTAGGGTGTGATAAAAATAAGATAAAATAAAGTCTAGAAAACTACGCACTCTCACATGACGTATGCAAGCTTTAGTTAGTAAGTTGAGTTCGTTCTCTGGGACTTAAGTGTGCTAAACGTGTAGGTAACGAGTAAGCAATAATTAATTAAAGACAGAAAATAAAGGAAATAGAATTTCGAAATTAGGAATTAAAACTAGGAAAATAAAGACAATAAAATAAAATACTAAGAATATGAGATGAGAAGTATAGCTTAGGTTTTGCTAGTATGCACTAATCCTTCTAATTCTTTCTATTAGATCTAGTTAATAAGGGAGAATATTAGCTCTTGTATACTTAGTCAGGATTCTAAATTCCCATTCCTTAGACCTTGAGAGCGACTAAGGGGGCTACGGCACAACCAAGAAGCTGTTTTAAATAGGGTTATCAAACGCTACTAAGGCCCTAAGCAAACAATTCATTCAATTGGTGATATGGTGATTAAATTATACCCTAATGACTATCTAGTTAGAATCAGTTTTGTCAGGACTAATATCGACACTAGACGTTATGTGGTGTTTCAATAATTAGACACCCAGCTAAGGTGATCATCTAACTACTATTAAGGTAATCCTATACTCGTGCACTAGCAAGGAAAACTGTCATTAAATCAAAACACATAAACAAATATAAGAGTAAGCAGCTAATATCAATTTAAAACATGTAATTCCCAAAGAAACTTAGATAGAAGAATTAGAATTCATAGATTATACATGATGCAAAACCCAAGCTATGGGAAGTTTAGTTCATACCTGAAGGAAATAAACTAAAAGAAATTACAAAAGACATCATCTTGCTCTCTACAATAAACTGGAAGAATAAAACCTTAAGAACTAATTACTATGAGGCAAGGATCATTTACAAGTGATATAAGGGTGTATTTATAGGTGTTTAGAAGACCTAATTCGTTTTCTTGAGGGAGAGGTTAAGTAATGGACTCCAAGCCCAACTCAAATTTGTATGGAAATAAAAATAATCACTGCTGGACTGTTTTGAGCATATCTTCTTCGTTATTGGTCGGTTTTTGCTCCACAATATACCAAAAGAATCCTCACAAAATTATCTACGTCCCTATGAAAGGAATCTTCCAAAATCGGCTTCCTTTTGGAGTTATCACCACTTCTTTAGGCGTAGCTGCAGAAATTCAGATTTAGGCAGTTTTTCCTTTTCATATTTTTAGCTTTTGTTTCCTTATCTCCAATTACCATGCTAATCTCTTTCCATATCTTGTAGTATTTGACTTGGACTCTAATTAATCTCCATAATTATCTTGAAAGTTTCACACTAAATAAACAATTAAACCCAATATGCTCTAAAAATATTATTTTACTAAATCAAGACTCAAAATAGGAAAGTGCACTATTTCTCAAGAAAATCAACTATTATGACTTCTAAATCACTAAAAATGATGTCTCGTCCTAATATAAATCTATCACAAATGAGGAGACATAACTTATTACAAAAAAAATTCACATTAATCAATCGAGGGCATGCTCGATTGATCGAAGCATACTCTCAAACAATAGAAACTAAGTTTTTCTAGTCAACTAAAAAAATTAATTTTCTTGCGATTTTTGCGACACCATTTCTCATAAATTTTCTACATAAGACACGGCATACATAAGTTGAATTATTAATAAACAGGGGATCGAGACTCGTTACTACAGTTAGGTTGCCTTCCGAAAAGCGCTAATTTTAATATTTTTAGCTCTACGTGGATATTGATTATTTTAAAGTTGCTAGAAATATCGGAAACCATGTTTTAACTCCCTAAAATGAGCCTTGCTTTCATTTGTATTCAAATTACCTATTATGTTATTTCGTATGTTCAACTCTTATAACCAAAATATCAATTCACATATCCTACATGCGATCTTTTTATGTGTGAATTGATGTATTGGTGTCGTCCAATGTGTGATAAATAATCAACCCTCGAAGGATATAAAACTCACAAGTGTACGAGTAGTTACAAGTAATAAAGATAGTAAATAAGTTTGTCTCCTTGGGGATTGAAAAGTTAATACGTAATTTAGCTCTAATTATGATTATTTGACGACTAACTATTGACTACATCTAATTAACTAAAAGAGTTTGTGAGAATTGATAGAGAAAAGTAGCTCGAGACGCTTCTACTTACCACTAGGGATGACATGGACTTAATTTCAGTTATAAGGGAATAACAAGATATTATTGCTAATCAGGATTCGAATATACACATAAAGTCTCTTTTGAGTAAGCAACGATTGCTATTGAATACTAGGAGTTTCTTTCTAATGAACCTACAATATTAACTAACGATTATGATTATTCTACCCTCACACGATTGCCCAGTTAGTTTATCTCTTCCAAGTTTTCAACTCCAAAAAGTGTAATTTATCCTAAATCTACTACCAGATCCCCTTTCCGGATGTAATCTAATACCTAATCAATCCAAAGTATGTGCACATCATATGAAAATTATGTATGAAAAACAAAGATCAACAACAACAATCCCTACTATTTTATTTGAATATAATATCTCAAATTCTTACAAAGCAAGAAATAAAAAGGGGGAAGAATTACACTAATTTTACAAAAAAAAGTGAAATTAAGGTGTTGTAGATGAACTCCTTGCCTCTTGAACTTGATCTCCACGTTTATAGTTTCAAAATATGATAAGTGGTCGTACGTTTTTTTATTATAACATATATTTATAGTCCTAGAAAACGTTTTAGCTCAACTGGGCCAACTCAAAAGCGACCAATGCATCCTTCCAAATCTGGACAACTTTGGATCTTGTCAATCAAACGTCCATAACTTTTTCAATCTAACACCAAATAGAGAAATGTTTCTTCTAACAGGGTCTAAACTCAAAGATACCTTTATCTGGGATTTCATGATCAAAACATTTACCAATTACAATTTATGGCCTTCCAGAGTCGATTAAAACATCATGCCGACAATTCTCGTTGAGCTTTATGGACTTTTCGGCTCCAATTTCCTTCATGACATTTTTACTTTCTAGATTCATACTGGATTATAATATTATTCATGCACCTAGGAGCTCTACACTTAACATACAAATTATCTCAAATTTCTTCAAAATACATGTATCATTCAAGAATAGATACAACTCAAACAACGTCAAATAAAGGGATAAATATCACAAATAAACCTCAAAAATACTAACCAAATGATGTCTATCAAGTCTCTAAATCTATCACAAAATGAGAGACGTTAAGATCCATAACTCAAGGTTTTGTCATCCCAACAAAACAAAAACAAAAGCAGATCCCAAAACCAAGAAAAATTATAGGGTGAAGCATTCAATAATCCTAAGAAAACCAAGTACAAAAATCTGATAAGGTCTTAAGCAAGAATAATCAACATAATATACTATCATACATATAATAAAAATGTTAAAATTCCAATAAATATTAGCTTGGCAATGCACATACTGGAGCTAGAATACTTAGCTTGAAGTGGCGGCCTAGTGGTGTCCAACTAGCCTACCTTTGCGATAAATTTTACAGCTCTCCTTCTCTATACTTTGGGTAATTGGTATTTTATTTTTTGTCTTTAATTTAATTTCACGCTATTTATCCTTTGTTCTTTTTTATCATGCAACATTTCTCTTTTGCTTTGAATCGTAAGTACATGAACTATTGATTATTGTTTTTCTAAATTAACTGAATTTAGGATTATTGTATTCAGTTGAAATTGGTAACAAATTATGTATGTTGATTATATGTTTGTAATAACACTACATATGCTTTGGCCATATAGTGGGTTGCTCGTTTAATTAAGCTAACACTCAAAGAAGGGGGTTTAATTGTTGAAATAGCATATAGACGTCTAGTGTGTGGTAGTTATCCTGACAGACTTGTCTAGCTAGATAGTCAATAGGGTTAGAATTATTACACTGATTCATTGCATATATGTCCTTACCCAAGTCCTATAGTTGTGTTGGGGTAGCTCGCTAAGCTACCCTAACGGGAGTTAGAGAGATTTTTTATTCCCGGCTAATGCGAAATTACCATTCACCCTTATTCCTAGAAACCATTAGCTCAATAGGATAGGTTCATATTTGAAATCCTTAGATATTATTTTACTTGCATAATTTGTTAATTTATTTAGAAAACAAAACAATCATTGTATTTTTCATCTTTTTATCAAAACATCGAAAATCATCTTTTCTAATATTGGACACGATTTGAAATAACTACATAAATCCCTGAGGAACAATCTAAATTTACTTACTTATTACTTGTAAAAGTCCGTACACTTGTGGACAGTTAATCGGATGAAGAGTAATGTTAGGTATCACCCAAAAAGGCATTACCTAAACATCACCTATGATGTGGCGGTTAAGTGATCCAATCATGAAAAAGAGAGAAAAAAGTAAATCTGGAAAGAGAATATATATATATATATATATATATATATATATATGTATATATATATCCATTAAAAATTTCTACTCGCATATTTGATCGGATATTCAATATTTTCATCCATTAGTAAAGAAATCATTGATATCTACATAAAAGGCCATAAATATTAGTATGGTCATCAGGACCATTATAATCGACATGATTAGTTTTTATGTGTCTTTTTCGTTACTATCATCGCTGCTCGATAGAGATAAACCAAATATTTTGGCATATGTTAGGTTTGCGCCCAATGTCCAACTCCACTATACTGATAACATTCAGTGATATCGTTTTGTGATGATTTTTTTTAAGTGTCTTTACCATTATTATCCATTTCTAGTGGTTATGGTTATATTCTTAGTAATATCCAGACTACTGTAAGACTTAGTGGTATTCTGACTACTATGAGACTACAAGTTATTCTTTCTATAACCTTACCCTCTTCTGGAGTTTAGGTCACCAGAATTTAAATTCTAGACATATAAAATATATTGCATTTTCTTAAGGAAATATAATTTCATTCACTTTAGGGAAGAATTTTTAAAAATCGTTCATTCACTCCAAGGAATATAAGTTCATTCGCTTTAGTGAATGTTAGTTTACTAGTGGGACATGAATTATATAAAAAATATTTTGTAAAATATCTGTTAGGATATTGCTACTTCAGGAGTGTATTTATTATATAAAACGTATTCAACTGAAATAATATCAACAATTTATTTTAAAACCTAATATTAAATCGTAATATTTTGTAAAATATTGTTAACGATATCGCTACTTCAGGAGTATATTCGTTATATAAAATGTATTCAGCTCGAATCGTAATATTTTGTAAAATATCTATTCGCGATATTGCTATTTCAGAAACATATGCGTGATATAAAAATATAATTACTATATTATGAACTCGTATTCATTTGAAATATATATTCATATAATTTTAATTCAAAGAAATTATAATACAATAAATTTACTTCCCATTCTTTCTTTGGAAGATTCAAAGACTAAGACTTTAAGAAAGAATAATAATACTTTTGCTATTTTTCCAACTTTATGAATAGAGAACAGTAATATCTTTTTATTTAATATCATAACTTAAAAGGTGATATAGTAAGTTGGTGATGAGTATAATTTGTTTCCTCTTTTACTTTCTTTCTTTTGTTATTGTTAAACATTAAGGTATGGTGTATATATAGTAAAAGAAAGTCGGTTAGAGATAGATAGTTGGCCTAGTGGTTAGGCTACTCCGCAGAGACCAAGAGGTCCTGGGATCGAATCTCATTGAAGTCAAAATGACTCCGAGCCCAAAGTGGCTCTCTCATGTACTCAAAAAAAAAGAAAGTCGGTTAATAAATAAAAGATATATACGTATGAGTCACGGACTCACGATAGATAAAGAAATATGCACGTTCCTTTTTTCTTTTTTAAATATAAGGATAAAACTCATAACATATTAAGAGATATGCGCATACCTTTTTTTACCATATGTGTCATAACTCATAAGTTTTTCTTTTTTCCTTTTAAACGAAAAATATCATGCCTAGTCTTATGCTCAAAGAAAAACTTTAAAAAATATATCATGCTTCTATTCTAGTAATAATTTATAACTTTAAAAAATAAAAGTCAATTAGAGGTAAATGCCTATTAAAGAAATTATTTAAAAAAAAGTACCTCTAATAAAACATTTTAGAGAAAACAGTCTCTCCCAAAACTACCCCTAATTAACAATTAAAAAAAACAATAATAACGAATAGAAAAGAAAAAATTAAAACAAAATAACACACTAAACAAACGGATATCTCACACACACAAAACACACCAATGCTGAGCGAAAGAAGAGATCGACGGCGAAGAAAGAAGAAGATCTATGGCGAACCAAAAAAAGCGCCGGAAAACAGCAAAAATCAAGCCCTAGAGTGTAGGAGAGCAATAACAACGAAGTTTCACCTTACAAAATCAGAAAAAACACAAAAGTAAGTCACTATAACCCAATTTTATGGTTATTGTAACATTTTTTAGATTGATTTTTTATTCGTAAGTGTTTATTGTGTGGTTTTGTATGATTTTGTACTGATTTATGTTTCATTAAGGAAAATAATGATACTAAATAACGATTTTGGTAGTTTCTAGGGTTTATAATGAGATTTTTTGATGAATATGATTGAATATTGTGATTAATATGAACGAAAATAAGATTAGAGTGATTAAACATGACTAGTCTGTAAAACAGGGACCTATATTGCAATTATTTCCAAAAATTTGATGTAATACTGTAAAATATAGATAAACAAGGACAAATTGTGTAATTTAGGGATCTTACAGTGTAATTACTGCATAATGTAGAATTCTGCATAATGTTTTTCGTAACTGTATTAAACATGGAATTCCATGTTTAATACAGTTATCAAATCATGAAATTACATGTTTTGAAAACTGTATTATAGACAGAATGTGTAGTTTAGGGACCTTATAGTGTAATTACTGTATAATATGGAATTTAATGTTTTGATAACTATATTAAACATGGAATTCCATGTTTAATACAGTTATCAAATCATTAAATTCCATGTGTTGATAACTGTACTAAGATAGAATGTGTAGTTTAGGGACCTTTTAGTGTAATTACTGTATAATATAGAATTCTGTAGAATGTTGTTAGTAACTGTATTAAACATGGTATTCCATGTTTAATACATTTATCAAAACATGAAATTCCATATTTTGATAATTGTATTAAACATGAAATTTCATGTTTTGATAACTGTATTAAACATGGAATTAACTCAATTCAGACTACTAATATGTTTTCTTGTGCTTGGAGTTTGTGTAAAAACAGGTGAAAATGGCACTAAGAAGAAAAGTTATCAAGTCAAGGCTACTAATTTGTTTCTTGTGGTTGGAGTTTGTGTAAATACAAGTAAAAATGCCTCCAAGACGAAGATTTACTGATGAACAAGAAGATGATAAGATACAAGCAGTGAAAAGGAAGAACTACTGTGGATTATGTTCATTGAAGAGTGTATATGCAGTTCAGCGAAAACAAAGATCAAAGAAACAGTTATCTAAAAGAATATTGATGTTTGTGTTGACGTTTTTATTATTGTATTGAAAAGAGTATTTCGTATTTAATTGTACTTATTTTTGGAATGTTTTAGATTGTAATGTTTAAAATGACTTGTTAGTTTATTAAGTATTATGAAAAATTTGATTAGAAATGAAAATTGATTAGTATTTCATATTGTGAAGGATTTGATTAGAACAATTTTGATACCAACAAAAAACTCAAAAAGGCAGGCAAAATCCGCAACACATAAAAATGACTTGTAGATTCCATGTTTGAAACATGGAATTCCATGTTTGAAAACATGAAATTTCATGTTTGAAACATGGAATTCCATGTTTGAAAACATGAAATTTCATGTTTGAAACATGGAATTCCATGTTTGAAAACATGAAATTCCATGTTTGAACATGAAAATTTACTAACCTGCACACTAACAACTTAAGCTACTCGAATCGAAACCTATACAGAAAGATAATAATTATAAAGGAATGAATAACAACACAATATAAAAACAAAAAAGATCCAAAACATAACAATAGAAACTGTAAAAATTGTTAAACCGGTGAATATTAAGCAACTGTTACAAGAATATAATGATCATAAAAAATAATCATAGAGCAACTTGACAATTTTTGGCATTGACCGACGTGACTGATTAGTTGAATCCAAAGGTTGCTTTTCAGAACCAAATCTTTGTGACCACCAAATGTATGCTACTTGGGATCGTGGAAACACGTAATCGTGGAAACACGTAATCGAAAACAAAATCGAGAGTCGGAAAAGATCAAACGAACGCATATAATGTTGAGAACCGAACTTTACTACAACCATAACCATCTGCAGAAAACAAGTCATGACTTAAAGTAGTATAATACAACAACACAAACAAAGGAAGAAGTAGAAAAGGGAAAAAATTCTGTGCAGTTGCAAAATTCCATGTTTTAAACATGGAAATTCATGTTTCATACAGTTTCATACTGTATTAAACATGGAATTCCATGTTTAAAACATGGAATTCTGCAACTACACAAACCTCTTCACAGAATTCCATGTTTTAAACATGGAATTCCATGTTTCATACAGTTTCATACTGTACAAAACATGGAATTCCATGTTTACAACATGGAATTCTGCAACTGCAGAACCATCTTCACAGAATTACAGCTCAAACACACAATATACTGCGAGTAAAACAGTTTAAACACAGAATCTAGCAGTTTAGAAGCAAAAAATGAACAAAATGAAGAATGTAACACATAATTTACAGAAAATTAAGCAAAATATGAAGAAATGAAGAATGTAAACACATTATCATAACAAAAAGAGCTTAAACACAAAAATTTGCTAATATCAAAGCAAAATATGAACAAAACTAAGAATATAAACACAAAATCATAACCACACAAACAATTAGAAGATAAAAACATTCAAAACCGTAGAATTGCTACAAGTTGTAAATTAAAATGAAAATGTGAATCAGAATGCTTTCAAAATAGAGAATACATATACATGTATACTTATATATAGAAACTAAAACCTGCAAATCAGCAAAACAACAAAATGAAATAAAAAATTCAAAAAAAAAGTAAGAAAAAACAGAGCCGAGAGAAATAGAGAGCATGAGAGGTAGAGGAGATGTTAGTTTACCTTTAGAGAAGAAGAAAAAATCGTGTAATTTTCGTGAGTGAGATGCGTGAGCTTCGTGAGCTTGGTAGCTTAGCAATGGAGATGGAGAAACGGTTAGAGGAGAGAGAAAGAGAGATAGAGAGAATATGTGTGTGAGTGTGTGATAATAATTGGGGAATTAATTACCTAGTTTATAATAAGTAGTATTTATATTGGGTAAAAAGGGAAAAGAAATAATTAATGGGAGTTTTTGTCTAATTAATTAATTAATAAGCATTTATCTCTAAATAAAAAAGTTAAAGGCTTAAAAAAATTAGTAGCCTAATTAAGAAGGCATTTTTCTCCAATTACCTCAAAAATAAATTATTGGAATAAAGAATTGAACTTGAAAATTATATTCAACTATTTAATTGGTAAAGATTCGTATTGATAACGTATTGTAAAATTAAAGTTGAAAGATAAATATAAGCTTGTATTATATTTGTAGAAATTCTAATCTATTATAAAATAATATGAATACTGAACCATATATTTTTTTGGTCCACTTTTGTTTGTCCACTTTTTTTATACACAAGGATTAAAAAGAACATCTAATATTTTTTCTCTTACACAAATGTATTTAATTAATATATATGAGTATATTTATTACAATAAGTTTTCTACTATTTAATTATGGGTAATATTGGAAAAAGTAAAGAAAAAATGTATTGATATTGCAAAAAGGAAAACAATATTGGACACCATATTTTAAAAAGTTGGACAAATAAAAATGGACGGAAAGAATATATGAAAACAGAAGTAGCCACACAGTTACTAGTTAAGCTGTTACGAAGAAGTTTAAGTAGCTGCGCAACTGTACTGTAAGTCATTTATACACATTGCTATCTTATCGGGTTTATCATTAGTTTATAATATTTTATAACAAATATAAAAGATAGAGAACCATCTCAGTTGGCCAAAAACCAAAGTAAACCACCTACCAAAGTGATAAAGACCGGACTCCATTATAGTAATTAATGAAGACCAAACTCAAAAAGGTGGAACGAGAACTCCACTTGTTGAGCTCTCTCTGCCCAATAATTCATTTACCCACCTCACACCCAAAAGCAGTTTTAAGATATTGAATGGCGAAGTCCTTGCTGCAGGCTTTCTGGAACCACCCAGCTGGCCCTAAAACCAGTTTGTTTTCATTCCTCCTTCTCTTCTCTTTATATTCGATGAAAAATTGTTAATTTATTTATACAATTGATTTTTTTTATTTTTTCCATATTTAATTTTGAATTGAGTTCAATCCTTATCATATTCTTTATGATATATATTCAACTAAAACAAAAAGATGAGATTTTTATAATATATAAAAGTATTGAATTTTTTAGATGATTTAGTTGAATTCTACGTTAGTCATCCAAATAGGCATAGCAGAGCTTCCTGCACTTTATTGGCATTTCTCTTTCGAGCCGCCATAAATAAATAGGGTAATTATATATTATGTTATTAACAAATTATGATCAGTTTATGAGATTACTGTAAAGACTTAACTTCTGTTTTTTTTTTGTTCCATAAAGTTTTCATTAAAATAAAAAGAAGCAGATTACAACGCTTCTGTTAACTTCTGTCACGTGAGTTGGATAATTTTCGTTTTTACTGTTTCTACTGTTAGATAAATTAATAAAGATCCGATAAAAAGTAGAAAAAAGGAATCTATATGTTGGAGAGCTATACCAAAAGGTACCCAATATAGAAGGAATCAATTGCAAATGGATATTTCTTCACAAATCAGTACCACTAATTATTAAGTCCAATTCTATTACTAAAGTAGCAGATTAAAATATATTGGAGAGCTACTGTAGCACGCATATATGGAAAAGTAAGATTAAAATATTTAAGTTTTTATTCTTCTTTTTTTTTTATTTGGACAAATGTAAATCAAAACAAAACGGTCGGGTTAGCCAATCCCGAGTCTAGTAAAGTGGTATGTAAGCTCTAGTTGTCGTTTATCCATCCTACTCAGTTGTCTAGCGTTCTGCGCAGTTCGGTCTGTCATTCTGTTGAGTCTTCTCGGCATGCTTGAAGAACATTCTACCATGTTCCCCCAACAATCTTTAGGATGCGCTTGACTATGGTTTGGCTCTCCACTACGTAGCTGACAGCGAATTGATTCCTTGAATCAGATTAAGGTTATCTGAGCAAATGACTGTTTTCTTTTCTATGCCATGCATTGCAATTTTAGTTGCTTCGAGGACTGCCACAACTTCCCCTTCCGCCGCAGTATCTGTCCATATTACTTTAGAAAACACGATCCCGATACCACTCTGTTCCGATTTATCTTTGAAAGAAGCATCACACGTAAAGATAATTTGTGTTCCTGCGAGTTCAGCTGGTGTCCAGGGATTGTTGATGGTATCGCTTTGGCTCCTTATTGGTGGGAGTGGGTAAGCCATCCCAATCATGTCCAAATAGATCTTTCATTCCTGCATTAACTGATAATAGAACCGTATTTATATCCGGTGAAAAGTTTTCGTGTATGCATTTTATTTTGTGTTTCTAAATGTTCCACAATGTTAACATAATGTAGGCCACCACAATTCTTTTGTCCCATTGTGTCGTGTCAAATCCATCATAGATACTAGTAAACCAGCCCCAGCGTGTCTGGCTTCGATTCCGGTATCCGAATTTGTAAGGCCGGATCTGCTCAAACTTGTTTACGAAAGGAACATGTTAAAAGAAGGTGAATATTTGTTTCAGTCTGTCTATCGCACTAATAGCACTATTTGTCATTGCTATAGTGTCGTAAATAAAGGTTTTTCCTCGTAGGTAGTATGTTCTTACATGCTTTTTAGGTGAAACTCCTAACTTTATTTGGAACATTAGACTTCCAGATTTTATTCCAGAGTGAAGAGTTCATAATCTATGTTTGAGAAGATGGTTTTTCTTCCTTGAATTGGGCCTCCATCGTGAGTATCCGATATCTGGATTTAGTGGTGTATTCTCTTGAATGAGTATGAGGCCATGTAAACGTATCCTGATCTTTCCTGTTAAGTAATTGTATTCTGCTAATCTCTCCGTTTACAGTCATTAGTCAATCGTTTCCCAGTTCCAGTCATCGACGTAGTCATCAACGTCGGTTTTCATAAGTTGATCCACTGTTTGCAGAGTCGTATCGATAAGGTTATATGCATATTTTTATTTAATTTTTTAACCAATTATACAAATTAAAAATAAGTATATAAAAAATTAGATGAAATGAAAACTAATAAAAAGATAATAAAAAATTAAATTTTACCTATAATACATGAAAGAATGATTTATTATAAGGAATATTCTTTAATTTTTTCTTTCGGGAGTATATCAAATTATATAACACAATAGCGTCTTTCGATATAACCCCTATTTGAAGAAGATTTTTAGATCTTTGGATTCATTTTTGGAACTCGAATTGTCCTTTGGAACTAATGTGCTTGCATTGAATGGATAGCTAATAGAATTGCAAATAATTCGAGACAAGGGTTCAGTTTGTTACGGTAAGGGTTGTTTGAGTTCGCCTTAGTTCGGTCAGTTTTAAGTTCATTTAGTTTGCAAGCAAACCTAAATAGTAGTAATTCTCTATTTGGGAGGTAACATAGCACCGACGACATGCTCTAGAGTTGGTGGGGTTGGCATACGATGGAAAAGACTATAAATAAGATAGAAAAATTAGTTTTTAGGTTTAGCGAATAAAAATTAAAAGACATTTTTATTTTAGAAATATTGCAAAATTTGGTGTTGGGTGGTAATTGAACTTTGGACAGCTATTTAATATTTCAATTACCTTATCTGCGTTCCCTTAGGTCGATCTGCCAGCACTCTTTTCTATTGATAGCTTCCCGCTCGAAGCTCTACCAATGCTTTGAAAACAAAACTCGTTCCGTAAAGCGAAGGCTTTCAACTACCTTCAACTAGGAAAAATCTAATGATCGACCCACCGACCATGGGCCAGCCCTCTGACCAACCCCCACAAGACTGAGACTTGCACTACTTCGATCGACAGAAAGCGCAAAAGAACGTACTCTAGTCCCGGTCTCCCATAATACGCTCACTTGGGGACTTCTTACCACAGCTGTTCCAAGAGTCTTCGCTAGTTGAACCGGGTTCAGTAGACTCTATAGTCCATGTTCCGTTCATCCCCTTCTTCAGCGTTGATCGGGATACTCTTACCTAGGTTCCTAAACTTGGAATGGATGGAGAAGCATAGGTGGCAAGCACTTATATGAATACGGTGCTTTACCCATAGACGCTTCTTCAGCTCTCGCAATCAGCAGGGGTAAGGAAGATTTCCACTCATTTCATTCATTCTGTGCACACGGTGAGGCGCGGCCCACAAACTCTTCTTTAGCTCTTGCAATTAGCAAAAGGGAAGGAAGATCTCCACTCATTTCATTCATTCTGTGCACGCGGTAAGGTGCGGCCGACAACAAACGAAAGTGTAAATCTTTCGTTGCTTGTTTTTCTTTGCTTGTTGTAGTCCTATCTGTTGTGTTTTATTTGTATAAACCAGTAAAACAATATAGGAATTGATGCAGAAATAAAATCAAAGTAAATAATTAAATAACAATAATTAAATAACTTTACTTGTCGAGGCTCAGATTGGATCCAATGTCTTTAAGGTATTTAGGCCATGTACATGTGTCTTACGTTTGTTGGCTTCAACCTCCAGGATACAACGACAAAACTATTCAAAAGAAACTGACACACGAATTCTTAAGAATCTCAACGAACTTAATAATGCTGCTTCTTTCTATATCTCTCTTTTAATTTTAATGCTTTGAAAAATGAATGAAGAAAATGGTTTAGTTGGCCAACTATTTATAGAAAATGAAAAGGTGGCTTGTCAAAGGTTGTGATGTTTCATTTTGGAGTTACGTTGTATTAATTTAAGATACAACGTTTACTTAAAAGACCAAAAAACTTGGGCTGGTCCAGATGGTATGAACCTAAGGCCCAAAAGCCCAACAAAGATGATGGTCCATGTTCATACCCCATCTAAGGCCCAACAAAGGTATGGACCTAAGGCCCAAAAGCCCAACAAATCTAATGGTCCAGGTTCAACCCCTACCAGACCTTTTTTCTTTCTTTCTTTGCTTTATAAAAAAAAGAAATAAAATAACATATATTGTTTTTTTTTCTTTTAATTTCTCCAAATTACATGACTCAATTTTTTATTCAATTTCAAATGATTTTAACCAAGTGAAAATATAACGTTAATCTTTACAACTTGAATCAACGTATTCATATCCGAATCATTTCGTTAAATTGAGTCACCAACTAACATCGTAAACATGGTAACACTTGGGTAGAATCTCATTTGTCCAACAATCCCCACATGAATGAAAATTGACCAACCACCTTAAAATATTATGCAAAAGAATGCTAAACACTTGAGAAAGAGCGAGAGAAAAGCGTAACTAAATCGAGAAAGGTAGCTTTTGGCCTTGAAACTTCTGTAGTAAGAGCTATCAGATTTACTTGCTAACTAGTGAACGTGATGTCTTGAACTATTCAGCTTTTGTGTAAAACAAGACAATAGAACTTACATAGTATACTTCCAAACATTATTTGGTTCTCACGGTTGTGTCCATTTACGACCCTGGACAACTCCTGGTATTTCATGAATAACCGTTAGAAAATTGTCTTTACAAATTCTCGTAGGGGGGCCCCTACCCATGTTATTCATATAGGTGGTCTCTTGTCGAGAGTATTCTGCATTACTCTATCTTATGTTATCGAAGATACAAGAACCATCAAAAATTTAACTTATCCTTCACTTTTACAAGTAGCACTGTTTAATTTTGTCCTGGGAATGTTTTGGGGAGGTCTCCCCACAGTGCATTGCACCAACTTGTAGTTTCATGATTTAGTTTTCCCTTTGAACCTAGATTGTGGGATCTCCACTCTGCAAGGTAGGGTTCCCATCATGGCAACTCAGCTTTCGTAGGCTTAAGACCCATTCCCATTGACAACACTCACACTTGCTCTCTTTGTAGACCTTTGGTCAGTGGATCCGCTAAATTATCCTTTGATCGAACATAATCAACTGTGATAACTCCGTTTGAGAGAAGTTGTCTAACGGTATTGTGTCTACGATGTATGTGTCGAGACTTACTGTTATACATTTTGTTTAGTGCCCTACCAATGACACTTTGACTATCTCAATATATGCAGATAGCTGACGCAGGCTTTTGCCAATTAGGAATCCTCTAAGAAATTTTGAAGCCACTCGGCTTCCGCAGAAGCTTTGTCTAAAGCTATAAACTTAGATTCCATAGTGGATATAGATATGCACGTTTTCTTAGTGGATTCCCAAGACACGGCTCCTCCTCATAACATGTAGACAAATCCACTTGTGGATTTTGAGTCGGTGGAGTCTGATATCCAGTTTGCGTCACTGTATCCTTCTAGTACAGCTGGATATCCTGTGTACAACAACCCTTCGTTCATAGTGTATATAAGATACCTTAGATCTCTTACAATAGCAATCCAGTGGTTCTTCCCCGGATTATGTGTAAACCTACTTAGCTTGTTTACTGCATGTGCTATATCTGGCCTAGTTCAGTTTGTTAAGTACATGAGACTCCCAATAATCCGAGAGTACTCAACTGGTTGATCGTATCACCAGTGTTCTTAGCAAGATGTAAATTTACATCAACAAGTGTCTTGGCAATATTTGTATCGTCATTACTAAATTTGTTTAATACTTTCTCAATATAGTGTGACTAAGATACTATAATACCTTTAGATGTTCGGAGAATCTTGATACCCAAAATAACATTTGCAAGACCTAGATATTTCATGTCAAACTTACTTGAAAGCATCCTCTTGGTGAATGTAATCACATCATTGTTATTTCCAATGACTAACATATCATCCACATATAAATAGACAATGACATATCCTGTCTCATTTCGTTTTACATAAACGCATTTGTCACATTCATTGATCTTGAAATCATTCGAGATCATGAATCTATCAAATTGGTCATGCCATTGCTTAAGTGCCTGTTTTAAACCATATAAAGATTTAACAAGCTTACATACTTGCTTATTCTTACCTGGAACTACGTAACCCTCAGGTTGTTCCATATATATCTCTTCATTTAGTTCTCCATTTAGGAAGGTTGTTTTTACATCCATTTGATGTATTTCGAGCTTGTATATTGAAGCTATAGCGATTAACATTCGAATGGATGATATTCTCGTGACTGGAGAATAAGTATCAAAATAGTCAAGTCCTTCTTTTTTACTATAACCTTTTACAAGAAGGCGAGCCTTGTATTTTTCAATAGACCCATCGGTCTTTAGTTTCTTCTTGAATATCCATTTGCATCCAAGTGGTTTATTCCCAGGAGGGAGATACACTAGTTCCCACGTATGGTTTTGCATAATGGATTATATCTCGCTATTTACCGCTTCTTATAGTAAGAAGCATCAAGGTTTGACATAGCATCCTTGAATGTTCGTGGTTCGTCATCTAGCATGTAAGATAGAAAGTCAAGACCAAAAGACGTAGAGGTTCTTATCCACTTACTTCTTCTAGGTTCTCCTTCATTTGGAAATGATTCTTGATCTTGTTTTTCAGTTGAAAATGATTCTTGATCTTGCTCTTCTTGAACTGGTATCACGTGTTCTTTTCAAGGAACCAGATTTTGTTGTGGTCTTGTACGGAAAGGTTGTTTCAAAGAAATGTGAATTTTTTGATTCAATCACCGTATTGACGTGAATGTCAACATGACAAGAGTTGAGTACCATGAATTTATATGCAGAACTGTTGTGAGCATATCCAATAAAGACGCAAT
Source organism: Nemophila menziesii (assembly GCA_029959085.1). Classification (NCBI taxonomy): domain Eukaryota; kingdom Viridiplantae; phylum Streptophyta; class Magnoliopsida; order Boraginales; family Hydrophyllaceae; genus Nemophila; species Nemophila menziesii. The sequence continues at coordinate 142,842,527 of JARWIR010000001.1, read as the reverse complement.
CAATGGTCTCTGGTCCTATTTTGACCATTTTATGAGCAGTAATTGATACCTTTTTCAAGCATCCCCACACTTTTGAAGTATTTGAAGGAAGGTGTTTTTCCTTTCCATAATTCGTAAGGAGTTTTATCTACCTTCTTGTGTGATACCTTGTTGAGGATGCGATTTGCAGAGAGCAAAGCCTCTCCCCACAAGTTCTGTGGTAACCTTAAGTTAATCAGCAAGGTACTCATCATTTCCTTCAACGTGCGGTTCTTGCGTTCAGCAATCACGTCTTGTTGAGACTAGTATGGGGCCGTGGTTTGATGGATGATTCCATGTTTAGCACAAAACTCCTCAAAAGGAGACACATATTCTCCTCCCCTATCTGTTATAAGATTCTTAATCTTTTTATTTAGTTGATTCTCAACTTCAGTTTTGTATTGCATAAATGCTTCTAAGGACTCATCCTCACTTCAAAGCAAGTATATTTGAAAATACCTTGTGCAATCGTCAATGAAATTTATGAAATGCTTTTTACCACTTCTAGTTTGCACAAATTTCAAGTCACATATGTCACTGTGAATTAACTCTAAATGTACCAAACTCCATTCTATAGATTTTTGTTAATTTTGACTCAACGCATACTTCACATTCCTTTTGAAAATAAATGTTCACATTAGATAGTAACCCGACGTTTACTAACTAATTTAATGAACCAAAATTAACATCTTCTAATCTATTGTGCCATAAATTAGGTGAGTCAAGGATATATTACTTTCTCGGTTACATTTTGGTAGGTACTATGGTCATTACATTCATCTTAAATAAACTATCACATAGGTACCCTTTGCCCACAAATATCCCACCTTTAGTCAGAATAAATTTATCAGACTTGAATACTAGTTTGAAGCCGTTCTTACTCAATAACAAACCTGAAACTAGATTCCTTCTAATGTCAGACACATGGAGAACGTTATAGAGACTCAACTCTTTTTCAGAAGTCATTACTAGAATGATGATTCCAGATCCAACTACTTTTGATGTAGAGAAATTTCCCATACATAAAATCTCTTCAGTAGTTGCAACTTTGTATGTCTTGAACATACATGTCAGGTGGCCCCAGTATCCACCAACCAGTGTTTGGTATTGCTAACCAAATTTAGTTTAGAAACTACTGTAGTAAAATCAATCTTATTTGATCTTAGTCATGGTTGCTTGGCCTTATTTTCCTTTCATAGAATTGCCTTTACCGTTTCTCTGTGATTTCGGCCATCTATTCATTTACACAGATAGTCATTTCCATTTAACCTCTTAGACTACTCAACGAGTCTATAAGAGTTGGGATCATGTCCCACAAATGTATTTTCCATAAGTGAAATTGTTGATGGTATGTTGTTACCGATTACATCATTTCTGGACATATTGTTTATCTTGGTAGACATCATTTCAATTACCAAGGATTACACAATATTATAAATAATTCAAACAAACGAATTATTCAATCTTTTTCACTAAAAGACAGCACAAAAAAAATTGAATCTTTCTTACAACAAAATGATTAAACTAATTTTAATTTCCCAAGTTTTTATATTCTTGTTAGTCCCCCAAGTTTTTATATTCTTGTTGTAGAGGATCGAAGAAATTAAAGAGATTATCAATTCACGTAAAAGAAGAATCTCAATCAATTAAGAATTCTTTAAGCGGAAAAATTTAAAACCACAAGGTTCGACAAGTATGCAGATACTAGTAAGATTGATATTAGTTGTTAACAAACACACTAATATTACAACGTAATATGACGTTAGTAAGCGAGTATTTTTCTAGTATGTATACACAAGCCTAGAAATCAGAATAAGAGAAATAAAATGTAATATATATGTTCTGTATGCACAGACCCAAAAAAAAAATTCAAAAGTAAAGTTTATACAAACATAAAAAAAAATATTTTCTGGTTTATACCACGTGAATCATAAATACCTTAAATTGTTGTGTTTTATTTGTATAAACCAGTAAAACAATATAGGAACTAATGCAGAAATGAAATAAAAGTAAATAATTAAAATAACTTTACTTGTCGAGGCTCTGATTGGATCCGATGTCTTTAAGGAATTTAGGCCACGTACAGGATTCTTACGCTTGTTGGCTTCAACCTCCAGGATACAACAACAAAACTATTCAAAAGAAACTGACACACGAATTCTTAAGAATCTCAACGAACTTAATAATGCTGCTTCTTTCTATATCTCTCTTATAATTTTAATGCTTTAAAAAATGAATGAAGAAAATGGTTTAGTTGGCCAACTATTTATAGAAAATGAAAAAGTGGCTTGCCAAAGGTTGTGATGTTTCATTTTGGAGTTACGTTGTATTAATTTAAGATACAACGTTTACTTAAAAGACCAAAAAACTTGGGCTAGTCCAGATGGTATGAACCTAAGGCCCAAAAGCCCAACAAAGATGATGGTCCATGTTCATACCCCACCTAAGGCCCAACAAAGGTATTGACCTAAGGCCCAAAAGCCCAACAAAGCTAATGGTCCAGGTTCAACCCCTACCAGGCCTTTTTTCTTTCTTTCTTTCTTTGCTTTATAAAAAAAGAAATAAAATAACATATATTGTTTTTTTTTCTTTTAATTTCTCCAAATTACATGACTCAATTTCTCATTCAATTTCAAATGATTTTAACCAAGTGAATATATTACATTAATCTTAACAACTTGAATAAACGTATTCATATCCGAATCATTTCGTTAAATTAAGTCACCAACTAACATCGTAAACATGGTCAACACTTGTGTAGAATCTTATTTGTCCAACACTATCTTAGTAGATTAGCCTTGGTAAGCGTAAGCTATTCAATTTAAGTAGGCCCGTAGCTTAACCAGAAGCGAAAGCGAAGAAGGGGGGATGGGGAAGGCCGACGACTACATGAGGTAGAAGCTTTACCCCTTGCCTTAGGAATTTCTTAGCTCGAACTAAAGGCTCGATAGAGATGAGACAAAGTCAAAGAAGGAAAAAAAATAGATTCTTAGATTATGTTTTCTCCTTTAGTAAGGATGGGCTTTAAGTGAGAGGGATGTGATAGAAAATTGTCTTGTCTTTGTTTGTATCACTGAGACATTTGAAGGGCCGACCATATGTACTTCCGGAGACCCGGCCCATTCAAATAAAAGTGAAAGAATGTTATAATACGAGGGATTTAGATTAGGCACGTGATAGCACTTTTTAAAAATACATACGCCTTTCTAAAAGAGACGCTATCCTTATTCGAGTAGAGGAGTTGCTACTTTTTATCTTTCTATTCACATTTCCGAAGAGCTTCTTTCTTTTTAGTTTTTAAGGCCAGAAAAAGTTTAGAAATTGACAATGACTCGGAGGTGCGTGTAGGTGTAGCGAGTAGCTTTTTATTTTCTTTTGTTCCGGCCTTAATTCCACCAACTCATTGAGTGACTTCTTCTTACCGATGGAGTTCTTATCTCTTAAAGCCCTATCAAACTTCCGATCCATCCCTTGTTTGTCGATTGAAGAAAGCCTTATATGGTCTAAACAAGTGACAAAATCCCTTTCTTTTCAATGTTATGAGTAAAGCCTAAACCTCCTTATTTAAAACTCAAGCGCTAAGGAGCAATAAATGGATGCGCTAACGACGACTTTCGCGCAGTCCCTTGCTTCTTGCTTTCGAGCGCTAGGTAATGAAGGTTGAATAAGACTTCTGTTAAACAAGTAGAGTAGTCAAGCTAGAGAGGGTCTATTTCCTGTTTTCTATTTTAAGTGACGCTTTTTTACCACAACATACATATTAATAAAATTAATGATTATTACATAACTAACTTAAAAATTACCTATTTAATCCTACTAATTACTTCGAAAAGTTTATAAAGATTTACATTAATATTAAAAAATAAAGATAAAGTAGGAAAAATTACAAATAAGGCTAAATTAGAATAATAAAAGATCGAATCTTTAGTGGTTAGATTGCTCTGGTGTAACCTCCTAGGATTGAATCTTACTGGAATCTAATGACTCTCAGGCCAAAGTGGCTCTTAGATGTATTAAAAAAATTAGAATGGTAAAGTAACCCATATTGTTAGGAAAAAAACTATTACACAAATAATTAAAATAGGAAGTAGAAAATAGTTATGTATCTGCTGAAACTGCGTGAAACCCTTACAAGGATTTATATACAAAGAACAACAAACCAGTATCCGAAGAGATGGAAAGAGATGTTTGTATGTCAACAACAAAAACCCAAGGTTATGGAATTGTTGATCTTGTAATGGTTGAATGAAAATAACATAACATGAATTTTGACTTTAATTTGTATAACAAATAGATTACGAGTGGATTTTTTTGGCTCTAATTAACAAGTGAATTGACCCGTTACATTTTTTGTCTTTGTCTTTTTTCCTTTTGTAATGTGGAATCCAACTTGGCTTGAATTTTAACTTAATGTATGATTTCAGTTCATTTCTGGGCACCAACCTTCAAATGGGGGGTTATCATAGCCAATGTGGCTGACTTCACTGTACCTACTGAAAAACTTTCATATCCTCACCAAATAGGTACCATCTCTATCATTATTCTTTATTTTATCCTCATTCATATGTTATTTCGTGGCTGGATTATAATTATCATGAAATATGCAGCTGTTATGGCTGGTGGAGTTATTTGGTCACGCTATGGCACTGTGATTACTCCGGTAAGTAAGATATTCCATTAAATTATTATATATCTTATTAGAAATAAGGGATTTTTAGTGTTTTTTTTTAATGAATTATACCTAATTACTATGTGGTTCATCCTAAATTCCTAATATCACATATTCTATCATATGTTTTTAAGATATTAGATAGTCAAAATATTCTATACAATTATCAATATCTAATATTTTTTAACTATTGAATACATTTAAAAAATAATATGTACGATACATAATTACAAAATACCTTCTAAAATCATCAAGTATTTTGAACATTTGATACTTTAAAAATTAGAATGTACAGTACATTATCACATTAATTTGACCTGAATACATTTTTAGCAAGAAAATTGATGGAAACGGATTTCGTACTTATTATTATAAACCACATAACTTTATGTAATTTGTAGATCACATAAAGTGTTTTTAGATTAAGGTAGACACATGAGTCAGATCTTATTCACCCTTTTGTTTGACATTACGGATTCTTTTATTGCAGAAAAACTGGAACATTGTTAGCGTAAACATGGCGATGGCTGTTACTGGTGCCTATCAACTGTCACGAAAAATCCGGTAAAATAGTTGATCGAAAAGGGTCAAGGAAAGGAACAACTCCATTTTCCATCCTTTGCTCACTTCTTTCTGATCCATCCTTGCTCTTATTGTTTCAGTAAATTTATAACACCTGTCTCTTTGGATCTCTTTGGCTTAACAAGGTGCTTTACATAGTTCTTAATACATCCCCAGGCACGATTTTTTTGAAGAGGAGCAAGCTGCTGAAGAAAAAGAATGATGACGAAAATTACCACCATATATGCTTTCTCAGAGCACTGTGAGATCAAATTCTTGGATGTTTAACTAGTGCAACTGCGTTGAGCTCAATCACTACGTTCCCTCCATTTTGTATATATATATACACAACTATTGGTTCTGAATAATTGACTATCATCAAATTGACTTATAAATACAACTATAAATCAATAAGTATGTAATTTGGTGTTTTTTTAAAATTAAATCTGGCTAAAATAAAATTGGGATGAGAGAAAACTTATAAAATTTGCGTAATGAAGAAGAAGACTTGTTTCCGAGTACTTTATGAATTGATAAATGTTATTATAAGCAAACACAAGTTCATGCGGGCAATGTCAACGACACACTATTTAGGCAAATCTTTCAAAAAACTGGACAGTCCATTTTGTTTGATTGTTAGTCTGGGTTTGTTAGGCGGTACTCAATATTAATCCAATACCGAAAGCTGGGGGTTGTATGCTCATTCAAAATCTAAAATTAAATCTCGTATCTCTATCGAACATGATCTCCTATGGTACCCATGAAGACATATTATTTCAAAAATATGTACGATCTAGTATCTCCTTAGGATTGGTCACCCGAATAAGCAAGAAATAAGCGGTCTTTATCAACCGTTCCATAATGAATTACATCATTTTTGTCTCGAGTCTTGGAAAGTCCCATAACCAAAATCCATCGACACAGTGTCTCAGTATCATTGGAAATACACAATGGTTGTAATAAACTTATAGTGCCCGGCTTTTATCTTCTAACATGTTAAACACTTTGGGACAAAGTTTTTACGTCATGTTTCGTGTTATTATACCAAAATATTATCAGAGAACAAGAGTTCTCTGATCATTTTGTTGCCACCAGGATGTACTATTAATTTAGCTTCATGTACTTTTGACCATTGATTATGTTACCGTTTAACACTGAACTATGTTTAAATGCAAAAATTATGGTGAAAGATAACATGGGAGTGGAGATTCCTAGAGACAAACATGATGAAACATTTACAAAGGAATTGTGGTTGACTTGAGAACGGTTACGGATCGTCAAAGTGGAGATATTTACAGGAAAACGAAAGAAGAGGAGTATATTTTTATGCCGATAAGATTTGAAATGAACAATGTGCCAACCAGTTGAGGTAAGTTAGAGCTTTGGTTATCTTTCGAGGCGGTACAGGTTTGAACCGTGTCAATGACACCTAGCCCAAAAGTGGTTCTCCCATGTAACAAAAAAAAAAAAAAACCAATGTGTCGATTCTTTTCTTACCTACCTTCAAAAGTCGAGACAAATTTATAAAGGATGAACCATTTTACAAACTTTCAATCTTCTGTCACAAACATAGGACATTATTTTGAAGCATACTTAATACATATAGGTACATAATAATTTCTTTATTAAGCATTAAGGCCTATGGTTTTCAAGATACTCTATAAAGTTTTCCATGTACTTTTTGTTTAGTTCTTTGTTTCCAAATATTATACTCATTTCCTTTGCCTTGTCTCGGTAAATTTTTCCAGGTTGAGAAAGCATAACTTTTTCCATTGACTCGGTCACTGAGTTTCTTGTAAATGAACCATCCTCTTCATCCCTTTCAATTTCTAAACCCACATTTATATCCCCGAGAACCCTCGCAATCAGTCCTTGATCAACAGCAAATGGCAACATAATTAGTGCACGTCCAAAAGCAAGCCCCTCGATGATGGAACTCCAACCACAGTGAGTCAAGAATCCACCTACTGAGTTGTGACTCAGTATTTTCACTTGTGGAGCCCAACTCTTCCAAACAACACCTTGATCCTTAGTCCGGTCCTCAAACCCATGCGGTAGCTCCACCGAATGAGACTCGTTTGACCCGGGTGGCTTTCTCAAAACCCAAAAGAAAGGCAGCCCTGATAACTCTAACCCGAGAGCTAACTCATTGAGTTCATCTTGACTCAGTGCCGTTTCACTCCCTAATGCCACATACACCACAGAACCTTCATTTTGCTTATCAAGCCAGTTCTTTATAGAAGCCCAATTAGTTGAATCATCATTATCATCAACTTCGCTATCTTGCAAATAAGGTGGCATGAAACCTACTGGAATTACAGGCTTCTGATGAAACTTTACAAGTAAATTCAACCACACAGGTTCGAACTCTAAGCAATATCGTAACGATATAACATCACAACCTTTGAGGATGCTTACACTACGATAACCATCGCTGACTTTTGAGAATTTAGCTATAGTTTCACCATTATGCTTTACCTGATACTTTCTAAAAGCTAAATTAGAAGGAAACGGAATCCATTTAGGAGGGACCAACGGATCTAAAGGACCTTCAGTCACTAAATCAATGGGCCCACAGAAATCCAAATAAAACGCACTCACCACGCAGAAAAACACAGATTTGATATTAAGCCTGCGAGTAATTGGTGGTAACCAAAAAGGAGCGTAATCAAATATGATCCAATCCGGATTTGATAATTCCAGGAACTGAGTCAACTCGGTTTCCAGGCCATCGTAAGCGTCTTTGAGAAGGTAAGCATCAGAAGGAGGAAGGTCCATGGTGGCTTCAGCATTTTCAGGAAGATTCTGGATTCTAGGCAGAGAGAGTTGAACAAAATTTATTAGAGGTGCTAAAGTAGGAGGTAGTTTGGGTAAACGGAGAATGTTTTTAGGAGTGGAAATAAAGGAGACTTTGTGACCATTTTGAACTATGTGCTTAGCTAGCTCTAAGAATGGAATCATGTGACCAAAGGCTAGCCATGGAAACACCACTACGTGCATTTTAGAATTCGTAGCCAGTTTTATTATTAGTATGAAGTTTAATTGTGCAGCTGATCCCTTTTAAAGACAGAAACAAGAAACTCCGTGAAGTTTGATATTGTTGATGATGAGAGATACAGAAATTGTTGATTAAGATGCATATCTATATTTAGAACATTTAATGTGATGATATGGACAACATTTCATCTAGAATGGATTTTTTCTGCACTTAGGACAAATCACCGAAGGATAGTATTTTATTATTTGTTCAGATAGAAATAGAGTTCTATATGCGTCATTACATACAATTTCCAAGATCAAAAAGATTTGGAGCAATGGGTCATTAGTAATTCTCCTTTACCTAAATTTAGATTAAGAGTAATGTTGGGTATCAATTAAAAAGTGATAAATATCACTTTGTGGTTCAATAAAACTATTTTTCTTTCTCTTATATGAAACAGTTTAATTGGACCACCTAGTAAGATGATATTTGGATGATCACTTTTTGAGTGATACCCAACATTACTCTTAGATTAATCATAAATCCTTTTTTCTTGATATGCGGTCTGGGTCGGTGAATTCGTCATGTCCATTTTACTAAATCTATCCAAATAAATTATAAATTTATTAAGAATAAGATTTAACTTTAATTAACACTAATACGATGATGGATAGGATATAAATGAATATATAGTGCACTGAATCTTCTCTCATTTCGTTAAGGGGAAGTAAAAAGAGCCTCACAACCTTTGTCTTAACAAAGTAAGGCCCAACCCTAAAATCCCATTAAACCCTAACTAGAAAGGGGCAAAAAACACAAAACACCCTTCTTTCTCTTAGCTAGTACAGTGAATAAACAAAAAACCAAAACAAAAGTCTAACAAAGCATTTCATCACCGACACATTTCATCACCGACACATTTCATCACCGACACATTTTCTCTCTCTCTCTCTCTCTCTCTCTCTCTCTCTCTCTCTCTCTCTCTCTCTCTCTCTCTCTCTCTCTCTCTCTCTCTCTCTCTCTCTCTCTCCTCTGTACTCCCTCCCTCTCTCAGCACCCGCCCAAGCCACCACCATCCCATAGTTACTCCTCAGCAACCGCCGTTATTCAACAAAGACGGAGCCCCTTCTGACCTTCAACGAAGCAGTTCGCCTCTACAGATCTCCACCGACCCACCTTCTCGACCTTCCACCTCCGTTCGTGAACCAGCGACCCCAGATCTGGACCTCCGCCGTTCGTGAAGAAGCTCCGCCACATACCAACGTTCGCTGGACCTTCTTCACCAGCAGCGCGAACGAACTTCTCCACCAGCAGCGCGAACCATGACACCAAATCTGACCTTCTGACCTTCTTCGTTCTCCTTCACACCAACACACCACCTTCCCCACCTATGCCGCCTCTGCGCGTGAACGCTCGCTGGCCCACCACCATCACCCTCCTTCAAGGTGCGTTCATGGAGCCCAGATCTGCCACAAGAACCCCTTCCACCTTCGTCTTCCCACCTCCATTATTAACCCCAGATCTGGTTTTATTTATTAAAAAAATGTGACTATAGGTTAGCAGGGCTCAGCCACGCTGGTCCAGCTCCCTTGGGTCCAGCCATCTCATTGTTGCAACAGTCAGTCTCTTTTTTTTTTCTTGGGCCACTCCATTATATTCCAGCCCCTTTTGGGTTTTTTTTAATTTCTTAACAATTGTTTTATGTGCAATTAAAACCCAAGTCCAGCTCAATGGGTACATTCCTCGGGGTCCAGCCCCTAATTTGGAGAGATTGTTTTGTTTTTCAGTTCCTATGTGCTTCTAAGTTGATTGGATATGGGTATAATCCCTAGGGTACAACTTTGGACATATTCTACACTTTGGACATGTACATATAAACAAAAAACGACTTGGGTACAACTCCTAGGGTCTGTACCCTAGCTAATGGTTTCCGAATAATTTATTTTCCAAAAATTAGATGGACAAAAATTGGACACTTTTATAACTTGACATGGACAACACCTAAAAGATATGAGGACTTATAATGCAATTAAAATAAAAAACACTTCACACAAATTAAAAAACTGAAAAACGAATATAGGTCCGTACCAATGGGTACGGATACATCGTACTAAAAAATAGAACAAAAAAATAAGAAAACGATTTACTGAAGAGAATAAATAAATGAAAAGGGTAAAGTTGGAAAAAATCTAACCAGAAATTGAAACTAGGCCTTAGTTAGAAGTATTTTCTAACTAGGCTTTAAGACCTAAGATTTGTGGGATTTGGGCTCTAATTTGTGGAATCCTCTTTCGTTAAAAAGACTTTATTCACACATTCCTTTCGACCTTTTCACGATAATCGTTTTTAAGTAGAATATCAAATTACTTAGTTTAGTATTGAATTTTTATTTCAAACCATTGGATCTCAATCTTTCTTGAAAAATTCACTGGCTAATAATTAGTTTACAATCTATAGATAAATTCGTCAAACCCTATGTGTGATTTGTAATAGCCGATTCTATTTCACTATTGCTGGTTTTTTATCAAAAAGTGTCACCTACTAATTGTATAATCTCATCAAACATCTTAGGAGCTTCCTCAATGAAGGATCATGCTACTATCTATTCACTTAAAATATTTATGGAAAAATCCTCAATGATGTGTAGAGTGGTAAAAGTTGGTCCAAAATAGGACTATATCATGCAACTCTTACTCCTTATAGGTTCATTATTTTGGATAACCTCATAACTAAGGAATGACATAACTCTTACTCCTTATAGGTTCATTATTTTGGATAACCTCATAACTAAGGAATGACATACTAGAGGTATATTATCACTAACATGTTTATCAGTTTTAGTAGGTATGTTATTACTAACAGATAATAACACCAAAAGAAGTATTATCAGTTAAAGTAAAATATTCAAAAATATATTTAAACATTTCTAAGTTCACAATTACAACGTATTATATAAGAGTAAGAATTTATATGCAACCAACTGAATCTATTATTTTGATATTGATTTTTTCAATGTCAAGGTAGGCCAACCATGGCCAGACACCTCCACATTCTTAAGTAATTCAAGTTAGGTAAATATTTTTTCATAATTCAAGGGTTCTAACTAGAGTTTTATGGGGTAACCTCTATAAATCATTATAGGTTCAAAAGACCACTTTCCCTATATATGGGTAACTCTAAATGTGTTAGCATGACATTCATCAAAATTAAAAGATTTGCGCATTCTTTTAGTTATTCCATTTTGATGGGTATGCAAGGGGTTCTAAGTTCATATACGATCATATTAGTTTAACAAAACTTTATAAGATGGTAAACTATACTCTCTACCCCCTAAGTCTCTTTACTTACTATCAAGTTGCTTTTGGACTCCAGCTATATATTTTAAAACATAATTTTATGTTTTATCTTGAGAAGGTAAACAAGCGGTGTACGTAGAGTACATTAATCCTCTGTAGTAATGATTTCTTTTTAAAACACGCTAACTCATAAAACACTAGTCTAATAATCGAGCCTCTTAGTGGTCATGTGTATAAAAGTTCCTTGGCGTGTTTTTCTCTCTATTCATTTTTTAACATTTGACAAAAACATCAATTATACTAAAGGATCTAGCCCTATAATATTTTAACAATTACATGTTAAGTATTGTCATGACACATATAAATAATATAATCATATTAAACTAGAAAAAGTGTTAAAAATAAATGGTCCCCTGTTCACATTTATCGTACTAGATGATGACTATATTCACCCATCGAAAATCAAGTTTAAATCCTACTACATTTAGAGAAAACCCCTATACTTAATAACATGAGATAAAACCAAAAACATTGTGTATAACAAGATATCTGTTAAGTAATAAGTTTTATAAAAACTTTTCCTTTTGCGAGGACACAGTCATGTTTGAGCTTCACATATGGTCTCTATTCTTATCAACCACTTCCTTTAACTCATTAAAAAATTGCAGATGTAGCATAAGTGTACTGATTCTTCCGTGTCCAGGATCTATTTCCACCATAAATATTTTCGATCATCACCGCAACGATTTCCCCTTTTTCTCTGGCCAGGTTCACGTTAATTCTAGATGCAGCCATTATTGAAAATAATATCAAAAGAAATTAAATTGATGGAAAATAATGGAATATACTGTAAAATATAAAACAACAGATAAATTGTAAACCTTAACGTAACCGAACCTGATGATGAGGTTGTAGTAGCGAGTACAAGTCTACTAACTTTAAAATGAATTGCGGTGCAATCGGTTTGCTAAAATATATTCACCATTTGTTTCCCAGGGTATGGATACTACACCTTTGTTTACAGTGCACTCTCTAAATGGGGGTTGGATTATTGCTCGAACTACCTAGAATATATTTTCTACATGATGGAGATTATAGAGATGGGAGATAGTGGTAGATTTGTCTCCTTTTCTCTTTGAATTGTTAGGTTTAAAATGGAAGGAGAGGCTTGGTTTTTATAGCCACCAAAGGGGTCTTCTCCATAAAAGCAAACCATTAAACATCAGGGGTTACAACCTAATAATGGGGGTTACACACCATAAATAGGAGGTTACCCTCCATTACTAGGGGTTACACTACATTATAATGGGTCTACACTCAATTACTAGAAGGTTACACGCCTTTACACTTTGTACATAAAAGATAGCCATGAATAATACAACAATCTCTTATAAGTGGAGAAGCGTTATTTTTCTATGTAAATACTCCACATATTCAGCTCCTATTGATTTTGAGCAAACACAAATATTATTTCTATGAAGTCATCTTATACTAATGTACTATATAATTTTTGATACCATGTCATTTTCTAGCCATACAATGATATCCTAAACTCTTACATATTTTGTTCTCTTGCCCAGATGCTACAAACCACTCTTGTTGTACCATATAAATATCTTCTTCTAGGCCTCCATTTAAAATCACCATCTTAACATTCATATGATATATAACTAGTTTGCGGATGACAGATCATGCAACAAGAGTTCTTATGGTGGAGATCTTGGTTACTGTGAATAATTGTCAAGTAATCTAAACCTTTATTTTGGGTGAAACCTCGAATAACAAATCTAGTTTTCCATTTTCCTGTCAAACCATCAATTCTCGATTTTTCTCAAAAATTCACTTTCTACTAATTGATTTACTACCCATATGTAAGTTATTTAAATCCCAGGTATGGTTTGTCTTTATATGTTCTAGCTCACTATTGATAGCCTCTTTTAAAAACTAGTATTTTAAAGATCTTATAACCTCATATAATGTCTTAAGATCTTCGTCGAGAAGGAAACATGCTAATATCTTTTCACTTAAAAAATCTATGTGGAAATACTAGGCTGTAATAGTAGTAATAAATCCAAGTTTGGAACTAGACTTAGTGATACGTCTGTTACTCTTTCAAGTATATTATTAGAGGTGTCTTTATATATTGCATGTGTTGAACGAAAATGATCAATTTAAGCTTTCAAGCAGGTTTGAAAAAAGAACGAAAGGGACGAGGCATCGTTCTCAGAGGTTGATCGGGCACCTAAAATGAAAATATCAACTCATGAGTCTGTGGGTTGTTTCTTAACTCAATGTAGCTGGTCTTGTATTATCAAAGGGCTCATTTTTTGTCAACACTAGATTAGGTTACCGTTCTATATTGAATAGATATTTTTACCCAACGGATTTTGGATCCCACTCTTATAGACCCAATCACACATACCCAATCCACTCTTCTTACTAAAGGACATAAATAATATTGAACACTAATTTTTTAAGATACCCCTACCCATTATACCCCCTCCCACCTTTTTTTTGTTTTCATATATATATATATATATATATATATATATATATATAGTCATTTAATTTTTTAAACCCTATTTTTTTCTCTTTCTATCTCCTCTATCCTTCTCACCTATTAAAGCTCACTCCATTTTCAAGCTCATGGAGAAGAGCTTTATCTCCTCTACCATGGAAGATTCTCGAACCACTGTTGGAAGGAAGTGAAGCTTTGTTTGAAGACAAATGATTGAGAATAAGCTCTAGGCGCAAGGCGTGAGTGAAAACCTTCAGTAGCTCCATGGCGTGAGTGAAGAGGATCTCTAGTAGATCTGCCGTGATTCAAGGCTCTAGGTCTAGATTCGGCAAAACCCATTTTTGAGCTCATGGAGAACGCAATCTACAACTCCAGCAGATCCATCGTGAATCGAGGCTTCGGCAAAACTGTATCACTCTGGAGAGGCTATGATTTGAGTTCTAGCAGTTCGGCTTCTTCTCAAGCCAGCACCATGGATGACCTTTGACCGGATCTTCGAGCCCCATATGTGCATCACCGAGATGTGGAGTGAATACATGGAGTGAAGTGAATGTGGAGGAGTTCTGAAGTGTGCTTCGAATGCTGAATTGTGCTTCGCCAGAGATGTGCTTTGATTTGCAACTTTTATTTTTTTTCTTTTAGCGTTTGAATTGCAACTTTTAATTTTTTTTATTTTTCTTGAGGAATATGTATTGCAACATCTACTTTTTTCTCTTGTATTGTATTAGTTTTTGAATTAAATATTCCATTTTATACATTTATTGTGCGTTACTCAATGTTTTTTTAGAATATTTAGTGTTTTTCTTTGAGTAATCAGTGTTTTTCTTTAAGTACTCAGTATTTTTCACTGAGTACTCAGAGAAAGTTTTCCGATACTTAGAGAAAGTTTTCGATACTCACTGAAATTCTCAGACCACTCAATAAAAAATTTCGACCACTCAGTAAATTTTCTCGCAGCACCGGCGGTGGTCGTTGTAAGATGGTCGAAGTTGGAAAGTATCGACACTCATTGAGTTGCTACTTAATAAGTTGATAATTTGGTGATTCATACTTAATGTTACTTGGTTTTTTTTATCTTTGTATGATTTTTATTTTATTTAAAAGTATTTTAGGATTTGATCACCTATAAAAATAAATAATAACCTCAAAAAAAAAAATCTAACTACAAGGTTTCTATAGATCATCAAAATAGACTTTAAAACTCTATATAGATTTCCAAAACCTTATAGATCTGAATAATATTTGAATGTAACATTATGGTAAAAAATTACATGGGAGTCAGCCTGGCTATCGGTTGTCCAGAACCGGTGCGCCGGACCGGACCGAACCGATAAGGAAGGCGGTCCAGAATCGGACCGGACCGGAAATCCACACTACCGGCTCGGTTCCTTAAAAAAAACATATACAAAACCGGTCCGGACCGAACCGTGAACTTTTTTTTTAATATAACAGCCCAACAACAATAGATATTAGCCCAACATGATTTAGCCCAATTCTTTTTTACCTATCTTTCTTATTAGCCCATGTTTCTTATTAGTCCCAATACCCCTACCCATTTTTACTTAGCCCAAAGCCCCAAACCCATCGTGTTATTCAATTCAACAAAAAAAAAACAAAAAAAAACCGATAAGGACCGGTATGGAACCGGACCGGACCGGGACCGAAACCGGTTCCTTTACCGGTCGTGTTTCTACTTTTCAGGACCGAAAACCGGACCGTGAACGGACCGATAGGGGCGAGACCGGTAAGCCGGAACGGACCGGTAAAGTCCAGGTCGCCGACATGGGAACTTAGATTGTTAGAGATGAACATGCAGGGTTTACAAAGGAATCAGTCATTGATTCGTTGAGAACGGTAAAGGATCGAGATAGTGGATATTTTTACACGAAAAAAGCTAGGGAAAACATTGCCAGTTCTTTTGTTATCAACCTTCAAAAATCGAGATGAATAAAGAAGCAATGAATATATAAGGGATGAACTATTTTACAAACTTTTATTCTGCTTTCACAAACAGAGGCCTTATTTTATAGCTAGATAACTAGAAAAACATATTTTTAATACATACAGGCATACAATAATTATGCATTAGCGCCTGTGGTTTTCAAGATATTCAATAAAGTTTTCCATGTATCTTTTGTTAAGGTCCTTGTTTCCAAATATTGTACTCATTTCCTTTGCCTTGTCTCGGTAAACTTTTCCAGGTTGAGAAAGCATAACTTTTTTCATTGACTCAGTCACTGAGTTTCTTGTAAATGAACCATCCTCTTCATCCCTTTCAATTTCTAAACCCACATTTATATCCCCGAGAACCCTCGCAATCAATCCTTGATCAACAGCAAATGGCAACATAATTAGTGCACGTCCGAAAGCAAGTCCCTCGATGATGGAACTCCAACCACAGTGAGTCAAGAACCCACCTACTGAGTTGTGACTCAGTATTTTCACTTGTGGAGCCCAACTCTTCCAAACGACACCTTGATCCTTAGTCCGGTCCTCAAACCCGTGCGGCAGCTCCACCGAGTGAGACTCGTTTGAACCGGTTGGCTTTCTCAAAACCCAAAAGAAAGGCAGCCCCGATAACTCCAACCCGAGAGCTAACTCGTTGAGTTCATCTTGACTCAGTGCCGTTTCACTCCCTAATGCCACATACACCACAGACCCTTCATTTTTTTTATCAAGCCAGTTCTTTATAGAAGCCCAATTAGTTGAATTATCATCATCATCGTCTTCGCTATTTTCCAAATAAGGTGGCATGAAACCTACTGGAATAACAGGCTTTTTATGAAGCTTTGCAATTAAATCCAACCACACAGGTTCGAACTCTTTACAATATCGTAACGATATAACATCACAACCTTTGATAACCATTCCAAATCGATAACCATCATTGACTTTCGAAAATTTAGCTACAGTTTCACGATTATGCTTTACCTGATACTTTCTAAAGGCTAAATTAGAAGGAAACGGAATCCATTTAGGAGGGACCAGACCATCCCTCAACTGACCTTCAATCATTAAATCAGCAGGCCCAAGAAAATCTATAAACCACGCACTCACCACATTAAACAACACAGATTTGATGCTAAGCCTGCGAGTAATAGATGGTAACCAAAACGGAGCAAAATCAATTATGATCCAATCCGGATTTGTTGACTCCAAGAACTGAGTCAACTCAGTTTCTAGTCCATCATAAGCGTCTTTGAGAAGGTAAGCATCAGAAGGAGGAAGGTCCATGGTGGCTTCAGCATTTTCAGGGAGATTCTGGATTCTAGGCAGAGAAAGTTGAACAAAATTTATCAAAGGTGCTAAGGTAGGAGATAATTTAGGTAAACGTAGGATATTTTTAGGAGTGGAAATGAAGGAGATTTTGTGACCCTTTTGAGCTAAGTGCTTAGCTAAATCTAAGAACGGAATCAGGTGACCAAAAGCTATCCATGGGAACACAGCTATGTGCATTTTAGAACTCGTAGCCATTTTTATTTTTAGTGTGGTGCTTAATTGTGCAGCTTATAACAACTCTATAATCTATTATTAGAGACAAAAACAAGAAACTCCGTGAAATACTAAATAAAGTCACATGATGATGAAATATACAGAAAATGCTGATTAAGACATATGACCAGATGATATGAATATCATATCATCTACTATGGATTTTTCTGCACTTAGGACAAATCACCGAAAAAATATAGTATTTTATTATTTTTCAGATAGAAATAGAGTTACATCACACAAATTGAAAAGGACCATAAAGATTTAGATCAATGGAGTCATATGTAAATCTCCTTTACCTTAAACTTTAGATTAATCATAAATTTTTTATTAGTCCTTTGTGTACATATATAGTTAATTTTAAACATACTATATAATTTCAAATTACCGACTCGGAAAAACAATATTGGTATGCTTTTCTTTCTCCGAGATAATTTTTTTTTTTTGTTTTAAGAAGCAAGTTATGTTGCATATTTATTACATTAGTATATTTATGTTTAAATTAATATTTATGCTATTTTGAAAGCTTCTTTTGTCCTTCCCAAAAGTCTCATTACTGTAGCAGCAATATGTTTTGATGAAAGACCTGCATCTTCAATTTGATCATTTGCTGATCCATGATCAATGTATCTATCAGGAAGAACCATACTTCTTAACTGCAATGACAATTATATTTTACTTAAATATATATATAATAACTAAAATATTATATTTGAAAGAAAATTTACCTTAAGGGGTCCATCTAAAATACCAGTCAAGCTCAAGAATTGAGCTACATGTGATCCAAAACCTCCAATTGAACCTTCCTCAACAGTAATTAAAATTTCATGCTCCTTAGTTAGTCTTGTGATAAGATCAGTATCCAATGGTTTGCAAAATCTTGCATCAGCTACTGTTGCTGATATGTTATGGCATTGAAGCATATCTGTAGCTCCTAGACATTGTTGAACTATTGAACCATACCCTAATATAGCTACTCTGTTTCCTTCCTTCAATATTCTACCCTTTCCAATCTGTTTAACCAATAAAAAAAATGATTGACCAAAAAAGATCTAGAAAATAATGGATCAACCATAAAAAGTCTGGTAAATACTCATAAATACTCGAAAACTAAAAGAAAACCCATCCATATTTACTCATCAGACGTTTTAATCCTGATGGTAAATGACTTTTTATGGATATAAAAAATTAGGGAAAATTCCTCCATGGATAATCACTGTTTCGCGATTTTTTGTCTTTCTTTAGTACCCGCCTTAAAGTTTGACATTAAATATTATATGTCAATAAATAACACAAGAACCTTTTTTTTTTTAAAAAAAATATGGGTATGTGTGTCCATTTTTGTAAACTTGGATATAGCCACGTCATTAACACGTGGCATTTAACGACAAATTTCACTATAGCTACTAACGAAACATAAAAAGCAAAATGTTCTTAGGTACCTGTTTGTCACTTTTGTAAACTTAGGTATTTATTTGTAAAAAATTTGGGGAAAAAATTGCCTAAAAATTAATTATTACCTTTTTTTTGTCATCTAATTTTTTTTTATCACTTTCCTGTTTTCTTGATCAATTGTAAAAAAATTGAAGAAGATTTACGAATCTAACCTCAAGAGGTGTTCCTTTGTTATTTAGAGGAAGAGTTACCCCAATACCATTACCCCTCGGAAACCTAAAACAGCTTGGTCGATCATCTATAGCGACGGCTGTAGCCACCATATGCATGAGCTCAGCTTCATCACTCGGAGCCATGACAACCATATTAGGTAAACAAGCCATATAAGCAACATCAAAAGCTCCACAATGTGTGGGTCCGTCAGCACCTACTAACCCTGCTCTATCCATCGCAAATCTAACCGGTAATTTCTGAAGATCCACGTCATGTACTACCTGATCATACCCTCGTTGAAGAAACGACGAGTAAATAGCACAAAATGGCTTCAAACCTTCTGTAGCTAAACCAGCTGCAAATGTAACACCATGTTGTTCCGCTATTCCTACATCGAAACAACGATCAGGAAACTGTTTCTGGAAATAGTTTAAACCGGTCCCACCACCCATTGCAGCATGTACAGCGACAATCTTGTTATCAAATTCAGCTTCTTTTATTAATGATTCAGCGAAATATCGATTATACGCGAGAGTGGAAGATTTTGCCTTGAATTGTTTTCCGGTTTGTGGATCGAATTTCACTACACCGTGCATTTTATCAGCCGCGGCTTCAGCTGGAGGGTACCCTTTTCCTTTCTCGGTCACTATATGTATTAAAACCGGTCCTGGAGCAGGCATTGATTTCACTTTCTGGAGAATCGTTACAAGATCTTCAACGTTATGACCATCGACAGGGCCGATGTAATATAATCCGAGCTCCTCGAAGAAAGTTGAACCGGAACCACTTATCATACCCCTCGCGTATTCATCCACTTTCGCTGCTACTTCATGTGCGTGTGATCCAATTTGTTTCGTGATGCTCTATATACCAAAAAATAAACGGAACATATATTATAAGTTATATGGAAGACAAGATAAGAATAAATATAAATACTTACTTTTGCGGCTTCGCGAAGTTGTCTTAATTTAGGACTTGCTTGGAGATTTGTTAGCGCTCGACTTAAAGCTCCAACAGGTGTGGTGGGACCATCGAGTGTAGCTGTGGGTAACGAAACTTGCTTGTTATCGTTAAGTATGACGATCAAGTTGGAATCGAGAAATCCAGCGTTGTTCATGGCTTCGTATGCTTGTCCAGCTGTCATGGCTCCATCTCCAATTACGGAGATGACTTTGTTCTTCTTCCCTAATAGATCTCTTCCTACCGCCATACCAAGACCAGCAGAAATACTTGTGGAACTATGGCCTGCACCAAAAGCATCGTAAATGCTCTCGTCCCTTTTCGGAAAACCTGCTAACCCAAAAGTCTGCCTTATGGTATGCATTTTAGACCTTCTCCCTGTTAGGATCTTGTGCGCATACGCCTGCAAATTGAATAGTTTGATCCATCAATCATACAAATGCAAGAATTTTGGAGACAAGCTATGATAAGTTGTTAACTTATATTTTACATGGGAACTTAATTGGCGAGTGAGGGGCGGAACCAAGAATTTGTATTGCGGGTTGGGGTGGGGGTGTGCGTTAAAAGTTGAGTAAAAATATATACCACCCAATATACCATCCATGACGTGGTGTAATTTGAATGGAAGTAAAACTGTCAATCTGTTTATCTTCTCGATTTGATTGAGGATTTATTTTCACTCAAATCACGTTATGTCATGGGTGGTATATTAGGTGGTATAAATTTAGGTAGTATATATTATTATTTTTACAAGATAAACCATCCATTGAAATAGATCGGTGATAAATAGTAAGGGAGGGATAATATTTAGATAGGACTAATACTCGGAATCGGGTAAATGGAGGTTAATGTATTTCTCATGGGATGGATCCAAAAATTATCACCATAAACAAAATGTTTAGAAAAACCAGTGAAACTCGTGGCATCGGCACAAAAAAAAGTAAATAATTCCAACGGGTCTTGAAGACCTCTCTTCTCTCCTCATAACTAAACCGCACTTCAAATCTAGTTTATTACTAAAGGTCTCTATAAGATTTTACAATATAGTCGTTTTTTCCATTACCTATTATACCCTTCAAATAATTTTTAACTACTATATATATTAAATAAATATCCAAAACTCTATAATATCGTATGCCACTTTTAGCAGCTTCCTTTCTCTCCCATTTTCTCTTTTCTCGTTTATTTACCTCTCTCGGCAGCGGCTGGATTTTCCATGGAAGCTCTAGGAGGTCTCCGCCCTCCCAGCATAGAAAACGCTTCCTAGGCGCGCCTAGGCGTCAACTATCCCTCGGTCAGTAAAAATGCTAGGTGTTTTTCCTAACGCCTTAATCGTCATGGAAAAGGCGTTTAACCCGCCTAGGTGCCGATTAATAGCAAAAATGGCCGCCTAAACCCTCATTTTATTTTTCATACTCTCAAGCATTCTTGAATTGATATTATAACTCTAATTTTAGTATTTTCATATTTATTATAGTGTTGTTAGATAAATTTTATTATTTAAATAATTAAAATTATTATAATTATTACATATATATTACTAAATATATAAAATTAAATAGCGGGATTCAAAACCTCGAAATTCCACCTAGGCCCCACATAATCCCGCCTAGACCTTAGGCCCAGTCAACCGCCTAAGTCGCGGAACCGAGATCTACATCATAGCTCCCAGCATATATGTTCGCAACATCTCTCCGGTAGAGGTGCTTGTGACCATGGCTTCTTGGCAGCTCGTCGATGAAGACACATAAGCCAGATCTGTAGCTCCAGCGGCAGCAGTGAAGCTTTAAAGCTTTGAGTTTCTTCACCCATGTGTTTCCTTCTCACCACCCTTGTGTTGCCTCAATGGACGAACCTGGATCGAGATCCGTTTTGGTTAAAGTTTTCGCTACTTCGTGGTTGATGGCTCGTTTGTTTCTAGCTTTGGTTACTTTATGGCTGATTGCGAAGAAGATCTCCGATGAAGAACAACTACAATCTCCTGGCTCCGATCTCCAGCGTGACTGAGAAGATCTCGAAAAGATGGTGGTAGAAATAAACGGTGTACTCAGCTGACGCCATGCAGACATTATTAGTGGGGGTTTTCTTCTTCTTCTTCTTCTTCTGTTACAGAAGTTGAATATAATGTGTTTATGAAAATTATTAATTTTTTACGTTTTGTAATAGGTTCTTTCTTGTGAAGTGTTGTTTTTTCTTATTAATTGTTGAAATATTATTTTTTTGATGATAGAATGAATTTATATACTTGTGTTTGTGTTTACTCCGTGTTTGTTTGCGTGAATACCTAGTGTTTTTGTCGAATACTTAATTATTTTATGTCACTACTCAATGAATTTTGTGTAAACACTCAATGATTTTGTGTTAATACTCGGTGATTTTAAATAATATTTAATGATAATACTTAGTGATTTTCAAATAATACTCAAAGTTTTGCTGAGTATACTTAGTGATTATTCCGCTACTCAGAGAATTTTTCTGATACTCAACGATATTTTCCGATACTCATAGAATTTCTGGTGGTGGCGTCGATGGTGTCGGCGATAGTTTCCGGAGATAAATAGTGATACTCAGTGATTCGGTGGTCCACTTACTTTTTGTCTTTATATGAATTTTACCACTTTTTTTTGTTTTCTTGTAATATTTGTTTTAATTGAAGGTATTACGTTTTAATTGAAGGTATTACAGTATTTTAGTAGTTAGATGGCCTCTTTAAAGAAGAATACTCTTGAGATATTGATCTCCAAGACCCCATATGTCAAATCACCTAAAAAAATTAGGTTAAGGGTGGTGAAACTCTATGGTTTTGTAATTTTCCCGGCTAAAATTTCACTACGACGCAGACCATCCCCGAACCACAGACCAGTCTCTGGTTTTTCGATAAGGTTTTCCCAAAAAGAATTCTATGAATTTTTTGCTGTATCCTAGGTCAAAGGCATCCAACTTCTTTTAAGTTTGGAAAATACAGAGGACACCCACCTAGTAAATTTCTAAATGTAATGGTACACATAGAAATGTAAATAAGATTAAACAAGTTGAAAAAGAAGGTTTTTCAAAAAAAAAATCAGACTTTTTTCGAAATAGATTTTTCTATTGCGATTCTGTTCCAAAAACTTCCGCAAATGGAAAATATTTGAATTAAAAAATATCGGTTCGAAAATTTCAAAAATATTTTGGCGAAAATCGGATATCTCAAAATCATATATTATTTCAGTATAGTAATTTTTTTTTAAAAGATGAAAATCCATTTCTACTTTTTTTTTTCATTTCAAAAGAATATCATACTAAATAAATATGGACCCATAATTATAAATTACGTCATAACATCAAAAATTCAAAAACAATTCATACCAATTAGATGGTACACTACTTCAACTAATTAGTATTATACTATTTGCGGCAAGACCAAGACGACAAGAACAAATGTGACTTTTGATAAGTTACATATTTATATTTTATAGTTATATACATCGAATATATTATATATTAATACATATAATAATTGATAAGCGGAAATAATATGTTGAATGTAAAAGCGAAAATGAGAATAGGAAATATGAATCGGATCGGAAAATAGAAAATTTCAGAAATTTGTAAGCAGCTCTGATTCTAATCCCATTTTTTGCGGTAAACTTAGTATAAATACATTAAGAATTTGTTCCGAAATCGAAAATTTCGAATACGATTATTTCCCTTAGGTTTTTTTAATCGAAAACTTGAATTAAAAATCAAACCATAACACAATATAAAGGTACGCTTTATGTAGTTGCAGGTTCTATTATTCCAACACATAATCGACCCAAAAAACCAAAGTATGTCTAGACTCTAGTTACCTAAAGCAAAATTTCTTTTTATGAGTTTTTTAACTATACAAAAAATTATTTTGATGAAATTGAGAAGCTCTTTTTTATCAAAAATGAAACAGACTTTAAAACGACCGTCTTGACCCAAGGACCGGCCCTACCTACACTAATAAGGACATATAAGAAACACTTACATCAAAAATCAAAATTACATAAAAGAAAAGAAAAAATAACGCAAATTAAAACATCAAACACCTTCTCAAGATGAACTAATATTGGCGATGCCACCGAAATAACGGACTGAGGCTATCAAGAGTTGAAGAAACATGATCTTTAAGATTGACAAATTGAAGTCTCAAATCGAAAGAGAGAAAGAGAGAAAGTCGACTACCGCTTTATTGACCGCAACACATACTAATTAATATCATAGATGTCACCGAAGTAACCAGGGGCGGAGCCATGTAGTGGCTTGGGGGGTCCATGGCCCCCCCTGGTTTTTAATTTTTTTTTATAACTAATTCAAAAAATAAAAATAAAAATATATAACTAATTAACCATTAAAATTTTATAAAATTATTATTTGGCCCCCCTAACTTATAAGATTTGTTTTATTAGGCTTTAAATTATTTTATTTAAAGAACTTTTTTTTAATTTTTTACAAAAAAATGTATGTTATTTTGTAAACAAAAGAATTTTATCGGATAATAAATTAAAAAATCAATATACGGATTTATATTACAATTTTTACACAATATAAGGACATCT
Source organism: Nemophila menziesii (assembly GCA_029959085.1). Classification (NCBI taxonomy): domain Eukaryota; kingdom Viridiplantae; phylum Streptophyta; class Magnoliopsida; order Boraginales; family Hydrophyllaceae; genus Nemophila; species Nemophila menziesii. The sequence goes on along the minus strand of JARWIR010000001.1, from coordinate 142,817,860 downwards.
AGTATATTTTTGCATAATACAAAGACCTACTTTGCATAATATATAAACTTATCGTACAAATACGCCATTTTTTTTTTTCGGGGGCGTTGCCCCCGAACCCCCTTGGCCCCCCCTAACCAAATTTCCTGGCTCCGCCCCTGGAAGTAACGGACTAAGGCTACCTAGAGTTGAAGAAACATAATCTTTAAGATTGACAAATTCAAGTCTCAGATCGAATGAGAGAAAACTGACTACCGCTTTAATGACCGCAACATATACTAATATCGTAGATCTCACTGAAGTAACGGGTAGGACTGAGGCTACCACGAGTTGAAGAAACATGATCTTGACAAATTCAAGTCTCAGATCGAAAGAAAGAAAGCCGACTACCGCTTTACTGACCGCAATAGGTACGCATGAGCTAACCTAGCCAGTTACTTTATTATTTATTTATTTATATTCCACGTATTTGAATAATTAGATAAGTTTTTCTTCATTAGTATTAATAATTTGTTCCAGTGAGTTGCTGTGTTGGATACAATAATTTGAGTGAACCGTGGTGGTAGGTCCCATGTGTAGGTGAAAGATATAGATAAATGAAAGCAAAGTAGGTACTATCAATAAAAACAAAACACGAACAAACTTTTTTTTTTGTCAAAAACACGAACAAACAAAGTAGGTACGATATCGAATTAATATCCAACATTTGTAAAAGTAAATATCATAATTTTTATGTATTCACCTACTTTTATTTTAATGGTTTTTATTTATACACCCGTAATTCCTTAATTATTTGAAGTACACCTTGTCTTATAATAAATATTTTCTAGTTGAGGATAAATAATTATGCACGTGATTGCAATCTTAAGTAATTTATGGTGAAGGGGTAAAATTTAAAATGAGAGGATTGAAATTTAGATTGGAGAAAAGGAGGCTTAAATTTAAAAGAAGAAAGTGCTTGCATTTTTTTAAGGTATATATATAATTTTAAATATTATCACTAGAAAGACAAAAGACATGTGAAAAATGACATCAAATATATTTGATAAAATATAATTATTAAAATTTAAAATATAATATATTATTATATAATCAAAACAAAAAATATATATATTGCTAAATATTCTAGTAATTACAGTATACGATAATAAAAAATTATTAGATTAATTTTACTTGATATAAAAATAGTTCTAAGTTAACATGATTCTTTTTATCTATGGCTATAATAAACAGAAGTAAGAGAACTTTCAAGATCATGTCAACTCTTAAATATATACTAATGGTATAGTAGAATAAATTATTATTTAAGGGAATCATTAACAAGTACAAATGATCCTTTGTAACGCGTTTCTTATCGAATATAAATCTTTAGAAAATTATTTTGGTCCAATTGATAGTAAAAGTGGGGTTTTGGATACGGGTGGACATATGTGGATTGATGAGGAGGGGCCCTAAAATAACATTTAATTAACATTAGTACTTCTTGGGCCTATTCTCATGTCGGGCTTGAATATACGCATATGCAAAATAATTTTTTTGAAATGATTTTCAGATGCTACTAAATGACTCGTTGGTTAATTTGTGTAAAAAGCTAAGTTCCATGAATAAATATGATCTTATATATTTTGTTTGTTTGTTGAGAAAATGAAAATGCCTTATGACTCACCTGATGACCAACATCCCATACAATTTTATCTTCAGGAGTATCGAAAACATGATGTAAGGCTACAGTCAAATCCACTACTCCTAAGCTTGAACTTAGATGTCCACCTGTTTTTGCTACACCGTACACAATTTCTGCTCTTAGTTCAGCTGCTAATTGTTCAAGATCCTATATTATGATGTAAATCAACAACATAAGAATAAGGTAGATTTAGAAACTATCCATAATAAAACACTTGGGAAAAATCTAGTGCGCATACATGTACGGAAAGATTCTTCATATGTACTGGAAAATTTACGGTATCAAGTATTGGTGTGGCTGGTTTTACTCCTGATGAAAAATCAATCTTCCATCCATTTTTTTCTTTACTTATCATTACCCTTTTCTCTTCACCATATAAATTACTACTAGAAGAAGTAGCCTTCAAGTACAACTGTGTATAACATGTACAGATTCCAAAAAAAATGTTATTCATTCAAAGATAAAAGAAATATAAACTAGTTTATGGAAGCGAGAGATGGAAAAAAACATTTTAACTTTTGTGCACGTACTAACCTGTTTACGAGGCTTGGGGTTGGATCTTGGGGATGGAAAATAATCAGATATGGATTGGTTAAGTCTGACAATGTCACCTGAAACCGCCATAGCAACTGAATTTAGTTCTTGTAAGTGAAGAGAGAAGAAGGTAATGAGGTAGAAAAGCGGGTAAAGATGAGCAAATTTATAATTAGCAACGAGGAGCTTCCAGATATTAATAAACCACAGTCGGTGTACCCAAGTTCCAATAATTCTTTATTTTTCCTGTAGATGACCAGCTATTTTTTTTTTGTTTTTTTTTTTTTGTTTGATAGTCCGAGATGTTTTACTCTATTTGGTAACTGTGTCAATACAATCACCTCCATCTAAGATCTAGAGAATTTATTGGGTATGGGCTACCACAAAGGCATAACTCAACTTAGAAAAAAACTAAGGTATAATTATAACGAGAGCAATGATATATACAACCTAAATGTATACCACCCATGACTTGATGTAATTTGATTGAAAGTAAATTGTTAATCAAATCGAGTAATAAATAAATTAACTATTTTCTTCTAATCAAATCACACCATATCATAAATGATATGTTGGGTGGTATGAATTTGGATGGTATATATCATTACTCTTATAATGATAACCTTGATCACGGGTAGAGATTCTATTTCCAAGAATTACTCGAGTATATTGGTAGTGGTTCTTTGACCGTGATCGGTTGAAACATATTTGTAATTTGCATCTCATATATTTTCAAAAATATAGGTGTAAGTAAATCTTAAGTGACAATCCACTTTTAGAGAATTAATTACGAGGGCGAGAAATCCAACAAACTAAAAATTATGATTTTTTTTTTGCCAGAAGCAGATTTAATAAATGAAAATAATACAATTATAGAGGGTCGACCTGTCCCTGTGTTATTTTCTACTTCTCCTAGGGTCATGATCAGTTCAGGGATAGGAACTGATGACCAGTCATTTGAAAGTAGGTTACACCTAAAACTTCTAGTTAGTAGGTCAATCTCCTCGTTTCTATTCCTAGAAATATGACAAATACTGATGTTGGATCTCGAAGAGATGAGGTCCTTGATCTTTTTGGGTTCTCCAGCAGATTTCAGATGTGTTCTTGAGGCCTTGGGTATTACCGGAGCAATCAGTGTGAATTACAAAACTACTATCCTTGGTGGAAGTTGTTGTATTGCAAGCTAAAAGAACAATTATAGATTCACCTTCCATAGCCGGGCTACACCAAATCTTATTCCTCTTGCAGCTGATGGGATTTTTATCTTTGTCAAAGTTGATGTAGCAATCCCTGAATATTCGTCTTGATTCTTGAAAAATGCATCAAAAAATATGTTGATATCTCTTGGGGTCAATTCTTCATCCAATGTGTCCACACCGAGGGTATCAACCACTCATAGCTTATGATTCCATTCATGACCATGGAAACTGGAAACAAGGTTGTTCCTCTGAACAGAAATGAATTAGGTGTTTTAACTTTAGACTTGTATTTCATTATGGCAGTCTAAATGCACCAGATTGTGAGAAATGCAAAAGAAGAAGACATTTCAGACTCCACCCTTAATCACATCCCCCTTTAATAATATGTAGGAACTTTCCCTCGAAATTCTCCAAACCTTTAATAAGTCCTCCATGAACCGTTCATACTATTTCGCACTTCAACACTTCTCAAACATGCAAATAAGTTCAATATTATCCATGGTGTGTTGCAGAAACAACATCTCGCGGAGTCTGCACGGTTTCTCTTGGGAAATGTATATCCACAAGTAATGACTTTATTATAAGATTTCCAGATAAAGGATCTAACTTTAGTTGGATCTTTCGCTTGCCAAACGGTCTTTAGAGTATTTGGGCTATGATAAGCAAAGGAAGACGAGGGGTTAGGATTAGAAGCAGCCTCGAAAGATTTTATCTCGTGATATCATGACTTAGTAGTATAACTTATTTCCTTCACATGGCTCTAGATAAGTTTGTCTTCTTCAGTAGTGTTATGCAGTGGAACCTTGCATATCAAATCGACAACCTTAGTGTGAAAAGTGCTATAAATGAGGTTACTCCCATTAGGTTTGGTGATATGGACGTGAGCTGGCAGCCATCTACCTTTCCAGAGTTTAGTACCACCACCATTACCAATCTGCATGATACAACTTTTTTGAGGACGTCCCTTCCAAAACGAATACTCGTCCCCAAAAAGATTCCGAGTAGAAATAGATGCCTTTAAGTACTTTCAACACTATCGAGTTTTGATTTTTAGCGAGCTTACGCATCGTGGCTTCCAGTAATGTGATGTTCATGTGTCCAAAATCCCAAAAACCAAGATCTGCAAGTTACTTTGAGGTGGAAATCTTATTCCATGCTTTCGAGTGGATGTGTCGTCTATTCCCCAAAGCCCACTAGAAGTTCAAAACTTCTATCGAGGGTTTTCTACATAAAGTCTTTGGAAAGAGAAGAACCGACATAGTATAATTCGGGATTGATTGTAAAATAGATTTGATCAAGACCTCTTTACCTCCGTCCAAAATGAGTTTTTCCTTCCATCTATTTGCCTATCTAATTAATCTATCTTTTTACTTATTGTAGTGTGACAACCTTTTATCTTGTGTAGTTCATCAAAATACCTTATTCCAATAGATTTTTCTCATTGATACCCCAAAAGGGTGTTGTTTTATTTGCTGAGAGTATCAGGGCACCTTTACTGAAATAAATGCTGGATTCTCCTAGGGTTGCTCTTGGCCCGAGCGCTTGCAATATAGTTAAATGGATTAAGACTAATCATGAATAGAGTGTCATCATTAAATAAACAATGGGAGATCTAGGAGAATTTTCTCCCCTTATATCGAAAATTTCTCCTTGTACCTCATCCATTATAGGCTCCCTAAGAAGGTCAAGGTTCATTTCATGCGTGATTCTGCAAGGGGTTTAATCAGCCGCTTCCAAACCATTTGAACCAAGTTTTCTATTGTAAATATCTGTGGAAATACGAAGATATTCTTGATAGGATCCGGATCCTCAACCCACTTACCAAAGAATCCAAAATGTAGGTCATTCGATTGTGGTTACACCGCTGAGCAACCGTATGGTAAAAGTGGTATTTCTATCCCCTTGAACCTCCCATTCTCTTTATCCATACCTTTCCAGAATTTCTCTTCCTGATCCCAGATACCATCAAGAGGCAAGGATATATATATATATAGTTCATTTCCTCTAGAACCTGTTCAGAGATGTCCATATTTTAAAGAGTTCTAAGTCTCTCCTAGAGACCTTTAATGAGATTAGATCAATTTTTAAAAGTCTTTTTGGTCCAGCGGGTAAAGGAGTTAGAAATAAGTTGTTTCTTCTGGATATGGCATATACCATCAAGATCCTCAAAAAAGTCACCCCAAGTATCAACTAATCCTTTACGAGTAGTCTCATCCACCCAAAAATGTTTTTAGGCAGAATCTCTTACTAGATTGAGAGAAAGAAGGCTTACAATTTAGAAGAAGAGGAGAATGATCAGAATCCACAACTGGAAGAAACGAAAGAAGTGTGTTCAAAAAGAGGTTGAGCCAAAGTTGGTTGCAAAGAACCCTATCTAATCTTTTTTCTTAAACGAGCCTTTGCCTCTCTGCGATTAGTCTAAGTGAAGAAACATCCTTTCATAGGGAGATCAAGAAGCGCATTATTTGAGATAAAATTGTTATAGTTAGAAAAGTGGCGAAAAGTTAGCATTTCCTACACCTTGTTTCTCCAAATGGTGTAGAGATATCATTGAAATCCCCTACAATGAACCAAGGAAGATTGAGGTTGTTGTAATCCCAATAAGATATATCCTCCCATAGGTCGAAGTGTTATTCAAACTTGCTAGGCATGTGAACAAAAACCAAATACCAAAGGATATCGTTAGGTTCATTAATTAAGTAAACAAAAAAGAAAGTACAGAAATACAAGACTCAAAGACGAACACTACACTTCTACACCAATAACATACTCCTTCGACAAACTTAGGCTCAAACTGGAGAAACAACACTCCAGTTATCAAAATAACCTAAAGACCTACAAAAATCCACAACATTATAGCCTTTAATCTTAGACAAACAAATATATAACATCAAAACTAAAACGATTAATAAATTTGACTATCTACGCTTAGTCTACAGGGCCCCAACCCCTAACAAATTCAGCATGCGTGTCTCATTTCTTATAGGCCATCTAATTTGGATAAGGTGTGCAAATATTCAAAATTATATCACCTTCTATGCTTATATTACTTTTCAAGAACCCTCTATAAATCCATCATGCATTAGACATAGGTGTAGATGACATTACCAAGAAGCTCGACTCACCACCCATATCTTTGTCTTCTTCCTTTTCTGACTTAAGCTCGTTCAAAAAAATGGCGCATCTATAACATTTTTACTAATATTTTTAACATTGTTGTCACTCACTTTAAAACTAGAGTCCTTTGTTGGCTCAACAAATCATCTTCAGTAATATCAAGACTAGTGATGTTGGTGTGTTTATCAATGTATGTTGGAGAAAGGTTAGCAATTTTCATCGGATTTTTGTTGCAAAACCCTCCCAATAACACTCTTTATTTTTACAAAACCTGGAAAATGATCATGCCGAGTTGCTGTAGAAGATCCAGGAATACCCGAAGAAGGAATTATTCGATAATGACTACGCTTGGTTTTGCTATGAGTAGGCTTCCAACATTTGAAATGGAGCTCCTTTTCAAGTTGAGATCCTCCACGGATAGGCATCTTTTCTTTTCTAATAGATACATTTTGAATTTCAAGATTATTGAATACCTCATTTGCAAAGTTATCAACACTGCTACAACCAAGTAGTTCACCACTTCTGAGGGGTGATGCTCAGGCTGATTGATCCATAAGTTAATGAGAATTATCTCTCATGTTACTGCCCAGACAATGAGGGTTGAGGCTAAGTCCCCTTTCTATGATAATAATACCATTGCCCATATTCATAATACCAATACCAGCTTAGGAGGTAATAGGATTCTCACCGACTTAAATAATTTGGGAAACCCCATTGAGTAGCTTTCTCGAGTGTAACCACTTTGTTAGCCAAATGAAAATGATCCCTAAGTTCTTAGATCTCTGAGGGTTTCTTGGAGCCCTCCCCCCATATCAATAGTATTTCCCATCACATTATTAAGCAATCTTTTTCATTGAAGTTTAGCATTCCATATTAATATAAATCTTCTTGGTTAACTCTAGTAGCAGTTTCATTATATAAGTTGTTCACATAGATATTGTTGATCATCTTGTTGACCTCTTCATCGGTATTTTCCTCTTCAAGTCTGTGTGCCTCAACCTCAAAATCTTCAAGTTCACTATAATCATTCTGCCTATAAAGTGGATTGTGGGCATAGTTGAAATGGGTATGTTGAACATCACCAATACAGATATTGTACATGTTAAGATCATCATATTTTTGGGGTAAAACAAGAAAGATGTCATACCTATTTATTAAGTGACTTAGCATACCATATCTATAACACACAATTCCAATGTTTTCGTATTGAAATGATTCCCAAGCAATGACCAATAAACCTACTACATGGGAGTGGTATATTCACCCTGATATTAACCTTGGACAATAGGATCTTGACATCTCGAGTAGAAGCTGCACTAGGGAAGTCAACTTTGCAAAGACCTCCAATAGATACACTAAGTTCCTCAATGAGCTCCATTGTATTCTGGACAAAGGCAAATCCCTCAACTTGTACACGTTTTATGGAGTGATAAAGATTCAATTTGTTAAAATAAATATTGTCGCCCTATATTTTAGAATCACATGAAACCCCAGGAAGATACCTGGTCTATTTTTGCAGACATTGACAAAATCCTACTCATACTCTAAAACTATTTTGAAATAATTTGGGGAAATTTCTTGGATCCTGACATAATTTTGGATACCCCATTGTTCCATTACCTCTTTTTTTAAAGTGTTAAGGTGATAGTTTCTGTTGGAAATGATTTTCGCAAGGACCACAAACTCTTCGTCAATAAAATTTATGTCTGCCACTTTTTACTCATATCTCTAGAACATCAAGGTTGTGGTTATTGATGTGTCTCTTAGCAAGAGGGAGTGGATGTGTATTGAAGGAATCCCCGCGGAATAAAAAACTGACACTTGGATTATTTTTCAAATCTTGGTTTGGTGTGCCACTTTTCCTTGAATATTGTCGCATGTTCAAATGATTATTGGAACACTCGTTAGTTTGATAAATTTTAAATATAGGATTGAAAAATTCAATGATTAAAAATTATCGGGAATACCTATCGATTATCCATTTATCATTTGCTAATGAATTTATTTTCTTAATTTCCTTATGAGGTGATTGAATTTTAGGAATTCCAAAGATGCGCACATCTATATTGTGAATGAGCAGTTCAAAAGGTTAACTTAAATAAATTTAGTATAGAATTTAGCAATATACACCTTCTCAAATCATGGAGGACATCCACCGAAGTTTTTACAAATCCCATGACGTGATTGTTTTGGGTAATATTTGGCTGTTCCGATAGTTTTAAACATAATAAAGGTGGCAGCACTAGAATATATATATATATATATATATATATATATATATATATATATATATATATATATATATATATATCAAACTCAAGGATGTGAAGAGTATTGGGATAAATCTACTACAACCAAGCAAATTTGATGTTTCAAGTTCATCCAAACTGCAAATAAGGTGTTGGTAAAATTGAATTTTACCTCAATGTTGATCTTATTTACGATGACTTGAAGTGACTTAATTTGAGTTTATGATTTGTATATTGATACTTGGTATAATTGTAAAGAGTAATGTAATATATTCACCTCTTTAGAATCATTTCAAATTACATTGAAAATTATAATATGAAGTTTGGAGAAATTAATGAAATAAATAAATAAGTGGTTCGACGTGTAGCGGTTCAAACTCAAAACCTTCTAATTGTACAACTTTCAAAAATATGAACCACTAGACTAGAAGATATATTAATTTATTTATTTTTACTCTTATATAAAGTAAAGGAAGTGGACACAAACCTTACAATTGAGTGCATAACCGGTACACCAACTATCACATTTGTCCACTTCATTTTAAACATTATTCTTATACGCATAGCCACATATTTATATTTTTAAGTCACCATTTTAATGAATGGGTGCTATCCATATTATTACTATTTGATTACATTTTAGCCAACATAAATAATTTTTTCATTCAGTTTTTTAAAAACTTCAAGCATTAAAATTAAGAGAGGGATGTAGGTAAGGAACAATATTATTGAATTCGTTGAAATTCTAAAAAATTCGCGTATCTGTTTCTTATGCATAGTTTTATCATTGTATAATGTAGGTTGAAACCAACAAACATAATCCATTGGTACATAGCCTAAATACTATAAGAATATTGTATACAATTCGAGTCTCAACAAGTTTATTACAAATTTGCAAATTCAGTTTTATTCTTTGTTTTTTGCATTTTATGTTATGGTTTTTATACAAACTATTCTGTTTTATAAAAATATTACATAATAATTTAAGGTATTAATGATTCACGTTTTATAGACTAGAAAATATATTGTTTCTTAAATTTTGCTCTGCAATGTTTCTAGGGTTGTGTATACATAACAAGAAAAAAATCTACAATTTTCATTTTTTATTTAGCATTTTGGATATGTGTATACATACGAGGAATAATTGTTTTTAGTAATTTCAGATTATTTCATACAGAAAAAGTGGGAGACAATTCTGATTAAAATGGAAAGCAAACTAAGATGGATGACACATCAAGATTAGAGTTAATAGAAGAGGTTTGTGTACCTACACTCATTGGACCATTTGGTATTCCAGAGAAGTTCAGTGTTTCTGACTTCAAGAGGTGGAAACTGAAGATGTTGTTTTATTTTACCACTTTGATATTGGTAAATATTTGAAGGAAATTCCACCAAATATGAAAACTAAACCATACAATGAGACCTACAATTCAATATATTCTTGGAAGCATGTTTGCTTCCTATGTAAGAATTATATTTTGATATGTTTTGAGAAATCCTTGTATAATATGTACTGCACCATAAAAACTTGATATCACATGTGGGAATCACTTGAGAAGAAATGCAAGTCTAAAAGTATATGAACAAACAAGTTTGTGATTAGTAGGTTTCTTACTTTCAAATTGGTGGATTCAAAAACCTTAATGCCACAAGTACAACAGTACGCATTGATTTTTTATAAGTGTGGTGTTGAAGGTACGAAACTTGTAGAGGCTTTCCAAGTTGGTGTACTTGTGAAAAACTTTCCAACTGTACAAAGAATTTAAGAATTACCTAAATCACAAGTGCAGACATATAAGACTTGAAGATCTAATCGTAAGTTTGAGAATTTAGGAATACAACTTATATTACTTAAAAAGAAACTAATCGTCGATCATATGAAGCAAATAAAAATGTTGTAGAAAAATGAAGGTTCGACCAAAATAATAAGCGCAATAGGAAATAAGGGTCGAACAATGACACAGGAAGTTGAAATTCAGCAACAATTATCACAACTGTGGAAAGCATGGACATCGTGAAAAAGACTATCGAAACAAGAAGGCACAAGGAAACCAAAAGAAGGGTAAGAACTATTAGTCATACGTGACTGAGATATTTCATGGTATTGAAGATTTTAAGCTAGCGGTAACAGTTCAGAAGTTAAATATTTGAAATCCCAAGAAAGTGATGGGTAGAATCTAAAGCAGCATGACATGTTTGCTTGGACTAATATTTTTTAAAAACATACAATAAAGCTACATATGACGAAACATATATGAGAAACTCCGCTACTTCTTAGGTTTTAGGTACGGGATATATAGTGTTGAAAATAACCTACAGGGAAAATCTGACCTTGAAAATGTCATGCATGTTCCATACATTTTCTTAGTTTTTGGGTCCTTATTTAGCAATGCCAGTTTTAAACTTGTATTTTTCATAATATTTATATTATAAATAAGAAGTAGGTTTATTTGATTAACGGAGAGTTATAGATTTTATACCAAGCTTTTGTAGTTATCATCTAACTTGTGTAATCATCTTATTATTCATCTTCTTTTGTTGGACTATTTTCTTTTTGGACTCCTCTATTTTTTTATCTCTCAAGTTGCCACTAAAATTGTACTAAACATAAGGTTGCGATTTTCACTATGTCTTGGGATAGGCTTGCTTGTCCAATTATGTCTTCTTATTTATGAGTCAAGGTCCAATCGTTCAATTCTTCTTCTAACATCCTTTAAAAATACCATTTTTCTAATTTGGCTATAATATCTTCATTTTAAACTTGTTTTTTACTCAAGGGCTCAAAATTGTAATTTACCTATAAATCATACAATATCACTAAGTAACGAGGTAAAATAGGTCAAGTATGCACTAAATAATCGATAAAACTGCCATATTATAAAACACATCATTCACCCATAAGATAATGAGCATGATATATAATTTGATACATGTTTCGTTAAAATTTCTTACAAAATCATCTCATAATCATGTTCCATATATTCAGATGAGTATAAAGATGTAAGTTGTAATATGATTTTTGTTCCACCCTCCTTTAGGTAAGCCTTTATGATACTTAGGATCAAGTCTTCAAGATATTCTCTAGTATTGTTATCTACCCGAACTTATAAATTTGATTAAGCCCATACTATATGACTTTGTAAGAACATAAGTTTCTTATTTTTCACTTGGTCTAGACAAAAAGGTCATTTATCATATATCTTGAATTTCTATTTAGATAAGCATTCCTTAGTCGGGAGGGATTCCTACAACAATTCTAAAGGAAAACTCTAATTTTCGTTGGGACTTTAGCATACCAGGTCATTTTCCATATATCTTCCTAAATATAGTTTAAGGTTTTGATCTCAATAAGCGGGTCACTTATCTCTTTTGAAATAATAACATGGTACCTTATTTTATTTGACTATTTTTCGGATGCAGCATTAGGTCAAATAAGCTTGGTTGGTTCTGAAAATTGTTAAATGGCAAGTTAGGGATATTGGTGGCTCCTAGAATGTGATAAAAATCAACACTAAATAAGAGGAGTAACTAACCGCAAGTGTACGGGTCGTTCCAAGTAATAGATAAGTAAAATCGGGAATATCGTCTCCACATGGATTACTAGGTTATGACTAATTGTTTATACGAAGTGTAGAAGTAATTGCAAAAATAATAAAAAAATATATTTTTTGTTTGTTTTTGGATTACAAAGACTAATGCAAGAATTTAAATATAACTAATGATAAAAGCTAAGAATAAACTAAATGAACTAAGAGAGGATCACTTAAATATGAGAGATAGCTTAAGTCTTGCTCGGGAATCACCTAAGTTAATCAATCTAACATGTCTTACTTAAGGGTAAAATTGACCTTTTATACTAGCCGAGATTCTAGAGTCTTCCTAAATCCCGTCAGGGTAGATAGGGAGTTATTCTAGAGTCTCATATAAGTAAGACTCTTATTCAACCACTCAATTTTTTCTTGTGAGTTACGAATATCATTATAGTCTCCTATGAAAATATTAGGGACATCGGGGGCCTTCTTAGAGGTTAATTAAGTAAAGTCCCATAAAAAATTTTATCATCCTTATCAGAGAAGGATTAAATGAAATGGAAAAACCAAGTACTACCATTAGCATTATAAGTAGACAACAAGATATGGTTAAGAGAGAAAGAGAGTACCTCGCATCACTGGTTGTCTATCCCAAAAAAATCCAATCCACATGAGATACCATCAAGGTCAACACTCCACAACAACTTTATTTTCAACTTCTTAGCTATAAAGTAGTTTTTTTTCTTTTAGTCTTGGTCTCAAAGATCCCAATGACTCGGGAGTTTTCCTTATATATGATTTCTCTAAGGGTTTGGACTATCAGGGGGACCCCATCCCTTGACAGCTCCAAAATACTCTGATCATGACACTTGTGGGGGTTGCGCAGAGTAACCTCCCACATCAATAGGGGCTATCATAGCAAAGGGATCAACATTTAAAGAAATATGCAGTAGCGACACTTCAACAAGCTTTTCATCAACTTCACTATAACCCACCATCTCATCATGTGATAATTTACGTTTTTTTTTTGCACTAGGACCTGAGCTCTCCTCCACGAGACGCTCCATGTTGATAGCAACTTCCGTAAAAGAGGGACTATTATCAAGTTGTGGAGTTTCAGGGACAAGATAAGTACCGGGGGAGAGAGTTGGAGCTGAGGAGACGGACTTTTGAGATTCTGAAAAGGAAGATTTAGGAGTATGTGCCACCACTGTAGATGACACCGCCATAAGAGTAGAACTGACATTTTCAGATGGGGGTAGTAGGTGGAAGAGTTTTATTGGGAAGGGTTGGAAAAAGTGATGGAGATCTGGGGAGTAGGACTGGTGGATTTTTTGGTGAAGGTGGTGGTGGTGGGGGGGGGGGTCAGAATAATAGGGCTAGCTGGAATTTCGCCTTCACTGGGAGAATGACTCTTAGCTTTATGATTGACCCATTAAAGATTGGTTTTACCATGGGTAGGGTTAGCTCGTTACCAGGACCTAATAGACCAACGTTTTACAATGACTGGCTTGGACGAGTTACCAATATCTTTCTTCTCGGGCCAGGCTGGCCAGACTTCTTGGGGATATCAGTGGAGGATTTTCTTTTGGACCCAGAGGATCTAGAAGATAGGTTGGGCCTAGAGATACACTTGGTCGGTCTAGGATCTGAATTGATTACGTTATGTTTTCTAGGACCAGATCTTGGGCCTTCAACTTTAAAACTTTCATTCTTATCCACAAATCCCTTACTTGCTCTGTTAATACTATGAGGGACATTGTAGTGAGGGGATCAGGAACCATAACAAATCCTTTTTCCGGTGCAGACATACAACCCTTTAGGACAAGTTGTTTGTCCTTACCCTGTCCAGAACTATTCTCTTCATAACTTTTACAAACTTTTTTAGAACTAGGATCATCAACTGTATAGATTAGACCAGTTGGACCATCGAAGGAACGTCGTTGAGTATCATCACTATCAGTGAAAAAGTGATAGGTTCATCCAAGTCATCCACCACCTGGATGCGTCCACCCCTTCCTTTAACGGGGGTGACACTCATCCAGTCGCCAAATCTGAACCTTACTGGACCATATGATCTTCTTGTTTCTTGCTTGTACAGATCACAATCCCCATCATGTGTAAGCATCCCACAGAAAAAAGCAAAACTTGCCCATTTTTTCATACCAGATTCTAACAGCCGCTTCAGGAAGGGATGGATTATCGACTTTGAACAATTGGACCAGGGGATTTTTCACATTCCATAGAACACGAACACAGAGTTGTTTCATAGTATCACTAAGTTCTTCAATACCAAAGGAAAAAAAGTTAGAGTCAAGGTTTTTGCATATGTTTTAAGCATTATATGGAGTTACAAAAGTTGGGTGTAAATCAAGAAATTGTAACCATAAGGTCTCCATTGAAAAATCGGCTTCATCAATGGCCATTTACGAGTGTCATGCGTGTAACGCTAGCACAAATCCATTAACAGACTATGTTCAAAACTGCCATGTATTAAGGAGATCACCCTTAGAGTCAAACGCAAGAAAGAACCTATTAAAACCTGCATAAATGACATGCATGTGGAATCTGAGACCCCATGATTTGTTAGCTGCCATCTTTAATATAGCAAGGATTTTTGCAGTGAGCATTTTTTATGAGAGTAAATCTCGTGGTCTTGATACTCTAGCGTGAGTTTCATTGTCTTGACCTGTATGGAGGCCATCAGAGATGAAGGAATAAGGTTATCGGAGAGAGAGAGAGAGAGAGAGAGAGAGAGAGAGAGAGAGAGAGAGAGAGAGAGAGAGAGAGGGAGAGGAGCGTATTAGATAAGTTTGATAAGAAAGAGAAATGAAAAGAGAGAGAGGGAGAGACAAGAAGATTGGAGAGATAAAAGAATGAGGTAGAGTAAACATGGCGGTAAAGTGAGGTTAGTAAAACGAGGATAAGGTAGCGTAATGAGGGATAACAAGGTGGTTTCCAAGAAAGGGATATAATTAAACTAGGGAATGACAAAAAACAAAGGGAAAAAGAAGTAATCTGCAGAATAAGTAATGATTAGAAACTGGAAAATGACAAAAACCAACTAGGTAATCGAGGACACCAAGGGTAGGGGAGAAAAAGGGGAAGATTTTGAACTAGGGATTGAGAAAGTTATTGATGCAGAACATCGAGAGAGAATGTTATATTATAACACATGTATATTTTGCATGATTTTGAACATAAAAGATTTGTCAATGTCAAAATTTAAAAGGAACCAATAGGGCAATTTAACCCTACTATTTATATAAAACTAATCATCTATTTACATTTAACAGACTCTTGTAGGAGGTCTATTGATACAAGCTCGCAATCTTGCTGTGAGTATAAAAATAGATTTGTCTATGTCAAAATTTGATTCAGGTAAAAATTACTTCTTCTGTTTATACGTTAAGCTATAAGTTATTTGATCCTAATTTTTCTTAATTTTGGATTTTTCAGACGATTGGAATAAGATCAAGGTTAGATATTATGATGGAGTATAATGTACAGCGGTATTAAATGATTTAGAAGAAGTGAAGTTGTTGGAAGATATAGAATAGATCGATGCGGTTGCGGTAGAAAAAGTAAAAGAAAAAGAATTAAATGTATGGTATTTTTTATTAAAAAAAAAATTAGAATGAGAAGTTTTTGTTTTTTGTTATTAATCCCAAAATAAATTGGTCGATAGATTAGTCCATTAGAAGAAGCATACTCTTTGTGACTTTGTCCTTTGGTACATCATAAATTTGTTTTTCTTTTAGAAATACACGATTATTCTAGTGCCAAAAACTGACAGAAGAATCATAATCTTAGCCAAAAAAAGTTGATGGATTTTGATTCTTTGCCTCAAAGTCCAAAAGCTGCAAGCCTTAATGTGGATCGTATGTGTATGGAAATGATGGAATTTATTTTAGTGTATAGTCTTAACTTGGTGATTTGATATATGAAGAAATTTTAGTTGTTGATGTGATTGCAGGAGGATCACCAACTTTGGAGTCAACGTGAGCTTACTATCGCTAAACATTGCCAAGCATCATTGTTTAGATATTTATCATATTTTAGAGGATTTCGGATGATTGAGGAAAATATCATTTTGGATGTAGTAAGCAAGAAGTAAAATTAGGGTTATTTTTCTGAATAAATTAAATTAGAATTGAAACTACATATAAAGTTATAAAATTTTTGATTTTCTAATCCAATTTTTTTTTTTCAATTTGTATTTCTAGTTTTTTTTTTCAATTTTACCTTATAAATATATAATAAATAATAAATTTTAAGATAAAAAAATATATAAAACCAGAAATGTTGAAATATGTACAGCTTAAAAAAAGAAAAGAAAAAGTAAACGTTGAAAAACAATGAAACATTTTTAAGAGCAAATTCTATTTTTGGGCCATTTCCTATGATCTAAAAATATTTTTAGGTCAAACGTATTCAAAACGCTTATTTTTATAGGCCATTTTACTAATTTCGTGAAATATTTAATTAATTGTAATGTTAATTTAGACATTTTAAATATAATTCTTAGTTTGTGATACATTCAAAAGAAGATACAATATATATGAAATGTCTAAGTTATCTTTAAAAGCTATAAAATATTTCATAAAATTGGTGAAATGCGCCAAAAAAGGATACTTTAAATACGTTGGCCTAAAAATAATTTGTTTAGAACATTTGACCTAGAAATATCTTTAACCAATAGATAATGACTTAAAAAGGGATTTGCTTTTTTTTATGTTCGAAAAAGAAAAACAATGAAACATGATAAACCTAAAACCGCATTGGGAAAAAACATCTCTTCACACTCAAGTCTCACCTTCCCACCAAGCCACTCTCATGCACAAGAAAACCACTGCCACTTGTGGACCATTCTACCATCATCGACCCATCTTGGCTATGCCATCAACAATCGAAAAACCTAAGTTAAGGTTAAAAATTAATTTTTACCATTGAAACTTTAAAAAAATAATTTTTACCATTAAAATTTTATAAATTTAATTTTTACTATTGAAACTCTAAAAATTGAATTATTTTTACCAAATATCATCACTTTAACAATTTTTTCAAAATTATCTGATTTAAGTATAATTACAGTTGTGATGATGTTTATTATATTTTTATACAAATTCTATTATGACCTTTTTATGATTGTTGAAAAGCCTCTTTGAACATTAAAAAAAGAATTGTTGAAAATCCTTTTACAGAAGGAGATGATGTGTGAGTTTTGTGGGTCCCATGATTTACCATGACAGTTGAAGTAAGCAATTTTGTTTTATACTGCATTTTTTGAATTGTTTTGCAGTTAATATTCATTTGGAGCAACTTCTGGAGATGGGCTAACATAACCTAAGAATGACAACTAATCAGATATCCTTGAAAAATGGTATAACCATATCTCTATCTATTATGTAATGTTTGGATTCAGTTTTTTAAAAGAAAGGAAAAGAAATTATATGAATAAATTTTCTTTTTCCTTTGTTTGAATTTGATTTTTAATTAAAGGAGAGTTATTCAAAGGATTGCACAATCCTTTCTTTTCCTTTAAAATGCCATTTTTTTTTTATGTTGACAAAAAAATGCCAATTTTTTAATTCTCCCATTTTAAAGTCATTTCAAAGAAAACGAAATGATTACTTTTCAAAATGTCACAACTAACCTTATAAATTTAATATATAATATTCTTACATAACACAAAAGGGGTATAAAAGTATATTTATGTAAAATAATCTTTTCATTTCCTTTTAATAATATGAATCCAAACAAGTCATTTTTTAATCAATTACTTTCTTTTCCTTTTTTAATAATTTTATAATCCAAACACGGATATCATTTTCCTTTCCATTCCTTTAATATTTTTATATTCCTATCATTTCTTTTCCTTTGATAATCTAAATACAAACAATGCATTAAGAAAAACAATAACCAAATCCGCAACCATTAACCATCGTATTTTAGAATTATTTACCAAATATGCATCCACGATGGATACGTATTATTCGCGGTTAATCTGCATCCGTAATTGTTCAATAGGATTTAAAAAAAATTATAAAATATTTTTAAAACTATAAAATTAGCTACTTAATTATTGGGTGACCATAAATAGGTATTAGACAATATAGTCATAAATTAGATAATTATGTGTTTTATGTATGGAATAATTTAATTTGGTCGATATTATGTATAATTTTTGTATATATAGAATATCTTTATATATAGTATATACTTTTATTTTTTATTTCTTATATTTTATTCAGATTTTGGAATATCCGTCGGGTTATTGTAAAAAAACAAATCCTAGCGGATTATCCATTGGTAACCTTTTGTGAGAACCAAACCCTCATGGAAGCACCATCGGTTTCACTAACGGATTTTTTATGGGATCGAATATCCATCGGTTTCGGTTAATATACTAACCATTGTCATCCCTACCATAACCCAAAAAAAGTCACTTAACCAAAAATTCTGAAATTTCTGAACCAAAAATTCTGAAATTTCTGATTTCTGGTAAATTCGGAATTCGGAATTCTTATTCCAATTTCAAAAAATTTGGATCAGTTGGAAATTAGGGGTGGAAATCGGAAGGAACGGATTGGAAAAAGGGTCTTTCGGAAAAATTCCTATTTTTTTCGGAATAGATTTTTTCTGTTCCAATTCCTATCCAATTTTTCGGAACTGGGAAAAATAATTCCTAATTCGGAATTTCGGAATTTCGGAATTTGCCGGAAATTCGGAAATTTCGGCACGGAAATTTCGGAAATTTTTGTTCGGAAATTTCGGAATTTTGGGTTCGGAATTTCGGAACTTTTGTTTCGGAAATTGCAGGACTAATGGTTGAAAATCGGTGCAATAGTTTATCACTTACATGAAGATAGTTAAAAACAAAACTTATAAAAAATTTCATGTAACAGTAGTTAAAAAGCTTAACTTATAAACTTTATAAACAATAACAGAAATAACATAAGTAACAAAAGGTAAAAGAACTGTAATAGGAGTAACATAAGTTTTTTTTTTTGTCGTTAGGAGTAACATAAGTAACAAAAGGTAAAAAAACAATGACTTTGAATTACTTTTCAAATTACTTTTTAAATTACATAAAAAACAGATATTAGGCTTCGTGGGAAGGTAATGTAAAATGTGAAGAAATGGGTTAGCCTTATCTTTTAGGTTTTATCAGGTTTATTGTTTTTCTTTATTTTCCCGATATAAAAAAATGCATCATTGTGTTTCACTTTTTCAACGTTTCGATTTTCTTTTCTTCCTTTGTTATGAAAATTTTCAACATTTCTGATTGTATATTTTTTTCTTATATTAATATCTATTATTTATTTAATATAGGAAATGTAAAATCGGAAATACAATTCGAAAATAAAAATTGGAAATAAAAGTCGGAAATATATTTCGGAAATAAAATCAGATCGGAAAACCCGGAAATTTCGGAAATTTGTATGTAGTTCCAATTCCGATCCTATTTTTTCGGAAAAATCGGAAATCAGAATTTCGGAATTTCGGAACCGTAAAAAGTTGTTCCGAAATCGGAATTTTCGGATCGGAAAAGTCGGAAATCGGAAATTTCGGATCCGATTTCCACCCTAGTTGGAATGGAAACAATCTAATCAGAAAAAAATTAAAATTTTTCTGAAAGAACTTTTTTTCTGATCTGTTTCTTCTGATTTCCATCCTTAAGTAAACTTGAATTATATTTAAGAAGACGAAAACTATCAGACATATATAAAATATAGTAAAAAATTGATTAAATTTGATGGAGGTAGTTGTGATTAACGAAACCAAATGCAAAAAAAGTAAATATCTTTATTACAAAATGATTGTGGCGTAATAGCTTCGATTACATGAGTCTTTCTAGAGTTAATGATCTTCCTACTTGTTCAAAAAATTATTTTCATGCAATTCTCCTTAGTGATTGGCAGGTTAACCCATATCTACCCATGTTATGTACGGGGCCCAGATATATTAGCCATATTCTATGTAAGTAATGTGTTATTGACTTTCCTAAGATAATAGAGGTTTGATGGAGAGTCTACATATCATCGTCTTTACCTGAATTTTCCTACCTGAGGTACGTGGATATTTCTTTCTATTGAATATCTTTTCAATTGTATTATTTTTCTTCCTTCGATAAATATTAAGATTTCACGTCCCTGGTCGTTCTTAGTGATCTGTGTTGGACTGGACCGCGAGTCACATATATCAAACTTCCTTCTTGGAGCTTAATTTTAAAGTGAACATAATGTTTTGACTTTTCAATAAAAGAACTGTTGGCGCGCCCGATTTATTTCCCTAATTTACCCTTTGTACTTGTGAGTCGTGTGTACGTGCACCACCCTTTTAGCATTCCAAGGTGTTACATCATTACCTTTTCTTGGTCCTTTCAAAGGGCGTATACCTTATATCTATATCCTTTCTTTATTTCAAGACCTCATCATATATATATATATACGACCTTAATTATCAACATCTTATATCATCGTTTTCACTATAACTTTCTTCATGAATTCCTTTAAAAATATTCCCGAAATGCTCCCCCTTCCATCTAATCTAGCTTATTAGACAAGGGGAGCTACATCACAAAGGAATGCTCTTCAGGGTCCTCATCATCTTCTGCAGATGGGGGACATTGCTAACTGATTCATGATTGATGATCTCTAAATGTAATAATTAGCTATGTAGGGATTTTTCCGTTTCACAATGATATTTCTTTCAATTAAGACCTTAATTTTTTTATATATGGGTGTCCAGGCCAGCTTTCGCGCACCACGACTATTCCCATAGGAAATATACACGCCTCCGCATGCATATTCCCACTTAATCAGAACTAGGTTACCCATGTTCATGGAGGGGATTCAAACCCTGTACCTCTTGCTTTATCCCTTTTAAGGGATGAAGAAATATCAAGACTCTAGCCAGTTGAGCTACCTCAACTGGTTAATTAAGACCTTGATTTTCTTTGTTGTACTTGTTGCTTGTCTTTTGCCTTCTGGTACCGCGTTTGATATCACCAACCTTGTTCGATGGTTACTTCCACTGGAATATCTTTGTTGTGTATCTATGTTATAATGGATCATTATGCATATGGTGTTTATACAATTTCTTGTTCCACTTTTCATACAATTAGGGCACACGTTTTCCTCATCTTTAACCCTTGACCCTTGTTGCTGGGATTAGTAATATCTAGTGGACTTTGTTGGGTGTAAAGTACCGACTCTTAATCTTCTCCTCTTAGATACCAGCCAGAAATTGTCTCAATGTTAGACATGAAACTAGTGGCTCACTTTCACACCACCTTTCATATTCTTCCACCTTTTAAAAGATAATTTTATCACATTTGTAGTCCTAGAGGAGGGAGGGGTTGAATAGGACATTAATCTAATTAACACCTGAATATGACATTTCATGTAATAGGGATGATATAGTTTGATATATCAACTAATTAAATGTTTATATACGACAAGTAAATGTATAGGGTTAGAGAGTACACAATCGTTTTCAAGTGGTTCAATTCACAAAGGTTTAGTCCACCACCTAACGAATAAGCCTTGGGATTTAAGTTTTTCTCCACTAAACTTCTTTTAATTCTTACAGGTGAGTAACAAAGCATTTACAAGGAGGTTATTCTAGGCTATGACAGAATCACACTTCCCATGATTTTTGTTGGCACAAACATATTTCGTGTGACATTTTTCTCGGGCTCAATCTCAACTTTTACAACCCACTCTTCTCTAATATAGAGCAAGAGAAACTTGTTAATTGTTATGATGAGTATTACAAATAAAGCACACACTTCTTAATAAACAAATTATACAAACTATAGTATTTATATCCTTGGTGAGTTGACTTGAACAATGGAGTTTGATGATAATATTCTCCTTAGTAGAAAAAAATTTGATGGTTGAAAATCTCATTTTTTTTAGTGGATAACAGTGATACTTGATCAAGCTTGGATTTAATACAAATATGAAGATTAGCTTGATATAACTTGGATTACATCTTGATTTTGGATCCAAAAAAATGTAAAAGTTGTAGGAGAATGGTGTACTTGTAATGCTAAAAATAGGCTTAATTTATAGGCTTTTTGAGCTCCCAATGGATATATCTATGTGGAAAGATAATGTGAAAATGTTTATCCAAATCATAATTCTGGTTGGCTCAAAATGTAATTCTGGTTTCAATTCCAACTATCTCTTTCCACGTGGCATAGTCTGATTACAACGGCTACAAGGCATGGACGGTTTAAAAGTTGTCATTTCTTTAAAAAATTGAATGTCAGATTTTGCAAAAAGATTGGGTTCGATTTCAAAATGGAATTCAATTTCTGAATCGTTTCGGAAGTCCTAAAGCCTTCTAGTTTCACACATTACAGAATTTTCAACTCTATGATTCGTCGCTCAAACAACAAAACTTTCTTTACGATAAATGTTCACAAGTAATACCTAACAAAATTGTTAGTTAATAGAATCTTCAAATTCTTAACATATGTTTTTTCCTATGTAAAGATGCTAGATGCTTGGATACTCTTGAACCTGACATATGAAATATTCTATATGAGGTCCTAACCAAGAGTGTAGTTGATCACTTTATAAATTTCAATACATATGGGAAGTTATGCTCTAAGAAGTGTTCATCATGTGTAAAATCTCTTAAAACATATCGAGTGGTGCTTAGGATTCTTGTGATTCTAACACATGATGTGTTCAAGAGGATCATATAAACACTTTTGTAGTTGAACCCATTTTCCAATCAATTTATCATAAAAAATTATACTTAAGAATCATATAACTCATATTTTGGGTCTAACATATGACAACTAGTGTTTTCGGTTTGTGATAGGTGTTCATGTAAAACAACCTATAAAGGGCCATCTAACAATATTATCCCCCTTTTTATGATAACAAATCCTACATTAATTCACTCATAGAATGATATAAAATGCAATACAAATAGAATCTCAAAGGCATGACTCCCCTCACATAATGAATATATCATTTAAATTTAAGCATGGAATTCTAGTAAGATATATTGACATGTTATCATTAAAGTAAACTAGCATCAAGTAAGACAATTTAAGAATGCTTTGATTTCATTTAATCAAGATATTTCTCCTATTTTCCTTCATAAAAAAAGGGTGGCCTAAAAAACTTATGCAAGCCTAATCTAGTCAAAAGCTTAATCACAAAGGATCAAGTATGACATATAAGAGTATGAAAACATGAATAAAGATAACTATATAGACTCGAAAGTCTCTAACTAAGCAACATAAAAACATGGAAGTGCAAGTAGAGATAGAGTGATCCTTACCAATTGAAGTATGAAGTTTGGACTTTACGAAGAGATTTATTCAAGATCACACATTAAGTGATTTTTTTATCTTTTGTTCTCAACTAATATGATTAGGAAAATATATAAGACAAGGAGAGCACAAAATTTACTAAATAAGATTAATCATAAAAACCATCCAAGCATAGTCTAAGGAAAATAATATAATAGTTATTACATACCAAAGTACTACAATGCCAATTTCATTCAAAATAAAAAAGATATGATATTATGGTATGGAATAGAGGAAGACATGGTTTCATGGTCACGTTGGGAAAACTACACAAACAGATATGCAAATAAGCTAGTAATGCTTCCTTACAATATGTATACACGCTAAAACTGTAGCCAGGAAAATAATAAAGAATCATATGGTTAATGAAGATTATTCAAAATTCTAACAAAAGGAAAAATAAAATATCACAAGTCATATACGACTGTAAAAGTCTAAACAGATGTTACAAAACATAAAACTATTGGGAATCAAACATTCTATCTTCATTAGTGGGCTTATTAGAAGGGACGCCACACTTGGAACTTTAAAAGGTTTTGGGGGAATTGTGAAAGATTCCAAAGAAAGGGTTGAACTAAGACCAATATGTTTATTGTATAAATCCATCCAACTAGCATGCATGATAGAAGAGGAATAACTCATCACAACTTTCTCAAACTCTCAAGAAGCGTTAAAATTAGTAATAACTCAATACCTAACCTCCTCGAGAAGCTGAGGATAGCAGTCCACTTTATTTTGAAACTTCAACGTTTTGGAAGTACATACACTTAAATTTCTCTCTACCTCTTCGTGAGCATAATTAGTCGAAGATACTTAGGACTCGAGATGTAACCTTTATTCATCAATTTTTTTATTAGATGCTATTTGATCCATACTGGGCTTGTTCAAGTATTTGAGCACGCTTAAGTCTTTGATAAGATTAATTCTCATATTATGAATCTCAAAAACTGTTTGCTTCGACATATTTCCAGGCACTTGAAATATCCATCCATGACTTTAAAGGGATCGACTATAGAGCTGTGCTTA
The DNA here is from genome assembly GCA_029959085.1 of Nemophila menziesii. Taxonomy (NCBI): domain Eukaryota; kingdom Viridiplantae; phylum Streptophyta; class Magnoliopsida; order Boraginales; family Hydrophyllaceae; genus Nemophila; species Nemophila menziesii. The sequence continues at coordinate 142,793,201 of JARWIR010000001.1, read as the reverse complement.
TGAAACGAGATCTTCTCCTTATTAGGATCTCGATTATCCACTAAATCATCCTTTGAAGGTGGTGGGTATGACACCAACTGATTGAAAACATTACGTGTTTAGAATCTAGACTTAAACACTATTCTCCATAGAAGGAGATATCGATAAATTCTTTGCAACTATTTTTTTTGTCACAATGCTAAAAACACATTTTCTTCTTCCTCATCACGCAGTATAGTGATTGCTAAACAAGAGTCTAAATCAGTTGCAAGATGGTCACTATCCCTATCACCAATTAATGTTAAAAATATGTCACTATCTATGGTGACACTTGAAGGGTGGACCAAAACATTATGAGGGACAATGTTGAAACCTCTCTCGTCAAGCTTATGTTCACTCTTTGATTCAGCAACTTGGGCTTTCGCTCGACACATGCAATTATCTTTTTTTAGCATATAATCAACATTCATCTGCCCAATAACCAAAGACATGGATTAGAAAACAAAATCACTTCAAAAAAATAAAAAAAAGTCTACCTTTATTTAAAGATATTTTCTTTGGTGTTTCCCATACAATTCTCCTCCATGGACGTGAAGAATGATTAATTTGCTTTGAAGTGATTTAAAATGAGGATACAACCTGAAACCTTTAATGGTTTATTCTAAAAAAACCGACACCTCAATAGCATCCTTTTTTGTTAATTTTTTTTATTGTTATAGTCTTCTTCATCAAAGATCATATAATGTATAATATCTTGTTTAGGATAACAATCACTTTGCAATGTCAAAGTTGGACAGATTGGGAGTTGTCTAACAAAGACAAACAACACATTCATATATGTGTATGGTCCTTTTTGCGAGGATAAAAGTTATAATACCCCCTTAAACCTCTTTTTCCCGAAGGACTTGAATAATCAGTTACTAAAATTGATGGAATCTTCTCGATCTTATACAAAGCTCAAAAAAGGTTACAAGAAGGAACAAATTTAAGATTTTTTTGGCAATACGTATACAAATCTAAAATTCAACTGGCCAAGACTTAAAGAGTAAACTCTTTAAAGGTCATATATGAGGGGTCCAAAAGGGATATCTCATCTGCATATCAAAAAATCTAAGTGATAAAGCTATGTCACCCTCAAAACCCAAATAAGCTCATTTTAATTCACCGAGGACCCTAAATTATGTTTCCTAGGAAATATACCCAAAAGTTAGTTAAAGCCTTATGGTTTTATTTGTTAAAGAACATTTTATCTAGTTAGCCCCAAAATTCAGGTTAGAACTTCGATTTATTTTATCTTACCCTTTTTAGAGACTAGAAACATTACCCACATAAATAAAAACCTCTATTTATTTTAAATAAGGGTCAAACCCATGTCTGAGTACAACTAAATACCCAAATCTTCAGTAAGAACTACAGTTTCTAGTGTCAAAAAAAATCATTTTTCAGGATAGTTATGTTAACGTTAGTCAAATTCCCTATGGAAACTACGGACACCCCATGCATAGGTTTATTAGAATAAAGGATAGAAGAAACTTCCAAAGATGAAGACATTACCAAAAAGTAATGTAAAAAGATGACAGATGAGGATTTACCTTTGAAAACGAAGGGGTCTAGAAATTCAAGGAGTAGATCCACTCCATTACAGCAGTGAGTTTTAGAGTAGAGATGAGGAAGAAAATAAAAGATATTTTGTGTATCTACCATAAATTTATATACATATAAAAAATATTACACACGAAAACTGAAGTGTCAGCACTGTAAAGAAATCTTATGATTCAATCATTAACAATAATGATTATACTACAACCATCATGAGCGGAAATATCCATAACATAACAAGATGAAGAGAGTTGATGGCTATTTTTAAGCTAAATCCACCTACAAGCAACATGTATAATACCAGTATTCTCAATACCAAGTGGAATACAAACACTCCGAGGGTAAGAAAGGTCAATAAAACAAGGTACTCAAATAAAAGACATCTTTTAGTAAGCCCCAATCCCTTCAAAAGAAAGTAATATGATTTAAAAGGGTAATTGATAGGAAGATGGATCCTTGACCTCGAGTTTCTACGGAAGAGAAAGCCTTTCGGTGAAGCCTAGCAAACTTATAATTACATAACATAAGTACAAAAGTCAACTTCAAATATACGAGGTTGATGGAAATACACCTTGTCTTATATGCAATATAAATTTAGATTTAGGCGGCGTCATCAACACCAACCTCGAGTTCATGGTTTTTCCCAAATTGCTATATAGACATAAGTCAAGTTATGCGTCAAAAAAAATTCAATCCATAACGACCCAAGTGAACTATTAATAGAATAATTTCTAAAGGGTTAGACCATAAATCATGTAATTAAAGGATATTAAGCCACACATATTTTGTAATAAAGATATTTAATCTTTTTCACTTTACTTTGTAAAATTTTAATTAGTTTCTCAATCTGGTAGTTTTTGTTCTATCAATGCCCCTTTATAATACAACTCTCCATGGGGCTAAAGTTATCAACTAAAAATTCTATTTTCCTTTCTATGCATGCCTGACAATAAAGTCTAGGATGACCATGTAATGTCTTATTTCAAATCATAATCATTTTTTTGAATTACCTCTTCAAGCCCATGTGCCTTGATTGGACAACATCATGAGACCACCATTATACACCTACTTAATTAGGTGCCTTCCTCACCTTCCAAAGGGCCTCTCACATATCACATGAATCTAAAAGTTTTATCTCTTTCCAAAAAGGGCTACTCTCCCATGTGATTCTTTTTGGAAACATACAAAAGGGGACATGACATGTGAGGCATAACAGTTTCTATGTGAGGCGTGCCAGTTTCTATGTCAGGTGTGGAAAGGAACCCTACTTACCCTATTTAGTGCCCTTCTTGAATACCAAAAAAGAAGGACATTCCATGTGATGCATATCAAGAGTGTAACATGATATCAGGTCGTCTCTCTATGCAACTGACACGCGTTAGACACCTGTCCTCCCTTGCCAAAAGGTCATTCGCCTATTTGAAAGTTTCAAAAGGCTCACACATTAAACTGTTCGTAGGTCTACTCGCTCGAATTTTTTTTCCAAAAGGGTTTTCTACCCATGTGAGTGTGTTAGATAGCTCAAATATCATCAAGTTCGCCTCTCTATGCACCTGACACGTTTTAGGCATATGCCTTCTCAAGCCAAATAGGTTTCTCGCCCATGTGAGCATATCAGAGGGCCCACTCAACGAGCAGTTTTTCACCTACCACCTGCTTATCATTTTGGTTTTAAAATCTACTACTCTCCCACTTAAATAAGACTAAAACGATTACAAGAAAAATTATCAAGTAAATATTCAATTGCAGGGAGCGTATAAACTTTGGAATATGCATTTCACATACAAATTTACAACATTCTCTATATGCTATGTGATCCATTATACTCGGTTAATGATTAATCTTTATAATTCCATGAATAAATCGACTATGAAAGATAATTAAAGTTGGTTATCTAGCACGCTAACTACTATCTAACTGGATAACGTTTCAGCTAGAGAATGGGGGATAAAGTAAAGTGGTAAAAATACGACTTGGGACACAAACCCCACAAGCGTATATCATATCCCCATATCTTTATCAATTTATTTGAGTTGTTAAGCTACTACTTAGGACCTCACAAGGTTCGATCAACAAACTCATAGATTGGGTCGTAAAGGGCATAAGGGGTACACCGCGCAACTACCATGTGTGCCTTAATTAGTATACCCTTGTACCACCACATGTTGGACTATGGATCCATTCATGATATATACCGTACACAATAGGTATTGGAAGCCCTTCTTAGGGTATTGGGTTGCTAAAAACACACTAGGGTTACCATGTGATTTTTTGAGACCAAGAATTTTTTTCATATATACCACTCTCACAAGGTGAAAAGGACGTTGAAAAACCCTAAACAATCTCACATTTCTACCTTTACCACCTTTATACTTACAAACATCCATATACAGTCTCCTCCCCCATCAGGAAGGTCTCACTGATTAGTCTCCAACAATCTACACTCGTCATATCTCTATTACGATTGTTGAACATACACTCGATACTGATGTGATACTAAAAGGATTAAGGATCCTTCACCCAACATCCATATTGTAGAAAATTACCTCTACATGTTCATGAGACTCACAACTTGTAACAACTATTTTTCTTCTTCTTGCAAATGTCTAATGTTGGAAAGATGTCTTTATAACATTTCATTGTTTTTTGTCTTTATTTAATTTACTTCAACATGATGTAACTTTTTTATTTGAATTACATAGGAAAGTTCATAGGGAAAAATACCCTTAACCTCGTATAACCGAGGATACGCTAAAATTTTCCAACCAAAACAAGCATATTAAACTAGAAGCACAAAGAGATTTTGGGTGTTACATCGAGGAAGCCATGACGTCAAAGAAAACCACCCGATCATATCCCCTCCGCGGTTTAGTACGTCAAGTGGCGTCATCAGCATCAACTTTGAATTCATGGACCGAATCCACCGCAACGTGTATCTGTGTCAAGATATAAAACGCTAATGCGATAGATATTAAAACTTTCTATATAACTCTATAAATAGGAGCAACGTTGTATGACAAATACAACCAATGAAATTCAGGATTTTATGCCATTATCATTTTGTAATAAATATATTTTATTCTTTTTTATATTATTATTGTCAAACACATTCAATTCTTATCAACTTATTACTGTTATATGTTTAATACGGTAGAATCTGTTCTATCAGTGGCAAGCATAAGGGGAAAGGGAGGCTGACACCACACGCGCCCAAGGTATAGTGATAATTTGTCTGTTTTAAAAAACTCCTTAGGAAATTATAAACATCAACTCAGCTAGCCTAAATATTAGACTCTAGTCATAATATTAGATTTAGTCTAAAAATAAGTCAAAATATTAGCCTTTATAAAATTAAATTAAGATATTTTGTTTTTCCAAGCAAAAAATCACTACTAAAAATTAAACAACAGGCGACAAATAAATGACGTCAGTTATAAACATTAACGATACTTCAATATAGGTTGAAAACACTCTACCATGGTCTAAATTATAAAAATGATTTAAATATGATCACAATAATACAAAAAACTAAAGTTAAATGATGATTAAGAGTTTTTGTTCTCATAAACTAAGATTGAAAAGAGATTAGTTAAAGTCTATATTTGAAACATAAGTTATAAGTTTGAAAAATTAAATAAAAACTGAAATTATCTTCATCGATCTACCCATCCCCAGTCTATCCCACCCTACAGGTATTGCAGCCATTGCAATTGACAAAGAGGGTAAAGTAGCTCAAAGGATTGCCTTTAGATCTATTATTAGAAGCTCTATCGAAGGTGAATGTTGGGCGGTCCTTCTTGCTATGAGAAGGGCTGCTAGTTGTGATTTACGGAGTGTCTCCTTTTACTCCGATAACCTTGAATTGGTTCAAGGTATATCCAAAGGCACAGGTCTTCGGTGGCAAATCTCCCCTTTCATTGCCGAAATGAAGAGCTGGCTGGCGAAGTTCCCTAACTGGAAGGTTAACTTTGTTAATAGGAAGTTTAATAACGTCACGGATCTCGCAGCTAAGAGTGCAAGATGAAATATCGATACGTCTAAGTGGACGAATGGATCTTTAAGTGATTTTTATATTTTCCTTAAATCTTTGTATAAACGTTCGTGATTAATATTTTATTTGAAAAACAAAGTCCATCCCACCCTCCCCTCTTCTCCTCTCGTGGACCAGGTCCTACCCTACAAATAAAACCACTACCATTACACCGCAAAGATATCATTCGCCACCCCCACAATGTTGTTACAGAACCAGTAAAAAGATATCTTCAAAACTTAATTTTGAGGTAAAAATCCGAGTTTTTCAATTAAATTTTTTTTTCAATCATAAAAAAAGAATTTTCTTTTTTAGTTTTGTAAATGAATAACTCCCACTCATATAATTCAAATTTTATTTATAAAACATATTTTTTTCCGGGTGAATTATATAAAGGGTCTTGGAGACACACTTTCTTCTCTATAGAGTAGTTTCAAAAATGCTATTCTTCTTAGGACCTCAATTTTGACAATAGTCTTTCCTACCCTTACTACCACTAAAAGACATAAAAGTGTGATGTCACTATTTCTCTCTCCTCTACCTACCGCTACCCACCTACCTCCAACCTCCGACCATCTACCACCGACCTCCGACCACCGACCACCACCGACCACCAGTCACCGGAAAAAATATAGAGTACTCCGGAAAAAATAAAGAGTACTCCGAGAATTTGCTGAGTACTCCGACAAATTTGCTGAGTACTCACTGAATTTGCTGAGTACTCCGAGAATTAAATAAATACTCTATAAAAATAGTCGGAGTACTCTATTAAATAGTCGGAGTACTCTATGAAATATTAAGAGTACTCTTTGAAATTAAATGAATACTCTATAAATATCAGTGTATAAATACCATTTTATTCATTTCATTCAAAAAATATAACACATTTACAACAAATAAATAAATAAAAACCTAAACTAATTACAAGTTTGATCAGATCTGGTCAAACCAAATCTGGAAAAAAAAAATACAGTGTCACTGTCACGAGAAAAGAAAAAAAAAACTAAACTACTCGCCGGAGCTTCACTGTCACTGTCACGAACGGAGCTTCACTGTCACTGTCACGAACGAGCTTCTCACGGAGGTGTTGTTTCGCTGGAAGAACTCGCAACACCTTGAATCACCGGAGTTCATCTTGACCCTCGCGCCTCCGGCGAGCACGACCACTCGAGCGAACGGAGCAGGGTGGATCTTGACCTATATCGGCTGTAACGAGCTGTGAAGACCATTGACGAAGCTTCGAGTCTGCACCACACCAGCAACAATGGCAGAACCACCATAGCGCCGCCATGGCTGTCTAATCTTCACCACCGCCGAGCACTCCTTCTGCTTGAAGCTCCGACGAGCACTCCAAGACCATAACGCCTCCACAAAACTCGCTGCTTCTTCAAGCTTCAATTCGCCATGGAAACCATACCACCGCCACCACTATAACAGAAGCACCACCACTCGAAGCAACAACAATGGCAGCACAAAGGTAACGAAAGCTTCACCATGGCTGCAGATTTCGAGTTGTATGTTTATTTTGTAATGGCTGCAGATCTGGTTATGAAGAGGAGGAAAGAGGTTGTTGATGGTGGTGTCATTTCGACGGTAGTGAGAGGATGGAGAGGAGAGAGTATTTTCTAGGGTTTGGTATGTTTTTTTTATAATTCAGAAAATGATATATTTAGTATATATAGGAAAAGAAAAAACATTTGAGGGGTAGTCTAGTAATTGGGGTTTTGGGGTTCATGTGTTAAAAACTTGCTGAGGTCTTTAGTAAGAAGAGGCTCTAGGCCGGGTCCCCATCTTGAAGAGGGGGGGGGGTGTTCAAGACCCTAGGTGTAATTATCTCTTTTTTTCTAATTATTTAGTTAACTTTTTTTTTGCTGTATAATTCTCCCAAACCGTTGGCTTATGGGTTTGGAGTTTTATTTGATTTTCAGGGACTCGTGAATTGAAGCAATAGTTGCTCATATATGTTCAATATTGATTTTTTTGGTAGCAAATTAAATCAAAAGCAACTGTTGATTGTTGGATATGGTTTAAACAATTAACCAAGGCCTATTACTAACTGTATTAAATTAGATAGGTGAGTTAGAATTTATAATATTAAAGGAGGCTATGTATCTATGTATTACTCTTTTACCATTACAAAGTTTACTTTACAGGCCGCATATGATGTGGCTAAATATGCATCTGATTTCAGTTTTTCTATTTATTTGTGTCAAACTATATCAACAAATTGATCAAATGTGACAATAGCTTCTTCAATAACCAGTCTCTCTAAATTATAGTTGTTATATTATGTATATCTTTCTATTTTCGCAATGAAATATGGTCAAAGTACAGTAATCAATATTGTTATTACATGAATTTGTCAAATAATAATGTATTAGGTAAGGCACCTGAAGAACTCAATTTGTTACTTTAAATTTTTTGATTTTTAGTAGATTATCGACATCGAGGATCCAAGTTCTAAGGTCGGGATGATCAGATCAGGATGTAAAGTAGCAGCTTGAAGCGAACTTAATTCCAATAAATGAAAAGTAATTTTACAAGTAAATGAGATGAACGGGGTTCCAAACCTGAGTATTTAGGTAACATTTGAGCTCATTTATTTTTATAATTGAACTTAAATTAATGTTAAGGATATAAATTTATATTTTCAAAAATATGGATGCATTTTAAGCTATTTTATTTATTTGATTTGTACTCTTTTTCTATGTTTATAATATATATTATTCAAAATTAACTTGATTTATATTACTTGAATTATTAATTTTTTAAGAGTAATGTTGGATATCACCCCAAATCACATCACCTTTTTATCGCCTCCTAGGCGGATTTTAAATAGACCAATCATGTGATTTCTCTTTCCTGGTTTATCATTTTCTCTCTCTTTTATGATTGGTCCACATAAAGAGCGATAAAAAGGTGATTCCATTTGAGGTGATATCCATCATTACTCTTTTTATAATTTATTAAATCAATATACAACAGTTTTAGACAGACAGCCATCTATCAAACTAATAAATACACGACATTTTTTATCTAAGTCCGTCTATTCATAGGCGGATCTTTTTTGCAGCACTTGAAGAACCCCCGCCTATGTATAGACGACACTTAAAAACCTACGTTTATGATCAAAATAATTGTTTCCTATTCTTCAATTTTTAATAGTGATTAATCTTAAATATTTTTTCGAACTTACATTTTAAATCTTGTTTAATATTATATAACTTTTATTTTTCAAAAAAAAAAAATCCTAAGTCCAACCCATGTCAAAGAAGTAATAATCCTTAACTCTTAACTTTTGTTCATTCTTATACAAAAGCTATATGTTGCCAAAAATAAATAAATACAAAAGCTAATATATCATGTTGCCTTTAGTTTTTCTTTTCTTTGACGTGTAACACATTCAATTTTCAACAACGTGTTGCATGTGACCAAAATTATTCGAAGAAATATTGGTGAACTTTGATAAGTGTGGACTAATTAAACAAAAAAATAATTGTACTTTTTTCAAAGTATTTCATTGAACCATTAAAAACAATTACAGTTCCTACTAAAAATTATATCTATTTGTTTTTGTCAACAAGAATTATATCTATATACATTAAATTCTAGTTTATCTCTATTTCTGAAAAGTTGACAAAAAAGTTATTTTACCCAGTGACTTAATTGGAAAAATGAATTGACTTAAGCCGTAAAAATATCCAATAAATGACGAAACATCAAGTACTTAGAGTTTTTATACCATTTAACTTACCAATTTAACTAAAAATTTGAATTGTTAAAAAAAAAAGAGAAAAACACATTATAAAATATTCATCGAACAAAAATTAACATAGCTTCCTCTTTCTTTTAGGAATCTGTACCCGGTTGTTTTTTCATTTTATAACATTTTCTCGTGACATCTTTTAATTACAGTGGTATTTGCTGGTTGATTCGTTTTCTTAAATGAAGCGTCATAGAATAAAAGAAATATCTGCAATGAATACCAAATATCTTCTAGTCGAACTGTTATGGCTGCTGGTTTCTGTTCCTGGTTGCTCCAGTTCGTAGATAAGCTTGGACCGAGAGTGGCTGACTTTGTAAGATTTCAGAATTCGCCATTGGAGGAGAAGCTTTGAGCTTGAAGATTTGCAGAAAGTAAAAAGGAAGAAGAAGAAGAAGAAACGAGACACTGAAAAGAGAAAAACTAACTCATTTCTTATTGATTACTTGTTCTGTACACATTTATGTATATATACAAGTATTGAATCATGAATTACATCTGCAATTTAGTCTAAGTTCATTTACAACTACTCTAACAACTTCTGTAACTAACTTTTGACTTTGTTGACTTAAGTATTACTATTTGCAGCTTTCCATCCCTGTAGTAATACTTTGTATCTCTTTGTTCTCAATTGTTTTTGTTATATTCCAAGATCCCCCCACAAGCTGAGCATGTATATTAATAATTTCAGCTTGGACAAAATGTGATGAAAAACTAAAGAACCAAGTGGCTTGGTGAAAACATCAGCGAGCTGTAAAGTAGAGGGGACAAAGAACATCTTGATAGTCCCTTAAGTGATCTTTTCACGTGTTATTTTACAGTCAATGTCAACGTGTTTGGTCCTCTCATGTTGGACTGGATTCGATGACATTGCAATAGCTGATTTACTATTAGAAAAAACCAAAGCAAGATGATTATGAGAAAAACCATAATCATGAAGAGCATATAATATCCATTGTATTTCACAAGTGGTTGCAGCTAATGTCCTGTATTCAGCTTCAACAGAAGACTTGATGATTGTGTTTTGCTTCTTACTCTTCCAAGATATGAGTGAATAACCCAAAAAGATACAAAAACCAGTGATACTACATCTTGTATCAATGCAACCAGCCCAATCACTATCGCAAAAGGCTTTGAGTTTCACTTCTGAAGATGAGGAGAAGAATATTCCTTGTACAGGAGTTGATTTAATATACCTTAATATCCTTTGAGCTGCGTTCCAATGATTTGTGGATGGTTTAGACAAGAATTGACTCAAGCAATTAACTGAGAATGAGAGATCAGGTCTAGTGATTGTGAAGTATAATAATCGACCAACTAATCTTCTGTAAGAAGTAGGATTATCAAGTAAATCTTCAGAGTCTTGTTTGAGCTTGAGATGAGGTTCCATGGGGAAAGCAACTGGTTTAGAGGCTGAAACATCACATTCTTCAAGTATATCAAGAGCAAACTTTCTTTGACATTGAGAAATACCTTTTGCGCTTCTAGCAACTTCAATTCACCAAGGTCCTTGATAGTAAAATATTGATGAAGATAGGTCTTTCAAGACTCAATTTCAGCTAGAGAATTGCTGGTAAGAATTATATCATCAACATATACTAAAATTGCAATGAAAATTGAGTCTAATTTCCTTAAAACCAAACTATAATCACTATCTGAGTGGATGAAACCATACTCTAAGAGAGCATTAGATAGTTTAGCAAACCACTGTCTTGAAGCTTGCTTAAGACCATACAATCTTTTGTTGAGCTTGCAAACTGAGTGTGGAGGAGTGATGAGACCTTGAGGAACTGTCATAAAAACTTCCTCATATAAATCTCCATGTAAGAAGGCATTATTGACATCAAGTTGAAGAATATGCCATTTGTTTATTGCAGCTAAAGCTATCATGAGTCTGATAGATATAATCTTAGCCACAGGAGAAAATGTGTCAAAGAAATCTAAGCCTTCTTGTTGATTGTATCCTTTGGCTACTAGCCTGGCTTTATGCCTCTCTAAAGTGCCATCGGCCTTGTATTTTAACTTGAAAGCCCACTTATATCCAATAGATTTCATATGTTCAGTGGTGTCGCCTAGGGTGTGATAAAAATAAGATCAATTTAAGTATGGAAAACTATGCACTCTCACCCTAGACAGGCACAGTACTGCAAGTATTACAGGACGTATGCAAGTTTTAATGATAAGTAGAGTTCGTTCTCAGGGACTTAAGTGTGTTAAACGCGTAGGAACAGATAACGAGTAAAAGTAAATAATTAGAAAACAGAAAATTAAATATTTGGTTTTTCGAATTTATGAATTAAAACTAAATTAAAACTAAGAAAATAAAGACAATAAAGTAAAAGATTAAGAATATGAGATGAGAAGTATAGCTTAGGTTTTGCTGGTATGCACTAATCCTTCTAATTCTATCTATAGATCTAGTTCATAAGGGAGAATATTAGCTCTTGGTAATACTTAGTCAGGATTCTAAATTCCACTACCTTAGACCTTGAGAGCGACTAAGGGGGCTACGTCACAACCAAGAAGTGATTTAAAATAGGGTTATCAAACGCCACTAAGGCCCTAAGCAAATACTGCAAGTCTTGGTGATACTGTGGTTAAAACAAACCTTAATGACTATCTAGTTAGAAGTATGTTTTGTCAGAACTGCTATCGACACTAGACATTATGTGGTGGTTCAATAGTTAAACACCCTGTCAAGGAGAACATCTAACTACTCTTAAAACAATCCTAAAGTGATCAATTCTAGGAAAGACAATAAATCAAAACACATAAGCAAATATAAAGTAAGAAGCTAATATCAGATTAAAACATATAATTCCCAAAGAAACTTAGATAGAAGAATTAGAATTCATAGATTATACATATGCAAAACCCAAGCTATGGGAGGTTTAGTTCATACCTGAAGGAAATAAACTAAAAGAAATAATAAAAGACATCATCTTGCTCTCTACAATAAACTGGAAGAATAAAACCTTAAGAACTAATTACTATGAGGCAAGGATGATTTACAAGTGATATAAGGGTGTATTTATAGGTGTTTAGAAGACCTAATTCGTTTTCTTGAGGAAGAGTTAAGGTAATGGACTTCTAGCCCAACTCAAATTCGTATGGAAATAAAGATAAACACTGCTGCGTTGTTTTGGTCATAACTTCTTTATTATTGGTCCGATTTTGCTCCACAAGATACCAAAAGAATCGCAACAGAATTTCCTACGCCCTTTAGGAGTAATCTACCAAATTCGGCCTCTTTATTAGGTAAAAACGCCTATCTTTGCAGAATCCCAGATTTAGGCAGCTTTTCCTTTTCCATCTTTTTAGCAATTCTTTCCTTATCTCCAATTACCATGCATATCTCCTTCCATAAGTTGTTGTCTTTGACTTGGACTCTAATTAAACTCCATAATTATCTTTAAAGCTACACACTAAATAAACAATTAAACCCAATATGCTCTAAAAACATTATTTCTACAAATCAAGACACAAAACAGGAAAGTGCACTAAAACTCAAGAAAATCGACATTATTGACTTCTAAAACACTAAAAATGATGTCTCATCTTAATATAAATCTATCACAAATGAGGAGACATCATTCAGTTAGGGGAAGAATATCCCAAGTGTTATTATCTTGTAGAGCTGTCAATTCTCTTTGTATAGCTGTCACCCAATCAGGATTAGTAGAGGCTTGTTTGTAAGACCTTGGTTCAGTTAAAGAGGTTATAGCAGCAATAAAATGAAAATATGATGGAGAAAGTTGTGTGGAACTGAGAAAATCAGTTATAGGGTAAAGAGGAGTGGATTTGGTTGAAACACAAAGAGAGGTTGAGGGTAATATATAGTCTTTGAGATAGGCTGGGGGATTTCTGATTCTTTTTGGTTTGTTAGGTTGAGGAGTGAGGTTAGTATGGTTTGATATAGGAGGTTCATCTTGAGGAGAGTCAAGTGTGGTGTTTGATTGTTGTGTAGAATAGTGGTATGTGTATGTATTTGAAGAGGTGGTAATAGAAAAGTATGAAGATTATTTGGAGGAGTTGTTTGAGAGAAGGGGAAGATGGTTTCATGAAATATTACATTTCTTGAGATAAGAATTTGGTGTGTGTTGATGTCAAGGAGTTTGTAGACTTTAGTAGCTATAGGTTAGCCTATAAAGATGCATTTTCTAGCTCTTGGATCAAATTTAGCTCGGTTTTAAGTTAATGTAGAGGTATAACATAAAGAGCCAAAAACACGCAAATGGTTAAGTTGTGGTGGATTGTTATATAGCAGTTCAAATGGTTATAGATTGCTTAGAAGGGGTGTGGGTAATCTATTGATGAGATGAGTAGCAGTAAGTACAGCTTCAGACCAATATTGGATGGGCAATTTAGCTTGAAACATGAGAGCTCTTGCAGTGGTTAGTAGATGTTGATGTTTTCTCTCCACTAATATATCCTGTTATGGAGTTTCAACACAACTAACTTGGTGAACAATGCCATTAGTTTTATAAAAATATGATAAAAGAAACTCAGCTCCATTATCTGACCTGAGAATCTTTATTTTGAGATTGAACTGAGTCAATATCAAGTTGTAAAATGTAAGAATATGAGCTCGAGTTTCAGATTTATGTTGCATCAAGTAAATCCAAGTACACCTACTGAATCATCAACTATGGTAAGAAAATATTTGTAACCATTGTGTGAAACATCTTTAAGAGCGCCCCAAATATCACAATGTATCAAATCAAAACAATGTGAACTTGATGATGTAGAAATAGGAAAAGTAAGACGTATTTGTTTAGCATAGTGACAAATATCACACACATTATGAGGCAGAAAATAAATAGTAGAACTTATAGACTTCAATGTTAGAAAAATCGATCAAACTAAAATGCGGAATAAATAAATAGATCGAAAAAGAGTAGTGATACCTCCGGCCATTGATGTCTTTAGAAACTTTTCTTTATGTTTTGTTCTTCCAAACTCTCAAGCATTCAACTATAGATGGTGTATATTTTTTGTGTGAATGAATTGAGTTTAGGGACCAAAACTCTAGTTTATATAGCCAAGCTCCCATCAAACTTTTTAATGGCAATGAATTACTAGTTGTTACAACCTTTCATTTGCAAATGGTTAATAAAAAAGTGTTACAACTTTTCATTTGCATAAGATTAATGAAAAAAACCATTAAGATAAAATTAGTGGATGGATTAATGTTGGATCATGAAAAGCCAAAAGTCATAAGTTTATTTTATTCATCAATTTAAAAGAAAAGACAAATAAAATAAAATGAAGTTTTATATTAATAAAATAAAAAATGACTTATATTCTCCCACTTGATCCAAACATTATACTTGATATTTTAGCTTAATCATAAATATATGAATCATGGCGATAAGTCCTCCAATTATGAGAGAGTAGTATCTTCCATGTATCACAATATATTTATTTCTTTATTTTTTATGTTGTAACTATACTTAATGAATAAACCATATGTTTATTCTTGGTCCTAACTAAATGATTTTCTCAAATAAAATTAAGGTGCGCAATGTATATGAGAAAATATCACAATAGATAATTATTATATTAATGATAGTGTCATACAAATAAACACTACATGATGGGACCAAGCCCCATACTCGCTACATGATCCTTGAATTTCATTGGTGGCATGCCTTTAGTCAATGGATCAGCGATCATTAATTCAGTACTAATGTGTTCAATGACCACCTTTTTATCTTTAACACGTTCCCTTATGGCTAAATATTTAATGTCGATGTGCTTACTTCGACTTCCACTTTTATTGTTTTTAGCCATAAAAACAGCAGCTGAATTATCGCAAAATATTCTTAATGGTCTGGAGATAGAATCCATAATTCTAAGTCCAGATACGAAACCCTTAAGCCATACACCTTGTGAAGTAGCCTCAAAACAAGAGACGAACTCAGCTTCCATAGTAGAAGTTGCAGTCATAGTCTGTTTGACACTCCTCCATGACACAGCTCCACCGGCCATCATAAAAATGTATCCTGATGTTGACTTGCGTGAATCAACACAACCGGCAAAATCAGAATCTGAGAATCCGACCACCTCTAAATTGTTTGTTCGCCTATACATAAGCATATACTCCTTGGTTCCTTGGAGATATCTCATTACTTTCTTTGCAGCTTTCCAGTGGTCAATACCTGGGTTACTTTGATATCTACCCAACATTCCAACTACAAATGCGATATCAGGTCTTGTGCAAACCTGAGCATACATCAAACTTCCGATAGCAGAAGCATATGGAATGTTCTTCATTTGTTCTCTTTCTAAATCATTCTTTGGGGTTTGGTTCAAATTGAATTTATCACCCTTCACTATGGGAGCAACACTTGGTGAACAATCCTTCATCCGAAATCTCTCTAAAACTTTATTGATATAGGTTTCCTGAGACAAGCCCAAGACACCTTGAAATCTGTCTCTATAGATCTTAATGCCAATGACATAAGATGCCTCACCCATATCTTTCATATCAAAATTTTTGGAGAGAAATTGTTTCACCTCATGAAGCAAACCCTTATCATTAGTCACAAGCAAAATATCATCCACATATAAAACAAGAAAACAAATTTTGCTCCCACTAATCTTTTGGTATATACATTGATCCATGGGGTTTTCAACAAATCCAAATGATGAAATTACTCCATGAAATTTAAAATACCATTGACGGGAAGCTTGTTTTAATCCGTATATGGATTTCTTAAGCTTACAAACTAACTGCTCACCAGCGCTAGAGATAAAACCTTCAGGTTGTTTCATATAAACCTCTTCCTCTAGATCTCCATTAAGGAACGCCGTTTTCACATCCATTTGGTGCAACTCAAGATCAAAATGTGCGACTAATGCTAAAATAATGCGTAAGGAATCTTTCTTAGATACAGGAGAAAAAGTCTCTGTGTAATCAATTCCTTCTTTCTGAGTAAATCCCTTAGCAACAAGTCTGGCTTTGTATCTCTCGATATTGCCTAATGAGTCTTTCTTGGTTTTAAATACCCATTTACAACCAATTGCTTTAGACCCATTAGGCAATTCCACAAGTTCCCAGACATCATTGTTCTTCATGGAATTCATTTCCTCTTTCATCGCATTATACCATAAATTTGATTCTTTGCAACTTATGGCTTGTGAAAAGTCGGAAGGATCATTTTCGACTCCAAAATTATAGTCAGATTCTTGAAGATATACTACATAATCACTAGAAATTGATGATTTCTTAAACCTGGTAGACCTTCTTAATGTTGTATCATCATTATCTGTATGAGGTTCAACTTGTTGTTCATAATTACTAGGTTCATCATGAACAACTTGATCTATCAGAATATCGTCAACAACTTGTGGTTCTTCAACGATTGAACGTTCAACACTAGATTGTACTTGAGGGGTGTTATGAACAATAATCATTCTATCACTTGACGTGGAAGGTTGAATTTCTGTATGGTCAATATCAGAAATTACATTTCTAATTTGATCGCTCCCACTGATTAAGTCATATTCAAGAAACTTTGCATTTCTTGATTCCACAAATCTAGTGTTGTGAGATGGACAGTAAAATCTGTAACCTTTAGACCGCTCAGCATATCCAATGAAATGCCCACTGATGGTCCTTGGGTCCAGTTTTTTCTCTTGTGGATTATAAATCCTGACTTCAGACGGGCATCCCCATACGCGCATATGTTTCAAACTCGGTTTCCAACCTTTCCATAATTCAAATGGTGTCTTTGAGACAGCCTTGGTTGGAACTCGGTTTAATATATACACTGCCGTTTTTAAAGCTTCAATCCACAAGTTTTTAGGAAGATTGGAGTTGCTAAGCATACTCCGTACCATGTCCAATAATGTTCGGTTTCTCCTTTCTGCTACACCATTCTGATCCGGTGAACCGGGCATGGTGTACTGGGCAACAATCCCATGCTCTTGGAGAAACTGAGCAAACGGACCAGGTGCTTGTCCATCTTCAGTATATCTACCATAATATTCACCACCTCTATCTGATCTCACAATCTTTATATGTTTTCCACATTGTTTCTCTACTTCAGCCTTAAATATTTTAAAGGCATCTAATGCTTCGCTCTTGTTATGAAGCATGTAGAGATACATATATCGTGAGTAATCATCAATAAAGGTTATAAAATATTTCTGACCATGCATATCCATGTCAGGACAACATATATCTGTATGTATGATTTCTAATAAATCTGAACTCCTATTGGCACCTTTCTTTGACTTGTTGGTCTGCTTTCCCTTAATGCAATCCACACAAGTTTCAAAGTCGGTAAAATCTAGAGTACTAAGTACTCCATCTTTTACCAACCTTTTCATTCTTTCAATAGAGATATGCCCTAATCTCCGGTGCCATAGAGTCGAGGAATCCTCATTTATATTACACCTCTTTGTACCAATTTGGACATGAAAATTATTGTTAGTAGCATTGTTTTGTAAATTAATGCAATAAAGACCTTCAGACAAAATACCATTCCCAACACATTCAGATTTATTGAAAATACTAAAAAATGTCTCTGAAAATGTAAAGGAATAACCCAAAGGTACAAGTCTGGAAACAGAAATCAAGTTTCTAGAAAAACTTGGAACATAAAAAGTCTTTTCTAATTTCAAAACATAACCACTACTTAAATATAAATAACATGTTCCAACGGCTTCCACATGTGAACCCATCTTATTACCGGACAAGATGCATTGCTCACTGCCCACTGGTTTCCTTAGGTTTTGCATACCCTGTAAAGAGTTGGCAACATGGATTGAAGAACCAGAATCAATCCACCAGGTGTTAATATTAACATTAACAGTATTAGATTCATAACAAACTAACGAGGTAGGATTACCTTTATCTTGAAGCCATTTCTGGAATTTAGCACATTCCTTCTTCATGTGTCCTTTCTTTTTACAGAAAAAACACTTAGCTTCTTTCTTAATATCAGCTTGAGGTGCTATTTTACCTTTCCCCTTCTGATTGTTCTTTGGTTTGCCTTTTCCTTGAGTAGCCATCATTGCACTTTCACCTTGTTCCATTAACAACCTTTCTTCTTCTTGAACACACATGGTCATGAGTTCATTAATTGACCATTTATCTTTATGTGTGTTATAGGAGATTTTGAAAGGTCCATATTGATTTGGAAGGGTGTTCAAAATATAGTGCACAAGAAAAGACTCGGAAATCTGTACCTCGAGATTCTTAAGTTGAGCCGAAATATCTCTCATCTGCATGATGTGCCCACGCACACCTCTAACACTTGTGAGCCTAAGTGAAGAGAGCTTCATTATTAGAGTGCTTGCTAAAGCCTTGTCTGAAGTGACGAACTGGTCATCAATGGCTTTAAGTAAATTTTGGACATTATCATGGTGATTTACTGAACCACGGATGCTTGCTGCTAATTTTGTCTTAATAAACATCACACTGAGGCGATTAGATCGCTCCCATTTTTCATAAAGTGCAATATCTGCTGGAGTACTTTTGTCTGTAAGAGCAGGTGGTTCAGTTTTCCTAATAGCATCATCTATGTCCATCCACCCTAAGTGAAGGAGAACTCTTTCTTTCCATGACTTGTAATTATCCCCATTAAGTTCGGGAATGTCACTACGGATATCAGAAAAATTAACAGGTTGTGATGCTGCAAATAAAGATCACATGCTTATTAATAAATAGACTATTAATAAATATCATGTTTCACCAATGCAAATCATGATCTAATAAATCTAAGACATAAAAAATTGCCTGTGGGCTAAATTTTTAATTCAATAAGATTTATAATCATATGACAAAATATATAAAAATATTCTATCATTACTAAATAATAAAACTATCAAATAATTATTAAGTCATAATTCCTGTGGGAAAATTACGAATAATTTGATATTTTATCCTAATTAGTTATTTAAATATAATAATATTCCTATGGGATAAAATTATTATATTAAAATAAATAATTACAATTTATGTCTAATTTCATTATGTGATCTTATACCATAACACATATTTTATTCAACTAAGATGCTGTGGCTATTCTTTGATTAAATAAAATATGTTGATCACTTAGACAATTCTATATACCATACTAAAATTTTATGAGTATATAAAACTATATAACAAAAATAGAATAAAATAAACCATATATTTTATTCACATTTTGTTTACCTAACTATACTCATAAAATAAAAGTACATGAAGTATGGACATAAAAAAATATAAATATAAATAAATACCTGGAGGCCGATGTAAAACTTAAAGATAAAAATCCAAAAGTACCATAAGTTTAAATGAAAACTAAAATGTCTCATGGATTCTAATCATCTTCAACTGTAGGACATGTTAGATTCAACACAAAAAAAAAAACATTTTGCAAAATTATTTTGGCTAAATTACTTTAGCCATGAACTAAGCAAAAAATATAAAAGTTTAACTAAATCAAAGCAGAGGTATGCCTAAGGCTCTGATACCAAATGTTAGAAAAATCGATCAAACTAAAATGCGGAATAAATAAATAGATCGAAAAAGAGTAGTGATACCTCCGGCCATTGATGTCTTTAGAAACTTTTCTTTATGTTTTGTTCTTCCAAACTCTCAAGCATTCAACTATAGATGGTGTATATTTTTTGTGTGAATGAATTGAGTTTAGGGACCAAAACTCTAGTTTATATAGCCAAGCTCCCATCAAGCTTTTTAATGGCAATGAATTACTAGTTGTTACAACCTTTCATTTGCAAATGGTTAATAAAAAAGTGTTACAACTTTTCATTTGCATAAGATTAATGAAAAAAACCATTAAGATAAAATTAGTGGATGGATTAATGTTGGATCATGAAAAGCCAAAAGTCATAAGTTTATTTTATTCATCAATTTAAAAGAAAAGACAAATAAAATAAAATGAAGTTTTATATTAATAAAATAAAAAATGACTTATATTCAAAGCATTCAACTTAGCAGCGGAAGGATGGCCTAATCTTGAATGCCACAAATCAAACTTCTCAGTTGAAACAACATAGCTTGAATGAGTTTGACATTTAGACTTTATGTAATATAAGCCATCTTTTTCATAAACAATCCCAATCATATTCTGAGTTGTGGCATCCTGTAATATACAGTAAGATGGGAAGAAAACAACCAAAATAGCTGAATCTTTAGTAAGTTTAGAAATGGACAACAAATTATACTTAAAGATGGGCACACACAACACATTCTTGAGTGTAATTTGATTGTTTATGGTTATATTTCCTCTGTGTGTAGCATAGACTAGCTGACCATTAGGCAAAGTAACAGGAATTCTAACCATATAAACATCATGAGTATAGCAAGAAGGAGAGTAAATTAAGTGATCAGTAGCTCCTGTATCAAGAATCCAAGAAGAAGCAGTAGAACTACCTTCTTTAAGAGATACTTGATGAACAGCTGGTGTTGTGGAGGATGCACCATGAGCTAATGCCATTAACTTGCTTACTTCTTCAGGTGTGAACTCATAGAGTAATGGTTTACTCTCAGTTTGAGCCTCATCATTGATGACACAATGAGCTTTTGATTGAGAGTTGCTCAGGTTTCTTTTTCCTATAGGGCCATTCCATCCAACAGGATAACCATGAATTTGGAAGCATTTCTCAATTGTGTGACCATTATAACCACAATGAGTGCAAACAACTTTCTTCTTTTCTAAAAAATAGGTCGGGTTTGAGTTGTTCTTCACATAGAAAGCTTGATTGTAAGACTGTTGAGTAGCATTTGTAATAGATCTCTGACTTTCCTCTTGAATTAGCATAGAAAAGACAGAATTAATATGAGGCATAGGATCCATAAGTAAGATTTGACTCCTAACAGCAGAATAGGAATCATTCAAGCCGATAAGAAATTTGATCACAAAATCGTGTTGTTGTCTCTCAATAAGTGTATCAAACAACTTACAGGTACACTGAGCCATAATTCCACAAGAACATGAAGGAAGAGGTCGAAAATGTAAGTGTTCATCCCATAAAGACTTGAATTGAGCAAAGAACTCAGAGATGGAAGATGAGTTCTGTGGAATTGAACTCAAAGCTTTCTCTAGTTGAAAAACTCGAGTGCCATTGCTTTTCGATAATCGTATCTTGATTTCGTTATATAGATCAAAAGCAGAATCGACATACAAGAGACTACCTCGAATTTCTTTGGAGATTGAGTTGAGTAACCATGAGAGAACAAGGTTATTTGCACGATTCCAAGCGTTGAAGAGAGCTAGATCAGTCAAAGATGGTTGAGTAATTTCTCCATTGACAAAGTCGAGCTTGTTCTTGACAGCAAGTGCTATTTCGATAGCGCGAGACTAGGAGAGATAGTTGTCGCCATTGAGGACCTCACCGACAAGAGAAGCTCCAGTGTTTTCACTTGGATGAAGATAGTAAGGACTAGTAAAATCTTCAAGAATTAGAGAGTTTTGCGACATTGTAAATAGAAGAAGTGGAGAATTAGAGAGATTTTAAGTAGTGCAGAAGATAGCTTTCATCTAATACCATGTAAGATTTCAGAATTCGCCATTGGAGGAGAAGTTTTGAGCTTGAAGATTTACAGAAAGTGAAAAAGGAAGAAGAAGAAGAAGAAACGAGACACTGAAAAGAGAAAAACTAACTCATTTCTTACTGACTACTTGTTCTGTACACATTTATGTATATATACAAATATTGAATCATGAATTACATCTGCAATTTAGTCTAAGTTCATTTACAGCTACTTTAACAACTTCTGTAACTAACTTTTGACTTTGTTGACTTAAGTATTATTATTTGCAGTTTTCAGTCCCTGTAGTAATACTTTGTATCTCTTTTTACTCAATTGTTTTTGTTATATTCCAAGAGACTTTGATTAGTATTTTTCGTCCTATTTTTAAATTGCTTTCTACTATATAATTGATATATTGTTTTCCCATATAGTGAACACCAATTCTATTATTTTGGCTATATATATCCTAATTATGTTTTTCCTAATTCACGATAAGCATCGACAAAAAAAAAATCACGATAAGCAAGCCTTAAATATGAGAGTAACTATCTAATATCTTGGTGGGCGAAGTCCTTTTAATATTTTCTGCTACATGGGTCCATACCTCAGCAAGTATTAATGGTGCTATCAATCCTCAAACAGTTTAACAGGGCTTTTGAATGAAACATGTGCTTCACGAGGAAGTATTGTTTTTTGTTTAGTCGAGCTTCACGAGCATTATTACTTTTCTCACGAGAATGGGTTATGTTTAGTTTGTCACTTTTTTTTTTTCCCACAATCTTAGCATCACTATTCACACATATAACTAGTTTATTTTGAGGAAAATACAAATTAAGGCCTATTTTTTCTAATTTTATAATTTAAATCTTAGTTATCAAAACTTATTTTTTAAGGTCTTTTACTAAATTTCTGGTTGGACTTTTGACCATTTTACTCTTGTTCGTAATGGGTACGGACCCATCCCATTTGACATTTTCATTCCTTTTTAATTAATTTCAACTAAGTTGTTATGTGTTTTTTTTTTCTGGTTATAGGGTTACATGGGACTGACCCCATAATGAACAAAACCAACTGGGAGCTGGCCCCATAATGAACAAAACCAACTAGGAGGCTGGCCCATAAAGAACAAATACCAAATCAGGGCCATAACAAAGAAATAAAGCTTCATGGACTGGCCTATTAATGAATTGAATAAAACTATCAATTATACCTACATGGGGCTGGCCCATAATACACAAAAACCCAATGGGACTGGCCCATGATACACAAAAACCCAATGGGGCTGGCACCGGTACACCTAACCGTATAAAAAAAACCAGACACGCACTGATGGAGAAGTCGGCAACGCGAGCAACTGGATCGAGGTGGTGGCAGTTTCGAGCGCGGGATGGATCCAGGAACTGGAGCCGGGGTGATGGTGAAGTAGCACTATCCTGGAGATGGTGAAGCAGTGTGGTTACGGTGGTGGTGAAGCAGTGTTGGGGCGATGGCATCGACTTGGAGGCGACGAGATCTGGACTGGATGAACTCGATGGTGGTTGGTACTCCAGCGCGGCGGCGACAATGGAGGGCATCGACGAGATCTGGACTGAATGTACTCGATGGTGGTTGGTGCTCCAGCGCGGCGGCGACAATAGAGGGCATCAACTTGGAGGCGACGAGATCTGACTGTGTGCATCCTTCATGTCGCGGTTTTGGCCAAACAGCAGGCCTATATCACGTCGAGTTCATCACTGGTGATGGTGGGAGGCGGCGAGGCCTGCAGCAGAGGTGGTTGGTTTGGGGGGGAGGGTAGTGGTGCGGAGCTCTGCGATGAAGCTCAGATCGAGGGGGTGGGTGGGTTTTGTTGTTGCAGAGATTTGGTGGGCTCGTCCATGGTGGGTTTGTGGGGGTGAGTGATTTGGTGGGATGGCGTGGTGAGAGCGCAGAGAGTGAGAGAGGGGGCATTTTGGGATTTTATCCCTACTAATTGGATTCTAACTAGTACTTAGGAGTGATGGACTTATATTATAAACACACATGGCCATTTGGCCTTATAAAGTTAATACCCCGTCTATTTTAGCATTACAAGTCTTTGGACTAAAAGTCAAGTCCCCTATGTAGAAATAGTATTCCCTCTATCCAACATACTTGTTCAATATTTTGAAAAAGATATCTAAAATAATTTGTATTTTCTTAATATCAAAATACTTTTTTTTACTTTTTTCAACATTACTTTTAATTAAATAATAAAACATAGGATATTTTACCCCTATGAAGCCCATAACCCATCACGGGCTGCCCAAAGAGTCCAATTCAGCTCAAAATTAAATATACCCCCACACTTAAAAAACCTTTTCACTTACCATAATCATCATTCATGATTATATGTACTCGTCCCATCAATTTGTTCAATTGAAACACCCGTATCATTAAAGAAGCAAATTAAAGATATTATTCTCTTTCCATTCTAAACTTATTGAATCATTAAAAATTACTATATTCACTCCCTCACCCAATTATCTCTCTTCATACACAACTGATTTCCCAGATTTTTTGTTTTTGTATGGTTCAATGAATAGGTTACTGATTGTATATATACTGTATTTCGTCAAATATTTGATGGGTTATCAGGGTAATTTCAATATTGTAATAGTTAATGTTAATGGGTTGGCATGACTGCAACAATTTGATGGACAACACTATATGAGTTACTAGATTGTAGGCATTGGTGTGTTTATGTATATCATTGGTTTTTATATATCCTGCAATTTTATAGATGAAAAACTTATAAAATTTAATGGTTGTAGTTGATGGGGTGTAAGGGTAAAGTGAATGGGTGTACTAGTGAATATTACTATGTTGGAATTACTGGAGTGTGTTGCTTGGCAAGACTGGGTGGGTTAATAGGCTAAATGTGATGGTGTGTCCATAGATAGTAGCGGGGTATGCACTGCAACTATAATTTACTGCAAGGACGAATTATCAGTGAAAGTGAGATGCCATTAAGCACCACAAAACTTTAATTTATCAATGATATACTACATTAAGTTCATACAATGATGAATTTTAACTGAATAAAAAGTGTTCATTAACAAATTGATTGTCTCACTCTCGCACGGATTTGAACAGACTAAGACGCGATATTCATCCTTTGTTCCAACTCTTTCATTTTTACCCCACATTCTTACTTTTCTTTTGCGATGCTCGACTGGTATTGCTTTTCTATTTGAAGCTTGAGTTTGCAGCAGACGAAATCTAATCCTTGCAATAGTGAATGATAGTAACAAACTTTCTAATAGTAACAAACTATCTATTATATTGCCCTTTAAATTAGGGATTAATTGGATTCGTATGTGTTGGACGATATTGCAGGAATCTGTTAATTGAGATATATATGGTAGTAATCTAATAAGATCAATGATAGCGAGGGTGTGGATGGTATAATATTAAAAAGCTGGACCTTTTGAGGGTGAAATAATTCGATGGACTTGTTGGGGGTGGGTTATTGGGTTTTTCGGACTTAATTGGCTAATATCTTTAAAAAAATATTATAATAAATAACTTCATGTATACTTATTAAAACAATTATATAAAAAATATTTTAAAAAAAATTGTATACCAAAAAAATAAACAAATTAAACTGAATAGAGAAAATAAATAAATAGAAATAATACTAATCCATCTCTTCAGACATTCCTTTTCTTTAGTAAGAAAATCTGATTAAAAAAATTATAATCTCATTCCCCATACTGAAAGTGTACAAGGAGTTTTTATATAGAGTTGATTTCTCAAAAGATTCAAAAACATGTTTTTTTAGTTGCAACAAGTCTAAATTTTAATCAATTGATAAGTTATTTTTGTATTTTGAATAGGTTATGAGTTTTTTAATAGCTTTCATATTATTAGGTCACGTGTATTTTTTAATGGATTGCGTATGTTTATCAATAAATTATGCGTGTGGATTTTACTAAACAACAACTTTTTTGCATGGACTTTTTGGATCAAATACTCTTTTTTATTATGAATATTCGTTCACTATGATGGAAAGAAATGAGTCGGATTAGCGATCATGATAGGTTAACTCAATCCAAACCTCGTATTAGTTTTTATTCGGGAAATTAAGTTATAGATAATTTCATGAAAAGTTATTTTAAAAGAACAGGATCAAAAGCAGCATAATAACACCATATTTTCTATTAATTTCTATGTAACATATCAATGAAAATCCAGTAAAACTTAGGTTGTGGAATAATAATCTATTTCATTATTTAAGTAGATTCAATATCAAAAATATTTTGATTCTTAATTATGCTTGAGAGATTTGTTTGGAAACCTTTTTAAATTCTTTCATCAACTTGAAATTCTGAATTTGTCTATGTTCACGTATACTAGCTCCAATATGTTGGATTTTCTATAAACTGAGTATGACGTTTAGGGATGATAGTGGTTAAAAGATTAACCAAAATTGATGGATATCTACTTTGATAAATAATATAATTATGGAAGCGAAGGTGTATTCATGGGGTTTGGTTCCTATAAAGTATCTATTACAAAGGGGGTATAGAAAAAATTGGGTCTAAAAGGGAATTAGGATAAAAGTGTTGTTCTTAAAGGCATCTTCCTATGTTAAAAGCACATAATAGTCTCAAATGTTTGAATTTGGACAAAAAACCTAGAATACAGATAAAACATTATTGAAATCGTTTACTGAGCAACTTTTCGATACTAAGCACGACCGTCATAGGTGACACCAAGCACAACAGATGCATCAGTGTGCCATCGTTATTAAAGACTATAAGAAAATTTCTTACTTAGCATATATGTACATTGAGTAGTTTTTTATTAAGGTTTTGCAATTTTTTTAACACAAATAACTCATTTTTAACACTGATCAAATTGTATTTTGAGAAAGTTAATTAATGAGCAAATTTCATCATTGGGCCTAAAATTTAAGATTGAGCATAAACAAACTTTACTACGACTCAGTTAATATCAACACTGAGAAAAAAAAATTAAGATGATTAATAATGACTTTATTATAGCTTGCTTAAAAAAGGGTGTTAATATACCCAACTAATTAAATTTAAATAATGGATAAAAAGAAAAAAAAATGAAATAAAAACTTATGATGAAGAATTTATATAAATCTTTATGTGGATATCTTCTAGTTATGAGTCACAAAAATCGTTAAAGTTTCTTTATTGATGACATCATTAAAATGTCAAGTGCAAAATATAAAGGGTCATATTTTTGTCTAATAAATATGAGACTTTTAATTGTAATACTATTTGTTTGGAAATACATTTATTTATTTATTTTTACTTTAGTTTAATATATTAGCTTTCGCACACCAAACTAATTCCACGGAGAATATGTCCGTCCTCCTCAAGCATACCCTCAAGTATGTCAGTACTAGATGTTCTGAGAGAGATTTGAACCTTGTACCTCTTGATTGAGAAATAGGGTTCTGGCCAGTTGGGCTAACCCAACTGGTTGAGTAAGTGAACCTTATGTCAGAATGTTTGTATAATTGTTGAATCACTTGGTTTATTTTTTGTTTTGTAAATTACATGTTATTGATTGTACAAAATATAAAATTTAAAATATAAATTTTTTAATATACTATAATTTATGTTTGAAATTCAGCAGAGTCCATACTAAAGCATTGGTAGTTTAATTTGACCACTAATTTTTTTTTTAAGTTTTGCATATGCTTGCTTCTAACATAATTTGTGAACTAATTATTATAATGTTACTGTCTAATTTTTTTACTTTTGTAATGTAATTTGTTACATTTTATTATTTGTCCTTGTAAGTTTGTATCATAATATCTTGGTATTCTTTCATCTTAAGTTATGATTTTACTAAATTTGTTGAATTACAAGTATTTGAATAAAATACCCAAAGCGTTTATCAAATTTTAAAGACTCGAATTCTAGAACATATCTAAATGTTTGAATCATATATCAAATTTTAAAACTTTAATATCCACAACAAATTATTAAAGACGCGAAGTGTATATCATACTCTTTAAAATGCCTTTTTTTAAGACTTGAAACCTAATTTTTTTCTTTTGGAGATTCGATGTATTACGTTACTTTAAATTTTAAATTTAATCACGCATAACTTGGTGTATGTGTACGCGCGCATACACACGCACGCACACGCACATACACACACACACATATATATAACACTACTCATTTTGAATTTCAATACTAAGACAATTATCACCAATCTTAATTTCGCTACTCTTGATATTTCCGTTGTAAACTATTTAACTTGGGTCCTTGCTCCTAAAATCCATTTGAGTTCAAAGAATCTAGGGAATAGCATGGATTAATCAGATACGCCCAGTGAGTAAGAAAAAGAAAAAAAAACAATTTTCCTTTGCACCACTGATGTCTCCTCATTTGTGATAGTAAAATATACTCATGAGACATCATTTTAGGCTTATTTATTAGTTTATAGGTTGATTTTAGCTTAATTTAGTGCACTTTCCTATTTTGGGTCTTGATTTGTAGAATTATTATTTTTAGAGCATATTGGGTTTAATTGTTAATTTAGTGTGAAGCTTTAAAGATAATTATAGAGATTAATTAGAGTCCAAGTCAAAGACAACAACTTATGGAAAGAGATTAGCATGGAAATTGGAGATAAGTAAATAAAAGCTAAAAAGATGGAAAAGGAAAAGCTGCCTAAATCTGGGATTCTGCACACACGTCCAAAGATGTGGGTTTTTACCTAAGAAATAGGCTGATTTTGGTAATTTCCTTCTTAGGGGTCAATATAATTCTGTTGCGATTCTTTTGGTATCTTATGGAGCTCAATCCGACCAATAACGAAGAAGATACGCTCAAAACGGTCCAGCAGTGTTTATCTTACGAATTTGAGTTGGGCTAGGAGTCCATTACTTAGAGTTATCTCCAAGAAACGAATTAGGTCAACCTATACACTATAAATACAGCCTCTTAACACTCTTAAATTATCCTTGGTGAAACCTTAAACCAAGAGGAAGCATACAACACAAGAGAGAAGTCTGGAAGGAGCTGTCATCAACAATGTCTTCTTCTACCTTTAGATTTGTAATTTTTTTCTTTTCTTTCATGAACTAAATTTCTTTAGCTTGAGTTTTTAGCATATATGTATGAACCCTAGTTTTGATTGACATCTATCTAATTTGGGAATTTAATGTTTTAAATAGAATTATAGTTTTTATTCCCTGTTTATGTGTTTGGATTTATATTCTGTGTTCTTGTGGAGGGCCGCCATATAGAATTACCATCTAGTAATTAGGATACCATTGACAACGGTGTTTAATTGCATGTTTAGCACATAACGTCTAGTATTAGGTATGATCTGACAACCCAACCTAGCTAGATAATCACCATGGTTTAGTTCTTGTGACTATTTACCAATTACAGGAAAAGTTTGCTTAGGAAGCCTTATTGACACAGGTAAATCCTATTTTAAACTACCGATAGCATATTAGGACCGATTAGGGAAATACTACATAATTCACCCTTACATGTTTAGAACGGCAAAACTAGTGGGGATTACATGCTAATAACTTAAGTTATATTCTCATATCACTTCTCTTCCGTATTTATTTTATGTCTTTAATTTCTTAGTTTTAATTTAGTTATTTAGAAAACCAAACAAAAATCTATTTGTCTTTACTTTTATTTGCGTTTAGTTGTTCTAGCTTTAATTATTTACACTTGGTATTTGCATAAGATCCTCCTAACCTCTGTAGTCTCTGCGGAACGAATCTAAATCTAAAACTTGCATACGATATGTATACTTGCAGAACCGTGTAGTTCTAGGGTGTTTTTGCACTTTATTTTTATCTTATTTTATCACACCCTAGGCCCCACCAAGTTTTTGGCGCCGCTGCCGGGGACTACATCGTTAGTCCTTGTGCATATATCTTGTGCTTTTATTTTTAGTTAGTTCTATTTTACGCTTTTGTTTTTAGTTTTTGTTTTTCAGATTTAGTTACAGATGGAGAACCCAAGGTGACTTGAGCTACCCATCGAGTTCAGAGTGGAGCCACGAGGAATTCGAGCTCCAGAAATCCAAGCCGCAAAATTTAAACCTGATCCTGGGATGCTAACTCAGTTTGCATCTCATGGATTATTCAGCGGAGCTGCACATCAAGATCCGATCCGATATATTCAGAAATTCATGCAGATCTGTGAGGCTTATATCGTAAAAGGAGTTACTAGGGAGCAAGTATATTACCTGATGTTCCAGTTCTTCTTGACCGGATGTGCAAGCGATTGGTATGATACCCAATACCCTCATGTTATTCCAGATTGGGACAAGCTTCAAGCAAGATTCCTAGACTGTTTTTATCTGGTCAGTAGACGTTTAAAAGATATGTTGGAGCTTGAACAATTTATTCAGAAAGACGAAGAGAGTTTGGGTGAAGCATGGTTACGCTATACAGAGAAGAAGGCGAGATGTCCATATCATCGATCCTCGCCGGAATATTATTTAACCTTGTTTTACGGAGGCCTTAATGATAAATCAAGAGAGAAAGCAGATTCGTTAGGAAACGCAGGTTTTGTGTTGCTAGATCCTGAAGAAGCTGAGTTGGGGATGGAAAGAATTCTTGAGAACGAGAGGAGTTGGCCAAAGAGAACAACAAAAGAAAGCAATTCAGAATCTCTGAAGCTTAAGGAATTGGCTAAGCAACTCGAAGAACTACAAGAACAAGCCCGAACAATTGCTCAGGTGAATACGGTACGCATAATTCCTTCGTGTCCTGGTTGTGGATCAAGAAATCACGTGTGGGAAGGGTGTATGAATAATCCAGCAGTAGCTTCCGTTACCTATCCTCAAGATAACTATTACTCTAATGGTTATACTTATCCTCAAGAAAGCTACACTAATTATCAACAACCTCCACAGCAAAAGAGTTGGGTCAGGAAGCAAGAGACTTATCATAAACCCCAACCTCAATCTTATAATCCACCACAACCTATTCAGATTAAGGCACCCATTGTTGAGAAAACTTGTCAAGAACCAAAGAAAGATCCACCTAAACAATCAACGCAACTGGCAAAGAAGGAACTAATCCCAAACTTGAAGTTGAGTATGGCTAAATTAATGCAAGCAGCTGAGAAAATGAATCAGAGTCAACAGAAAGTTCAAACCCAGGATAAGATTATCAAGCAACTAGAGCATACTATATCACATCTGGCGAGTTCATTACAAATTCGGCCAAAAGGGAAACTCCCAAGTGATACTATTGCTCCTAGAGATGATTCTTGCCATGCAGTTGAATTGCGAAGTGGAAAACAACTACCTCCCCCAAGACCAGAACCAGTCCCTATTCCAGAATAGAGGGGGGAAGAAACAATCAGAGATACAGTTGAGGAGGTAGTTAAACCAAAGAGTGTCCAAACCAAGACACCTGAGAAGACAAGAAAACCAGTGGAACTTAATACACGCCCTCCACCACCATACCCTTCACGTGTCAGAAAGAAGGACAATGACCTGGAATTCAAGAAGTTCGATGACATGGTGAGCAAGGTTGAGATTAAAATGCCGTTTGTTGAAGCTATCAAAAGAATGCCGAAATATCTAAAATTCATGAAGGACATTCTTTCGAACAAACGAAGTATAGAAACCGCGGATATGAGTGGATCACCAGAGGGGTGTTATGCTATCAAGTTACCACCAGAAGAACCCCTTCCCACGAAATCTTGGATGGAACCATCCATACTTATGAAAAATCGAGCTGAAAAGTTCGTGGGAATCAAAGGAAAGGGGTGGAAATTTCGTCATTATTAATCAAATTAATTGCAGTTGAACGAGTTGGAGGAGTTTCGTTATCTTGCCTATGAAAATTCACGCCTCTATAAAGAGAAAACAAAGCGATGGCATAATAAACGGCTCCGTCCAAAGCATTTCGAGATAGGACAGAAAGTTTTATTATACAACTATCGATTTTCAAACTACCCAGGAAAGCTTAAATCCCGTTGGGGAGGACCTTACATTGTTACTAAAGTCACACCTCATGGAGCGATTGAAATTGAAAATCCAACCGAGCAACGGACATTCATGGTGAATGACCAGCGTTTGAAGAGATACTATGACAGTGAGGACTTTGGACGAGAGGAGACAATCCATCTCGTTGAATGCGCTTAGCCTGAGGTACACGTCTAACTCAAAGACGTTAAACAAAAGTGCTCTTGGGAGACACCCCTTGTTTAAATTGCTTTTTAGATTAGTTGTTTTTGCTTTGTAGTGTTTAATTTTAAGTTAGTGTATATTTTTAATTGTGTTTACAATCTAATAGGAGAGAAAGGTAGTGTGCTATTGTGTAGGAAACGAGTTTGGGGTCAAAAGGAAAAATCTGGAGAAATTCAAGCCTGGCGCGGACTACCCCCGCGAACTACCCCATGGTCCGCAGGGATGCACCGTGGCCAGAAAACCCGTACCACGTGTCGGGTACCACGGGTTTCATCCAGAAAGAAGAAAAAAATCAACCTGATAAGCGCGGTACACCGGACCCTGGTCCGCACGCCCAAAACGCGTGCCACGGGGTCGGGTACCACGGGTTTTTTGACGGAGCAGGCGCGGACTACCCCCTACACCGCACCCCTGGTCCGCAGGCACAAAACACGTGCCACGGGGTGCTAGCACGGGTGCAATCCAGAAACCAAAAATTTCAAGAGCTGTTAGGTGCGGTACACCGCACGTCTGGCCCGGTGCACCGCAGAGAGGCGGTTTTGTGAAGGAATTCTTTTTCTAATCAAACTCTTACCTTATGAGATTAACCCTAGCCTTCCATACACGAATTTTTCAGACCCAAACCCTATATATACACCTTAAAGCTTGTGAAAACCTTCACAATTAACACAACAATTCATCAAATCCTCTCCTACATCTTCCATAAACACAAATTCTTCATCAGATTCATCACACTACACCATCAAAACACCATAAAATTCAACAAGCTTTAAAGATTTCTTCCAAGATCAATCAAATAACCTTTCTCTTTCATCAATTCCAAGCAACAACATCAAGCTAAATCAAATCTTCCTTAAACCTTTTAATCCATCCTTGGTCTAACTTGAGTTGTGGGTGAAACAAGCATGACTAACAGATCTGAAGCTATGGAATACAAGAGAAAGTGCTCAATCCTTGGGAAGAATACGAGATTGCCTGGAGCCACCATTGAAAAACCCATCAATCTTGATGAGGTTTCTGAAGAATCAAAAGAAAAGGCACCTGAACAACCACTACCAAAGAAGAGATTAACTGCTAGAATGTCCATACCATCAAGGAGGCCTTTGCAGAAAATAAAAATCCAAGACCAAGGTTCTTCTACCTCTTCCTCCGAAATTGTTTATGATCTTCCTCCTTGGGCTCTCAAGTTATAGAACGATGTTGAAAGATTACGTGAAGATAACAAAGACCTTTGGATAAATATCATGCAGTTGGAGTCACAAGTAGAAGATTTGGCCTTGTATAAGGATGTTGATGATTATACCGATCCTTCGGATGACGAGGATGATATGATGGATCTCTATGGCCAACCAGGTAGGTCATTCTAATTTTTCTTAATAGCTTGTATGCATTAGGTAGTTTAGTTAGTTTTATTTTAAATTTTATTCCATTCTTGAGTCTTTTTCGAGTCGTGGGGACACGACTCACTTTTGAGTTGGGGGTGGGGATTCGTTGTCCTCATCTCCTCATCTTCTTTTCGTTTTTGCATAAAATTTAAAATTTTTAGGTTGAATTAAGGCATAGAATATTTTGAATGTACCTATTTGAGCATGATTTTATTAGTTCAATGATAGTAAGTAGTATGTTTTTGAAAGATGCAACAAATTTGTTTAGGATGCATGTATGAAAACAGGAAATAAAGGATAGAAAAGTTAATGAGCAATGCTAAGAAATCACGTTGAAACTTAGGAATAGTTATTTGGTGTGTAGAACGTGAGGTTTAAAATTAGTTGAAAACCCACTTGTCTATGAACTAATAATGAAAACGTAACGAAATCCGGCAGTTAGAAAAATGACTAAGGCAGTTCTTTCATGATAAAACACTTGAAGCCTTTAGACTTTCTCACCCTTTTGTTTGATTATTGTTATTATTTAACCGTCTTAGCCCCTCTGAGCCTTTCTAAAGCCTTTTGTTGAAACACATTATAATCCATACCTTAGTTTTTAGGACTTATCTATATGACCCGCACTCGAATCGCAAAACCTGAGACAAACTCGTTTTAGAGCTTGAGTTTGGGGTGGTGGTTTTCATCATTAGGACTCTTTGGGAATTGGGAATTATATTTGTGATTTTATAGATGATGAATTGTAATTATTGTAACCCTTTGCCGGGGTAATAGTGAATGAAAAAGAAGCTACGAGCTAAATTTGCCAACAAGGGCATTAAAAAGAAAGAATATATATATGAAATAATAGCATGATATCTCGAACATCAAAAAGAGAGTCATAGCTATACAAAAGAAAAATTGATTTAAAAAGAGAATATATATTCGGACCGGCAAAGTGGATTTTATATCATCAAAGGTTTTAATTTGGATTATTGGGGATGCACATTAAAAGCATCAATAAATTGGGTTGAGTGAGAACATCTTCGAGTGACAACTCAAGCTCTAGGGTGATTCGTTGATGGCTAGTGAGGAGAGAGCCAAAAGCTCACTTTTCATTATCCAAATATACCACACTCGTCCTTAAGCCAAGTTATAACCAAGACCTTAGGATTTCTAACTACTAGATGGAGAAACAATTAAGCTATTAGGTAGTAGGTAAGTGGACCATTGGATGCTGTATTTGGGACCTATGAACAACCTATAGCCATTAACCAGAACTAATTTATCATCCTCTCCTTCTGGCATTGCGAAATTAATCTTAACTTGAATTTATGGATTGTTGATTACATGTATAGTAGGCATATTTGTGCATTATTTCTTGAGCATTACTACATGAGATTTTTTGGATTTTATGCTCTAAGATCATTCATTATATTTTTTTCTTGTTCTCCTCCGACTTCTTCTTGTTTAGTTTGACAACCCTACTGTTCTTTACTTTTATTGTATCGGGACGATACAACTTTGAGTTGGGGGTCTTGATGTCTCATCATTTGTGATAGTAAAATATACTCATGAGACATCATTTTAGGCTTATTTATTAGTGTATAGGTTGATTTTAGCTTAATTTAGTGCATTTTCCTATTTTGGGTCTTGATTTGTAGAATTATTATTTTTAGAGCATATTGGGTTTAATTGTTTATTTAGTGTGAAGCTTTAAAGATAATTATGGAGATTAATTAGAGTCCAAGTCAAAGACAACAACTTATGGAAAGAGATTAGCATGGAAATTGGAGATAAGGAAATAAAAGCTAAAAAGATGGAAAAGGAAAAGCTGCCTAAATCTGGGATTCTGCACACACGTCCAAAGATGTGGGTTTTTACCTAAGAAATAGGCTGATTTTGGTAATTTCCTTCTAAAGGGTTAAGATAATTCTGTTGCGATTATTTTGGTATCTTATGGAGCTCAATCCGACCAATAACGAAGAAGATACGCTCAAAACGGTCCAGCAGTGTTTATCTTACGAATTTGAGTTGGGTTAGGAGTCCATTACTTAGAGTTATCTCCAAGAAACGAATTAGGTCAACCTATACACTATAAATACAGCCTCTTAACACTCTTAAATTATCCTTGGTGAAACCTTAAACAAAGAGGAAGCATACAACACAAGAGAGAAGTCTGGAAGGAGCTGTCATCAACAATGTCTTCTTCTACCTTTAGATTTGTAATTT
This sequence comes from Nemophila menziesii, assembly GCA_029959085.1. Taxonomy (NCBI): domain Eukaryota; kingdom Viridiplantae; phylum Streptophyta; class Magnoliopsida; order Boraginales; family Hydrophyllaceae; genus Nemophila; species Nemophila menziesii. Next base: position 142,757,556 of record JARWIR010000001.1, on the reverse strand, counting down.
CTTTCTTTTCTTTCATGAACTAAATTTCTTTAGCTTGAGTTTTTAGCATATATGTATGAACCCTAGTTTTGATTGACATCTATCTAATTTGGGAATTTAATGTTTTAAATAGAATTATAGTTTTTATTCCCTGTTTATGTGTTTGGATTTATATTCTGTGTTCTTGTGTACGGCCGCCATATAGAATTACCATCTAGTAATTAGGATACCGTTGACAACGGTGTTTAATTGTATGTTTAGCACATAACGTCTAGTATTAGGTATGATCTGACAACCCAACGTAGCTAGATAATCACCATGGTTTAGTTCTTGTGACTATTTACCAATTACAGGAAAAGTTTGCTTAGGAAGCCTTATTGACACAGGTAAATCCTATTTTAAACTACCGATAGCATATTGGGACCGATTAGGGAAATACTACATAATTCACCCTTACATGTTTAGAACGACAAAACTAGTGGGGATTACATGCTAATAACTTAAGCTATATTCTCATATCACTTCTCTTCCGTATTTATTTTCTGTCTTTAAATTCTTAGTTTTAATTTAGTTATTTAGAAAACCAAACAAAAATCTATTTGTCTTTACTTTTATTTGTGTTTAATTGTTCTAGCTTTAATTATTTACACTTGGTATTTGCATAAGATCCTCCTAACCTCTGTAGTCTCTGCGGAACGAATCTAAATCTAAAACTTGCATACGATCTGTATACTTGCAGAACCGTGTAGTTCTAGGGTGTTTTTGCACTTTATTTTTATCTTATTTTAATACACCCTAGGCCCCACCAACCACATTGATGACATGCCAAAATTCGAGTATGTTGGTTTAAATTGCCCAATTGTTCTATGACAAAACATTGACAGAAGGGTATGTTCACCTTATAAGCAGAGCCAGCCTGAACGTCTCAGGTACTTAAGGCGAGAAAAATAAAGGGGTCTTTTTCAACATAATAAAAACTTTATCCTGTTTTGACCAAATAAATCATATATAAATAATTTAATAATTAAATTTATGAAATAAATATTTATTCAAAAAAAACCATGATACTATATCTAAATAATTATATAAAAAACTTATGAGTGAAAAAATCATATAAAAAATATAAAAATTAAATAAGAATCAGATGAAGAAAAAATTCTGCTTATGTGTCCATATTTATGCTTATACGTTGGGTTTGTTATATACTATATTTATTTTTCGGGGCCCTAAAAAATTTGGGGCCCAAAGAGACCGCCTTAGTTACCTTAGGCCCGATCCGAATCTGCTTATAAGTGTGATACTCCCTAAGACTCATTATAATAGTATGTATCTGATGTTTTAAGATTTTGAAACGGTGGACGAATATAATTTTCATTGTTCAAGAGTTTGTCTTAGTTGAGATAATGTGGAACAAATATCATAGAAGAAGATATTATATACCTTCCACCATCCAACATGGTCGTGCATTACACATATTTTGAAAAGGATTTAAAAATATTTTGAATTGATTTCATGACTAATTATTGCTGAGAATAACAATGAACTCATGATGAAAAATCATACGTCCCGCCTAACTAGATCATTGTAATTTTCAGAAGCAAATGGCAATGCTTCATTCACATAAGTGAATGAAAGTAATTTTGAAAGAGGACGTGGTCGCGGTCGTGATCGTGGTTATAGTTATGGTCGTGGACATAGTTTAAACAATCACTTAAAGAGGAAAAAATGGTAGGAAGAAATATAAAGATAAAGGTGTGAATTATGACACCCTAAAAATTATTATGGTACGGGTCATTGGTGCTTGTCGTACACCAAAGTATTTGGTTGATCTATATCAAGCATCTATCAAACATAAAGGAATAACATAAAACTAATTTTTCCAATTTTAACAATATCGTTGAAAGTAACCTGATGGATTTCACTAATTTTAATTTTGTTGATTTTCTATATGAGTCAAGCCAAGGATAGATAGAATTGAATTTGTTAGTGGTAACGTTAATGATGAGATTGAATTTGTTGGTTGTAACTTTAATGATGAGATCGAAAATACCAAATATGATCTAGTAAATATTACATTTACTTAAAATTTCATTTATATAATCAATGAATGTTAGTTTAACTTAAATTATCTTTTATTTAGGTATATTTCCTAGTAGTAATGCTTCATAACTAATAAATTATGTTTTATCACGACCATTTTTCATATTATTAGTGTACCTCTTACCGTATTTATTTTGTTTATATTAAATGAAAAATGTTAATACTATGAGAAAAGTCGACATGAGTAGTGGAGATATTTGTTTGGTCGGTAGTAGAACGAAAAATACGATACTTCAAGACAAAAAATATTTTTTGAATTTGAATTGGAAAAAAAATGTTAGTACAATTTCTGGTACTACTAAACTAATTGAGAGCTTTGGAAAAGCAAACAGAATATTACCATAGTGAAAATATATATTAGTGAAATAAGTTTTATACTATAGTAACAATTCAAAAGAAACTTATTTAGTTTTACAGACATACATTTCAATGGTTTTTATATAGTCTATGAAGGAAGGGGATATATAATATATTTGTACTACAACGAAAATTTCTTGCCAGAATCTTGTTAGAGAAAAACTTTCAGTTTTCTCACCAAGATTATATTATGTGACTATAAGAAGTGCGGAATCAAGCACTAGTATGAACCAAATGTTTGATGACCCAAATTTTTTTATGTCCTGGAATTATCGACTTGGCCACCCTGGATCAACCATAATGCATTGAAAATTCCTTTCCATATTCTCTAAAGAACTAAAAGATTTTATTGCCTCATGAATGTACATGTGTTGCTTGCTCATAGGGGAAATTCATTCAAAGAACATCTCCAATGAAATCTAATACTGTATCCCCAATATTTTCATAGAGAATTCAAGGGGTATTTGTGGACCCATTGATCCACCTTATGGACAATTTCATTACTTTATGGTCCTAATAGACGCATCATTGAGGTTGTCATATGCATAGTAATGCCAACACGAAAATTTGGCGATGTCTCTCCATTTGTGATACACTTTAAGATAAGAGACATCACTAAGGTGGGATTTTGAGATTTAATGCGAGATTTATCACTTATTTGACATGTTTTGAGTTGTTAATTAATTTTTGATATAAATTTGTCTTTGGAGCAATTTGAGATGATTGTGTGATAAGTGTACAGATCCTAGGATCGTGGATTATAAGAAACCCTGAGATGAAGCTAGGAAGTCGAGAAGTCAAGAAAACCCCAAAGTCAAGTTGTAAATGAGCCAGAAGTTTCGTGAGAAGCTCAACAATAACTGTTGAACGTCTCCATCAACTTTGAAAATACACGACAAATAATTTGTGAGGATTTTGATCATGCTACTTACACACAATATAGCTTTAGGAGTCCAAATCGTGTGAGAAGAAATAGTTGGAAAATCAGAGCTAAATTGGAGAATTTATGTCCGTTCTTCTATCAAGACCCGAGATGTCTAGAATTTATGAAGAGTCCATTTTGCCACTTTTGACTCACTTAAGTTGGCCCAACTGATGAAATTTGTTTTGGATATATATATATATATATATATATATATATATATATATATATATATATATATATATATATATATATATATATATATATCATTTTTTAGCCTCAAAACATATCACTTATCATTCTTTAAAGATGGGAACGTGTGGAGCAAACGCTTGGAAAAAGAAAGAAAGAAAGGGAAACACATATTTTATTAATTCTTTTCTAATAAATTCATGTAAAACTTAATTTATTTATTTCTTGAAATTATGAACATCTTTTAGTGTGTTTTTCCATCTCCAAGCATGAAATAAACATCCTTTGACTTGAGATTGCACATGTATGGACCCTGATTATGAATTAAGATTATTTTCAATAAAGTTTGGGATTACATGTTAATTTAATATAATTATGGATGCCCTATTTCTTATAATTCTTGTTTTTGTTTTCAAAGCAATTAGTGGGCCCTATATTGAGTTTGTATTAGATATTAAACTACAGCGAGAAGGGGGTTAATTTCTAGAATTAGAGTTATATTGTTAAGTTTGAGAATCGAAAGATCTAAAATAACTAGATAATCACATAGGGTTAGAACTTTACATAGCTGAAAGAAAGAATAGATCACTTAAATAAATAATGAATGATATGCTAATAAGTTCAGGTTGCTGCTAAATATGTAGGGGAGGAGTTGTCTATTAGCATGTTATGTATTAAACATGTTACCCCATAAGAGCCGAGATAAAACCCCTATGAGTTATGGAAAGGTTATACATCTAACCTAAAATACTTAAGAGCGTGAGGGTGTCTCGACAAAGTTGGCCTATTCGACTTTTAGAAAACAAATATTGGCCCAAAATCTATAGATTTGATATTTATTGGTTATACTAAAATTAATGTTGTGTATAACTTACATATTAAATGATAACTCTATCTATGAATCTAGGTATGCATAAATCTTTTAGTATGTCTTTCCTTTAAATAACAATGTCAATGATTTGTCTTCTTCTATACCTACTGATATGCATGCTAGTGACAATACTTCCTCTAGTTTTCCCTCCCCTAATTCTAATACTATCCCTAATAATGAATCTAGAAGGAATAAGATAGATTCCATATTTTTACCAGAATTTCTCACCCCATTCATCACTAAGGGCTTCCCCATGGATATGTTAAGTGAATATAAAGTAGCATGTTTCTTTAATGAGGAAGACCCTAGAATGTTTGATGAAACTATGTGATCAGTAGATGCTAATTTTGGGAGGGAATCCATTAATAGTAAGGCTATGATCTATAATGTCAAATTTCACCTAGGAGTTGACCAATTTTCCTGTGGGTAGTAAACCTATTCGTAGAAAGTGAAATTCTATGAAAAAAAATTGAGACATGATGGTTCAGTTGAAAAAGTTAAAGCTAGACTAGTAATTAGAGGTTTTACCCAAAAGAAAGGCCTAGACTACTTTAATACCTATTCCCCCGTGACCAAAATAGCTACAATAAGACCTCTTGTCACCTTTTATGTTATCCATATCTCAGTTATACATCACATGTATGTTAAAATTGTGTTTATGAACGAAGATCTAGATGAAGAGATCTATATGGATCAACCTGAAGGCTTTGTAGTACTTGGTTAGGGTAGTAACATTTTTAAACATAAGAAACCATTGTATGGATTGAAATAGACACCAAAACAATGGTACAAAAATTAGTTAATACCTTAGTTAAAGATGGCCTTAAAGTCAACATTTTATTTATTATTTTGTTTACTCTAAAGTAACACGATTAGAGAGTGTGTTATCATATCTCTCTATGTAAATGACATACTCATATTTGGATCTAATATGCGAGTGATTAATGATACTAAGGAATTCCTATGATCTAAGTTTGAGATGGAAGATGCGGGAGAATTAGATGTTATATAAGGGGATAAGATCATTCGGAAGGTGGAGTGACATATCCTTTAACCAGTCTCACCGTGTCGAGGTTCAAATATTTTGACATCGTACTTGTGAGAACACCCTACGACCCTAGTAATCATTTGAGCAAGAACAGTGGAGATGTTGTTTCCGGAAATGAATACACTGAGGTCATAGGAAATGTGATGTTCATAGTGAACTACACTCGACCTAACATTTCCTACTCAATGAGTAAAATTAGCCACTATACACGTAACATTAGTGGTGATCATTGGGTTGCACTTCATCGATTATTAAGGTACCTTAGAGGTACTATGAATTTGAGACTGCATTTTACCAAATTCCTTATTGTTTTAGAGTGATAATGTGATGCAAACTAGATATCATATAATGATAAAGTGAGATCCACTAGTTGCCTTGTATTTTCCTTGGTTGGAGGAGTTGTATCATGGAAGTCTTCCAAATAGACTTCTATGGAGTCCAAGTTTACCACGCTAGAGTTGGGTGGGCAAGAAGCTGAGTGATTGAAGAGTCTCCTTGCTGATGTGCCATGCTGGGAGGGAAAAAGTGGTTCATGTTTCCCTTCAATGTGATTCACAAGCCACGATCAGTGTCGCTCATAATAGCGTCTATAATGACAAACAAAGACACATTCTCATAAGACATGCCTCGGTAAGATAGTTATTGAGTAATGGTGTGATAACCTTAGAGTTTGTAAGATCAGAAATTAATCCAGCTGATCTGTTTACTAAAGGTTGTACCAAGAGAGTAATCCTAGAGACATCTAGGGTGATAGGAATAAAGTACTTAAATTGAATGAGGGATGGTTCAATGCACTTCTTACCATCCCTATGGCACATTGTAGTGCAATCAAGGATGTGTGTACACTCTTAATGGAATCTTAGCATAAGTGGGTGGTCTTAGTGAGCCAGATTTGATGAATTCGCTGATTAATGACCTAAGGTTGCGTTTTACTCTTAATGACTTCATAGTCTAAGTGGGCAGTCCTAGTGAGACAGACTTGAAGAATTCACTGACTAATGATTTAAGGTTGAGTTTTTCTTAGAATGAGTTCATAGCCTCGTTGAGGTGGTCATACTGAGGATGATTTGATGAATTCACCGACACATATTGAGGTTGAGCTTTATAGCTCTTAATGATTTTACAAACCTTAGAGGGGGAGTCTATTATAAGTAAAAGTGTTTTGACAATAAGATATGTGAGTCTGAAGGAGGGGGTCTTCTTCTATAAAAAATATGAGCCACTTTCTTTTTATCACTTACTAGAACCAAGGTATACGCATGACCTTCCCAAACACGTAGAAAACAATATCACAAAGTACTTGTTTGAAACTCGGGTTAAGTATATGTTGTGCGGGTCTAAGCTGGAAAAATTCTTTGGTGACTTGGTCTAGTTGTTACCTCACTTCACTACATATCAATCCCAGTATTTGATAATTGAACATTGGTGCTTAAGTATAATTTAACCAATCTCTTTTCCAAGAGCTCTTATTAAAACCTTGTTCTTTGCCTCCGATATCCCTATGTGGAAGATTGTAGTTTAAATAAAGGTTTTTATTAAATCTTCTGTTTTACATGGCTTTCTTGACCAAGGACACAAACTTGAGTATTGTGACTTTTAGTATTCTCCTTCCCATGAGCTCTTTCTAAACCTTCTTCTTTGTCTTCGATAGTTGTGGGTGGAGGAGGATTGTTGTATTAATAAAAGTTTATATTAAATCTTTTGTTTTACATGGCTTTCTTGACCAAGGATATAAACTTGAGTTTTGTGACTTTTTTTTATCCTCCTACATCCCACATCAGTGGAGGTAGAAATATTTTTTGAGTTATATAACAATTTTCTTTATGAGTAATGCTGGATATCATCCCAAATCACATCGCCTTTATATCGCCTCCCAGGTGGATTTCAAATTAACCAATCATATGATTTCTCTTTCCTGATTTATCATTTTCTCTCTCCTTTGTGATTGGTCCACCTAGGAAGCGATATAAAGGCGATGTGATTTGGGGTGATATCCAGCATTACTCTTTCTTTATTTACCTTCAAAATGTTTAAACCATGTCAGTAAGGATTCTATGGAAATATCCCTACATGCGTTCCACTGCCACCACCATCACCACGTGCCAGACACATACACTGGCACTTGTGCTGAAGGTATGGTGTGGCGTTGCCATGAGTGGTGGGAATTAAAAAAAAAATTCTAGCTACCAGTGGTGTAGAGTTATCTATACTATCAATCAAAGGTGATTTTAACATTTCAAACGTTTTTTTGGTGTTTATGTAAAAAGTTTCCGTTAAATCTTTGTTGATTACCCTTCCCTTGTCCTTCCTTACTGTTACATGAGTAATTGTTTTGTAAGACACGTTTTTGTGGTGGATTAATTTAAGAATGATTTTGTAATGGTTTAAAGTAATAACGGTATTCATGTGCTTATCTTATTCGTGTTATATAAACCCTTCGCCCCATTTCATTTGGAACACATAGAATTCTATAAACTCTCTCTTCTTTGTTAATCTTTCTCTAGTTTCATACCTTGATAAATTATCTATGAATACACTTTAGCAAATTGTTTATACTCTCTCTAACTCTGCACACACTTTCAGATATAATCATAAACAACCGAGAAGATCCAACGATCATACGCTTACATATTGATCTCATTATTAATGAATGACTTCAAAAATTAGCTAATAAAAACGATCAAAATATCAAAATTGTCCATTTACATATTTTAAACACATAAATATACCAGTACAACGCTCAGATAATTTGTCTTGTATATGACACAAATATTTTAAACATTAATTAATAAATTTAACCATTTAAAGGCTGTAACATATACAAAAATATCCCACCAGCTATAGAAACATTCAAAGACTCAAATCCCCCTTCCATAGGAATACTTACAAGGTCACAAACATCCTTAGTCTTCTCCGAAATACCACTTCCTTCACTCCCCAAAACCAAACACAAAGGTTTATCCACTAAACTGTCCACATATTCCCGATTTAACCCCGTTGACTTTCCATTATTCCCAGGATGACCAGCTAACATTTTAATTTTAAATTCATTTAAAAAACCTTCTAAATATTTCCAATTTCCTAAAACTATAGGAAGTCTAAATACTGCTCCTCTACTAGCTCGTAATGCCTTCTCGTTAAATGGGTCACAAAATAAAATTAATTACTATAAAGGATTAAAATTAAATATTTAATGGATTTTTACCCATCTAAATGCCAAAGCTGATCTAAGTAACGTACCAAGATTTCCAGGGTCCTGCGCATTAATAATTTTTTCTTAACCAAATTAAGAAGAAAAATAATTAAGATAGGAAAGTAGAAGAAGAACCTGAATACCATCAAGAACGAGAATTCGATGTAGATGTGGAAAGTAATTAAGATTATGTAAATCTTGTACATGATCGTTAAGATTGTGAAATGTTGAAGGGATTTTAGTTAAAGCGATCATATTAATTGAATCAATTGATTGTAACCCTGAAGTTTCTTCATTACTATTGAACTAACACGGATAACTTGATTAATTTGATTTAGTTCTTCTGGGATATCTTCCTTATCAAGCACTAGTAAGCAGTCTATGTTTGTGGATTTTTCATTTGTTTCTTCTTGAAAATTGTGAATTTCCCTGTGAAAATTATAAGGGTTAATTGCACGATTGGTCCCTGTATTATGAATAAAAAGAAAAATATATTCATATGTTTCAGAAAGTAGCAGATACATTCTCGTATCATACATTAACATTGCAAATCCATCCACCAATTGGAGCTTTTCTTTTTTCAACAACTGGAGTTTTTCTTAAGGCTAGCACATTTCCCACATATAATTGGTAAATAGAAAGTATTGAAATTTGGTACTCTAGTCGTGGGTCGACCACCGTCTTAACAAAAAACGATTATTAAATGATAGTCTTTTGTCAAAGTTCCGTTTTAAGAGAAAGACGGTTATCGAATAAAATCCATTTATTTAAGCAAATAGAGTCATATAATGACCATTTTATTTGTAAACACTCAGGTAGTCATTCGATGAACGTCTTCATTGTAAGTACGATGTCAAGTAAAGACGGTAATTAGATAACCTCCTTTAACAGAAAACCATATATAAAGGAAACTTTCCTTATTTTTAACCTTTCTCTTTACCCATTTTCACTTTCACTCCCATCAACCAAAAACCTAGAAGTTTACCATTTTATCCTCAAATCTTTATTTATTATATCTTAAATGTAATTTTTATTTTTATTTGTAGTTATTTGGTGTATATATCTTGCAAAAATTAACTCTTAATTTAATTTTTTCTAAAATAAAATTAACTATATGGCTATATCAATCAAATATTATTTATTACAACCGAGGCCTTAAATAAGACCATTATGTAGAGTAAATAAAACTGTTGCCCCTTGTACTATGGGAAGATTGACTACTAACCCCCTACTGTTTAAAATGCATCTGTTTACCCCTTATACTAAGTTTTCGTGACTCGTTACTTAAGGTTAATGGAATCCATGTACATTTTTGTGACTATTTACCCCATATACTAAGTTGTTGTATATTTTTGTATAGGGGTAAATAGTCACGAAAGCGCGCATGGATTTCGTTAAGTGGGAAAATCATGGGGTAACGAGTCATGAAAACTTAGTATAGAGGGTAAACAGACGCATTTTAAACACTAGAGGGTAAGTAGTCATCGGCCCAGAGTATAGGGGGGTAACTGTTGTATTTACTCCAGTAAGTACATCTAAACTTACTAAACTCTCGAGGAAGCGCTCACTACAGTATGAAGTGTGGCCCAACCATCCCCATCACGCGTCAAAAACCTCCAAAATCCTTCCGGTGGGTCCATGTATGGGGGCGCTTACACCCTCGACGATGCTCCCATCTTTACCAATCAATCCGCGCACGAATTCACTTCTCTATAAATGTGTTTAAGTTCAAAATTGGCGTGTCTCCCCAGTATATTCCTACAGTTTGTGATTATCGCATCCAACCAACCCCCTCCTTGTTATCATCGCCATTTACTAGCGCATGTAACTCGAACGAATCAGTCTCAACTATAACCATTCTGTATTTCGATTTACGCCAGATGCATCCAAAATGTAGCGCCAACAATTTGGTTTGAAAAGCTGATTTAGCCTTACACGCCCCTGCGAACCCTCCAATATAGTCTCCATTTCCATCTCGGAAAAGCCCCTCAACTCCTGCCCTTTCGGAACGATGTACTAAAAAACATCAATACTAAGTTTAATACCAATCAAACATTTATAGCTGGTGTCGCCTAGGGTGTGATAAAAATAAGATCAATTTAAGTATGGAAAACTATGCACTCTCACCCTAGACAGGCACAGTACTGCAAGTATTACAGGACGTATGCAAGTTTTAATGATAAGTAGAGTTCGTTCTCAGGGACTTAAATGTGTTAATCGCGTGAGTAGAAATAACGAGTAAAAGTAAATAATCAGAATACAGAAAATAAAGCAAATAGGAATTCGAGATTAACAATTAAACTAATTAAAACTAGGAAAATAAAGACAATAAAGTAAAAGATTAAGAATATGAGATGAGAAGTATAGCTTAGGTTTTGCTAGTATGCACTAATCCTTCTAATTCTATCTATAAATCTAGTTCATAAGGGAGAATATTAGCTCTTGGTAATACTTAGTCAGGATTCTAAATTCCCCAAGCTTAGACCTTGAGAGCGACTAAGGGGGCTACGTCACAACCAAGAAGTGATTTCAAATAGGGTTATCAAACGCCACTAAGGCCCTAAGCATATACTGCAATCTTGGTGATACGGTGGTTAAAACAAACCCTAATGACTATCTAGTTAGAAGTATGTTTTGTCAGAACTGCTATCGACACTAGACATTATGTGGTGGTTCAATAGTTAAACACCCTGTCAAGGAGACCATCTAACTACTCTTAAAACAATCCTAAAGTGATCAGTTCTAGGAAAGACATTAAATCAAAACACATAAACAAATATAAAGTAAGAAGCTAATATCAGATTAAAACATGTAATTCCCAAAGAAACTTAGATAGAAGAATTAGAATTCCTAGATTATACATATGCAAAACCCAAGCTATGGGGAGTTTAGTTCATACCTGAAGGAAATAAACTAAAAGAAATTACAAAAGACATCATCTTGCTCTCTACAATAAACTGGAAGAATAAAACCTTAAGAACTAATTACTATGAGGCAAGGATGATTTACAAGTGATATAAGGGTGTATTTATAGGTGTTTAGAAGACCTAATTCGTTTTCTTGAGGAAGAGTTAAGGTAATGGACTTCTAGCCCAACTCAAATTCGTATGGAAATAAAGATAAACACTGCTGTACCGTTTTGAGCATATCTTCTTCGTTATTGGTCGGATTTTGCTACACAAGATACCAAAAGAATCGCAACAGAATTATCTAGACCCTTTAGAAGAAAATCACCAAAATCGGCCTCTTTATTAGGTAAAAACGCCTATCTTTGGACGTGTATGCAGAATCCCAGATTTAGGCAGCTTTTCCTTTTCCATCTTTTTAGCTTTTCTTTCCTTATCTCCAATTACCATGCAAATCTCTTTCCATAAGTTGTTGTCTTTGACTTGGACTCTAATTAAGCTCCATAATTATCTTTAAAGCTACACACTAAATAAACAATTAAACCCAATATGCTCTAAAAACAATAATGCTACAAATCAAGACTCAAAATAGGAAAGTGCACTAAAACTCAAGAAAATCGACATTATTGACTTCTAAATCACTTAAAATGATGTCTCATCTTAACATAAATCTATCACAAATGAGGAGACATCAAGACCCCCAACTCAAAGTTGTATCGTCCCGATACAATAAAGATAAAAACATAGGGAAGTCTAGAAATACACACTTATAAAATTCTCAACACAATGGGAAAAAGCATAGCAGAATATATAGAATAAACCTAAAGCACATAACTCAGAAAATTTTATGCAATAATATTTATAAACTACATACCTGTACACTTCTCATATCCAAAGTCAACACGGCTTGAATTCAAGATCAGATTAGTTTCGCAATGTAAGAAGGATTGGGACTTTACCCAGTTCCCCAAGAGAGCTATAGATTGTTCATCGATTTTCACTAGTTTCAAAGGTCCACTCAACTAATCTCTAATGGCTCAATCACTTATCAATTACATAGCAAAGAATCAAAAGGTCTTTAAGGTTGTAATGTAGGCTTAGGGACGGTATGATCATATATTTGGATTTTTTGGAGTGAGCTTTTGGCTCTCTCCTCACTATCCATCAACGAATCGCCCTAGAGCTTGAGTTACTCTCATAAAACGTTTCTCACTCAACCTCATGAATTCCTTGATGAATAATTTAGCATCCCCAATACCCAATTAAAGCTTAAGATGTTCATATAAAAATCCACTTTGCAGGTCCGAATATATATTTTTTCTTTTCTTTTCAATTCAATTTCTATAGCTATGATTCTCTTTTATTGTTGAAATATCATGCTAATTTCTCATATATATATTTATTTTCTTTTAATGCCCTTGTTGGAAAAATTAGCTCGAAGCTTCTTTTTCATTCACTATTTCCCCGGCAAAGGGTTACAATACAAATCTGTGAATCATCATAAATATAAAGCACAAAGCACAATTAATAAGCTCAAAAATCCCAACAAAATAACAATTCCCATAATGGTGGACCCACCACCCCAAACTCAAGCTCTAAAACAACTGTCTATGCATCGTGATTCGAGTGCAGGTCATATGGAAAAGTCCTAAAATCTAAAGGATATGGCTTATAACGTGTTTCAATAAAAAGGCTTTAGAAAGGCTAGAAGGGGCTGAGAAGGATATAGCATATAACTCAAAAATCACAAGGTGAGAAGGTATAAAAAGGCTTCAAGGGCTTCAAAATATGAAAGAACCGCCTTAATCACTTTCTACACTATGTAATTTAGTTTTCTTACCTTTAGCACTTTCATCAAATGGTTTTTCAACTAGCTTGGATCTCACGGCCTACACACTTTCAAGGTTCCCTGAGATCGAACATACTTTCTATCGCATTGCTCACTAATCTTTTCTTTACTATCAACGTGTGTTTTCCTGCAAATACTCAAAGCATACAAATACATAGCTCATAAACATATCACTTACTATCATCAATCTACTGAGCTTATGCTTTCAAGCAATTAAACACACTCTACATCTAATTCCCATGTATCAAAATTTTTAATTTCACAAAAAAAAAACAGAAAAATGGAGATGAGAGACAACGAATCCCCACACCCCCAACTCAAAAATGAGCCGTGTCCCCACGACTCGAAAAAGACTCGAAAAACATAAATTAAAATTAGCAGATAGACATATTTACAGAAATGGTAAGGAAGAAAGAGAACATACTCTCGAGGCTATTGCCTCGCATCATTGACATCCAAGGTTGGAATTGCTGGACCTTTCGTTAATTGCTCAAGGAGTTTCATGATGTGCACTTGATTAGCGTTGATTTGTGCCACATCATTGACTAAGGAAGTTTGAGCTGCTTCAAATTTCGTTAAACGCTCCTCCATCTTCTCTTGCCAATTGTCCTCCTTTTCTTCCTTCGAGACTTGCGTATACCCCGCTCTGCGAAGACTTTCTTTGATCCAAGCGTTATCAATATAACTCATTTTAAACTCGAGTTTCTCTTCTTCACCCAATACTACATTCTCTTTTCGCACAAGACACGTGATCATAGTTGGAAATTTAACATTATAAACTGATTTAGGAGAGACCGAAAATCGTATCACCTCCTCATAGATCAACTGTGCCACATCAACTTCTTCTCCTCTCAAAATACAGTCCAACAGTAGAGCGTTCTTCATAGTCACATCCAAAGTTTGTGTGTTTCCAAAGACATTAGGGATAAGGAAATTGTGCCAAATTCTAGCATCTGCTTGAAGATATTTGTAAGGCCAAGGTGCCTTCAATTCTCCCTTATGTGATTGCACTTTCTCTTTGTCTAATACATGCTCAAAAAGTAATTCCGCATCAAAGATTTTTCGCTTAGCAACTGCTTCTTCAAATTTGCAAAAACCTTTCAATTTCTTAAACTTGAAGTGGTTCCTAATCTCCTCAACTGTGAAAGGAACTATCTTTCCTCTAATCGGAACACCATTACTATCTCGGCTAAAGAGGCCTAAATAGAATTCTAAAACTAATTCAGGACATAATTCAGAACGTCTTACCATGAACGTAGATTAACCCAATTTCTCACCAAGCTCTAAGAATCTCTTGTATTCTCCATCTCTAATTTCTTCCTTGAATACTTTCTCATAAGCAAAAGGTAGTTCTTTTAATTGTTTCTCTGCAGAAATCTTCAAGGCCTTTGAAGTATCCACTTTCTCTATAGGTATAAGATCTTGTTGAGGTTGTGTTCTCTCCTTTGCATAATAATAAATCTTTTTACCATTACGATCATACGAAGGTTTCCCACTCTTCACTTTATCTTTACCCTTTGATTTAGAACTAGCACCTTTGTCAACTGATTTCTTCTTGTTTAAATCCAATCCCTTGTTACTCTTCACCTCCCTCTTGTTAGCTAAGATTGTTGTTCTATTAGTCATCCTCAATTAACCCCCAACTCAAAGCTTTAGCAACCCTTGAAATTTAAACTCTTGAATTAATGGTTGAACAAGCTTGATTTGGCTTAGGAAATATGAAATGATGATTAATCTCTATGTGGGTGAGGTGGATTTGTAATGGGTTGGCTTGGATTTAAGAAATTGTAGGATGAATTTGTTAAATTTGGCTCTTTGATTCTTCAATTTGAATGGATTTGGTGAGGATTGGGTATTTGATTCTCTCTTGTAATGATGTGGAGAGAAGATTTGATGTGTTTTTCTTGATGATTGGGTAGTGTTTTGGTGATTGGTGAAGGTTTTGATGAGCTTCAATGGAGTTAGGAGAGAAGAAAGAGGGTTTGGGGTTATAAAATTCGGAACTAAAAGCATAATACCTCCTTTATACACAAATCCCGTAACTTTCTCTCTCTCTGGCGGCGCTGCGGACTACCCCTGCGGACCATGGGGTGTACCGCAGGGTAGTCCGCGACATCTGATGCTCGAAAATTTTTGCTCACTGGATGAGACCCGTGGTAGGACCCCGTGGCACGCGTTTTTGGGGCGCGGACCATGGTGCGGTGCAGGGGGGTAGTCCGCGGTCAACTTTTTCTTGTTTCTGGATCAAACCCGCGGTGCAACCCGTGGCACGTGTTTTGACCTCGCGGACCAGGGCACGGACTAGGGGGTAGTCCGTGGGGGTAGTCCGCGGGGTGCATTCCTTTGCTCCAAAAAGTTTTCCTCGCGTTCCCTAACTCGATTTCTCCAATTCCTACACACCAAAAACACTAATACCTTCCTTAAACATGCATTATCAACTAAAACCAATTAAAATAAACTTAAACTAAAAACGTAAAAGACATGAAAATATAAAAAACTACGGGTTGTCTCCCGTACAGCACTTTTGTTTTACGTCTTTCAAAGTTAGACGTGTTACCTCTGTCAAGATTTGCAAATATAGCCTCCCCAACAACGAGTAAGGCTATGAACGTCAACTAATCTGCGCTTGACCCCAGTTTTGGGGCGAATTTCTATCACCTTGGCTGAAACAACCTTAGTGACAATGAATGGTCCCATCCACGAGTCTTTGAAATTTCGTGGCCTGTTCTCGCGTTTGTGGGCTTTCCATAGGACTTCATGGCCAACCCCAAACTCAATGTTTGGCTCAGTATCCACAGGTTTTAAGTGGATCTCCTCAGGAGGGACTTTGTGATGTGAAAGGCTGTGGATGATGGGCACGGTGGGATCCAACTTTCTCGGTTTCTTACCCAAGGCATAGAAGGTCTCGGATATATTCTTAGCATGAAGGGTGATGGTCCCATCTTGGAAGTTGATCACACTTTGACTTGTGGCCATGAAAGGCCGTCCAAGAATGATCGGAACCTGCTTATCTGCATCAAACTCAAGAATAACAAAGTCAGTAGGGATGGCGATATTACCTGCACGGACTAAGACGTCCTCCACTGTTACCCATGTCCTTTTAACTGAGTTGTCAGCAAACTGCAACTTCACTGGAGTCTTCTCTGATTTCTGAAGTCCAAGTCTTTCGAACACGGACTTAGGCATAAGATTCACACCAGAACCCACATCGTACATCGCTTTCACTTTGAGCCTACCATGTAATTGAATAGGAAGGTTGAAACTTCCCGGATCTTTAAGCTTTGTTGGTAGCTCTTTCTCGCTTCTTCTCGAAACCCTCAGGTTCTCTCTCGGGATCTCTACACTCGCCTCTTTCTCAAGAATAACTTGCGTATAAACTTGTTGCGGTGTAAGTCCTCTCTTTGCAATCTCAAGCATTTGGGCGTTGATATTTTCAGGTTGGTACGCCTCTACAAATGTCTTGAGAACAGTGTCATCTTTAGGATTTGTATCAGGAATAGTTGATGACACTGGTTGAACAACAGGTGGCGATTCCACCTTCTCTTCTTCTTTCTCTTCTAGCACAGCAGGTGCGGCTTCATCTTTCGATTCCTCCTTTGAGGCTTCTTCCTCTTTCTCTTTAGCCAACTCAGCTGCATATTCCACTACCGATCGAATCTCCTCTTGCACCTTTCTCAGTAACTCTATGAACTCGTCTTTCTCTTGATCGTCCTCCATATAAACTTCAGAATAGTCAGATTCCTCGGGGCTAGACTTGGTTGGTTCTTCTTCAATACTGGGAACTTCTACGGCACTAATGGCAGCATGTGGTGCTTCCTCTTTTGCTTTTTCGATCTCAAGACATATAGCCTTGCAAGCTTCGAACCCATCATTGTCTTCACCTCCTTCGATTGCCTTTACTTCCTTTTGTTCTACAACACTTGTTAACACTTTGTTTAACTGTGTTACTTGAGTAGTTAGCATCTGAAGTATGGCATCATGTCCTCTAACCTTCTCGTCTTGAGCATTAAGAGTTGTGTTTAAACGGTCTAGAGCTTGTACTATCTGTGTATTGTCCATAGATCCTTCTTGCGGATATTGAGGTAAAGCTTTATGTTCTAATGAATCGGTATAGGCGTCTTGAGCAGGTTGTTGTGGAGGAGCAGGTCTATTCTGATATTGGTTTTGGTACTGACCTCTCTATTGGTAAGAGTTGTTCTGGGGTCGCGGTTGATATTGATTAGGATTAGCGGCCCCTTGTGGATTTGAATACTGCATACCCGGATGGTTGCGATTGCCCCATCGGTTGGATATAAAGTAAACAGATTGTGGATTTGATTCGCACTCTTACTATACATGATCGTTAACTCCACATTGTTGACAACCTTGTGCTTCTTGTACTACCTTTGCAGCGGCTAAATTCTTCTCCATCGCGATTCTCAGCTCCTTGATTTGATTTTCTAATGAGGATATTTGAGCTGAGTTCGCAGTTTCTGCATCTATACGAAGCGTTCCTCGGGTCTTTTCTACAGAAGCTCGCGTTGAAGGCCAACTTCTTTCTTGTTCCATAATATTCTCTAACACCTCAGAAGCTTCATTGTGATTCATGGACACAAAATTACCCTTTCCAATGTTATCCACCTTCTCTCTACCTTTATCATTAAGGCCTTCATAGAACATAGCAAGTTGTAGAGCAGGTGTATAACCATGGAGTGGACATCTAGTTAACTTTTGTTGAAACCTTGTCCATGCTTCTCCCACGGTTTCTCCATCTTCTTGAGAAAATCTTGCAAGCTCGGTTTGATCTTTAAGTCTCATGCTCTTCGGATAAAATCGGTTAAAGAATGCGGCTTGAAGTTCTCTCCAAGAGTGAATGGTTCCACGTGGTTGTCTCTCTAGCCAATCGCTAGCTCTTCCGGTCAAGAAAAACGAAAACATATGACAATACAGTTGCTCGCGTGTAATGCCAGGAGTAATGTAGGCATCACAAATCTGCATGAACTTCTGAATTGCTTTTACCGGATCTTGAATAGCTGTACCAGTATAGAGTTCGAAACTTTGGAATTGACTGAGCATACCCGGATCGGGTCTAAATTTGATATTCGGAATCTCAGGAGGGCGGTAGGCAATTGATTGAACATGGAATGGTACATTAACTCCAGGCAGATCTTGTTCAACTCGGTTCTGTTGATTATTAAGATTATTCCCATTACCTCCTCCTGCTGGTAGCTGTACTCCTTCTTATCCACCAAGTGGTGGCTCTTGTTGTTGTCCACCTTGTTGGTTATTCTGCACTCCACCGAGTGGTGGTCCAAGTGGTGGATCTTTTTGCAATCCTCCTCCTGGTAATTATTGTCCTCCTCCAACTGGTGGATCTCGTTAGGATGCCATAACTCTTCTCAAGGCTCTTTCTTTACGAACTCGTTTGTTGTAAGGTTTGAAGCTCCTCTCAGGCTCCGATAAGGGAGGCCAAGAGTTAAACACTGTGAAACCTGAAAAAAAAACTAAAGCAAACCCAAGCGTAAATCTGGAAAAATAAAAACTAAACTAAAAAAAACTGAAAAGTAAAAACTAATTAAAAACTAAAACTCGAAATAGATAACCCACACGCTAACGAGACACAAGTCCCCGGCAGCGGCGCCAAAAACTTGGTGTCGCCTAGGGTGTGATGAAAATAAGATCAATTTAAGTATGGAAAACTATGCACTCTCACCCTAGACAGGCACAGTACTGCAAGTATTACAGGACGTATGCAAGTTTTAATGATAAGTAGAGTTCGTTCTCAGGGACTTAAGTGTGTTAATCGCGTGAGTAGAAATAACGAGTAAAAGTAAATAATCAGAAAACAGAAAATAAAGCAAATAGGAATTCGAGATTAACAATTAAACTAATTAAAACTAGGAAAATAAAGACAATAAAGTAAAAGATTAAGAATATGAGATGAGAAGTATAGCTTAGGTTTTGCTAGTATGCACTAATCCTTCTAATTCTATCTATAAATCTAGTTCATAAGGGAGAATATTAGCTCTTGGTAATACTTAGTCAGGATTCTAAATTCCCCAAGCTTAGACCTTGAGAGCGACTAAGGGGGCTACGTCACAACCAAGAAGTGATTTCAAATAGGGTTATCAAACGCCACTAAGGCCCTAAGCAAATACTGCAATCTTGGTGATACGGTGGTTAAAACAAACCCTAATGACTATCTAGTTAGAAGTATGTTTTGTCAGAACTGCTATCGACACTAGACATTATGTGGTGGTTCAATAGTTAAACACCATGTCAAGGAGACCATCTAACTACTCTTAAAACAATCCTAAAGTGATCAGTTCTAGGAAAGACATTAAATCAAAACATATAAACAAATATAAAGTAAGAAGCTAATATCAGATTAAAACATGTAATTCCCAAAGAAACTTAGATAGAAGAATTAGAATTCCTAGATTATACATATGTAAAACCCAAGCTATGGGGAGTTTAGTTCATACCTGAAGGAAATAAACTAAAAGAAATTACAAAAGACATCATCTTGCTCTCTACAATAAACTGGAAGAATAAAACCTTAAGAACTAATTACTATGAGGCAAGGATGATTTACAAGTGATATAAGGGTGTATTTATAGGTGTTTAGAAGACCTAATTCGTTTTCTTGAGGAAGAGTTAAGGTAATGGACTTCTAGCCCAACTCAAATTCGTATGGAAATAAAGATAAACACTGCTGCACCGTTTTGAGCATATCTTCTTCGTTATCGGTCGGATTTTGCTCCACAAGATACCAAAAGAATCGCAACAGAATTATCTAGACCTTTTAGAAGGAAATCACCAAACTCGGCCTCTTTCTTAGGTAAAAACGCCTATCTTTGGACGTGTATGCAGAATCCCAGATTTAGGCAGCTTTTCCTTTTCCATCTTTTTAGCTTTTCTTTCCTTATCTCCAATTACCATGCAAATCTCTTTCCATAAGTTGTTGTCTTTGACTTGAACTCTAATTAATCTCCATAATTATCTTTAAAGCTACACACTAAATAAACAATTAAACCCAATATGCTCTAAAAACAATAATTCTACAAATCAAGACTCAAAATAGGAAAGTGCACTAAAACTCAAGAAAATCGACATTATTGACTTCTAAATCACTTAAAATGATGTCTCATCTTAACATAAATCTATCACAAATGAGGAGACATCAATAGCTATTAACATATTTGACAATATGCGTAATTTTAATTTTATCTTTTAAATAAAAAAAGGAAGTTACATATATGATTGTATAATTGAAAGAAAAAAAAAACAATGTACCTTAAATATTGTTGTTTAGAATCAAACCAAGACCTCTATGTAAAATAATTATCCTACAAACCACCCCTGGACCAAGTAAAGTTATTATTTTAGTCAGCCCTTAAAGTTATTATTTTAGTAAACCCTAACTCCCTCTATTTCAAAATGTTTGACCACTTACTAAAAATGTAGTTTCAAAATATTTGTCTACTTAGAATATCAATAAACTTTTTCCCCTCTTTTTTCCACTATTATCCCCATAAAAAAATTCAAATTTATGTTACCAATGCATATTTAAAATATCAAGGCACTATATGAAGGGTACTTTTGTAATAGGGAATGTAATAATTATATTTCTTAATTTTTGTGTAAAGCAAAGTGAACAAACATTTTGAAACGGAGAGAGTAAAATGGTAAAACAAGAAATACAGGATTCAAAATCTCTTTCTCAACATAGACATCTTAGTTCTGATTTACCTGAGAATATGCATAGATAGGCGTGTATATTTCCATAGAATTAGCCGTGGTGCACGAAAGATGGTTCAGACACCCATGTATTATTAAAAATTATTATTTTAGTAGATATTGAAAAATTAGTTTTCTTAGATAATTTTTTTTACTATTTAATTTTAGAGGAAATTACAATCCAAGTCTCAAAAATTGGGTGCTTTCTTTTTTAAATCCTAGTTAGTAAAACTTTTTTTAAGTCCCAATCTTAACTTACTGGTTTTTTTTTACTCTTTTACCCTTGTTCTTACTGGGTACGGACCCATAACGTGATTTTTTATTCCTTTATTTTTTGTTCTTTTTGGTCCCGAATTTATGTGTTGGTTTGTTTTTATTATTTTTACCCTTTGTCAATGTGAGTACAGACCCATCTCGAACAATAGCTACATGGGTCCGTACCCCGTAAGAATTCTTTATCAAAGCCCATATCAGATGACAAAAAAAATCAACTCAACTATGTGGGGATGTACCCAATAAGAACACTCACTTTTTAAATCAACAAAATCAGCACAGTTTAGCAAAACAAATTACATTTTGGGCTGTACCCATTATGTATAAAAAAAAATACAAAAAATGTAACCTAAAATGGGCCAGCCCCATTACTAACACCAACTACACTGGGCTGACCCTATTACCAACATGGAACCCAAAATGGGGCAGGCCCCATTTCTGAATTACATTAAAAAAAACTTCCAATCTGCTACGAAACTAACCAGAAGGCTTCCAACTCGGGATCTGCAGATTCGATGGGGGGTTCTTCGTTTTCTCGGTGGTGGTGCTAGGTTTAGTCAAATCAACGATGGTGGGGTGAGTGGTGATGAAGAGGAATGTGGAGGCTATATTGGTGGTGGATGAGGATGAACGTCGGGGTGGTGGTGCGAGCGGTCTCGCTGGCGGCAGTGGTGGGTTTAATCACAGAGCAGAGATGAAGGTCCGCGAACAACAGTTTTGATGGTCCACGCACAACAGGTCTCGATGGCAGCAGCATCAGGGTCGATGATGGTGGCGTACGTTCTGGTGAAGAAGACGGAGGTCTGGCACAGGAAATGGTGACGGCAGTGGGTCTCTCGCTGGCGGTGGTGGTTCTCCAACATGCAGGTCAGGTCGACGGGTGCTGGGAAGTCCGTCTGGGTGGTGAGAGAAGACAGAACGAGGGAGGGTTGGTGGTGATGATGGGAGGCGGTTGTTTCTGCAAGCAGGGGGTGGTGGTTTGGTGATAGAAAAGAGACGGAGGGGAGTGGAGGTGAGGTGAATCAGTGGTGGTGAATGGTAAGGTTTGTTCTTCACACAGAAACAGTGGTGGTGATGATGGCGGCGAGGCCAGAAACAGTGGGGAGAGTAGATGTTGGTGATGGTGATGGAGGTCTGGGTTCGATGGTGGTGATGATGATGGCGGGGTCTTTCGCTTGAGTTGTTTCAGTGTGGGAGGCTCGACATCGTGATGAAGGTGAGGGGTCCGGGTTTATACTGAGGGAGGGGAGGGCGGTGGTGGTCATGCTGATGGTCAGTGGGATCGGGGTGGCGACGGGATCGGGGTGTGGTCCACGGAAAGAGAGATGAGAGACAGAGAGTGAGGGACGAGAGAGAGAGTGTGTGAGGGTGAGTGAATGGGATGATCAGGTGTATAATGGGTTTGGGGGTGGGTTTTTCCTTTTTTATTATGAGATAAGGGTTTGGGGGTATTTTGGTCTTTTTTCTTTACTAGTTGGACTTTCTAACTAGTAGTTAGATTTGGGGATTTAAAATAGAAAGTGAAAGTTGTTTGGGCTTTTAAACATAATTTCCCCTTAATTTTATATTTCGTCTCCTTCAGCCCGAGCCCGATTCGGGAACCTAGGTGACCGACTAGTTGGCCTAAGGGTAGGGCCGGACCTGCTTGCAATCATCGAGTAAGAGGAAAAGCTTACGGGCCCATATATATATATATATCTTTGCAAGGTAACTGTCGTTTGAGACAACCATGTCATTAGTTTGTTGAAATGATTTGTTGTTGTTGTTGGGTTGATAATAAGTTGTGTTTTTGTAGGAGGCGAAGAAGATTGTCGAGTTGTATTCTTGACTGACAAAACAGTTGGGTAGAAGAAGAAGAAATTGGTCTAATTGAGGTTTTAATTATGTGATTATGACAATGGTGGTAATCATTTACCGGTACTTAGTTTGATATTATTCTCAACCTACTGCTTTACTTGCAATTTTTTTTTAAATAATGTTAAGAATTAAAAAGAAACTCGTAAATGAATTTCATGAATATATATTCAAAGAAAAATTAGGCTATGAAATGATTCAAGTATATGCTTATAGAACATTGTTAGTCAACTTTTTATTTTAACACAAACAAATAGAATAAAAAGGCAATGGACTTAGCCCTTATTACCCTACACCAAGTCATCCAACATGATATTAATTTGTGTTTCCAAAAGTATAATTTATTAGTTTATTGTAACGTTCCTCACCACAAACTACGTTGACAGTAAACAATGATGATATTTGTTGAATAACTTGGACACAAGTGGGTAAGACCAAGTCTAAGAATGGTAGTTTAAGCAAATAATTGACAATAAAAAACACACAACTTGAAGTATTCTTGTAATTCTAGAGAAACCAACCCAAAAGACATAAACAATTCCGCGTGTAACAATTTTCATTGTGCAAATCAGAAATCTTTTGAGTTTGCTTTCAATTTGTTAAAAGTAATAAACATGGAATTTGGTTTAGCCCTTGGAGGCGCTTTTTTGTCTTCTGCTTTGAATGTTTTTTTCGATCGAATGACTCCCAAGTTCCCAAATCTTTTTCAAGGACGGAAGGCTGATGATCAGCTCCTCAGAAAGCTCAAGAGAACATTGATTGTGATTGAAGTCGTGCTCGATGATGCCGAGGATAAGCAAAATACAAACAAGCATGTTCAGCAATGGCTGCAAGATCTTAAAAGCACTGTCTATCATGCTGAGGACTTGATGGATGAGATCAATACTGAA
The DNA here is from genome assembly GCA_029959085.1 of Nemophila menziesii. Lineage (NCBI taxonomy): Eukaryota > Viridiplantae > Streptophyta > Magnoliopsida > Boraginales > Hydrophyllaceae > Nemophila > Nemophila menziesii. The sequence continues at coordinate 142,733,403 of JARWIR010000001.1, read as the reverse complement.
GTTCTGCGGATGGAGATCGAAGGTTTCGAGGTTGAGGGAAGCATGACTAATATGGTAAGTCATCTCTCCAGAGCCGGCCCAGGCCCAAAGCAGCCAAGGCGGTCGCTTTGGGCCCTGGAATTTTGAGGGCCTCAAAAAAAGAAGTTTTGTTATTATATATATATGTTTAGCGGTAGCAATTAATTGAAGTATTATATCAGCGTAGCAGAAACCTTGATGGAGCTCAATGGATAAGTCATGGGTTCAACCCCCTTTGCATGTCATATTTTTCAACGAGCGGCCACATGTTTTTTCCTTTTTCTAACTCCAGCAAAATGAAAAGTTTTACATGTTACACCACTCCAATTTGAAACAAAAAGAGAATATTACACCACTCCAATTAATTAAAAAAGTATCATCATTTAAAAAAAGAATATCACATTAATAAAATAGAAAACAAAACTAAAAGAAGGAAAACATCAATAAAATTACTACATTAGTAAAAAAAAAACAAGCACGATTAATTTCAGTTAATATTTTTATATATGATTTACTTTAAAATTTATATTTGTTTAATATATATATCACATGTTTAATTGAACCTATTTTAAATCACAAACGAATATTATTAACAAAACACAAAACGAATAATTATTAGGAGTTTATCAAATACACAAGTTCAATTACTCTATTATTATTTTATCAATTATCATGATTCAATACAAAGAATTTGTGCATATGCTAAAAAATAAAAAGAAAAAAAGCAGATGAATTTATTAATTCTCAAAAATGAATTTTCCATAAATTTATTTTTAAACCTAAACAATCAAAGTATCGAAATATAAAAGTTATTAATGAAGATATTGATAGTGTATATATTGATAGGAACACTAAGTATATGAATATTCATGTGTAATATGATACAATAATTTATCTCAGTAAATTTTAATAAATGTTAATTTTCAAAACTTTAATATGAAACTATTTATATTAATTTGTTTTGTTAATTATTTTTTTAATTAAACTTTAAAAAGCCCTATTTTTGTTTTTCACTTTAGGTAACCGAGACGCTCGGGCCGGCCCTGCATCTCTCTGATGAATTTTTGAATGAGATTATTCCCAAAATTGAAGTTGTTGTTGATGATCTCAAGCACTTTGAAACTCAAATTGATGTACTTGGTTTGGGTATGGGTGGTACAAAGAAATCCGCCTCGGGTAGAACCCCATCAACTTCTTTGGTTGATGAATCGGTATTCTGTGGAAGAGATGATGAAAAAGAAAAGTTGATTGCCATGGTGTTGTCCGATGATACTAATGGATATAATTTTAGTGTGATTCCCATTGTCGGGATGGGTGGCATAGGCAAGACAACCATGGCTCAAATTATTTATGGTGATCCGAGACTCACAGATTTCAAGAAAAGAGCATGGGTTTGTGTGTCTGAGAATTACGATGCTTTTAAAATTACAAAAAATTTGGTTGATCAAGTCCATGATTCGGGTTCTGAAGAGAGAGATGACTTCAATAGCCTTCAAGTTAAGTTGAAGGAAAGCCTTAGAAAGAAGAAGTTTCTAATTGTTATAGACGATATCTGGAATTGCAATTACAATGACTGGGAAACGTTAAAGGCTCCTTTGAAATACGGGGAACAAGGAAGCAAGATTCTTCTGACGACACGCGATGAAACGGTTGCACGCATGGTTAAGAGTGAGCTGGATATTCAGTACTTAGAGTCTATATCTGATGAAGATTCTTGGTCATTGTTTAAGAAGCATGCATTTGATAATGGTGGTCCTCGTTCATCTCCTGAACTTGAAAAGATTGGTAAACAAATGGTGTTGAAGTGCAAAGGATTGCCTTTGGCTGTAAAGGCAATTGGGGGACTTTTGCGGTCGAAAACAGAGGTGAAAGAGTGGCAAGATATTTCAACAAGTCACTTTTGGAATATAGAAAATAACCCAAATGATGTCTTGCCCGTATTGGGACTAAGTTACCATCATCTTCCACCACACTTAAAGCGTTGTTTTTGCTTTTGTGCTATATTTCCCAAAAACTATAGAATGGAAGAGAGCGAGTTAGTTTTATTATGGATGGCTAATGATCTTCTGCAACATCCGACTCAAATGGATAAAACCCTAGAAGATATGGGCCACGAATATATCGATGAACTCAGATCCAGGTCCCTCCTTCAGAAAGCAAGTGACGGTAGTTACGTTATGCATGACCTCATAAATGATCTCGCTCGAGGTGTTTCTAAAACACTTTGTTATAACGATGAGAGTTATGGTCCATCTGCAAAAATTTCATGTGAAACACGACACTTCTCATACAATGCTGGATATTATAACAATTATAAGAGAGTCAAAGTCCTTGGTCAGTCGTATAGCTTAAGGACTTTAGTCCAATTAAATTTATCGAGTGGCTATTGGAAAAACATAACAAAAACCTTTTCATCAGATATACTACCAAAGCTGAAATGCTTAAGGGTGCTATGTTTGAATGGTTATAAGATCAAAGAAGTGCCTGAATCAGTTTGTAACTTGAAGCACCTGCGCTACATAAACCTTTCTGGGACGTTGATCAAACAACTACCAGATGTTATCTGCAACCTGCATAATCTACAAACACTGAAGTTGAATTTTTGTCAAGCGCTTAATGAATTGCCTTTGCAATTGACAAAACTGGTAAACTTACGGCACCTTGAGCTAATTGGAACTAAGTTGAGTGAAATGCCGATTCACATGGGAAGATTGAAAAGTCTGCAAACTCTAAGTTGTTTTATTGTTGACAGATCACTGGGAAGAGGCATTGAAGTATTGGGAAAACTTAATCTTCATGGCTACCTTTTAATCAAGGGGTTGCAAAATGTTATCAGTTGCAATGACGCAACTAAGGCCAATCTTGAGAATAAGAAAGAGCTTCAAGAATTAATTCTGGAATGGAGTGGAACGACTGATGACTCACAACTTGATAGAGGCATCCTCGTTAAGCTGCAACCTCATACCAGTTTAAAGAGCCTAACAATCGACGGCTACGGTGGTACAATATTTGCAGATTGGGTTGCACATAAATCCTATTGTAACATAGTGTCGATGTCACTTATAAACTGCAAGAATTGTTTTTCCTTGCCTGGACTTGGGCATTTGTCGTCTATGAAATCCCTCACTCTCGCTGGCCTTGATAATATTACAACTTTTTGTCAAGAATTCTACAGAGATGCCTCTTTGCCTAAAGCCTTTCAATCTCTTACGAGTTTACGAATTAAGCAAATGTCTAACTGGGAGAAATGGGATACTTCAGGAAATGTGGACTTTTCTCGGCTTGAAGAGCTCTACATAGAAGATTGTCCAATATTGATTGGGAAATTACCCTCTCAGCTTTTATCTTTAACGAAATTCGAGATATCTGGATGTCCGCAACTTGTATTTCCGAATGATTGGACAAGGTTTCATCTCTCTTCTTTGCAATTTCTGAGTGTTTCGGATATGCCTAACCTGAAGGAGTTACCAGGATGGTTTCTCGTATTAGGAGGTCTAAAAGAGTTGACCTTAATAAGATGGGACAGCCTTGTAACAGTTCCAAAGCTAATGACAAGCCTCAACAAATTGATTGTTAATGATTGTACATCACTTATGTCCTTGCCCACTATCGTAGAAATACTTGTGGTTTCAAACTGTACCGAATTGGAGTTCCCCATAAGTAAGCCAAGTGAAACTTGCAATACTTCATTTCAGAATGTACAACTGGACCATGCAGGTGATTCTTTGAATGATATTTTACTAGGCTTACATACCGAGATAGAGAGCCTTGAGGTTTCCGAATTTGAGTGTCTCAAGGTATTTCCCAGGATTCAAAATTTCAAAATGTTAAGTGAATTGAGATTATCGAGGTGCTTCAACCTATTGTCTTTTCCAAAAGGGGGGTTGCCAGTTCCAAGTCTGCAGGTATTTCACATTTCCAAGTGCAAGAAGCTCAAGTCATTGCCTGAACGAATGCACTCTCTAAATTCATCCCTTCAAGATCTACGTATAATTGATTGTCCAGAAATTGAGTCATTGCCAGAGGGGGGTTTGCCCTTAAGCCTAAAATCACTTCTGTCGGTAAATTGCCAAATAAATTGGTGTCAACACAAACTTCCAGCTTTGACAAACCTTCACATTCGTGGTGGTTATTATGAAGACTCGTTTCCCGACGAGTCAATGTTGCCTAACTCTCTTGTGGGCCTCACCATCAGTTCTTATAGTAATTTGAAAAAATTGAATGAAAAGGGTCTTCTTCGTCTCACCTCTCTTACAAATCTGACTATCACCAACTGCCCGGAGCTCATGTCATTGCCAGAAGAGGGTTTTCTTAGTCTCACCTCCCTTTCAACATTGTGGGTATATAATTGTCCATTGTTAAAAGCACATCTAGAAAGAGAGAAGGGGAAATACTGGCACAAGATTGCTCATATCAGCTACATTATAGTTGATGACGAGCTTATCTCTTGAACATTTATGTCAATTTCTGGGCAATTGCTTAAAATTATATACCTACATATGTATTTTGTAATGTGTTTTTGTTAATATATGTTTGTTTTCGCACATGACTTTAGAAGTTTCTAACAAGTACGGCGGAGCAAATTAATTTCTTTTAGGTGCAATGCGTCCACTAAGAGTGAGCACGGGTCGGACTCACCCCAATTTTGTGTTTAAAAAACTGTGGTAATTTACACGAGTCCGAAAATCTAAACCTCGAACCGGTGGTAAAAGTTAAAAAGTTTTATAATTCATAATAATGAAATCAAATGTTTTAGTTAACTATCATAATACAAAATATAATAGGCTGCAAGTGGGGTTTTCTCATAAAAAAGAATCATGATGGCTCAATCAACAAGTACAAAGCTCATCTTGTCGCAAAGGGATTTCACCAACATCCAGGGCTTGATTTTCATGACACATTTAGTCCCATCGTGAAGTCAACCACTGTAAGAGTTGTTCTTTGTCTTGCACTTTCTAATAATTGGTTTCTTCAACAACTTGATGTCAACAATGCATTTCTTCAAGGACGCTTATCTGTAGATGTTTTCATGGATAAACCCCCTGGTTTCACTCATCCACATCTTTATTCTCATGTGTGCAAACTTCACAAGGCCATATATGGACTCAAACAGGCCCCACGCGCTTGGTATAATGAACTTCGAAATTATATTATTTTAGTTGGGTTCGCAATGGAAGAATTTGATAATTCTCTCTTTATCTACAACGATAGAAATATTACATTGTATCTTCTTGTTTATGTTAATGATCTCATCATTACATGCAATAATGAGACCATGCTCGCTCAATTCATCCATGAGCTTGGGGAAAGGTTTTCAATTAAGGATCTCAGCGCTCTACATTATTTCCTTGGCGTTGAAGTAATTCACACCCCTCAAGGACATATCCTCTGCCAAAAGAAATACATTAATGATATACTTCATCAAACAAACATGGTCTATGCTAAATCAGTAGCTACTCCACTCTCCTCCAGTTCCTCTTTATCTCTCAATGATAGTCCAAAGCACAAAAATTCGGTTGAATATCGTCAAGTTATTGGCAGCCTGCTATATTTTTTACTCACCCGTCTGGACATAGCATTTGCGATTAACCGTCTCTCTCAATTCATGCACCAACCTTTAGAAAATCATTGGTCTGCTGTGAAACGTGTCTTGCGATATCTCAAGGGTATAATTAATCATGGTCTCTTTCTTCGCAAGAACTCTCCTTTATGCCTTCACGTCTTCTCTGATGCAGATTGGGCATGCGAAAAGGATGATAGAAGTTCAACAAGTGCTTATGTTGTATTCTTTGGTAATAATCCAATATCTTGGAGCTATAAAAAGCAACGAGCTATAGCACGGTCTTCCACTGAAGCAGAGTATCGTGTTGTCGCATCAACAACTACCGAAATATGTTGGCTTATGTCTTTGCTTCAAGTACCCCACGTCAAGATAGGTGATAAACCATTTGTATATTGTGATAATATAGGAACCACCTATCTGTGTTCCAACCCTGTCTTTCATTAAAAAATGAAGCATATCGAGATTGACTTCCACTTCGTCCAAAAAAAAGTTCAGAATGGCCACATTCGAATCGGTCATGTTGCCTCTGCAGATCAGCTAGCGGATGCACTTACAAATTCACTCTCGCAGCCTCAGTTTCTTCTTTTACGGTCCAAGATTGGTGTCGTCATGGGACTACCATCTTGCGGGGGCATATTAAGGAAAATAAATTAGCAAAAGATCACTAAATTTATTCTTGATTTATCCTTGATTTATTCTTGATTTATCTTGTCTAGTTGATTTACTTTGTTTAAATTATACTGTAATATTGGTAATCAATCACTAGGTATTATATTAGGCATTAACTTAGGATCCATGTCTTTTTTATATGATAGTAGTTGTATATGTAAAGCCATGTAAACATACGAATAAATTACAGCCTTCTTTTACAATTTCTCTATTCCTCTTCAGTAGGAGCATCAGTTGTTCTAGTTAGAAGAAGGGACTGATATTGATTGGATAGTTACTGAATCACAATGCCTTAAGACCTTTGTCCTTTGAGCTTGATAATGGGTGGTGGAAATTCATTATGAGAAACACATTGGGTGGGTAGACTATTATGTGCACTATTTTGACGATGTAATTACTGTAATCTGTTGCCAGATTTCTTATTAAAAATGTTGAGAGAAACAAAAGAAAGAAAGAAGAAAATTGTGAAAATAAGTCAGCATGACATATCACATAAAAAAGAGTTTCATGTTCAACTAACAAAAAAGAGATTGAATAAAAAGAAAGTGAAATAAAAGAACCAGCAAAGTAAATTTTGAAAATCATCGTGAATTATTAGGAACTATTGGGGATGCTAATTGAGTACATCAATATGGGTTGAGTGAGTACATATTCGAGTGTAAACTCAAACTCTATGGTCATTCATTGACGGCTAGTGAGGAGAGTTAAAAGCTTACCTCGATCTATCCAAATATGTATCATACGGACGCTAAACCTACGCTATAATCAAAATGACCTTAGGATTTCTAACTACGATGTTAAAGATAAATTGAACGATTAGGGAGCATCTAAGTGGACCATTGTATACAATATTAGGACCGATGAACACCGTACAAGCATCACGTCAAATTAAATGAAAACCAATCCTTCTTGCATTGCAAAGCTAATTTGATCTTGAATATATGGCATGTCAATTGTTTGTATATTAAGTGTATATATGTATTATTTCTTAGATATTACTACACGAGACTTGCTATGATAGTGCTTTGGTATAATTCATTATTTTCTTCTTCTTATTTGATGACTTGTTAGACTTAGGCCCGTAGTTTAGTTCTTATTTTGTCGGGACGATTAAAATTTGAGTTAGGGGTCTTGATGTATCCTTTTATGTGATAGATTAATCTAGTCACTAGATATCTTTTTATGGTATTTAAGACTTATTTGATGTTTATAATTTTTTGTTTAGTTTTGGCTTTTGTGTTACTTTTAGATATTTTATGCGTAATTTGTGTGTTAAGTGTGCAAATCTTAGGTAATCAAATGAGATGATACCCCGAGATGATGATATGAAGACAATACAATTTTATTACCCCAAATTCATGGTGTTATAGAAAGATTTGACAACTTTTTGAAAGGTAGAGCGCTTACCTGGTAAAATTTTAAATTCAACTTATCAGACTCATCACACGCAATAAGTTAAGATTCTGGATGATTTCTTGAATTTCTTGGTAGAATTTGAAGTTAGGAGTGTGTGAGAACTAATGATTGTGATTTGGAGCTAGAATGAAAGAATTATGCAATTTGTTGTCGTCTTGGTTTAAACTAGTACACACATTTACTAAAAGATTTTTGGATTGATTGGGTCATTTAAAAGCGGCCCACAACACCAAAAAAATATTTTGGACCCTTTATATATCATTTTTTATCATTAGAAAAGGGTCTCTATTCATAACTTAAAGAGAAGAAACGCCTGGAACAAATCAAAAGAAAGGAGAAGAAGTTTTGATGCAGTCTTTGTCTTTCCAACTCTATCCTTCATCCTTCATCGTCAACTATTAGTGTAATTTTATTTTGTTTTATCTTTTTGACATGAATATAAATTTTTTAGTTGCTAGTTTTTATTATTTCATTATGCATTAGTCAAATCATAGCTTGAGAACAACAACAATGTATGAACTCTAGAATTGTTTTACTGCTTTTATTGAATTTTGGAGAATTCATATTTAATTTAATTGTTATTTTTCATTTCTTTACTTAAGTGTTTTCTATATAATTCATCTTTTACTCCGACCAAGTATGGGATTGTCCTTAGTAATTAGGGCTGTCACCTTGACGAGAGGTTCCGTTGCTGAAAATGATACATAAACGTCTGATGTGTGTTAGTGATCCTGATAGGTTTGAATAGCCGGATAGGTAATAGGGTTAGAGACTTTTAGCGCTGATCATTGTGTAGAGTTAGTCGTGTTGAAGTAGCTTCCTAAGCTACCTTGACGGGAGTTAGGAAGAAGTTAGAATCCCGACTATTGCATAATTATCAATTCACTCTTACATAATAAAAAGTAAAACCAATACTAGTGGAGATTACTTGTGAGTTCTCGAGCTATATTCTCATCTCTTTGCTTTAGTTATTTATATTTTAGTCTTTAATGTAATCTACTTATTTGCATCTTTAGTTCTTAATAACAAAAACAAAATAAATACCCATCTTTTCTCGTTAGTTAAGCAATTCTTTCTATTTCACTTTTTGGAGTACAGTTAAAGAAATAACCTTTGTAGTCCTTGTGGAGACAATACTCTTATATATTTACTTTTTATTACTTGTCAACGATTCGTACACTTGTTGTTAGTTAGCTCTCTCGAGGTGTGTGATGTCTCCCAATTTGTGATGATTTAATCTTAGTTGGAGACATTATTTTAGGTATTTTAGGATAGTATTTAATTGATTTTTGTTAGAATTATTGTATTTTTTTATTTCTTGTCTTGATTTGATGATTTATTATTTTAAGAGCATATTTGGTTTAATTGTTTGTTAATTGTGAAACTTTAAAGATATATGTAAATTAATTAGATTTCAAATCAATTCTAAGATATACAATAAAGTGTGATTAGTTTATTTATTTTATCATATCTTGAAAGACGACAATAACCCTGCGTGTATATCACCACAGATGAGTTAATATTTAAAGATTCCATATACACTCAATGACCAAATATTAGTTAGACTTATCATAACACTTGCCGGCATAGTATTAGATTTAATGTCTGGTTAGAATCTAGCCTTGATCAGTTTATTCCTCACATCTTGTTCAAACAACCAAAGGGTAACGTCCATCATCTATGATAAACAAACAATGGGTTAACAACAACAATATTTTACCAGTTTTATATGTTAATTAACTCTCCTTCGCACTCGACTGTTGCTTAGATGCTATTTTGTAACCGTCCAGAACAGTCACAAAGTGACAACGTGGTTCAATACCTGCACTTCAATTAATTTTTTAACAGTGTCTTGGATAACTTTCATAACTATCTTCTTGTTCATTTTGTTCTTTTTCGCTTTTTTGGCCTTTGGAACATGAGGAAACTACTTTTGAAGGCCACTTTTTAGCCAACTTTATGTTTTAACACCAAACCAAAAAAAACCTAATGTTTAAGGCCTTTAGTTACTTTCTGATAGAAGAGCTATTACTATTATACCCTCATTCAGTCCAGCGTTAGGAGGGTACAGACCTATGAGGACTGGACGGGTTGTACCCATGGCCCTTTACAGTCCAGTTTCTCCCTTTTTGGTCTGTACCCATCACATACAAAAACAGTTACCAGATGGTACAGACCCAATACAGTTTGCTATGTTTTTCAGTAGTCTTTTTTTATTAAGTACAAATACAAGTTCGGGCTGGCCCCATAATGAACAAAAACAAGGGGGGGCTGGCCCCATAATAAACAAAAAAAAGGGGGGGCTGGCCCCATAATAAACAGATACACAAGTTGCTTTTTAAACTTTTATTCACCAATTTCAATGGGTTGTACCCATAATGTACAAAAACAATCACCACAACTGAAACCCATATTGGGCCAGCCCCATTACTAACATAATGTACAAAAATAATCACCACAACATGAACCCATATTGGCCCAGCCCCATTACTAACATAATGTGCAAAAATAATCACCACAACTGAAACCCATATTGGGCCAGCCTAGTTTATAATCTAAGAACTAAAAACCAAAAAAAATCTGCAATTATGATGATTTTTACAGTTTAATTTATCTAAAAAAATCCTGGGTTCATATCTCGAACACGGTGGTGAGGGTAGCGTAGGATGTGGGTTTCGTGATGCGGCAGTAATGCAGATATTGAGCACGGTGGCACAGTTCTGGGAACAGAAATGGTGATTGGGTTTGGTGGTCCAGTTTGGATCTGGTTGAGCGCGGATCTAGGGTGGCGAAGGGCGGTGGGATGGTGGTTTTGACTCGTCTGGCTCGTGGTGGTTAAGCAGATCTGATGCGCGTCTGACTCGTGGTGTTGAGCAGATCTGATGCGCGTCTGACTCGTGGTGGTTGATGATGCGCATCTGCTTCACGATGGTGGATGATGCGCATCTGGTGGTGCAGCTTGGTGGTCAGGCGAACTCCGGCAGCAGAATAGATACACGCAGAAGACCTCCGATCGTGGATTTGGTGGAGAAAGAGGAAGGGGATGCGTGGTCTAGGGTTTGGGTGGGTGGGTATGATGGTGGGGACGGTGGTGGTGATGGTGAGAGGGAGAGAAAGAGTCTTGTTCAGGGAGGAAGAGGAGAAATGGGTGGGGGTGGTTTCTGCTGCGGCAACTCGGCTGTGGCGAGGGGGTCGTGAATCACAGTATAGAGAGAGAGGATTGTTGGTGGTGGGGTGGTTCACGTATCACAGTAGAGAGAGAGAGGTGAGGGGTCACATAACCTATATGGGTTGGGTGTTTTGGATTTGGGGTTTTCACTGTGTTAATAGGAAAAGGGAGGGTTTTTTGGGTATTTGGTATTCTTTAGTTGGATGCTAATCACTTAGTTAGTGGTAGGACTTTCTTTATAAAGTGAATTGGATGATAGGCCGTAGTAAATAAATGCCCCTTGGAACAATGATAACAGTCCCTGTACCCTTATTTCACCCCGTATAGTCAGTCTTATTTATTGCTCGACTCACAGAACTTGGTCTCACTGTTTTAACCCTTTTTTTTACTACACCTTCTTTATGCTCACCAAATTTTACTACCCCATATTTCAGCGCCTAACCTCTTGGCCCATCTCATTTACTAGTGTACTGATAAGCAACACACCACAACAAATATAACAGATTCTGTTACTCAATAGCATGTATGTATAGGAGTGTATAAGTGTGTAGTGTGTGTAATAAAGTTACTATATAAACAATGTAAAGGCTTTGTATTCATAACTACAGATAATAAAATCACTCTTTTCTTCTTTCTTTCTTCTCTCTTAACATGGTATCTAGAGCCATATAAGAATTTTTTACAACTCGATAATCTTCAATTAAAACACTTCTCTGCAATTTTTTCTCGAGCTGCTTTCTCACTTTCCTCTGCTTCCGCTTATTCTACAATGGCTTCCTCTTCTTCATCTCCTTCTTCTTCATCAAATTTTACTACACATATTAGATCCAGCAAAGAAATTCCAGCTGGGCTGCTGTACGTCCTTTGGCGAGCTCAGCTTGAGGCGGTTCTTCAAGCTCATGGTTATTTAGGTCACGTAAATGGATCTATTCCTGCTCCACTTGTATCTGATTCAGCATATTCCACATGGTTAATTGAGGACCAACAACTCAAAGTGTCGCTTCTCGCTGCTATGATTCCTTCTATCTTATCTTAGGTGGTTAAATTGAATACTGCGTTTGATGTGTGGCGTAAGCTTGAGGAGATTTTTGTCTCACAGTGTCACACACATGTTCATCAATTAAAGATGAATTTATGTAATATACAGAAAGGTGATAAATCGATGCAATCGTACTTGAATGAAATCCAAGAGATTTTCGATGGATTAGAAACTGCAGCAGCTGCCTTACCTCTTGAAGATATCATCATGTATACACTGAAAGTTTTACCAGCTAAAATCAATCAGTTTAAATCTAGTATTCGCATCTCGAATGCCTAATCATCAACTCTTACTTTTCATTCTCTTGGTAGCCTTCTTGTTTTTGAGGATCTTCATATGAAAATGTCAAATTCTTGTGAAATTTCGTCACCTTACACTGCGTTATTCTCGAATCAATCTCCGTCTTCAAATCGATGTCGTGGTGCTTTCGGTCGTGGTGCTTTCGATCGTGGTCGAGGCCGGGGTAGGGCTCATAACTCTTATTCCTCCCCGTCAATTTTAGGTCAGCCTCCTTATGGGTCTATGATTTCAACCTCTGCTACAGCTCCAACGTGCCAAATATGTACGCGTTATGGTAATTCTACGATCGATTGTTGGTATCGTGGTGATTTTACCACTTATCCTTCACCAAGAGCTCAACGTGTTGTGTATGCTGCTCAGACTTCTTCTACTCAAACTCCGGTTTCTTCATCATCCAATTATGATCCAGAGCTTTGGTATTTGGACTCTGGTGCTAACAGTCACGTTACAAGTGATCCTAATCTTGTTCAAAAATCTCATCCTTATCAAGGTTCTAATTCTGTATCTGTTGGTGATGGGAATTCTCTGCAAATTGCGAGTACTGGTAATAGTAAGCTACAATGCAACTCTCACATTTTCATTTGAACTCTATTCTTCATGTTTCTCTCATCTCTTCCAACTTATTAACTATTTCTCGTTTTACATTGGATAATAATTGTGTCATTTCATTCTCTTCTTCTGCTGTGTCTATTGTTGATTCTCAAACTAAATGTCTCTTGTTTCAGGGCCCTTGTGATAATGGGATGTATCCTATACCTCTAGGTTCTCGATTGAAGCCTTCTCGACCTATTTCATCATCATTTACATGCTTGTCATCAAAATTAGTTGCTTCTACTGCAAAGTTGTGGTACTTTCGTCTTGGTCATCCCTCATCATATGCTTCAAATTGTTTGTCCTCTACTCTTCACTCTAAACTTGATTTCTTTGGTGTTAGTTGTATTGATTGTGTAATCTCAAAAGCACATAAAATTCCCTTTAGCTCATCTGTTTCTTGTAGTTCTGCTCCCTTTGATCTTGTTCATAGATGTATGGGGGCTATCCCCAACGTATTCAACTTCTATGTTTAAATATTATCTTGTACTTGTTGATGATTTTAGAAAATATACATGGGTTTATCCTTTGAAACTTAAATCCGATGTTGATATGTGTGTTCAAAACTTTTATGCCATGATTTTAACGCAATTTACTGCTAAAATTAAAGTACTTTGCACTGATAATGGTGAAGAGTTTCTTGGTCATATTTTTCAATCATTTCTTCATAAACATGGGATTTTACATCATAAAACTTGCCCTCATATGCCTGAACATAATGGCGTTTCTGAACGCAAACACCGCCATCTTATTGAAACTTTAATGACCTTGCTATCTCATTTTGCTTACCAACCAAATTTTGGCTTGATGCCTTATCCACAGCTGTGTATTTGATTAACCTTTTACCCACTCCCTCCTTAGATAAATTATCTCCTTATCATAAATTATTTGGTGTCATACCCTCATATTCTCACTTGAAATCCTTTGGATGTTTATGTTATCCATGGTTAAAGCCTTATACACCACACAAACTCTCACCTAAGTTAGAGAAATGCGTATTTTTGGGTTATTGTTCGCATACAAAAGGGTATAAGTGTCTCCCTATAGCCACAAGTCGTGTATATATTTCTTGTCATGTTATTTTTGATGAGCAGACTTTTCCATATCAATCTGTTCTTGAACCTTCAACTTCTTATCTTGAGTCAGTTCACTCTACATTTCATGATCGTTTTAGCATTAATACCCTCTCTATTTCTCACCCCTTTGAATCATCTGTGTCTTCTCCTCACATTGAAGCTTCATCCTCTTCTGCTTCTCTATCTATCATATCACCTGTTGAGTCAACTATTGAGTCACCTCCAAGTCCATCTCCACCTCCACCTATCAAACATCATATGATCACTCGTAAACAAACTGGATCTTTGAAACCTAAATATAAGTGTAATTCTACTGTTATATCACCTGAGTTTTCTGAACCCTCCTCATACAAAGAGGCTTGCAAGCTTCCTTGCTGGAAATTAGCTATGAAAGAAGAATATGATGCGCTAATTAGTCAACAGACATGGGACCTTGTACCTGCACCATGTAATCACACTCCCATCACGTGCAAATGGATTTACAAAGTCAAGAGGAATGCTGATGGTTCTCTTGCTCGTTACAAATCCAGATTAGTAGCTCATGGTTATCTTGAATTGTATGGTGTAGATTATATGGAAACTTTCAGTCATGTGGTGAAACACCAAACTGTGCGTATAATTTTATCTTTGGCTGCATCAAATCAGTGGAAAATCTGTCAACTTGATGTTTCAAATGCCTTTTTGCATGGGAATCTTACTGAATATGTGTACATGTATCAACCTTCTAGATTTGTTGATTCTTCACATCCTACCTATGTGTGTAAGCTGCGCAAGTCACTCTATGGCCTCAAACAAGCGCCAAGGGCATGGTACCATCTTCTCACCTCCTTTCTAAATTCTCATGGTTTTACTGTAAGTCCTGCTGACTCCTCAATGTTTGTTAAAGAAGCAAATCAATCACTTACTATCATACTTGTCTATGTGGGTGACATTTTAATTACTGGTGTTGATTCTAGTATTACTTCATCGGTAATTACTTCTCTCAAATCTCGTTTTCAAATGAAAGACTTGGGGGAATTATCCTATTTTTTGGGACTTGATATTATTTGTAACTCAGTCGGTTTTATAGTAAATCAGTCTACTTATGCTTTATCTCTTCTTCAACGAGCTGGCTTAAGTGACTGCACGTCTTCACCAACTCCTTCTTTAAACAAATACATTGTTGTTTCAGATCAGTCTTTGCTTCCTTATGAAGACTCTTTTAAATTTTGAAGTCTTGTGGGTGTGTTGCAATATCTTACTATATCTCGTCCTGACATTGCGTTTGCAGTTAATCAATTATGTCAATATATGCACAAGCCTTCAAATTCTGATTTTGAAGCTCTTACAAGATTGCTTAGATATTTTAAAGGCACGCTTGATTATGGGTTAATTTTTCAAGCTTCAACACCTCTCTCAAAGCCTTTTCTGACTCGGACTGGGCAAGTTCAATGGTGGATCGACGTTTAACAACTGGTTACTGCATATTTCTGGGTTCCAATCTAATTTCATGGGACTCTAAGAAGCAATCAACGGTTTCTCGCTCTTCTACTGAGGCAGAATATCGTGCTATGGCTTTTGTGTTAGCTGAACTTAAATGGCTTACTTACCTATTAAAAAGCTTGAATATATAAGTTGTTCCTACAATACTTGCGTGTGATAATAATACGCCTTAGCTTTAGCAAGTAATCCAGTCTTTCGTACAAGAACATGACATATTGATGTTGACTTCCATTTTGTGAGAGAACAAGTCAATTATAAGCTTCTTTCATTGATTCATGTTCCCTCTAACCTACAACTTGCAGATGTCTTTACTAAAGGTCTTGCTCCTGCGCAATTTTCCTTTATTCTCTCCAAGCTTCCCTTACTACGTACACTCAGCTTGAGGGGGGAAGATAAGAAACACACCACAACAAATATAACATATTCTGTTACTCAATAGTATGTATGTATAGGAGTGTATAAGTGTGTAGTGTGTGTAATAGAGTTACTATATAAACAATGTAAAGACTTTGTATTCATAACAACAGATAATAAAATCACTCTTTTCTTCTCTCTTCTTCTCTCTTAACATGTACATCATATTATCCATTTTCCTTTCTTCTATGATATCTAAACTATCACTTGACAAACCACACGTGTGTGAGCAAAAGGAATGATCTAGAAGGAATAATCCAACTCACACAACAAGACAAAGTTGTTACAATTTGTTACAGCTAGATATATAAGTATAATTGTGTAAAGTGTGTAGTGTGTGATAATTCTAGCACTCTCTATATACAATGTATTTCATTACTATTAATCAATCAATAAAATCACACAATTCTAAAAGCTTTCTTTTCTCTTCCAAAACTTAACATCACTATCATCATCAAACCCACCAATATTATCTATGCTCTCACTATCGTCCTTCTCCGCCGTTACGCTCCTACTTCGGTCACCACCACATTTCCTTCATGTCCTTCACTCCGTTCTCCGCATCTAGTTTTTTTGGTTCTGCCATGGCTAACTCATTCATTTTGTCTTTATGCGTATTGTTGTCTGGCTTGTCTATTTTGTCGTCTATTTCTATTATCAGGTCGTCGTCTATTACCCACTAGTCAAAGAACTCCCTATGAATTTCATACCTGTCCCCCCTATGAGTGATAACAACTCTTTGATTGTTGATTATTGTATTTCCCCTTCGCCATCATCAATTCTTGTTCCATCTTTTTTAGCTTTTTACTCATGAAGTCAATTTCTTTTCCCCTCGCTGCCATTGTCAATGGTGTCACGACCCTAGATTTCCTAATACTGTACATCTGTCCTTTTAATCTTACATTCTCCTCTCCCAAATCCACTAATTTTGCAGATCTTGATTCCAGACATCTCTAGCTGTCTGCGAAGCTTTTCGCGCTCATTTTCAATCCGCTCTAATTCTATCCGGCTACTCTATCTTATATTTGCAATCTCAGACTCAAGATCCTTTTTACGAGTTTCTAGATTATCGATATCTTCACGCAGTTTCGTTATATTCACTAATGCTTCGCCCACACCGACCACTACCGATGAGTTTTTGTTATGCTCATCAAAACTTTAGTGAGAAGAGAGTTTGTACATTTTTAACCACACTTTTCAACACATCACCGTCCCATCCTTCCACAAAATTTCCACCCTTAGTATGTCTCTCTATATCATTTTTTGAGCTAGTAATGGCACAGACTTTGATGAATCAGTTGGTTTGTTGTTTAACTTTTGGTTCCTCTCTTGAACCAAAGTTTGCACCACCGTTTCACTCTGCACGAAACCAACCAAGGTACCACCATCTTCCATAGTATCACCTACTACACCCCTGAGTTGAGCTTGTGGAATACCATATACATGCTCGTTCAACATCTTGCCCTCAGACTATTTGATTTGGAAATCAAGTTCATTGACCTACAAAGACCACGTAGTTTTTGTTTCTTTTGTAATCATTACACATCTTCATACACAAGCACACAGATTCACCATATCACACACACCACATATATTTCACTAACATACCTAAATTGGTTACATTAAATTTTACCCGAGTGCTCTTCACTGAGCATATGACATCCCAGAACTATGTCTTGGTCTCATACTTCAATTTCAATTTCAGGAACCTTGGGAAACGTTCTGGATATATTGACATTTTTTATCATCACGTTATCATAAACCATGGTAGCTTCGTTTATAAATAGTTAGGTTGTTTAATTTTTGGACTTTTATACCAAAATTGTTCACATCATAAACGACATGCTCACTTACCACAAAAATAAGAATGTAGCCCGTGATGTTATTAAGGGTCCCAATCCGGATGGTCTTAATTACAAAATTTAATATATGTGATGCCCAGACATAATCTCGCATATGCTCCAGGTCCTCGCATAGTTTCACCATCCACCAAGGTGTGCGAGAACATGTCGGGTAGAAAATTGTTGATATGGCAAGTATTCCCAGTATAATCACAAATGTCTACATTGGTTTGCGGTACAACTGCCATCACCTCCATTATTCTGCTCTTGGTCTACACTTGACTCAGTTTCCCCTTGGCATTAGGTAAAGTGCGAACAAAAGAATTAGTGTTTTTGATGTTATCCGACTTCACTTCAGGGATCTCAGTCTCACCACCCTGGACGCCCAATATAAGGCGCACATCATTTGGAGGTAGTTCCGACACCTTTATACCAATTACAAACCTGTCCTTTTCTACACTTTATCTTCTCAGTGTCTCGTATATGTACTTGCCTTCTTTTTGGAACCCCTCATGCTTGTTTTTCGTGTTATATATCCCACAAATCATCGTATAAAATGAAAATGGTCAACACACTGCAACGTGCACATCCATAACCTTGTATTTACCAAGCACGGTTATCATTGAATCAAAAAAGGATCTGTGGTGAACTTTTTCCAAATCTGGTGCAACATAAACAATTAAACACCATCCAAACAATGCCAAATGTGAAAGTCTGCTATTGGATTTGTAAGTGTTTAGTAAATGGGTTATCTTCACACTAATTGGGTGTTGTATTACAATGCAACAACCTATTATTTTTTTAAGCTGGGTTTTGCATACATTTTCAATGGGTTGTCTGATAAATTTGATAAGGTGCACATTATTCATATATTCATAATCAAACTATGCTTCCCCACCCCCCTAAATTTTTACTGGAATTACACTACAGACTCACATCACACAATCAAATCTTACTTTTACATACACAATCAGATGAACTTAACTCAGAACAACAACAAATCTTACTTTTAGTTGGGTTTTGCTTACATTTTCAATGGGTTGATTGTTAAATTCATTGAGTTGCACATATCTCATAACCAAACCCCACCTCCACCTCTTCAATATTTACATACAAGAACTGGAATTACACTACATACTTACATCACTGGTGTCACCTGGTGGGTGATAAACTCGCACCCCTAAAATGGAGGGACACGGACCGCAAGTGTACGGGTCATCCAAGTAATAATCCGGTAAACAGGAATCGATATCAGAGACGGATGGATATGACTTAAGATGTTATGCAATAAGTGAGGATTATTGTTATGACAAGAAAATAAATGATAAAATATTTGTTGGGTTTTGTTTATGAGACTAAGACACAATTAATTAAAGTACTAAATAACGCAAGTAAATAATGCAAGTAAACAAAGATGAGTAGACGCAAAAATGAGAGATGTACTTGTGTCTCGAAAGGGGTCCACCTAATCAATATAATTAGCATTTCTATTTAAAGATAGAATAGGTATTTTAATATTAGTCGGGATTCTAATATCTCCTAGTCCCCTGTCCGGTGGACCTAGGAGCTATCCTAAAGTACTATAAACCTCTGTATGAGCGAATATGCCTCTTCGGACGTGAAGTTTTTACCTCTTTGGCTATGTAACTAGTCAAGCCTGTCGTTCAATAACGAACATTACACGGGTATTACCTAAGTCCATATTTAAGCCCCCCGCCGGATGATCACTTTTGCTACTTGAAGTGAATAGCCCAAATACTAACACCTAATTCTAGTTGCGCGGAAAAGAATTAGTAAATACGAACAAATTAAAAACCAATATAAAATACCCAGTTCAGTTTAAATTAAGAAAATCTCAAATTCAGAAACAATAAGAAATTAATTAGGGTTCATCCCTTTATTGCGATTCTCAAACACTAATATGTTTAACTCATAACGAAATTGAAAACTAAAATTAAATAAAAAGTATTCATATTCAATTACAAAAATAAAACAAAGAAACTAATTGAAGGATTGAAATTGACTGTTGATGGAAGAAATAGACTCTCAAACTCCTGCTCATGCTTCTGCCTCTTGACGTTCTCTCTAAGGATGATGTAAATTGGAGAAAATAATGAGAGGTGCAGAATAATGAGGTCTAAAGGCATATATATAGTGGAGAAATCGGATTGGGCTATTTTCTTTAAAGAAATTAGGTTAAATAAAATAAAAGCCCAATGATAATTTGAAATCCCATAGTTGATGTACAGCTGTCAGTAAAACGACTGTAACTTTTGTAGGGATGACAATAGATCGGATATCCGCGAAAAATAGCATAACCACATCCACATCCATTAAAAAAAACGATAACCAAATCCACATCCATTAACCACTGGATTTTAGAATCATTTACCATATCCACATCCGCGGCGGATGCGGTTTATCCGCAGTTAATCCGCACCCGGAATTGTTTAATAGGCTTTAAATAAAATAATCTAATTAATATTTTTATAATTCTAATTAGCTACAAAATTATTAGGAGACCATGAATAGGTATTATGCAATATAGTGATAAACTAGAAAATAATCAGTTATATACTTCATGTATGGAATAAATTTATTTGATCAATATTATTTATATAATTTGTACATATAGAATAACTTTATATATTTTTATTTTTTAGTTTTTATATATTATTCAGATTTTGGATTATCCGTCGGATTATTGTAAAAAACCAAATCCTAACGGACAATCCACTGGTTACCTTTTCTGAGAACCAACCCCTCATGGATGCACAATTGGTTCCACTAACAGTTTTATATCGGATCGGATATCCACCGGTTACGGTTAATATTTGAACCATTGTCATCCCTAAACTTTTGCGTCCAAACTCCAAATCACTTTATTATAGTCGCAAAGTCTTCACTCAAAGATGCAAATTCCTTATTTCACGCCTCTAAGGCTGAATCAGTGGCTACGTAGCTCAAAAATAAAGATTTGTAATAGTTTTCCAGATTTCACTCTCCTCTAATAAATTATTCGGGTCATCTTTTCTTGCCTTTGACTTTTACGCTCGATCTAAAAAATTAATTCCCAATTCTCCTCCTTCTCTTGGTGCCCCATATAATCTATGCACCTAAGAACTTTATACTAAAAACAAACAAATTAATGCACAAAAGCTCTAAAACGCAAATAATACAAATCAAAGGGGATAAAACGCAATATAACCAAATTAGCTTAAAAGTCTATCAAATATGTCAATTAATCACCTAAAATGATATCTCCTAAGACCATATAATTAGAACAAAATGCGAGACATCAACCACACAATTAAATCTTGCTTTTACACACACAAGCATGTGATGCTTGATCCTTGCGAGTGATTTTAAAGGTCCATAATATTTTTTTGAATCTAAGATCACTTCAAGTGGTAATTTTAAGAAACAATCCTAAACAGACACTTAATCTATTCTACTATTTTTAGTATTTTATTTCTTTGCACCTTAGTTAAATTTTTATTTTATTGCAATTCGGTCTTTAATTCGAAATTCAAACAAATATTATTTATATTATATAATTTAACATGCAACATTACATTATATAATATTCAAAACATAACTAACACAACCTGAGTAGTCCTTGTGAAAACGATAACCTTATGACGACGACTCGTACGCTTACGGGAAGTCACGATTTTTTAGGTAGCGATTTCATATCACACCTGGAACCACAACAAAACTATACACGACGAGTTCTAATTACTAACACACTACTACCATCGATTAATAAAGGGGAAGCCATCACAATATCCACTAAAACAAAGCCACCCAAAGCAAGAGTAAGCCCGAACAACACCCAACAACTTTCAATGCTATACTCTAACTATTGAAAATGCGTTATACGAAACAATAACAACAAAAAATATGAGCATTTGATCTCCCCAGTTACTTGCTTCTTTGTTGATGTTCTCGCCGTTTCATTATTTTACCACCATGAAAAAGTTTTATTCTTAAACCTAGGATTGTAGGAACTAAATATTGGGGGTAACGAGTGAAATTAGGGATCGGTGGGATTTTGTTCCTTTAAAGACTGAAGAAGTTGCATGGAATACACACAAATCTTTTGAGTGGTTGCAAAACCATATCATCTATGGGGCGCGTAAATAACATCGTTTGGGTTGTAAGGGTAAATGGGACTTTTATTTGGGTTGAACCCTTTAAGGTCAAGCTAGTTGGGTTACGAACCTTTTAGGTAACTAACCATAAAAACAAAATCTAAGTGTAACAGTTAAAATTTTTGACATATATAAGGTAAGAACTATTATTCATCTGATCATATTTGATCACAATTTATGGTTACTGAATGATATAACAATGATGATAATAAGGATGTGAAAACGTCTTACATACATGACAGAGAGGATAGTAAGTCAAAATATAAGTTAAGTAATAATAGCTTTTACCAATCATAAGTCAGTATATTACATTCGGTAATCATTTACAATTTTTATCTTAAACACAATATATAAGTGTCCCAACATAGTCATCAATCCACAGTAAGCACAAATAAGGAAGCGGCTTTAACCCGCCTGAATTATTATCTCTTTAACAACTCTCCACAATTATAACCCATAAGATAAAAAAATTAATTCAAAAGTATGGTTATATTCGAAACAATATCCTAAGTTTAAACAACTTAACCCTCAGCTTGAAGCATGGAGCTTCTTTCCACATAAAAATACCAGTACAACCCTCAGATAATTGGTTGAAGATAGGAATATATTTTAAACATTATGAATAAATTTAACCATTTAAAGGCTGTAACATATACAAAAATATCCCACCAGCTATAGAAACATTCAAAGACTCAAATCCCCCTTCCATAGGAATACTTACAAGCTCACAAACATCCTTAGTCTTCTCCGAAATACCACTTCCTTCACTTCCCAAAACCAAACACAAAGGTTTATCCACTAAACTGTCCACATATTCCCGATTTAACCCCGTTGACTTTCCATTATTCCCAGGATGACCAGCTAACATTTTAATTTTAAATTCATTTACAAAACCTTCTAAATATTTCCAATTTCCTAAAACTATAGGAAGTCTAAATACTGCTCCTCTACTAGCCCGTAACGCCTTCTCGTTAAATGGGTCACAACATCCCGGTAATAAGTAGGCCCCATCCTATTTAATTAAAAAATAAAATTAATTACTATAATGGATTAAAATTTAATTTAATATCTAATCCATTTTTACCCATCTAAATGCCAAAGCTGATCTAAGTAACGTACCAAGATTTCCAGGGTCCTGTGCATTAATAATAATTTTTTCTTTTTTACGAAATTAAAAAGAAAAATAATTAAGATAGGGAAGTAGAAGAAGAACCTGAATACCATCAAGCACGAGAATTCGATGTGCATGTGGAAAGTAATTAAGATTATGTAACTCTTGTACATGATCGTTAAGATTGTGAAATGTTTTAGGGATTTTCATTAAAGCAATCATATTTATCGAATCAATTGATTGTACCCCTGAAAGTTTCTTCATTACTATTGAACTAACACGGATGACTTGATTAATTTGATTTAGTTCTTCTGGGATATCTTCATTTTCAAGCACTAGTAAGTAGTCTATGTTTGTGGATTTGTCGTTTGTTTCTTCTTGAAATTTGTGAATTTCCCTGTAAAAAGTTAATTGCACGATTGGTCCCTATATTATGAATAAAAGAAAAATATATCTATATGTTTCAGAAAGTAACAAATCTACCCACCCAATTGATAAGAAGAAAATAGTAGACACACAATATAGTTATATAGAGAGATAGGGAAAAGGGTGACCTTATAGGAGTAGAGCCAAGAACAAGAACTGAAGAATGAGAGTGACGATAAGAAGAGCTCTGACGAAGCTTAATACAGTGTTTTACAAATGGGTTTGAAGGGCTTGTGATGATTTTCTCATGGGATAATGATAATGGTAAAGGAAGAGTTTTTACTACTGAGATTCCACCATTATTATGAGATTTTGAGCTTCGCAAGAGCTTTGAAAATGAATTTGGTTTTTTAGTAGTTTGTGACCAAAGGGATGTAGTTGATGATGGCCAAAATGGGTCAACACATATCATCCTTGCAACTATAATTAGTATGCTTTCTATGCTCCTAGCACTAATATGAAGAATAATTTAGGATGAATGCTTGCACTTTTTCCCTCTAATTTAATTTATTTTTTATACTATAACTAATATATTAGAAAAATTATGTAATTTTTTTTTTCTGCATGTACTAGTTTATTATAGATAAAATAATATAATAATTTTGTGTATGGAGAGACTTTTTATGCTTATCCAGGGGCTCTGTGAGGGTGGAGAATGGTTACCCATTTGTATCCATCGCCAAGGGTCGTCTATGATCTACTCTTGTTCGCGGAGTCGGAGGAATCGCAAGTGACATTGGTGAAGGAGGTACTAAGAGTGTTCTGTGAAGAGGCGGGACAAACCGTGAGCGAGGAGAATTCCTTGATATACTTCTTAGCAAATGTGCGAGCGAGAGGGTAGAGGGTTTGGCCATAATGAGTGGATTTACTGTGAGTGATTCTTTGGGGATGTACCTTGGGACACCGATTAGGTTGCAACGCCTTCCACGTGGTTTCTTTAGAGGGGTAATAGCTAAGATGCAAAAAAAGCTTCCGAATTGGAAAGTGAGGAATTTATCCTTAGCGGGACGGGTGGTACTTGCTCAGTCAGTCTTGTCGGCAATTCCTACGTATACAATGCAAACTATGAAGCTTCCAGTCTATGTATGTGAGGAGATAGACCGTATTATTCGAGATTTTATTTGGGGCTCGTCTAGTGAAGGGAGGAAAATACATTGGATATCGTGGGATGTAATGTTTTGGCCTAAGAAGAAAGGTGGGTTGGGGCTTAGGAAGGCAAGGAATTACAATAGAGCACTCTTGGCAAAACTGAGTTGGAAGGTGTTAAATGGGGATCCCGCGTTGTGGGTGAAAGTGATTACGCAAAAGTATTTTCGGAATGGGGTTGTGGTGAGGGGTATAAAGCCGGCAGATTCGAGAATTTGCAAGAACATAATGGCTGGGATGGAGGTGTTGAATGGTGATATCAATATAGTGGGGAATGAGGGCGGAAGGGTGATCAAGTGGAGTTTGTTGCCTTCTGAGAATTATTCAGTTAAAACAGGTTATAACAAGCTTTTGGAGGTGGAAGGAAATAGGGGATTAAAGTGGGATTTAATCTGGTCTTTGAAGTGTCCGCAAAAGATCAAGTTTATGTTATGGAGGGCGGTGTGGGAGAGCCTCCCGGCTGGTAAGAATCTCGGAATAAGGGGAGTGGTAGAGGACTCGAGGTGCGGGAGCTGTGGAGAGGAGCCGGAAACTTCAGGTCACCTTTTATTTAAATGTAATTTTTATGCTAATCTTCTTTGTGAGTGTACTGCAGGTCGGTTTGGTGTTAAAGAGCAGGTACAATTGTAGCAGAGGGTTCGGGGTAGCGCGGATCGGTTCGGGGCAGCTGGTCGAGGTCATGTGAGGGAGTATGGAGGGAGGCTGATGCTGCAGGGTTTGGGCGAGGAGGTGGAGGAGGATTTGGGAATGGCGGCAGAAGGGAGACATCTGCAGACGGCGGGAATACAACAGCGGTGGGGAAGGTCGGATCAGGGGCTGAACCGTGGGGGCGCTAGGCCATCTGCATCACTGCAGCAGTTTGAAGGTCGAGCCACTGAATTAGCTGCAGATTTACAGCAGTCTGTCGCGGACAGTAGGGGGCAGAGGGAAGGGGCTGTTGGCGCGAGTCGGGTAACGCGAGAGGAGGGAAGTGAGATTGTGCAGTTGTGGACTAAGCTTTTGTCGAGTAAAGAGCTTGTAAAAGGAGTTCAGTTGAGGCTTTTAGGTGCAGCTTTCGTATGGCATGTATGGGTTAATAGAAACATGTTGTAGTTTTATCTGGCAAGGACTAAAACGCAAAAAAAAAGCTAATATATGTAATTTTTAATTCGGTGATTGATTATGTGCGGGCTTCGGGAAAAGAGCGGGATGGTGGTTTAATTGTCTCATCAAAGTGTTTTCTTGTTAAGTGGAATAAACCAGAATCCGGGGTGAAGCTTAATGTAGATGGGGCATTCGATGAGGTAAAATTTTTGGGTGGTGTAGGGGGTTTGTTCCGTAACGCTAGAGGAGAATATATGGATGGGTTTGCAGGAAGGTGTGTAGCGCGGAATTCGTTTGAAGCGGAGGTACTCGCGTTGCACTTTGGCCTAGCACAAGTGGTAAGGATGGGGTATACATCGCTAGTGATCGAGATAGACTCGAGTGAATTGTACGCGCTAGTGAAGGACAGTACGAATTCAAGAGCTTTTTCGGACACTATTATACGGGAGTGTTGTGCTATATTAGCTTGCCATCCTCTGTTTGAGGTGGTTTGGAACTATTGGGAAGCGAATCAATGTGCAGATTGGATGGCTAAGTTGGGAATAAAGAGTGAGGAACGGTTCTATGCCATATCGTGACCCACCAGATGGTCTTTGGCGACTATTAGTGAGGGATCGGTCTGGGTGGGCAACGCCTAGATTAACGTTGGATAGTTAGTTTATTTTGGAAGTTTAATTCCCGGTCTTTATAGGCCTCTTGTGTAACAAAAAAAATATAATAATTGTATAATATATATTTTTTAGTATAATTCTATTTGTAGGACTAAACACCTATCTCCTCTAAAATTAGGCCTATTATGATCTTATTCTAATTATATGTATCATTTACAATCTTTCTTCTAAATTGAGGTTATTACAAAATTGTTTTTTCTAAAAAAAACCTTTTTTAATTTAAATTTATTATATTAATAAATAAATTATTTATTTTATCACCACCATAACGTTGGACAGTCAACTCCGATTGTCAATGGCCAACTCCAACAAGTTTTTTTTAATTACGAGGGACCACCAGTTAACTCCGGCTGCGACCAGTGGTCAACGTCAGTCAACTCCGATGAGTTTTTTTTTTTTTACTTTTTTATAATTATTTGATAAAAATATATCATTGTCATTATTTTTGAATTATTCTGATCATCTTAGTTATTTTCCAACTCCGAAAAATTTCCGCGAATAACTGTACATGAATTGCAACTACAATATTGTAGTTGCACAACTACAATAGTGTAGTTGCGCTGGTACAGTTTTATAGTTGCGCAAGTACACTTTTATATTTGCGTAACTACACTTTTGTAATTGCATAACTATACTTTTGTAATTGCACAACTACACTTTTGTAGTTGCACAACTTCAATAATGCACAATTATAATAGTGTAGCTGCACAATATTGCAGTTTTGCAACTACAAATTCCAACATAGAATCAGAAAATTCTCGAAAAACATAAAAGATGTAATGTTTAGTCTCTGGACAAAAAATTTATTGCGTTCAAATATAACCATATATCAAGTCACTAAATTCTAACAAACCTAAAATACAAAAAAATTCACCATCTTTACTTTTACTCGAGAATATGTGACTAATCATTTGATGATATCTTGTCCAGTTTTATGCGTTTTTCTGATTCGCCTAAATAAACCACAATCTAAAACGAATCGAACATTTTTCTCTTGTTTTCAACAAGTTCATTTCAAGGTTCTTCAAAGTAACCATCTGAACAAAATTTACACAAATATAGTCACCATTCCTTTAAATAACAGCTAAGTAATAATCGAACATATCATATTATGTTACTAACAGAAGAATAAAACTTAATTTTACTCAAAATACTATAATACTGATCATATAGAGGAAAGCCCTTTTATTGTTAAATGGAACTCAAGTGTGAATGGAACAAAAAAAATTGAACAAATAAAAACTTAAGTGTGAAAATTCATAATTGACCACAAAAATAATTGACCAAAATATTACCTGACTTATCGCAACGGGCTAAAACTTTGGTGAAACCATCCATAAATTCAAGTAGGTTCCAAGCAATAACATATTTAATTCAAATAAAAATATTCTCACCAAGTTGGAATCATAATCTCATGATCACCACTCTTGGAGAATAAATATGAATTTTTTTCCTTCAAAAACTGTAACACTCGTCCAGTTGATATGAATGTCTCATAGTGGATATTCTACTTGTAAGTCGCTCTCTGAATTATTCTTGAAAATTAATAGATAAATGATTTAGATTTTTTTTAGTGGAAGATGTAATAACAACCCATTTTGTCCTCTCTAAAATCTCTGTATGGTTTTATGACGTTTTTCCCTGAAGCTTTCATAATGTTCCATCACCTTCACCTATTACTTCACTCATCCTCTATTCAGTATCTTTAACCTGAAAAGAAACAATATGGCCATATAAGAATTCGCATATGATCATCTCCCGTAGTAGTCCCAAATGGATATTTACTGCAAAACAATTAAAAAATACAGTATAAGACAAATTGCTCACTCCAATAGCGCATCACTTTTCATATGGTAAAAGGAGGAGCATGACCATTTGAGCCAAATGGATATTTACTGCAAAACAATTAAGAAAATGCAGACATCGCGTCACTTGTCATACGGTAAAAGGCGTTTAGCGGTCATAATAATGGCCATAATAAATATAATTTTGATAATTCTGAAAAATTGTAAAAGTGATAAGATTAGGTTAATAATAATTCGAAAGGTGAGTAGGTTCTTTGATTGTTGATGGCATAGCCAAACTGAGTTGATGATGGTGGAGAATGGACCCCGAGTGGCAGCGCTTGGTGGGAAGTTGAGTGTGAAGATGAAGAGATGATTATGGAAGCTTCAAGAATGGATGAAGATTCCTCCGGTAACTCCACCGGCTATTTGATGCAATATGTGGTTTTCTTCTTCTGGTGAGAGAAATGAGTGAACGAGATAAATTCAATGACAACTTTTATTTTATTTTTGTTATATTAATTATTATTGTAGGGTATTTAGTAAAAAACCTTATAATAGGAATGAAGATTTTCTTGGCCTATGATTAGAAGGAAGATGACATTTTAGGCATAAATTTAGAATTATCACATAGACTAATATTAGGTGTGCAGTGTGTCGTTGTTCGCAATATTTTTAGAAACTTAACTTTTGCTTTTGCTATTTTTTAAACAATGTTGTGTGGTGTTTTCTAAATCAGTAAACTGTATAAATTAGAATTTGATAGTGTATACAAATTATATTTGTAGCTCGCTAATTTCTATTTTGTGCTCCTTTTTTGTTACCTATGTAATATCTTTCAATTTGTCGGTAATATATGTAGGTTAGGGTTGTTTTTAAGTGAAATGAAATACTAAGGCCCTGTTTTGTTTGTGAAAATAATGGGTATTTTCTATTTTCATTCTCTATATTTTTTAAAATAGTAATAAAAATGTGTTTGGCTAGGAAAATGAAAACAAATTTTTGGAAAATCAAATGAAAACGCTATTATATTGGATAACGTGAAATCAGTGTTTTCTATATTTTCTGAAAATATTAAAAAAGAAACGAAAATCATTTTCTAAAAATATATTCTGAAAACAAAAATAAAAAATAGTTTCCAATACCAAACAAAGACTAAGTTATCATCTCATTTGTGTAATAGTTGATGAAACATAAAATTGTATCCATATCATTCTTTTGATTTAAAATTTAGATTGAAATTTGGTAAGTCAAAACAAAACCGATTTAATCGATCATAAACCGAACCAATCATAACATATAGGATTGGGGGATTTATTTTTTAGAGCCTCACAACTTAGGCATTAATAAACAAGATGCTGACCCCTTTCAGCCTTTAACTAGTGGTTGTACCCTAACTAAAAACCCATTAAAAGACCAAATACCCCCTTCCCCTCTTATTCATACTAATAAATCAAACAAACCCAAACAAAAACCCAATAGGGTTTCGAAACTCAAACCCCCCTCTCCAGTCCTCTCTTTCTGCGCCTCTGTACACCGGCATCTCACTGCCACCCTCCACATTCACCACCGTGCCACCTTCCACCTTCACCACCGTGCCACCCTCCCGATCCTTCACCACCATACTGCACCAGAGCAAGATAGCCACCGTAGCCCCTGCTGCGCCGCCATCCTTCACCACCATACTGCACCAGAACAAGAAAACCGTTTCCACTATCTCTGTGAAACTCCCTGCACCAGATCCGCCGCTCCCTACACCAGATCCGCCGCTCCCTGCACTAGATCCGACGTCATCATTATCTGGAGAACCACTTCCGTTCCATGGATCCGGAGAACTCTACCACCTCTGCAACTCTATTGCAACATCGTGTTTTTTTTGTGCGTTATTGGCCGAGCATCACAGACCTTACGCGAGTGTAGGTCCAGCCCATCATGTTTTTTTTTGCGTTATTGGTCGAGCATCACAGACCTTACGCGAGTGTAGGTCCAGCCCATCATGTTTTGTGCCCTTATTAAATGTCTTGTGTCAAGCCCAATTTCAAAAAAAATGTTGTCAGCCATGCTGGTCCAGCCACCTTGGGTCCAGCCTTGTTGGGTCCTGTGTTTTGTTATTTTTTGTTTAATTTTGGTCTAGCCCTTTTCTTAATACAAATGTTCCATTATTTTTTAGTGTCTAATTTGGGCCAACCCCTTTTTAAAAAAAAGGTCGAGGGGTTTAGTATATTTTGTTGTGTTTTAAAACAATAAAGCTGGACATCTTTGAATATTGAATTATGTATACAAATATTTTCCATTGGGTCCAGTCCAGTAGGGCCAAGACCTTTTCTTTGTTCCTTTTCTTATAAAAACTTGGTCTAGACATAAAGATATTTTCCGGGTCCAGCCCAGTAGGTCTAGCTCGTTTGGTCTAGACATTAGGGATCAGAAGCATTTCTTGGATTAATTTTTAAAAATACTAGTTTGTTAATTTTGCAGGTTAAAATTAAACAGTAATGAAACACTAATTAAACACTATTGTGAAACTTTTAAAAGCTTGAAAAATTAATGTATGCAAAATAATTAAAAAACAAGGACAAAAACAAACTTGTGTACATACCATTGGGTACACGAACTTGATTGGATTTTATTGGACACGCACTTGGACAAACCCGGGACATTGGACATATACAAAAAATTCATTTTATACACCTTAAAAATGTTAAAAAGAACTTAGGTCTGTACCGATAAATTTTTTAGATACGTGCCCTTGTGAATGTACCGAAAACATATATCTGCTAAGTTAACATAATAAAAAGTCAGAAAAAAGATAAATAAAAAATTAAGAAAAACGAATAAAAAGAAATTGAAAAAGAAGAGAGAGAAATACATGTTGTATAAAGTAATATGAGGATATTATAGTAAAATTGTATAGTGTCCAATTAGTAGTTAGACTTTATATAAGAATGGGCTTTATAACCTAAGAAACCCCCAAAATAGGCTGCAATTAGTAGTTTCCTTTATAGGATTTACATCTCGTATGGTTGAATTATGGGTTTCAGTTCTGGGAACTGATCCCCCTAAGATCGAATTACATTTTCACCCAGTAGGGTCAAGTATAAAATACCCAATCCGTGCTCACCCTTGACATATATTCAATGCTTATGTCCTTGTTCTCATCAAGATAGGACTTTGTGCATCTAAAGTATTACTTGAGGGTACTTGTATTTTTATAACTCATCAACTACATTAATAGTTAACAGGGTTACCAGTGAATCCATTATCACCCGTTTCAATTGTTATATATATATATATCAGATTGCAATAGGTATTTATCATATGTATACGTTGCTGTGGTCGCAAAAGACGAATGACAAAAGAATAATCAATCTCCTAATACTATCATAAACCATTTATTTCAGTTAAATTTGAGGCTCAAATTAAATTGATCTGCAGAATCAATAGTGTATTCTTGAATAAAAACTATGACCTCTTACTTACTACATAACAAATCATACAAGCGTTGAGTTACCATCATAGAAAAATTAAAAAATGACAAAATGACAAATCGACCAAAAGATTAATGATATGATCAAAAGATATACCAAATGGAAACAAAGAGGAGGAATATTTCCTCGTGAAGAATGCCTTCCTCGTAAAAAATCTATCTCTTCGGGATGCATTCCTTTTAAGGAGACTAGACAAGGATTTATTTGGTAGGCAACCTCTTTGAGTGGAGATCTCTTGCCAACACATTTATCTTTCTTAGAGTCAATATTATATTCCAGCAACTTATTAGAGATAGCAATATTCAGTTGACACTTTGATGCCCAATACACTCTTAGGGTCTTGGTCTCACTACTATATGTATAATTTTTCAAAAAATCTAGAGGAATAATCTTTTTTGCTGACCATATATGCTTCTTGTAGTCATTTAACACCCATACATGGAGCTCTTCTTCGATTTTAAACCCGAG
Source organism: Nemophila menziesii (assembly GCA_029959085.1). Taxonomy (NCBI): domain Eukaryota; kingdom Viridiplantae; phylum Streptophyta; class Magnoliopsida; order Boraginales; family Hydrophyllaceae; genus Nemophila; species Nemophila menziesii. Next base: position 142,701,497 of record JARWIR010000001.1, on the reverse strand, counting down.
TGACAACTTGTTGAGTATAAGGTGGAGATTTGCTACCTGTTCACGAATGAAGTGAAAATCGATGACAATGTTTGTAATTCTTGAATGGAAAACTGGATTCGCACATAAGTAAGTAGCGTCAATATTGTAACAGTAAATTGTTGGTGGAAAAGTTAAAAGAAGATGAAGCTCATGAAGAAAACTTTTGACCAAATTAAAAATCTGTAGCATTTAATGTTATAGCCATGTATTTATCTTTGGTGGAAGAGTGAGCTACTGTCCTTTGCTTCTTCGATGATTAACCAATCGGGGGTGAACCAGGAAAATTAATATAGGCAGAAGTTGATGTGCTATCATCTAAATTACCAGCGCAATACTCATCTGAAAGCCTTTAAGGGTGAGATGAAATGAACGTCGAAGATGAATACCATGACATGATGTGTCCTTGAGATATCATATCACATGTTTGGCTGCATTCTAATGTTTTACACTTGAACGATGCATAAATCGCGAGAGTTCATTCACTGCAAAAGATATGGCCGGCTGAGTAAGAGCGATGTATTGAAGTGCACCTATCACTTTGTGAAATTGAGTAGGATTCGATGATGATGAGCCATCTCCTAGACGAAGATGTTCAGATGTAGACATAGGTGAATGCACACCCTTTGCTTCAAGCATGTTGTTTTTTGGCAAGAAGATCACAAATATATTTGTGTCGAGAGAGTAATAGTCCATCTTTTGAGTGAGTTACTTCGACACCGAGAAAAAAATAAAGATCCTTTAGAGAAAAATGAGCAGCCAAGGTGGAAATAATGTTTTAAATAGCTAAGTTATTATTCCTTGTAACAATAATATTATCTATGTATACTTGTATACTAGTAGACAGATTGTTAATGTATAATGATGTAATAAAAATAAGGAAGTATCACTTACATCATCTTTCAATCCAATCAAAAGAAGAAGGGATTTTAATTTCATGTATTATGCTCTAGGAAGCTTGTTTTAAGTCATAAAGTGTCTTCTTGAGCTTGCAGACGTGATGTGGATATTGAGTACTAACGAACCTAGGAGGTTGACTCATAAATACCTCTTTATTCTGACTTCCTTGATGAAAAGCACTATTGACATCTAATTGACGCAACTGCCAACAATAGAGAGAATAAGACGGATGGTTGTAGGCTTGATCACTGGGCTGAAGGTGGAATGATAATCAATTAATGGTTATTGGTTGAATCCCTTAGCTACAAGTGGAGTCATGTACTTTTCTATTCTCCTATTCGGATTTCGTTTAATTCTGAAAATCCACTTGCAACCTACAACATTTTTGTTAGTATTAGACGGAACAAGTGTCCAAGTATTATTGCGAATTAAGGCATCAAATTCCTCACTCATGGTAGTGCGCCATTGCAGTAATTTTTGAGCTTGATATAATGTGGTGGTTCAATAGAGGAAGAAAAAGCAAGGGTAGATGTGAGGCATATTTTTTGAAGAGGTTTGGTTATATTATTTTTTGCTCTCGTCACCACGGGATGTGAGGTGTTAGGTAATGTAGATGTAGTTGGAGGGTGCGAGTGACGTATAGTTGTTGTGGGGGCCGGAGGGAGAATCCTGTGAGATAACAATGTAGAGAAGTCTGAACGAGTAGGAACATGTAATGGGTGAGTGGATGATGAATCATTGTTGGGTGGAACTGAATTGTTGGTGGTTGGAACTGGCTGAATGTTGTCTAGAGAAGATGATGATGTAGAAGAGACTTGGTGAGGCTGTTGGTTAGGTATATGATAGTATAAGGATGAATCTGAGTGAGATAAGATATTAACCCATTGTTTATGTGTGGAGGAGGAGACAGAGGGTTGCTGCTGCATTTTTGCGAAAGGAAAGATTATTTCGACAAACACTACATGATGGGAAAGATAAAACTTGTTGGATGAGATATCTATACATTCATACGCGTTGTGAGATGTAGAATAGCCAGGGAAGACACGTGACTTGGACTTTGGCTCTAGTTTATGACAAGCGTATGGTTTTAACCACGGATAACAAATACACCAAAATATTTTTGGTTTAGTGTAGTTCGGATTATCACCATATAGAGATCCAAAAGGAGTTTTACTATGAAGAAGGGGAGTGGGTAGCCTATTAATAAGGTACACCGTTGTTTGACATGACAAGGGCCAGTAATGAAGAAGGACAAAAGATTTATATAAGAGGGAAAGAGCAGTCTTGAGTATGTGACGAATGACGCCGTTCTACAAAACCTACAACTTGTTGAGTATAAGGTGGAGATTTCAAATGTTGTATGCCAATTTTTTTTTGAGAATGACAGAGTGGCCGATATATTCACCTCCACCGTCTGAGTATAACGTGATACTAAGAAGTTGAAAGTGAATTTCCACAATGTTCTTAAAGTTAATTTACAAAGATGTTTGTTGTGTCCGATTTAAGAAGAAGAGGGTATAACCAATTATATATGGTAAAGTGGTCTATGTATGGTTCTAGTTTGGAGTGACAAACTTTGTCTATATGACCAAATTTATTACATAATTGGCATTGAACTCTTTGAGTGCCATTCCAATAGTTTGGACACCATTGATTATATGATTGCTAAGAGGAGAATTGATTGAAGGATTGGCTATTTTTACCAATGGAGCCTCTTGACACTTGATTGTTTTGTGTCGATTGAAATCCCTGGAAGTCTGAGTGGCCTTTATTGTTGTTTGAAATTTGACCACGTCCTCTACCGTATCTTTTGTTCATGAAGTAATCTGTTACAACTTTCTAGTCTTTCTTCGCTTTTGCTCGCTTGAGAAACGATTTATGGTTGACAAGTTTATCAAAAATCTCTTTAAAGGAAATGGGAGAATCAAGAGCACAAAGAGATGCACATATCTCTTTATACTCATCATTGAGTCCAGATTACACTGTAATAATTAATTCATCATCACCTAAAGGGGAGACAACAAGGGCAAGCTCGTCCGATAAGGATTTGATGTTATACAGGTAATCAGCTATGGGAAGATTTTATTTTGTAGTTTTGACAAGGGTGTCATAAAGACCATATATCCTTGTTTAGGTTCAGGTATAAAATACCCAATCCGTTCTTACCCTTGATAGATCCAATTCTTATGTCCTTGTTCTCATTAAGATAGGGCCTTGTGCATCTAGTATTAATGAGAGAGGCCAAATGTCTATCCCAGAAAAAGATAGAGAGAGAGAGAAAGCTGGTGAGAGGTTAGAGGTTTTTCTCATAAATCTTCCCGGTCTAGCTCCTACCCGCCTTCTATTTTCTAGATTTCTTCGTCTAGGCGATGAATCAAACACAAACACAACAAGATCGAAAAGTTTCATCGACCGATTCGGATACAGGGGACAAAAAGCTACTTCACCAAGATTCCTCCACCAAGGAGCCACAGACCCTAAGAACCTCACGTCTTGGTTAAACTCGGATGCCTGGTCAGTCTCGAGCATGACTAGCCTCACGTTAGCTCATAACTCACCGGAGGTTGGTCTCCTTGGAACATCTAAGGAAGGTAAAATGGTGAACTTGAAAAAGGATTTGGGGAAACATAAACCAAGATTGTCTACCATTATTGAGGAAGAATTAGATGCACCCCATTTGGATAACTTGAAGGAACAAGCTTCACAGAATCAACTCACCGGATTGGAGAGCTTGAAGGGCGCATGAAGGCCGTGACTAGTTTGAGAATCTTGGTGCATTTGACCTATCAATTGAGGCTAAAACAATATTTTTCCAAATCTTGTAGAAGATTTAATAAACAAATAGTGGAGAAAATTTAGGATGAACTTGTTGCACACAAAATGTTTGATAAAGTGTCTCAATCAAGTTTTTTAGGGGAAAAGGTGACAAAGGAGAACTTAGTTGAAGGCTCTTGTGCATCAACGAATATGGTTAATTGAGGGCATGAAATGACCACTAGGCGACTCGTGAATTTGACTAGGAATGGAGTTACAATATTTTGAGCCCGTAGAGGGGAAAATAGGTCAAATATTGGAGAGTGATGTGTTGACCATTGAACAAGCGTTTGGGTTCTCACTCATAGGTTATGTGGCGGGGAAGAAGTCACCTGATTTGAAGGATATTTGTACAATCGTGAAGGAATGGAAGGTTGGGTACAAGTGGCTTGTATTCAAGTTCGATAAAGATGAGGATAGGGTGAGTATTCTCACGAAGAGACCTTTTGTTTCTTATGGGAAGATTCCTCACAAAAACTCTGGAATTTGTCGAACTTGGGCATCTTGAGATCACCAAAATATTTTCATAGATTATCTTTCGAATTTTTTTAGGATAAGCTTGCACTATGGGTTAGCAAAACTTGCCTCACAGGTGGGTAAGCCTATACGTACCCATGTGATTAGTATCGAAGGTGTAGATAGTTATGCTAGAGTGATTGTGGACTTGGATTTGAGCAATGAGGGCAAAAATGTAGAGGAGTATGGATCGCATAATTGGAAGAACCATCAGGTTAAAGTCGAATACAAGAATTTACCCCATGTTGTAAGAAGTGCAAAGTGTTCGTGCATTTGGAATCTAAGTGCTTTTATGAGTTTGAGAAAGGGGAGAATGTTGGTGGGAAATATAAACGGAGAAGAGAAGATAAACAAAGAAGAGAAGATAAACTTATCTACACCCTTTGAGATCATCCCGTCGTTTACTTTTTAAGTTAAAATTCATGTCGCCATTTTTAATTTAGTCAATAATACTCAACTCATAATCAAAAAAGTAAATTGGCCCAAAAGATCAGTAACTTATCCTCCTTCTCCATAATGGCCCAACATACCCATTTATAGCTCAAATTTTTTTTGACTTTCATATCCACCTGAGCCACACCATACCTATTTGTTCCAGTTCTTGATCAACACCACGCCCAGTATCAACTATAGTATTTTATCAATCGGCGATGAAAACTTAATGGTAAGCCAAGATAAAACACACTTTCAATTTGTTAAGAACTAAAGATTGAGAGACACCAACAAAATTGCGAACTCTGTAAATAAAACAAACAATAAATTGATTTGATTTAGTCCCATCAGATAAAAGGACCCAATAAAGTTAACATTTATCATATTAATTCTAGGATGATTTGTAAACTCCTTGATCATCAATTTCTCGTTATACACGGAAGCATGTTAGTTTCATAAGACATATACAAACTATCTGAGATTTGATTCAGAGTTTCATTCATCAGATATCTTAAGTGGTCTTAACCCAACATTTCATTCTGATGACACATTATATCAATTGATCCAACCTTTGGAATTATATCATCTACCCATTGAGAGAATATATTGTGTCCCATTATATTCCTATGAGTTGATACTGAAAATTCATAGGTTGTTATATCAGACAAAAACTCTAAGATTGGTAAACCTTGATCAGATGCTTCTGAACTACTATTTTATGTCTCCTATGACACTTTTTTACTAGGTAAGCCTTTCCATAGTCTTGCTACTAGGGTGTGCACGTGTGGGTTTTGGATGAAAAATGCCCAACCCACAAACCGCCCGTTCTTGTGCGGGTTTTGGAAAATAAGACTCGCACCCGTCCGACACATTTTATAACCCAATGAACTTGGGTTGTGCGGGTTGTGGGTGCATTGCGGGTGATTTAGTTTGATAAATAAGCCGATGTCATATTCATATTCATTCGGCGAGTTGAATTCATATTACAAACGAAAGTTGTAACAAGAAATATAGTTTAGGACACTCTTATGCATTTCAAATCATCTCTCATTAAAAGATATAAAATGAGATTTTAGGAAAATAAATTTATGAATTAAACAAAGAATAGAGATAATATCATAATTGAAACGAAAAACATATTCATTAAATAAAATATTATTGAAATATTTAGGGATTTCAAGAATTTAAAGGAAAAAAAAATGTAAAGTGTGAAGTGCATGACCCCTACTATTTTTTTATTAAATAAAATAAGCAATACAATTTTTTCTTCTTTTTCATATTATAAGGTAAGTTTCAAGTTTAAAATCCATAACCCGCAAAAAATGTATATTTTTTCAAATATTTAAACCGCAACCCACCTAATAAAAAACTAACTCGTATAATTTTGAGTTAGTGTAATTAGGTTGGTCGGGTTATGCATGTTTTTTAACCCAATGCACACCTCTACTAGCTACTTTTTTTATATGTCCGTAAAAACTCTAAACCTGTCTTCCCTGAATATTTAACAAAGTGTTATGGTACATATATTTTAAAAAATTTATAATACATACCACATAATTATATTTTCCTAATGAATTTTGGCCTTAAGATTGTACAAATGGCGAGGAGTTAAATGAAGATCAGGTTAATTTGTTTTACACACTTTAACACCTGACGAGGTTTCATACCAGCTTTCAGTCATTTTTTTGATATGTTTAACTACTTCGTCAGTAAAACTACGACTATGTAAATGTTCAACCATGTCTTTTAATGGTTCGTGATTATGTTCACTATTTTTTACCGTGAGACCATAATCATCGTCCTCCTTTTTACCAATGGCTTCAGAAGGACAATTTATGAGTCATGAAGAAGCTTTTCTTTTGTGTTTACTTTCATCAGTTTTATGCCGGCTTCGATATACACCTCTTCTATCACAACCGATAATTACTATTTTTTCCTTTCTAGATTTTTTAATTGTTACCACCTATCCTTAAGTAGCACTGTAATTATTTACGTGTTCTATAAGATACTCACGGTCTTGAAAAGTTCCAGGTGGAGGAGGAAGCATTAAGTTGTGCCCTGAGGACTCTGTATTGTTAATCAGTTCCATGCAAGACCTGGAATTTAACAGAAGAGATTTAAGGTATTTTATAAGTGAAGTATGATTTTGTTTGTGTTTCGTTTTCTTCTGTATAATTTGAGATGCAAGAGAAAGGAGTGGGAATTTGAAGGTTCAACTAAATAAAAGTGATCTGACTCCTGACTCCTGAGTGAGAATTCAAAGAATGGGAGGTCAAACAGACGTCCGAATCGGGTCGGGTCAAACCGGAGTTAGGTTGACACCGTGTGAAGTGTGAACGGACCATTAACAAACTGATCTGTTAAGCATATCGGCCCATAGCCTAATTGATATATTAATCTAATAAAGGACTGGTTAGGTCAAAACATGCCTAATTTAATATGTATAATACCATAATCTTCACATAAAATTAAAAAAAATGAAAAACATTGAATTATTGAAAGGAATTATCACTAAACAATTGTCATTTAATACCAATTAATATAATTAATAAATAATATTATAAAATTATATTATTCTTCATTTAATCCTATTTTTTATTTTTTTCTTTCTCTTTTTTATATTCTATTATTTTGAAATATATAATAAATTAGAAATAAAATTTGTGTTTTATACTAATAATATATAGAAAATATATACACTAAAAAATCAATCTAGATTTATACTACTATAATGATGTCTATACTATTAAATTGTAGATATATACCACTAGAATCCATCTAGAATTTTAATATTAGAGAGTATATAATGTTGGTAAGAATTTTAATATTAGAGAGTATATAATGTTGGTAAAATAATGATCAGTACTCGATAAATGAGATAATCACAAGAAATGTATTTAAGTACAAAATAAACTTACAACCAGTCACATGTAGATAAATAATGATTACAACCAAATGCTTACACCAAATTCTGAAAATTCTAAGTAATAGTGTGACCTCTAAAATCACTTTGTTAAAAAAAGATATTTCGTATATAGTCAGTATCCTTTAAGGGATTACCATTACTACTCTAATCTAAGATCATAATCGTTTTAGAGAGGAGAAGAGTTTAGGAGCTTTACATTTTCAAGCGAGTTGTTGTCTTCTCTTAGTATAGTTGAACAAATGACCTAACCCCTCTTATATAATAGTTTGGTAAGCCTACAAAGTGTTCACCATAAATGGATGTAATAAATTTCACCATAAAAGGTTGTAATAAAATGCCTATCATAAAGCCAAACTGTATTATTCTTTTCTATGAAACCTAGAAAGAACGTGGATGGTTCTCTAAAAAAAGGGAGATGACGTATCTGGACAAGGCTTGTAACTTATGTAACAAGTGAGTCATAAGTGCAGGAGGTTCATATTGTTGAAGATAGGAGAATTCATGATGATCGTTTAATGCAGGATTTTTTTATCATTGGGAATATGAGCAATGAAATGACTGACAGCTCTTTGAACATGCACTGGTAGACTCGGTCCCAACACGATAAATTTGCTCCCAAAAATGTTTTTATTTTTTATAATTCTCCAAGACTCCCCACGATCACGCCACGCCACACCTCGCCTCATTGTTGATGGTGTCGGGTCAGGCCGGGAGGTGGGTGGTGGTGAGCGCGTGTGGAATATATTTCTTATTATTCATTTCTAGATTTTTTATTTTTTAAAGGATATAGAAGGGACAATCATGTAAAATAATATTTTCCTTCCTCCACTTTTTATGTGGGTCATTTAAAAAAAGACTCTTGGTCTTCTTCTTCTCCAAGTGCATGAAATTATATAAAAAACTCTTAAGTTCCTTCTAGTTTCCAACAATCCCCCACTCAGGCACTAGGAAAAAAAGTGAACAAGTTTTATTGCACACTAGCTTTGGGTAAATTGTACTTAAGTGGCAATATCTTTCGACTTTAATTGACATGTAGTAAAGTGAAAGAACCACCAAATCTCGTAAAGTGAACATACTCTTGGACTTGATGTTCTTTGGTAAATACCCTCACAACACATACTCTACCCGCTAATAATTATAAATTCCTTGATCATCACCCTTTCATACATTAGCGTATCTTCACGAATGTCTACCCAAAGTAGACTACCCCTCTAGGGTCTTAATATCATTAAGAGAAATGGAGATCATCTTCGTCATGTATTTATCAAATTCATTAAGTCCTTCTCAATAGGATCAATATTACGGGTTATGAATTCAATGTGAGTTATAAACCTATCTTCTAATATTTTCAAGAATTTCTATCCAATGTATACTCCCCTATAGGAATTTAAGATCCTGTTAAAAGCAATGTATCTCAACCTCTTAGGTGGATTCATCAAGCCTTCTTAATAAGTTCACCGCTAACTGCTATGAATGCATAAGAGTTTATACATTCATCGATAAGATATGTAAAGAGAAATATGCCTCAATCTCATTGGCTATTACATCAAGTCCTTGTCAATAGGACCATTAATAATGGATATAACAATATATACATTCAACAATAAGATCTTTACGGAATAATATGCCTCAATTACTCATCAGTGAATTCATCAAGTACTTCTCAATAGAACCACCAATAGTGCCTATGAATCCATTAACAGTTAATAAACTACTGTTTACATACAAATTTACACCACAAGGATGGAATGATATTGCATGACATGGACTCATCTACCATATGTTCCCCCTTAATGGGCTTTAGCCCCACCCTCCTAAACATTTCTAGGACTACTAATGTCTCTATATATGTGATAGATTAATATAGTAATAAAAAATCATTTTATGATCATATTGTTCTTAGTTGAGGTATTTTTCCCTATTATTTAATATATTCTCATTTCTTGTCTAGTTTAAGAGATTTGCTACTTCTAGAGCCATTTGTGCATAATTTGTGTGTTTAATGTGAAACTCTTAGGTACATGGATGATATTAGATCCCAAAGAATGGATAAGAAGTCGATAAAAGGAGATCAACCCCGAAGAAAAGAGTTAAAGAACAAAGAAGCCATTTTTAGAAAGTGCAAGAGTTGTCAGCCAGATTTAGGAAGTGAACTATTCAAGGTGCCACGCGGTATTGAAAATATATTCCAGAGGAGCTATTTTATATCCATTTAGTATTTTGAGTTAGGAACGAGTATTATTTGACTGTTTGTGATTTGGAGCTAAAACAAAGAAATTATTAAAGTTGCAGCTGGCATGGCTCGAATCAATCCATTCTTGGAGGAAAATGTTTTTGGGTTAGGTTAGGTCACTTAAAAGAAGACCATGATCCATAATACATTTTCAAAACTATAAATATCAGAATTTAAAATTAGTAATAGGTCATTTCTTAGTATTTATTAAGAATTTCAGCTAGAGAGAATAAAGAAAGTCGACGGAGTTGAAAGAAACAGAAGCTGGAGCATCACATCATCACTTCTGTATCATTCGACCGCTACCATTAGGGTAAGTTATCTTAAATTTTTTGCTTAAACATGTTTATAATCTTTTCGTTTTTTGGTTTTATTTTAATAGTTATGCACTAAGTTTCTCTTATCTTGGGTGTGCGTTATGTATAAACCTTGATTACATTTTTGCTATTTTATACTATTTGGGAATCCGTTGTACTTTTAATTGAGAAGTTAATTTATAAATGCGTGTGAATTATATTATTTAATGATTTCTAGAGCCTATACACCTCTAAATTGACCTAAGTTCGTAAATTATGACCTTAGTTGGGGGTTTAGGGATAGTTAGGGTTCATATTCGTCTAGTGTGCGACAGTATTCCTAACTGGTTGCCTAACTAGATAGTCAATAGGGTTAGATTTAACAACCGATGATTATGTAAAGTCCTGATGTCTCCCCATTTTTCATGAATTAATCTTAGTTGGAGACATCATTTTAGGTGTATTTATTAGGTTATAGGTCGATTTTCTCATGATTTAGTACACTTTCCTATTTCGTGTCTTGATTTAATTATTTATTATTTTTAGAGCATATTGGGTTTAATTGTTTGTTAATTGTGAAGCTTTAAAGATATATGGTAATTAATTAGAGGCCACGTTAATTCTAAGAGATAAAAGAAAGAGGATAAACATGAAAATTGGAGATAAAGGCAAGAAATATGAAAAAGGAAAAGATAAAGTTGCCAAATAAATCTAAATTCCAGCAGCTACGACTACAAAAGGGCTTATATCTCAAGATTGGCTAGGAATTTGGAAGAATGGTCTAAAGAAAAGTTAAAGATCTTTCCGAGATGATTAGTTTAGACTATTGGAACACGTCAAACGGATAAGTATTGAATCAGTTACGGCCAAAACAAAACAACATCAGAATCTTACATTTTCTATATTTTAGGGTTACGAATTTGAGTTGGGCTTGGAGTCCAATACCTATCTTATACTCCAAGAAATGTTTTAGGGTTTCCTATACCCTATAAATACACCCTCTTATCATAATAAAATCATCATTGGCTAGGCCTTAACCCAGGAAGAAGCTTACAACACAAGAAGAGAAGTCTGGAAGAAGTTGAACACCATATCATGTCTTCTTCAACCTTCAGATTTGTAATTGTTTCTTTTCTTTCCTTAGTATGAATTAATTTGTTTAGCATTGAGATTTAGCATATATGTATGAACCCTAGTTTTTCTATCTGATTTGGATACATCGTATTTAATTTGAATTCATGTTTTATTCCCTGTTTATGTATTTTGATTTAATGGCTATTTTCCTTGCGGTGCGCAACGTATATGATTACCTTAATAGTAGTTAAATGGTCAACCGGAAGGGGTGTCTAATTATTGAAACACCACATAGCGTCTAGAACAAGGCTCAGACTTGACAAATCAGCCTAACTAGATAATCATTAGGGTATGTTTTCACCACTATCACCATGTTTTAAATTGAATTGCGTAGGGCCATGGTGGCGCTTGATAACCCTAAGTTTAGGCTGCCTCGTGGTTGTGCCGTAGCCCTCTTAGTCCCTCTCAAGTTATAAGGTATGTGAATTTAGAGTCCTAATTATTGCATATCACATGATTCACCCTTACACGATAAAATAAACAAAACTAGTGGGGATTAGTTGCTAATTTCTCAAGCTAAACTATCATACTATTTGTTCTTCTCTTTTATTTACTTTTCTGTCTTTTAAATTATTAGTCTATTTTTCTTATTTGAAAATCAAGAAAAAATCTCTTTTCTTTTATTTTCTTGTGTATTAATCTGATCTAGCTTTCATATCTGCACTTAATAATTTGCATAAGTTCTCTCTAACTTTCGTTGTCTTTGAGGAACGAATCTTACTTATCATTTAAAACTTGCATACGTCCTGTATACTTGTAGAACCGTGCTCAGCCTAGGGTATTTGTTTTCACTTATTTTATTCATTATTATATCACACCTTAGGCGACACCAAGTTTTTGGCGCTGCTGCCGGGGACTACATCTTATTCCTTGTGCATATATCTAGTGCTTTTATTTCAGTTAGTTCTATTTTACGCTTTTGTCTTTTAGTTTTTATCTTTACAGATTACAGATAGCGAGCCCAAGGAGACTTGATCTTCCCATCACATTCAGAGTGCAACCATGAGGAATCCGCACTCCCGAAATCCAAGCCGCTAAATTTAGACCAGATCCAGGCATGATAGCGCAATTTGCGAGTCATGGACAATTTAGCGGTGCTGCACAACAAGATCCGGTCTGGTATGTTTAGAAATTTATGCAGATCTGTGACGCTTATATCACCAAAGGCGTTACAAAGGAGCAGATGTATTACATTATGTTCCAGTCTCTTTGACCGGAAATGCAAGCGATTGGTATGATACCCAACACCCTGATGTTATTCCAGATTGGGACAAGCTTCAATCCAAATTCCTAGACCGATTCTATCCGGTTAGTAGACGATTAAAAGATATGTTGGAGCTTGAACAATTTATGCAGGAAGACGGAGAGAGTGTTGGTGAAGCATGGTTACATTTTAATGAGATGAAGGTGAGATGTCCATTCCATGTATCATCGCCAAAATATTCATTAACCATGTTCTATGGAGGACTCAATCACGAGTCCAGAAGATGAGCAGATTTGTTAGGAGATGAGGGTTTCGTATTATTAGATCCTGAAGAAGTTGGAAATATTATGGTGAAAGTTCTCGAGGCCGAGAGAAGTTGGACGATTGAATCAGAAAAACAAGAAGAGACCTCAGAATCTATGAGGCTCAAAGAGTTAAACCAACAACTCAAGGAATTTCGAGAACAAGCGCGAACAATAGCTCAGGTGAATCTAGTACATACTTTACCTTTATGTCCAGGTTGTGGAGCAAGAAACCATTAGTGGGAGAATTGCATGAATAATCTAGCTTCGATTTCCTTCGTATCTCATCAAAGAAACCATTATTCTAATGGTTATTATCATCCTTAAGGAAGTTACGCTAATTATCAGTCCCCACAAAATCAAAATTGGGTCGGAAATCAAGAGACTTATTATCAACCTCGGCCTCAATCTTACTATCCACCACAACCTATCTATCAAGAAGCGCTGATCTATAAAGAAATCTACCAAGAAGCGCCAATTTACACAGTAGCTTATCATGAACCACCTCAATATTTAATGCAACAAGCTACACAAAAGAAACCTTCGAGTTTGAATTCAAGTATGGCTGCACTGATGAAAGTAGTTGAAGAAAATATGAAGATGAGCCAGCTAAGAATACAAACCCAATACAAGGTAATCAAGAATCTCGAGCATACACTGTCACACATGGCGAGTACACTTCAGAACAGGCGAAAAGGGTAACTCCCAAGTGATAGTATTGCTCCAAAAGATTATGCTTGTCATGCAGTTGAATTAAGAAGTGAAAAACAATTACCTCCGCCTAGAGTAGAACCAGAACCAACCTCTATCCCTAAAGTGGTTGAAGAAACAAATGAAGATAAGGTAGAAGAGGTAATTGAACAAAAGAGTGTCCCAGAGAAGACACCAGAAAAGAAGAAGATCTTAGTGGTAAACAATACACATCCTCCTCTACAATTCCCATCACGTGTCAAAAAGCAGAACAATGAAAAAGAATTAAAGAGGTTCCTTGACATGGTGAACAAGTTAAATATCAACATCCCGTTTGTAGAAGCTCTCACAAGAATGCCAAAATATCTTAAATTCATGAAGGACATTCTTTCTAACAAACGAAGTTTAGAAACTGAAGAGATGAATGGGTTGCCAGAGGAGTGCAAAGCTAAAAATGAAATAAAGTTACCACAAGACGCGCATACACCCCAGAATTTTCGGATGAGACCATCCATGGCTACAAAGAATAGATCTGAAAAGTTCGTGGGAGTGAAAGGCAAGGGATTCAAATTTCGCATGCCAAATGTTAATAAACTTGCTTGTTGCTGTGGAGGTGATGTTCAACCATGACCGAGGTAACACATCAAACTTAGAAGACGTTAAATAAAAGTGTTGTATGGGAGACAACCCGCAATTTTTTTTATGTTCTTATATTTTTAATTCATGTTTAGTTTAGTGTTTTTAGTTATTATTGCGTATTTGAGAAAGGTATTAGTGTTTTTGATGTTCAAGAATTAAAGAAATCGAGTTAAGTAGGAAAACGAATTTTTTAGGCATATTCTGATTTGCCCACCGGTATTGCCGGTCACACGACCGGTATGCCGGCGGGTCAAATATACGAGCCCTCGGGTACTCGTCTCGGGTTCTTTACCGAGAGTGGATTTTCGAAAGCTGATCGCACCGGTATGCCGGCCCATTCCACCGGTATGCCGGTCAACCAAAACACGAGGCCTCGGGTGTGCGATTAGGGTTTCTTGCTGAAGGTGACTTTTCAAGGAGCCGCTCACTGGTATGCCAGCCCATATGAGCGGTATACCAGACCGCGCCGCTGGAGAGATAAAAAAATGCATTTTTTAGGTTATAAGGAAGAAGAGGTTGGTCTATAATGAATTTTACAATCCTTAAGCCTCTCTTTCTTCTCCAAACCTCTCCCAACTCCATCAAAGCTTCATCAAACCTTCCCTAAATATCAAAACACTACCCAATAACCATAAAAACACATCAAATCTTCTATCCACATCATTGCGAAGAAGATTCAACCACCTAAATCTTACCAAAACACTTTGAAACCAAGAATCAAAAGCTTAAACTTCAGAAATTCATCCAACAATTTCTTAGATCCATACCAATCCATCAAGAATCCATCTTACCCATATAGAGAATCATCATCAAAACAACTTTCCTAACCCAATTAAAGCTTGTACAACCAATAATCAAGAGTTTCAAATTTCAAGAGTGGTTAAAGCTTTGAGTTGGGGGTCAATGAGATGATTAAGAGAACATAAACAATATCTACTGTAAGGGAGATGAAGAAAAGCAAGGTATTGGGTTCTATTGAGAAGAAATCAAGTGAGAAAAGTTCTAGTTCCAACACAAAGGGTAAAACAGGTCAAGAGAAGAGAGGTCAGCTAGCTGTGTTCGATTCAATGGGCAAAAAGATTCCAGCTTTCATGAAGAAAACAACACAACCTCTACAGATCGAAGGTCCTACACCCGAGGAAAAAGAGAAAGTTTCAAGGGCCCTGATAGCTTCTGCGAAGAAACAATAATAGGAACTTCCTTTTGCTTATAAGAAAGTATTTGAAGAAAAAGTTGGTAAAGGAGAATGCAAGAAGATTCTTGGAGATTTAGTTAAAGATTGGGTTGGTTTACGTTCATGGTAAGGCGTTCTAAAAAAATGCTATCTTATTGAATTGTATTTTGAGGGGAGAAGAAGAGGATGTGGCACAGTTGATCTATGAGGAGGTGATGCGATTTTCGGTCTCTCCTATCTCGTTATTCAATGAAATATCCTACTATGATCACGTGTCTTGTTCGGAAAGCGAATATGATTTTGGGTGAAGAAGAGACACTTGAGTTTAAGATGAGTAACAATTTTGACAATGCTTAGATCATGAAAGTTATGAGAGTAATTACGCAACTTTCAAAAGAAGAAAAGGAGCACATCATAACACTCCTTGAGCAATTAAAGAAAAATCCAGCAAATACTTTCTTGGATGTCGACAATGCGAGGCAATAGCCTCGAAGAGTATGTTTTCTTTCTTCCCTACCATTTCTTTATGTGCAATATGTGTGCTAATTTTAAATTTTATTTCTTTCTTGAGTCTTTTTTTGAGTCGTGGGGACACGACTCAATTTTGAGTTGGGGGTGGGGATTCGTTATCCTCATCTTCCCTTCCTGTTTTTGTATAAAATTTGATTTTTTTAGGTCTAAATAGGCATACAATATGTTGAATGTACGTATTTGACCATGATTTAATTAGGTCAATGATAGTAAGTAGTATGTTTTTGAAAGATGTCATAAATATGTTTAGCATGCATGTATGAAAACAGGAAATAAAAGATAAAAAAGTTAATGAGCAATGCTAAGAAGTCACGTTGAAACTTAGGGAGAGCTATTTGGTGTGTAGAACGTGAGGTTTGAAATTAGGTGAAAACCCGCTTATCTATGAACTAGTAGTGAAAAAGTAACAAAATCAGGTAGTTAGAAAAGTGAATAAGGCAGTTCTTTCATATTGAAGCCACTTGAAGCCTTTTTAACCTTCTCACCCTTTTTATTTGATTATTGTATTATTTATCCATCTTAGCCCCTCTTAGCCTTTCTAAAGCCTTTTATTTAACCACATTATAAACCATACCCTTAGTTTTTAGGACTTATCTATATGACCCGCACTCGAATCGCAAAACCTGAGACAAGTCGTTTTTAGAGCTTGAGTTTGGGGTGGTGGGTTTCATCATTAGGGAACATTGTGTTTGGGAAATTGTAATTTTGATTTTATTGATGATGAAAAAGTTATTATTGTAACCCTTTGCCGGGGTAATAGTGAATGAAAAAAGCTGAAAAGCATGAAGTGAAAAGAAAAAAAAATATATATGAAAAAAATAGCATGATATCTCGAACATCAAAAAGAGAGTCATAGCTATACAAAAGAAAAATTGATATGAAAAGAATATATATTCGGACCGGCAAAGTGGAATTTATATATCATCATGAAAGGTTTTATTTGGGATTATTGGGGATGCACATCAAAAGCATAAAAAATTGGGTTGAGTGAGAACATCTTCGAGTGAAAACTCAAGATCTAGGGCGATTTGTTGATGGAATGTGAGGAGAGAGCCAAAAGCTCACTTTTCATTATCCAAATATACCATACCGTCCCTAAGCCCCGTTATAACCATAAAGACCTTAGGATTTCTATCTGCTTGGTGGAGAAACAGTTGAGTTATTAGGTAGTAGGTGAGTGGACCATTGGATGCTATATTAGGACCTATGAACAACCTATAACCTTTAGCACGAACTAAGTTGAGACCTCTCCTTCTGGCATTGAGAAATTAATTTGGACTTGAATTTATGGATTGTTGATTATGTGTATATTAAGAATATGTGTGCATTATTTCTTGAGAATTACTACATGAGACTTTTTATATATTTTGCTCTAGGATCATTCATTGTGTTCTGTTCTTATTCTCCTCCTACTTCTTCTTCTTGTTTATTTGACTACCTACCGTTCTTTATTCTTATTGTATCGGGACGATACAACTTTGAGTTGGGGGTCTTGATGTCTCCCCATTTATCATGAATTAATCTTAGTTGGAGACATCATTTTAGGTGTATTTATTAGGTTATAGGTCGATTTTCTCATGATTTAGTACACTTTCCTATTTCGTGTCTTGATTTAATTATTTATTATTTTTAGAGCATATTTGGTTTAATTGTTTGTTAATTGTGAAGCTTTAAAAGATATATGGTAATTAATTAGAGACCAAGTTAATTCTAAGAGATAAAGGAAAGAGGATAAACATGGAAATTGAAGATAAAGGCAATAAATATGAAAAAGGAAAAGATAAAGTTGCCAAATAAATCTGAATTCCAGCAGCTACAAACCTAAAACGGATTATATCTCAATATTGGCTAGGAATTTGGAAGAATGGTATACATCAAAGTTAAAGAGCTTTTCGAGACTATCAGTTTCGACTATTGGAACGCGTCAAACGGATAAGTATTGAATAAGTTACGGCCAAAACAAAACAACATCAGAATCTTACCTTTTCTATATTTTAGGGTTACGAATTTGAGTTTGGCTTGGAGTCCAATACCTATCTTATACTCCAAGAAACGTTTTAGGTTTTCCTATACCCTATAAATACACCCTCTTATCATAAGAAATCATCCTTTGCTAGGACTTAAGCCAAGAAGAAGCTTACAACACAAGAAGAGAAGTCTGGAAGGAGTTGAACACCATATCATGTCTTATTCAACCTTCAGATTTGTAATTGTTTCTTTTCTTCCCTTAGTATGAATTAATTTGTTTAGCATTGAGATTTAGCATATATGTATGAACCCTAGTTTTTCTATCTGATTTGGGATACATCGTATTTAATTTGAATTCATGTTTTATTCTCTGTTTATGTGTTCTGATTTAATGACTGTTTTCCTTGCGGTGCGCAACGTATAGGATTACCTTAATAGTAGTTAGATGGTCACCTGGAAGAGATGTCTAATTATTGAAACACCACATAACATCTAGAATAAGGCTTAGACCTGACAAATCAGCATAACTAGATAATCATTAGGGTATGTTTTCACCACTATCACCATGTTTGGAATTGAATTGCTTAAGGCCTTGGTGGCGCTTGATAACCCTAAGTTTAGGCTGCCTCGTGGTTGTGCCGTAGCCCTCTTAGCCGCTCTCAAGGTCTAAGGTATGGCAATTTAGAAACCTTATTATTGCATATCACATGATTCACCCTTACACGATAGAATAAACAAAACTAGTGGGGATTACTTGCTAATTTCTCAAACTAAACTATCATACTATTTGTTCTTCTCTTTTATTTACTTTTCTGTCTTTTAAATTATTAGTCTATTTTTCTTATTTGAAAATCAAGCAAAAATCTCTTTTCTTTTATTTTTCTGCGTATTAATCTAATCTAACTTTCATATCTACACTTGATAATTTGCATAAGTTCTCTCTAACTTTCGTAGTCTCTGAGGAACGAATCTTACTTATTATTTAAAACTTGCATACGTCCTGTAATCTTGCAGAACCGTGCTCAGTCTAGGGCGTTTATTTGCACTTATTTTATTCATTATTTTATCACACCTTAGGCGATACCAGGTCCCCTGCGCCAAATTCCCTAATAGTGTTGAGGATTCCTTCTAAGCTACCCTGACGGGGGTTAGAAGGATTATAGAATCCCGACCAGTTGTATCAACTCAATTCGCCCTTGTAATTAAAATATCACTTCAGTAGGATAAGTGCATACTAGTAAACCTAAGCTAATCTATTCCTTATTCTTTGTAACTTATTTATATGTATTCTTAGTTTAATTTTTAATTGCATCGTAGTTATTAATTCAAAAATAAAACATATATCTATTTCTTTATTTTTATCTTTTACTATAAACATCTAAAACCATCTACGCTTTCATAAGACACAAGTTCGAAGCCAACTACTTAAATCCCTGAGAAACAAACCATTATTTTACTTACTTATTACCTGTAACAATCCATACACTTTCTGAAAGTTAATCCCGTTCTCTCAAGGTGTGTGTGTTTTGCATCATTATTTTATCACACATTGGTAGACAAAAACTACTCTTCTGGTTATAAGCCTTTAGTAAACGAATCAACTAGCTAGATTCTTCTTTGACAATACATACTTCAAGGCTATTACATCATTCTGTAGTATCTAATTTACTGAACCATATATGGTGGGAATATGTCTCATTTCCATTGTAGACGTTTATTAGGAGCAAAATCAATCAATTCTTTCGAGTCACAGTGCATACTAGTGTGGTACTTCCTTTCCATAGTGTCACATATACTAGGAGACGTCTCAACCACTCAGGTTTTTCCCCTGCCGGCTCTAGCGCTATGAACTTGGACTCCATGGTGGATCGTGTTATACAAGTCTATACAGAGAACTTCTATGATATAGCACTTCCTCCTAAGAAGAGAACACATAGCCACTGATAGATCTTACTTCTTCATTATCTGAGATCCAGCCTGTATCACAAACTCCTTCAATAACTACATGAAACATGTTATAGTGCAGACCTTGATCAATAGTACCTCTCAAGTATTTAAGCGACAAAGAGAAACACAATGGTCAATATGTATAGAGACAAAGTCTACTTAATACATATGCAATATCAAGTCAAGTATAACTCATCAAGAACATCATATTTTCTATAATTCTATCGTATTCATTTTGGGATACAACATCCCCATAGTTCTGTACAAAGATGAATACTAGATCATAAGGATTTTTAACCTGCATCACATCAAAAGAGTCAAATATTTTTTTACATCTTTTCTACACGATGATATTAACTAAGGGAAATACCATTACTACGTCTAATATTGTTACCCCTAGATTCATATAAGTTTCCCCCATATCTTTCATATAAAATTTATAAGATAAGAAGAGTTTAGTCTCATTTATAATATGAATACACATACTAAAGATAAGCATGTCATCCACATAAAAACATATAATAACATGATTTGATCCTATTACTTTAGAGTAAGCACACGAGGTAGAAGTGTTAACTACGAATCTAGCTTTTATTAAGTATTATCCAAATTTTTATACCATTATTTTAGGTGCCTATTATACATACAATGACTTTCTAAGTTTACATACTTTATCCCTTTGACCCGGAACCATAAACCACCAAGGTCGCATAACATAGATCTCTTCATCTACATGTCCATTCAAAAACATAGTTCTAACATCCATATGATATATAACTAGTTAGTGAAGGACAATTAGTGAAATAAGGGTCCTAATAATGGTTATTTTGGTTACGAGGGAGTAAGATTCAAAGTAAACTAACCCCTATTTTGGTTTAAACCTCTAATAACAAGCCTAACTATAAATTTATTTATTGCACCAACAGGTCTCAATTTGTTCTTAAAATTTTCACTTTCTATTAATTGGTTTACTACCCTTAGGTAAGTCGATTAATTCTCATGTATGGTTTGTTTTAATAGATTTAAGTTCACTATTAATATACTCTTTCCAAAAACTAGCGTATACTGATCTTAAAAAATCATTAAAGTTTTAGGGTCATCCTCCATAAGAGAGCAAGTTAGTACCCCTTCACTTAGCATGTCTATATGAAAACCCTCAGTAAAAACACAGTGATGATGTCGGGTCCACAACTCGACTAGATCCTCCGCCTCTTACTTCTTTTAGGTGCATCCTCAAGAATACTAATATGACTCACATAAGTTAATGGGTGAGGTTATTATCACTTACATGCATATATAAGTTATTAGAAGATATAATAACAGGAAAAGAGGTATTAAAATTATTCATATTTTTCAAAAGAAAATATGTGTACAAAAGAACTCAGCATCTCTAGATTCACAAATACAACTATCATCTAGCGATAGGAATCTATATGCAATACTATTCTGAGAAAAAATTGACTTTATGGTTGGGTTCGATGTTGACTTTTTAGAAGTCAGGTAACGTACCATGGCCAAACACAATATACTTTAATTATTTTAAGTTAAGTGGCAAACCCTTTCACAACTCATAAGGGGTCTTGTCTAAGTTTTCAAGGATATTATATAAAGTACTAAACAAGCAGACGCGAGTGGAGGGCTAGACCTGATTTGGGAGAAATACTGTGTACCTTAAATATGATTTGCGCAAACCTAGTATAACGAGTACAAGCACCTGTGTAAGGTAAATTACTATTAAAGGTCTCAAACCGAAAGATGTGTCTAAAGAGAATTGGGACATGTCATGCAAAAATTGGACTAGTGAATAAGAGGTGGTAATATTTCTTTACATCAAAATCTAGTAATATTTTTTATTTATTGACTGTGAAACTTAAATATTTAATATTTACAAAAATACAAAACCACGCGGAGGCAAACAAGGCTAACTGGGCCAAGAAAACACGCCCGAGTGGGTCAGGATCAAAGAGCTACTCGCAATAGTGAGCCGACTTGTTAGAGGTATAATTTTATCTTGTAATTTTCATTGTACAATAAATTTAATACGTTGGCTAAGAACTCAAATATGAGGGATATAAAGAACTACCGGTTGACAAGGAATCGGTAAAGGGAGAGGAGGAACAGTTTCTGCTTTTAATGATGGCTAATTTCTTTAAGTGGGCCAGTTAATGAAGGAGAAAAAGAGAGTTGAATACCGACCGGTATTGGCAAACACATGTAAGTTTATTATACGTCATTACTTATATCTTAATTTTTTTTATGATTGAGAAAAAAATAATGTTTATATTCCATGTAACAGAAGGTGTTGAGGGACCATATGCGCTCCCTAGTCACCTAGAGTTTGCAGTTTGGGATTTTCGGTACCTCTTGTGACCAAGAAGGATTTGGTGGATCATGTGGTCTGTGCTGCAAATAGGGTCATGGTTAATGCTTCATGGAGTTGGATAGCTTATGTGGGCCTGCCCCCGAATGACAAGACAAAGAGATCATACGGAAATGTTATTCTTAAATATATGCTTTAGAATTTGGAGCGCGTGGTGGCGGCGATGAATGAGTATCTGGTATCTAAGGGCCGAGAACCCTACATTTCACCGACCAATCAATCGACGACCTCCACTGCTTCCAGTTCCCCTCTTCCTGCACTTAGCTTAGAGGATGTGAGCAGGATCATAACTTGGTTTATCAAAGAGCGCGCAACAAATGTCTATTCACTTTTGTTCCCGGTGCTACTATTAACGACCTGCCATTCGGTACCCCTCTTCGTGGTCCCTATGCCGACGTCCCTCCTATCAGACTATTATTAGTATATGTTTTGAGTACTTTGATTTAAGACTTTATTTGTGTTTGCAATAAATTTTTATCCATACTCTTATTCGGTACTATTATCCGTAATTCTATTTGTTATAAATTTCTCGATATTTGTAATAATAATTGTTATTTTTATTTTAGTAAGTTTATTCCATACAACTTTTATTATTTCGGTTTGTCATTAAAGAAGAAAATATAAATTTATGAATTTGAAACTAAAATAAATTAAATATAAATATATTTTATTTTTTTAAAAAATAAATAAAAAATTATCATTACCGACGACATAATGTTGTTGGTAATGAGTTTGATCATTAGAGACGATAGCATTCCCCACTAATGACATACATCAATTGCGACGAAGATGTAGTTTCAAATAACATTAATCATTAAAGTTGACGACTCTAATAATTAGACTAATAATCTTGAACAAAAATTAGCGGTATTGATATTGTATAAATTTTGTATTTAATGACACTCAAGCAATACCGACAACTTTCCACGGGTCATCTATAATAGATATATTTTCCTAGGAAACTCTAGTGACGACATACAAGGTCTTTAGAGACGACAGAAGTCGTCTCTAATGACAAATACTGTAGTAGTGTACTTTAGGAAGAGACCGAAGATGTGTTCTTCTTGGTCCATCGAGCTAAACACTCATCAAGTCGGATTGAGACGTCCGTATACAGGCCGTAGAGGGGTTTGTCATATTCAAGGGGAGATTTTTGCGAAGTGGTTTGAAGTTTTTACCAGTCATGATATGACTGCTAAGAAGGGTTCAATAGATCGTGGGATCATAAAGTTATTTTGACATATCATCAAGTTGATCTATATTATATTTCCAAATATCACTGATATTATTATTATTATCAATCTATAAAAATCATTAATCCATGTTCATGGTGAGAAAAGTTCATAAAGAAGCATCAATAGTTGTGCATGAATATATGATATTAATTAAGAGTAATGCTAGATATTATCATAAATTACATCACTTTTTATCGCTTTTTACGTGGACCAATCATAAAGAAAGAGAAAATAATAAATTGGGAAAGAAAAATTACATGATTGGTCCATTTAAAATCCATCTAAAAGGTAATTAAAAAATGATGTGATTTAGAATTATATCCAGCATTATTCAATAATTAATATTTCAAATATGCAATGATGATGAGGGATTCTTGATTACGTTACATAAAAGGTGTGAGTTTGAAGGAATTGGGTCTAACGAACCCAAAAAAGTGACGACCAATATTGCAATTTTCTCGTTTTCTAAAACCAGAGTACGATTATTGCACACAGATTAGTATTTAGAAGCATACTCGACTGTTCTCACAGTTAGCTAGATAGAGTGTGTCATGATTATGCAAACCAACAAAAACAAAGAACCGAACAAATACACACCCACCCATATCTTCAAACGGCAAGAGATAAGCAAAACAAACAACAATATATAGAAAGATTCTTTCCTATCATCTATATCTAAAAGTTAGTTTTGATTATATGTCTTATATTGGAGAACCGGCTATAAGGGAATACCATCAAAGTTGTTGTTTTAGGTCCAAAACTTTTGTCTAGCTAATATATATATAAATGTGTGTGTGTGTGTGTGAAAGATGCCAAAAGAAAGAAACAAATTATTTTATATATTAGATATATCATATATGTGCGCATAAGTTTGGGTTGTTCCATTGATAAAATTATACTTTAGTTTTTTCTAATATGTCATAATAAATTAATAATACACGCTTGAAATTAACTAGTTAGAAATTATAAATACATTGTTGAAAATAACTAGCTAGAAACTGTATAAATACATGAGTCTACATGTTTGTATGAGCAATCCTTGTACGATAAGTATGCATAACTAGATTTTGGATCAATATTAGTGTAACTCATTATTAAAAAGTTCACACTGAATTTGCACCTAAGTAACTTTTAATTAAATGAAATAATATTTTTTAGTGATTAAAGTTTACAATTTATGTGTCATTTTAGTTTTAAAAAAGAATTAATTACCTTTGTTTGAAAAAATAACTATTCTCGTAATATTAAACAAAACTACTTGTATATGATTATTTGTAAAGGTGATTAATTCAAAAAGTCGATAATAAATAAGTTGTTTTAATGAGATCCATACTAATTTATATCTACACTTAAATAAAAATATACGTAGTTGATTAAAATAACACACACGACCTATTAAAAATTACATAACCGATTAAATACACTAGTAACTTAATAATAACAAGACGTTTTGAAAATTAAATAGAACTTATGGAAAGTAAGAAAATATATATTTGAACCTTTTAGACAATTAATAATTGTAAAAATTACACTTTTCACTGATTATATTTTTGTAATTCCATTTGATTTATTTTAGACAAACCCATTGTAGATTGCTTAGCCTTGTATTTCCCTTTCTTCGCCCGACTAACATTGATATTAGTATTAATTTTTTTTAAACAAGCCAGAATATAGATTGTTGATGATGTGTATATTAAGCATACTTGTGCATTATTTCTTGAGTATTACTACATGAGACTTTTTAGATATTTTGCTCTAGGATCATTCATTATGTTCTGTTCTTATTCTCCTCCGACTTCTTCGTCTTGTTTATTTGCCTACCCTACTGTTCTTTATTTTTATTGTATCGGGACGATACAACTTTGAGTTGGGGGTCTTGATGTCTCCTCATTTGTGATAATAAAATCTACTTCTGAGACATCATTTTAGGTGTATTTATTAGTTTATAGGTCGATTTTAGCTTGATTTAGTACACTTTCCTATTTTGGGTCTTGAATTAATTAATTATTATTATTAGAGCATATTGTGTTTAATTATTTATTTAGTGTGAAGCTTTAGAGATATATTGTAATTAATTAGAGTCCAAGTTGGTAAAGAGAGCTAAAGGAAAGAAGATAAACATGAGAATTGAAGATAAGGAAGTAAAAGCTAAAAACATGGAAAAGGAAAACCTGTCTTAAATCTGAATTTCTGCACCTACGACCACAAATCAGCTTATATCTTAAAATCCGTGAGGAATCTGGAGAAACGGTCAAGAGCAAAGTTGAATATATTTCCGAGACGATGAATTTGGTATACTCATACACGTCAAACAGATAAATATTGAAGCTGCTAGGACCAAAACAAAAACGTGGCTGATTGCATGTTTTTGGGCTACGAATTTGAGTTGGGCTTGGAGCCAATATTTACCTTTTCCTTCAAGAAAACGTGTAGGTCAACCTATAAACTATAAATACAGCCTCTTAACACTAGAAAATCATCCTTGGTGAAACCTTAAGCCAAGAGGAAGCTTACAACACAAGAAAAGAAGTCTGGAAGAAACTGTGCATCAATAATGTCATCTTCAACCTTTGAATTTGTAATTTCTTTCTTTTCTTCCATTAGTATGAACTAAATCTCTATTAGCTTGAGTTTTAGCATATATGTATGAACCCTAGTTTTGGTTGACATCTATCTAATTTGGGAATTCTATGTTTTAAATTGAATTATTGTTTTTATTCTCTGTTTATGTGTTTGGATTTATATTCCGTGTTCTTGTGGATCGCGACCATATAGTATTTCATAAACACAGAATATAAATCCAAACACATAAATAGAGAATAAAAACAATAATTCAATTTAAAACATAGAATTCCCAAATTAGATAGATGTCAATCAAAACTAGGGTTCATACATATATGCTAAAACTCAAGCTAATAGAGATTTAGTTCATACTAATGGAAGAAAAGAAATAAATTACAAATTCAAAGGTTGAAGATGACATTATTGATGCACAGCTTCTTCCAGACTTCTTTTCTTGTGTTGTAAGCTTCCTCTTGGCTTAAGGTTTCATCAAGGATGATTTTTTAGTGTTAAGAGGCTGTATTTATAGTGTATAGGTTGACCTACACGTTTTCTTGAAGGAAAAGGTATATATGGGCTCCAAGCCCAACTCAAATTCGTAGCCCAAAAACATGCAATCATCCCCGTTTTTTTTTTGGTCCTAGCAGCTTCAATATTTATCCGTTTGACGTGTATGAGTATACCAAATTCATCGTCTCGGAAAGATATTCAACTTTGCTCTTGACCGTTTCTCCAGATTCCTCACAGATTTTAAGATATAAGTTGATTTGTGATCGTAGGTGCAGAAATTCAGATTTAAGGCAAGTTTTCCTTTTCCATGTTTTTAGCTTTTACTTCCTTATCTTCAATTCACATGTTTATCTTCTTTCCTTTAGCTCTCTTTACCAACTTGAACTCTAATTAATTATAATATATCTCTAAAGCTTCACACTAAATAAATAATTAAACCCAATATGCTCTAAAAATAACAATTAATTAATTCAAGACCCAAAATAGGAAAGTGTACTAAATCAAGCTAAAATCGACCTATAAACTAATAAATACGCCTAAAATGATGTCTCAGAAGTAGATTTTATTATCACAAATGAGGAGACATCAGCTATCATTGAAATTAGTATTAAATATTTTTAAACAAGCCAGAATATAGATTTGAACTGAAGAGTTGGGCCAATCAAAAAAAAGAAAAGAAATGGATTTAACAGAGGAGTCAAATATCAATCTTGGTATTTTCCAACCATGTCATGTGTTAACACTCTCTATAACCCATCAGGTGGATTAGAAAGGCTCAAAATCAGGACTATTAAGGAACTCATGATGTGTGCAAACCAATCTTTGCATGAATATACCTCTTGAAAGATTTTCTCCAAATTAAAACGTTCATTTATGTAAAAAATAGCTTGATTATTATCTTTTCATATGGCTCCAAGGCATTTACTGGTAGTCGATCACTCCAAAGGTTTATGACATCCTGGGAGTCCACCTCGATGCTCAATTCCTTAGCTCCAAGCCTCTTTGAAAGAAAAAGTCCCTCACATAGTGAAAATAATTATACCAAAAATGGTGCCTGTTGGCATATAGCCTACCTTAATAGGTTGTTTTAATGTGACAAATCCTCTTGTGTTTAGTGTGCTAATTACCTTTGTTATATACATTCTATCTTGCACTCTAATTCATCAAAAAGAGCATCTTTATCATTTAGATCAAAGCTTGTTTGTTTTATCTTAAGAAACTAATTCTCATACAAATGCTATTAACTTTATCTTTGTGTACATTGAGAATTAGCTTTAGTGATCAACTACAAAGTGTATAAGAATGATGTCCTCTACAACTCTCGTGAAGAAAGCTTTCTAATCCGAGCATCATAGAAAAAGATATACTCACTAGAAGGTGTTTTAAACCTTTGGTGCGGTACACCGGAGTACACCTACGGTACACCGCAATACCACGGACCATAGCACGGTGCATAGACCAGTCCGACCAGAGAGCTAAGTTTCTACGCGGTACACCGGACGGAAGCGCGGTACACCGCAAAGCCACGGACCAGAGGCGCGGTATACAAGACTAGTCCGACCAGAGAGTTAAGAAGTTTTACGCGGTACACCGGACCAGAAGCGCGGTACACCGGACCAACGCACGGACCAGGATCACGGTACATGGCATAGTCCGAACAGTAAGCTGGAATTGAAGACAATCATTCACGCGGTGCACCGGACCATACCCGCGGTACACCGCAAGAGAGGGTTTCTGCGTTATAACTAGAGGACAAAGCTTATATCCGTTGGAGAGAAAATAGATCCGTTAGATAGAAGCTTATATGACCGTTGGGAGCATTTTGCAGCTATATATTGAAGGTCTTTCAAGGCTACAACTACACCTTCAACCCATATACACTTAGGGGCTTAATTGTTATCATCCAAGAAGGTGTCAAGAGCTTCATAGTTCATATCCACTCAATTAAGGAGTTAATCCAAGGAGCTATCAAAGTTAATCATCCAAGCTTGATCAAGAGCTTAAACCAATAAGCTTCAAAGTTATTATCAACTCAAGAGAAGTCTTAAGCTTATTGTTATATCATCTCTTTAGGAGTTTAGTTACAAAGCTTTTATAAGCACCCCTAAACACTTTTCCTTTCCTCTTAGTTCTTGTAATAGATTAAGAGAGTAGTGTGAGCATAGGTTGTATGCTTGGTTCCTTGTGTTGGTGATAATACAAGTGTATTTCCTTCGTGGTTTCGAAGAGATTGTCCTTCGTGTTATCGAAGAGGTTGTAAGGGTTATTGTGTTCTCGACCCGGTTAAGAGAGACACGGGAGCTTAGTGAAAAGCTTGAAATCCTAAGGAGGCTTCCTTAGGTAGTGGATGTAGGGAAACCGAACCACTATAAATCACGTGTATCTTTCTATCCCTACTCTATTTACTTTCCGCACTTTATATGTTTGATAATATGCTAGCATGAATATTGTGATATTGATTATCTAGTTTATCTAACATATTATCATCTGGAGTAGTAAGAGATTAGAAACTCGTTTTACTTGATAAAATGCTTATATGAATAGTTTGATAATATTGTCTTTTAGGATTATCTAATTCATGACTATTTAGTTTTGATTATATGATTACTAGTATGAATATCGTGATTATGTTTTTCTAGCTAATCAACCTTTGGTCTTCTAAGTTAGTAAGAGAATAGATAATCGATTTACTTGTTTAACCTTTATATCGAACCTCTAACTTATCCCTTGCATGATCCCATGAGTGTTTGATATATTAGTTGACTTAGAAGTTTTTCTCTTAAACTTATTATTGTCCAAAAGATTTTTAATTAGGCATTAATCTTATTAGTAATCCTATTCACCCCCCCTCTAGGACTTTCAATTGGTATCAGAGCCTAACTCTACGTGAATAGCTTAACCGTTAGTAGAGTAAACGATTTGGAATTTAATCTTTTGGAAGTGTTGTTTTCTACACAACCTCCATTCTCTTTGTAGGTAATCGTTACTTTGCTTGGAGGAAACTAATGGAAGAATTAATATACGAAAGAACGCTCAAATCTCGAAAAAGGAAAATCCGGTGATTTCTTTTCTTTATCTCGTTTATATACTTTGCGTTCCTCCTTATGGCTTGTGCTTATAATTATGTATTTGTTGTGATTTGATTAGTTGTGTTTATCATGTTTTATCTTGGGATATTATCTTGTGATTCTTATCATTGTTTTAAATGTTATTAGTGTTATTGCATCTAATTCTCATGAATGATGTTTTTGCACTTTAGCTCTTAGAATTTTGGTAATTGCTTTTTAGTCCCAAAATTTTCAAAATTGCACTTTGACCCCTCATAGTTATTATATTCTCCAAAGTGTCTTAGTTTGGACTTCATAATCTTTCACTTGTAAAATTTGCCATTTTAGTTCATATCTTTGAAAAATTGCATTTTTAGTCCCTACTATGTGAAATTGCTTTTTAGTCCCTCAACGATTATAAATTGCACTTTTTATTCTTACATGTTTTTATATCTTTTTAAAAGTGACTATTGATTGATAAAAGGGAAAAAGATCAAAGATATTAGTTTACACTTTCAAATCTTAATTTATCTTTGATCACAAATTTGCATTTTCATATGGGTGAGTTTTTAAAGAAATTGTTTTTCAAAAATATTTTTCCGATAATCGTTTGCATTTTCCATAGCATTTCAAAAATGTTTTATGCATAGTATTATGGGAATTCTATCCATTATTGGTCATTAACTCATTTGCATGAATTTGCTTTGCTTACTATCTTTATGATGTGCTTCATTATGTGCTTATATGGTTTATTCCCTATTGTGCTAATATCTTGTATAACTTGACCTTTTCATGCTTAAAATTGCTTAGTTTTTACATTGGGTCTCTTTGTACTTTTTAGAAAATATAGGGGTATTTATGAAATAAACTGCTTTATGTGTTTTCGGGATTTCCACGTTGAATCTTTTCAAAACAAAAGCGTTTTTAGTTGTTTTAAAATATCTCTATACTATTGGGGTGTTTTCGTATTAACTTCGGGTGTTTTTGCAAATTGCCTATTTTCAAAATCTCTCTTCTTACTCCTTTTGGTCGAGCTTTAGTGCGGTGCACCACAACAATGGTCTGGTACACCGCAATTCGGGGTTTATTGTTCTATCTTGCGTTGTGATCCCTATAGGTTGAAAAATATTGATTTTAGATCCCTATAGTTTGAACAAGTTGCATTTAGCTTTCTTATGCTTGAAAATTAGACCTAGGTCCCTATTGTCTTGAGAAAGTTATACTTAGGTCCTTGAAAGTTTTCAAAATTGCATTTAGTCCCTAAACATTTGAAATATGCATTTTGACCCCCATACTTTTCAAAGTTTATATTTTTACCCATAGTTTTCTTAAAATCGTTAATTCTTCTTATTGGGTGTTTTTAATCTTAATATTATCCTACTTGGCTATATTTGGATAATTGGTTTAGGTTGCTATATGTCTAACTTGGATTATTGGTTATGTATGTTATTTGTTAGATGCTTAATCTTTATGGTTCGGATATTAGTTAAATGTGTTAATAGTGCTAACATTTTCCTTGATGATATAGGTACTATTGCATCATTCATCCTTGATCTTATTCTATATTGCTTTATAGTCCTTTTAGTTTGTTCAATTAGTCTTAGTTCTTCAAATGGTTGAAAATTGCATTTAGGTCCCTTGAAGTTTTTCAAAATTGCGTTTAGTCCCTAAACTTTTGGAAAATTCATCTTGACCCTTTTGCTTTTCAAAAATGACAATTTACCCCATGATTTCTTAAAATTGATTCAAATATTCTTATTGGTAAAAAGGGGAGAAATTATTGGTCAAACTTTTCAAAATTGAAACAAACACTCTATGCATTTCGTGAGGGGGAGTTTTTAGTAAATTATCTTTAAAAAACTAAAATGCTAAATTAATCGTTTGCACTAATCGTTTATCTTATAATTGCACTAATCGTTTGCATTGTTAGAAAGCTTATAAGATGAAAACCTATCGATCAAGAAGTTGGTAAAATGTCTCCATCCCTTATCTTTTTTATGCTTTGCAATTGTTGATCTTTGTGCATCTCAAATTAAAATGTTTTAATTACTCTTTAACCCTTGATCTCTCTATGTTGTTTTTCAAAAATCTATTCACTTGAGTTTTTAGCTCTTCTATGATTATTTGCTTGATCTGTTTATCCCGTCTTTTTGATGAAGACAAAGGGGGAGAAATATGTGCACTAAAACTTTCAAAATTGCACTTTTAAATACTCACAAATGCATTTCACATCTTATATTCATGTTTACTTAAATGCTTTTTGTGAGGGGGAGCTAAATTTGATAAGAGCTTATACTTTCATATCATTCCTAAGGTGTTTTAGTGAAGGATTTGTCATCATCAAAAAGGGGGAGATTGTTGGCATATAGCCTACCTTAATAGGTTGTTTTAATGTGACAAATCCTCTTGTGTTTAGTGTGCTAATTACCTTTGTTATATACATTCTATCTTGCACTCTAATTCATCAAAAAGAGCATCTTTATCATTTAGATCAAAGCTTGTTTGTTTTATCTTAAGAAACTAATTCTCATACAAATGCTATTAACTTTATCTTTGTGTACATTGAGAATTAGCTTTAGTGATCAACTACAAAGTGTATAAGAATGATGTCCTCTACAACTCTCGTGAAGAAAGCTTTCTAATCCGAGCATCATAGAAAAAGATATACTCACTAGAAGGTGTTTTAAACCTTTGGTGCGGTACACCGGAGTACACCTACGGTACACCGCAATACCACGGACCATAGCACGGTGCATAGACCAGTCCGACCAGAGAGCTAAGTTTCTACGCGGTACACCGGACGGAAGCGCGGTACACCGCAAAGCCACGGACCAGAGGCGCGGTATACAAGACTAGTCCGACCAGAGAGTTAAGAAGTTTTACGCGGTACACCGGACCAGAAGCGCGGTACACCGGACCAACGCACGGACCAGGATCACGGTACATGGCATAGTCCGAACAGTAAGCTGGAATTGAAGACAATCATTCACGCGGTGCACCGGACCATACCCGCGGTACACCGCAAGAGAGGGTTTCTGCGTTATAACTAGAGGACAAAGCTTATATCCGTTGGAGAGAAAATAGATCCGTTAGATAGAAGCTTATATGACCGTTGGGAGCATTTTGCAGCTATATATTGAAGGTCTTTCAAGGCTACAACTACACCTTCAACCCATATACACTTAGGGGCTTAATTGTTATCATCCAAGAAGGTGTCAAGAGCTTCATAGTTCATATCCACTCAATTAAGGAGTTAATCCAAGGAGCTATCAAAGTTAATCATCCAAGCTTGATCAAGAGCTTAAACCAATAAGCTTCAAAGTTATTATCAACTCAAGAGAAGTCTTAAGCTTATTGTTATATCATCTCTTTAGGAGTTTAGTTACAAAGCTTTTATAAGCACCCCTAAACACTTTTCCTTTCCTCTTAGTTCTTGTAATAGATTAAGAGAGTAGTGTGAGCATAGGTTGTATGCTTGGTTCCTTGTGTTGGTGATAATACAAGTGTATTTCCTTCGTGGTTTCGAAGAGATTGTCCTTCGTGTTATCGAAGAGGTTGTAAGGGTTATTGTGTTCTCGACCCGGTTAAGAGAGACACGGGAGCTTAGTGAAAAGCTTGAAATCCTAAGGAGGCTTCCTTAGGTAGTGGATGTAGGGAAACCGAACCACTATAAATCACGTGTATCTTTCTATCCCTACTCTATTTACTTTCCGCACTTTATATGTTTGATAATATGCTAGCATGAATATTGTGATATTGATTATCTAGTTTATCTAACATATTATCATCTAGAGTAGTAAGAGATTAGAAACTCGTTTTACTTGATAAAATGCTTATATGAATAGTTTGATAATATTGTCTTTTAGGATTATCTAATTCATGACTATTTAGTTTTGATTATATGATTACTAGTATGAATATCGTGATTATGTTTTTCTAGCTAATCAACCTTTGGTCTTCTAAGTTAGTAAGAGAATAGATAATCGATTTACTTGTTTAACCTTTATATCGAACCTCTAACTTATCCCTTGCATGATCCCATGAGTGTTTGATATATTAGTTGACTTAGAAGTTTTTCTCTTAAACTTATTATTGTCCAAAAGATTTTTAATTAGGCATTAATCTTATTAGTAATCCTATTCACCCCCCCTCTAGGACTTTCAGTGCCATGTTTGCAATATTCATTGAGAAACCTCTAATATATGTCGCATCTAGATCACAGATTAAGCCTCTTACACCACCTCCATAATATCCATGACCCATAATTCTCCTGTCTCTCCTGCCCTTGAATCGGACTGCATGAATCTCTTGTTAATATTCAATTTTTTACTGTCCCTCGTTGCTGGTAGGGATGGCAACGGTTACGGTTAAAAACCGAAACCGATGATACCGAACCGATTGAAAACCGAATTATATAACCGTGGTTAAAACCATTAGGTTATGGTTTTGAAAAGTATAACAGGTGGTTAAAACCGTTTGGTTATGGTTTTTGATAAAAATAAAACCAAAAAACCGAAAACCGTTTATTATCATATACATTTTCAAATTTTATAATAATTAAGTTAAATTAGATAGATTGAAGTTCTAAAAGTAAAATCAAAATGCTAGATTTAACCAATTAAATAATATATATGCAATTTAATCAAATACCAACACAATTTTTTATAAACCTTGTAGTTTTATTTTATATGTGTGGTTTTATTTTATGAAATTTAATATATTTATTAAATTATCATTTGAATATGGTTAAAAACCGCAAATCCGTTTAAAATACCGAAACCGAATAATACGGTTATCGTTTTGAAAAATGTAACCGATGGTTAAAACCGTTAGGATATGTTTTTTAATTTTAAAAACGGTTATGGTTATGGTTTTTGAATTTTTTGTAAAAAACCGATCCGTTGCCATTCCTAGTTACTGGACTTCATCAAATAGCTACCAGCTCCCTATATAACTTCAACCCTTACGGATCTTGGTTTGAAGTTACATATTTCACATGTTGATATCCAAAAATGTTTAATGCAGACTTGGTTTGAAGTACAGAAGCTACACATATGTGATGTCTCGATCGTGGAGCTGTAGCACCCTCTTAATTATTAGAATTTGTTGCACCGTACCTATTGATTTCCACTTCCTTATGTTATTTAGCTATTCTTCAAATTTAAGTATCTGCACTAATACTCTCTATATGATCCATAGTCGACATGGGCCATGTTTGAGTTATTTGACCTACTCGATTATCTAATTACTGGGAATCTCGCTATTAAATTCCAGCGGTATGAGTTTCGTCACCAGGAACAATCTAAATAGGTAAAGGAAATCCTCTTTACACTCTCCACAACACGGGCAAGAAGTTTGGACCGTGACACTGCGTTTACTAAGGTTCATCCTCGTAGGAAAATTATTTTTTATTGCACACCAAAGTAACATTCTCACTTTTTGCGAACATTTTGCTTCCCAAACGTTTCCCTACTCCTCCATCCTTGTCGGAAGTGACCCCTATTCCAACTCCTCTCTTCTCTAATATATAGAAGTACGCTTCTTTAGACTGTATCTCGTTTCTGATTGGATGCAGGGCCTCTTCAATAAGTGGAAAATTCCCTACCCAAATATCTAACCAGAATGCCACACTCTTTCCATTATGAAGAATCCATTGTGATCCCCCATCTAACTACAACAATACCTTCTACGATAGCTGGACGTATTTGCGAGTCGGTTTCTTTTACCTCGTGATTTAACAGATTCTTCTTGAAGTATTTTGTTCGTGTATCTTGTGTCCAAATCACCGAACTCTCATGAACCAACTTCCGCCCTAGCTTACCCAAGAGAGCTTTGTTCATATCTTCTACCTCTTGAAAGTTTAAACCTCCTTCTATTTTCGGCGTGCATAGCTTCTCCCACGATATCCAATGAATCTTGTGTAGTTCATCTGTTGATCCCCAAATGATTTCACGTCTAATTCAATCAATCTCTTGACATATGTATCACGGTGACATTTCCATCTGCATGATGTACATCGTTATAAAATGATAAAATGCTTAAATTATTTGAAAATGATGGAATTCAATCACTTCATGGAAGACTCTATTTTAGAGTATTTGAAAATGATGGAATTCCACCACTTTTTAGTGGAAGATTGTACTTTAATAAAAAAATCACTAAATTTTTGTCTTGATATATCAATACTTATTTGAGGTTGATTTTCTTTTTAAAATACTTGAAATGATTTTAACTTCTTAAAAATATAAAAAGAAACATTAGATATATAATTCTTGTAAAAAATAAACACTTGTGATTCTAGATGTCAAATAAATTTTTTAATATATTTGACAAATATTTATTTTTTATAAAAAAGTCTTTTTTAATCTTAAACATACCTTTTTAGTTAATAGTTATTTTTAAGTTTGTTTAATGAAGTAATAAATCAATTATTTTTTTAAAAAGTGTGAGAAACAAACAAGAATATCATGTAATATAATGATTCATATGTCATGAATTTCTTGGAATATTGATGTTACGTTATAATTGACCGCTGAAATCAACTAAATAGTTTGTGACAAATGTTTTCCTATAGTGATTCTCTCACGGTAAACATGCAACCAACTCTTTCTTCACTAGTCTACTTCTCTTCCTCTTTTCCCGAAAGAAAAGGTATAATTTGTGTCTTTATTCTTAAAACGTATGTTTAGTTTAGAAAAGCCAAAAGGTACCATAATAATAATATATTACCAAATTAAAATTGAAGCAACCAATGAGATAATTACAATTTTCTAAAGTACGTTTTGCAACCAGTTGTGGTTAGTTCAACTGGCGAGAGCCTTAGTTATCCTTTTAGGCGGTACAGGTTGAAACCGTGTCAATGGTACTGAGTCTAAAAAATGGCTCTCATATAAATAAAAAAAAATACGTTTTTTAAATTTTTTTTACTTATATTATTTGAGGTTGGGAAATCCCTAATTCCGTATTATACATTTATGAGATCCTAAATTTCCTAATATTTCTTATTGGTAAATAAGTAATAACTCCATCAATCCACAAAAGATTGTCATGTTTATGTTTATAAAAAGATAAAAAAATATCATTATTAATCATATGATTACTAAAATATACTTCATAAATTTTTTATATCATTAATTAATACGATTTTTTTACGTAATCATATGATTTTGATTAAATCTTGTTGATGAACTAGTATTATTTTTGTATACATTAATCATGTGTTTGCTATGTTATTTTAGTAATTCTGAAAGAATTTGCTAATGATTAATAATTGATTGTTAATGTCAATATGGATGGAAGAGATCTCTAACACACACCATTTATATTTTCAAAAGTTTTTGCTTAATTTATTTTGATGTTAGCTTTTGAGTTGTAGTAGACCGGTTTTACATAATAAGGAATTTGTAGTACTCTAACCACAATAAAAAAACTATAATATTATAAGTATGTTGTAAACAATGTGGAGAAATTGAAGTATTATATTATTAAGTTTCATAGTGTGTGAACAAATAGGATGATCAAGTTCTCTTTATATAGAAAATACAAGACTATTTCATTATCCTATAACTCTATCATTATATAGGAGTGAATAGTAATATAATGTAGGATGTTACAATGTCTTTTGTCCTTTTAATTTTTTCTACTAATCTATTTAATAATAACCACTAAATAATGTTTTCATAACACCCCTCCTTGGATATTATTTCATAACGCTTCTTGTACTGTCTCGTTAAAAACCTTACAAGAAAAACCTGTTGGGACAAAACCTATGCAAATGAAAAGAGTGCAACGTATTTGTCTCCACCTGATACAAGCATGTGGTAATCTCCTTTAGAAGATTAGAATTTTTGATTATGAGAAATATATTACCTGGATCATGAGTATTATCGACTTGTCTCAGGAAATGCAAGTATATTCGCATACAATTATAAAGTGGAGATAGTAAATTATATTGACATGATATCCTATCTTTCTCTTTGCATCTTGGGATTGTCTTGTGAGATTTAATTTGACCAAGTCGTATGGGTTGAATATCCACCAAATTTTTATTATGCCTCATTAAAACCATACTAGGAAAACCATGTGAGTTAAAAACCTAGTGAAGGAAAAAGAGTACATAATCTTCATCAATATGCTTTTAATTTTCCTTGTTAAGAAAACCCTGTGGAAAAAACCTTGACGAATGAAAAAAGAGTGAAACATATATTCGAGTATGATCTCGATATTCAGTTTCTTAAACATTTTGATAAGAGTAACTATAATTCAAATTAAACAATATATGCAGTCATATCGTCGTATAACATTGGAATATTCCACAAAACACAAATATGTGCAATTTAGAGTAATAGATATGCATGCACGTAATCATAAATAAACATATATTGTACATATGAAGTATAAAACAAATATATGGAAGATTACATGACAATATATAAGACAATCAAAGATTGTTAAAGACAACAAAAATTATACAAATACCAATAAATATATCCTGAGATTCATGTATACGCGTTTTTTAGTCTTCTAAAGACTTTCATGTGAATTTTTATATCGCATGATACATATTGGTAAATTTATTTTACCATAAGACGTAGTGGAAGTCCTATATGAAACTTTCAGGCAAATGTTTTCCAGCAAAAAATGTAATTCATATATTCACATTGACTGTGTGAGTATGATTATGCCTGACTGCGTCTTATTATATTTTGCCAACTTATTTTTCTAGTCAACATTATAGAATGGACTTCGATTCAAGATCCTCGTTTTTATTTAGTAACTTTTACACGATCACTTGCACAAATTATTCGATCATGATCAATTTATTTTCCGATTCCATACATCTCTATAGTAATATAATTGAATGAGATTTTTTTATCTCAATTTCTCAATAATGAAAAAATATTAAAGTACCTGGTACTATTCTTATAGTACTATTCTTTAGTTATATTATCTACA
Source organism: Nemophila menziesii (assembly GCA_029959085.1). NCBI lineage: Eukaryota > Viridiplantae > Streptophyta > Magnoliopsida > Boraginales > Hydrophyllaceae > Nemophila > Nemophila menziesii. The sequence continues at coordinate 142,663,084 of JARWIR010000001.1, read as the reverse complement.
TTATTTCATGATGATTATCTACAATTTTATGATATAACCGGTAGGTCGACCACGCTTTACGTATTGTAATGTATTTTTCAAATAAAAATTATTTGAGCATGATCTTTTCAAACGGAATACGTGACTTAGTCACTTATGCATGAATCTTATTTTTACACTGAGCTCATAATTTATTGCGAGGATGATGACGCGTCTTATAAAATATTTTTTAGTTTTCCCTCTTATCATGAAAATCTTTCTTTAAGCACAGTTGTCAGTATTAATATTTTTTATTTGGAAAGCCCAAGATGCATATAAATAGTTATAGATTGAAAATCGAGTCTCATATTTGTTCATCATCTCATCTTTGTTCATAATGGTGGAACATTTATATTTTATGTTGCACAAGTAACTTTTGGTCTTGTACCAACGAGGGTATTCATAACTGTAGTTGGATTTTTAATCGTATATATGTTTAAAATTGTATGTCGATAAGTCACACTCGGAGAATTCACAACCAAATATCTAGCGATTTTCTATTGTAAGAAAATATATATTCTGCTAGATCATATATTTCTCCACCTGAATTTGACTATTGACTTCAAATAGTACAAACAAAAAAGAGATATCCTAGTTATATTTATTTTAGGATTTAAACAAATTCCACTTCTAACTTTGATTATCTTGTTAGTAAAAGATAAACATTTTAACATTCAATCTTTCATAAAAATGATAATAGATTTTTTTTATGTCATCAAGATTATTTTAGAATTTAAGAAAAATCATCTCAATATTTATTTGCATGATTCAATAATTTATTTATTTTCCTAAAATATTGAGACTTTAAGTCTATAATTAACGAGATTATGATAAATGAATTTCATAATCTTTCATATATGCTTTCGCAATTTTAATCCACAATTTTTTTATTGTGATGTATTTAGGTTACATGTCCAATTTTTTTATATAAGCCTTATTTTCTCACTTGATTTCAAAATCAAGATATATAGCAATAATATTGCTCAATATAGAACGAAATTTTATTTCCTAGGCGTCAATTCCCCCCTTAGCTGCTTACGCCTAGGTAAAATTCTAGGCGTTTTTTCCTAGCACCTTAGTCGCCGTGGAATAGGCGCCTAGCCCATCTAGGCACCGATTAATGGCTAAAAATGGCCGCCTATGCGCCGATTAATGGAAAAACATGCCCGCATAGACCTTTTTGTTATTTTTCTTATTCTCGAGAATCCTTTAGTTGATATAACTCAATTTTTAGTACTTTTATATTTCATATGGTGTTGCTAGATGAATTTTATGACTTGAATAGTCAAAATTTCTATAATTACTACATATATTTCTAAATATACAAAATTACACATTGGGATTCAAAACCGTATAATTCCGCCTAAGCCCCGTGTAATCCCGTCTAGGTGCTAGGCCCCGGTCGACCGCCTAGAGCCCAAAACCGAGATCTATAGCATAACAAGTGGGCTTGAATAATTTCACCCATAAGTCATTATCAAACTGGACATTTTTTAATGGTTTCATCAATCGTTTCTCAATACTTAATTTTTTTCTTGATATTTCATTGAACTATTTTCTTTATAAACAACTCGAAAGTTATTATTTATTTTCATAAACAAGACGAGTTTCATATTCCTTTTAAGAAATCATAATTTATAAACTGAAACAAACATTTAGTTGCTTATTCTCGTCATTTTTTTTTTGAACGATTTTAATTGCTTATCTTGAAACAAACTTGTACAATTTCAAGTTGAATATTCTCTTTCAAAATTATATATTTGAAGAGGTATATGAATTTTGATGAATCTTTACTCTTTTCGAATATGTTTTTAAATAAAGATGAAGTAATCAATTATATTATAATATAACATAAACAATTAACAAAATAGGTCATGCCTCAAGAATTACTTACACTACTATATTCTCTTTTTAGGGTAATTACCTCTATATAACGATAAAATAAAAATTAGAGTCTTAAATCACATTAGCTCGGTTGGTAAAGTTGTCTTGATAACGTGTTGTAAACAATGTAGAGAAATTGGAGTATTATATTATTAAACTTCATAGGGTGTGTACAAATAGGATAATCAAGTTCTCTTTAAATAGGAAATACAAGACTCTTTCACTATCTTATTAACTCTATCATTATTTAGGAGTAAATAGGAATATAATGTAGGATGTTACAATGTCTTTTGTCTTTTTAATTTTTCCACTACTTTATTTAATAATATCCGTTAAATAATGTTTTCATAACAAACTAAATCATTTAGTTCAATCGAAAAATTACATCCATAAATGAATGTAATAACTCCTATCAATAAGTCTAATATGCAATGAAACCTTAAAATATCATTCAAATATACTTTTTCCTCCAAAACATGCTTATACATTGTTTGTCACTTTTCATTGCAAAAATTGTATCGATTCGTCACTTTTTGTTAATAATCTCAAACAAAAGTTAAGGAATCTGAAAAGAAGAGAGTGGAAGAAAGAGAGACAAGAGTATGATGGTTTAGATAAGATTTTCTAAAATAACGGAAAAGATTTCGTTTTATTTTATTTCTTATTTTATAGCATTGTACGGTTACTTTTATATTATTTCTCTTTTATTATATTTTATGTCATTACTCTGGTACAATCAACTTAGAAAAATACTCAAAATAAATCGCACCCTTTAGGAAAAAGTCACTACTCTATTGGACCCATTTGGGTCATCACTCTTATTACTTTTTTTTTCAAATCATCACTCTTATTACATAAATGTATTAAAATTTTATGGTTATTCAAACATATTTTAAAAATCGTTAAAAATCACATGCCAATCCGTCAATATTTAAAAAAGTCCAAAAAAATCTTATAGTATTTAAAATTTTATAGTCATTTGAAATTTTTATTAACGATTATATTCAAAACTGTTAAAATATTATTATGAAATATCTTATTTTGGCAATTTTTTTTACAAATTTCATCTTTATAAAATTACTTATATAATTCTATTTCTAAAACTTTACGGGAGAATCCCAATTAAACTTTTGATATGTTGCGAATTAAATGGATATTATATCTTAGTCCATGAACTTACGGTCCAGATATCAAATACCTGAAGGCAAAACCTATTAGAGTTTACTATATTTTTTTTAATAAATAAGACAATATACATCGATATTAATAGAATTATTCTCTTACCTCTTATTTTCATCTCTTTATTTTCTTTCTACTTTTATAATATGTTATTAGCAAGATATAATCTACCCTTCGAATTCCAGGTAATTAATTATATAATATTTTTGTATAACTTGATCATTTTTTAATCTTGTGATGTAACTTAATTCGATTAAATATTTGTATAGTTTATTTGTACATATTGCTCTAGTTTTATCATGCATACAAAAAAAATCATGTGCACATATATCTTTGTTTGATTCATGTGTATTGGTTTAAGATCTACTTTAATTGATTTATGTGGAATGTAGCGTGATTTGTCAAAGCAAGTTACCTATGAAGTTAAAGGATCATACGAGTTATAATATTCCTACATCCATTAGAAAAGAGTGTACCGAGAGAGCTTTGTGCGATTTGGGTGCAAGTATCAATATCATGCCTAAATCATTGTTTGAGAAGTTAAGGATTGGGCACGCGAGTCCTACTATAATGGTTATACAAATGGCAGATGTATGACGTTATCCTATCCTGGAGGAAAGATAGAGGACGTACTCGTCAAGGCAGTTAACTTATTAACTCTGTGTGACTTTCTTATTCTTGGGGAATCTATTCTTAGCCACTGGGCGTACTTTAATTGATGTGGAAATAGAGAATTGATCATGAGAATGCAAGACGAGGAAGAGAAGTTTAATGTGTTAAAGGCGATGAAGGTCCCCGATCCTCCAGGAGATTGAATTCGGTTGGATACATTTCATCGTGTAGTCCAGTCAAGGTTGTGAAAACCTTAAGATTGTAGGAGAAAAAGCTTAAAAAATTACCACCATTCAAAGCTCCTCCCAACCTTAAAATGGACTCCTTCATTGATTACTTGAAAAAGGCCAAGAAGAGTGCCAAGAAGGTTCCAATGGAACCCAAGAGAACATGGAAAGAGGATGAGTTTGGGGTTGAAGGTGAGGTAGCAATAAATATATTGATCCCCCAAACATATGCCGCAAGCACAAGAGTTCTTGGAGTGGCACGTTCAAGGTCGAGTTGTTTCCAAAAGGTTAGTTGAGGTTGAGACCAAGAAGGGATGTAAACCTCACTTGGTAAAAGTTGATCGGCTCACGCACTGCTAGGGAATCTATGTGAGAAAGAAATGACCTTGAGGTAACACGTCAAACTTCAACGATGTTAAACAAATTTTATTTTTGGGAGACAACCCATGTTTTCAATGTTTTAGTGGTATTTATTTCATATCTTCAATGTTTATTAGTATGTCTATATGATGTATATTACGTTAATGAGAAGGGTAAAGAGTATTTTTGATGTGTAGGTGCGCAAACGATTGAGTTTGGGGTGAAAAGGTAAAATTTTGTGCTCAACCAGCAGGTCGAGCAACATATCAGCCCAACGGGCGGTAAAACCAGTCCACCCCAAAATCGTTGCAAGGATAAGCACACAGTTAAATTGAGTAGAAACTTTTAGTGCTTCAGTGGTATGCGAGCCCCTACGGGCTGTATACCGTTGCGCAAATGAGGACCATGGGGCATTTATTCACACATTGTAAAACAACAAAAGTGAGAGGGATCGAGCGGTATATCAGCACAATAGACGATATACCGTGCGCAATAAATCATCGTGGCGGTCAACACACGATCAAAATGGTCAGAATGTTCTATGCATGATCGGTATACCCATCCTTACTGGCTGTATACCCGTGCGCTCCGCGAGGATTTGTGTAAGAGGAGCTTTATGTTCACGGCTTAACCTAAACCTTAAGCCTCCTTCTTCCACAAGCTTTTAACCTCGACTAAAGCTTCAATCACACCTTCACCGCCATCAAAACATACCCAAATAAACAAAATATCATATCTAAAATCATCCCTACATTATTCCTAAAAAAATTACAAAACCAAATCATTCCAACATAAGAAGAAATCAAGAATCAAATAAAAAATCAAAATCCTTTTTCCAAATTTCTTTAATTCCTTCTCATCCCACCACAAATCCTTCATACCCACATAGAAAAACACTATCCTTACACATTTTATACTCAAAATCATACCTTATTCACCCATTCAAGAGGTAATTTAAGCTTTATAAAATTTTGAGTTGGAGGTAAAGGATGATGTCAGATTTGTGATTTCTCGCATCTTAAGTTTATTTTTTTCAGTGAAAGTTTATACATTATGTATATGTAAAGAGTTATAAACAACTAATCAGTTTCTTGTCAATTTGAACTTCCACGATTGTATTGTCAACCACTTGATAATAACAATTCATTTCCCAAGTAATTCAATTTTCAAAAAATGCATCAACAAACAACTACAAATCATAAATTTATATTCAACTAATTATGCCAATGTAGGATCCTTGTAAAATATCTTAAAACTTTGTATGTTAAACAAACACTATATAGTAGGGACATTTATATAAAAAATATTTTACTTGACAAGATACGAATGTGGCATGTCATCAAGAATATTTTTTGAAGACAATAAAACAAGTTTAAAGCATTTTATCCTTGTATTTTATACATTTTTAATTGGTATTAAAGTTAACACTTTACAAAAATTTGATCAATTTGCAAGTTCTCAGAACCATATAAGTTTAAGGGTTAATGCTCAATAAACCCCTGCAACCTTGTGTTACTGTGTACTAACCTGTGAAAGGCGCAATCATTTTTACCCTATTTTACCACAGCAGCCGTCGTTGATCTTCTCATTATCTTCCAAAATCTTTCTTACTTCTAAATTATTTGATACCACCAGTTACAAATCTTCTATATATAACTTTAAACCTTTAGACAATTGATCCTAATCAACGACCTATACTAACTACATCCTACCATCACTATAATGTTCAAACAGTATGTCAACAACATTTAAGTAGCATTTAATAGTTGTATAAATGTAAAAATCTATTTTTCATAATTTGAAATTTGAGAAATGAGAGATTTACGATTTGAGTAGTAGAATAACCTTTGATTAGTAATAGAAGTAGTTAGAATTACAGAAAACAAAAACAGCAAAAAAGAAGAACAGTTTGAGTTCTGGGAAAATTCCTAGAACTCAGAATCTGAGTTTTGGAAATTTTTCTAAAGACCCAAATTATTCTTCAAATCGATGGTAAAAAAATAAAAAAGATATCCTATACCATATTAATTTTATGATACATATTTATTTTTATTACGTCACAAACATTAAAAAATAATTAAAAAATCCTAAAAGACAAAAATGAAACAAAAAAAAGAGTAGTTTGAGTTATGAGAAAATCTAAGAATTCAAAATTTGAGTTCTGGATATTTTCTTATAACTCAAACTGATCTTTTTATTTTTTTGCTTTATTTTTTTTGTGATTCACAAACATATGGTATATATCCTAACTAGGTAAAACCCGTGTCTGAAGACACTAAAGCAAAAATGAATTTAGTTGACAGGAATCGAACCCAGGTCTAAAAAAAACCCAGTGTCTAAAGACACTAAAGCAAAAATGAATTCCGTAGACAGGAATCGAACCTAGGTTAAAAAAAAATTAATAAGTGGGTCAAAATCAATCCTGGCCACCACTTATGTTTAGCCAGATTAAATCCTGACCACCACTTTTGTTTAGTCAGATTTAATCTTGGCCACCACTTATGTGGGTAAATATGGATCGTAGAAAAAACTCTGAAATATAATATAGATTGTTTGTTATTCACAAACACTAAAAAAGATCTAAAATATATAAAATATGCAAAATTAAGCAAAAACAGAAAAAAACAGGCTATGTTAAAATTTATTAGGGACGTATGTTTATTATAATTTATTAGATACATATATATTCAAGAAATATCATGATTAATTTTTAAGCAGTTATATTATAATTTTACTTTTAACTTTTATATTTATATTGATGTTTACGGTTACAGCAGTATCAAATGGTTTAAAAATATGAAAACTGTTTGGAAGATATAAAGAAGACCGACAGCGGCGGTGGCAGAAAATGACAAAAAAGGAAAGAACAAATTTTATGGTGTCTTTTATGGACAAAAAAATAACGGCTGTGGTGAGAGAATTAAATCTAGTGTGAAGGATTTTTTAGACATTAAACTTAAATTTAATTAGTATTAAAATTAAGATTTTAAAATAAATTATCAATATTGTATATTTTTAAACTATAGATTATATTTTCATAAAATATGAAAATATATTTAAACAAAGGAGATATAAAGATTAGTGTAATTTTTATTTTTATATTATGTATTAAATTTTTTTTTTATTTAACTTCGATTTAAAGTGATTATAAAATAAAATTTATAGGTAATATTTATAATTTTCTTAATTATTAAAAAAAATTCTAATATAAACAATAAAAAAAATTAAAAATCACTTTCCTTTTTTTTCATCTTCTTCCAAAATCCTCAATCCTCAATCCAAACACTTTTTTAGATTATTTTTTTTACTTTCAAAATTCTCAATCCAAACAGACCTTATAGTTAGGTGATTACACTTGTTCATTCACGTGTAGAATTCACAAACTTTGTATTCCCTTATTTCTATTTAATTGACTACACAAATTAATATTTCATGCAGTGTCTTAAAAATAACCAAATTTCTTTTTTTACACAGAAAAATCACTTTGAAATCGGAGTATTGAATATGTTGAAATCTACATCACTAAATTGAATAATTAAGATTTTGGCCAGTAAGTTAATCTTAACTGGTTAATTTAATTTTTTTTATTAAAAAAAAACTTGTAAAATCTCATTTTAATATAAAAAATTAAAGTAAAATAAAAAAGATTATAATTAATATTACTTAGAAATTGCAATTTGATACATATTATGGGATAAAAAATCTTTGAAAATGGGGAAGGAGGGAGTATTTAAGTGCAAGATTCTCTTCCCTTAACTTTAGAGTTGGGATTACATCTTTGTCTTCATTCACATGTTGACAATCTCTCTTTCAATAAAATTTTAAAAGCATAGACACTACAGAGTACTATGAATTATACCCCTAAGCAAAATTTGTTTTTCAAAAAGAGAAAGAAGAAATAGAGAGGAATAAGAAAAAGAGAGAAGAATCAAAGGAAATAGGGATAAGGCTAGCTAGGTTTAACATTAGTGTAATCAGCAGGTATAGGTCCCTAGTATTCATGAATGGAAAACACCTTACTTTAATTTACTTTCCTGAGCTACTACTACTCTTATTGTGTTTCTTCTATATAATGCAATGCAACACAAGTGTCAGTATCTCAGCTGAGAAGTCTGAGACTTAGTTAGCTGCTGATCATGTCAGAGTAAGATCTAAAGAGAAAGTGAGAGTTCCCTCCTAAAATCTGACTACTCATTACACAACACAACAAATCTAAACACATCCCAATTAACTCCATTTATTAACTCTAAAATCTCCATCACCAATCTCCATAAGATCATGTTAAACAAAAAATGATGATTTCTTTTTTGATCAATAGAATTTTTATTGAAAGAGAGAGCTTTTAAATCAAAGTAAAGAAAATACAAAATGAGGAGAAATTAAATCCCCATATCTTCCACCATTTAAAGAACATCCTTTCCTACTGCCAAAAATTAATAATTTAGATTTAATTGAGTCAGTATTAAATACATTACAACGTTTTTTACTGAATTAATAATTAGTAATTCAATACATATGACATATAAACGTTTTTGAGATGTGATAAGTAATCTGTCCAAAAAAAAAAGAGATGTGATGAGAAAGCTAGTTCTTTTTCTTTTTTTTCATTTAATATTATTGAAAAATATAAAATAACATGCAAACTAATTAAATGAAATACTAGTATGAAACAACGGCTCACTAAAAATTTGATATTGGTGAAATTACACATAAATTAAATAGAAATTAAAAAAACTTGTTGTGTCTTACACCATCTTTTCTCCTTCACTTCATCTTGATTAACAGTTTAATAACCAGAAAAACTCAACGAAACAACATCTAAAATAGACTCTTAAAACACACTGAAATTAATAACATAAATATAAAAATAGCTTTGATAATAATTCTAGTATAAATATTCTTCTCTTTTTCTTTTTCTTTTTCTGAACCCTTTAGACTCTTGATTATCATGATGTATATCATCTATGGTAGTGCAGTGAATTGATTCATGTTACTCCAAGATTGAACTCCATTTCCATTACTAGTAGATGCTTGATTAACGGGTGCATATGAATTACCAAAGAACCATTCAGTTGCTAAGTTTCCATTATTACCTTCTTTTCTTGAATTATCAGCTGCTACAGGATAATGATTTGGCCTTGAGATTTCCAAATTCTCGAATAAAATTGGTTGTGGTTTGATCTGAAGATGAGGAGGCATAGATGAAGATGAAACTAAAACTCTGTTCTCTTTCTGATTTTCCGCATTAAATAGCATACCAAATCTTTGTTGTTGTAATTTCCAGTGTAACTCTTGGTTGATTGAACTTAAAGACTCCATAGAAGATGCTAAATTATTGTTGGCCATTTCCTGAACTTGATCTCCATTAAAACCTTGATTATTATTATTATTGTTATTCTCTCCTTGTTTCACAAAAGAAGGGTTTGAGAAATTGAATCCAGATGGATCCATTGATGAAACATCCATAAATGAAGAGAACTGATGAGGATGATTATAAGGAGTACCAAGTCTAGGTAAATTATACCCAGTAAGCTGAAAATCCATAGTTGGTGAAACACCATGAAAGAATTTGAAGCCATTTATATCTGAAGAAGTAGTTGAAGAAGAAGTAGAAGAAGAAGGCTTAACTTTCTTGTTTTTCCTACACGCGCCACCTATAGGAACGTTTCTCAAGGCACCGCCTTTAGTCCAATACCTTCTACAAGTCTTACAGAAATGCCTTGGCTGTGTTAGGCTATAGTTGTTAAAGTAACAAAACTTAGTATTCATTGAATCACATCTTGGACACTTCAACATAGGTTGTTCTTGTACTATAACACCCCTTTGATCATTTGTTTTTTGTGTGCAATTTGAGCTTTGGCTTTCCTCTTTTTTAGTAGGTGCCATCTTAACCTAACCCTAAAGCAAGATCAACAAGTTATATAAATAAATAAAAAAGCTAAAGAAATGAGTTGTTTTTTGAGTTTCCTGATCTAGAGGGAAAGATAAAGAACTAGTGATGAAAATTGAATGATTTCATGCATGGATTAAAAAAGATAGTGACAGGAAAGGTTCTTGTGATATTCATGAAGAAGGGTAAAACATAAAGGTGTGTTTGGAAGATAGATCTGGTATATAGAATAAATAAAGCTGCATATATATGTTATAAGAGAGAGAGAAAAAGAAAGGATTCCATGACTAGAAAAGGGAAGTAGCTAGGTTATATAAAGAGACAAAGAAAACTTAGATATCATCAGACAGAATGGAGACTTCCACGTATCTAACAGACCAGACCAATTCATCATTACAAAAGACTAAAGAGAAACAAGATAAATGTGAACACAAAATATTATGATAATAATTAAAGAGATAGTAACAAAATAATTAAGTGGATGTTTGGCATGGTGTATCTTTTTCATCATGAAAAAATTATGAAGGAGTATGGACCAATGTGAACCCTAATGGAATTCTTTTTTAACAAATACTAATCAATTATCAAATTATTGTTTGTTTAATTGATGAAACCGTGTCCAACTTTTTCACCCACTTTTTTAATAGATACAATGATTAATTTTTTTTAATAATCTTCCTTTTTATGAAATTAAAATGATTTGATAGGTATAATTTTAAAAAAAAAAAAGGTTTGATATTATACAAAAATAAAAAATGTTAGTACCGTTTTAAAGAATTGGTCAAATGAAACTGAAATGAAAAAGATATGTACAAAAAAAACAACTAGCAAACAAAAACATATAAAACATAAACCACGCTATATTATTCATGTATTCCATATGGATCTTGAAACAACCAGTCCTTTACCTTTTTTCCAATTTCTCAAACAAAAAATAAAATCATCTATTCCATGTCTATCTATATAGACCATCTCAAAAAATATTGAACAAATTTTTATTTTCTTTTTAGCCTAGAGCATCTACGAAAAACATACACATATTTCTTTTGTTTCTTATAAATTTTTATTAGTACGTAGTTTTAATTGTACTTTATTTTTAAGACTTAATTTCAAGTACTAGAGTATATAATATATCCCATAACATAAATAATTGATAGTTAGAAAACTCATGTACATATTCAAAAGATTCTGGATCAAATTTTACTTAACCATATCAAATGACTCTTAAGATATATAAAATGAGGATTGGAAGTTTTAATTTTTAAGATTAATTGCAACCTTTCAACATTTTTAGCTAATTTTTATAGTTTGCTAGGTCTAGTGTCTAACCATTATAAGTATTAAAATAAAATAAAAGAAGTGGTCAAAGATTAAATTAGAATAGACCAGCAGTGATGGTTATGTTATGTTATGTTATATATAAAAATGTTTGATTTGATGTGATAGAATGTAGGTAACAAGTGAAACCAGAATAGAGTAAGTACAAGCAAAGTAGAATAGCAGAAGCTAAGCTTAGAGGTCCAGTGATCAGATAAGGCATCAGACAGCAGCAAATTAAGGCTGTGTGTCCTGTTTCTGTGGGACTGCTGTAACCAATACCCCAGCTTTGTCTCTACCCTTCTCATGTATTGTCCCTTTTAAATTTTTACTGATCAACTCAGATAAATAATTAACCCCACATCTTTAATTTACATTTACAGCTATCATTTAAAAAATTAATCTTTTTAAGAATATTACTTGAAGTACTAAAAGGTAACAACAACCTAACAGGTTAGCTCACTGGCTAGGTCTTGGTCATTTAATTTAGTAGTCAGATTCGAACCTAGGCCTTGGTCATCTTATCTAGTGGTGCAGATTCAAATCGAGTCTAAAGTGGCTCTTCTATAAAACATGAAAAAATGAAAAAATAAAAGTAAAAACCATTGTTTTAATGAAAAAGAAAAACCGGTAACTATGTCTTGCTCGATATTCAAAGTTTTGGAAAAGTATTTTGAATTAGTGTAGTATTTTAAAAATGTAATTATTAGTTTTTGTTGGTACATGCATGTGTTACATGCATTGCCGTTTAAAAGTTAAGAAAAAAAGGTTTTTTAGCATGTTTGTTTTTAACCACCACTCAAGTTTAATCAAAGTTAAAGAGATTAGAGCAGATTTGGTTTGGCGAAACTCTTCGTCAAAACTGCAAGCCCTTAATTTGTCTTCATCAGTTGAAATTTGACTGTCATCATAGCTACACAAGAATCTTCTACACTTTAGCATTTTTTGTACCCCATTCCGTAACTCCATCTACTTTCAAGATGAATGGGTCATATGTCACTGTTATATGCCACGTCATAATAACAAATTTTATCGAAAATTACTTTCCAATAAGAATAAAATCTTAAACTTACACTTAATTTACTGGGCAATATATAATGGTTAATGATTTTTTTAAATAAAAACTAGCTAGATTGCAAGTAGGCCTGGATCCCTACAAATTAACTCACGAGTTCAAACTACATAGAAAGAAGGCATTAGTATGTCGTGCATTTAAATGGAAGGAAAATATTAAAAGAAGGGGAATGTAGAAAACAAATGTTAGGGAAATATGAAGACACAAGTTCTATTAATGAATAAAATTCAAGGGTACTTTATTTTATAAGGCCCAAGAACCTTATATATTTGTGTTTTAAATCTCAAACCAAACTATCTACTAACATTTGAAAAAAAAAAAAAACTACCTACTAACTAGTCCAATTAGTAATGGGAAATGGCCAATATACCCCTACTGTTTATTCCACTAAAACCTACCCCAAAACTCCATTAATATAACCGAAACCCCCCACCCCCCACTCACTCTGCCCTCCCCCCCCTCTCTCTCTCTCTCTATACCTACCCAGGCGAACCACCGACCCCCCACCCCACCCCCACTGCCGACCTTCTTCACCATGCCGATCCACCACCACCAGCAGCCCCCCAGCAGCGCCGAGCCAACACCACCACCAGCGCCGAGCCACCACCACCGACAGCAGCACCACCACCAACCATCTTTCTCTCTATCTTCGCCTTGAAGCACCACCGCCGCGTCACGAGCCATCACGCTGTTGCAGCATAGGAACCGCGAAGCCACCACCAGCGACAACAGGGACGAGAACCACCGCCAGCGCCATCACTGCTGCACATAACCAGCCACCCCAACCGCTCTTCTCGCACAGGAAAGCACCACACACCACCACTCTGCACCGCCTTCACCCCCAAGCTGCTGTAGATCTGGATCTGGTGAAGTACAACACCAACAACATCTCCTCCGCTACTCAGATCCACCGCCATCACGCTTCACCCACCGTGGCCCTGCAGCTATTGCTGCTGCTGTATCTTCGACAACATCCCGTTCAGATCTACTCAGATCCACCGCCACCACGCTTCACCCACCCTACTACCCCATTCAGATCTGTTCACCCCACCACACCCCACCACCAACAATCCCGTGATCGAGTTCGTCATAGTTCGCTGCTGGGGTTTTTTTTTTTTAACTGTTATGCGTAATGGGGCTGGGGCCAGACCCATTGGGTTCTTTGTGTATCATGAGCCAGCCCCATGTAGTTGTATTGTAGACCCATTGGGATCTTTATGTATTGGGCCAGCCCCGTGTAGGTATATTGTATTTGTAAATGGGTCCAGCCCATTTATAGTGTATTTTCAGTTGTGATATTTTTGTTCAATCTGGGTACAACCCATGTAAAAAAATTGGCTGAAAAAAATTGGGTTATAAATATATGTTTGTGTATTTTTTTTGTTGTATATGGGTACAGCCCGCAATGTGAGTCTTTATACTTAATAGGTACAGACTCATTAGATTTTTGTTCTATATGGGTCCAGGCCATATAACTATTACAACTTGACAAAAAAAAAATAACATAATAATTTAAAAAACTAAAACCGTACCCATCACGTTATAAATTAGATCACTGTACCCAATAAGAACATGGGTAAATAGGTAAAAAGTCCAATCAGGAAGTTAAAAGTAGGACTTAAAAATAAAGTTTTGCCAACTAGAATTTAAAACACAAAGTTTTCAAAATTTGGGCCTTAAAATACAATTTCCTCAAAATTCAATTTTATATATTGTCAAAAACAGAGACAAAATAGGTAAAAGAAGAATACAAATGTTTAGCTGATTCCAATAGAATACATAAACCACTATAATTAATCTATACATGGAAATTGTTGACCAATTTTCAAAGAGAAATCACACTTAAAGCATCTTTTTATATATCAATCAATTCCTAGAAAAAATAAACCTAACAAAAAAGTGAGATTTTAAAGGGACAAGATCGTAAATTTTGCGCATAAATGGTTGGATGCTCCAGTTAGCTTTAGATGTAAAATGAAGATTTTAAATAATTCTAAGCCAATTTATAGAAATAAGAAATTTTTGCTTGTGGATTTTTATTAGCATTTTGACATGTTTTAATATGTTTATCTTTTCAGAGCAGATTCACACTAGGTTTGTTTCCTAACATACATAATCAGGATATCATTAAGATCAATGTCCACAATTGTAATGCCAACAAGATTTGCGATACGTATGAAGGGAAGCATCACAAAAATATTAAGAGTTACACTACTTTCTGGAGAAGTTAAAGGTCTAGATTCATTTGTAATGCGAGTTTGAGGCTGACTGCTGGATGACACTTCCCAATTGGGTCCAAAAAATTTCATCATAAGATTATTTGCAAGTAAGGTGGTAGATTTGGGGTTCCAATTTGCTCCTTATATTAAATATTTTATCTTTGTAATCTATATATTCCAAGTGACGATAAAAATATAAGCCATATATGACTTTGTGGCTCCATCAACCCCGAGAAAACGCGTCAATGAGTTTGAGGGTCGAGTCACTAAAGTTGTTCCATTCTTCTGAATCAATGAGAACATGAGCTGCAAAATATGTCTGCACTACACAACTTCCTAGACTGAAGGGGATAATATGTTCGATGGACTCATTGGTATGATTACAAATCCAAAATTGTGGAGACGGAGGGCGTTTCCGTATGTGTAGAGTTTACCCACACGAGATTGCCTCGTTACAACATATTAAGAAAAACATGTGAATATTAGTAGGGACTTTGGCATATGCCCGATAATACTCCAGAAAGAATGCTCTTTGGAATTTTTGGGCGATGACACCTTAATATGTTTTCCACTTTCAAAGAGGTAATAATATGATAACCTATTTTAGTAGAATAACGTCCATTTTCGACAAAAGAACATATAAGTTTGTCCCCATCTGCTAGCATATATAATGGAATGTGAATAATATGTTCATTAGTAGCTCGATGAAAGAGATTAAACATCAAATGAGAATTCCATCATAAGACATCCGACTCATTGGATATCAGTGTGTTCCAGTTTGGAAATTGAGACATGGGATGAAAGCCACACCTATTTTAGTAGAATAACGTCCAATTTCGGCATGAGAACAAATAAGTTTGTCCCCGTATGCTAGCATGTAGATTTGAATGTGAATGATATGTTAAGCAGTAGCTCAATGAAAGAGATTAAACATCAAATGAGAATTCCATCATAAGACATCCGACTCATTGGATATCAGTATGTTCCAGTTTGGAAATTGAGATATGGAATGGAAGCCACATATCATCCTAAACATTAATTTTTCAAACCATTTCCCACCTGAAAAATGCAAATCTCTACCTACCAAAATATTGGTCCAAGCATAAAACAAATATGTCTTGCGCGGGGTAGACTAGATGAGGGGTTAAAGAAGTAAATTCCTTCAAACTCTAGAACCAACGAATTATGGTTTGATAGGATACGCCATACCGTAGAAGCTAAAAGTGCCAAATTCATGTTCTTGAAATAACAAAATCCAAGATCTCGTTTAGAAGTAGAAATTTCCACATCCAATGGTTACGATGCTTCTGACCCAACGCACACCAAAATTGTCAACCATTCTTGAAAGCTCTTTGTATAATTTTTTGGAAGTTAGATAAGGTACATAGTATAATTTAACAACGCTTGAAGAATTTATTTAAGAATTACTTCCTTACATTTGTACAAGATGAGTCATTCTTTCCAGGAGGCTATGCGTGAAGAATTAAACCATGGTTGAGTCTTAACTTTAGATCTTCTATAGTTTATAGGGATACCAAAATATTTACCCAAAGAATACGATCTTTGAATGTTAAGGGTAGTAGTTATAGTGTTTGTCGGAGAATTAGGAGTGCTTTTAATGAAACATATATTTAATTTTTTAAAATATTGTCTCTTTGTCTAGAGCCCAAACGATACCGAGAAATAACATTTTTTAAAGTAATGATTTAAGTATAATTGGGACTGAGCAATAAATTAGAATCATCCACAAAGAGAAGATGAGTTAGAATTAGGAAATCCCATGTAAGTTTAGTCCGACAATATTATCATATTGACATGTGAAAATAATAAGGTCAAACAACATTTTCATGATGAGACACAAGAGAAAAGGGGACAAAGGGTCATCCTGGCGAATATCATTTTATGAAGAGATATTTCATTAAAGCTCACCATTCAAGGAGATTATATAAGAGTAAGTTGTGATGAAATCCATGATTAACTAGATCCAATTTTCATAAAATCCTAAATATTTAAGGTCAACGACAAGAAAGTCATATCTTACATGTTCATGTGTTTTTGCCATGTCTAATTTAACAACATCAAAGTGTTTACAAGACTTACATTATTTCTGGAAATATAAAAAGACTCCATGAGCTAATAATATTATATTAGATGGCTATTTGTTTCACAAAAGAATATTGTGTGGGGGAAAAAGATATCATCCATAATAAGTTTAAGTTAATTGGGCAAGATAAGCGAAATGATCTTGTAATCAAGTTTACACATGAGATGGGTCGATTGTCACCAACCTTTTCTTGAATTTCATTTTAAGGACAAACATGATAATTGTCTAATTGATATGACACGTGTTTATTTTCCACTGAAGACATTAAACTTAGTCACTTGCTAAAATTTACGATACAATAGACTTGGGATACCATTAGGACCTAGATATTTTCCACCCAATTGATACATTGACATCTTATATTTTTCCATCGTATGGGTCATAAGGAAACATAGTTCATATAATTTTAAACCTTACACAGAACATGGTCAACGATTCTAATCTAGAGCTTCCAAGATCACTTTGATAGATATGATCAGAATAATAGATAACCATATTCAGAATCTCATTGGATCGTCATGGGAAATATTATTTTCATCAAGAATATGGGTAATCTTATCAAAATAATGTCTTTGGATAACTACATCATGAAATGAGGCCATGTTTGTGTCCTCATCATTAAATCTATTTATCTCAAGCTTTGGTAGACTAGTTTTTTGTTCTTTTTCCCAAATATGGTCATTCGAAAGGCTTATCAATTTTATTTCTTACAAGTTTTCATCAAAATTTAATTCTAGACCTCTGTGAGGCGAACTAGAGAAGTTGATTTTTTTCGAGTTCTAATGGAATGTTCTTCTACCCTATTAATTCAAAGATCAATATAAAAATTGCTTCTTCATCTAGAAACATATACCATCCAAGTCTTTAACATAATCATCCTATAATAATTTAACATTAAGATATTGGGTCTTCCACCCAAAATTGTTCCCTACAAAATGCTTCTTAGGGCAGAGGAGTATGATACATGTAAGATAACCAATGGCGAGTGATCATATCCAATTTCAGGCGGGATGACCAAAGTAGAATATGAAAACATGGTTAGACATTTTTTGTTAAAAAATACTTGATATAGATAGAATTTAACATGTTGAACAGTCATCCATCATTCAGATCAAGTGTAAAACATCCCTTAGAAGGGAGTTCAGAAAGGCCATGATTCGATAAAAAATCATTGAACATCTGCCTATGATTATCATTTGCCTCGCAAATCCCTTTTTTCTCAAAATAAGGAGATATTTCATTAAAGTCCCCAAAAGTTACCGAAGGTCCATATGTTATTCCAGTTCATGATATCTTCTTCGAGTGCTTTCATATCTTCAAAATCATCATGAGGTATAAAAAGACTAAATACCAAAACATTTATAATTGTTCACTAAAGCGGCATACAAAAAGGTGGATTTGTTCCATAACTACTTATAAATTTACTACCATACCTCAAAAGGATCAATATGCCCCTAGATAAACCTATTAGTTTGACATAACTCAAGTTTCAAACTGAGTATGTCGAATAATATTCAAAATATTACGCGACTTCATTTTAATTTCAAACAAACAAACTACATAGAGATTATATAATTTAATAAAAAAATCAATAAATGATTTGTCAGTGTGTTACGTGTACCTCAACAATTTTAGCATCTCAAATTCACGGCCTTCTGGAGGGAGGTTTGGGGATAACATCTCATTGCCTCAGTAATGATGATTGGCTAGCAATCTCTTTCCCTTACATCATATTTATCTCATTCAAGAAATATTCTTCCATTCCTGACGATGACATACTCAAATCAACAACATTCCTAGTATAGGCTCCATCCGCAAACTCCTCCCTACATGCATAGGCTCTCAAACCAACATATAGCCTCTCAACACTCTCCTTGCCTACATGCTAGGTTCACATACACTCTCTTTTAAAAGATCATGTGACATTGTGTCATGTTAAGTGTATGGTTTCACCATCTCCATATACTTCAACCCACATTGATTTTTAAAGTTACTCACTTAGGATATGAGGTCCAACCTTCAAGCCTCTCCTCTTTCAAAATCTTGGGAACGGGTCAGGAACAATAACAAGGGTCCTAATGGGTAGTCCACCTAGGTAAGGATTTTTTTATAGCATAGGTAAGAGAGCCTGGTGTAGGTTGAGCCAAGAAATTATACAAATATAATATGAGTACTGGGATTTGCGTGTCTCTTGGTCAATTTCTTTTTGGTGGTCTAGCAAAGAATTGATTAGCCAAACCAACAAAATAACCATAATGTTGTTAAGAGTAGTGCATAGAGGAGGAAATATTCTTAGTTTTTTATCAATCAATAAAGATATGGACACCTTGTTTTTTTTACATTCTTAAGGTGAACATTCAACTAATAATTAATACACTCCTCTTAATTAGACTTAAAATATGTCTCTTTACCTTTTCGAGATTCTAGTTAGGCATGTATTCATCTTAATAAATTGAGACATATAGTGTCATAAAAGTGTCGTGAGAGATTGGGGCTGACATGCCAAAATCTCGTTTATCTCTATAATCTCTGTTCTTCCCATTTGTGATATTAAAAGGAGAAACTTCAATCACGACATTTTCTTTATTATTGGTAATGTTGGGAGAGCTTCTTATTCAGTATTCATTTATCTAGGATGTCTATAAGTACTTTATTCATCATTACCAACCGCGATTTCTTTATTAGTAGGAATGTTGAAATTACCTGGTCTACCATTGTTATCCCCCAAGGCGTGATCTAATATCAACTCCCAGAGTATGACAACTAACATGTGTACGAGTTGTCACAAGTAATAAAAGTGTAAGCAAAAGTCCTTCTCCACGGGGAATAAGAAGTTAAACACATAATTTTAGCTCAATTATTGATATTCGTTAGGTAAGAAATAAAACTGAAAGAAAAGATATTTTTATTGGGATTTTGTTTAAAAGAACTACTAAGACTATAAATTAAAGACTAAATATCAACTAGACTAAATTGAAGGACGAAAAAGTAAATAATAAAATGAGATATGGAGAAAGTATATCTCAATACTGCATATTCATCATTAGCATAACAAGGGACTATTTGTGATATAAGGGTAAATTGAGAATTTCACTTGTTAACTGGGATTCTAAAGTCACCCTAAGTTCCTCGTGGATAAGTAGGGGGTTGCTATTTGATCCTTGGACTCTCTTCCAAGCGAATCGTACTGAATTATCTAATGCTTAAATTTCTAACCCTAAGTTGTTATCTAGTTAGATTAGATCTTACGATTCTCAAAGTTCAACTAAACAATTATAATTTTATTTTCCGAATTTTAAACCCCACCTCACGGGAGTAGTTTAATATGCAACAAATAAATATGTTATCATCATAAATAATTTCAATAAGCACAATAATTATAATAAACAAGCAATTTAAATCAATTTTAATTAATATTTAATCCCAAATTTCATAGAAAAGTAATGTCAAATCATAGCTAGGGTCATACATGTGAAATATCAAGCTAAAATATGTTTATCTCAGGCTTTAAAAATATAGAAAAACAAAAAATAAAGATATAATAGAGAGTTTTAAAAAAAAGAATTACAAAGAAGGAATTATGTTGGTGTTTCCTTGCTCCCTTTGCTCTCTCTTGCTCCACAAGCTTATATTGTTGGGTGAATTAGACATAGGGTCTTGGAGACTAGATTTTCGTCCTATAACAACTATTGGAAATTTTATTTCTGTAAAGGGACCTTAAGGATGAACAAATACTAAAATACCCTTATATAATACAAAAAATACTAAAAGATTAAAAAAGTTGACACTGTTCATCGCCGATCTCAGGCCACCGACCACCACCCACCGACCTCTGACCATCGACCTCTGACAGCGACCATCGGAAAAAAAATATTGAGTATCGGAAAAAATAATATTGAATATTGGAAAAAAATACAGAGTAACGGAAAAACAATGAGTTTTGGAACTAAAACAGCGAGTATTGTAATAGAAAAGAAAGAGTAATATTTGAAATAATAGAGTATTCATTAAAAAAATATAGAATACTCTATAAAAATATAAATACTCACTAAAAAATTCAGTATATTGCATTTTTTTCTAACACCTAATTCACATAACACATATCTATTATATTTTTGAAAAGAAAGGGATCTAATCTAACTATTATAATAGCTAAGAAGAAAACAAAAAAGAAACTAATTCTAACTAATATACTACTACTTCGTACGTAGTACGCGTTCGAAAAAACAAAAGAAAACAAAAAAAACAAAAAAAAACAAAACAAAAAAACAAAACCCATATCTAGTTTGATGTCAGCCACAAACAGAGAAGGGAAACAGGAAAAGCTTCGCCAATCTGAGCCACGAAAGCTTCGCTGGAGTGTCTCTTACGCACAAGAAAATGTTTGAAGCTTCTTTTTAGCAGCTCCGTTTCAGAAGCTCACAAAACTTGAGCCTCATCCGGGTCTCCTGAGCTCGAACGACGGAATAAAGATGACCGGATCATCAGAGCTCGAAAGGCGGTGTTATTAACCATGAAAACGAACGCTGCTTAGATCTCCATGCTCGAACGGTGGCCATGGTTCGAACGGTCCTTAGATCTCCACTCGGACGAAACTTTTCATCTGCACAAGCTAGCTATGAGTAGATCGGAGCTTCTCTGCTGCGTGTGGTCTTCTCAGCCTCCCCGGATCTGGAGCTGCTATGAAGGAGAGTGACTGGCGGTGCGGCGGAGAGGTTTGGAGGGGAAGGAGAGCGGCTTGAACCATGGGAGCTCCGTGCGACTTTTTTGGTTAGTTTTTGGTTTAGTTTTGAGAGAGAGAGAGAGAGAGAGAGAGAGAGAGAGAGAGAGAGAGAGAGAGAGAGAGAGAGAGAGAGAGAGAGAGAGAGAGAGAGAGAGAGAGAGAGAGAGAGAGAGGGGTTTAAATAAATGCTTAAATAAAATAATATATATACAAAAACAGAAAAACAAAAAAGGGTATAAATGTAATTGGATTTTGTATTATAGTGTAAGATATAATTTGAGGTCTTTAGTAAGAATAGAAAGGAGGTGGGGTTGGGAATTAAAATAGGTGGGTGTCTTCAAGATCCCTTAGGTAAAAATCTCAATATTGTTTCATGAATTATTAAGTGTGTCTAAAAAGATGAAAAAAATACTAATATATACTAGAAATTTTGGAGGTTTTAAGTCATGGGACTAGAAAATATGTCAAAAGTGGCACGTGAACTTCTTTGTTAAATGTAGACTGCTCATGTTAGTTCGCAAAAAGGTCTTTAACTTCCTCATATCAACTCGGAATCGATATCTTTTTCTTCTCACGTGTACTAGGCTCCAATAGTCACGTTGAGCCAAAATATTATAATCGGATTTGTTATCAATTATTTGTTGTGATTTTTACAAGTTGACAAATTCATTTTTCGAATGGTGCTTTGACTTCTAGTCATCTTCTCAACTTCTTGGCTTATCTCGATATTATATGCCCTCATATTGGGTGTTCCCTTAGTTTATTGACTTCTTATCTTGTCATTTTCATCCTTTTAACCTCTAAGTTTTAAGAGCTACCCAATAAAACACAAAACTACCCCAAATTACTCTAAAACAAAAATAATTTCATATAATAGCTACGAATTTAATATATGATAACTAAAGGAATAAATCTTATATGTTAAATTATAAAACAACCCAAAATGATATCTCCAAAGTATTACATTATATCACAAAACACAAGATATCAAGAGCATGTCCCAAAGCATTATTGTCCCGACGTTGTAATCACAAAAGTAGGAACCAAGAATCACCAAGCATCATGCAGAAACAAGAAATAATCATAAGCAATATGCATATAACTTCTCATAAGGTTCATGCAAAAGTAATAACCCATAAAACACTAATTATACAAATAGTCAATGATGAAAATGTTTCAATGAAATTAGCTTTACAATGAAAAAAGGTCGTTCTTACTTGGCTCGAAGTGGCGACTATAGGATAAACATTGATTATTCCATGTTGTCTAATGGTCAATTCACTTTTTTCCTTTCTGCTCAATTTTTATACGTACGGTTAGCGAAATATCACAAAAGACTTTTCTGCTATAATGTAACTATTTAAGGCTGGGGTGTGTAATACATATGGACAATTTCGAGTGAGATTTTAGCTCTCTCCTCATTATACCAAACAACATAAATGACAAAGAGCATGGTTTTTACATCTCAAGCATCCCCAATTCCCAAATTTAATCATTTTTGTCCTATTTTTTTACAATGTTTCTACAAATGGCACTTGTCAGATGCTATTAATTTTTTTCTCTTTCTTTTGGGAATCAAGCATAGACCAAATTTTTGTTTTTGTTTTCATGTTTACTTCTTTCCTTTTCTCAAATTTTTTTGTCTTTTCAGGAATTCAACAAGGAATACAATAATGCACATCGTAATGTAGCACACATACACGCAAAATACCACCCTCTTTGTATCCCTTTTCCATGAACACCCACCACTCCAAACTCAAGATCAAAAGCGCTAAATCGTAAGGCATCATGATTTGAGTGAGGGTCATATGGTAAAGTCCTACAATCTATGGAAAATAAGCTTATAATGTGGCTAACAAATAATTAGGCTTTAGGCTCAGAGGGGCTAAGAGTTCATTTGGAAATAAAGCTAAAAGAGAACAAGTGGATTATAAAATAACCACCTTAATCGTTTTACTAACTATGTGGTCTCATAAACTCTTTTCCGTCAAAGTTGTAGGTGAAGTTGGTTTTCGACTAGGCTAGATCTCAAGTTCTACACACCTACTCACTGCTCACTTAAATTCAAATCAGCCTTATAATGCATTGATAACGAACACTTCAATCCACACTAACACGTTTCATACATGTATTCAAAGCATAATATGTGTGTTTCTAAAGCACAAACCTAGTTAATATGATTGACTTATCTAAACATGCTTTTACGAGACACCCATGTCCAACAACAATCACTAGTTAATCCCCTAATTCTTAAATCATATTTTTTGAATTTTCAAAGCACTAAACACATAAAACAAGGATGAGGACAAGGATTTCCCCACACCCAAACCAAAGATAAATCGTGCCCCTACGACTCGAAAAGACTCAAAAAGTGATAAAATCTTATAAATATACACTAACACATATTATACAATAGGAAATACTTATATCGAGGCTCAAGCCCACATGCACTTTATTTCTTCACCCTAGGTAAGGTAATGTGAAGTATCTATGTCCATGTGCACTGAAAATATATTGATCCTTGCGTAAGTGCTAAATTGGGTAAAGTATGTGTGCTTTGCACGAACAAGCGCTAATTACCCATGTTCTAACTCTTCTCTCTAGATGATATTGTTAAGCTTAGAACAACTCTTAATTCACCCAAAAACTTTGATGGAAATATGGTAGAGCACCTCAAGGCACCAACAACTCAACGTTTATCCAATCTCATAACCTATGGTTCAAATTTTCACCAACTCACATGGCCCCCAACTCAAAAGTACACACACACCAAGTGACCACAAATACTCCAATATAATATGATATTTAACTACTTTTCACAATATATGAGCTAAAAATCCTTGACTTTTCTATCAAGTAAGAATAAGTACAGATTTAGCTATATTACTGGACAATTTTAATCCTAAAATAGTAAAAATCATATTTTGGATGATCCTCCTTGGTTTTAGAATCTTTACTTTATTCAAATATTCACTTTTTGGAGTTAGGTTTTGAAGAATCTTGGAAGAAATTATGGGAAATTGTGTGTTTTTGTAATGTTCTTGGATTTGGAATCGATGTTAGAAGGATGATATATGATGTGGGTAAAGTGTGTTATGATGTGGAAGAGATGGGTGTTGAAGAATTCATGAATTTTTTTGTGAATAAGGTATTGGATTTTTGGTGGAATGATGTTGGATGAAGGTTGAGGATGATTTTAGATGGATAAGGGTAAGAAGGTGGTTTAAAGAAGATGAATGAAGATTGAGTAGTTTTCATAGTGTTTTGGAGTGGTGGATAAGAAACAGAAGATGCAGAAGAAGAAAATTCCGTTTTGATTTTTCTTACTTGGTCTCTTGAACTCACGTACAACTCTCCAGGTACGATACACCGCATAAGAGTTGTGGTAGACCACTCTTGTCTTAAACCTGATATGATTTCTACGGTTTATTGGTATGGGATGACTTAATAGTCTTTTATATGAGGCGGTATACCGCAGGATGACGCAGTTTACCGTGTTTTTTCTTGAGTTTTTGTCCTAATTATAATTTTAATGTGTCAGATGTCCTTGATATCAAAATATGGTCCCCACTAATGTAGGATATGGTATTAACGCAAGGAGGTGATGTATACCAAAACTTCCCTTAGATCTTTCCCATTAAATAAGTAAACGACATTCGATGTTGTTGTTTTTAAATAAGTTTCTCGTGGTATACCTGATGGTTACGCGTTATAATTATTCCTTTTGTTCATCCATTGCTCATGTCAACCAGATTTCTATCCAATATCACTGATTTGCTGAGTGTGGTATACGATAAGTAGCTACGACAGACCTTGATCTACGTTTGACTACCATACGTTTTCACTTCTTCACCACGAATGAATATAGAGTACTAAAAAAATTTGAACTGACAATGCTGGGAACCGCTACCAGCTACGCTGGACCCTCTAGCATGTACTTTTACCTACACTACATTGAAGCACTATACCCTCCTCTATATGTGGAATATACTCTAAGAGGATTCAAACTACTGGAAATAATGTACAATAACCTAATAAATAATTGTAAAAATTGTAGGTTGTCTCACACCAACACTTTTATTTGACGTCGTTTAAAATTTGACGTGTTTACCTCAATTTTTCTTCTTGATGTAGCCTCCCAACACCGTGCAAGACTACTCGGATCAAACAATCATAACTTACACCTCTTCTTTCCTCGCACTTCAATCACCTTGTCTGAGAGGACTCTATTGATAGTAAATTGCCCGATCCAAGTATCTTTGTAGTTCTGTAGTTTTCTAGGAATGAGAACTTTCAATACGACTTCATCTCCACCCAAAACTCATTTTCCTCTTTCATTTGCACGGTTTCTCTTGGGGTCTTAAAAGTTGAGCTCTCGTCCATACTTTAGACCACTGGCACGTTCTTAACCTTCCTTCTATCCATGTTTCCCGAGACGTAGAATGTCTGGCATTCATATTCAATGCTTAAGGTAACAGATCACCAGTTCGATTGGAAAACACCAGTTCGATTGGAAATCACCAGTTCAATTGGAAATCACTAGTTCTGATTTGGAAGAATTGGTTTCGTAATTTAGTGTCAGCGTTTTTTTTTTTGGAATCTAATCGAGTAGTTATAGTAATGGTTGCAATGGGCTAAAGTTTTGAGAAGATGAATAGGTTTGCGCTTATGTTATGCCACTAGGCTGGCTAAGGGGAGGAGTTAGGTTTTCTCTTCCTCGTGGAAGATTTAAGTTGGGTACGTAATCACTTCGGTTCTCCTTGGTCCAAACCCAAGATGTTTGGTATTTAGGAGGATTTGTGTTGTTCTACATTAGTACATGTCACAATTAAATTGAGTTAATTGTAAATAGGTACCTCATTCTGATACAAGGATTTGTTATTTTCGTTAATTGTTCAATAAAAGAGGATTCGGGAGAGTCATTTAGATATTTGGGTAATAACACATATTAATAGATATGCCTGGTTTTGGGATCGGGATTGTTCACGATGTTTTGTTTTGAATTTCGGAATTTATATTTATTGTCTTTCTGTAAATATCATCTTTTGTACTTTCTAATAGGGGTGGGCAAAATTTTAGCAAAACCGAAAAACCGTGTTAATTTTAACCAAATCGATCCAAAATATATGTTAATTTTACCTTGACCAACCTTACCTATCGGGTTACCTTATAATTTTTCGGGTCCATGTATTTTACCTATATATTACCCAAGCTATTGGGTTGGGGTTACCCAAACCGAAAAACCGTGTAAATAAAAATACAAAACATGTACATTTGATAAGTCATTTCATTTGGCTTCTCGGATATTCCAAACATGCATAACTTATTTTGAAGAATTCGATTCACGATTTTTTGGTTTCTAATGTCAAAATTGTATCTTTGATCTTTCGAAGTATAATGATACAAGTGTTTTCAAATTTTCTCAGTTATTTAATTTTTTCATGCGTTAAAAAAGAGTTTGACTAATGTTGTCTAACAAGGGTAAACCGAGGGTAACCGAATTAACCCGAGGGTAAACTTTTTTTTACCCTACCCTTGGGTTACCCTAGCAATTAATTAAACCGAAATATATTACCCTTGGTTTACCTAACCTCAAAAACGGGTAAAACTGACCTATGCTCTCCCCTATTCTAACACTTAATAAAACGTTTTATTGTGGAAAAAAAGTTATGAAGGTGCTATAGAATTTTTGTTTTCTTTTGTTCGAAGAGGTGATATATAAAACTTGGACAACTCGAATGGACTAAATTAGCAACCTGTGGTGTTACTTAAGCGAGAGAAATAGAGTTGATCTCGTGAGAGGTTTGATTCCCGTGACAAGAAAACCAAAAACTGAACATACCCTCTCATCTCATTTCTCACGGGCCTTCCGTTCTTCCAGCCCAGTTACATCGTTCTGTTATTACTTAATACTTGGTATGTCACTGTCTCTTTCCCTTCTTGTACGTATGGGAATTGCTAATTTCTAGATTTATATCCCAGTATTTTCAAATGATTCATAAAATTTTAATTTAAGCTTACACTATATTATCCCCAACCCCCACCAAGAAGGCACAGTTTTTTCTTTTGTCGAATGAAGAAGGCACAGATGTTAGTGCTCAACAGAGCACCATTTCGTCTAAAAAGAATGAACAGAGCACCATGATTTGGTGTTTTTGTTTAGAGAGCACCTAACTTTATATTGTTAGAAATGCTTCATATATTTTATTGGGCCTATGTTCATGATTAATCCATGTCAAATCAATACTTATATAATATCATGGTAGTGATAATTTAAATTATTGACTTAATAATAAAATATAATGATAAATTTAGGAAAATTCTTTCATCCAATATTAAATAAAAGTATACCAATTATATTATACACATACTTTATGTTTTAAACTTACGAAAATAACTAACTAATTAATCTAAGAGTAATGATATTTGTCACCCTTTTTGTATCACCCATTTATCACCTCCTACGTGTATGCCTACATGGACCAATGAATTGATTTCTCTATCCAATTTAATTTTTCTCTATCTTCTATTCAAGGAAATCAATACATATATATAGAATGGTGATAAAAGGGTGACATGAAAAGGGGTGACATATATCATTACTCTTAATCTAATGACATGTGTTTTGTTACAATAATCAATAGATGTCATTAGAATATTGAAGCATCCAATATTGGATGAAAATCTTACCCCAAATTAAGCAGTTGAGGTAGCTCAACTGACAGTTGAGGTAGCTCAACTGACCAGAGTGTTGATATTTTTTCAGCCCTTAAAGAGGGTAAAGTAAGAGGTATAGGGTTCGAATCCACTCCCTGAACATTAGGGTTTGTTTGGATATAGAGGGGATTAATTATTAAAGGATAGGAAATGATAGTATATTAAAGGAAAGGAGAGGAGAGTATTAATCTTGTTTGGATTGAGTAGAAAAAGAAAGGAAAATATTAGTAAAGAATTATTTGAATTTTGTGTTTGGATTGTATAAGTAAAGGAAATGAAAGGATTATTTTATAACTAAATTACTTTTATACCCCTAATAAAATATATTTTAAATAGAATACAAGGGTAATAAAGATATTTTACTATTAAAATTTATCCCTTCCTTCTAATGACTCCAAATTAGAAGGATAAGATATAAAGGAATAGAAGGTATAATTTTAATCCTTTAATAACTTATCCCTTCAAAAATTTATAACACAAACAAAGGAAGGATAACTACTATCCTTTATAATCCCTTCCCTCCCCTTCTAATCCCTCATTCCAAACATACCCTTAGTTCTGATTAAGTGAGAATATGCATGAAGAGCCGTGTATATTTTCTATAGGAATAGTAGTGGTACAAGAAAGCTGGTCCAGACATCCATATATAAAAAAAAAGTCTTACCTTAAATTTTATCTCAAATTATATTATAGTGAATTTTAAATAAATATGATTACATAATTTCTTTCTTATTTATCATTATTTTATCTTTGTATGAATAATCCATTTAAAGAAAAGTGATATACTCATAAAATCTATAATCCAATTATTTTTGTTAAACAAGTAAATTCAAATAAATAACTAAAATATCTTTTTTCACCTTAGTTAATATACAAATATTTCATAAGTGAAATCAATTTTTGATAACTAAAACATTCCATAAATACAATATTTTGTAACTAAAACATTCCATAACTATACAATTGTATAGCAAAAACATTTTGTAACATTTTTTATTCTGCCCTGAAGAATCTAATCACTTTCTTGAATCGCCAAATCAAGAACATTCAAGCTGAACATGTATGTGCATAAAACTAAAAAAACAACATTTAGAAATCAAGAACCAAAGACGTATGTAAAAAGTAGTGGGTTGACAATACAAAAAATAGTAAGTTGATAGTACAAAATAGTGGGTTACACATACATATTTATAGGTTGTACACACAATAACAATGAATTTTCTCAATGGGTTGTACGTGTAACTATCAATAGGTTGTCTCAGTGAGTTGTACTTGTAAATATCACTAGCTTGTACGTATAAAGGGGTGGTTTTGGGAGTGATTGGACTAGTAAAAGTATTAGCAGTGGCTGGAAAAGTATATTCATTGCCAAGAAGTAGTAGTTATATATTAATAAAGAAAGTTTGTTAGAAAAGTATTATTTTAGTCGAAATGTTATTAAGGAATTTTTTTATATATGAACCCACAATTCAAGTTTAGATATTAATAAAAGAAGTTTGCTAATACTAATATAAGTTTTAATTTACTTGGACTAATTGTCGAGTTGATAATGATCTCGTATAAGTGAAACTTGATTGGGCTTTAACTTCACCTATTTGGATAAGCAGATACCCTAAATCACATGTGTTCATTCCACCGACAATTGGATTAGACCACTCGCTATTTATTTTGTAATATGATTTGACAATGTGACATGGGTAGAAATTTTTCATATTTGAGTCCATCTATTTGGATCACCATCACCGTGGGGAGGTTGTCAAAACAGGAGTACCCGGGTGAGGTGGAATCTTTGGAGCATTTTTTGGAAAAATGAGACAAATTGTGATAGCACTGAGACGATGGAGTAAGAGAAAGTTTTAAAACTATGACATGGAATATTTGGAAGGAAAATATATATCGTTACATTTCACAGTCCAGGTTGATAAGAACAATATAATTAAACTAAGAAACAATGTAATGAAAGAGAAGTTTGGAGAGGATTGGCTAGGCCAAGATAGGAAAAAAAGGGGAATAGATGTGATATTGTTGCCCCACGATGCCTCTAACACCTTGGAGTCGAGTATAGTTTTCCTAAATGATGTGTCTTTCAAGCGCGCGTGGGAGCCAATGAGAATTGAAATTGTACTAGTGCATAAATAGTCTGGAATCAGGATTGATCATCAAGAGAAATCATTTTGTGACTCAGCTCTCGAAGGGGAAGCTACAGCAGTTTTGAAGGCCACAAAAATTTGTAAAGATTTTGACTCAGTTATTCGGCGAACGTCAACGATAAGCTGGAATGTGCAACCGGTGATGAGAAAGATCGTAGAGATGGCAAACCGGTTCTTTTCAGATTTTCCCAAGACGTTGAACACCTATGTGGACAACCTTACAAATAACGCTAGGCGGATGGCCCAGAATCATCCCAGTCTACTAGTACGAATAGTATGTTCGCAAGACTTCGTACAAAATAATATGATACTAGAGATGTATAACCTACTTTTCTGTCCAAAAACATAATGATAGTTATCTCCTGCGCAGTTCTTACATAATCAAGTCACTATTTAAATATCCATTTTAGAGACTCCCTCACAATATCGTAACACCTAAATATATTCCACAACTTGAACGGGATTAACAATATTTCCTTTTGTTGCGATGCTTCGTTTAATACTAAGTGGGAACCTACAGGGTTCAAGGTAATTGAGATACATAAGGTGACATGAATTTCGGTTAAACACTCACATGCGCTAGTTGTGTCGCCTAGCGTGTGATAAAATTAATACAAATAAAGGTCAAGAAAACAACGCACTCTCACCCTAGACAGACACAGTACTGCAAGTATTACAGGACGTATGCAAGTTTTAGATAGTAAGTTGAGTTTGTTCTCAGGGACTTAAGTGTGTAAATCACGTGGGTAGGAATAACGAGTAAGAGTAAATAATTAAAGACAGAAAATAAAAGATATGAATTTCGAAATTAAGAATTAAAACTAAGAAAATAAAAGACAATAAAATAAATACTAAGAATATGAGATGAGAAGTATAGCTCAGGTTTTGCTAGTATGCACTAATCCTTCTAATTCTATCTATTAGATCTAGTTTATAAGGGAGAATATTAGCTCTTGTATACTTAGTCAGGATTCTAAATTCCCATACCTTAGACCTTGAGAGCGACTAAGGGGGCTATGGTACAACCAAGACGTGGTTTCAAATAGGGTAATCAAGCGCTACCAAGGCCCTAAGCAAACACTTCAATCAATTGGTGATATGGTGATTAAAACAAACCCTAATGACTATCTAGTTAGAATCATGTTTTGTCAAAAATAATATCGACACTAGAAGTTATGTGGTGGATCAATAGTTAAACACCCAGCTAAGGTGATCATCTAACTACTATTACGGTAATCCTATACTCGTGCACTAGCAAGGAAAACAATCATTAAATCAAAACACATAATCAAATATAAGAGTAAGTAGCTAATATCAGATTAAAACATATAATTCCCAAAGAAACTTAGATAGAAGAATTAGAATTCATAGATTATACATTATGCAAAACCCAAGCTATGGGAGGTTTAGTTCATACCTGATAGAAATAAACTTAAAGAAATTACAAAAGACATCATCTTGCTCTCTACAATAAACTGGAAGAATAAACTCTAAGAACTAATTACTATGAGGCAAGGATTATTTTACAAGTGATATAAGGGTGTATTTATAGGTGTTTAGAAGACCTAATTCGTTTTCTTGAGGAAGAGATAAAGTATTGGACTCCTAGCCCAACTCAAATTCGTATGGAAATAAAGATAAACACTGCTGGACCGTTTTGAGCATATCTTCTTTGTTATTGGTCGGTTTTTGCTCCATAATATACCAAAAGAATCCTCAGAGAATTATCTACGTAACGTCCCTATGAAAGGAAATTACCAAAATCGGCTTCCTTGTAGGAGTAATCACCACTTCTTTAGGCGTGTGCTGCAGAATCTCAGATTTAGGCAGCTTTTCCTTTTCCATATTTTTAGCTTTTGTTTCCTTATCTCCAATTACCATGCTAATCTCTTTCCATATGTTGTAGTCTTTGACTTGGACTCTAATTAATCTCCATAATTATCTTTAAAGCTACACACTAAATAAACAATTAAACCCAATATGCTCTAAAAATATTATTTGACTAAATCAAGACTCAAAATAGGAAAGTGCACTATTTCTCAAGAAAATCGACTATTATGACTTCTAAATCACTAAAAATGATGTCTCATCATAATATAAATCTATCACAACTGAGGAGACATCAGCTAGTCGATGGGGAAGATTTTGGAGCGATGTATGCAACTCAAAGGTTCCACTTTTTTCGTGATGAAGAGAAGATGATCTTCTTAGATAATCTTGAGATCATTCAAGGTATTACGCTACTGTCAGCTGCAAATTAGTATGTTAGAAGGTGTTAAGGAAATTTGAGAAACTGACAGATATGTACGACCCTCAATACGTCCGTCACCTCCGGAGGTGCTTTAACGCTATGGCAGATAATGTCGCAAATAAAGCTAGGCAGAGGGAGGGAGTTCATGGTGTGGATTTAGATTTAGTGACACAATTTTTGAAAATTTGGATTGGTTGATCGTTTGAGGATTCCTAGATTTACTTTTGTCCAAAATGAAAAGAAGAACTTGATAGAAGACATGAATCCGACCACAAGGTTGATGCTCAATATACACACCTTAATTTTGTTTGGTCCATTTAATTATTCAATTATATATTTTTTGTTTCATAAACATTTTCATTAAAATATATGAAGAAAAAAATGTATACTTGTACAATACAATCCCTACCTAGCTCCGAAAGCTTAATCTTCTTTGTGTTACAATTAACATCTCACTAATATCAATGAATGAGTGATGAAGGTACATAGCGAATAACATAGTATATGTGTACAACTTAATTTTCTTCATAACTGCTCAATCGCAGGTGTTTCACCTCTCATAAAAAGATTATCCCTTAATTGCCACATGTGATATAAAGTAACAACAAATACAAATCTCCACGCTGTTCTCCTTCAATTTTCTCATGATTTAAACTTCTTTAGCTATATTAATGAGCTCAATATCGTATTCATTTATTTCTCGATACCTAACCACTTTCTCACTACATTCCAAATATCTCTTGAAAGAGCATATTCAAAAAATAGATGATCGTTAGAGTCAAAGATTTCACCACACAATTGGAAAAGTGGAAATAACTCTGTATATACCATTATATCCTTTGCTCGAAACCTCTTATGTAAAGTCATCCATATAATGATTGCATTTTTAGGTGTAACACATGAATCCCACACTATGCTCTCCTTTAATTTTCACAGGCTTGAAACTTCTTTAGCTATTTTAGTGAGCTCAAGATCGTATTAATTTATTCCTCGATTCCTAATCAGTTTCTTACTACATTCCAAATATCATTTGAAAGAGCACAATAAAAAATAGATGATTGTTCAATTCAAAGTTTTCACCACACAATTGGAAAAGATGATCCAACTCTATATATACCATTATATCCTTTGTTCGCAACCTTTTATGTAAAATGATCAATACAATGATTGCATGTTTCGGTGTAACACGTAAATCGCACACTATGTTCACCCAAGTTTTCACAAAAAATTGGCGATGAAATGTATCATAAGGTTTCTTGTTTAAAACATAATACTCACCACTTGGAAGATCATTGGCGAAGGAAACCCATCTAGACAGTATTTTCTCACCTCCCACATGACCAAGTGAAATCCCAATCTAATCCTTTAAATCGCATATTTGTTTCAAAAGTGGCGAATAGGTTTCTTCACTTGCCACAACCAAAATCCTTTCTTTTTCAAGTATTGTCCATATACCCATATAATCCAGAAGGAGTTTTTTTGTCAACAATTTTCGAACATATCTTCTTCAGCGGAAAATCGTCTCTTTTATTTTTTCACCGGAAACCTCTTTACACATCTCTAATCCTTGCTCTCTTGTTAAAAGTTTACCCCAATAAAAAACCCCATAATCAACACTTTACTCAACAAACATTAATAATAATATACAAAAGCGCCATTAACTTGGGAACTAGAAGTACTTTATTTACCATTCGGATATTGTATATTAGCAATGAATCTTCTTCTTTGCTTAGTCTTCATGATTCCATGAAATAGTTTTGAACAACGATTACTTTTTAGTTTATACCCAAGTTTCAATTTTTGTTGGAGAAAAGTATTCTCGACCTTTTGAAGTTACTCGCCTTTTTTATTTGCCAAATAATTCTTTGAAATTCGTATTATTATTCAATTTTTTTATTAAAATAACCTCGCAATATCCAATGCCACACTTTCTCTTTTGTCTCAATCAGGATTAAGAGAATACTGCTCTTTGTTTAATCGCCTAAGTCCAATTTTAAGTGTCAAAACTTTTGGCAAATGATAAATTGTCTAGTCCCTCGACTTTGGGTCTTATTCCACCCATTACTCACTACCTCACCATAATATTTGTACTCGAACCACATATGAAAGAATCGGAATAGTGTTACTCTTGTAACATTTTGTAAAAACAATGATATATCAAGGGGAATGTTAAGAAACGCTAGATTTTGGCAAAAATTTCGTATGGACATAATGATTTGATGCTTTGAGCCTTTGATTTCCCGTTGCTCGATATATCCGACTAAGTATGCGATTATTTTTCCATGTAAATAATTCCCCGAAATATTGCAAATCTTCTATCCGAAGTGTGTTACAACCGTCTGCAAATTGATTAAAATTTCTCATTTTTACTACTCTTCTATTTTTCTTCTCATTGTGAGCCGCTATGTTATTAAAGTCTCCCAAGAGGAGTCACGGTGCATTAAAAGTAGTAGCATGGTCAAATAACTCCTTTCATAATCTCTTCACTAGCCATTTAGCATGTATATAAAAGAACTATAAAGGCTAATATAAGTTACCTTACACGTTTACAATGAATAACTTGAGGTGTAGTCAAGAGTATTTCTACTTCAACTTGTCCGAGTCAAACCTAGCGAGATTCTCCCGTGTTCGATTGCATTAAAGTTATCCACATGTGTCACACCATAGTAACATTGTGCGCATAAAATTATTTACACTTCCCTGAGTACTACTGGTTTCCAGAATACCCAAAATATCAATTTTTTCCTCCGAATGAGTCGAACTACCTCTCATCTCTTAAATGGTGAGAAGAATCCCCTTGGAGACTCTTAGGAAGCCTTCCTTTGTTTGCAGTTTCAAAGTTTACGCCTTTAACCCTTTAAATAATTCTTTTTAGTCATACTTTTTCTCGTCTGATCTCTATTACCTTTCTTTTGTCACTAGTTTCATGCTTCTTTATACGTTTACTAACCACCACCATAAAATGATTTTCATCCTCGAACCCTTTCCGAAAGATTAACCTCGAAACCCGATTTACCTGAAAACCCCGGAGAACCCGAATAATCTTTTACATGTTCTTTCTCTGGACAATTAAAAAATCTCCCATTTTTCATACGGATCCTATCCACACCCTCTTCATTTGTATTTCTCTTTATTACCTTTACTTTCGGTTTATTTTCAGCTTGTAGAATTCCTGGAGCTCTTTTCGAAAGTTTTGTAGCTGCTGTAAATGTAATATAATTCTGAAGATTCTGTAATTATTAGAGCTTCTGTTGAAGATTCTAGAGTTGCTTAATTTATGTAGTCGTTGTCGAAACTTTTAGAGCTGTTATCGAAGGTTCTAGAACTGCTGTAATTTTTGTAGCTGGTGATCTCAGCTGTTGACTTGTCAAATATAGCTGCTCTGCAGCCTCCATTTATACTGCACAGTGTTCGGCTATAAGGGAAAAGAGGATGCTCGGTACTGTGCTCTTTTTGTTGACTAGTCTCTGGTTTCATACTTCTATAGTTCTATAGGCTTCCCAATTTTCATGCACCTGCTGCGTTTCATGCAACATCTCCTTCCTCTATTGGAAGAAGTATCCACACATCTAGTTTTACTATCTGTCATACTGGAGTATATAGCACCTAAAGGCAGCTACTTGACTACGGCTACTTGAGGTTTTTTAACAGCGGCAACTTGGATATTTTGGCAAGGAGAATCATTTTCATATACGATGAGTCAAGGTGATCTTGATATTTTAGGGGTTTAAGGTGAATTTTAAGAAATGAGCTAAAAATTACAAATTACATCAAAAAAATCTAGATATTTATCAATTTCTTTTTTAGTAAATTTAATTATTTAAAAAATATAAGATAATTGAATAAATATATTTTAATAGATATAAAATTTTATAAAATAATACTATAATAAATTAAAAAATAATTTAAAAAATATATATATGTTTACTGTAAACTTTTTGAAAAATATAAAAAAAAAGTAGTAAATCTTTTTTTTTAATATATATATATATAAAAAGCCACAAAAATATATAAATTAGGAAAGGGTCCAAGGCCATGGTCTTTTCTCAAAACCGCTCTAGTCAAGACCGGTTATAGAAGAGGTGAACGAAACCATAGTTTTGGACTTTCCAAATATTATAATTTTAGGTCTCTTAATTTTTTTAATATAAACTCAGTTCTTTTTCTATAAAGGCAAAACTTTAATTTAGCCCAACCCAAACAAACAAAAGGATGCTATGCTATGTTAATGCAGCTTTGTTTGTTTTAAAAATATACTTAATTATATATATATATATATATATATACCCACTAATCTTAACTGTTGAGATTGTTGTATATTGCTTAAATTTAATGAATTTATAACTATATGTGGTGGTTTTATTGAGAAGGATTTGATGAATCTACTGTTGAAGTTGTTGTATATTGTTTATACTTAAGGAACTCATAGCCATGTATGGTGATCCTTTTAAGACAAACTTGATGAGTTCACCGTTGAGGTTGTTGTATATTATTCATACTTAATTAATTCATAGCCATGTGTTGTGGCCTTTTTGAGATGGACTTGATGAATTCACCGTTGAGGTTGTTATATACTGTTCATACTTAATGAATTCATAGCCATGTGTAGTGGTTTTTTTGAGACAAAGTTGATGAATTCACCATTGAGGTCGTTGTATATTGTTCATTATATGACTTCAAGGAGATGACCTTGATATTCCCAAGGGATGAGTTGTTAGACTCACCATGAATTCACCGTAAGAATTGTTCTAAAAAGAAAAAGACTTGATGAATTAGTGAGACACCTAATGAGGTTGAGTTTTATTGTTCTTAATGATCTCGAAATCCAAGAGGGATCGGCTGATGAGGCTAGATGCTCTTGGAGATCATCTATGTGTAAGTAATGCGTGATGTTTGAGGAATCGGTAACTATCAGGTGCTAGTATTTATAGATACCTGTTCACCCTCTCTTCCAAAAAAGCTGAATGGAGAATTATTGAGATTA
Organism: Nemophila menziesii; assembly: GCA_029959085.1. Lineage (NCBI taxonomy): Eukaryota > Viridiplantae > Streptophyta > Magnoliopsida > Boraginales > Hydrophyllaceae > Nemophila > Nemophila menziesii. The sequence continues at coordinate 142,625,374 of JARWIR010000001.1, read as the reverse complement.
TTAAATTACAGATAATTTGTTTTCTTAATTTTTTCACGCTCTTATGTACTAATAGTCTCACATTAAATTGTGAGAAAAAAGTCATTGAAATTATTTAATTTAAAACGATTTCCTTTACTTGATGATGACTTAATATTATAAATCTAATTATTTTTAAAAAATAAAAAAATGTATAAAATATAAAATAATACCATAATTAATTAAAAAAATAGAAATAAATATACCTATAATATTCGAATGTTTTAATTTAAGCGAATCACAACAACAAGAAGTAATTATGACCAATTCATATATTTGAATGTTTTTTTGGATGACTGTTTTTTAAAGTTGTAAAGCTCCGTTAGGTTCGTGAAAATAATGAGTATTTTCTGTTTTCATTATCTATGTTTTTCAAAATCCTAATAAAAATGTTTTTGGCCAGAGAAAATGAAAACAGCTTTTTGAAAAATAAAATAAAAACTCTGTTATATTGGAAAATATGAAATCAATGTTTTTCATATTTTTTGAAATTATTTAAAAAAATCATTTTCTGAAAATATAATCTAAAAACGGAAATATAAATTTTTTTCACAAAACAACTTTTTTTTTAACAAAAAACCAAAACATTGAAAAACAATGAAACACTTTTTTATGTTCGAAAAAAATTAAAAAACAATGAACATGATAAAACCTGAAACCCATTTCTTCACACTAATTCATTTGGTTTCTCTTTTCTACCTATTTTTTTTCTCTATCTTGTATGATTGGACCACCCAAGATTCATATCATGGATAATTTTTAGGTAATTGATTTTTAGATGATACACAATGGGCTCGTTTGGAAGTGCTTAATTTATAAAAAAACGATTTTAGAATAAACTTTAAAATTAAAAAAATTATTAAAAATAATTTTGAATCTAAAATTATTCTAAATACTTTTTTTCAAGAATTTCTCATAAAAGTGTTTTTCAGGATTAAAAATACTTTTAAAATGGTAAGTGTTTTTCTAAAAAAACACTTCCAAACGGGCACAATATTATCTTTTTTGAATTGTTTAATAATAAAAATCTATTCTATCTTAAATTGTAATCTTAATATAATAAATAATGAATTTTAATGTAATCTTAATATATTAAATAATGAATTTTAAAAAAAAATAATTTTAAAATTTTGATATCCAGCTAAAAGTTTCAAAATTCCAAATCAAAATTTCAAAATTTTTCGAATCAAAAGTTCCGAAATTTCCCTGCCAAAATATCCAAAATTCCTGTAATTTCCGAAATTCTAAATTCGGAAGTTTTTATTTTTAAAATTACAGCCACAAACTGAAATAAGATATTGACAAACAAGATTAGGAGCTAAAGCCAAACTATATAAGCGTTAATGAAGTTGTTAAACACATTTGTCCAAAAGAAGTTAACTTCAACGAATCTATTGATGCTTATTGATGCTTATTAAGCTCTCAGTGTATTTCCTATGTCCAGAACAAACCGATACTTGACATCCGATTTCAGAAGGCGCTCAAACGCAGTATTAACATATTCCATCGGAACAACCTCCACATCAGGGGTTATATTATTCTTTGCAGCAAAATCAAGCATTTCTTGTGTCTCTTTTAGTCCTCCAATTGCACTCCCAGCCACCATTTTCCTCCCTGTTTATTCAATCGAATCGTTCATGTGAAAATTGTGTAATTATAATACAAAGCATTAGACATAAAATTAAATATTCACCAATAAGCAAAGGAAACATTGGCAACTCAAGTGGCTTTTCTGGTGCACCAAGCATAACAAGCTTTCCATGTGTCTTTAATAACATAATCAATGGTGCAATAGGATGAACTGCAGAGACTGTATCGATAATTCCATCTAATGTCCCAAATGCAGCCTAGTTTACATCACATAGACAGAAAAGAATAATAATTAATATTGTCATGCCAATAAGTTCAATCTAAAAAGCAATGTTTTATTAATACAATTGAGAGTCACTTTGACTTGGAGCCATGTTTTACTCGAATAAGATTCGATCCCAGTACCTCTGAGTAGAAAAAACAATATTTTAATCATGTATATTCCAAAAGGTTTACCTGCATCTGCTCTGAATCTTTGCTAATAAGAAAAGAATCTGCTCCAAGATGTTCAATAGCTTCCTTCTTTTTACCAATCGAGGTACTAATCACGGTCACCGTAGCACCAAAAGCCTTAGCAAACTTGACGGCCATATGGCCAAGGCCACCAAGACCAACAACACCAATATGCATGCCAGGTTTATCAAGTCCATAGTATTTCAAGGGGCTATAAGTTGTAATTCCAGCACAAAGTAAAGGAGCGGCTTCAAGAGGCAAATTTTCGGGCCAGATTACCGCAAAATGTTCATCCACTACCATGATGTCGGAATATCCTCCGTAGGTGATGGTTCCATCTGTGTAAGTGTTATTATATGTAAGTATTTGTTTAGTGCAATAGCTTTCAAGATCATTGTTACAATCTTCACATTGGCGACATGATCCAACTAAGCATCCCACTCCTACTTTGTCCCCGGTTTTGAACTTTTGTACCTTGTTTCCAACTTCAGTTACTACTCCAACAATCTCATGCCTGAAGAATCAAGGATTAATCGGTTCCGATAATCATGTCAGTGAAATATTTTCATTATTTTCCAAAGAGAATTAGAATAAAATATTACTACAGAACAAGAACAAGAAGATATAATGTATTATTAGCTTAAAATTAGTAAACATAAAGGCTTATCGATTTTATTTTATTTTGTTCAAAGGAATTTATTTATTCATGTTACAATTAGCCTACAACTTAAACATGTCAACTTCTACCTAAGGCTTTGAAAGATTTGGATAAGGACAAATTCAAAGGTTACCGGGTTACAGCCTGGCTATCGTATGGTTCGGACCGGTCTTTATCGGACCTGGGCCTTACCAGTCCCCCACTAACGGTTCGGTCTCGGTCCGGTTTTCGGTCTTGAATATTAGAAGCACGACCGGTAAAAGAAAACCGGTTTACCGGTTCCGGTTTCGGTCCCGGTCCAGTTCCTTACCGGTCCTATCGGTTTTCTTTATTTTTCTTCTTTTTTCTTTGATGAGTTTTCTGATTTTGATGAAAGAAGATCAGTGGCTGATTTGGATCGTGGCTTAATTGGTTTGATATAAGTTTGGGTTTGGGCTATTAAGGGGTTGGGCTAAGGAGTAAAGGGTGAGGTTGGGCTAATAACAAATGTGGGCTAAAAAAAGGTTGGGCTAAGAAAATGGGTTGGGGGTTGGGGCTTTGTTATTGGGCTGTTATATAAAAAAATAAAATAGTAATGAACCGGTTCTGGTCCTGTACGGTCCGATTTAGTGAAATTTTACAAATTACAAGAACCGGTCCGTTATAACCTGTTTGGTCCGGTCCGTGCAGCCCTTTGATTTCGGTCCCGTCCCTAGAACCGGCCGGTCTGGTTTGTCGGACTGGTAAACTGGTCCGTTAGCCAGGCTTAACCGGGTTGACTTGTTGACCCCAAGGAACCGATATAAATGGCACATATATAATTGATCTCTATTAACTTTATCTTAAATCTTAAGATAGCTACCATTCAAGATTACTCAACTAATATAGTATCTATTATATGCATAAAATATAAGGGATGCATAAAGAAAGATTATAATCTTTTTTTTTTTTTTTGTCCAATGAAAGATTATAATCAGAAAAGCAGATATACTAATATACGTACCCAGGAACCAAAGGGTATTGAGAAAAGCCCCATTCATTTTTCATGAAATGTATATCACTGTGACACATGCCACAATACAATACTTTGAGCTGTACATCTTTTTCACCCGTCACCCTGAAAAAACATTATTTCACCGAACCCATCAAATTCGATCCTATATTATGCATGCATATTTTTGTAGTAAGTAATATGATATGTTAATGAAAGTGTAAAGTACTACTGGCCTCCTGGAAAAGTTGAAGGGGGAGAGAACACCAGAAGTATCTTTAGCTGCCCATCCAAACGCCTTTACTGGGTGGACCATCTCTGCTGATTTTTCCATCGACCCTTCGAAAAGAAAATAAGTTATTATTATTAATATAATTTTTGGAGAGTCCGAAGATATAATGTAGAAAAGAAATTCTGAAAAAAAGTCGTATTTAGTGCTAATATATACAAAACTTTAGCTAAATATAATTTAGATATATTTAAATCTTTATCTAATTTATCTTCTATATTAATTATCTTCTCCTAAATATTCAAATATAATTAATAGATAAATATAAAATATATGATTTCTTACATATAGGAAAGGGAAAATGACCAAAAAAATCAAAATAATATTATTTTCAGCCCAATAACATCAATGACAAAATTTCTGCCCAATAACATCATTAACTAAATTTTGTCCTTGATGGGAATCGTCCTTGACGGGAATCGTCCTTGATGGGAATCGTCCTTGACGGGAATCGTTCTTGATGGGAATCGTCCTTGATGGGAATCGTCCTTGACGGGAATCGTCCTTGACGGGTAAACATGTAATCTTATAATAGTAAGTTAATGGATGATTCTTTGGGGCAAGTATAATATTATTTTGATTTTTTGGGTCATTGACCCTATAGGAAAAGTATAAAAAGATTGAAAAATAAAATTATAAAAAATAAATGTTTGTAATCAAATTTGATTAATGGGTTATTGTTGATAATATCCTCATTAAATCTCTAATTGCTTTTTTAAGCATTCAATGATTTATTTTATAAAAAAATGCCTAATAAAGTAATTATTTATAAAAAACATTCTCTTTATATTTTTCATAATTTTACTATCCTTATTATTAATATATTATTTTATTTTAATACAATATTAATTTTTATATATTAAATAAATAATAGGGTACTTTCACCACCACCACTACCACCACCACCACCACCATGTATTTAATCACCACTACAACCACCACCACAGCAAGCACCACCACCACAACAACCACAACCACCACCACTACCACCTTCTACTACTAATTCCATCACATACGCGCGCATACGTGAATTTTTTTTATAATCGTCATAACTAATTTTAAAAAAATCAAAAAAATCAAAAATTTATATATTTGGATAAATCAAATTAATATTTACGTTTATGAATTTTTTTGGAACTTTTTGAATTTTTTTGAAATTTTTTTTAATTTTTTTTTTCATAGACACGGAATACCATGTTTAAAACATGGGGTAGACAAAGCAGTGGCTTTGTAAATCACATTCTTTTCCAGCATGCTACTATGGTTAATGTCCAAAACCCTATTGTCATTGACCAAAATTACTGCCCCATTACTATCAATTGTCCGGAACAGTCTTCAGGAATAAAGATAACAGGCATTACATGTTGGAATTATTAAATGAATGATTATTTAATTTATTAATTCTTTCATGTTCATGGGAGAAGTGGGAAAAACTATTTGTGTTCTAATAGTCCCACCTTAATTTTTGTGGAAAAAATGTTGGAATTACTAAAATTCAAGAGCTTTACTTTATTAATTCTTTATTTCTCTTGGAAAAAGTGGGAAAACTTTTTATGTGTTAAAAAGTCTCACCTAGAAAATGAAGAAGAAAATAAAAGCAAAAACCGACAAAAATTAATGGTAGCGGTTTCGGAAGTTACAAGACTTGGTGAAAGAAAACGGTTAGCTTTAATGACCATTGAAGATGCATTAAAGTGACGGTTTTTTGTCTTGCCACAAGACTTGGTGGAAAAAAAACGGCTAGCATTAATGAGTATTGAAGAGGCATTTATGTGACGGTTTTTCTTGTCTCATCATTTTCTCTATAAATAGTGACTTTGTCACTTCCTTTTTTAGAGAAAAAAGAAAAATGTAATTCTAGAGAGAATGGAATAATAATTCTAGAGAGAATAGAAAAATAATTCTAGGGAGAAAGAATATTATTCTAGAGAGAAAGGGAATTATTCTAAAGAGAATAGAATATTATTCTAGAAATTCAGAACATGGAACACTCCATTCTCAATGATTAGTCAAATCATTTTGACATAGAGATAAGAGTAGAAGAGGGATACGATTGTTGGAGATACCGGTACTCCCGGAATATCTTTTTCAACGCTGCACATTTTGTGTATTCGTATCTAGAATATTTTTTGAATATTTCCATGTAAGTTCTTTTCCCATTTTTTGTAATAGTTGTTGTATTACAGTTTTTGGGATACCTTTATATTCCATTTTCCATTGTATTGTAATAGTTGTAGTATTACATTTTTCCTAAATGTTTTTATATGAAAACAATTCTTACTTTATCGGTGATATTGTTAGTTTTTACCAACAATTTGAAAAAGATATTATCATATCACCGATTGTAAAATAGTTTTTCTATTTCGGCGGTTGCTTCATCCTTGAACGCAAAAGTCATTCCCAACGTGATTATGTTGGATCCTTTTAATGGTTCCAACTACAAACGTTGGGCACAAAAGCCACTGATATTCATTGAACCATATGAACTAGATCTTGTTGTTCTCGAGGTACTCCCTGCCATTGAGGGCAATGTGGAAATTACCAAAGAACACTATGCTAGGATCCTAGCTCTTGATGTTGGGTTCAAGAAAGATAATTCAGTGGTTAAGGAATGGATCTTGGATAATGTGACGAACATCGCCTTTTATCTATAGTCGTTGAGAAGTCAATAAAGACTATCTATGAAACGGTTTAGAAAAGGTACGAGGGCGATGATTCTGATGAGAAGAAATACATCACTTGGGAATGACCCAAAAAGATCCAATCGGTCCCATACGAGTCAGAAAAGTGAATCGGCTCTAGGATAAGTCCTTAATTTTCTATGTTTATATAAGTTTAAGGACTACTTTTCCCCTTTCTATTACAACTATTTAACTCTTGATGCACTAAATATCATTCATAGATTATATATCAATTGGATATTATATCTATGTGTGAATGAAGATCTATATGAAGAGATCTATATGTTGCAACGTGAAGGGTTGGTGGTTTTGGATTAAAGGGATAAAGTATGAAAACTTAGAACATCGTTTTGTGTTGTTAAACATGCACCTTGCTAATAGTACCTTAATAAAAGATAGATCAGGTTGTGTTACACTTTTTTCAATAGGTGTATGACATGATTGTCTTTTGGTACTCCATTTCATGGGGCTTACTGCTTCCAATCTTCTTTTTATATAAAAGATGTGGGGGAAGCTGATCATAAGGATGAAATTCATTAGTCAATAATGGAATTTACCTTAGTTAGTCTCATTTTTGGTGGAAATGATTGACTCCCTTGATATAATGTATGGTAAAACTCCTTATAATACAAATATTCATGAATAAGAGAATTGTGGGGGTGTGTACCCCTTGATGAATATGAAGTAATTATAAGGACTATGATGTTATAAATGAACTATACTCAACTTGGTATTTTCCATATTGTGAAGAGACTCAAGTGTTGAACATTGGATTATTTTTTGTCATTTAATAAAGTACGAGAGAGTACTATTGATCTAATCTGCGTTTTAAAATAATTCATGTAGTTCTTGAAGGATTTTTTGTTACGCAAACTTGGTCTCATATAAATGATGAAATAAATGGTTGATTCTTTTACTAATAGACTTAATTGGGAGAATAATCCTAGAAATGTTGAGTGATAGGTTTAGAACCCATTAATGGGGAACCTATTACTAATGATTATATATGATGCACTAACTTCCTATCTATATAGTGTAAATTGTGCATACATGAGAAAATTCAAACTTAATGAATTCATAGCCATTCGTGGTGGTCCTATTGAGATGGACTTGATGAATTCACCGTTGAGGTTGTTGTATATTTCTCAAACTTAATGAATTCATAGCCATGCGTGGTGGTACTATTGAGATGGACTTGATGAATTCACCGTTGAGGTTGTTGTATATTTCTCAAACTTAATGAATTCATAGCCATGCGTGGTGGTCCTATTGAGATGGACTTGATGAATTCACCGTTGAGGTTGTTGTATATTTCTCAAACTTAATGAATTCATAGCCATGCGTGGTGGTCCTATTGAGATGGACTTGATGAATTCACCGTTGAGGTTGTTGTACATCTATCAAACTTAATGAATTCATAGCCATGTGTGGTAGTCCTATCGAGACGGATTTGATGAATTCACCGTTGAGGGTGTTTGTATATTACTTAAACTCAATGAATTCATAGCCATGTGTGGCGGTCCTATTGAGATGAAATTGATGAATTCACCGTTGAGGTTGTTGTATATTGATCATAATATGACTTTAAGGAGACGTCCTTGATGTTCCCAAGGGATGAGTTTTTAAACTCACCACAAATTCATAGCCCATAAGGGTGGTCCTAAAGAGAAAGGACTTGATGAATTCGCGAGACACATAATGAGGTTGGGCTTTATTGCTCTTAATGATCTTGAAATCCGAGAGGGGTCGGCTAATGAGGCTAGACGCCCTTGGAGATCACCTATGTGTAAGAAAAAGGTGATGTTTGAGGAATTTGTAACTATCAGCCGGGTAGAGTATGTGCTGTGAGGGTCTCGATCGAAAACCGTCAAGTTCAAGAGTACGTTCACTTGACAGGAATTTGGTGGTTGCCTCACTTCACTACGTGTCAATTCAAATCGAAAGATATTGCCACTTAAGTACAATTCACCCAAATGTTGGTATTTACGGAAACCTGTTCACCTTCTCTCCCAAAGAACCTGAGTGGGGGATTGTTGGAATTATTAAATGAATGATTATTTAATTTATTAATTCTTTCATGTTCATGGGAGAAGTGGGAAAAACTATTTGTGTTCTAATAGTCCCACCTTAATTTTTGTGGAAAAAATGTTGGAATTACTAAAATTCAAGAGCTTTACTTTATTAATTCTTTATTTCTCTTGGAAAAAGTGGGAAAACTTTTTATGTGTTAAAAAGTCTCACCTAGAAAATGAAGAAGAAAATAAAAGCAAAAACCGACAAAAATTAATGGTAGCGGTTTCGGAAGTTACAAGACTTGGTGAAAGAAAACGGTTAGCTTTAATGACCATTGAAGATGCATTAAAGTGACGGTTTTTTGTCTTGCCACAAGACTTGGTGGAAAAAAAAACGGCTAGCATTAATGAGTATTGAAGAGGCATTTATGTGACGGTTTTTCTTGTCTCATCATTTTCTCTATAAATAGTGACTTTGTCACTTCCTTTTTTAGAGAAAAAAGAAAAATGTAATTCTAGAGAGAATGGAATAATAATTCTAGAGAGAATAGAAAAATAATTCTAGGGAGAAAGAATATTATTCTAGAGAGAAAGGGAATTATTCTAAAGAGAATAGAATATTATTCTAGAAATTCAGAACATGGAACACTCCATTCTCAATGATTAGTCAAATCATTTTGACATAGAGATAAGAGTAGAAGAGGGATACGATTGTTGGAGATACCGGTACTCCCGGAATATCTTTTTCAACGCTGCACATTTTGTGTATTCGTATCTAGAATATTTTTTGAATATTTCCATGTAAGTTCTTTTCCCATTTTTTGTAATAGTTGTTGTATTACAGTTTTTGGGATACCTTTATATTCCATTTTCCATTGTATTGTAATAGTTGTAGTATTACATTTTTCCTAAATGTTTTTATATGAAAACAATTCTTACTTTATCGGTGATATTGTTAGTTTTTACCAACATTACATATGAAGAGATTCATGGTTCATCAGCAACACAAGCAGTTGTTAAATTTGATTGTAGCAAGACAAATCCGTGCACGGGATTAATGCTTATAGATGTAGATCTCACGTTTGATGATGGACCAGCTGAATTGTCGTGTATGCATGCCGTGGGAACAACTTATGGATTATCAAGCCTCCAAAATGTTTGTCTAATTAACTAAAAAAGCAAAAATAGTAGCTATTTTTCTTTTGTTGTTCGTGGCGTTGTTATAAAATTAAAGGGTTAACTATTAATTGTTGAAATATATTACAAAAGAACTTGTTCTTCAATTCCTTAATCAAAGAATGAAACTGATGTAAATTTCTTAACTATGTAGCAAAAATAAATCACACTACAGGCTTTAAACTCATATCAACAATTTACATTTGGGGTCCTTCAAAACGAATATAGTCATACATGATCCCCGAAAAAGGACTTCCATAATTCGACTGTTTCAAATATATTATGTTAATTCTCCCGTTAATTAGCTGAGAACCGGGTACATCAATACTATACAACCCATTAAAACCATGGATTCCATGTCTTGCAATCGCATTATCCCGTCCTATATGTCTTGTAGCGTAATCCGGGCGCACCTTATTGGGGTTGTTGATAAACACCTAAGCAAGAAATCTTATTAGTGGCGTATCATCAAATTTAAATAAGAAAAAAGAAAAAAAAGATATGTCACATACTTGTAACTGTGCGTAATTAGCAGAGGCTATTGCTATTTGAAGTGTGTAAGTCTCGTTCGCTCTTAAGCCATGTACGTAAAATCTAATCTGCCAAGTTGTTGCAACATATGTCTTGTTTTTAACTCGCCTATTTACATGTGCGAAGAACCAATCCTTGGTATAGTCACTTTCTCCAACCGTGTAAACTAGATCTTCAACTGGATATAGATCTGTGTATCGATCCCATAATCCGTATTGCCTGAACTTTTCAGTGTGATTTAAAGATAGTTGGTTCATGAAACCAGGAGTTGGATCAGGTATGAAGAATTCACCAGCTGTACGATCAGGATAACCGATTTCCCAAAGGGTTGGACCATTTCTCGGGGGATTATATACAAGATCGTGTAATTTTATATCATTCCCTGGTTTGATCTCAATCTTGACATTATATTTATAATCTCCGATAACTCCAGGGACCCAAGCGTAAAGATTGTAAACCCCGGGTCGAACGTTTTTTATCGTGAAGAGTCCTTGATCATTTGTTTGACTCCAAAATTGATAACCTTTATTCTCGTTTTGCCATGAACCAATATCACCAGGAGGGGCTAACCCAATATAAGCAAACATTGCAGGGGTGGGCCCATTCTTTTCGATACTATACCTATCATGGACTAGAAAGCGGCCGCTAATTGTACCCCTTTGATTGGCTAATAGAAAGTCTTTAGAGAGAGGGAAATCATAAGGCCAGTTTCTTGTTTCCTTTATCATTTGTTGTTTAGCATCTTCCCAAAGTGTGGTGGGCCCGTTCTTTGAATCGGAATTTAGATAGATAAAAACGGGCCCAAATACCTTCTTCCAAGGCTCTCCATTTTGTAACCTGATTCCCATCTCTGGACCGGCATAATGACCGCTAACAAACATCTGTAGAATAGACAAGTTAAAGCGAGAAATAACTCGTAGTAATCTTGAGTAAATTTACACTTACGGCTAGAGAGGTCGGGCCAGAATGGGATGTAAGATCTTGTTTAATCGGGCCTCCGGTACGAAACTCATCACTTGGCGTGATCACCCAAAAGCCCGTGTGAGGATTCGGGCTTATCCAACCGTGAACACGATTATCTTTGTTGTCACATGAGAATTGGTATTTATCATCAACTCCTCCCTTGTGAGCTGGATTAGTTGGATTGTCTAATAAAACCGCTTCTTTAAAGTCAAGTCTCGTCACGGATTTAAACTCTTGGTAATTTGGCATATTTCTTTGCCTATCATCCGATATAGCCATATAATGGAACCTGATTCAATCATATAATACATATCAATATGTTCATATAAAAGAAGAAATAATTAGGTCTAATTATCTTACTTATCCTTCTGAAGTTTAAATGCCATTCTTGCTTCATCAATGTTCAAATCTGGCCATCCTTTAACATGCTCGAATATAGCATACGAGTAGAAACCCGAACTGCCACGTTGCATTATAAATCTGCATTACAATTCCAGATAATATTTATTAAATTTGCAATAACATGTAAGGCGCAAATGTTATCAGGAACCCACCTTTTGTCGATGTTTAAGGGAAGACCAATATTACTAAGTGAAGGATCCCAAGTTATCGTGAATGACACTTCTACTTTATAATCATCTTGTGCAACAATTCTAAAACTCGTCGCTTCGAGCCTGTTTAATATAATGTGATTAGTTCCATTGAAAGTGAAAATATTTAATCCACTCGCTCGAAAAACTTACATATCAAAATTGCTTTTGTGACCGGGCCTGCTCCACACGATGTCCCAATACCTAAATTTGTGTCAACAATCCAATCAAATACCATGTAAGGATAAAAGTGAGCTAGAATTTTCTAGGACAAAAGAAGTATATATATTATATATATGGTAGTATTATGATAGGTGACTTACCCTCTTTGACCTTCATGGTTGTGATGCTCGAATAAATTATCAATTCCATTGTATCGTAAACCAGTGAGTTTACCACCTGGATTAGATAGCGTAAGTTGTACAATGCCATTGTCCATCACCACCTGGAAATTAAATATGATCATTATTTAGTACCACTTCGCGCTTAACCGGATAAAACTTTGTTTGGTTATTGATATCAGATGACTAATCAAGTTTTTCACTGTGAGCTAAGCATTTATTGAAAATGAATAATGAATGATGCTTTGTTACATGTTGATCCATAACAAGCAGATTAACTGGAGGCGAAGATGCCATCTCTCGACGGCTAGAGTCATGTATCCATCTGCAATTTGAATGAATTAAATTATATGTAATTAGCTTATGTTTTGTGTTTGTATATGTTAGCATGTGTATGTATATATAATTTTGCCCCTTCTATTTTTTTTGTTTAATTTTATAAATTAGGGAATTATATTGCATTTTCGAGTTATGTAGGGATTTAAGGTGCGATTTTGCCAATTATAAGGGACTAATAGTTATATTTTAGAAAGTTTTAGGGAATTATAGTGCATTCTCGAAAGATTTAGGGACTTGTGCAATTATGTGAATCATAGGGTCTAAAAGTGCAATTTTTTAATGTTTTAGAGACTAAAAATACATTTTACAGGATATATAGGGACTTTTACTATAACTTTGAGTTACATATTGACTTCTAGTGGTATTTAGTGAATTATGTGACTAAAAATGTAATTTATTAACATTTTTTTACATAACAGGATTTTATTTTGTAAATTTGTTTAGGGTCCATGTCAAGACCTGCCTTTAGGCCGTCCATGAATTATTTGTCCAATATTATTAATTATCAACTATATTATAACATTTATTTATTAATTATAATAAATATTTATTTAATCTAATGAAACATAGTTTGTTATTATAATTAATAGATATGATGATTTTCGAGCAAATTTTATTTTTAGGCTATTACATATGATCTAAAAATATTTTTATGCTAACAGGTCAATCGTATTCAAAATGTCAACATTTAGGTTATTTCATTAATTTTTAATTAATAGATTTTTACGACAATTTAAATACTTTGAATATAATTTCTAATTTGTGATACAACTTCTAAAACTATTCTAGACTATTATTTTTTAATATAAGCCACTTTTTACCTAAAAAAGTATATGTTGATTAATTTTGAAACATTTAATCTTAAAATGTTTTTAATCTATAGTTTATGGCCTAAAAATGGAATTTGCTCTATTATCTATCCTAAAATTATACATGAATTACTAACGAAACTTGAAGAGTTTTCCTGCCTATACCAAGTAAAAATATGCATACCTTGATGGGTCCTTGAATGAAGCTTGAACAGGAGAGAGCAACATAGCGGCAATTTCAAAGCATGCAAAAAGAACTAAGCAGCAATGCCTCTTCCAAGCCATCATTTCCATCAACGTACGTAACTCCACCCAGTTTTCCTAACCAAAAAATCTCCACCAAATTTCAGATTATTAATTAAGACAACTTTTGTTTAGCTGATCGATTATCAATCACCTACATACGTAGGATTGAATTTATAGGCAAATTAAGAAGTTTGAGGTTTGAATACTTCAAAAATCCAATTAATATTCCTTCTTCCTATTAAGACAAAAGGACTGGACTTTAGTAGTTTTAGCCTTTTAGGTTAGCTACGTCTTTTTGGAGGCTTGACCCTCATGGAATAAAGACCAGATATTGGGTTAGTTAGTCTTATTATGTTTCAAACTTTCAACTGATACACTAGATTAGCTCAAATATAGAAAGTTCCTCTCATATTATTCCATAATGAAACCTTTAATCACGCAAGTAGTTGACCCAAACTAAAGCACCCAAAATGAACCTTTAAACACGCAAATGGTTGACCCAAACTAAAACACCCAAAAGTTTTATTTGTAAATTGGAGGCCATCAAGTCAATGAAATTCTTGTAGAATGTCTCCCATGGGGGCTATGTATCACTTGTTACAGGGCCGGTTAAGTGCAAAACGAAATTTTAAGATGGACCCTTAAATCTAAAAGATAAAAAATCACTACTACATTTGCGCGTCTTTAGTAGCAGAATCTTTAGCGACGATACGATGTCGTCGTTAGTAATTCGTTTATAAAGGCGACCCACGTGTGTTGCTCCGGTTGGTGCCAAAAAAACCCAATCATTAACAACGACTAATGTCGTCGCTATTAATTTATATTACTAGCGACGAACACATTCACTCGCTATTAATTCTAAACAACACCGACTTATATAATATAAAAATAATTCAAAAATAAAAATATCTTTAGCAACGACATTGTTCGTTGCCAAATATTCTTTCTTATCAGCGACGACACAACATCGTCGTTAATAACATCATTAGCGACGAATACTTAATTACTAGTGACGACTTGTTATCGCCGCTAAAGATTTACGAGAATAAATTATGTAAATTGGGCAGATTTGACCTTTAACTCGGCCTGGCTATCAGACCTGTTCTACCAAGGATTGAGTATTCTTTTTGTCATGGATTGAGTATTCTTTTTAATCAAGTAAGTTCATAAATTAAATAGTCAATTCCATCTCTTTTTTTGTATGTGAAGATTTCTAATTGTAATTCAACTTGTTTATGTTTGCATGTGATTTTGGTGTGGAGTTGATGAAAATATGAGAAATTGGTGAGTATTTAAGGCTTGATTAAATGGGTAAGTTGATAGCTTTGATCCTTTAAGAATTCAAAAATTATCATTTGGTCCCTGGTTTATTTGATTTGTGTGATTTAATCAAGTTCTTCCATGTGGTTTTGTTGAAATTGATACTTGTAGTCCTTGATGTTTACGAAATTGGTACCTTGAGACCCCTATTTTATGAGAATAGGTTACTTTTGTACCCTGATTTGAATGATTTTACACTTTTAGTCCCTATGTTATGCTAAATTTACACTCTTAATCCCTTTGGTATGCGAATTTCAGACTTGAACTACTTGTATTTTGCGAAATTGAAACTATAGATCCCTATGTTTTACGAATTTGAGAAATTGAAATCTTTATGTTATGCGAAATTGAGTCCCTATGTTATGCGAATGTGAGTCCCTATGTTTTTGCGAATTTGCGGATTACAGTCTCTATGTATTTCGAATTTGCGAGTTTGATTCCACATGTTTTGCGAAGTTGCGAATGTGAGTCCCTATGTTTTTCGAATTTGCAAATATGATTCCCTATGCTTTTCGTATTTGCGAATTTGAGTCCTTATGTTTTGTGAAGTTGCGAATTTGATTCCCTATGTTTTTGGAAATTGCGAATTTGAGACACTTTTGCGAATTTACGAATTTTGAGTTCCTATGTTTTGCGAAATTGAGAATTTGAGTCCCTATGTTTTCCTAATTTGCGAATTTAAGTCCCTATGTTTTGTTAACATCAAGTATTTTTTATGGAATTGACTGATTTCATTGACAGGATTTTGAAATTGACGGATTTTAAAAAGATATTCCACTATCCATTGTTATTCATGTAAATTCCATGGGCACAGTCACCCCCTTTCCCACATGCCATTCTTTTGGTGAAGTGAAATTGTAATAATTTATTTATTAGCTAAATTATATTTGTAATAAGTTATTCCATTATCCATTGTAATTTATTTTATCGGGATAATGTAATTAGTTGTGCAATTGGATTTATAAGATTAGTTACATGTTATCAAGCAAGTTGTTTAGGTACAAAGGTAGAATAAAAAAGATTTTTACAATTTCTCTATCATAAAAAATTCGCATAGAAACCTAAACCAAATACAAAAATAATTAACAAAAAAAGTTATACTAAAAAATTCACTTAACTAGAAAAAATATAGAGAACCGGTTTGGAACCGGACCGAGACTGGTACCACCGGTTCTAATAACCGGTCCGGTCCCCTACATTTCTACCGAAGAACCAAACCGGTCCGGACCGGTGAACCAGAATGGACTGATAAGAGAGGTCCGGTAAGAACCGGTTTAGACAGGTACGAACTGGACAGTTAGCCAGCCTGACCTTTAACACACCATTAGAATTTTCTACCCCAAAACACAACACCCTAATCCAAAAATCCATCTTCCCCATCATCAATCAAAACTACCAAAGATCTGTCGATCCACAACCAGAGATTACAACCTCTTCCTCCATGTGTGGGGTCCTTTTTGAAATCAAAACACCCGCTAAAGTTTTCGAAAAATGATATTTTCTCATATTTTTTTTTGTTAATATATTTGTTATAAATAGTGGTATGAATTTGTTATGACTGTAGATATATATTGTGTATTAATGTGGATTATATAAATAATATAATATTTTTTATTTTATTTATGAAATTATTTTACCGAATAATTTCATGGAACATTATTTTGATAGGCGTATTTATACGTTATTTTTAAAAAAAATTAGTTGCTTCTCGGCATGAGTTGGATTAAATCTCTGAATATCGCAAATTGTGAATATATGGATAGGGTTATTGATTTTAATAGATTTGCGAAAAATCATATGGAAAGTATGGGTTACATTTTTTGTCCAAGTAAACTTTGTTTGAATAATTGAAAGCAAAGTATTTTTTATGTTTAGAGACATCTGATGAGGTACATAATCTTGCCAACATACGAGATTTGGAGAATAATACGGTGAATAATACAAATTTTGGTAAATAATGTTACCCATAATATAGATGAAAAAATTGTTTACGATTTTGATGATCTTAGGCCCACTTTTGATGTCGGTAGTTCATCGGGTGCCATCGAGTTTATGGATGAGAGTGTTCTGATTAAAAAATGAGGTTGTTTTGATGCCATGTTCGAGGAAATGGAGTCTGAGTTGTATCCCGGTTCGACAACAACGGGGTTTTTGATTTTCATTGCTAACTTGATGCATGTCAAAGTGAAGAACAAGTGGACGAATATCTTTTTCACTGAACTCCTAAAACTGTTGGGTCGTATTTTACTAGAAGGACAAAGTGCAGCAGAAAGTTGAAAAGTTTGGGTATGGGCTACATTACGATCGAGGTTTGTTAGAATGATTGTGAATTGTATTAAAAAGAGAATGAACATCTCAAGGAATGCCCAGTTTGTGGCGAATCTAGGTGAGATCCGAAGAAGGGAAAGAAAGAACCTCATAAGAAACTGTCTTACTTTCATATTATGCCAAGATTGCACCAATTGTACGCTTCAAGGCACACCACAAAAGACATGATTTGTCACCATACCGGTAATTCTGTAGACGATAATGTGTTATGTCATCCAGTCGATAGTATTAGTTGGAAAACATGTGACAAGTAGAACCCCGAGTTTACTAAATATGCGCTTGGGTTTTCCATCGATGAATTTTTTCCTTTTTATATGCATAACAACTCATATAACATGTGACCAGTTATATTATCTGCCTACAACTTACCACCATGGGTATTCATAAAATAATCCATCTTTATGCTTAGTTACTAATTCTAGGTCCGCGTTCTCCTTGTAAAGATTTGGATGTCTTTCTACGTCCTTTTATCGGTGAGTTGGATATGTTGTGGTCTATGGGATTTACTACGTATAACGCGCACACAAAATTGATGTATCATGAAGACTTGTTTATTATTTACGATCAACAGTTACCCGGTTAGGTCGTATACTTTGGGATGGCAGGGTCAAGGTTACAAAGTGTGCCCAAAATGCATGGATTCTACAAGTCGATGCGTGTGCATAAGGGTATAGTTTATTTTGATCATCGTCGGTAATTACCTACACAACATCGTTTTAAAAGGAATTTGATTTTGTAAGCAAAAAACGAGTACAAACATTCGCCTAGAAAACATAGTCTTGTAGATATTCAGACACAACTTGATGGGGTGTCTTTTGTGTTTCCAAGTAAAGCCAGCGATTTTGGTGGTAAGGCGAGTAAGAAAACATTCCAGAAAGAGTTCAACTGGAAGAAAAAGAGTATTTTCTTCAGATTACCATATTGGTCAGAAAACCTTCTTAAACATAATATTGATGTAATGCACTGGTAGAAGAACGTGTGTGATAGCTTGCTTAGTAACGATGTTGGCCTTGATTGGAAAGTAAACAAAAACCATCATCTTCTTGAAGTCTAAGAATTTTGTTGATATATCTTCTATGAACTGTCGATGCATAGGAAAAGGAAATATTCTTATCCCCGAAATCAATCCATTAAAATTCAACTTTCTTGGCCCAATACTTTTCTTCTTTATCCCACATCTGGTCTAATTGATTTTGCATACTTTAAGTATTGTCCAGAATATCATTTGAAAGGGGGTCATTTGAAGATTAGAAAGCTTCTTCTAATTCTTCTTAATTTGTTTTTGGTTATCTTAAAAGTATGTTTACTCCGATTCTTGAGAATGACCGTGCACATGTTCTTTGTCATCTAAAATTCAAATTTCTCTAGATCATGTGTTGTGTTCGGATGTCCAAGTCACACGTAAACTGGATCAGATTTTCACACGTGTGATCATCATGCTAGAAGGATTTGGACTTATAATACCAAATTATATTGGACTACGATGTAGTTCTCAGTTTTGCGGCCCAGACGGTCGACTAGGACTTAGCGCCTAGGCGGGATTATATGGGGCCTAGGCGGGATTATATGGGGCCTAGGCGGGATTAGGTTGTCTTGAATCTCGATGTGTAATCATGTATATTTAGTAATATATACGTAGTAATTATAGAAAAGTTAACTATTTAGGTAATAAAATTCATCTAACAACGATATAGTAATTATAAAAATACTAAAATTGATTTATAATATACATTCAAGAATTTTCGATGATTAGAAAAACAAAAGGAGGTTCTAGGCGGCTATTTTCTGACATTAATCGGTGCGTAGGCGTGTTAGGCGCCTCTTCCACGACGACTAAGGCGGTAGTGAAAAACGCATTGCTTTTTTGTTAGGCATAAATGATTGGGAGGAAGTTGACGTCTAAGCACGCCTAAGTGGCGATTTCTACCGTATACATATTAAATCTACAATTTATTTTCTTAATAACTAGAGGGGAGTTATATGAACCAATTGTAGAGAAAGCAAAAATAATAGCATTCACATTCTAATAAACTAGTTCTTAGAATAGAAACTTTTATCAAGTTTTTCTTTCATACGTCAATCTATAACTCGTCTATTCGATCAAGTATAGAAATATCCTTTAACATAAATAAATGATATGGAAGTCAATATTTGATATTTATTAAAAATATTTATTTGATGAATATTATTATTACAAACATATATTGTTTTTTTTGTTACATAGGAAAGTTATTTTAGACTTGAAGATATTGACTTAGTTTGAACCTGTACCATTAGATTGGATGACCAAAGTCCTACCCAGTAATAACTTAATCTCAATTAGTTTACAAACATGTATTGTTACTATTAAGTTCTACGTCTCTGTTGAATTAACAGATGAAAAAAAAAATGAATGGACATGTTCGATTATCTCCTAACCTTATAGTAAAATGAATATGAAATGGTCACTATCCTACCGACCTTCTACCATAGAGTTATACTCCTCGTTGGATGTACAAACACTTTCCCCTTCTACCTTATTCTCATCATGCAATCCTGTCCAAAACCCAGGGCGCTTAGGCTGAGGCAGCACGGCAGTTTCACTATCCAACATCAAAAGCACGGATGCCATAATTGGCCTGTCCTCAGGTCGTTGTTGAACACATAAAAGACCAACTTGTATGCATCGCAACACTTCAGAAAATGGAAGTGAATCCTCCATTAACGGATCCATAAGCTCAACCGATCTTCCTTCATTCCATAGTTTCCATGCCTATAGAAAAATTTGTAAAGATTTACATCACAACAAATCAAATTTAATAAAGAAGCCAACATATTTAAACTTACATGTCCGAGAAGACTTAAATCATGATCTGGATGGTGAAATTGACTGTTTCTTTGTCCGTTCACTATTTCTAAAACTAGGACCCCGAAACTAAAGACATCTGATTTCATAGAGAAGATTCCACGAGTAGCATATTCTGGAGACATATAACCACTACAAATAAATACAAGTCACTTAAATTTACAAAGTTTAAATATCGGAATATAACACTTTTTTATACATATCAAAGCCACTTTGACTCGGGTAAGATTTGATCCCAGGACCTTTTTGATTAGGTTAAAGTACTTTAACCAATAAAAAAGCCACTATCAATCTTGAAAATATCACTTTTTACCCGTAATACTATGAAAGTTTTGACATTTTAGCTCCTATTTTAATTTTTTTTTTACTTTTAACCGGTTAAAGTCATAACCATTAACCACAATTCGAAAGTTCATCGGTGCAAAGTAAAAGAAATGGAATTAGGGGTAAACTGTAAAAAAGAGGGGGTTAAATAGAGCTATTTTTAGTAAAAATATGGTCAAAATAGAGAGTGTTGATACTTACAAGGTCCCGACTATCCTTTTGGTCATTGTTGGTGCTTGCGCTTCTCCAAAAGTTCTCGCCATGCCAAAATCCGAAATTTTTGGATTCATTTCAGTGTCTAACAAAATATTACTTGCTTTGAGATCCCTATGAATAATTGTTAACCTTGAATCTCGATGAAGATAAAGAAGGCCTCTAGCTATTCCAACAATTATAGAGAATCGTCTTCTCCATACGAGCAAATGTGTTTTCCTACCATTCGACCCAAATATATACGAGTCCAAGCTTCCATTATCCATGTATTCATAGATTAGTATTCTTTCATCTTCTTCGATACAACATCCTAGAAGTCTCACGAGATTTCGATGTTGAAGTTTCGCAATCAACTTCACCTCATTTTTCAGTTCATCTAGACCTTGAGAAGAGTTTTTCGATAGTCGCTTTACTGCTACGAGTTGTCCATTTAATAGTACTCCCTGAAATTTAAACATTTACAAAAACTCGGTTTTGGAGATTAAAGGGACTTATGATGCAATTAACCCAAACAAAAAATAATAATCTACCTTGTATACTGGTCCAAATCCACCACGTCCAATTATGTTCACGTCCGAAAAATTTTGAGTTGCTGTTGTGAGAGTTGCAATATCGAAACAAGGTAATTCAAGACGATCCTTGTCTATGTTTTGGCTTTCCTGTGGTCTACCTGTTGAGCAAGTGAAATTTAGTTTTTTAGTTTTTGTTTATGAATTTTAACTGAATAATTGTTCCTCTTCCCATTTCCAAATTAAACAGAAATTACAGGAAACAATTAATGGTTATTTGCACGTATAGTCCCTGTGATATGCGAAATGGAAGGCATATAGTCCCTGAGCTAAACGAATAATAAATATTTTACAAACTTTTTAGGATAATCAATCTTAGAGGAAGATATTTAGTTGAGTAAGGTGTGCCGCGCAAGACCTTTGGTATGGAAGTTAAAAGTTAGAATGATAAGTGGGGACTGAGCAATTAACTAAATTAAGCTTATTCCTTTCACATACACTATATGTGCAATTAACCCAACAATTAATAGAAGAGAAACTTGCCTTGTTGTTTTGATTTCCTCTTCCGAATGAATATGAAAACAGCTAAGAGTAGCGCGATCAATCCTAATACAGTGATCACTACCACTATGATTACCATCTTCTTACTTTTCTTCGGTTCAGATTCTGATAATACATGTAAAAGTTGCGAAGTTAAGTTAACTTAGCGAATCTAATACAAACATAGTTAATTACCTCGCTCTGAACCTCTTATGCGAACGTACAGTTTCTGCTCAGCATTTTCGCTTAATTTCCTGATATCAATAAGCTCTCCAAACCAAAGTATGCAACCATGTCCCGGTGTGGTAACATCTGAGTTAGCATAAGCTGTACATGAGCAATTCTTCAAGCATAATTCTCTACATTCCTCCATCGATAAACTAAGTTTCAACTCAAAAAAATCAGGCAATTTTACATCGTTAACTTCCTCGAATTCTTCATCTACCGAACAATTGAACGGACTGTTCCTTACACATCCACTCCCTTCTTGCATATTAACAGGAATGTATCCAATTAAGCATTCACACTTTAGAAGAGCGTTACTTATCGTACATACAGAGTTCCGACCACATCTCCCATAATCTCCACAACCATCTTCAGGAAATTCTAAACTTAAACGCCAATTATTTACTCTAACATCCCATATAAGCGTTTGAAGCGTACCCAAATAACTTATATCCACCATTACCGGAGAAGAACCATTTTCAACACTAAACGCAAAGTATACCTCGTCCGAATTAGCGATATATTCAAACGTGAAAGGAAAATTATAACTGTGCACTAACCCTAAACCGCCAAAATGTATTCCGTTCCATGGTCCACTTCGGAACCTTTTTGAAGTACCTTTCAAGATTACTAATTGTGGTAAACCGTGAAGATCAAACATGTATGTGTATTCTCCGACAGAAGGATCGTCCAAACTCTTCCAAGATGTAAGGTTTCGGTTCACATTTGTTGTTAAATCCCATCCAAGCTTCATTCCGGGTACTATGGTATGAGTTGGATGATCAAAGCTTTGCCAAAGGACACTTCCTTGTACTTCATCTCTCAAAACAAGATTTCCCGAGTCTAAGAGGTGAACAGAAGTATTTCTTGATGATGGATTCACGATACTCGTGGACCAGACAATTCTTTCTGTTTTGTCTAGAAGAATCAAGTTTCCATCGTTTCCAATACGAAGAATAGTGCTAGATGTATTATCAAGTGGATTATCTCGATTTGCGATCCACACATAAGTTCGATTTGGGATGTCCTTGTACCATATGCCAAAATAAAACTTGGAAGAACTTCGAATATTGAAAAAGCCGAGCTCAAACTTGTTACCTGGTGAGATTAGAGAGTCGTTAGAGGTTATATTCTGTGAGGTTCTTAACGAGTCAGTCGCGATCGCAACATCTATAGAAGATATAATAAATTCAAGACAAATGTAACAAATAATAGCAAAACCGGTGATCTTCATATGAATATGATTTAGGTTCTTATTTTCCCTCTAAGCTTCTTAATCATGGAATCTATATTGGTTAAAAGGAAGAAAATCGTTAGAGTAGACATGTATCTTCGTTACCAATACCAAGCATTAAAGTCAACAATAAAACTAGGACGACGTATGTAGTCCTTATTCTTTCTTTCTTTTTTTGGACAGGAGTCATTATTCAGATCTATAATTATTGTTAGTCAAAATTTTCTGCTTCAACTTGAATTGTTAAAACCATGTACGCTTTCACAAACTACGAAATATCTTTTGGAAGAATTGGTAGGATACTATTTGTTTGGGTAAATATTGTTAGTATTTAGGCACTTGAGGACATGAGGAAATCAAAGCTTTTATATTGATTTTTATTAAATTTAAGTAGAAAGGTCAAGTTCAGCATATTGTCTCTATCGATAGTTAAAAGATCTAATATATTTATATATTAAACCTCTCAAATATTTATTACTATATGAAATATAGATAAAACCCATGTGCCCACCACCAATCCCTGCCGGTCCTCACTCAGCTGCGAGAAACGAAGACTTGAAAAATAAAAGTAAATCTTAATTTGGAGTACTACAAAACAGAGCTTATTTATTTTTATTTTAAATTTTTTCGTACAATACTTATTGTTTCAAATTTTAACAAATAAATACCCAAATTTATAAAAGTGTTTAAACAGGTACTTAACGTTTCGTTTTTAAACTTTCGTTGGTACCTGCCATGAAATTTGTTGTTAAATGACATATGTCAATGATGTAACTACCATTTCCTTCCAAAATGAAATGTCCAAATTTATAAAAGTGGACAAACAAGTACCTATCATTTTTTATTTGCAAAAAAAGCTAAGGTGTTATTTATTGACATGTGACATTTAACGCCAAACTTCAAGGAGCGTACTAGCGGAGCCTAAAAACGGAACGTTGGGTATCTATTTGTACATTTTTATAAATTCAGGTACTTATTTGTCCAAATCGCGGAATAGTGGGTATCCTTTTTTTTCTCTAAACGTCTGAGCAAACATATATATAGATTTCATTATTTTATTTAGTGAGTGCACATTTCTGAAAGAAGTGATATTAAAACCTACTACATCGATATGCATACAGTTTGGCGTCCCGTCTGTTTCCGGGATATTTTTTCTCAAGACATTTAGTGTGTTCACGTTTTACATTTTTTTCTGGTTTGTTGTTTTTCTTGTAATTCCTATTTATTTTAGACTTGTTGTAAATTTCATCTATTTATTTTTGATAATAAATCTGGAATTGTTGTTTACAATTAGTGTTCTATTTGTCCAACAATTTAAGAATAATTTTGAAAACCACTTGTTAGTTATGGGCTCATTCTATTCTTCATGTCCTTCTATCAGTGCTACTTTAAACGCAAAATCACTTCCCGACATGTCTAATTGGAATCCTTGGATAAATCCAACTATAAACGTTGTGAAAAAAAGAAGAGGCTAACCGTCTCAAGGATAAGTTTAACTTTTCCATTTCTAATACTTCGAAAGCTAATATGGCTGAAAATTCTGATCATGCAACCAAATACATGTTTAAATTCAAGTATAAATGACATGGTTTGATCCAACACAAGCCCAGTGGAAATTTGAATCCCTCCGAAAAAATATAGAAGCCCTCAAAGACAGCAGACATCTTAACTAAGGATGATAAGGTACATCTAATGTGATGGTCGAGCCAAATTAGATTAAAAACAAGAGATTATGGGTCCTTGACACTGGAGTATCAAGGCACTTCTACTCAAACACGAACTTGTTCAAGGAGTTTGAGGAATTGACTATTAAAGTCTATGTCTACATGGGGAACTCATCCACAGCCCGTGTCCTTAGAAAATGAAAGGTTCTTCTTAAACTAACCTTTGCTAAATCCTTAGCTTTGTATGTTGGTGTCGCATAGGGTGTGATAAAATATGATATAAATAAAGTGCAAATAATCACCCTAGACTGAGCACGGTTCTGCAAGTATACAGATTGTATGCAAGTTTTAGAAAATAAGTAAGATTCGTTCCGCAGAGACTACGAAGGTTAGAGGAATCTTATGCAATAATCAAGTGCAAATAATTTAAGCTAGAACAAATAAAACGCAGAAAAAGTAAAGACAAATAGATTTTTATTTGGT
Source organism: Nemophila menziesii (assembly GCA_029959085.1). NCBI lineage: Eukaryota > Viridiplantae > Streptophyta > Magnoliopsida > Boraginales > Hydrophyllaceae > Nemophila > Nemophila menziesii. The sequence goes on along the minus strand of JARWIR010000001.1, from coordinate 142,600,023 downwards.
TTTCAATTGAACTAAATTAAACTAAGAAATTAAAGACAGAAAATTAAATGTGAAAAAAGAAGTAGTATGAGAATATAGCTTGAGTAATTAGCATGTAATCCCCACTAGTTTTGCTGTTCTAAACATGTAATGCTGAATTATGTAGTATTTCAATAATCGGTTCTAATTACGCTAGGTAGTTTTAAATAGGATTTACCTGTGTCAATAAGGGGTCCTAAGCAATCTGTTCCTGTAATTGGTAAATAGCAATATATACTAAACCATAGTAATTATCTAGTTAGGTTGATTTGTCAGATCTAAACCGAATACTAGACGTTATGTGCTAAACATGTAATTAAACACCGTTGTCAATGGTGAACTAATTACTAAATGGTAATTCTATATGGCCGCGGTTCCACAAGAACACAGAATATAAATCCAAACACATAAACAGAGAATAAAAACAATAATTCAATTTAAAACATTAAATTCCCAAATTAGATAGATGTCAACCAAAACTAGGGTTCATACATATATGCTAAAACTCAAGCTAAAGAAATTTAGTTCATGAAAGAAAAGAAAGAAATTACAAATTTAAAGGTAGAAGAAGACATTGTGATGAACAGCTCCTTCCAGACTTCTTTTCTTGTGTTATAAGCTTCCTCTTGGTTTAAGGTTTCACCAAGGATGATTTAAGAGTGTTAAGAGGCTGTATTTATAGTGTATAGGTTGACCTAATTCGTTTTCTTGAAGGAAAAGGTAAGTATGGGCTCCAAGCCCAACTCAAATTCGTAGCCCGAAAACATGCAATCAGCCCCATTTTTCTTTTGGTCCTAACAGCTTCAATATTTCTCCGATTGATGCGTATGAGTATACCAAATTCATCGTCTCGGAAAGATCTTCAACATTGCTCTTGACCGTTTTTCCAGATTTCGCACCGTTTTTAAGATATAAGCTGATTTGTGGTCGTAGGTGCAGAAATTCAGAATTAAGGCAGCTTTTCCTTTTCCAAGTTTTTAGCTTTTCTTTCCTTATCTTTAATTTCCATGTTTATCTTCTTTCCTTTAGTTCTCTTTACCAACTTGGACTCTAATTAATTACCATATATCTCTAAAGTTTCACACTAAACCCAATATGCTATAAAAATACTAATTAATTCATTCAAGACCCAAAATAGGAAAGTGCACTAAATTAAGCTAATATTAACCTATAAACTAATACCTAAAATGATGTCTCAGAAATAGATTTTATTATCACAAATTAGGAGACATCATATGTTCTTTTTGTCACCTCCCTCCGTAGAAAGTAATCTTCGGAGGCCTTATAGGCCTTAGACTAAATTGTTATGGGGGGAAAACGATTATACTTGAATAGTGAATATATTGGGACAAGGTACATGGAGGGGAGATCTTTGTATTAAACACTATAAACTAATATGATAAATGCATCTACTTATGCTTTAATGTTGAGTATGTGGATATGTGGATATGTGGGGATGGTAGATGTTGGCTCAAAAGGTGTGATAAATAAACCAACACCCGAGGAAGCTACTACATGCAAGTGTACAGATCGTTGACATTAATAATAAGTTAAGTATGGGGGTTATCATTCATCAGAAGGACTATGATGTTAATGCTTTTGTGTTTTAGAAAGTGTAAAGGGGTTGAGTTGCGATTAAATAAAAGATAGAAAGATCTTTTTTTTTTGTTTTTCAAGTAAGGGACTAAAGTAAATAATATTAAACTACGATTAACAAATAATTAAACTAAGTTCTGAATTGAAAATACACAGATTATAAGATGAGAAGGTAGCTTGAGAGTAGGTTGTAACCACCACTAGTTTTGAATTTACACGTTTTTTGGGATATAAGGATGAATTGTTATTTTATCACTAGTCTGGATTCTACAATCTTCCTAAATCCCTCCAGAATAGATAGGAGTTGTCCTACAATGCTAGGAACCTCTTCCAAATGACCTTACAATGCTTTCAAACGCAATAGATACTAACCCAAAAATGACTATACGGTTAGTCAAGACCTCTGGACTCACTAACGCACACCGACAGTTTACATACTATATTCCATAATCCGACCCTCCCAGGTGAAAGTCACAATTACTATACCCAACCCACTACTTTGAGGGGTGAAAATTAAATACAAGTGTATACCCAATCCAAAATATTTAATTCATTTTAATACAAATATCCTTAAACACAATAAATTGTCATAATATAAAAGTAGGGTTCATACATTAAACGTTTCTCAAACTAATTGAAAATTTAGTTCATAATCAAAAAGTGAATAAAAAGGGTTAATAATGATAGAAACATGTTTAGAATGAAAAACTAATACGAATTACACTAAAAAAAATACTGAAATCGGATGAAAGAATGCGACATATTACTTTGGAATGCTCTTGTCTTCTTCTTTCTTCTCCAAGCGTTGATGGCTTCTTCTCAAGCTGTGTAACATATTTTGATCCCAAAAATCTGGTATATTAGGAGCCCATTTGGGATTGATTATTTTGGAGTTAAAATCACTTTTCAAATAAAATTAAAATATTTGTAAAAAATATTTTAAAAAAAGTATGACATCTAAAATCACTTTAAGTGACTATTTTAATAATCACTTATCTAATGCTTTTTCTAAAAGTTATTTTAAGGGTCTAAAGTATCTTTATGGATCTATAATCACTTCAAGTAATTCTTTTAAAAATCAATCCTAAATAGACCCTAAGTTTTCAAATGTGTTTGGATTTGTGGGACCCATCTAACTGGTCCAGGTCAACCCAAAAATGTTCTAAAGGAATGTGGACAGGTCCGTGCCACGGCAGCGGAAAATTCAATAACTCTTTCGTCTTTACTCCAAATTACAAATCGTCTCCTCTAACGTGTTTTTTACTTCAATTAGTATCGTAAAACCAAAGGGATCTCTCAGAATCATAGCTGATTACGCGTGGTGACTGTCTTGAGTCGATTTCCGAATCTTGTCGGTAAATGCTTTTGTTTTCCAAATGTGGCTTTATGGTTTTTTTCTTGCTGTGACTTTGAGTTTTCCTTGACTTCATACTTCTTCTCGTCATCTCAGGGTCTTTTAGAATCCATAGAAGAGTTGCACACTTAACACACATTTAAGCACACACTCTCTAAAATTAACAAAATATCTGAAACTAGATAAGAAATCGTAAAACATTATATAATAAAGATAAATATTCTAAATGAGCCCAATAAACCTCCAATATAATTTCTTGTGATACTATTATTTTATCACAAAAGACGAGACATCAAGACCCCTAACTCAAAATTATGTCGTCCCAATAAAATAAGAATTAAACTAGGGGACTAAGTACAACTAATCATAGAAGAAGGGAATGTAAAAAATGATGTCAAAGCACTAACTTAATAAGGCTCATATAATAAAACCTAATAACTAATCAACACATACACTTATCATACAAACAACTAACACGTTATAATTTCAAGATCATATTAAGTCACAATGCAAGAAGGATCAGTTTTTCACTTGGTTCGAAATGGTGGATATAGGTTGTTCCTAGATCCTAACATAGTATCCAATGTTCCACTCAAATACTCCCTATTAGCTCAATTGTTACTTTACCACATACCTAGAAATTTTGAGATCTTTCGGTTTTAATGTAAGCGTAGGGTCGGTGTGATACGTATTTGGAGAGTTTGAAGTGAGCTTTTGGGTATGTGAGATCTTATTAATAAAGATTAATTACTTATATTCTCCTCAATAAAGGGGGTCTTTCAAGAGTCTTGGATCATCCAGTCAAGCCTTCTTTTTCTTGTGAGCTGCTTTGTTAACTCCTTGAGGGTCGCAACTCTTTATTAAAGACGAATAAGTTTTTTCCATATAACCAGACGTCACCGGTTAAGGAGCCCAATAAAGTGGAGGCCAACCTCTCCCAAGCGAAAAGGCATATTTCCAGTTTAGCCTATTTGGTAGCTTTGGGGTATTTCTGATGCGAGCGTTGTGGGAGCGATCACAACACTCAGATTATCATATTAAAACAAATGATTATCCTGAAGACCATCCAACTATCGGGCTCCCTTCACCGAGATTTGAGGACCACGACCCAAAGGGCATTAGGATTCTAAACCAGACTGGTCCAAGCCTAGAGGATTAAGGGTTAGTACACGGCTATCCGGATATCCATCCCGCATTGAGAGACTTTACGAATGCTAGTTTGACCCTTGTACAAAAGAGTACCGTCTACTTGCAGTGAAAATATATTGTGATGGCAGGAATAACCAAAAAATAAGAGGTGATAGTCATCGAATTAGTAAATTATTGGGTGGGGTTAATATTGAGGTGGGGAAGGTGGGGTTGGTTGATGGATTAATATTTCAAAATTAATATAATATAGATAAATATATGGTAAAAATCATGTAAGATGACATAACAAGCCTTGAATTATTTGTTTAAAAGGCATAAATAAAACTATATTTCTTTAAAATAATTTAAATTTTTAATTTATTTATTAAATTATAGTTAAATATATTAAAATACTATAAATTACTACATTGTTGGTCTAAAAATAAATTTTAAAATATTTTCTTAAATAAGAAAAAATAGTGCTTATAGTATTTGAAATAAATTTAATTTAATAAAACTTAATAGACATAGAATTTGTAACTATAAGGTCAATTTTGACAATGATGAATTTTTGATACAAAAATATATAACAATGATATATTCTTTTATTCTCATGCATTCAACATGTGATCATACAAGTAGATATGTTATTTTAGACCACCAGGATTCATAGAGACTAATGGATCACAATTGTATTAAAATTACTATTACAACTATGAAATTAATCACAAGATGACTAACCAATAGAATAGATGGATCTACTTTAAAAGTGTATTGAGTAACTGTTGTCTCCATGAGTGTGAAATAAATCAACACAAGGGAAACTACTACCCGCAAGTGTACGGGTCGTTAACAAGTAATAAGTAATTATTATAATATCGTTCTCCACAGGGACTATGAAGTTAATGGTTTGTGTTTTATAAAGTGATTAAAATTTTAGTTGCAAAAACAGAAAGTAAATGATAGTTAGGCTTTGATTTAAATAATTCAAATGCTACAAAGGGTCTAGATTGCAAAATAAGAAACTTAAAGCAATAATATAAAAGGAATGGGGACTACATTGTAATAAAAGTGAATAATATGAGAGGATAGCTTGAGTCTTGCTAGAAATCCCTGATAGTAATGATTTAGATGATTTCAGACATAAGGGTGAATTAGTCTTTTTGCGTCAGTCGGGTTTCTATAATCTCCCTAATTACCTCCCGGGTAGATAGGGGGTTGTCCTACAATGACAGGGACCTCTCTTGAGTGACCTTACACCACCCTCAAACACATAAACACGAACCCTATTGACTATCCGGTTAGTCAGACCTCATAATTCAATAACGAACACCAAACGTCTATATACTAGTTCCATATTCTGACTCCCCTCCCAAGCGATAATCAAAATACTAATTCAATTTAATACTTGATCAAGGTAAAAGCGGAAATTAACATACAAGTATATAGCTAACAGAAAAATGAATAATTCAATTAAACACGATTATCCCAAATACTCGAAATTATCAAATAAGCATATATGGTTTAGACATAAACAATCCTCAAGCTAAAAGGGTATAGTTCATACCCAAATACTGAATACAATGTTTGAATGATTGATAATGATAAAATAAATAAAAATGAAAAGGAATTACACTGAGAATCAAAGGAATTGAAGCTAGATGAAGGTGGAAAGGTGTCTTCTTCTTCTTCTTCTTCTTCTTCTTCTTCTTCTTCTTCTTCTTCTTCTTCTTCTTCTTCTTCTTCTTCTTCTTCTTCTTCTTCTTCTTCTTCTTCTTCTTCTTCTTCTTCTTCTTCTTCTTCTTCTCCTCAATCCCAAAGTTATAACTCTGTTTTTATTCTCTATTTGTTTATATACAATGTGTTATAAAAGTTTTTGGGCATGTGGGCGCCTTAGGTGGGTCAAAAGTGGCCCAAATCTGTCTTTTACTAATTCTTGACAAGTTCGAATCACTGTGGTAGCGAAATCATAACTTTTTCATCTTAATTCCAAATTGTAAATTGTCACCTCTCACACGCTCCCGGCTCAAAGTACTATCATGGAGTCTAGGATTTTTCTCCACCAAATGTGTGTGGTGACTATGTTAAGTTGACTTTGAAGTTTTACCGGTATATTCAGTTGACCTTCTAAAGTGGATTTGTTCTCTTTTCACACATGACTTGGGATTGAATTTGAATTTTTTACTTCTCTGCATCATCTCGGGGTCTCCTATAATCCATTTACCTAGGGGCTACACACTTAACACAAGATTTATGCACAAAATATCCAAAAGAGCTGAAATATCCGAGAGCAGCAAATAAATCAACAATTGCCAATTATAGGGAAAAACCCTCAAATAATTCCACTAACCCCTAAAATATTATGTCTCGTGACCTTATAAACATATCAAAAAACAAAATCGTCAAGACCTCAAACTCAAAGTTTTGTCGTCCCGACAAAATAAAAACTAAACTAGGGGCCTAAGTCCACTTATCATCGAAGAAGCAATCCTAGAGAAAGACCATAAACAATACCTAAATAAGTCTCATGAATTAACGCGTAAGAATATATCTACAAATATACTTATCATACAAATAATCAACACAATAATGATATCAGGAACAATTATTTTCGCAATGTGAGAAGAGATCGGTTTTACTTAGTTCAAAACAATGGTTATAGGTTGTTCCTCGGTCATCCTATGGTGTCTAATTGTCCACTCAACTACTCCCTATCCATTCAATCGTTACTAAAGCATGTAGCTAGGAATCTCGAGTTCTTAAGGTGTAGTGTAGGCTTAAGGTAGGGTATGGTATATTTGGGTAATTTAGAGTGGTCTTTTGGCCCTCCTCTCATTATCCATCAACTAATTTTCCTAAAGCTTAACTTTACACTTATAATCATTCTCACTCAACCCATTTGCTGTTAAAGAGAATCATCCCCAAGTTCCTAACCTATCATAAATGTCCTATGCCGGGTTTTTATTTTTTTATACATTTTTTTCTTTCTTTTTCTTCTTTTTTGTAAGTCAAAACGAGCTTTTTTCATGAGCTCTTGTGTTGACTTATTTTCTTTTGTTCCTTTATTTCTCTTTTCTCTTTTTTTTTCTTTTTCAAATCCGGCAAGGATTACAAATAAGTGAATAATGATACAAAATAATCATCTACCCGCCCTATAATTCCCATGGTCACGTACCCACCACTCCAAACTCAATATCCAAGACAAAGTTCCTAACCTCTTAGCTTTACTTTGGCTTATAAAATAAGAAGTTATGGATACTCGAAGGATAGACGCGTAAATTAGAATAAAATCTGAACCAAAGAAGCTATGATATGTGTGTGAACTATCATGTATAATATTATGATTAAATTCCTATTTTTTAATAAGCATGTGTGATTTAATATTATTCGATATTTCCTTAAATTTATAAACATGTTTAATTTAAAAATATTTGATATGTTACTTCATTTATGTACGGTTATTGAAAAACATGTTTATAGGATTAAATAAATCGTTATAATGTAAGTATATATTAAGAGATAACGTGTTGATAAAGAGGGAATCATATTTCTATGTGAAATTAGTCGTGGTGGGTATAAACTTGCTCGGACCACTCACGTACCAAAAAAAAGGACTCATATTTCTCTTGAGAAGTATTGTGTGACCCGCTTAAACAATTAGATTTCAGCCACACGACTAATCTATATCTATATATTCCCTATTTAATTAAGTTAACTTACCAAAATGTAATGAATCTGTTTACACATACTAATATTTTTTAATATCTTATAATATATAATTTAATTAATGAACTAATTTTGTTTGTCACATAATCAATCTTTGTTTCAAATTATAATAATTATATTTTTATTATCTTATAATATATATTATTTTACATTGTGCTCTGGACAATACCAAGAGCATATATATTTCAGTTTTATACATAAGAAAATCCCCTTCATTTTCGTCATTTGTGAGTTTATGTTGTTACAACAAGTGTAAGGTGTTGTTTATTTTTATAAAATAATAAGTATTGAATGCTGAATGGACAACTGAATATAACTTATTTTTTAAGAGGTGTAGTACTGAATGTTGAATAAACAACTGAATAGTACATATTCTGTTAAGATACATTGTCTGAATGATTCAGACTTAAAATGTGAAATCTTAATGAAATAAACCAGTTAAGAGTCATTCAAATTTGAATTGGTTAGAGAAAACAAACTGTATTTTTTATCCAATATCTTAATGAAACAGATTAAGATCTCATTAAGTGCAAACAAACACCCCCTAACTTATAATGTTAATGAAAATGACTAGTTAAGAGCCATTAAAATTTGAACTAGTCGATCAAAAAAACACGTCGTCTTATTGATCCAACGTCTTAATGAACAAGATTAAGATCTCATTAGATACAAACAAACACCCTCTAAGCCTCCAAATTTTTATTTTAAAGTATCACTGAAATACCTTATAAAACAAAAATATAGTAGAAGGAGTTGGATGAAAAAATAATATGAGAAGTTGAAAATTGAAATATTTCACAAATATTTGGATAATTCTTAATGTGAATGATGTCACGTGAAAATTAACAAACCCATGAAAGATAGTCAACAATCATTTACTTCAAAAATATCGATGGTGGTGAAACCTCCCTCAACATGAATGGGGTTGATATCAATGGTGATAAAAATTGACTTATCATTCTATTTTTTTTTTACAGTCATGGGCGTATTTAGGGAGCAGCGGAAGCTGTAGCCTCCACGGACCAAGGGATGTAGTGAAAATTTCTCCGATTTATATTTGAAGAAAAATTGTGAGCGAAAAATATATCTACCCACACGAGACGTAGATTTAGTCATTAAATATTGTTTTGGGAAATAAACATAGGTAAAAATATATATTATCCCGTAAAGGATATTGAATCACCATGATAATATACATTTTAATATTTTAGCCCGATATAAGAATATATATCCCCAAATAATTTCTGGAGTTATCCTAGATTACCGTGGTTCAATATCATAGAAGTTAAAAGTATTTGTGTTGTAGTGATGGTTAAAAATAGAATATAGGTGAATTTATTTTTCATAACATCCGCTAATGAGGGATTTAGCCTGATTTTCAAGAGTGGAGAAATTAATTTTATATGTTGCAGATATGGAAAATATTAACTTTTTTATCTTTATTCTGAAAAAAATGAGTTGTTCTTTGTTTGCCCATTGAAGTTAATTCGTGAATTTGCCCCGATGGACTAGTATGAGAAAATAGGGTTAATGACTAATACCGTCCCTGAAAATGTTTTCAAATCTTGAGAATCCCATGTACAAAAATAATAGAAAGTTACCCACCAAAACTATGCACCCATTAGTTGATTTTCCCCCTAAATTATGCACACTCGCATGTAAGGAATTTGTGGTGTGATTTTAGATAGTTTTTGCCTATCCGGAAAAATATTTTACCTCTTTGCCTTATTATATATATACATACACATTCAAAAATAGATGTCGATCAAGGTGAATTATTATGTGCGTAAATAAGATTAGGTATGAAGAAGACGGGGGTAAAAATATGGTATACTTGGTCAAAAAAAAAACTAGCTTAAAATTGCATCCCAACTCATTTTACAAGAGAGTATGCTCGCTTTAAGGGAGATATTAACCTATAGGTGCATAGTTTATGGGAGGTCATTGCATAATATGTTTATACAAGGGGTTCTTAGGATCTGGAACTATCATCAAGGGTGGTTCAGTCATTAGCCTGATAATATGTCTAGTTGGGCCAAGACTCCTTTAGCCAAGAAAATCCAAAATATATTAACATTCGTAGGGAACAAATTAACGCTAAAGTTTGCCTCATGTACCTTTAATAGTTAAATATATGACGTTTCCTAAATCTTGTTATAACTCTTTGACTCATTCCAATATAGGAAATCTCGTTATATACTCATAGGGGTACAAGAAATGTCATCGCTCATTATAACACCAGTTAACAGCCCTCCCCTGCGGAATAAATCAGGAAAGACATAGTTGATGGAGAAAAATGCAATATAATCGCCTTATTGGGAGACACTCTAGAACATCGGTTAAATTTTAACATTTCGTAACTTACATAATTAACTCCATCAATTGAGATAAAATATATATATATATATATATATATATATATATATATATATATATATTACTTGTAAATGATTTGATCAATAAAATAATTAAACTTGACATGCTCTCTAGTGGTTTGAGTAGTCCAGAAGTAATGATGACTGAATCATACCGAGTGAAATGGCTCTCAGATATATTGAAAAAAAATATCATTGTTAATAGACTTAATTTTAATCGAACTTTAAAAATATATTGGATACTAAATTTTTATTTTATTAGAAGGAATCAATATGTTATGGATGGCTCAGTAGTAAAGTGGCTTGAATTAATATAGTGTAGTTTAAGGCTTGTTTGGAAGTTCTTATTTTAGAGTAAAATAGCGCTTTTAAAATAAAATTTTAAATTTTAAAAATTTATTAAAAATAATTTTGATTATTTTAAGTACTTTTTCAAGAAGCACCAATTTGGTGCTTCTCATAAAAGTGCTTTTCAGGATAAAAAAAACTCTTAAAATGCTAGAAACACGTTTAAGTACTTTTCCAAAAAACCACTTCCAAACGGGCACTTAGTCTCTTAGACAAACCATTTTTCTAAAATAGTGATATTGTTAAAGCCAAAAGAGTGATGATATATAAAAAGAAGTTTCAAATAATTAAAGATACGAATAGAAAAAATATACTAATAAAATGTGATCATACAAATCCATTAAAAAATAAAATAGAATTCAACTAAAAAATTCAAAATAAGAAAATATCCAAATTATTCCGCTACGCCACTAAATATTGATTATTCTAGAAATGGCCTTCATTATTGTTGAGGGACGTACCCACCTCCTTCGCGGTAAAAAAAACATGATAACTAGGTGTTCAAATTAAAAACAAAATCATCAAATGAAATAAATATATACCTGTTATGAGCTCCCACCATCAATTTCAATTGTATTGTTTGCTTCCAAACACAACTCGGGGAGCATAGGGTATTCTAGAGATGGCAACGGATCGGATATCCTAGAAAAATGACATAACCACATCCACATCCATTAAGAAAATCGATAACCAAATCCGCATCCATTAACCATCGGATTTTTGAATTATTTACCAAATCCGCATCCACGACGGATGCGGATTATCCGCTATTAATCTGTATCCGTAATTGTTCAATAAGATTTGAATTAAAAAAAATTATAAAAATATTTTTAAAACAATAATATCAGTTACATAATTATTGGGTGACTATAAATAGGTATTGGACAATATAGTAATAATATAGATAAAATCAATTATGTTTTTTTTTTTGAGTACATGAGAGAGTCACTTTGGACTCGGAGTCATTTCGACTCCAATGAGATTCGATCCCAGGACCTCTTGGTCTCTGCGGAGTAGCCTAACCACTAGGCCAACTATCAATCTCAATTATGTGTTTTATGTATGGAATAATTTGATTTGGTAGATATTATGTATGATTTTTTTTATATAGAATATCTTTATATATTATAAAAAAATTTATTTCTTATACTTTATTCGGATTTTGGATTATCCGTCGGATTATTATAAAAAACCAAATCCTAACGGATTATCCACCGATTACCTTTTGTGAGAACCAAACCCTCATGGATGCACCATCGGTTCCACTAACGGGCTTTTTATCGGATTGGATATCCATCGGTTACGGTTAATATTCTAACCATTGCCATCCCTAGGGTATTCATTGTCGTCGATGAATAGCCACCCAGTATGTCTACCATAAATATAAACCAAACAATGTTAATACAAAGGAAATTGAACCTCTAGAGAAATACTAAACTATTCTAGATTGACTATATCTATTAAATAGAACCAGTCTTGTGCAAATGAATTAAAAATATTGAATTATAATCTATTATTAAATATCTCCTAGTACAATTTCATTGCCAATATCGTTCAAAAATGGTAAATCAGACCTACTAATTAGTGAAATGAAATATGACTCGGCCCCCATATTTTTTTTGAATCAATTCCACTATAGGTTCCTACATTTGTAAAAAAAAAAAATCACTATATGCCTCCTAATTTTCTTAATTTAATTACAACTCAAGTTATTATGTTACAAAATAATGTAACAAAAATAATATATTTATACAAATAAAAAAAATAAAATGCTAATAAATGATAAAAGTTGGGAGGCCCAAGTGAAAAACGGGGTCTAAAACAAATTGCAAAGCCTCAAGATGGCTCCACATTACTATTACGACCTAATCTCAATAAGTTTTCCTTTTACGTAGATATACTTTTTGAACCTATTTTTCCTTTAGTTTCAATTTTCTAATATTTTTATTTTCTGGAGTTTAACATTTTATTTTCAAATATTATATAATCATATTTAAAAATATTGTTTTAACTCTTCACATTTTTATCCTACAAAATTAAAATAAAAAATCAATTAAAATTAAAGATATTTTGGAGATGTTACAGTTAGAGATTGTTATAATAAGCTAGGAGGACTCAACTAGAAAATGATAGAAAGAAAGAAAAAAAGGAAAGGTAATACTTCTTTTAGTTTAGAGACAAAAGACTGGAATTTAATTTGGCAAACCAAAGTGATGCCAAAAATATGCCAAAAATAAAGAACTTTATGTGGAAGTGTTGTAATAATGGGCTTGCTACAAATGAAAATAGAATCAAAAGGAGGGTGATTGACTCTACTTTGTATGATATATGTGGTGAAATGGAAGAAAACTCTGAACATTTATTGTTTTATTGCTCTTGCGCTAGAGCAACATGGTTGGCCAGTCCTTTCTGCTTTAATTCTCTTACTGAGCCATCTTTTAATGTACAAAAGTGGGTACAATTCATGAGATCAGTCAATACTGAAAGAAAGGATAATAGATTTGACATGACAGAGCTAAGTTTTTTTATTGCATGGAATATATGGAAAGGGAGAAATGAATTTCTTTTTAAAGCAAAGGTTCCTGATCCAGTTCTTACATTTCAAAATGATTTAAAGCCTATGATGAGTACTACTTAGCTAACAAGTATATTACTGAGGCTAAAGAATATGATATAATACATTCTGTTATGAATGTAAATTTATTTGAAGCAGTGGGGAATTTAGTTAAATGGAAACCACCTAATGTTGGACACTATAAAATTAATTGTGCTGCATCAGTTAATATTAAAACTAATTTGGCTGCATTTGCTTATATTTTGAAGGATTCCACAGGTAAAATAGTTGAAGGAATTGCAAAGAGGATTACTGTCAATTCATTAGCTGGAGCTGAAGGAGGGGGAATTTTAGCAGCTTGTCAGATGGCCTATAAATACCCAGCTAGAAGTGTAGATATTGAAAATGATAATTTTTGTATTATTAATCAAGTTAACACTAAGTGTAATATTGCTGGTGTAACTAAAAGTCTAGTTAAGAATAGTATTTTTAGTAAAGCTTTGTATAAGCTTAGGATCTCTTATGTGAAGAGATTAAACAATAGGGTTGTTGATTGGGTGGCTAAACAAAAGTTTATTGGAGCTTTGTTTAGTCTTTGGGATTTATTTTCCCCCTCCCAATTAGCTAGATTTGTTGCTCTTGACTTTGATCAGCGGGGTATAGGCTGATTTCTTTTTGTAACTTTTGTTTATTGTTTAATATAATTTGATTTCGATAAAAAAATACTTACAATACTAAACTTGTTTATTTACTCTTACTTTATTTGTTTTTTTGTTGTTGTGGTCTACGGGCCAATACCCAACTAGTCCCACAGAAGGTAGGAACGCCTCCACATACCTGACTACAGGCAAACCAAAACTAGGTTATCCATATTCTGGGAAGATATTCGAACCCTATACCTCCTATTTGACAGACGAGGATCTGGTTAGTTGAGCTAACCCCAACTGGTTGTATATATTTACTCTTCGTTACAATGTAGAGGTATATTTGGTTATTTACCTAACATAGGGAACACATTAACTAATGGTGCAATTTACCAAATGTATAAAAGTAAAAAGGATTAAAGCAACACATAATTATACACAGTACACATATTGTGATTAAAATTTTGCGAACCAAAGTTACTATGAATAGGAAGAAAATGTTAATGAGACTTACATCTAGAAGTTTATCAACCTGAGCGCAAGTCAACTCTTTGGGAAATCCAAATTGCTTCATGGCACTGATGGCCGCTTCATTTGCTGATAATCCTATATAAATAAAGTTAAAATTTAGATTTATTATCCAATTAAGTCAAAATACTCATTAATCCACTTCCATAGAGTCCACCTTAATTTTATCCACCAAAAAGTTCCAAATTTTTGGTCATATCCCAAATATACTCTCTATTCAAACAGGAATGAATATCTCATACCATAGATATTGTATTGTAGCTTATTCCACTTTCATAGAATATCTAATTAATCCCACTTTCATAGCATATCGTATCTAATTAATCCCAAACCACTGTCTCTATCCCTCTTTCAGCCGATGAAGATGATGAATTTATGGTTTAGTCTTCTACCACTAATATATCACCCATATATTGTATTTGCAACAAAGAGATCAGAGATCAGAGATCAGAGATCAGAGATCAGAGATCAGAGATCAGAGATCAGAGATCAGAGATCGGCCGCTGCTCCTTTCACCCAAATCAAAAAACTTATATATAACAAAAACCTCAGCCACTGATCTTTTTATTCTTCATCAACATAACAGGTTTGTGTTGATTTTTATCATATTAATCCCAAACCACCGACCCTATTATCCCATATCAAACCAATTGAGTCTCATTTCTTCTTCTTTTGATTGAACGTATAAGAACCGAAGAATAAAAAAACAGCCCGCTGATCAAGATGAAGAATTCAACCAATGAAGATGATGAATTTATGGGTTTACTCTTCCTCCACTGACCTTTCACCCAAATCAAAAAAAATATATTGCATTTTCAACAAAGAGATCATAGATTAGAGATCAGCCGCTGATTCTTTCACCCAAATCAGACAACTTATATCTGTAACAAAAACCTCAGCCACTGATCTTATGATTCTTCATCAACATAACAAGTTTGTGTTGATTTTTATCTAATTAATCCCTAACCACCGACCCCATTATCCCATATCTAACCAGTTGAGCATCATTTCTTCTTCTTTTGATTGAACGGATAAAAAGTGAAGAATAGATAAACAACCGTTGATCAAGATGAAGAATTCTGATGGGTTATGCGTAAATTATTAATGCTGTGCTAGTTAATATTGGTGGTCTGTAATTACTAGTGTTTGGACATAGTTCATTTTCTGGTCTTGATGGGTTGCTCTTTAACTTGTGATGGTGTAACAGGAAAAAACAAAGGTGTATACACACTGCACATGAAATATTCAATCTTATGTTTTTTATGGGTTATGTGTGGAATATTAGTGGTGCGCTAGTTAATATTAGTGGTGTGCTAGGTAATATCGGCGGGTTATATATAACAGATTACTTCTCACAACTATCAAAGATATATAATCATTGATTTTTATTTATTTTATTCATTTTGTTTTGTACTTTGATTTAATATTTTTGGTAATCTTTTCCTTTTTTTTATTTTAATTGGTTGGTTGCATATAATTAAGAAATTAGTTTTGGTAAGTCAAAAAAATATTAATAGATCAGAAGGGCAATACAAAATTTTTGGGTGGGTTGAACTTGATGGACAATTGACAAAAGTCCGTGGACTATATGGGTTAATCATCCTAAAATTTATCAAAATCAAATAGTTAAATTAAATAAATTAAAAGAATCATGTAATACAAATACATAAGATACAAACCTCCTATAACACTCATGTGTCAGACTTTCTTCACGGACTTGTTCAAGAGACCTAGGACTCGAGCTTCTCCTAACAAGAATTTCACTTGAACTAAGCATCTAATCTTCTTGGCTAGACTCATCATGTCGTACCCTCTTAAAAGAACTAACAAGAACCCTATTCAAATTCTCAACATTTCTTCTTTTTCTCTGAGGACTTACACTTTGATTATAACTATAACATGCACCCCTTTACCTCTCCCTTGGTGGGGAATTTTGACTACTTTTCCTTGCTCTTCCATTTAGTCTGGGGATGGATCTACAGCCATGACCGTAATTAGGACTACCCTAACACATAAAAATATGTATATTTTAAAAAATAAACCGCAACCCGCCCAATGAAACAACGATATGTCTAGATTCGGGATAGAAAGGAAATAACGTTAGACAGAGAAAATAAAGTAATCAACAATTCATTTTCAATGAAATCACGCCGCATAAGGGGTGATATGAAGCGAAGTATGAATAAGGATGATATATAGAATTAGTAACAAAACACACACACGTATATATATATATATATATATATATATATATATATATATATATATATATATATATATAATATTATGAGCAACATACTATATGGTTAGGTTATCAAAAAATAGGGGCTAAACTATATAATAGTTATGGTCAAATATTAAAAAGTTTGTAAGTGAAATTCTTGTTTGGACCAATTTGAGAATGAACAATAGCATTTACCGAACATCACTTTAATTTTGGTCTTAAATTCATTTAAAAAATCTAAAAAATATCATGCAACAATTAATTTCAATTAATAAAAACATAAATTTATGTATATATGTGAGCATATGCAAATGGAAGATGAGATTATGGTATTGAAACTACACTTGTGAATGCAAAAGTGGCTATAAAATTGAATGTTTGAGTAATAAAAATGGAAGCTTATATTTAATTTTATATTACTGACCTTTTAATTTTTGAAATGCAATGGCCAACAATCGTACCATCTTCATAAAATCATAATATACTGTAATTTGGAGTAAACGAAATCAAATTTAGATATGGATTAAACTGAATTAATAATGAAACTTAATATAAGATAATAAATAAATACCCAAATGGTCCCTGAACTCTAGGTCAATTGTTGATTTTGTCATTGAAATTCAAAAGATACTAGAATATTCCCCATACTGTTTACCATGGTTAGTCATCACATCAAATTTTATCTTTTAAATTTCCCAAATGGTCCTTGAACTACACATGTAAACTATTTGGTACTCGAACATCTTTTCCATGTGTAATTTAGTGGTAAAAATATGATGGAGACGTAGAAAGTAACAGAGGTAAAAATGAAGTTCAAGGACAAATCATGTAATTTTTGGAGTTCGATGAGCAAACATGAAAATGTCTTCTAGCTTAGGAAACATTAGGGGAATTAACCCACAAAATAATTTAAACATATATGAATATTTGAACTAAGTTAAAATACATGACGTCCTTACAAACTACATCAATTGGTAAGTAAACAAACTATACAATAGAGTAATACATAATTAACAAAAAAAATAATTCGATATCCCATATATTTGTGAATGTATCACTAATTGAGAATCAACTATATTTATATTACGAAATAAATTGCACACCTATATGAAATATCAATCTTTACCAAGAAGACAAAGAGATGAATTTCAGATCCATTTAAGGCTTAAAGAAGAAAATCATTAACTGTTAACATTAATGTCGCGACTCAAATTTGTCAAAAATAAATTTCTAAGAAAAATTTAAACCTTAAAAAGAAACAAAAAAACCAATATATCTTATCGTTGATATGGCCGAACCGAGCAAATAGGATACCTAAAATGAAAAAAAACATTAGGACCCTTTTAAGTAAAATTATAATTCTTTTGGAAAATAAATAATTTTTTTGATAAAAACAATTGTTATCTACTAGACACTTTAAATTTGTTATAATGGGGTTTTTTATATATATACAAATAGAAAAATCACCAATAAGATAGAGTAAGATAGCTCACAAAAAAATAAAATTGTTTTCATACACACATAAATCCCCAACACAAAAACACAATAAAAAAATGATAGAAAAATTATTTGTGGTAAAAAAATATTTAAAAACTAAATAAGAAATCAAAGCATTCATGAACAAAGAGTTGCTTAAGCACTAAATCGACTTAATTTATATGTTTAAAAACTAAATATACCTATAAAAACTGGATCTCTCTCCGATTTGCGATCCAAAACCACCGTCTTAGTGGCTTTGGACTCGACCTTGATCAACAATAATTTGGCTAGAGAGAATTTGGTGAAGGTAAAGAGGTATCGAAAAATGATATGCAGAACCAGAGATTAGATCGGCGAATAATATCACAGCTGGAACTCGTTGAACTTACTATTTAGATAATTTGACGTGAAAGTGAACTTTGATAGGGAGATTTATCGAGGAAAAGGGTAAAAGGAGTGGAGAGAAGGTAGAATGAGATGTGTCTTTTGTCTATATTTTCATTAAGTGGGAGAAGGAGGCGATGATGAAAGATGTTATAAAATGGGCTGATAAAACAATAATGAAGGATTAGGGTTTCTCTTTTTAGTCTATATATAATAACTTGTTGAATTTTAGTAGACCACGCCTCATGTGGTCTAGCTAAATGACATTGCATATCCATATGGTCTAAAAATGACATCTTCCTACATATTTATGCACCAGAGTCAATTCAACTGATTCTTTTTTAAAAAATAGTTTTTTCTTACAAGTGGAACTCACGCTCGTATAATACATTATTCTGTGTATTTTAATTTTCTAAAGTAAAAAATCCTTAGTGGATACCCACTACTCTGCGATTTGGACAAATAAGTACCCAAGTTTTACAAGTGACAAACAAGTACCCAACATTTTATTTTTTTGCCTTCGTTAGTACCCGCCGTGAAGTTTGGTGTTGAATGTCACGTGTCAATAAATAACACAATGACTCTATTTGCAAATAAATAACGTCTGATACCTATTTGTCCGTTTTTGTATAGTTGGGTATTTCATTTTGGAAGTAAAAATGTAGCTACGCCATTAACACATGGTTTTTAACGACAATGTTCATGGCGGGTACTAACAGAAGACAAAAAACTGAACATTGGGTAACTGTTTGTCACTTTTGAAGATTTGAGTACTTATTTGTCTAAATTTTAAACATTGAGTATTCACTGAGGAATTTTCTCTTTTCTAAATTAAAAACTTAATCACCCTTTTATTTTTATTTAATTTTTAAAATCCTATTTTTTTTATTATTTATATTTACATTATGTTCTCACAGATCACTATATTTTCCCTTCATTCTTCTTTGGAAAAATATACCCATTGGTACCTAGCGTTTCAAATTTTGACTTTCGGGTGTCCAAAGTTTAAAAAGTGACAAATAAATACCAAGATTTCAATTTGTGTATTCCGTTAGTATCCTCCATCACGTTAAGTGTCACGTGGTGCCTACTTGGCGCGTGTGTGGCAGATTTTCCACTCGCCACGTAAGCTCCATGTACGTTCCATGTGGCATTTAACGGAGAATCTGACGGTGGGTACTAACGAAGTCTCAACACCAAACTTATTTGTCACTTTTAAAACCTTGGACACCCAAAATTCAAAAATCGAATCCGATTGGTACGCCAAGGTAATTATCCCTTCTTCTTTCTCACTTTATTTTTCTAATCTTCCATCATCCAATTTTATTAGCGTTTTTGCCTCCATTACAACTAACTATAATTTTTTTTATTTCTCTTCTTTTTGGGCCACCACCTTTTTTGAAAACTCCATTGTTAGTAAAGGTCTCAAATGAAAGTGGAACTACGAAACTCCATCAATGATTCAACTTCAGAACTACTCCATTTGAAGATCTAGTGAGTGATGGAGTTATGGGAGGTGAGGAGTTGTAGACATGTACTATGCTAGTACATAGAATCGTATCAGCTTTGGGATGAATTGAAGTATTTTTAGCTGGATCTAAAGTTAAATGCAGGATAGATTAATTTTCTAATATGTTCCATCCCTCTAACAAATCTACCACATCATCAAAAGGGATCATACTAAAGTTTTCCTACTTGGAAGGCTAGCAAAGGTCTAATACATCATCAAAAAGAGGTATGTGGGAGGATACCAGATATATAGGGGTCTCCTTATGTGCCAGTTATCAGAGAACCTCCACTAAGCAGGTTGGTCAGGAAACTGAAAAAAGGACCCTATGTTTTCCAGCAGACCAAACACTTTTTGAACTGGTTCCAAATGGGCTCTAGGATTTATTTCTCTCAGTACTTACAAATTATACTTAATAAGGGGAGAGGCGCATACTCAGGGAGAAGATCGAGTCGATCAAAGACTCCAATTATTTTTTATTAAGATCAATCACATGCATAACCGGGCTTCCTTTAGGAGAATTAAACACATGTATTTTCACGCTCAACAATGGGTCGAGGCGACTAACCTGCAAGATTCTGACCAATTTATAGAAGAGAATAGTCCTTCTCAGGTACGTACAAACCAGAAGGAACGATTTTCAAGAGTTGAACTAAGTTTTGCAATGATCACCCACTATTTTTGTTGTAATATGTGAAGTTGGTGTGATATGTTCAGCTGATGTAGCGTAATTGACTTAGTCGACTCATTATTTTATCTGGGCTTGAAAACTTGACTTATACGCGTGGATGTATGCGATGTTGTTTTATCAATGGCCATATGATGTGTGCACAATGTGGTTAAAAATCAATGGCCAATGTGTTGGGTTCAGTATCGTGATCATTGTGTAGTAATATCATATCAGTCGAATTATTTTATTGAGCAATCTAAAATTTATAATTAAATTTAAAGTAATAATATATACAACTCAAATTCATACAACCCATGACATGGCGTAATTTGATTGAAAGTAAATCGTTAATCTATTTAATTTTTTGATTTGATTAATAATTTACTTCCAAGCAAATCACGCCACGTCATGAGCTGTATGTTGGGTGGTTGTTGAGTGGTTTAAATTTTGGTGGTATATATCATTACCTCTAAATTTAATTATAAATTAATATATAGATTTTAATTTAATACATTAAATCTAATTATTAATGGATTAAAAAAATGGAAAACATATAACTAATAAATAAAAAGGGTAAAAAGGGTAAAAAGGGAACACAACTATTCTCTCTTTCCATTTTTTATTTTTCCACCTTATTGGTGTACGATTAAGAAGTGTATACAATACGTTTCTTATTTACACAATTGCCCTTAATTAATATAAATGAAGTTATTTATATGCAATATACTTTGTTTATTATTTAATTAGGGGTAATATTGGAAAAAGTAGTAAAAAGTGTTTTAATATTAAAAAAGAGACAAATAATATGGACACCTTCTTTTAGAAAGTTGGATAAATAAAAATAAACGGAGGAAGTATGACGATTGGGCAAATCGAAATAAAAAAAATGTGATTGGTCAAGGTTAGACTAATCATATCTGAAGAAAAAAAATATTTAGTACGGACATTTAATAATAGTA
The DNA here is from genome assembly GCA_029959085.1 of Nemophila menziesii. NCBI lineage: Eukaryota > Viridiplantae > Streptophyta > Magnoliopsida > Boraginales > Hydrophyllaceae > Nemophila > Nemophila menziesii. The sequence goes on along the minus strand of JARWIR010000001.1, from coordinate 142,578,529 downwards.
TTTAGTACTTTATGCTATTCGTTGCAAAACGATCATCTGGAAGGGGGGCTTAAATACAGACCTAAGACATAGACGGGTGGTGTGCGTTAGTGAATCTTACAGACTTGATTAACCACATAGTCAGTAGGTTTATACAGTCAATCGCTAGAAAGTATTGTAATGTCACTATGACGAGGCCGTTAGTGCCGTAGCATAGCAACCTATCTACCCTGGAGGGATTTAAGAAGACGTTAGAGTCTTAGCTAGTTGCTGGCCATCCGGCTAAAGTATTACAGTTGAAAGCAGAGGTTGCTCGAATGAGAGACGAAGTGGACAGGTTGTCAGCACGAGTGGTGCAACACGAAAAATAGTTGCATCAAAAGGTAAGACAATAGAGTTTCTGAGAAATGCATTGAGCGAGGCAGAGAAGGAGTTGGTGGTGATTAGGGGTGCGTACACAGCTTCTACCGAGGAGTTGATCTGCATGAAGGGTGGTGGAGGTATGCAGTATAAGGGGACATGTTCTAGTAGTGGTGTGGTGGATGATGGAAAGATAGATAATTTTAGTGAGAGAGTTGCTGAAGATACAGGGAAAAGGGTTGAAGAATCAAATGATGGTGCTCGTGAAGTGGTTGATATGGTGGTGGAAGAAGGTGCGGGTAAGGAGACAAAATTTTGTAATGAAAACGAAACTGAAGAGGTTGAAAGCTCCAGTAGTGTCCAAATAAGTTATGATAGTGATTTTAAGAAGATAATGATGATGGGTTAGATAAGCTAAATGAGCCTAAGATATCGAGTCTTGGACAAAAGAAGGTGCAAGCCGGGGTGGACTCCGATGTTGAGGCGAGTGATGACGTTGTCGAGTTTGTTGGGGAGAAGAAGGCGGATAATGAGACAGACATAAAGGTTTCGCCGCTGGAATAGGGGATCAGTAAGAGGGGCAACAAACAGGGGGTAATGATCGGGCCGGTAAGCGGGAGCAACACCAAAAGTAGAAAGGCGAAAAAGATTACTCCTAACTCGTTGAGCCGTGCAATTAAAAAATCAATAAGACAGGTAGAACGATAGTGGCGAGGCTAGATTTCATAATCCCCCAATAGAAGAAGCCAAAAGTTGGGGAACAACCTAAGAAGCTTATAATCAAGGGTGGTGATTCGAAAATCTTGGAACTCCTAGCGGGTGATGAACCATATTATGTCGAAGTATGGAGTTACATGGGGCATCTTGTGACAGTGGAGGATTGTTATTAAGTAGCCAAAGAACATCAACTCAGCTTAAAGGTAATTAAAATGAATGTAGATTTCATATGTCTTTATGCGTTGAAAATTGTAATAACATCCCTTGTGTTGTGTTGTGTTGTACAGATGTGGGAAGTAGCGCTATGGATCTATGAGCAGGACTCAAAAAGAAAACTAGTGAAGACAAATAACCCGAAAATTGACTTGAAATTCTGGGTCATGCCTATAAGTGCTTCGGTAATGACATTGTTCTTTCTAAACCATGTTTTTGGTTAGTAAGTTGACTAATTTCATTTTGATATTTCTGGGAACTCCAAGAGTATATGAGAAGAGGCGCATTACCCGAAATCGAAAGATACGTTTATCAGCTTCTTCCGGGACAATATCAGTGCAATGAAGAACATAATCATCCCACTCGAGACAAAAGACAAGGAATTAGCGCATTGGACAATGCTCCCGTGGAACACTGATCAGGGTTAGTTCTATCACTACAACAGACTCGAAAGTATACAACATTCATCAATCAGGTCAAAGGCCAATGACAATGCAGACGGAATGTACGAGTCCCTGTTTGGAGAATGTCGTGAAGGGGTGGTACGACGAGTTGGAGCGGTCTACACCGTAGTTGCCGGGAATCAGTCATATTCGTGTTGATCATGTAAAAACTCGGGTGCTAAACACAAGTGTTTACAAGATTCTTTACGCGTTGGGGATCATGCGAGGTGAAGGGGTCAAGAAGCGCTATGAACATCATGACGTGGTTGATAAGAGCATCAAGATAATATCGTGGGTTCTGAATGGCAAGCAAACTTTGACACTGTGTTCGAAACATGTAGAGAAATGACGGAAAACTGCAAATTAATTCATAATTTTTGTTTTGGTATGAAAAATACTATCTGATACAATCTAATGAGTGTTGTTTTGTTGATTTTGACTTATCTTTTATTGTTTTTCAGATGATGTTGTTCTTTGTGTTTTTAGTTGTGTGTCATTGAAGTATCGAATTGCAGTGGCTTCGTGTTTTTATGGATGGTTTATAAGTGTTAAAACGTCAGTTTATGTGTGTTTATTAGTGAGATGTTGTTTATTATGATTTTGTAAGAAAAACGTGTTAGTGTGTGTGATAGTGTAATTTTGTTGGTGTGTTAGCTACAGTCAATGGTGTGGTTGGTTGTCTAGGTAAGAATAAGTGAATATGGGTGATGTTAGCAATTTTGATGGTGAGATAAGTAAGATCAACGGTTTGTTTGTAGACATCAATAACAGAAGTTAAGTCGGAGGGTTATGCGTGCTATTATGGTGATGTGAATGGTTAAAATGTTGGTGTGGACAATCAGAAATTGTACAAAAAAAGTAACTAATGTTGATTACTATTGAAAAATCACAAACTATTATTAAGAAAAGTAAAAACCAAAGCAAATTGTATCTTGTAATACAAGATAAGACAATGTGATGCACTAGCATTCACTTATTATGGAATAAAATAAACAAAAAGAAAGGAGTTGGGTAATGAATTTAACGGGGTTTGGGGCAGGTTAAATGGTTGTGGTAACCATATGTGTGACAGTTATTGCACATTCGGCGCTGGTAAGTGTCGACACGCTCGCCTTCGGAGGGGATCCTCTTCTTATTGGGTCTACACGGTTGAGCTTTGTAAGTCGGTGGGTTTACAACCATATCGCCATCAGCCTCGTGTTGGGTTAGGAACGTGGTCAGTGCTAGTATGTTTTTGGCGTATGTTGCTCGAAAACTTGCCTCATTCCAAAAAATTTTGATGTATGAATATGACATCCCAGGTGAGTAATGTCAATAGCAGCCACAACGTGTACACATGGGAACCCTTTAACTCTTACTTACCACACGAGCACGAATGATCGACGATGTCAACCACCATAGTTGGATCCGAGAGAACTTCAAAAGATGAATTACAGGATCGCAACACAAACCACGCGCGTGCATAATCAAACTTTATTTCGTAAAATGGTGGTTGCCTTGGGAGAAACAACAATTGTCCAAAATGCGGCCTCAACCAGCCTATCATACATCTACTGCATAAGGAGTATTGCGTCAATTAGCTCGGTAACCGGTAGCTCCCTCGTAGCCCTAATATTTTGTTAAAAGCCTCAGCTGCCTTAGATGTTGTCTCTCTGTATAGCTTCCCCTTAAAATATGCATTTGCGAACTTCTCTTTTGGCATTTTCTTTTGGAAATTTACCGCTTTTTGGCCACTTGAATTTTGAAAGTTATAGGAAATTATCAAACGTTTCAGCTATGGCTGCGAAACACATCCTGTCAAGAAGATATAATGGTGTGGCCTAAGGTGTGATAAAAAGATGTATAAAATAAGTGCAAATAAACACCCTAAGCTAACACGGCACTGCAAGTATTACATGACGTATGCAAGTTTTAATGATAAGAAGATTCGTTCCTCAGGGACTGACGAAAGTTAGAGAGAACTTATGCAAATTATCAAGTGCAGATATTAAAGAGAGGTAATAATACGCAAGTAGAAAGAAGAGAAAGATAGATATTTATTTGGTTTTTGATAAGAAAACTAAACTACTAAATTAAAGACAGAAAATAAATAAAAGCAAAGAAAGAAGATAGTATGAAAGATATAACTTAGGTTTCACTAGTATGCACTAATCCTTCTAATTCTATCTATTAGATCTAATTCATAAGGGAGAATATTAGCTCTTGGTATACTTAGTCAGGATTCTAAATTCCTCAATCTTAGACCTTGAGAGCGACTAAGGGGGCTACGGCACAACCAAGACGAGGACTCAAATAGGGTTATCAAACGCCACTAAGGCCCTATCCAGCACACTACAATCAATTGGTGATATGGTGATTAAAACAAACCCTAATGACTATCTAGTTAGAAGCATGTTTTGTCAGAACTACTATCGATACTAGAACTTATGTGGTGGTTCAATAGTTAAACACCCTGTCAAGGAGACCATCTAACTACTATTAAGGTAATCCTATACGCATGCATTCGCAAGGAAAACAATCATTAAATCAAAACACATAATCAAATATAAAGGTAAGTAGCTAATATCAGATTAAAACATATAATTCCCAAAGAACTTAGATAGAAGAATTAGAATTCATAGATTATACATTATGCAAACCTAAGCTAAAAGAATTAGTTCATACAAAGAAAAGAAGAGAAAAGAATTACAAAATAAGAGGTTGAAGGAGACATGATTGATGCACATCTCCCTCCAGACTTCTTCTCTTGTGTTGCAGCTTCCTCTTGGCCTTAGGGTCTGGCTAAGGATGATTTAAGAGTGTTAAGAGGCTGTATTTATAGTGTATAGGTTGACCTAATTCGTTTCTTTAGAGATAACTTAAGTAATGGACTCCTAGCCCAACTCAAATTCGTAAGGAAATAAAGATAAACACTGCTGGACCGTTTTGAGCGTATCTTCTTCGTTATTGGTCGGATTGAGCTCCATAAGATACCAAAAGAATCGAAACAGAATTATCTTGACCCTAGAGAAGGAAATTACCGAATTCGGCCTATTTCTTAGGTAAGAACGCATATCTTTGGACGTGTATGCAGAATCCCAGATTTAGGCAGCTTTTCCTTTTCCATCTTTTTAGCCTTTGTTTCCTTATCTCCAATTTCCATGCAAATCTCTTTCCATAAGTTGTAGTCTTTGACTTGGACTCTAATTAATCTCCATAATTATCTTTAAAGCTTCACACTAAATAAACAATTAAACCCAATATGCTCTAAAATAATAATTTTACAAATCAAGACTCAAAATAGGAAAGTGCACTAAATTAAGCTAAGATCGACCTATAAACTAATAAATAAGCCTATAATGATGTCTCTGAAGTATATTATATTATCACAAATGAGGAGACATCATATAACATCGTCTCCCTCTGCAAATTTGATCTCCTAAACTCTGTCTTGCGGTTCTCTTTCAAGTGACACTGACAATACGCGTGATGAGCCAAGGGAAAAACCAATTCGAGTGTGTTAGCAATACCTCGATGGAGATCAGATACAAAGGTCACGTCGCGAGAAGATATGAGTGGTGTCAGGGTTTGGAAAAAGTGGGTCTAGTTAACGGTGTCTTCATACCAGACGATCGAAAAGGCGACTGGGAATAAACCTGCAAAGTAACGCATACATAGCTTATGTAAAGTTATTATATAATATAACAGTGGTGTGTGTATGTGTGTGAAATAACAGTGGGGTGTGTGATTATTATGATGGTGGATAATCATATAGCTGGAAAAATTGTTGTGGCGTGTTAGGGTAGAAACAGTGGGTAGTGTTTTGTAGGGTTAAAGAAAAAAAAGTATATCATACCTTGCTTGGAATCCTTTGTACTTGTTATTAATAAACATTGCATATAGAAACAAGAAAGGACGACAGTGGTTAAATCCTTCAACACAAGCACCGAACGCAAAATGACATCTCGTAAATAAACAAGTTAGCAGGATCACATTCGAGCGCAACATCACCAGCTGGTTCTTCAGCACTAAGTTTATCAAAGTATGCCTGTATCTAGTTGTATAACAGTTCCGCATCGCAAAAAATATCATCTCGAGCCTCATGCATAGCACCATAGGCAACCTTGTATAAGATGTTATATCCATAGTCGTATTTAAGACAATTCATCACATGTCCGGGTTTAGTATCCAGTTTAGACCACACCATATCGACGATAATGTCCTTTATGAGATCATCAGAAAGACGAGGGTTGGTGAATTTTTTAAGCGTAGGGCCGCAAGTATGAGTTTCAGAGAACGTCCTCAAAAACACTTTTTGATTGTTGTTGCATAGACATACCATTTGCAGCTTGATGGTGTACTTAGGTAAATAACATGGATTAGAGCAGTAAATATGATGGTATATGAACAAAATTGATGTATCATAAACAGTGGTGTCTGTGGGTAAAATAAGTGGGTATGTGATAAATTTAATGGGTTGCAATACAAAACTTATATTAAAGACAGTGGTGTATGTGAGTAAAATAAGTGGGTTTAGTGATGCATTTAATTGGTTGCAGTGTAAAACTCAGGTTAAAACAAAGGCTTGACTCTGTGTATATTGAGAAAAAAACGAGTTGTACTTGATGCTTTGGAATTGGAACACTAAGCGCTTATACGGTTTGGTCGGTTATGACCGAAATGTAAAGTGTACTCGGTTTCGCATGCGTACTTTGCAAGTGCACATCGAAACTCTTTCATTTCATCATGGAAGCATTGTTGGGGTTCTATCAAGGGATGTTTCCAAACACTTCTCTTTAGTATACTAACCTTGTAATGGTAGTTTTTTTCCGCAACTTCGTCATCATCTGCGACCTCATTGTCCGCGATAGTTGGAGATAGTGGTGGAACAAGAGCCAAATAACCTGTCGCATGTTGTTCTTGTGCGACAACTGCAAGACTATCCTTGAATACTAGAATATCAAAGTTAGCAACTAGGGTATAATATAGCAACCATAAAACCTTCAGGAAGTTGCCTTCACCGCCAAACTTGAACTTCTGGTGCTTAACAATCGAATAAAATAATTCAACTGGCTTACCAACCAATAAAGCCCATTTTCATTCATATAATTCTTAATCGACACAGATGAGTTAAACAATCAGAATAACTTCAAAGCTTTCTCTTCCATGTAACGTAAAACAACGAGCACATTTGGAGTCGTATCTCAAACAGTTAAATCCAATTAGGTAAAAATGCACGTACAAATGATTTGATGAAGAATATTCATCAACAAATAACATAGGCCATCGTTTCATGAAATAAGTACAATTGTTGGGAGTTAAATATGATGGTGTGTGTGATAAAAAGATGTGGAAATAACATAGGCCATTGTTTCATAAAAACAACAATCCATTAATTTGTTTTGGCAGTCAATCACATTTAAACACTAAAAACCAACAACACTACATAAAATATCCTAAAATGATAAGTATTTAATTGATAACCAGGTGATTATCATCCCATTCTAATCCAGAAATACAACTGACAACACTATACAATATACAATACAATGATCTAACAATATATCATACGTGAATTTATAACAAAAACAATAAAAATGTTTGGTTGAAAAGATTCATACCTTTCTGTCGAGTTGCTTCGTAAGAATTTATAATTGTCTTGCAAAATGAGGATGTAGCTGATAGTCTTGCTGATTGAATGTAAAAAGTTTCCATCATAAACTACTATGATTGTGGGATTCATTAGATAGGCGATATATATGGAACTCATTACAATAACGTATCTATGGTTTGTTATCTAATAAGATCGTTGAATGTAAGGGTATGATTGGAACAAAACTAAAAATCTGGACCTTTTGGGTGGGTAAATTTTGGTGGACTTGATGGGGGTGGGTTATTGGGGTTTTTGGACTTAATTGGCTAATATTAATTAATGAATTTAGTCTTGTTGCCACATAATGAATTTTTGTTTCAAATTATGTTAATCATATTTTTATTAACTTATAATATATTTTATTTTTCATAGTGCTCTAGATAATACTAAGAGCATATAAATTTTAGTTTATAAATAAAAAAATCCCTTCATTTTCGTCTATTATGAGTTTATGGTGTTACAACAAGTGTAAGGTGTCATTTATCTTTTAAAATAATAAGTACTGAATGATGAATGTACAGCTGAATAAAACTTATTTTGTTAAAAGTCTTTGTTGATTTTTCTTGAAAAATAAGTACTAAAGGCTAAATGAACAACTTAATAGAACTTATTCTGTTAAGAGACATTGTCTGAATGATTTAGACTTAAGGGGTATTTGTTTTGCACTTAATGAGATCTTAATCTGGTTCATTAAGATACTAGATCAATAAGACTTTTTTTCTAACCACTTCAAGTCTGAATAGCTCTTAAATGGTCTGTTTAATTAAGTATTCAAACTAGATTTCAAACTAAGTCTGGATCCCCTTTATTTTTGTCTTTTGTGATTTTACGGTGTTACAAAAAGTGTAAGCTGTCGTTTATTTTTTGAAATAATAAGTATTGAATTCTAAATGAACAACTTAAAAGAACTTATTCTATTAAGAGGTGTCGTTTGATTTTTAAAGTGATAAGTACTGCTGAATAACAACTGAATAAAACTTATTTAGTTAAAAGACAATGCCTGAATGAATCAGACTTAGGTGTCGTTTGATTTTTTAAGTGATAAGTACTTAATGCTGAATAACAGTTGAATAAAACTTACTCTGTTAAGAGGCATTGTCTGAATGAATTAGTCTTAGTTTAAAATCTTAATGAAACGGACTAGTCAAGAGGTATTCAAATCTGAATTGGTCAATAAAAATAATCAGTCTTATTGATCCAGTGACTTTATGAACCAGATTAAGAGCTCATCAAGTGCAAACGATCAACACTTTAGTTTGAAATCTTAATGAAACAAATCAGTTAAGAGCTATTTAGACTTGAAGTGGTCGGAAAAACAATTAGTCTTATTGATCTAGTATCTTAGTGAACCGGATTAAGATCTGATTAAGTGCAAACAAATACCCCTTAAGTCTGAACGATTCAGACAATGCCTATTAACAGAATAAGTTCTATTAACTTGTTCATTCAGTATTTGGTACTTACAATTTAAAAAAACAAACAACACCTTAATGAAACAGACTAGTTAAGAGGCATTCAGACCTGGATTGTTTAGAAAAAAATATTGTATTGATCCAATGTCTTAATGAACTAGATTAAAATCTCATTAAGTGCAAACAAACACCCCTTAGCTTGACAGCTTAATGAAACTGGCCAGTTACGAGCCATTCAAATCTGAATTTGTTAGGAAAAACAAAATGTCATATTGATCCAGTATCTTAATAAACCAGATTAAGATCTCATTAAGTGCAAACAAACATCCCATAAGCCTCCAAAGTATTATTTTAAAGTATCATTGAAATACCTTTTGAAACAAATATATATTAGACACATGAATGATGACACGTGAATTTAACAAACCGGTGAAAGATATAGTCTATAATCATTTACCTAAAAAATATCGATAGTGATGAAACCTCTCTCAAAGTGAATGTTTGTGATATCAATGGTGATACAAATTTCCATATCATTCTATATTTTTTTTACAATCATGGGCGTTTCATTTAGGGAGCAATGGTAGTTGTAGCCTCCATGGACCAAGGGATGTAGTAAAAAAATTCCAATTTATATTTGACAAAAAATTGTGAGCGAAAAATATATCAACCCACAAGAGATGTAGATTTAGTCATTATATATCATTTTGGGAAATAAACGTAGGTAAAATATATTATACCGTAAAGGATATTGAATCATCATGATAATTTACATTTTGTGATTTTAGTCCTATAGAAGAATATATATATATATATATATATATATATATATATATATATATATATATCCCAAAATAATTTATGGATTTGTCCTAGGTTATTGTGGTTCAACACCATAAAAGTTAAAAGTATTTGTGTTGTGGTGATAGTTAAAAATAGAATGTGGGTGAATCTATTTTTCATACCATCCGCTAATGAGGAATGTAGTCTGGTTTTCAAGAGTGGAGAAATTAATGTTAAATATTGCAGATTTGGAAAAATAATAACTATTTTTATCTTTGTTCTGAAAAAATATGAGTCGTTCTTTGTTTTCCCATTGAAGTTTACTCGGAAATTAGCCCTGGTGGACTAGAGTGAGAAAATAGGGTTAATGACTAGTACCACCCCTGAAAATGTTTTCAGATACTGAGAATCCCATGTACAAAAATAATAGTGAGTTACCTACCAAAACTATGCACCCATTTGTTGATGCCTCCTCTAAATTATGCATACTCGCCTGTAAAGGATTTGAGGTGTGATTTTAAGATAGTTTTTGCCTTTCTAGACAAAATATTTTACTATTATATATACATGCACATTCAACAATAGATAACGATCAAGGTGAATAAGATTAGGTATTAAGCAGATGGGGGAAAATGTGGTATAATTGGTCAGAAAGTAAAAAAACTAGTTTAAAATTGTACCCCAACTCATTTTATAGGCAAGGATGCATGCTTTTGGGGAGATATTAACGTATAGGTACATAGTATAGGGGAGGTCAATGCAAAATATTTTTGTACAGGGGAATCTTAGAATCTGGAAATATCTTCAGGGGAGGTTCAGTCATTAGCCTGAGAAAATATCTAGTTGGTCCAAGACTCCTTTGGACAAGAAATTACAAAATCTATCAACATTCGTAGACAACAAAGTAATGCTAAAGTTTGCCTCGTGTATCTTTCATAGTTAAATATTCCTAAATCTTGTTATAACTCTTCGCCTTATTCTAAGACAGAAAATCTCGTTATATACTCATAGAGGGTACAAGAATGCCATCGCTCATTATAACACTAGTTAACATCCCACCCTTGCGGCACGAATATGGAAATACATACTTGATGGAGCAAAATGCAATAGAATCGTCTTATTGGAGACACTCTAGAACACCTGTTAAATTTTAACATTTTGTAACTTACATATTTAACTCCATCTATTGAGATAAAGTATACATATTTTTTACTTGGAAATGATTTAATAGTTGAAATAAATAAACTTGGTATTCTCTTTAGTGGTTTGAGTAATCGAGAAGTAATTAAGACCAAATCTTACGGAGTAAAATGACTCTCAAATATATTTAAAAAAATGTTTTTAATAGTCTTATTTTTTATCAAACTTTAAAACATATAGGATTATAAATTTTTATTCAAGTAGAAGGAATCCATATGCTTTGGATGGCTTACTAGTAAAGTGGCTTGAATTAATATAATGTAGTTAGTCAGTTAGACAAATAACTTTTCTAAAATAGTGATATTGCTAAAGCCAAAAGAGAAAAATGAAATAACAGTAAATCATGATGATATATAAAGTGAATAATCAATATGATAAATAATAATAAAATATACAAATATAAATCTACTAATAAAATGTAATCATACAAATCCATTACGAAATAAAAGAATTCGACTAAAAAATCAAAATAAGAAAAAAAAAATTATTTCGCTGCGCCACTGTTGATAAATATTGACTAATCCAACAATGCTCTTCATTATTGTTGAAAGATGTATCCAATTCCTTCACGGTAAAAAAACATGATAAATATGTGCTGAGATTAAGAACTAAATCGTCAATGGAATAAATATATACCTGTTATGAGCTCCCACCATTGATTTCCATGGTAATATTTACTTCCAAACACAACTCATTATGTGCACCACTGTCTTCAATGAATATCCACCCATTATGTGACCATATATCTAAACCAAAACAATATTAATATGAAGAAAATTGACATAACCTCTAGCAAAATACTAAAATACACTAGATTGACTATATTTATTAAATAAAAACAGTCTTGTACAAATGAAATAAAAAAAATTAATGGTATAATCTATTATCAAATGCCTCCAAGTATCATTCAAATAGTAAACCAGACCTCCTAATTAGTAAATGACATATGACTTGGCCCCAAATTTTTTTTCGAGTTAATTTCACTATATGTTCCTACATTGTGAAAAAAATTCTTTATATGTCTCCTTATTTTCTTAAATTAATTACACTACAAGTCATTATGGTATGGAATACTGTAACAAAAATAATATTATTCATATAAATAAGAGAAATAAAATGCTAATAAATAATAAAAGTTGGGAGGCCCAAGTGAAAAAATCAAATATTTGGAGGGAACTTATTGATACCATAATATCCTTTTTACGGAGTCTAAAACAAATTACGAAGCCCAAAGATGGCTTCACGCCGCTACTCCGACATAATCCTAATAAGTTTTCCTTTTACGTAGATATACATTTTTGAACCTATTTTTCCTTTAGTTTATATTTTTTAATATTTTTATTTTTCTAAAGTTTAACATTTTATTTTCAAAAGTATTATAATTACATATAAAATATTGTTTTAACTTTTCACTTTTTTACTCTAAAAAATCAAAATATAAAATCGATTAAAACTAACTTTTCACTTTTTTACTCTAAAAAATTAAAATATAAAATCAATTAAAACTAAAGATATTTTGCTCAAAAATTAAATACTTACAATACTACACTTCTATATATAGTCTTCATTACACCACTGTAGAGGTATATTTGGTTATTTACCTAACATAGGGAACACATGAACTAATGGTGCAATTTACCAAATGTATAAAAGAAAAAAGGATTAAAGCAACACATAGTTATACACAGTACATATTGTGACTAAAATTTTATGAACCAAAGTTATTATGAATAGGAAGAAAATTTTAATGAAACTTACCTGTAGAAGTTTTTCAACCTGTGTCAACTCTTCAGGAAACCAGAATTGCTTCATGGCACTAATGGCCGCATTCATTTGCTGATAATCCCACAAAATAAAGTTAATAGGAATATTCGTAGAAAAAACTCAATAAAAAGAAGTATATATCAAGCTCTTTGATAAGCACAATCACCTTTCTTGATGTTGCTCTTGTATTCATTACGTTGATGTTAGCCTTTTAGAGATGACAAAGGATGATTCTGTGTTGTTGTAAGATAAAAAAAAAAGATGAATGTTATTTATCAACTCCAATTATTTATCATTTAAATGTGAAAGTTTACGTGCATTTCATTGCATTAAAATATGAAAAGAAATAGTGAAAACCTCTAAATAATATTAAATAAGAAAGTGAAAATAATTAATTGCATTAAAATAAAAAATTCTCAGGTGTAATGAAAAGTAACATAAAGTACAGTAATGTTATATACTAGAGGTGTGTGCGGATCGGTTTGGGGTAAAAATTTCTCAACCTACAAACTGTCTATTCATGTACCGGTCTTGAAAAATTAGACCCACACCCTCCCAATACATTTTACAAACAATTGAGTTTCGGGTTTGACATGTTTCAGATCCATTGCAGGTGATTTGAGGTGATAAGTAATTAGAATACGTAGGGTCATTGAACATGTCAATATTTTGTACAAATGAAAGTTGTAAAAAAATTATAACTTAGGATCTCCGTCTACACTAAAATAATCTTCGATTTTAGGAAAAACAAATTTGGAATTTTAGAAAAATAGAGATAATGTTATGATAGAATACGGAAATAGACTTATTAGATTGAATATTATATAAATATTAGAAGTTTTCAAAAAATAAGGAAGAAAAATAAGTATAGAGGGATGAAACATATCCCTATGATTTTTTTATAGTAAAATAAGTAATATATTTTTTCTAGTCTTTTATATAGAAAGGGTAATCGGGTCATATGAGGGTTAACGGGTTTCCGTTTTAAAACCCGCAACCCGTAAAAATATGTATATTTGGAAAGAAAAACCGTAACCCGCCCAATAAACAACAATCTATCTAGATTTGGGTTAGTTTATGCGCGTTGACCAAATTTTCTAATTCAATGCACACCCCTACTATATATAAATTTTTTCCCATACCACCCCTCATATGTCATGATTTGATTGAAATTTAATGGAGTTACGTTGAGAAAATAAAGTAATCAGTTATTCATTTCAATCAAATCACGCTACATAAGGAGTGGTATGAAGCAGTATGAAAAAGGATGGTATATAGCATTACTAATAAAAAATATATATAATTATGAGAAACATACTATAAGGTTAGGTTATGAAAAAAATGGACAGAAATTATATAATAGTCATGCTCAAATGTAAAAAAAGTTGTAAGTAAAACTCTTGTTTGGGCCAATTTGAGAAGGACCAATAATATTTATAAAACATCACTTTAATTTTGGTCTCAAATTAAGAAAACGTAAATAATATCATGCAAAAATTAATTTCAATTAATAATAACATAAATTTATTTATATATGTGAGCATATACATCAAAGATGAGATCATGGTGTTGAAACTATACTTATAAATGGAAAAATGGCTATAATATATGGATGTTTGAGTAATAAAAATGAAAGGTTATACTTAAATTTATATTGCTTACCTTTTACTTTTTGAAATGCAATGACCAACAATCTTGCCACCGTTATATAATCATATTGCACTGTAATTTAGAGGAAACCAAATCTATTTTAGATATGATAAATATTAAACTGAAATAATGGTGGAACTTAATCCAAGATAATATATAAATACCTAAATGCTCCCTGAACTATAGGTTAATTGTTGTTTTTGTCATTGGAATTCAAAAGTTACAAGAATAGTCCTCATACTTCTTACCATGGTTAGTTATCGCATCAAATTTTATATGTTAAAATCCCCAAAATGGTCCTTGAACTACACATGTAAACTATTTTGTCCTCGAACGTCTTTTTCATGTGTAATTTAATAGTAAAAATATGATGAAGTTAGACGCGGGGATTAATGGGGGTAAAAATGAAGTTCAGGGACCATTAATATAATTTTTGGAGTTCGATGAGTAAACATGTCTTATAGCTTAGGAACCATCAGGGGAATTAACCCACAAAATAATTTAAACATATATGAATATTTGATCTAATTTAAAATACATGACGGTCCTTACCAACTACATCAATTGGTAAGTAAACAAACTCTACAATAAAGTAATACATAATTAACAAAAAAATAATTCGGTATCCCAAATATTCATAAATGTATCACTAATTGAGAATTAACTATATAATACAAAATAAATTCTACACCTATACGAAATATCAATCCTTACCAAAAAAGTAAAGAGATGAATTTCAGATCCATATATATGACTTAAAGAAGGAAAGCAGTAAATTATCAACATTAATGGTGTGACTCAAATTTGTCAAACATAAATTTTTTAATAAATTAGTACCTGAAAAAGAAACAAAAAACCAATATATCTTATTGTTGATATGACCGACCCGACCAAATAAGTTACCTAAATGAGAAAAAAAAGCTAGGACCCTTTTAATCAAAATTTTAACTCTTTTGGTAAATAAATAAACTTTTTTAATAAAAAAATTGTTATCTACTAGACACTTTAAATTTGTTATAATGAATTTATATATATACACTAATAGAAAAATCACCAATATACAGAGTAAGATAGCTCATGAAAAAAATTGTTTTCATAGACATATAAATCCCCCAACTCAAAGAAAATGATAGAATAAAGTATATGTGGTAAAAATTATTTAGAAATTGAACAAGAAATCAACGCATTCATGAACAGAGAGTTTCCTAAATCGGCTTAATTTATGTGTTTAAAAAACAAACATACCTATAAAAAATTGGAGCTCTCTTAGATTTGCAATCCAAAACCACCGTCTTGGTGGCTTTGGACTTGAACCTTGATCGATAATAATCTGGCTAGAGAAAATTTGATAAAGGTAAAGAGGTATCAAAATATGATATGCAAGATCAGAGATTAGATCGGTGAATACTATCACAACTGAAACTCGTTGAACTAACTATTCGGATATTTAGGCGTGAAAGTGAAATTTAATAGGAAGATTAATTGAAGAAAAATGGTAAAAAGGGTGGAGAGAAGGCAGAATGAGATGTGCTTTTTATCTATATTTTCATTAAGTGGGAGAAGGAGGCGACGATGAAAGAGGTTATAAAGGAGGCTGATAAAAATAGTGAAGGATTAGGGTTTATTATTTCGATTTATATATAAGATTTTAATCGTTGAATTTTAGTAGACCACGCCTCATGTGGTCTAGCGAAATAACATTGCATATCTATACGGTCTAAAAAAGACATCGGCCACAATGTATATATTTTTTGTCAATAAAGCTTGTATTAAAAACAAACAACTAAGAGGAAAAATTTCCATACTAGTTGAAACAAGAGACCAGAGTCATTACAAACAAACATGAAAAATATAATATAAGAGAAGACAAATAAACACCAAACAAAGAAAGTAGAAAATTAGAAAAAGCATTCGCAATCCAAACAGTCAAGTTGTAAGCTATTCTTCTAATCTGATGAAAAAATACTTGTGTGTGGGATCTAGCCATACGTCTAATATCTTCAAGGATAGACATACTCTTCAACGAGCAGTTTGCGCTTGGAGACTGTATAGGCTGAAAACAGGGTTCGACATTAGATTTAAAGCTAATGCAAAGTGAAACAGATCCTAAAACAAAACAAAATACATCATGAATCGCCTTAGTATCTGCTTCAGGTCTGGAGAAATGAACCTATGCTGAGGAATAACAACATACTTCCAAAAACGAACAACTGCGGCTTCGACTGCAATTTCTAATATCACCAAACAAATACGAAACACAAACTGCTGTTCCAGCCAATCCAAACAAACGCAAGCCAAGAAAGTCCAACACTAAAAAACCGAGCTCAAGATACTCCAAATGAACGGAAAAAACCCGAAGCTACTCAAGACGGATTCAAATGATGTAAAAATCATGGCCACAAATAAATCACCACCTGCAATTAAAAGGAAACGGAAACCAGAAAACCAGCAAAAGTACATATAAAACCTCCCATTAAGCCATTCTAACCAACGACAGGTCAAATTAACCAACCAGTCAAATCTTGAGCAAAGGAAATGGCAAGTGAACGGCAAACACCCGGAAATCCAAAAATTGAAATCCAGTGAATTAGTTACTTCAAACCAAAGTGCATCACCACGAGCCCTCGGATAATAATAACAAAAGACGAGGTCAAGAAAAATGAACCACAAACGCTAGTCTACCAAACCAGTCCCCTGCCAACCAATCGGAATAACCACCGCGGAAAAAAGAACCCAAAACACCAATCAAACCAGTACACCAGAGATAAAAATCATGGAGAGGGAGCAGCCATCCTTACCTGAAGTACAAACTACCACAATTTTAATCAGTAGTTGAAGAGAGGCTCTGGTGAAGGCCCTAGAGGACATTGAAAAATCACACAGAAAATGCTCCACTCTCGCATTTCTCCAAGAAGCAGCGACCACGACATTGGTGCAACTTTATCCGTAGAAGAAAAGCCCTAAATTGATTTTGAGTTGAGAACAGTTGATGTGGGTTTGGGTTGCCTTGAAAGCAAGACCCGTAAGCATCTTTAAAAGGCACACCAAAGCCCAATTAAAAATCCAAAACAGGTTCATAACAAACCCAAAAAAATCCACGGTGGAGCACAGAAATCCGACGAGACCAAGAACAGAGAACAAAGACGAAAAAGGAAAGAAAACAAGAAGAAAGCAAAAGCACGAAGTAAGAGACTAGCAGTCGCCGTCGCTAGCAAAAAGAAGGAGGAAGGCCGGCGACGGCGGCTAGGGTTTTGGTCAAGTTTCTGTTTTTTTTAAGAGAGACCGGACTTTAGCAAAGTTAATTCAATTGAGTTTTTTTGTTTCTAGCCTATTTAAAATAAATAATTGCATGAAAAACTTATTTGAAAAAGTAATTGCGAAAGTAACCTATAGGCGCTCCTCCGAGGAACCCATTAAACTAATTGGTCCATTAATAAACTTAATTATGAGACGCTTCTTTAAGAAGCGTCTTTATTTATTTACTTTTAAATGTTGGCCAACGATATTTGGGTCTTTACTTAATTCCATTACTTTGATTCCTGCTGAAGTGTTTAATTCCTTAGCGAGTTGAAATCAATTAATTAATTACTTACTTATCACTCTTTTCAAATTCAAAAAATGTGCTTAAAGTTATCAAAAGCACATTGTTGCACAAGATCTACTTAAAATTTTATCTATTGTTTCTTTGAACCAGAAAACAGATATGTAATGAAAGACATGGAATTAAAGTTATCAAAAGCGTTAATTTATATCCAAATATCTTGTGCACAAGATTGTTGCACCATTGATCATTACTGGGGTGCAAATATCGATGATCCAAATATCTCTGTGTACATCTCTGTCCAAAAATAAAGTTTCTCAGTGTGAATACAAACATCTAGCTCACCACCATCCTTTAAAAGATGAGGTTCTATAACACTAAAAACTTTAGCTTGTCTAAGGCATCATTTGCGTTGTTGTGTAAAAAAGAAAAAATTAATCAGTGAAGATTAAAAAAAAAAGATAAATTCCAAACAAAGAATGGGTAAAAGCAAACTTGCATGATTAGCTTTCTGAGTAACATCTCATTGTTACTGTATAAATTGTTAACAATGAGATCCATATCTCCACCCTGAGTAACAAGCAAATGTTAAAAATTGCATGGTTAGTCCCTGCAAAAAGAAAAGATAAATTCAAACAAAGAATGAGTAAAGCAAACTTACATGATTAGCTATCTGAGTATCATCTCTATGTTACTGTATAAATTGTTATCAATGAGATCCATATCTCCACCCTAAGTAACAAACAAATGTTAAAAGTTACACGGTTAATCCCTTGCAAAATAGCCAAATATTCCTATGTTGCAATAAAAAGAAAATATGCCTTGTGTTATTTCAATATGTTGCAAATATGCACCCCAGTAATGATCAATGGTGCAACAATCTTGTGTTAACACAAAGATATTTGGATATAAATTAACGCTTTTGATAACTTTAATTCCATATCTTTCATTATGTATCTGTTGTCTAATTCAAAGGAACAATAGATAAAATTCTAAGTAGATTCTGAGAAACAATGTGCTTTTGATAACTTTAAGTACATTTCTTGAATTTGAAAAAGAGTGATAAATAAGTAATTAATCAATTGATTTTCTGATAAAACAAGGAATTAAACACATCAGCAGGAATCAAAGTAATGGAATTAAGTAAAGGCCCAAAAATCGTTGGTCAACATTCAAAAATAAATAAATAAAGACGATGCGCCTCATAATTAAGTTTATTAATGGACCCATTAGCTTAATGGGCTGATAAAATGAGTGAGGCGCTCCTCGGAGGAGCGCCTATAAGTTACTTTCGCAATTACTTTCTCAAATACGTTTTTCATGCAATTATTTATTTTAAATAGGTTAGAAATAAAAAAAACTCAATTCAATTGATTATTTGTTAAAAATAATTCTTTCTTCCAAGTGAAACTCATGGTAGTATAATACATTATTTTGTTTATTTTAATTTTTTAAATTAATAGACTTTTATCATCCTTTTATTTTTTATTTAATTTTTAAAATCCTATTTTATTTAATCATTTATATTCATTTTATTTTCCATTCATTCTTCTTCTCACTTTATTTTCCAGTTTTCCACCATCCAATTTCAACAGCGTTTTTGCCTCCACCGCAACGAACTATAAATTTTTTTCTTTCTCTTATTTTTGGACCACCCCCTTTATTGGGAACTCCATTTTTTGGTAACGGTCTCAAATGAAAGTGGTGAAGAATATTTCAATCACAATTATATCAAATATATAACAAGACGGAAACAAAATTGCAATACTAAAACCAATTTAGTTGCGATTTAAGAATTTAAAAAAGAAAAATTTCGATGACATACCTTAAAACTTTGTATGAGAATCGAATTGACTAATCCACCTTCAAAAACTTGAAGCCTCCATGCTTTGCACACCGATTTTTGATTTTTGCTTTCAGCATCAAATTCTGACTTGGAGACTAAGAGACTTTTTGCTTTCTGTGTTTTTGTTTTTCAAGAGAGAAAGCTGACAAAAGTTATGTACGTATAATGAATTCTCATTATACACTACTAAAAATTAGAGTATTAGCGGCAATTTTCTAGGTCAAAGACGGCAGTCTAGAAATGACGTGTATTGATAGGTGGCAGTCGTCTTATTGCCGCTAAGAGTGCCGTCTATAAAGCTGACGCCTATGCCAAGATGGCACAAAGAAAACTGCCGCCTATTTAACCTCGCATTGACGGCAATTGTCTCAAGACTGCCGCCTATGTATAAATATAATTAAAAACATTCTCTACATTTTATACATTATATAAATTAAAATATTAATATTTTATATAAACGGTAATTTTAAACTACCGTGTATAAATATACTTATATTTTAATATATGATTTTATTGTTCATCAAAATGAAATAAAATTTTATATTTTTATATTTTAACAAAAAAGTACTTATAATATAAACAAAAAATTAAATAAAAAGTGTATTTCATTCTTACAAAAACTGAAATGATTCTAATACTTGTTACATTTAAACAAATAAAAGTTATAAAAAGTACAAAATTCTAATACTTGTTAGATACTTGCATGCAAATTAATTAAACAACTAATATATAGATGTCCAACTAAAATCCTAATACTTCTCTTATACGACCGTTATGCTTGGGACCTCGCACCATATGAAGGACCGCGTTATAGAAGTTGGGTAATTTGAGGGGTAAAATCTTCTTTTTGGTTAGTTGTGTCATCTTCATCAGATTCCTGTATAAATAAAAAATAGAAAATAAGCAAGATTAATTTATAAAATATATAAAAAAAAACTATCAAATGAAAAAGCTTTTACCATCTCATCATTTTCAGATCTTTCCCTCTTCTAATTCTCTAAGAATTAACTGAAATTTGGATCCTAAAAAATGAGGGTAAAATACCAGATATACCCATGTATTTTAACAAAAGGTTAAGAAGCCATACGGTTTTAAAAGCGACAATTATACACCTGTAATTAAAGAAGAAAATACGCTAGATGATGGATATTTGTCACTTTCAAAATTAGAGGAGGTAATTTGCAAATTTGACAAAAGATTACCATCTTCTTAAGCTTTTCACTATACAGTCCTTTTGGGTTTTCTTATTCTGTATAGAAAATGTGCTTAATCCAATCTCATCTTCATTGTCTGAGATATGTTCATTTTCATCTGAAACGTTGAATTCCTGGAATCAATCATATAATTAATGGCTGAAAATAAATCAAATAAAATATAAAAATCAAACCTCTAAAAGATCTCCATAACTCTATGAATAATTATCTTCATCACTTTATGAATAATTATCTTCATCACTTTCATATTCATCAAAGATTATATTAAGAGAAGTGTCTCTAATGTCTTGAAGATCGATGTCTCCACGTGTCTGTATGTATATTATTAATGGTCCCTGAACTATCCATGGTTTTTCAATCAAATTCAAACTAAGTTAAACACTAAGGGATCTTTCAAAATTGATACTAAAATAGTTTCAATCGAGAGAAAAAAGAATGTTTAATCTTTGAATCATCAATTCCTCCCAAGACCTATTCGCTAGTAAAAATCAAGGGCAACACAAAGGCTGCATTCTCATAATATCAATTTATAATGATAGTAAATTAATAAATCAGACTAATAAAGCCTAAATGAAAAGTCATAATATACTTATAATAACTTTAGAGAAGAAAATGAAAAGTCAGGAGATGAAAAGTTAGGAACGTATAATGAAAGTTGGTTATCCTAATAATCTGGTCCACCCACTTGTAAAGTAGACTTAGGGGGTGTTTGTTTGCACTTAATGAGATCTTAATCTGGTTCATTAAGGCACTGGATCAATCAGATTATTTGTTTTTCCTGGGCAATTCAGACCTGAATGCCTCTTACTTGGTCAGTTTCATTAAGATTTCAAACTAAGTCTGAATCATTCAGACACTGCCTCTTAACAGAATAAGTTCTATTCAGTTGTTCATTCAGCATTCAGCACTTATTACTTAAAAAACAAACGACACCTTATACCTTGTACATTATACAAATGACTTGACAAGCCCAACGGTTAGTGACACATTTTCCACCGTTGGAGGTACGTGGTTCGATCCACAATCCTAGGAGCATATATACTTAGCTATGTCCAATATCCTTTCGACTAGCATTATGACACACTAGTAGTCCAGTATCAAAACACAACAAGCTACACATAGTGATGATCTCAGGGTCAAAGGATTACAATCATTAAATTCCTTATAGATATTAACCTACTTGACAGTTCAAGGTAATTAACCATTAGGAATCTCTAGATTTAGTCAGTTCAATAATTGATCTCCATGTGCATTATCTATGCACCTAACTCGATGAACGAGAACTACCTATATTTATCCAATAAATACTTGTTAGCTACATATGAATCTAATCGGTCATCAAGGTCCTAACTCGATGATCCTTTGATTAAGAACTGTTCAGGTTAAGTCATATGGGATAGATTCTCATTTTCATAACTCCTTATAATATCTAAACCTAAACATAACCAAGGATCCGCAATTATATATATAATAAAATAAATACACGCCACATTATATAAGAAACAATTCCTCTATAATTAAAAAATATAAATCATCAAAATATGATCAATCGCTACTGTTCAAATTTATTACAAGTAGATAGGTGTGGGGCATAATTCCAACAAGTGAAATAAGAAACTCCATCAATGATTCAACTTCAAAACTACTATATTTGAAGATCTAGTGAGTGATGGAGTTATGGGAGGTGAGCATTTGTAGACATCTACTATGCTAGTTCATAGAATCGTGTCACCTTTGGGATGAATTGCAGTAGTTTTAGCTGGATCTAAAGTTAAATGCAAGATAGAATTTTCTAATATGTTCCATCCCTCTAACAAATCCACCACATTGTCAAAAGAGATCATACATCATCAAAAGGAAGTATGTGGGGGGATGCCAGGTATATGGGAGGTCTCCTTATGTGCCAGTGATTAGAGAAACTCCACTTAGCAGGCTGGTCAGAAAATTACAAAAAGGACACTGCATTATCCAGCAGACCAAACACTTTCTGAACAGGTTCCAAATTGGCTCTAGGATTTATTAGCTGAATTTTTGGCAGGCATAATCGGGCTTCCTTTAGGCGAATTAAACACATGCATTTTCAGGACCAACAAACCCACAACACGATCAACCGTGGGCCGACGCAACTGGCCTGCAAGCTTCCCACCAATTTATAAAAGAGACTAGTCCTTCTCAGGTCCGTACAAACCAGAAGGGACGATTTTGTCAAGAGTTGAACTAAGTTTTGAAATGATCACCCACTATTTTTTTATCATATGTGAGAGACACATCTTATCCACTTTCATATGACATACATTTCGGATTGTCATGACACCCCAACACCATAACCTTCTCATTTGGATTCTTTGTAGCTTTGCAGAAAGTGTCGTTCCATTTGAGCTATTATCCATCAATTTATCGTAAGCACCAATCCCATGGGACCAAACCATAAGTGACTCCTCATTTATTTTGTGAAACAACTCACCGTTTTTAGCTATCAAGGAACTTGCGTCAGTGGGGCTAAAGTTAGAAAAATGAGTTGTGTTAAGGGATTATTTGAATATATACAACACTGAATATAAGCTACATATCTCAAACCTTTTTTATTATAAGTGCCCAAATCCATGGCTAATAAAAAAAAATTGTTAATGGAAAAGTTTACTCCCTCCGTCCATCAATGTTTGTCACACCTTTTTTTTCACACATATTAAGGAAAGCAATAAATTCCCTCTATTTTTACTACACTATCCTCAACCAACTAAGTAAATAAATTTAATGATGGTAAGATTTTGAACATTAAATAAGGATAAAATTGGTAGAAAATATAAAAATGTTCATTGGTATTTTAAATGGACATCTACTTTTAGAATTTGTGACAGACATTGATGGACTAAGGGAGTATCTTGGTTCGTCAAGGTTTTTTTTAATTAACTCTAAAATTCAACTTCTTTGTTCGAATAAACAAACGAGAAAAATTAATGGACATGTTCGATTATCTCCTAAACTAATTGAAAAACAAATATGAAATGGATCAATGTCCTACCGACCTTGTATAGTAAAGTTAGTCTCCTCGTTGGATGTCCAAACTACTTCGCCTTCTACCATATTCTCATCATTCCATCCTGTCCAAAATCCAGGGCGCTTAGGCTGAGCCAGCTTCGGAGCTTCGATATCCAACATTAAAAGCACGGAAGCCATAATTGGCCTATCCTCAGGTTGTTGTTGAACACATAATAGACCAACTTGTATGCATCACAACACTTCAGAAAACGGAAGTGAATCTTCCATTAAAAGATCCATAATCTTAATCAATCTTCCTTCATTCTGTAGGTTCCATGCCTGTAAAAAAAATTGTAAAGAGTTAAGCCACAACATATAAAATTTAAGAAAGAAGCCAATAAATATAAACTTACATGTTCGAGAAGACTTAAGTCTTGATCCGGATTGCGAAATCGACTCTTTCTTTCCCCGCTCACTATTTCTAAAACTAGAACGCCGAAACTAAAGACATCTAAGTTCATAGAGAAGATGCTCGTGTAGCATATTCCGGAGACATATAACCACTACAAATAACACAAGTCACTTGAATTTACAAAATAAAAATATAGAAAAATAACCCTTTTTTAATACATATGAGAACAACTTTGACTCGATTAAAAATTGATTTCAGGATCTTTTAGTCACTGCAATGTACATAAACCAATATAACATTATTGATCTTGAAAATATCACTTTTAACCCGTGTCCTATGAGTGTTTTGACATTTTAGTCTCTATTTATTTTTTTGCTTTAAACCCGTTAAAAGTCATAAACGCGCTTTACTGTAAAACGTTTATAGTACTACATGAGTTAAAAGAGCTATTTCCCATATAAAATTGATCAAATAGAGAGTGTTGATATTCACAAAGTTTCGACTATCCTTTTGGTCGTTGTTGGTGGTTGCGCTTCTCCAAAGGTCCTTGCCATGCTGAAATCCGAAATTTTTGGATTCATTTCAATGTCTAACAACACATTGCCTTCTTTGAGAATCCCTATGAATAATCGTTAACCTTGAAACTCAATGAAGATAAAGAAGACCTCTAGCTTTTCCAACAATTATAGATAATCGTCTTCTCCATACGAGAAAATGTGTTTTCCTACCAATCGACCAAAATAAATACGAGTCCAAGATTCGATTATCCATGTATTCATAGATTAGTATTCTTTCATCAACTTTGATGCAACATCCTAGAAGCTTAATGATATTTCTATGTTGAACGTTATTTTAAATCGAGACCTTGAGAAGAGTTTTTCGATAGCCGCATTAATGCTATGTGTTTTTCATTTAACAGTACTCCCTGAAATTCAAACATTAACGCAACTCGATTTCAGAGATCAGAGGGACTAATGGTGCAATTAATTACCCAACAACAAATAGTAATGTACCTTGTATACTGGAACAGATCCACCACGTCCAATTATATTCAGGTCCGAAATTTTTTGAGTTGCTTCAAAATAAGGTAATTCAAGAAGATCCTTATGATTGTCTGTGTTTTGGCTTCTCTATAGTCTATCTATTGAGCAAGTGAAATATAGTTCCTTTAGTTTTTCTTTATGAATTTTAACTGAATATTTTGTCTATCTTCCCATTACCATATTTAACAGAAACCACAGAAAATAATCAATGGTTAATCACATAAAGTCCCTTGAGCTAAAAGAAGAACACGAAAGTTGCTTATGACTAAAATAAACGAAACCTGAAACCTCCTCGTAGATATTTAAAATATTACCATTTGGACAACCTAATTATTTGTTAATAAATTGGGCAAAAAAGTGTTAGTACTACATGTTTACGTATAACTAAATTAAATGAGAGTCTTGAACGAGTAAATATAATATTAACGGGTTGAACATATATTTGTCTCCTTGTATTATATCACACATATACTTTAATAGTAGATCATTCGTGAATAAAAAATTTATAAAATATTATGAGATTATTTGTCTTATAAAAAACAAAATAATGAATTATTGATATAAAAATTATAATTCATATTTCAATGACTCAATACTATCCCCTTTAATGATTAGAATTCCATTACCAAAACAAAGGAAATAATTTCTAAATGTGTATTAAAATAAATATGTGGTGTTTTATTTGATTGAATAAAATCACATTTTACGGCTCAAGACCATTCAACGTTGTTGATGAAATTGCACTTCTTATAACGAGTGTTGGATTTTCAATCTATCTAAAAATATATATGGAAACAAACATGATAGGGGTAATACCAATTAAATATTGTACTCTCTGGATAAAACTATTCTTTAGAGTGAATGAAACTCTATTTCTTGGAAAAAAACTACGTCTTCTAATGTATATTGGAATCAATTTGTTAGTGATCATGAGGTTGAGATCATTGTCGAACTAAGATTTAGTTCAATACTGATTTGAATATTGTTAATAAAATATTTTCTTACCACATAAAATGAAACGTGATTTGTGAGAGTATTATAAAATTAAAAAACCACGAAATATATGATATCACAAAATTATAACCATAAATGTTATCAATACAATGGAACTATATTTACCAATATATGATATCACAAAATTAGTCCACCCTAACGGGGGTAAGGAGGATTCCGAATCCCGACCAATGCATATTTACCGATTTGTCCCTTAAACAATATATGAAATAAATGATAATTAGGTGAGATCCTTGCGTCTCTCAAGTACTGCCTTCTCATCTTGCGTAAACACTTTATTTTATTGCGTCTAGTTAATTACTTGCATTAATTTAGTATTTTAATTCATTGTCTTAGCATTAGAAAACCAAACAAACAATCAATCTTAAAATCATTTACTTGTTTTCACGTGCAATTAACTACTATCTGATAAGCATTAGAGTCAACCATTCCGTCCCTGAGAACGCATCTGTTTTATCACTTATATTACTTGGGACAACCGTACACTTGCGGTTGTGGTTCTCTTATCCTTATTGCATTTATTTTAGAACACACAAAGGACCACCAGTTACCTTGTGGTACAAAATTGACATAATTGGGGATTATGTTATAAGTACATCTTGAAAAAATTTACTAAATTTAAACGATATTCGGCCTAATGAATATTTTGTATAAACCACAAGTGTCAGTCACAAATAACAATGTAAATTTTTGCTTTTTTTTCTGAAAGTCACACTAGAATTGTGTATTCGAAAATTTACCTTTTATTTCAAAAGGAAAGATATAACAATCCAAAGATTTTTGTATTATAACATGATTGACTTGGTCACCCAAGCAGTGCCGGCCTGGGCCCTAGGCAGCCAAGTTGGGTCGCCTTGGGCCCTAAATTTTTTAGGGCTCCACAAGAACAAAAATATCTGATATAGATTATATTTTTATTTTGGTTATAACACTATAAAAATAGTGGTAGCTTGGTGGAAAGGATTTTTTTCACCTACCTTATAGATCTTTTTTTGAAATCAAGAATCTCGAACCGGCCCTACACCTAGGAACAATATTATTTATCGAATGACATGCTTTACAAAGGGTCATTTAAAAGATATTATTTACCCCTTATTAGGGGGAGAGAAAAGGCAACTTGAAGTTGCATGACGTATAGTGGAATACAATCTATTACCGCATCTCTATCCATAAACTAAAGAATGGAACTTGAAGTTCAAAAGAATAAGTATTTGAAAATAATATACCTAATGCATTCACAAGTATGTCGAATATATTGAAATTTCAAAATATGTTGTAAACATTCCAGCATAGAATATTGTCCCAGATGGACATATACCAAATATTACATCGGATGTATCCAACCAACGCGTGAAGCATGGTAGACCTATAACTCATCTAAACAAAACAGGTAGCGTGGTAGATCCCTAATGCATATAACAAACACATAGAGCATTGTAAGCCTATTGGCTCAAAATATATCATCCTTTGAAGAAGGAAATCTTATGAGTAAATGATAAAATGGTAAAACTGTGGAATGTGCACTCCACGTAGTATGACAGGAAATATTGAGTTAGCTAATGTTGGAAAATGGACGACTCCTAAAGAAAGAAATGGTCATTAGATAGGCCAAGGTACCTTAATAAAGGAAAGTTATGTAGATTATTTATCTATTGAAAATATATGAATACGTGAGACGATTTATGGGATTAATATATTTAATTTACTATAGCACTTAAAATAAATAATAAGTATCATGAATCATAAAATGGTGAAATATGCCGAAAATGATAAAAATGATAATAGTGAATCTTGAATTAGAAAATCCTTCTTGTATCACAGAGATTCCTACATAAACCTAGAATTAATTATGTGGAGACATCTTCAATCTTATGTTATTGATACGGTGTACTGGTGATTAGATGGATATTAAATTTCTTGACAAACACACTAGGTCCCCCCTGATTTTCTAAAAAAATAAAAGTTACTACCTTTAAAAAAATTATAGTCATTGGCTCTCTAATTTTTTCAAAATTTTCTTTTGGCCCCTAACTTTTAAAATTTATCTTCTTAACCTTATAATAATTTTATTTATATGGTAATTTATTTTTAAAAAAAATAATGTTGAGACTTATAGTGCAATCTTTACATAATATAAGAACATATAGTACAATTTCGTATAATATAAGAACTTATTTTGCAGTTTTGTATAATATATGAACCTTCTTGATCCCCGTAGTAGATAATTCTGGCTCCGTCCCTACTTGTGGTTCCTAAGACCCTATACGTTTAGTATATCATTCAAATTTTTATTTACTTTATACTATATGTAGTTATCAGTTCACTAACTATAAAGCAATATAGTTTTCATTTGCATAATAATCAGTTTAGGGTTCATATTACTCAATGCTGCACCACACTTTTGTGATCCATTGGGTCCTAATGTGTTGAACAACAAAATTAAATTTTAACCATTAGACATAATACGTGTATTTATTGGATAAATCTCCTCAAAGAGAAAGTGGATGGCATATATGGACACAAACCATTTTACAACATGATAACTCTACAGTTAGCTTTCCAATCAACTATGATTAGGTTTTTGATTTTTGTAATAAAATCTTATTTGAATTTTTGCACAATTCATTGGGTTCCATTAAAATTATTTTTCATCCATTTGTATCAAATGTTCTGATAAGGAATATAATATAATTTCTTCCTGTTAAGTTTTCTTGGAAGTTGAATTGTGTGTATATTTTTTTTGTGCATGTAAAAGGAAAATGCTATCCCCAACCAAAAAAAAGGACTATGTTGTCAAAATAAACATAAAGAACCAAACAATGCATAAAAGAGAAATGAATATTGCAAAAATGACTTCCTTCATACAACAACAATCCAAAGCGTAACCAAAAGTAGGCTATAGTATGTATGTGAAGTAACACTTTTGTTAAATTTTTAAGTGCTTCTTAGGATAATAACGGTCAAGTGGGTAACACTCTTGAGCAAACTATTCAACATATAATGAATATGGGTGGTGGTAACTGGGATAAGGATACAATAACACGTGTACTTCAAGATTCTTATAACAACCTAGAGTGAGTTGTGGATTATTTATATATGGTACTTGTACCTTATTTTTTTCATTCTTATGTAATAATATATCACCATGATTGAACATAATATATAGTATTTTTTTGATTTTTCTAGGACATTCCAGAAACAACATGTATTGCATAACACCAAACACATTTTTTAATTAACCCAAAAACAAAAATAAAAAAAACAACTCATTAAGCTAAGATATAAGTTTCAGGCAAACGCAAAAAGAAACTTATTCCAATTAAGAGGTTCAGATCACAGTAATAAACTGTACACATATAATAAGCCTCGTTTCCTCATTTTCTCAACAGAAGAAAGATGTCTTTTCTCGTTAAACTTTAATTAGTCTTTTGTATCTCTTTATTTATTTTCTTATTCTTTATTATTCATCATGCTTCATTTATGTTTATGGCTGTAATCTCACCCACAAGTATCTTCCTTCCAATGACACATGTTTCACTATATCAAAGTTGTACCTGACGGTACAACACCATAATGTTACATCATTAGAAACATTACGCACTAATAATAATGACTCTTCGATGTAATAATATATAACTATATTAGTCAAAAAAATAAATAAATTATACTTAATATTCTCTACCCGTCCAAGTGAAACGAGTAAAACGATCATGGAAGTATTGAAAATAATTCGTCTTATTCCAAGCCTGTATTAGTAGTTCCACAAAAATATACAAACAAATACATGGAGTCATACTAAAGTATTTACATCATAGGTCCCTAATATTAAAATTATAAAATTGCATCTTACTCTCTATCTTGCCTTTCGTGGGCTCAATTATCCTCGGGTCATTGAAATAAGAAATCGGTCAAACCAAGAGAAAGTTTGAGGAACATTATCAAAGGAGTGCTCATAAACCTCAATTTCCAAATACCTAGAGATCATTCATGAAATCCAACATTCCATACAGATCATTCATGAAATCCTGCAGTCCCTACAGGATCGTTTACGAGTCCAGCAATCGCTAGCACATGAAGTTCAGAAGTCCTGCCAGATCTTCCATGGCTAATATACATCTAATCAAAAAAATACCTAAACAAAAATAACGTTACTCCACCTATAATCTAGCAAATGTTACAACACAGCTAGAATGCAAAATGCTGACCTTTTTCCCAATATGTCCAATATTTTGCTAGTTTTTCCAAAGCAACACAAACAGTATCTGCAACCACGAGAAACGTGAATTTAATATATTCATATAAAAGAGAAGCCAAAAAATTAATCAAATAATCAAAAAACATATACCTTGTGGGAGTTTAGGTTTATCAAATGGAGAACATAAAGTTTTGACTGCACCCATTTCTCCTTTAATACTCGCTTTCACATCTTTCTCCACCCCATTTTCATCACACCAAGGAGAAAATATCAATTTCTTTTGACTCGACTCTTCTGTAACTTCACCCTAACTTTTCACCACTTGTACACACGCATCTCGTTCCTTTTTAGCTGTATCAAACAAACTTACTTAATACTACTTAAAATCTCCTTCACTTTCTCAACCAAACTTGATTAACCCGATGAATCTCAGTTTCAGCTTCCAATGGGATGTCTTTCACTATATCAATGTTGAAACCCGAATAGACGTGATTTTCTACGCTTTTCCCATAGATATATAAGGATTTTAGAGTTACGTCTTTAGTATTGTTTGAACTTGATGTGAGATTCGGGCCTTTTTTATGCTTTTGTCTAGCCATTAGTTATCATTTAGACAACACGTTATCTCCACCAAAAGTATCTCATGCATCAACATTTGCTGTTCTAGCACGCATTTGTTGTTGTAAGACAATATAATAAAAAATAAGTTGACCTACAGTTGTAAAAAACAAAGAAAGGGTAAATAGACATTAATTACATCAAATTGTATAAAAGAAAATAGACATTAATTAATAAGGCCACAATGTTATGTTTGTTTGCCTTCAATTGTAAAATATAAAGTAAGTAAGTTTCACTAAAGCAGCACTTCTTCCTTTATAAATTTAGACAAACAAATTTAACACATTTACCGATTTACCATGACCATCATCTCTGCCCTTATCACCACCAGAATTACCATTAGACTTTATATCACATAAAAAAGGGAATAATTTGATTTTCATTGTCAAATATATAAATTAACAAATATATTAAACCAAAGTACGAAATAGATTGTTCAATCGTTTCTCTACATTAGATTGTTTCTTATTCCATTCCTCACGAGCTGTCTAGGTTATTACCATAATTTGTTGTTGAATACTGATGTTACGATAGTTTTATGCCTTGAACTCTCTATATCAACCCTATGCACATAAACAACACAAATATGCTAAATCTTAGATCCACACAAAATATTTCCCTAATATCTCTAAGAAAATTACTCTCATCAATCCCCTCATTATTTCTTCAACGCCCTAATAAGTTGACAATTTAGATTTAATTAAAAAGAAGAAATATCATCAAATATAAAGCTTACACAAGTTCGAAATTCACCAGTGATAAGCATTTCTCAACATCACTGCTTACACCAAGCCCAGATTTTGCAATAGCCAAATAATAATAATAATAATAATAATTATTATTATTATTATTATTATTATTATTATTATTATTATTATTATTATTATTATTATTATTATAGGTTATCCGACAAAAAATAAGAATATTTAAAGGTAATATTGAATATTATAGATTTGAGAGATTAAATATATAACTGATTTTGATGATTAATTTCTTTCTTTTCATTTTTTATAAGCTAAAATCATTTTTTATAATTCTTCCAAATTGATTACCGGATTGATTTGTTCAAGAGAAGTAGAGATGAAGAGATAAAAATGTTATTATATAGATATAAATAATAATAAAAAATCTCAATTGTAGAGTATTTTTAACGTTACAAACTTTCTCTCTTATAGAATTCACTAACTTTAAAATGACTAAACATGAAATATATAAAAAGTTGAAGTATTGAATATTGCAAAAGAAACCTTAAGGTCACTGAAACACACAAGTTAATTACTATTTTGAAAAATTTACATCAGTAATCGACTAATATGATTTTACTATGCACATATACCTTACGAAATGAAAAACGCGTAGTAACAAATATATAACTTGGAAAAGTGCTATTATATGGCTTGTCAAATGGTTCATCTGGAACCTTTCCTCCAAATATACACTTACAAGAGTATGTTATGTGTTTGAACATAATACACCGTTCTTTTGACTGGAAATTTCCTACTTTTATTTTGAAATCTTAGATCATTAAATATTAACTCAATATATTTTGATGGAAGACAATAAAAATTAATAATTATTGAAGTAAATTAATTTGTATTAATAAAGACTGATGTTACCCAAAAACATTTTACATGACCCATACCAACCTTATTGTCAAATGCTTCTGAACTAGAAGAGATCGATATTGATAATAATAACTTGAGAAAAAAAATAGAACTGGGTTTCAAAGTTCTTCAGATATTAAGAGAGGTATGTTTGTGGGATAATAACTTTGGAACTGCTAGGTGTAAATACACATAGCTGGACTATTTACTTGGAGCATTACGTAATTTCCTAGCTCTGATCATGCTACTTAAGTACACCTAGATGGAAATTTCCCTTCTTACATTAAAATTGTCCTTACATTACTTCAAATAATCCAAAAACTTCTCACCACATAACAAACATAGGGACCAACGGTGCAATATCTCCTTAGAACTGGTCGAGACATTAACAACTTTCACTTCTACATTTATATTGCAATATTGCAATATTGCATTGCATTTATCATAAAGATTACGAAGCAACATGTTTTAGTACACATAAAACTAGATCAGTAGACTTCTAGCGAAACAGAATTCTCGATAATTTGTTGAATTTGCATATTTTGTTATGAAAAATAGCCAAATACTCCCATGTGTTTCACTAAGTAGCAAATTTACTGCTCCACATGGTTATCTTTGTTAATATTTGGTATAACACGTGATTATATGTGATACTTTAAAATATGGAAGGGTATATATAGCTATTTCTCATAAGATATAGACCAATGATGCAATTCACCCTTAATGTAATCACCTAATGACTGTTTATCACACCATATCCCAATGATATGCATTATCTAACCTAATCTACAAATCTGATAAGACATGTGACAGATTATCATTTTTAGCCGATCATGAGCACTAAATATAATCACATATACACATAACAACAAAATATGGAAAAAAAAAATCTATAATTCATACTTGAATAATATAAGTTAACTTATATATGAATGATTAAATATGCACGACAATAATTTACAAAAAGAGAAACAAAATCAAAATTCAAAGAAAAATAGACATATCAGATCACTTGAATGCTTACCAGGTTAATCAGTCGTGTCCAGTAATCTCCAGGTATTGTAAGCTGCAAAACAAATGGACAATTCAGTTTACTATGATATCATTCACATGAAGACTTGATATGACTTCTCTTATTTTTGCAGTAGATTTTGAAAACTAAGGGGTACACGACAATAGAAAATAGGAAAGAAGATCAAATTGCTTTGATGTTTGCTTTATGATTATCAAGTCTATCAGGTTGTGATTTGATATTTGGAACTGTGTTAACTTCTCTCTATTATTTTATGTCTCTCAGTCATTTGATTGAACACTTTAGCGCGATATGGTTTGATATATTAAGGTCATTTTAGAACATTTGCAATTTGGATTTGGCATAATAACAACATCGAATCTACAATATTTGCAGTCTCTCAAAAGAAGAGTATTTAAATACGCTTAATGAAGTGTATCAAAATTGTAATAAAAATAATTTTTAACGTCAATGGATTAATTATACCCAAACAAACCCAATTGAGGTAGAGAAGCAGTGATTGTTGGAGAGATTGAGCGGTGGAGAGAGGGAGATTAGGGTGTTTGTACAGAAGTATAGATCGTTGGAGATATTGAGTGATGGAGAGAGGGAGTTTGGGTCATTTGATCAACCATGTTTAGTCGTGATATGGTTTTGGGGATAGGGTGTTTTGTAGAGAAGGATAGATTGTTGGAGAATCTAGCCATGGATAGAGAGTTTGGGTCAAGTGACTGAATTTGTTTTGATCAGTGGATTAAGGTATGGAGGTGATGCCGGTGACATGAATGTATTTGTTGAGGTGTAAAGAAGTGAAAGTGGTGGTTGAGAGTGGTAGAAGGGAGGTGGCATTGAAGGCTGGTGGTGGAGAGGTTGAAAGAAGTCGTGAGCATGTGATTTTGTTAAACTGTTTTTTGTTAAGTTTTTGAGTTTATTTGTTGAAGTGGGTTTTTTATTCTAGGACAAGCAATATATATAGTAGGGGTATATTTAACATTTTTTAAGTTTTTTTTTGGATAAATCTAGACCTCCAGTTATGACATATTTTTAGGAGAAACTAAATCTCGTCCCCTCTTTATACCCTCTTAGTTGCTTTTATATATATATATATATATATATATATATATATATATATATATATACTAGGTATGAACCCGTGCCTGAAGGCACTCTAACAATATTAATTTAGAAAAATAAATATAAAACATGCACTCTAACAATATTAATTTAGAAAAATAAATATAAGACATGATTATGAAGCAATGTTTTTAGAAAATAAATATCTGAAAATGAATAGAAACCATTTGTTACAACACATGATTGGGCCTTAACTAAGCGTCTATTGTTTCTTATCACGTATACCTATGTATTCAATCACACGATCTTTAAGGAGCACGAATAGAAACCACTCCAGATTTCGATATTATGGATATAAGATTTTTTCATGTAAGGATGCGCCTGTGTATATAAATCTCACCTTCTCAGGCAACTTTCTACTTGGTTACATTTTTTAGACATTGTGTCACTTTGCACGGTTGATTCTCCATAAATCCTTAACCGTATTTTAAGTTCAACCATTAGGGCTCGTTAAATGTAGGTCTTAAGTGATTCATATTGTAAATCACATGCTTTTATAAAGCATTCAAGTGCATATTACATGCCCTTTCCCTTTCCTAATTTTTTTCAATATCTTCATATGGGAAAAAAATTGAGAACATGTACTAATAATCTCAAGACATGAATCATTTCGGTTCTGAGATAAATTTCATGATTCCATTTACTTGACTTGTTCATGAATATAATCTTTATTTGGTCAATGGTTACAGTACAGTAATCATTATAGAAAAATTCAAATTATTACCAGCTTCAGATTTCAGATTCTATTATAAGTTTTTGCCTTCTTCTACCCATCACAATTAAATATTTTTTTCTTTCTTCCTTATCCTAACAATAAGACATGATATATACCAAAGTGTAAGAATGAGGAAGATAAAAAATGTATGAAAATTCAAACTCCTTGAATGCATTTGAATAAAGAATTGTATTCTTTTAGGGTATGTTTAGATAAAAGGATTAAAAAGGATGGAATAAATAACCATCGAACTATTGTAACAGAATTACTAAACATGACCATCCAACAATACTATACAATGAATCTCATCCATACACGTGTTTACACATCCCATTTCCGTCTCCATTTCAATTTATATCTTAATCAACATTTCCACCATTCATCATCCCCACTTACTGCCTTCCACTCCGCTTGGTACCAGATCACTCTCACATAAACTTTTCTTATTTATTTCTTTTCTTTTCTTTTCCATTTACCATTTTTTACTCGAGAATTATCATTAGAAAAGTATAGCTTCGCTTTGCAGGTGAGGTAAATCCCAACAATTATACAAACATTTCCGTGAATAGACGATTTTCACTATTTAACTATGGTAAATAGCACCATTGGTTCCTGCAATATGTAAAACAACACAATCCAGGCAAATTTACTACAAAACAAATCAAAATATGCAGAATAAGACCAAATTACTTACTCTAATAGAAAAAGGCTGTGCATCACTTCTTACGGTCATATTAATGGCCTCTGGGATTTGTATAAAAATCTGATAAATATACTTCAATCAGATAATTCTGGAAAATTATAAAAATGATGAAATTAGGTTAAAAATAATTTTAATTTTTTACCTTAATTTGGATTCTTCGCAACTGGTTTAGGATGGTGGGGAATGGTCCTCGAGTGACGGCGATTTTCTTGTGGAGGAGAACGGCTTGGTGTGGGAAGGTGAGTGTGAAGATCTCGTTTGAGCTTCTTGAAGATTCTGGTAAATTCTATTCCCAGGTTAATGGCATTATAAGATGGTTAAAATACACTGCAACAAAAATAGATCAACTAATTAGATATAACACCAATTTCAGCGGGTTAAATTTATGAGTCAACTTACTCTTTGGTCGGAGTGAAATACGTAAAATTTGTTCCGGCATAAAAATCTTCAAGCTTAACAACATAAATTTTAAAGTAAGCACAACTCCCATGTTGTTTGCAGTTATATAATTATCCCAGCTCGCCATTTTTCTTCCAAGAGTGCACTCTTTCTCAAAAGTGAAAGCTCGTGAATATGCATCAACCTACCGATAAATTTGTTACAACATGTTCACTTGCAAAACTTAATTAAAGCAAATACCATTGACTCTTATATTATACGAAATTGCAAAAAATAACAACTATACCCCTCCCATAGACCCATGTGTTATACGGTTACATTGTAAATCTACCACAGGGGTGTGCTTTCTGTTTCATGGAAGTACACAAATATATATTTTGCTAGTTTTCACACGGATGTATTTGGATGCATCACACAGGGAACCATGGTGCAACTATTCCAAAACAAAACAATTTGATTAGAAAGAAGTTATATTAACTTACAATTTTCATAAAAACCAACTGTTTTCTTTTTGTGAGATTAAGAACCCCAAATGACTTCATCTGAAAGAAAATGAAGGATTAGCATCGAATTTCATCAACCCCAAAGAAAATGAAGGATTAGATGTCGTAAGTTTTCCCCAAAAGCTTTCTGATTCGGCCATTAGCAATTGTTTCCATCTGAAAATATATATATATATATGCAGAATAATTAAAACTCAAACAATTTAAACAATTGTGATATTAAATCAGAAAATTCTGAAACTTGTAAAAATAATGAGAAAATAGGTTTTAAATAATTCAAACTTTTAGTTTTTTAGACTTTCAATGGTAAAAATTAATGTTTTACCTTAATCTGGGTTGTTCTCCGATTGTTGATGGCTAAACCTGTGTCAACACATGTTTCAAATGGTCATAAAATAGCCTAAGATTTGTATAAAAGAATTAAACATCATCACTGTAATTATACTTAATAATTTTTTTTTAAAAAACCTTAATTTGGTTCTTGGATTGTTGATGACCAAGTGGGTTGGTGATGGTCTCGGTAGAAAGCTTCAAATAGTCATTTTTTATTGTAGGATTTGTATAAAAGAATACTAATAATCAATCACTCACTGTAATTATATTTAATAATTAAACAAAAACATAACCTTGATTTGGGTTCTTCGATGGTTGATGGCGGTGGAGATTTATTCTTGTGGCTTCGTGGGAAGATGATACCTGAGTGTGAATAGCCGAGCCGGGAAGGTGAGCGGCTTGGTGAGACGTGGCGGTGAAGACTGGTTCCAGCGGCTTGGTTGGAAGATGAAACCTGCGGCTTGGTGGGAGAGAGAGAGTGTTGACCTAGTTTTTTTTTCTAAATGGTAGAAATTAGTTATATCACAATTAATTATTTAAAATTAAAAATAAAATTACCCTTATATAATCTAAGGGCTGAAAAATATGGAGAGGATATCAAGACATTTTAATCCGTCGATCGAATTTAGACAATCTAGACCATTAATTGAAATCGATCTAAAGGCCGAAAATGATAGAATTTTGATCTGAAGGCTAGAAAATGTGGAGAAAAACTGGAGACATTTCGGGCCGTTGGCCCTTCTCCAATATTATATAGATATATATATATATATATATATATATATATATATATATATATATATATATATATATATATGTGTGTGTATGTGTGTATGTTTGTGTGCAATCGAATATATTCTAGGACCACTGTCGTCCTCAAAAGCGTGATAATAAATTGATAAGTACAAGGGTTATCGTCTCCACATGGACTATCAAGGTTACAATTAATGTGTTCCAAAAGTGTAATGGTGTAAAGTTGTAACGAAATGACAAATAAAGTAAATGTAATATCTGTTTGGTTTTTGTTTGACAACTAAATTGCAAATGAAATAAATATTAACTAAAAATAAATACAAATAAAATGCTAAAAGATAAGAAAGGGGAGAGATATATATGCTTGAATCTTTCAGGTAATCCCCCTAATAACTATTAAAAAGTTATTCGATATAAGGGCGAATTGGTCTTTTCACAGTAGCCAGGATTCAAAAGTCTCTCTAACTCTCGTCAGGGTAGCTTAGAGTGCAAATATACGACCCTAGAGACCTCTTCCGAGTGTACCCTACAAATGATTTCACATGCTAACTATTCAAACTGTATTGACTATCTAGCTAAGCAAGACATCTCGTTCACTACCACTACTAAAAGTTTATTTACTAGTTCTGAAATCTGACCTCCCCCTCCGGGTGATATCCAAAAGTCCACTACTATTCAATATATGATCAAGGAACAAATAGGAAACAAGTACTAATATATATAATCAATGTAAATGATTCTTAATTCATTTGAACATAAAGATATTGCAAAATCAAATGACAGAGAAATTAATTATCTATGGTTCATACCCGTGGAAAGGCTTAAGCACAAGAGGATTAGTTCATAAAGAAAAACTGGAAATTAATGATAACCATGTTTAAAATGTAAAACAAAATAAAATTAACCTAAATAATGAAGGGAACAAGATATGGAATGGTGGAGAATGGTGAAATTGGGTGGAAACCCTCATCCTCTTCTTCTCTTCCTTTTCCAAACGTTTTTTCTCATTCCTATGGTGTAATTTTTCTTACCTAATGTTGGATAATGAATTAGGAGCTTCCAATAGACTTATGTACTAACCTAAAAATATTTTGGGGTCAAATTGGCTCACTTACATGAATTACAAATGGTCTAACCCGTTTTTAGGTAGTGTTGTTCAGGTTTGAGTCACGAAGGAAGCAAATGGAATAACTTCTTAATCTCAACTCCCAATTGACTTCTGTCACTTCTTTCAAGCTATATCCAAATCAAAAGAAATTAATTTCAAAGCTCTGACCAATTAATCGTGATGACTGAAACAATGTGATGCAAAGACCTTTCTCGTAAACACTCTAGCTTTCCCACAGTGACTTTAAGCTCATTTCACGCCTTGGCTCGGGGTAAGACATGAATTTTTGACTTCTCGTCATCATGGCATCTTGTGTCAACACCGTGTACCTAAAATCTACACACTTAACACAATATTAAGGCACAAAAGCTTTATAAATAGTAATATGTTTAAAACAAGAGAGGAAAGTACAATATGTAGACTACTAGGGAAAAATCACCCACTTAGGCCTGGTAAACACCTAAAAAAATGTCTCGTGAATGGATTAATCTATTACAAAAAGAGCTACATCAACTACCTATATATATCGACTAAATTGACTCCAAACCCTAGCGATCTAGGCCCTAATCCTCTACATGGAAATTTATTTCTTATAGATACATTGAGCCATTTCATTAATCATGTATCTTATATTTACTCTCTCAATCTCCCAGACACATACACAAACCATATCTTTCTCCCCTTATTTGATTCTTACATCATTGAGAGGGCCCATTTTCCATGTTCACAATACTAATTTGAGTCGTCAGAGTGCCATTAGAAGCACATCATTCTCTTGGCCCTTAGATGTGGTTTTGCAGGTATGACGAGCAGGTATCCCAACCAACCTTGCTCGACCGGTCTAGCAGATTTGGAGAAGCAATTTACTTATATGCAAGTAACGAGATTTGAACAAGATTATAAAATATATGGTAGATTTTTTCTCTATTAGCATTTTATAGTATCCATTTTGATGAATCTTTTTTATCCAGATAAAAGTACTGGAATTGCGATAATTATATTGACTCAAATGACGCAATTCTTGGCTCAACAACAAAGGTTAAAAAAAAATATCTCTCAAAACTGAAGAAAATACAATCCTTAGTGTATGCATTTAGTCTAATAAAGATAACATTACCTCTGCTATAATCAAATGAATTG
This sequence comes from Nemophila menziesii, assembly GCA_029959085.1. Classification (NCBI taxonomy): domain Eukaryota; kingdom Viridiplantae; phylum Streptophyta; class Magnoliopsida; order Boraginales; family Hydrophyllaceae; genus Nemophila; species Nemophila menziesii. The sequence goes on along the minus strand of JARWIR010000001.1, from coordinate 142,538,110 downwards.
CCTAGAAATTATTTTAGGCACAAATGATCCTTTTAATGTTAAGTGAACAATCAAGTCCATATGATGGAAATTTGATGTATCTTAACTGTCAGATACAATTTTTTTCATATTCATAAGTGTCTCAATAGAAGGGTTAACTGTCTCATTAAACTAGCCAGAATTTCTAATCGAATTTGTGAATCTGATAATTTTTTTGTCTCTCTCTTTTTAAGAAGGGCTTTTTCAAGATGTTTTTTGTCGTTTTTCTTGTTACTTTTTTTGGGACTAGTAAAGAAAAGGGGACCAAAATCCAAAAGTCATCTAATACCAAGCCTCGAGAATTAGGCCTCGGTCAGAAAGTGTCCCCCATTCGACCTACTCTCCGTCTGGCGTGCCACACCGCTTTATCAGCCAATCCATTGTGTCTTCTCGGGATATGACGAAAACCCATGAAGCCATGACTTTATGCTATCTCAAATATTAACACAATAGGGACAAAGTGACCACCGCGCTTCTTACGGTGACCTAATACCTTGAACCACCTCAAGGTTATTTGAAAACACAACTGTACTTACGTCTTGGAACGACCCTCCCATGCAAGCAACCCCTGATACTGCCTTAGCTTCTCCTTCCACGGTTGAATCTACGTCATAGGAGATAGACGTACACCGTCATCTCCCGTCGCGCTTATCCATTCTCACGATATCAATGCCAGCCGGCTCCGTAGATGACCTAAACGATGCATCACATGAAATAATAATTTGTGCATTCCAGACTTCCTTGTCATTCTGGTTTGGAGCCTCCCGCGCTCTCTAAGGCTTGGTATAGATGGTTCCAACTAACTACTCCATTCTTCTCAATACATTTCTGTCACTCTGCTACCGGTTGCTCAAATCGCATTTTGAGATACTAGAGTAACGTTTTCATGACACATCCGCATCTTGTACTTCCTAATGTTTCAAATCATTAGAAGCAAGTAAGTTAGAACTATTTTAGGATCCCATCCATTTGCCTCGCAGTCTTTTAAAAAATTTATGATCCAGTCGCCTAATGTTTCAGTTTTTCTTCTTTTTCTTGTAACTTTAATTTTGTTATTATTATTTATGTTTAAGTAAAAATTTACAAAAGAAATAGGGAGAGAATAGCATTTTTCCTTTATAAAAGCGAGTTTATGTTTCTACTATTTTAAAAAAAATTGAAATAAAATCCCAAATTACTCTATTATCTCATAATAGTTTAATCAATTTTAGTTACATTTTTCATTTGCGGTTAATTTTAACCATATGTTTAAATTTTAATTAATTTTGATTGAATTGAATGAAAATTAATCAATTTAACAATGGTATTTTTACAATGATCGAATTGAAAATAGGAATTAAATCGTGAACATTGGAAAACAATACATTATTGATTTGTCATTTAGTTTTATCAATTTTATAAAGGTCAATGCCCCAAAAAATCAAAATAATATTATACTTACCCCAAAGAATCATCCATTAACTTACTATTATAAGATTACATAGTTACCCTTACACCATAAGAACGATTTCCGTCACGGACGATTCCCGTCACACGACGATTCCCGTCTTTGACGATTCCATCACCCGACGAATCCCGTCAACGCGACGAATAATGTATAACATAAGTAGGGATAGTATGGTCAAATAATGTATAAAATAATTCAATTGATGATTTTATTGGACAGAAATTTTGTCATTGATGTTATTAGGCTGAAAATAATATTATTTTAATTTTTTAGGTCATTTTCCTATTTTATAATATAGTTTTGAATTTAACTAATTAACACAAACATCCAAAAATATGGCTAAAATTAGATAAATTAAAAGACCGTGACCAATTTTGATAAAATGTGTGAGGGACTCTTAAACTTTTATTTATACAAATTATATAAAAGTACTCTTGGACAACACTTTTTCACTCCTCACCAAGTGTCAACCAACCGTCACACCTATCCTCCATCCCTTCTCTTGTAAAACTTTGTCAGGTCAAAGGAAACAAGAAACTCAAACAATGTTGACACTTTCAAGCTGCTACAACTGTAACAACCTCGTACTATCGAAGCCCAACATCGGAAGATTCTTCACCAACACTACATCCCGATTAATCCAAGTCAAAGGAAGAAGAAGCTTCAATGTCATAAAGTCTTCTTCGGTTACAGACCCATTAGAGATTTGCGTCAAAGCTTCAGTCACCACACCTAACAAACTCGGTGATTGTAAGTCTTTATCAAATTATCAGTTTTCTTAATTACTTATAATTCCTAATATTGTTTCTTAATGGACTATAGTAATAATGAACTCTTTATATATTTGATATGTTAGCATATGATTTTCCAATGTTGTTGAGAGAAAATTCCAGGATTTTGTTGCCTCTAAAATCTTACCTTTTATAAGAATTCATTATCCCCTTGACATTCTGTGAAGTTAATTGCACATTTAGTCCCTGTTTTTGTCAATTTTTAGGCCCCTTCACACAACGGGTATTGCTGACTTTGGAGGAAAAGCATCTTCCATATGATATGAAATATGTAGATTTGAGTAATAAACCTGAATGGTAAATTCTTTTGAATCCCGTCACTTAATACTCTTATTATTTATATAATGCAAATTCTAACATTATAATTATTTATACTTAGGTTTTTAGAATTAAATCCAGACGGTAAAGTACCCTTGATAAAACTTGATGAAAAGTGGATATCAGATTCAGACGTAATCACACAAGCACTAGAGGAGAAATTCCCTAAGCCACCTTTAGCTACACCACCTGAGAAAGCGTCAGTGTACGTTATAAAAAAAATTTTAATTTCACTTTTTATATTATTTTTTAAATCTTTGTAATTCCTTTTAGGGGGTCAAAGATTTTCCCAACATTTATTGGTTTCCTTAAAAGCAAAGACTCTAGTGATGGAACAGAGCAGGCATTACTAGATGAGCTTAGCGCTACTAACAATTATCTAAAAGATAATGTAAGTAATTTAATTTCTCCCACATAAATATTTCAATGATGTTTTTGTAACTATTTTATTTTATTGGTAGGGCCCATTTATAAACGGAGACGAAGTATCTGCTGCTGATTTATCACTTGCACCAAAGTTATACCATCTAGAGATTGCTTTAGCGCATTATAAGAAATGGTCTGTTCCGGATTCACTTCCGTATTTAAAGACGTACATGAAGGTACAATAATTGTGAGGATTTGGTTTTTGTGGAACAAAATTAACTTTCCTGTTTATTTTTGTGGATTGGTATCAGAATATATTCTCCAGGGACTCTTTCGTCAAAACACGGGCTCAGCCCGAGGATGTGATTAAGGGTTGGCAGTCAAAAGTGGTGGGATAATTATTATCAACTCTCGCACAGAAGCATGGAATTGATTTATTGTAGTTTTTGGTGCCAAGCTTGGTTAAAATAAACAAAGATAAATAAGAATTTTTTTTGTATGCATCAATAATTTTTTTTTCTTTTGGTACGTGGCCATTAATAGTTTTTATGTTTGGGTATCAACAGCGACGGCCAACTCTATACTTTTCAGAATAAAACTGTGGATTGAATTAAAAAAGTGTGAGTTTAAACTTTAAAGTTCTTTGGTATTGGTACGTACATGGTTTAGGGGTGTTTGTTTGCACTTAATGAGATCTTAATCTGATTCATTAAGACACTGGAGCAACCAGACTGTTTGTTTTTTCTGGCCAATTCAGATCTGAATATCTCTTAATTGGCTTGTTTCAATAAGATTTTAAACTAAGTCTGAATCATTCAGACACTACGTCTTAACAGAATAAGTTCTATTCAGCTGTTCATTAAGCATTCAACACTTATTACTTAAAAAACAAACGACACCTTAGCACGAGATTATGCGGGGTTAAGAAAAAGTCAAAAGATGACCATCGATCGTGACACAGAAATTATTGGACTAGCAATAATTTGGTAAATGTTTAAACAAGTAGGCTAGGCTTTTGAGCAAAAGAAAAAAAGGGGTAGGCTAGCTAGATTAGGCCCCTTCAAAAACCAAAAATAAATATTCCAACGCGATAGACTAAGGGCCCAAATATAGATTTTATAGCCCAGTATCTTATTTTGGATCACATGGCCTGTTCTTATTTTGAGAAAAAAGGTCGGGTTAATATTTCTTAACTCTTTTTTTTGTTAAAGCATTTCTTAACTCACAAGCATTCGATTTACTCCGTACGTACGTTTTAAGGTTATAGTTAGTTCTTTTTCTTCTTAAATTCACGTGGTAGGTTCATTGACAATTTATGGTCCTATTATTTTTTCATCGATAATATATGGTCTTTCATTATTTTTCGTATAAATTGATTTGCACACGCTAATTTACGATGTTTTTTTTGTTTTGGGATGTTTTTAAAGTGATAATTTACTAATTAACCTTCCCTCTCTCAATTAATAAAAAACAACTAATTCAATTTATTTATTTTCGTTCATTTGTCAAAATACTAACAATCTTGCCCAACCATTTTCTTCATAATCAATGTCGTCCTTCCTTCACGCACAATCTAATCACACTATAATGTTACCAATACCTCTTTCAAAAACTATTAACCAGAAGCATGCGTAACCAACCTATCATATAATACGAATCATTCTTTCAACAATAATGTTGTATTACCATCAACAAGAAATATATGTTCAAATCACAAAATTTTTAAAGTATAAAAGCAATCATTTTTTAGAAACTTCAAAACCCTAAACAATACAAAAAAAAATTGATTTTGATATTTTTAAAAGTAAAATTAAATTTTTAATCTACCCATATACAATAATGTTGCAAATCTATACATCCACATGATTATGCTTGCTATTTTTCAAACACAATCGGGGGCATATTACTATATCCACCGCTTTATAGTCACAATGGTATAATTGTGTACATTTTTCATAAATGAGATACCAATGGTGCTATTTTATACAAATGATATACGATGGCATGTCTAAATGATATATAATGGTATGTCTTGTGTCCATTTTTTTGTTTATGTCTCCTAACATATTCTTTGAACTCTTTCACTAGAGTGTTATTTTCAATTTTGCAATTCCCTGAAGCATATTTGTACATTATATTACATACATCTTCACTCTAGTAATACTCATAGGTCTCATTAACATCTATATTATCCCTAATTCATGCATAAGCTAAATAGATTTGATCTCGTGGTTGGGGTACTCTTAGCACAAATGTTCATTATTCAATATGAAATAGTCAAAATTGTTCGATAGGTTTTGATTGAAACATAATATTTTTGGAAGTTAATAAAGCTAATTAGGATTATATAATCATCTGAACGGAACTTCTTTAATTTTGAAAATGATGTAGAAGATGGTGTTAGTGAAACTGTGTACAATGTTCTTATGTTCTACTCAACGTTAATAGTTTCATTCATCGAAAGGTACATATAATGATCTTGATTGAAGCCACTAATTTTAATGGGGTTAATGGTGAAGCCACTAAATTTTATAAAAGAAAGATGGATTGGAGGCAAGAGCTTGCATGAGATTCAGAGTTCGTTTGATATTGATGTGGGGAAACAATATTAATAGATTGTTCTGAAAATTTAATGCTAAAAAGAGGTAGAGGTCGCCTTCTAGTCTTGTTGATGTTAGTAAACATCTGTGTAACTTATCTTTGAGTGAAGTATGTGATGTAAATAGGTTGAATGGGGATAGTAAATATGGATTTTCTCATAAAATAAAAGTGGATGTTCTTATTCGACATTTTCAAGAAAGTTGAGTAGTATGAAGTTTTTTGGCACAAGTATGCATCTCAAAAGCATATTTTTTGTGATGGGACAGGTTACTGGAATGGATTAGACATTAAAGATAGGTTATTGAGGTGAGGGATTAATATCGATGGAGTGCGTGATTTGTGTAATTATACATATAAAAGTAGAAACCATCTCTTTATGCATTGCGCTTCTACTCAAAATGTATGGAAGTAATGTTGTAAGTTGAATAGATGTTTTAGTGCGGAGACTAGTCGAAGTAATAGATTGGAAATTGATTCAATCACAATGCAAACAATGTAATCATTTTTGTTTTGAATTTTTCAGTTATCAATATCACATTTGGATTTCAAGAAATATCAAAATCTTTCGAGATAGAAACTTAAGACTGGAGAGGTGGTGTATCTCGTTGTTGCAGATGTCAGAGATATGTTCCAAGAAGAGCAAATTTACTGACTGTATAAGGAGTGGCGAAGCTAGTAAGGGGATTTTTGGGCTTGAGCCTACCCTGAAATGTTTAAGAAAATTAATATATATCTTAATTTATTTGGTTAAACTCTTTTATTTCAAATTATATTGCCTAATTTAATTATGATTTTCTTTTACTTATACTTCTAAGATAAATTGCACGTAGGAGGGTAAAAAAAGGAGAAACAATAATTTAGGGTGTTTTGTTTCTTGTTGTTTTTTGGACTTAATATGGTATTTTTTATTTAATATAGTGTATTTTAATATTTATCAGTATATTTATTCTTCTAGTCATTTTTGTGAAACATTAAAAAATTTCAGAAATGTGGCTTCTGATCCCCTTATAATTAAATCTTATCCTCATTTGTATTCCTGGATTCACCACTGTGTATAAGTAATAGGGTACTGGTTTTAAAGTTGGGATCTAGTGGTTTTCTTAGGATATGGGGGTAATGGATGTGGGAGGTTGAGTGTTGGTGTTAGTTGCGGACCGGGGTATTCTTTATAAATTTTTGAGATGAAATATGATTATATAATAAATGTGAATGATCTTTGTGTAGCTTGATGCAACTAGTATGGTAATATGATGGTGAGGATGTACTTCTTGTGTATTGATGTTACATAGACTAAAATGCAATCTATCATAAGCAGAAGGGTCGGTTTTATTAGCTTTTGTAGTTACTCGTAATTGTTTCTAATATAGAGCCCATTTGGGATTGCTTTTTAAAATAATCACTTAAAGTGATTTTAGATTCGTAATAATACTATAGACCTTTAAATTCACTTTTAGAAAAAGCACTAACTAGGTGATTATGAAAAAAATCACTTAAAGTGATTTTAGATGTCGAAATATTTTTTAAATTCTTTTACAAATATTAAAATTTTAATTGAAAAACGCTTTTAGCTCTAAAATAATCAATCCCAAAAGGGCACATAGTCAACTTGTTTTAGTCAAAGTAGTAGTAAGATAGATAGTCTTTCCTTTTGGCTTTTCTACTCTTATGGTAATAGTTTTAGTGGGTGAGATTTAATAATATCTTTCTTGTGTAACAAAAAAAATCAATATATGATAATAATAATTTTAATTAAAGAAATGATTATTGATTCAAAGGGTCTACACAAAAGAAATTGTTGTTAATAAGGTCCAAACTGATTGTATACTCGTAACCCATTAAAAAACATGTGCACCCTGTTAAAAGATAAGTAACTCATTGAACAAAATCGTAACCCATTAGAAAAATAAGATACACATTAATAATTAGACCTGTTAATGATGAAAAATAATTCTGGACTTGCTAAGATGGAAAAACATATTTTTGACCTTTTAAGCAATTAAATCTACGAAAATATAGATATTATATATCAGAATATATCAACACAATCTATTTAGTGTATATAATAAAAAAATCAATATTGTTATTATACATCTAAAATCAATAGTTGGTATAAAGTTGGAAGGTGAATGCATTTTCATTTTAGGAAACAACTATATTAAATAATGTAATTTGACGCTTGATGGCTCCATATTTTTGATATATTAATATAGGTTTGAGACATGATTTTAGGTGTATTTGAATAATTATTAAGGGATTTTTCCACGTTATTCGATAAATTCTTATTTCATATCTTGAATTGATTATTTAATACTTTTCGAGCATATATGGTTTAATTTGTGTGTTAATGTGAAGCTCTTAAGGTTTATGAAATATAATTAGATGATTGGCGGTGAAAGAGTAGAGTATCGATCAACGCTTCGAACTGCGGTGAAGGAGAAGAGTATCGATCGGTGATGGTGGAGAACGGTGATGGTCTGTAAACGGCGGTAAAAGGGCGAGAATGGTGATGGTCTTCGAGGCTTCGAACAATGTTGAAAGGAGATGAGGGCTTAGGTTTTCTGAACTTTGGTGAAATGAACGAATTTGAGGTTTTTTTTTTTACTTTTTCTTTTCTTTTTCTTTTGTTTTTAGTGTTGTGGATAAAAAAATATTAATAAGAGGGGCCAGAATCAATCCTGGCCACCACTTATGTTTAGCCAGATTAAATCATGGCCACCACTTATGCGGGTAAATGTGGACCGTAGAAAAAACTATGAAATATAATATATATGTCAAATCAATTCTAATGAGTTAAGGAAAAAAGATCCAGGAGAAATTAGGAGATAAAAGGAAGTAAAGTTGAATTAGGAAAGGAAAAGCTGCCAAAAATAGTTGTCAATTCTGCAGCTACGTCCACTAAAGTGAAGATAACTCCAAATTGGATGCAATCTTGGACGAGAATTAAAAGGTTTAGATAGATCTTTTTGGTGCGGTCATTTTGATATAAAGTACATGAAATTTGGCCAAGTAACGAAGGAGATATGACCAAAACAGTGAGCAGTGTTTATCATGTCCTATATTTTAGGAAACGAATTTGAATTGAACTTGGAATCTAATTACTTGCCTTCCACTCCAATATTTTGACCTAGGGCTAGATAACACCAATAAATACACCCTCTTATCACTGTAAACATGTCTTTGCTTAATTATTAGTTCTTAGTATCAAGTAGCAACATCAAGAAAGCAAGTTGACAATATGTATCTTTATTTTAGTTTATTTCTTCTAGCATGAACTAATCTTCCCATAGCCTGGGTTTTGCATATGTATTATATTTGAATTCTATTTTCTTCTATCTAAGTTTGTTTGGATAAAAACATTTTTAAATCGATTGAGCTTCTTAACCTTTATATTTGTTTTATGTGCTTTGATGTATTGAACGTAGTTCTTGCTAGTGCACGAGTATAGAAACCTCATTAATAGCAGTTGGATGGTCACACGTAAGGGGTGTCTAATTGTTGAAACACCACATAAACATCTAGTGTGCAGTAGTGATCCTGACGGGCTTTTCTAAATAGATAGTCACTAGGGTTAGAGATTAACCACCGGTCATTGCGCAGCGTCCCCTTACCCAAGTCCCCTAGTAACTGTTAGGTAGCCACCTAAGTCCACCCAGAAGGGGTTTAGGAGGAATATAGAATCCTGACTACTTACTTTAAAAGCTTTAATAAATCTTTTAACTAGTAGAAGAAATAGCAGAATAAGTGCATACACACAAATCTGAGCTATATCTCTCATCTTATTCTTACATCTTTTATTTAATTGCATTAGTTTTAGTTTGATCATTATCTCCACAATCAATCATATTTATTTTACTGTCTTTTTATTCCACGAACTATTATTTACAATACTTTCTTCTAATCCATACTTCTAACACACTTAGTCCCTGAGAAAAAAACTTACTTACTATTAAAACTTGCATACGATCTGTGATACTTGCAGTGAGTCACGTGATTGGTTAGGGTGATAGTTCTTATCTTTCATTATCATTATTTTAGTATACCCTACCAGACACTAATGCCTACCAAAAAAAAACCTTGTAATTTAACCAAAGAAAAATAGGTCAGATAAGGCGAATAATGACAAACTCCACCATTTATATGTTCTATCTAAAAAAAAGACAAAATCCACCATAACATTTCACAAAAAAAAACTACGAGGCCGATTTTTTAGGGGTCCACCTGACATTGGGAAAATTCATTGTTTGATTTTCAAACACACCTACCATTACAATGCTTGAATTTTAATCCTTGTGTTAAAACTTGTCTTAAATTATTCTATCATAAAACAACCCCTTTGACTTTTACATTTATATTGTTTTCTAAGAAAGTTTAAATATATAATAAAAGAAACTATTACAAGGTAACTAAACAAATCTCGAAATATTTATCCCATCCCTATTTGTCTATCACAAACCAATACCTTACTAAAAAGTTTATTGTTTCATTTTCGATCCGCATAAACCTTTTAGTTATACAATCAAACATATTGTTAAATCTTCTTGGAAAATGATGAAATCTAATCAAATTATGAAATTCTATGTCCCCATGACTCTTGAACGTAATAGTTTTGATAGACCATCTAGAACTTGGCCCCTTTGTAATAACCTAAATGACTTTATGGTTGTTCGAGTAAATAACCTTACTCAATCCATGATGTTCCCTCACTTATTGTGTAGCTTTGATAACATCAAGAGCCTATTCTTCAACTACCAAAATAAAAAAAATGTACTCCCTCTATCCCAAATATAATGTCCACTTAACTTTTCACACAAATTAAGAAACCTAATAATTGCATATACCATTACAAATTTACCCCTCATAAAGTGTCTTGATATTCTAAATATGCGTTGGAAATATAAATTTTAATTTTTTAATAAGGGTAATAATGGAAAAAGTTGGAAAAAGATGTCTTAATATCCTAAGTGGATAATATTTTTAGGGTGAATTATATATATGGTCTTGGAGACAAATTGTCTTCTCTATAGAGTAGTTTTTTAAATGGCATTCTTCTTAGGGACCTGAATTTTGACAATTGTCTTTCCTACCCTTACTATCACTAAAAGACAAAAAGGTGTGATGTCATTCTTTCTCTCTCCTCTACCTACCACTATCCACCTACCTCCAACCTCCTACCACCTACCACCGACCTCCGACCACCGACCACCTACCTCCGACCACCGACCTCCACCACCGACCTCCGACCATCGACCTCCGACCATCGACCTCCGACCACCAGTCACGGTCACCGGAAAAAAACATAGAGTACTCCGAGAAAAACATAGAGTACTCCGAGAAAAACTTAGAGTACTCCGAGAATTTGCTGAGTACTCTATATATCCAAACACCGACCACCACCTACCTCCGACCGCCAGAAAATCTCGGAGTACTCTAAGAAAATCTCGGAGTACTCTAAGAAAAACTCGGAGTACTCTAAGAAAAACTCGGAGTACTCTAAGAAAAACTCGGAGTACTCTTATAATTTAGGGAGTACTATTAAAACACACAGAGTATAATTTGAAAAATGCAAAATAAATAAATTTATTGAGTATTATTAAAGATAATCACATTTACACAAAGAAAAAAAAAAGAAAAAAACCTTTGACCAGATCTAGATCTGGTCAACAATTTCTACAAAAAAAAAAAAAAAGGAAAACTGCTTCTCGTCGGCGAGCTTCAACAGAACAAGACATCCTCTCTCATAGACCTCGCTCCATCCATGGAGCTTCGCTGATGGTGTTCTCGAACGGATTTCCATGGCTCGTCGCCGGCGAGCTTCAACAGAAGAAGAGAACGGCGCTGGTGCTTGTTTCGTGGATGTGTTGTGGTGGTGGTTCGCCGGAAAGAAGCCTGCACTGCTGCTGGACTCGCGTTCCTCTTCTTCTTCTTCGAGCAGTGACATCATCACCGGAGCTAGCGAAACGGCGGCCATTTCTTCGAGCAGTGAAATCATCACCGGAGCTAGCGAAACGGAGGCCATTCCTCTTCTTCTTCGAGCGGTGAAATCGAGCTGGTGGTCCTCGTGGTCCTCTTCTTCTCCGGTGAGTCAAGAAGGGAGCTCTTGTGGTGGTGTTCCAACAGATTCACGAACGGGGCTGGGGAGGTTCATGAGGGAGGTTTCAGATCTGTAGAAGAAGATTGTTTCAGATCTGTAGAAGAAAATGGTTTCAGATTTGTTCGCCGGAGGTCCATGGAGGAGGGGAGGTGGTGTTCGGTGTTATGGTGGTGCTCGGTGTTATGGTGGTGGTGGTGGTTTTGAAGAGAGAGATAAAATAGAGAGGGTATAATAACGTGAATGAAAATGTAATGAAATATTTAGTATATATATTGTGTAAAAAGGGGTAATAAGGTAATACGGGTTTTGGGGTTTATGTGTTAAAAACTTTCTGAGGTCTTTAGTAAGAAGAGGCTTTAGGCCGGGTCCCCATCTTGAAGAGGGGGGTGTGGTCAAGACCCTAGGTGTAATTATCTCATATTTTTAGGACACCATATTTAATAAGTTGGACATATTTTTTGGGACAGAGAGAGTAACACTCATATAGTTTATTCATATATAAATTTTTTAATTAATACAAAACACCACATTTACTGTAAGTTCTCATAAGTTACAAAAATAAGTATATGAATAAACATCGGATGCCTTTTCCAGCACATTATCATTAACAACCACAATATTATCTTGAGTAATCGTTCCCATACAAAATATCTCAATCCCTATAAAGTTTCAGTTATGAGCTTATTAACTATGTATATACTTCCTTAAGATCACTCCTAATATTTTCATTAATACACTTTATTTTAATCTTTCAAAACTGCCAAATCAAAATAAAAACATAATATGCAACAGTTTTAAGTTTATATCTAATATAAGAGTATTCATCTATAATGTTTGACAATCATTGACTCATATTATCTGTATTACCTTAATGTATACAAATTTGTAACTTTGATGGTGCCCAAATTTCGTAGTTCCTAGACATAACAAAATTTACCCCCACACTTTCACCATTTTCCCTACACCGCTTTCAAATGTATATAAATATGCCGTAAACTATGATTAACCAAAGGTACATGGAAAAATATCTTAAATTAAAATTAAAAAATTCATATGAGCAAGCATATTGTGAAAATTTTATTAAAATACTATAATCAATACATTATATCTAAACGTAGATTTATTTTATAAGGAAATAAATTTAATAGTTTATTAATTAGATTGTCTACAAGGTTATTTTCAGACTTGTCATTTGATTGGATTAGTTAAGATGTGTTATTCCCGTTACATCGGAAAGCTCCTAACATAAATTACTTATTTCACACTCCATTTATCTTGGAGACGGTATTAAAATTATCATATCACACAAAAGGAAAATTAGTAAAGTTAGGTATCCACTTTGTAGAATGATATTCCTCTCGATAAATATGTTTCGACCTAAAAACTTTGTTGTCTCTCCAATCTAATTTTTGCTCATTAATAAGGTATCGTATAGGACTTCAACTCAAGTTATTTTGTCCAAGAATATTGCACACGAGTTGAAAGTCTACTTTGATTTAAATCGCGTGATTCCCTATATGTCCGTCACAATCCTTTCATCAACATAGTCAAATCTAATTGAATCCTGTATGCTATCTCGACATGTTTTTAAATACCAAATACTATTCTCTTATGTGTTGCAAATACGACCACCCACACCAATAATACGTGCAAACTTTCTCATATTCAACTATATTTAGATTAAACTCATTGAGATGTTTGAGCTACCAAACCTAGAAGATGTATAGATTAGAGTGTTCAGGGTTGTGTCGCATAATTTCACAAATACAATTTTTTCCCAAAAGGAATCTTGCATATATAAAGTCCAATGTGGTAGAGAGTTCAATATCCTTGCATTTTACCACTTTCATAACCACCGCACCACGGTGACAAATATCACACTACTTATATACTTGTGGGTTTGTAAGGATTTTAATTGTTTTATCAATTAATGCATCTATAAATGTTATTACTCTAGTTTCAAGAATCAAGTTGGGATAAAAATAAAATATTATTGTACCAAGGTCATTATTTTTTTAATATTTATTTAGTGGTATTTTAGTTATTATTTTAATACAATGTACTAAGTAATTGTAACAACTTAGTTGGAAGTAAGATGAGAGTTTTTCTTGCTCCCTCACTCTACTATCTTTCCTTTTTTTCTAAATCCATTACAACCCCCGTCATACTATGTTACCCTCCATTAATGTTGCCACAGTCCTTCGCCTTTTCTTTTTCTCTTTCATCTACTTTTCTTTTCTAGTGACCTTCTCTTTTCATTTTATCTTTCAATTTTAGATTTCCAATAAGTCATTTATCTCTTTGTTGTTAATGATTTAATGTAAGATTTAATCATCTTTGTCACCCATTAATTTCTACCTATTTATGTGTTTTATTTTCACTAGTTAGATGAATTACCTTAAAAGTGCTACCATACTTTCGGGATTTGCCAACCATTAATATCTATCACCCTATCATTTTGCATTAATCACCTTTTGTTTTTTTATCTAGAATTTTTCTAAATCTATTTCTATTTGTATTATTTCATAATCTACATTGGATCTTGCATTTACTCCAATTTTTCGTTTAAAAATCTCGCTTGTTTGGTGTTTTAGTCTATATTTCTAGGGTTCTTAGGTTTGTTTTTCTCTTTAATTTCTAAACATTGTTACTCGTTTTTTCTATATGTGTCTTGTGTTACCTTCTTCATGATTTTAATAAAGTCGCAACGAGGTAAGAAGAGAGATAATGTAATTCATTTGGAAAAATGGATACGAATTTGATTAGGAGTGATCTTGTTAGACCTCTTATGAGTAAGGAGTTCTTATTGGTTGAGGAGGCATTTCATGTGTTGTCTTATAAAAAATTATGGTCTAAAACTATTAGGTTTATTTGAATTAAGAGCATATGAATATGGGGTCTAGTATCCCTATTAGATATGGTATTTTGGTCAATTATATTAATAATATGAGTAAAATGAATACGTGTGATGTTACTTTTGGTGAATTTGAGAAAATGTGAATAGATGGACTGAATGCCACTAATTAGGACGCATGCAACTCTCATGCTTCTCTATTGAGAGAAGTATGAGTAGGAAATAGCCTAAATATGAGTGAGGGTTTGAACTCGTCCAAGAGTTATCCTACTAGCATGGAACTTAAGGATAGTAACTTCAATGTTTGAACATGAGAGGTTGGTGAGCGCTCATCTCTACATATGGAAAATTCTTCTAATAGTGGAGGGGGTTGCTTCTTTGAATAAGACTTATGAGTTGAATGGGTGCTGTAAAGTTAAGAAAGTATAAGAGTGGACTAAATTGTTTAATAATACCATTAAGAGTGACCTAAGCTTGATTTATACCCTCCTGAAGTTGACAATCGTAAAATGATTTTTAAATCACCTATTAAGGTGATTGATGGATAACATAAAGTGTGGAAGTATTGTCTTGTTAACCAAATTTTTTGCAAGTCACCTTCATTCTACATGCTTGATATATGGTGCGTATGCAATGTAAGGGTCTTAGAAAATTATATATATATAAAATTGATACATTTTAATATAGTTTTATTCCAATTACAAAGTGAATAAGCTTGTGATAAAATTAATGAGCAAGTTTGCAAGTCGGAGGCAAAATCATGTTGTTGAGAAAGTCGATTCTTGGAATGCCTCTTGTGAGTATTGATTTTAGGAGATTTCCTATTTTGGTAAATCTTAGGAAAGTTCATGTACAATTATGGAAAAAATAATTTTTGGGGAATGTAAGTAGTGTTATTGGTGTTCTTAAACTAATATATCATGTTAATAAGTCTATTATAAGATTAAATTATGATAAGGTGTGTATTGAAGTTGATTTCTTTAGGGTTTTGATTCAAAAAACATATTGTAATAGATGATAATGGGGGTCATGATATTAAAGTGATATATGATTGGATGCCAAGAAAATGCATTTTTGTAAGGCTATTGGTCATAATACAATTGATTATAATAAGACAAAGAAATTTTGGAATCAAAAAGAAAGGATGGATGTTAATGTGGAGGATAAAGTTAGTAAATAATAATGGAGTGAGTCATGTAAAGGATAGAGTGGAAAGAAGTAAACGTGGAGTGTATATTCTTCATATTAGCAGAGATGAAGGTAATGTGTCAAGAAATAAATTTAGTGATCTTGAAGATATTAATAGTATCTTAGAGAGAGTACTAAATATGTTATTAAGTTCTAATCAAGGCGAGAGATCTAATATTCTCTTGATAAATGATCATCTCTACTTAAAATATGAAAGTCCTTAATAGGACCTTGAAGAAAGTGGTAATTGTAAAGTTAATAAAGAGTCATACAGTTAATATTATGTGACACTTTAATCATAAATAGAATTATCTAAGTATAATGAGTTTTGTAAGCATCAATCGATTGGGTGGGATTCAATTACTAATCTTTATTATGATAGTATAATAGAATTTTTTTTAAGGTTGAATTGTGAGGTGGTACAAGTGAAATGCATAGTAATGTGCCACCAAGCTTTTTTGTGTGAATTTAAGAAAAATGTTGTTATAATATATTCTAATACATCATTATGTATGTTGATAATAAGGAACAAGTGAGAGTTAAGTCGTGGAAGATTTTATAGAGTTGTAAAGTGTTAGTGGCTGATTATGCTTGGTGTTGGAGCGGTCATTTTAATGTTCAATGTTGTGAAGAGAGAAGAGGGTGTCAACTGCTTCCATTTGATATATAGATTTTGATGAGTATATTAATGGCTTGGAAATTGCTAAGCACCAAAGTTCATGGTGTTTTCATACTTGGATTAATAAAGGAGATACATGTTTCTATTTATAGTAAGATTGTTAGACTCTTGGCTAATGGAGATTGGCTTTCAGAACTTAAGTCAAGTCTTATATTACATGCTCATGGGGATTCATATAATTCACCTATTATGATTTATATATAAGGTCATATTAGAAAGAAACATGTCTATTTCAAGTTCTTCAATATATGAAATCAACACAAGGAGTTTCCTCATGTAGTGTAAAAGGCTTGGAGTTTGAAGTGTGAGACACTTTGATGTTTTATGGAGGTGAAAATAGTTCTAAAGATATTAAATAAAAATATTTTAGACATTACAATGAAGAAATTGTTGTGTTTTATTTGTATAAACCAGTAAAACAATATAGAAACTAATGCAGAATTAAAATAAAATAAAAAATAAATAACTTTACTTG
This sequence comes from Nemophila menziesii, assembly GCA_029959085.1. Lineage (NCBI taxonomy): Eukaryota > Viridiplantae > Streptophyta > Magnoliopsida > Boraginales > Hydrophyllaceae > Nemophila > Nemophila menziesii. The sequence goes on along the minus strand of JARWIR010000001.1, from coordinate 142,521,282 downwards.
TCGAGGCTCGGATTGGATCCGATATCTTTAAGGTATTTAGGCCACGTACATGTGTCTTACGTTTGCTGGCTTCAACCTCCAAGATACAACGACAAAACTATTCAAAAGAAACTGACACACGAATTCTTAAGAATTTCAACGAACTTAATAATGTTGCTTCTTTCTATCTCTCTCTTATAATTTTAATGCTTTGAAAAATGAATTTTTAAGGAAATGGTTTAGTTGGCCAACTATTTATAGAAAATGAAAAGGTGGCTTGCCAAAGGTTATGATGTTTCATTTTGGAGTTATGTTGTATTAATTTAAGATACAACGTTTACTTAAAAGACCAAAAAACTTGGGCTGGTCCAGATTGTATGAACCTAAGGCCCAAAAGCCCAACAAAGATGATGGTCCAAGTTCATACCCCACCTAAGGCCCAACAAAGTTATAGACCTAAGGCCCAAAAGCCCAACAAAACTAATGGTCATGGACCTAAGGCCCAAAAGCCCAACAAAACCCTTTTTTTCGTTCTTTCTTTGTTTTATAAAAAAAGAAATAAAATAACATATATTATTTTTTTCTTTTAATTTCTCCAAATTACATGACTAAATTTCTCATTCAATTTCAAATGATTTTAACCAAGTGAATATATTACGTTAATCTTTACGACTTGAATAAACGTATTAATATCCGAATCATTTCATTTAAATTGAGTCAGCGACTAACATCGTAAACATGGTCAACACTTGGGTACAATACCATTTGTCCAACAAAAATTAAGAAGGTTAGACATGAGTTGTATGACAATCATAAATTAGTGTCAATGGAGGATTTGTTCGCCAGCTTATTGACCATCTTAAGCATATGCATGGAATTAAGAATTTTTTTATAACAAAAGTCTATTGTGTAGTGGGACAAGAGGGTGTTTTTTTAATTTTTTTTTTACTATGAATCATAAAATATAGAGTGATACGATTAAAACAAAAGATTGATTAGAAAAAGGTCATATTTTTATGATTTGATAGTGTGGCAGTGGTTAATAAGGAGAAGGATATATATACATATTTTGTTGATTACTTTAAGTCTTTGCTTGGTGAGGTTGATTGCAATGAACAACAAGCGTATTTACCAAGCTTGAAGGAGTTGTGTAAAAGGTATATAACCGAGGACATGGCTACTGATATGGTTAAAGTAGTGTTTAATAGTAAAACTAAGGATGTTACATTCTCTATTAATGAGAATAAGGCTCCTGGACCTGATGGTTTCATTAGTGATTTATACAATCATGTGTGGGGGATTATCTTAAATGATGTTTGTGTATACAAGGATGTGTTCTTGAGAAATTCTATGTCATATTAGGTTAATACTAGTACGTTAATGCTCATTCTTAAATTAAGAGATCTCACTAGCCTAAAGTCGTTCAGACCCATTATATGTTATAATATTATTTATAGTCATCTCCAAATTAATTGCAAATATATTTAAGAAGTATATGTATTTGCTTGCTTCTCATAATCAGGCTGAATTTGTAGGTGGGAGATATATTACCTACAATATTCTTGTAGCTCTAAGTATTGTGTATGGGTATGGTAGGATTTTTTATACTCCCAAATGTACCTTGGATCTTGATCTTCAAAAAAAGATTATGACACTAGAAATTCGAATTTCTTGAGTGGGATATTGTGTACTATGGGATTTTGTGGAAGTTTATTAAGTGTATGGATAAGAATTCTCAATTATAATGGATCATACATCTAGATCAAGATGAGTCACTTAGTGCTTGTTGATGATTGATTGTTGCTTTTAGTGGTAATATGAAGCCAACATTTAGTTTAAGAATGGTCTTTAATTGTTGACAAGACTTTATTGCTTGAATAATAGCATAAATAGAGTGAATTTTATCTTAGTGGTGAGGATACTGTCTTATATAAAAAGTCGTTTGATGTGTTGTAGTTGAAGAAAGGAAAGTTACCCGTAAGATATCTAGTCATTCCATTAAATATATAAAAAGTCCTAATTCTAGTGTGTGTGTGTAGCCTTAATGGAGAATATTTGTGGAGTTGTGGAGGTATGGTGCACAAACACCTTACATTTTTAGGAAGATGTCAATTAATTAAGTGTGTTCTTTACATAAAGCTAGATTTTGGTGGAAGTTATGCTATTACCAAATTGAGAGTAAATTAGCTAGATTTATATGTAAATGAGTTACAAATAATCCTTATAGATCAATAGTTTCGTTGAAGATAGGGTATAAAAGTAAAGAGGAAGGGGGTCTTTGTATCCCAAGATGAAAATCTATAAATGAAGTGTCAATTCTAAGAGTTTCTAGAGGATGTATGGAGTATAAGATTAACATTTGGGATTTATGGTAAAATATTAATTGGTTATTAAACAAGTAAATTTGGAACATGAAGTATGTAAATATTATGCCTTGGACTGGAAGATAATGTTGAAGATCAGACAACTAGCATTTCAACTTGTTGAACATAAAATTGTTAATGGCGAAGCCACTAATTTTATGAAGAACAAATGGACTGAGGAAAAGAGTGTGCATGATATTTCCTCATTTGCCTAAAATATATACGGATAATGAAAATATGAATAGTTTATTCTGCAATATGTATGCTAATGAGAGATCGATGCTGCATTCTAGTCTTGTTGATGTCATTGAACATTTATGTAGCTTATTTTTGAGTGAAGGATGTGATTTAATTGGGTGAATGTAGTTAGTAAATAGGATTTTTCTTATAAAATAATAATGGATGCTCTTATTAGAAATTTGCAGAAAGTGGAGTGGCATGAAGTTGTTTGGCACAACTACGCACCTCTTAAATATAGTTTTTATGATTGGTTAGAATGTTGAAATACATTATCCATTAAATATAGGTTATTAATCTAAGGGAGAATGTCGAAGGAGTGTGTGTTTTGTAAAATGATACAGATGAAAGTATACACCATCTCTTAGTGAATTGTGCTTATACTCAATGTGTATGCAAGGAATATTGTAAGTTGAACAAATATTTAAGTATAGGGAGTAGTTGGAGAGATATATCTTATTTCCTGTACAATAACATTGTACAGGAAATAAGATGAGTGTAGTCATTTTTGTTTTGAGTTTCCTCAGTCATCTATATTATATTTGGATTTCTAGGAATGTCAAAATCGTTCAATATAGAAGCTTAAGACTGGAGATGTGGAAGATCTCATTGCTGCAGATGTTAGAGAGATATCGAAAGAGGAACGAATTTATTGACTGTATTAGTAATAGGATATTGTATATGGTGTGCGGATTGAGTGGGCTTCTTAAGGATATGGGATAGTGGATAATTGATGTTAAGTATTGGTGTTAGTTTCGATTTAAAGAGTTCTTTGTAAAGTTTTGAGATGAAATATGATTTATAATCAATGTGAATGATATATGTGTATTTGGATGCAATCAGATTGGCAATTTTTTTATTTTTTGGTTAGGAAGCAGAATGGTAATTGATGGTGAGGACGTATAGTTTTCGGTATTGGTGTCACATATACTAAATTGTAATTTATCATAATAAGAAGGGTAGTCGGTTTTATTAGTTCACTTAGTTATTTGCAATTTTTTTGATGTAGTCAACTTGTATTGGTCATAGTCGAAGTGATATATATATATATATATATATATATATATATATATATATATATATATATATATATATATATATATATATTTCTTTTAACTATGGTACTCTCATTTTAATAGTTTTAATGGTTTAGATTTACTAATATATTTCTTGCATAGCAAATTTTTTTGTTAATTATAAAAATATTAATTAAAAAACATAAATATCATATATCATAATATATAAACATAATTTACTTAGTGAATAAAAGAAAATAAAAGTAATCTTCTTGATATATGTTTTATTTTTTGTTTGAGGTCCATAGTCAGCAGGAAGTAAGAGGTTCCATTTTAGATAACAACCACAATTAATAATTTAATTTTGTCAAAGAAAAAATAGAATAAGGCGAATATTGACAAACTCCACCATTTTATGTAATGAAACGGAAAAAAAATACAAATCCACCATAACGAGTTTAAGCACAAAAAAATTACGAGGCCAAATTTTCAAGGGTCAACCTGGCATTTTAAAAATTCAGTGTTTGCCTTCCGAACACACTTATACTAAAAATGATTTAATTTTATTCCTTATCTTAAATCTTGTAAGGGACTCTAATACAAAACAACCACTTTGACTTTTATATTTATATTTATTTTTCAAAAGAGAACTTCAATATATATTTTAAAACTATTACAAGGTTACTAGACTAAACTAAAGAGATTTAACACATCCTTATTCGTCTATCACAAACTAGTATCTTACTAAAAGGTGTTTGTAACTGAAAGACCGTATTTGTTGCAGTATCTATATGCGTAAACGTTCTAGTTAGACAATCAACCATCTTGTTCGATCTTTTTAGGATACCATAAAATCTACTCAATTGATAAAATTCTTTATCATTGTGAATCTTAAACAAAATAGGTTCCATAAACCATCTAGAACTTGACAACTTTGCAATACCTTAAATGACTTTACTCAATTATGATGCTTCCTCGCTAAGTGTGTAACTTGGAAAACAACAAGAACCTCTTTTTGAATGACCAAATTACAAAATGTAACATTATAGTTAATTTAAATATAATATATTTTTAATTAATACAAACCACCTCAGTTTTTATTAATTCACATGAGTTACAAAAGGAAGTATATAAAAAAAAGATATGGATCATTTTCCAACACATTATCATCAACACCCCTAATATTATCTTAAGTAACATCATTTCAATCCAAAAAGGAAAATTCATGTAAGGTTTAGGCATGAGTTTATTAAATCCGTATATCACCTCATTTCCATCAATCATAAAATTTTCATAAATACCCTTTATTTTCATCTTCTAGATCAGCCACATCGAAATAAAAAATATAATCTATAATAGCTTTAAGTTTACATCTATTATGAGAGTATCCATTTATAGTGTTTAACAACCATTGGCTCATAATTTGTATTACCTTATCTATACAAATGTGAAACTTTGATTATCCGTAAAACTTCATACTTTCTAGACATAACAACAAAAGATATCCAACACTTTCCCCATTTTACTCACACAACTTATATATTTGTATAAAAATACCATTAAAATATGATTAGCAAAGGATACAAGGATAAAATATCAAAAAATAATATTACAAAATTCATAAGAACAAGAACATTCAAAAGTTTATATTAAAATACTATAATCAATATGTTACATATAAATAAGAATCAATTTATAAGGAAATCAACTTAATAGCTCAATTGAAGGTAATATTTAGACTTTTCATTTGATTGGATTAGTTAATATGTGTTATTCCCGTTCCATCGTAAACATACACCATTCACACAAAAAATTAACTACTTACTAATGGTTCTATCATAAAACATTTATTCCGCGTCCTTCTAAACACACTCCATTAATCTTGGAGACAATATTAAAAATTATCAAACCCCGGGAGTGGTCAATAATATAATTACATATCCAAATTGCAAAATAATTTTCCTCTCGGTAAATATGTTTCAACCCAAAAAATTTGTTGTCTCTCCAATCAATTTTTTGTCCATAAATAAAGTATCGTAAAGGACTTCAAATGAAGTTATTTTGTCCAAGCATATTGTATACGAGTTAAGATTATATTTCACTTTTGAATTTTTAAGGCCCTATATGTCAATCACAATCCTTCCATCAAAGCAGTCATGTTTAATTGAATCCAGGGCTTTATCTCGACATGTTCTTAAATGATAAATACTATTCTCCTCCACATTGCAAATGAAACCATCCACACCCATGATACTTGAGAAATATTGTACATTCAATCATATTTAGTTTAAAAACACTGATATGTTTGTGATACCAAACCTAGAAGATGGATAGATTATAGAGTTCATGTTTGTGTTGCATAATTAAACATATTCACTTAGAAGTAACCTCGTGTCTATAAAAGCTCGATAATATATAGAACTAAATATCCTTGCACTTTACCACTTCCATAACGATCACACCACTCTGACAAAGACCATGCTACCTTATATATTTGTGGGGTTTTCAAGGTCTAGAATTTTTATAAATTAATTCATTTATCAAATTAGTTATTTAACTTTCAAGGGTAAAGTTAGAATCTAATTTATTTGTTATTTTAGTAAGTTTATTATTAATCTAACATTTATTGAATGATATTTTATTTATTTTTTAATGCAATATACTATGTAATTGTAGCAATTTAGGTCAAAAGTAAGATGCGAGTCTTTTCCTCACCCTTTTCTTTACTTCCTCTCATTTTTTTTCCAAAAAACCTACTTCCACTGCCATCTTCCATCACCTTCCATTAACACAACTACCGTCTTGCGTCTTTCCATTTTCTCTTTCCACTACCTTCTTCTTTCAGTAACCTTATATTTCCATTTTTAGCTTCCAATATTTTGCTTATCTCATTGTTTTTAGTTCATTTATGTCAGGTTTAATCATCTTTGAAATCGTGTTTGCGCTTTATTTTCATTGGTCGAATCAATATTTAGATTAAAAAAGGGCTTCCATATTTTTCAGATTTGCCACCAATCAATCTCTTTCACCCTAGCATTTTACATTAGTCAACTTTTTCAATTTTTTTTTATAACTTTTATCAATTTTTTTTTCCAATTTCTGGTTTTTCCATAATCTACACTGAATATTGCATTTAAATCCAATTTTATGATTCAAATATGAAGTATTTTGTGATTTAATCTATATTAGTAGTGTTATGGTTTTTGTTTTTTTCTTTTTTTTCTCAAACTTTTTTACTCGTTCTATTTTCTGTAATTGTCATGTGCTACTCTCTTTGTGCTTGTAATAACGCTGCATCGATGAAAGAAGAGAAATAATGTCATTTTTCTAAAAAGATATGAATAAGAATGTGATTTAGAGTGCTCCTTGTACATTTTTTGTGAGTGAGGAGTTCCTATTGGTCGATGAAGCATTTTCTATGTTATTTGATAAGAAATTGAGGTCTAAAATTATTGGGTCTTTTCCAATTACAGAGCTTCTTAATATGGGGTGTAATATAACCCTAGTATGTATGACACTTTGGTCAATTATGCAAATAATATGAGTGAATCAAATAAGTGTGATGTGATTTTGGGTGAATTTGAGAAAGTTTGTCTAGAAGGAGTAAATGCCCCTGAGTTATTTTGGTAACTCTCATGCTTTTCCTTTAAGAGAAGTAAGAGGATAAAATGGCCAAGAGCTGAGTGAGGTTTTGAAATCTTCCATGGAACTTAAGGATGGTAACTTCAATGTTTAGACTTGGAAGGATGGTGACAGATTATCTCTACCTGTCTAAAGTGCTTCTATTATGGGAGATTACTTCTTTTTATATTAAGTTATGAAAGTTTAGGGGTGGACTACTTTGCTTTATACTAAAATTAAGAGTGATATAAGATTATTTCAACCCTCATGAAGTTGAAGATTGTAAAATGATGGTTAAACCATCTAAAAAGATGATTGGTAAAGGGAATGGATCATGGAAGCATTGTCTTGTTAGCCAAAAATTTTGCAAGCCACCTTCATTTTGCATGCTTAAATTTATGGTGAGTATTCAATAGAAGGTTCTTAGAATATATAAAATCTTCATATTTGAACATGTAGTTATTCCTATTATAGACTGAAGAAGCTTGTGATAAAATTTGTGAGAAAGTCGCAAGTTGAAGGAAAAATAATGTTGTTGAGAAAGTGGATTCCTGGGATGCTCCTTGTAATTTGATGTTAGGTGGTTTCCACTTTGATGAAACTTAGTAAATATCCTCTACAATCGTGGAGAAAATAAGGGTTGGTGTATATAAGTAGTGTTATTGGTGTTCTTATACAAATGGATCATATCACTAAGTCCATATCAAGATTGAATTATTTTAGGGTGTATATTGAAGTTTATGCTTCTAGGGTCTTGATTTAAATATCTCATGTTGTTTTAGTAGAGGATGGGGTCATATATTTATGTGGTATAGGAGTGAAAACCAATTAAAAGGCATTTTTTGTAAGGACATTGGTCACAATAAATATAAGTATAATAAGATAAATAAACTTTGGGATTAAAAAGTGAGGGTAATTGTTAATATGGAAGATAAAGTTAGTAAATAAGAATGAATTACATGGAGAAATATTAAAGTGATTCATGTAAAGGATAGAGTGGAAATAAGGAAAAGTGAAGCTTATATTGTTCATGTTACTAGAGATAAAGGCCATGTGTCAAGTAATAATTTTAGTTCACTTAAAGTTGTTAATTATAGATTGTAGAGTGAATAAAGTATTTTATTAAGCTCTAATCAAGGTGAGAGATCAAACTTTTCTCCTAATAAATGATTATTTCTACTTAAAATTCGAGAGACCTTGATAGGTTCTTCAAGCAACAAAAAGTTTGTAAAGTTCATAAAGAGTAATAGTCAATATTATATGATTACTTGAATCATATATGTACATACCTAAGTATAATAAATTTTGTAAGCAAAATTCAACTGGGTGGGATTCAATTACAAATCATAATTGTGATAATAGAAGAAAATATAATTTGTGTAATGTGAAATTGCGAGGTGGTGCAGTTGAAATGTACCACCAAGCTATTTTGAATGTAGGAGAATTGTAGTGATAAGATGTTCTACTACGTCGGGTTATATGTTTATAATGATGTATAAGAGAGAGTTAAGTTGTGGGATATTATAAATAGATGGAGAGTATTAGTAGACGATTATGCTTGGTGTTGCAGTGGTCGCTTTAATAATATTCAATGGTGTGAAGAGATAAGTGGGTGTTGACTGCTTCCATATGGTATTATAGCTTTTGATAAGTGTATTAATGAATTGTAAATTTTTTACCACAAAAGTACATGGTATTTTCATACTTGTAGTAATAAAATAAATACTGGTGTTTAATTCTAGCAAGATTGTTAGACTCTTAGCTAATGGATTTTGTCTTCACAATATAAGTTAAGTATTATAGTTCATATTCATGGGGTTTCCGAATCATTCACCTATTTTTATTACTATAGAAGACCCTATTCAAAAGAAAATATTTCACGTTCTTCAATATATGGACTCAACATAAGGAGTTTCTTTTGGTAGTATAGAAGGCTTGGAGTATGAAATGTGATGGAACTTTTTAGTTTCAGCTTGTTCAGAAATTAAAAGGAGGTTAAAAGACTTCCAAATATATTCAATAAACAATAAATTAGTCATTAAAATGAAGAAAAGGAGAAGGTTATATATGAGTTAAATGATGTTGAAAAATAAGGGCTAAGGGAGGAATTGATAATCAGAATACGGAGAAGGAGCTTAGTGATCATCTTAAACATATGCATGGAAGTAATAATTTATTTATAACAAAAGTGTAGAGTGTAGTGGGCTCAAGAGAGTGATAGTGGCACAATATTATACCATGGACTCATAAAATCTATAGTTCTCTAACAAAAAAAAATTGATTAGAAAAAGGTTATCTTTTTATGTTTGGATAGTGGGGTTATCTTTTGTTGATTACTATGAGTTTTTGCTTGGTGAGGTTGACTTCAATGAACAACACGTGTCTTTACAAAGCTTAATAGAATATCTTTAAAAAATTGATTGAGAACATGGCTAATGTTATAGTTGTATTTTCTACAAATAAGAATAACGTTTTTGTACCTGCTATTTTTACTAGATATTTCTTTAATCATTCTTGGTGGAGTATTAGAAATGATGTTTGTATATATATTAAGGATACGTTGAGAAGAAATTCTATGTTAACATAGGTTAACACTAGTACTTTAGTGTTAATTCCTTAAGTAAGAGCTCCTACTAGTCTGAAGCAGTTCATATCTATTCTTTGTTGCAATATTATATATAAAGGCATCACCAAATTGATTGTAAATATGTTAAAGAAGTATTTACATTTGCTTGTTTCTCGTTATCATGCTACATTTGTAGGTCGTAGATGTATCATAGACAATATGTTAGTAGCTAAAAGTATTATAAAGTGTATAATAGCAACATTAATACTCCTAGATGTACCTTAAATCTAGATCTTCAAAACTCTTATGACACTAGAAATTGGAATTTCTTGAATGGGATATTGTACCTATAGGATTTGAAGGGAAACTTATCGAGTGTATTGTGAGGCATTGTCAACAATCATGTATCATACAATTATGCATAATGAATTCACAATTTATCCTAGGTGTAAGTAGATCAAGTTGAGTCACTTAATTTTTGTTGATGATTGCTTGTTGTTTTTTGATGGTGATATGAAGTCAACGTATAATATCAAGGAGGGTATTTTTTTCAACGTTTTCTTGCTTAAAGATAAATATGGAATATATTGTTGTATCTTAGTGACGGGGATGATGTGCTACATGAAGAGTCGTGTCATTTGTTGTAGGTGAAGAAAGACGAGTTACTTGTAAAATATCCATGGATTCTATTAAATACAAAAAAGTCCTAGTGTTAATGTGTTTGAAGCCTTAGTGGAGAATATTTATGGAGTTGTGGAGGGATGATACATAAAAACCTTACATTTTCAGGAAGGGCTCATTTAATTAAGTAAGCTATTCAATGCAAAGCTAGATTATGTTAGTGTGTTGTTAAGTTAATATAAATGGGGTCATTGTATCCCAAGATTAAAGTCTATACATAAAGTGTCAATTGTAAAATATTTTTCAAGAATGTATGGAGTGTGTGATAATATTTTGGCTTTATGGGAAAATATGATTTGTTTAGAAACAACGCATTTGGAGCATGAAGTATGTAAGGAATATGCCTTGGACTTGAAGAAAATGTTTAAGATTAGACAAGTTGTGATTCAACTTATCAAACATACAATTTTAATGGTGAAGCCACTTATTTATGGAAGATCGATGGATTGGGGGAAAGAGTGAGCATGAGATTTCTATTTGTTTCTTATTGATGTGTAAAATAATAATATACATATATTGTTCTTCAATGCTTATGTTAATAAGATATGGAGGATGTCTTCTATTCTTGATGTCACCGAATATTTGTGTAGCTTATATTTGAAAGAAGGATACGATGTAATTAGGAGGAGCGTAGTTAGTAAAAATAGATTTTTTATAAAATATCAGTATATGCTCTTATTTGAGACTTTCGAAAAATGGAGTGTTATGAAGTTGTTTGACACAAGTATGAACCTCCAAGAAAGAGTTTTTGTGCTTGGTTAGGCCACTAGAATAAATTTAATCACTAAAGAAATGTTATTGAGTTGGGGGATGAATACTGATGGAGTGTTAGAGACCATATCTTTATGCATTGTGCTTATACTCAAATTATATGTAATTAATGTTGTAAGTTGAATAGGTATTTTAGTGTCAGGAGTACTTGGAGTGATAGATTGAAATGGATACAATCACAATGTAAAGAAAATAAGATGAGTGTTAGTCATTTTTGTTAATTTTCATTAGTTGTATATATCACATTTGAATTTCTAGGAATCTCATAATCTTTATAGAAGCTCAAACTGGAGGAGGTGATGGATCTCATTGTTGCGGATCTCATAGAGATATTGGAAGAAAAATATATTTTTTGAATATATAAGTTATATGATATTGGCTATAATGTGAGGATTTAGTGGTGTTCTTAAAGATTGGTAGTAGATGATGGAGATTTTTTTTTTTGGAAATTAGATGATGGAGTGTTGGTGTTAGTTACACATTGAGGAGTTCTCTACAAATTTTCGATATAAAATAGGATTTATAATTAATGTGAATGATCTTTGTGTAGTTGAATGTGATCTGATTGGTAATTGATGGTGAGGACGTATACCTTTGTGTGTTGCTGTTACATAATAATTTTATATAAGAAGAAGGGTAGTTGGTTTTATTAGTTCACTCTAGTTACTTGTAATTATTTTCAATATATATAACTTGTATTAGTCAAAGTAGTAGTGCGATAGATTTCTTTTGACTTTGCTACTTCCATTGTAATAGTTTTTAGTAGTTTGAGGTTTTATAACATCTTTCTACTATAGCAAAAAAAAGTATCAATTTATGATAATCAATATGTTAATTAATATATATAGGTCTCATATATGAAAATATATAAACACGGTTTATTTAGTGTATAAAATAAAAAACATAATGTTTTTATATATATATACACTAGGCTTAAATAATGATCCAGCCTTTTATTTATATAAAAATAAATTATAAAGACAACGAAAATATTTCTATTATTTGAAAGATAACTTTATTAAGAATTGACTTTATTGATTAAAGATACTACATACAAAAAAATACATTATCAAAGTAGATTGATAAGTCCCAAATTTATTTTCAAATTAGCCTCCAACTTCATAGGAACTTGGAGTCCATGTATTCGAGAGAACCGGAATGCCGCCCTACATCCCAAGAATAGAAAAAAAGAAGTTAAGAATAACAGGGTTAATGTTATCATGACTCCACGTATAATGATAATTATCCATATATGCCCATACATATAAACAAAAAAGTTATGTATACTTCAGCAGCAAGGTGTTCGAGAATCACAACCATGTAGATTTTAGGTATGATATCTCGATAGAATGATTTGTCATGAACACTATGGATTTATTTTTATATTTTTATTCTTTGAAGTTCCATGCTTTTAAAGTATATCATTTGATTTTATACTTGAGACCCCAATCTTACCAAATGATGGTGACTTCCTGATTACATAATTATATGAGTTTCACACCTTATTCATGCTGAAAACAAATCAGTAAAAAATAAATTGTTAACTTCATTTAAACATCTAATTTATACATCATATTATTCCAATATGCAAAAAAACTTCCTTCAAAGGATTAATTGCACCATAATTCCTTGACAAAAGATTCATAATTAAATTGAATATACTCGAGAATAGAGTTTTGGAAACTTACATGGAATAACTAATAAGTTTCATCATCCAATCCAGAAGGCAAAATGTTCTCCACTTCAACCAACGTATTCTCATAATTCTTCACTCGCCAAACATTAATTGTATATTCAAGTTCTATTAGTTTATTGCATATAAAGCCGAAAAATCTTATCTTTTGAAGCAAGTGACATATTATGAAAGTTTGGGGGAAGATAAGGTAATAATATAAATTTTTTAATGGTCAAAAGAAGTTATTGCAAAGTCTATGAATCCAAGGTAGCTCTGTCCCTAGTAGTCATAAAATTGAAAATAAGGAACAAATATGTCAATTTTGCAAGATAAGAGACTAAACTATCAAAATCTGCAGCGACAAAAGGACTAAATGGGTAATTTACTCTATAACCAACTAATTTAAAGTGTCATACATACCTCCAACTATGAACAATGTACCCGTAATCCAAAATTTAGAATACAATCGATGAACATCAGTTCCTACTGCTCTCCTGGAAACATATTTTGATAATTTAGTCTCTTATCTTGTAAAATTTATCCTTACACACTTAAAAGAAAGGGTAAGTTTCTTTTTGTAAGATAAAGATGTTGTCACAAAAGTGATATAAAGGGACCGAATGAGTTAATAATAAAACAAAATTGATAAAAAAATGTTGTTTTTTGCAAGATAAATGATTAATCTATCAAAATATACCAAGATAAGGGACCAAATAAGTTAATTATCCCATTTAAAACTTATAGAAAAGATACCACTTATTTAACAAAAGTGAAAACCAAGATTTGTCACCTCAAATTATAAAACTATACCAAAAGTTTGCTTGTCTTATACATATAGTCAGGCTCGATATTGTGTTAGATTTGTATAATCTACCGCTATTCAAAATGCTGATTTAGAGATTATAGTTTTGAACTTATTTTGAAATCTCTACATGTGTCAGTTTATAAGATTAGTTCATTTAATAGCAAAAAATTACACCTGCCAAACAAATTTCCAGCTAACTCCAAGTTGATCACACCGAAACCATAACCCTTTGAAGATTTGGGTAGCACCAACGGATGAGGCAAACTTGAAAAACAAAATGCTAAATTAAATATATATATATTTAAATCCAATGAAGAAAAAATTAAATGTTTATACAAAAGAAGGGGCAGGCTTACACCGATTTTCAATGAATGACTCTCTTGAAATGGCCCAAGGTGAAATTCACACATACAAATTGTTCAGCTAAACAAAGATAGAAGGGTAAGTAATCTAGTTAGAAGTGTTTTTAATTATACTTCTCCTAGCACTAAATGAATATTTACTACAAAACGGTTCAAAATATGCAGTATGAGACTTTTTTTTTGTTCCAAAGCAGTATGAGACAAATTGCTCGCTTCAACAGAACATGGCTATTATTAGCACATGACTTTCTCATACGATAAACGGCTTCCAACCGTCATAAAATGGCGATTTGTATAAAAATATAATAAACAACCCAACTGTAATTAATTAAATTATATAATTCTGAAAAATTGTAAAATTAATGAGATTAGGGTAAAAATAATTCAATTCTTTAGAGTTTTAATGGTAAAAATTAATTTATTATACCTTAATTTGGGTTCTTTGCCAAGCCGGTTGATGATGGTGGAGAATGGTTCCCGAGTGGCGGTTTTCTTGTGCTAAAGAGCGGCTTAGTGGGAAGGTGAGTGTGAAGAGATTCTTTTCCTAATGCGAGTGTGATGAGATGCATTTTATGATTTATCAAATGATAAAATTAATTTTTTTACTTAAATTTCAAGCCGGTTGATAATGGTGGAGAATGCTTCTAGAGTGGCGGCGGTTTTCTTGTTCAGAAGAGCGGCTTGGTGGGAAGGTGAGTTTGAGGAGTTTTTTTGTTTTGTTTTTTGTTCGAATATGAAGACGAGTTTTAATTTTTATGAGTTTTTGAGAAATTAAAGGAAAATTGTGAACTAAAAAGAGATGAAGAAAAAATATTAGATAATTGCTTGTAATATAAATGGTATGGTTGGTATTTTGTTTTTCTTTTTATTATCAAATAATAAAGATATTAGGTAATTGATTGTAATATAGATGTGATGTTTAGTATTTTGTTTTTTTTTTATAAAAATTGGTAGTGAATATTTAATGGTATTAATAATAAGTGGGGCCAGAAATGATCCTGACCACCACTTATGTAGAGTATATGGGCCGTTAATTTTTTTATAATATAATATAAAGATATTAGGTAATTTATTGTAATATAGACGGTATGTTTACTATTTTGTATTTTTTTTTAAATATGCAGTAAATAATTAATGATATTAATGATAAGTGGGGTCAGAAATGATCATGACCACCACTTATGTAGAATATCTGAACCGTTAAAAAAAGTTTATAATATAATATAGATATATGGTTAATAGTTGGTAGAAAGTGTGAAATGTGGATTTATTTATATTAGATAACAATTCAAATTTATAATATAATCTAACCAAAGAAAAATGATATTGACAAACTCCACCATCTTTATCTCGGTCTAAAAAAAGACAAAGTCCACCATAATGATTTAAACAAAAACCTAAGAGCCCGTATATTCAAGGGTCCACCAGTATTGGGAAAATTTAGTGTTTGTCCTTCATACACACTTACAATTACCAATACTAAAATTTTAATCATTGCCTTAAAACTTGTTTTAAGAGATTCTAATACAAAACAACTCCTTTTACTTTTATATTTATATTTTTTTAATGAAATAGAACTTAAATATATAATTACATATACTATTACAACACGTTGGGGTTAGCTCAACTGGCCAGAACCTTGGTTATTCTTATAGGCGGTACAGGTTCGGACAGTGTCAACGACACTGAGTCCTAAAGTGGCTCTCCTATGTAACAAAAAACTATTATAAGGTTACTAGAAAAATTTAAAAAATTTAACCCATTGTTATTTGTCTATCGCAAACCAATGGTTAGACAATCAATTAACCACTTGTTCAGTCTTCTTGGGATATATGATGAAATGTAATCAACTGATAAAATTCTATATCCTTGTGAACCTTGAACGAAACAAGTTCAATAGGCCATCTAGAATTTGATAATTTTGTAATACCCTGAATGACTTTAAAGTTGTTAGCGTAAATGACTTTACTCAATCTATGATATTTCCTCACCAACTGTGTAGCTTGGAGAACAACACGAACTTCTTCTTCAACTACCAAATCAAAATATATATCATTCAAATTTATTCACATATAATATTTTTTTATTTGAATCATTTTCCAAAATATTATCATTAACAACACCAGTAAAATCCTGAGTAACATCGCTCCCATCCGAAGTATCTCAATGCTCATAAAGCTCATTCATGAGCTTATTAACTATGGACATCACCTCTTTTCCATCAATTTCAATATTTTCACGGATACTCTTTATTTTCATCTTCCAAATCCACCACAACGAAACAAGAATGTAATCTATGACACTTTAAAGTTCTCATCTATGCTTAGGGTATCCATCTATATGTTTCACAACAAATGTCTCATAGTATATGTATTACATTAATCTATATAAATTTGTAAATTTGATAATGCCCAAAATTTTATACTTTATAGATAAAACAACAAAAGATGCCCCCACACACTTTCACCATTTTCTCCACACTACTTTTATATACATATATACATACATATATATATATATATATATATATATATATATATATATATATATATATATATATATATATATATATATATATATATATACACATGCATATATATATATATATATATATAGTACCATTAAAATATGATTAGCAAATGGTACATGCAGAAAATATCTAGAAGTAATATTACAAAGTTCTGAAGAAAAAGTACAATGTGAAAATTATATTAAAATACTATAATCAATTCGTTACATTTAGAAGCAGATTCATTTTATAAGTAAATTGGTTTAAAATTTCATTAATTGAATGTGAAGAAGTTATTTTCAGACTTTTCATTTGATTGGATTAGTTAAAATATGATATTCTCATTACATAGGAAACATAACTACTTACTAATGGTTCTAACATAAATCACTTCTTTAATCCACTAAACACACTCCAATAAGTTTGGAGATGGTACACAAATTATCATATCCTACAAAGGTTTTAATAATATAATTAGGTGTTCAATTTATAGAATTGGATTCCTATTGAATATGTTTCAGCCCAAAAATTTTGTTGTCTCTCGAATGTATTATGTCTCCATACATAATGTATCGTATAGGACTTCAACTCAAGTAACTTTCTCTAAGCTTATAGCACACGAGATGAGAGTCTATTTTAATTCTATATTTCTATCGAAATCCTTCCATAAACACAGTCAAGTCTACCTGAATCCAGGTTGATATCTGGGCATGTTTTAAATACCAAATAATATTCTCCTTTGTGTTGTAAGTGCCACCGAGCATACCCATAATACCTGCAACCTTTTACATATTCAATCATATTTAGTTTAAACACACTGAGATATTTGAGCCACCAACTATAAAAGGTGGAAATATTTGAGTGTCGAGAGTTGTGTAGCATAAATTCACAAATTCATACTTTCCCGTAAGGAATCTTGCATTAATAAAAGCCCAACGTTGAAGAGTTTTCAATATCTTGAATTCTATCACTTCCATAATTACTATACCATGGTGACAAAGATCGTGCTACTTTTATATTCGTGGATTTAAGAATTTGATTTTATTATTAATCAATTCTTCTATCAAATTAATTACTTTAGTTCCAAGGATCGATTGGAATCTAATTTGTTTGCTATCTTTAGCATGTTTATTATTATTTTTTTAACATTTAATGAGTGATATTTAGTTATAATTCTAACGCAGTGTACTAAATAATTGTAGCTATTTAGTTGGAAAGTAAGATGATTTTTTTTCCTCCTCCTCCTCCTCCTCCTCCTCCTCTACACTTTTATTTTAATAAATAAATAAATAAATCCCTACCTTCTCTGTCATCTTCAGTCACCTTCAATTAGTCTCATCACCGTCCTCCGTCTTTTATTTCTCTTACTACTAATATCCTAATTAGTGACCTTCTCTTTCCATTTTACTCTTTTCATTTTTAGATTTCAAGTAAGTTGATTTTCTTATTTTTAGTTCATTTATGCCAAGTTTAATCATCTTTGTCTCCCATTAATTGTTACATATGTTTGTATTCTATTTTCACTGTTCGAATTAATCTCTCGTCAAAAAAGTGCTTCCACGTTTTCGTGATCTATTGACCATTAATATTTCCACCCTAGCATTTCCGTTTTTCAATCTGACTTTAACTCAAATATGTTTTGATTTCTTTCTTTTTTTAAATCTACAATGTATCTTGCATATTGATCGAATTTTCCGAGTCAAAATATTCATATATCGTGTTTTAATCTATATTACTAGGGTTCTTTATTTTTTTATCTTTTATTTCTCAACCTTTTTTACTCATTCTATTTTCTATACGTGTCTTATGTTATCCCTACTTATAATAATAATGCAATGAGGAAAGAAGAGAGTGTAATGCCATTTAGTTGGAAACGATGTATAAGAATATGATCAAGAGTAATCATTTTACACCTCATGTGAGTAAGGAATTCTCAATGGTTGTGAAGCATTTTCTATGTTGTCTGATAACGAATTGGGGTCTAAAACTATAGTTTTTTTCAAATTACAAAGAATCTGAATATAGGGTGTAATAGCCGTTATGTATGATATTTTGGTCAATTTAGCTATAAATATGAGTGAATTGAATAAATATGGTGAATCGGAGAAAGTTTGTCTAGAAGAGTTAATGCACGTGAGTTGGATCTTGGTAGCTCTAATGCTTCTCGTTTGAGAGAAGTAGGAGGAGGAAATGGCCAAGACCTAAGTGAGGCTTTGAAATCCTCTAAGAGATGTCCAACTAGCATGACACTTAAGGATAGTAACTTCAGTTCTTGGAAATGGGAGGCTAGTGAAAGCTCATCTCTACCTATTCAAAGTGCCTCTAAAAAGGGGGTTACTTCTTTGAATAAGACTGATAAGCTGGATGGGTGTTTTTTAGTTAAGAAAGTGCAGGTGGTAGCTAATTTCTTTTACTAATACCATTAAAAGTGATCTTAAGCTTGATATCTACGCTTCTGAAGCTAAATATGATAAAATTATGCTTAAATAACCTAAAGAGGTTATAGATGAAGGGCATAAACCGTGTAAACATTATCTTGTTCACCGTATTTTTTGTAAATCACCTTCATTCTATATTCTTAGCACAATAGTGACTATTTAATGCAAGGGTCTCAAAAAAGGTGATGTAAAATATACATATTTGAGCATGTACTTATTCCACTTACAAAGTGAAGATGCTTGTGATACAGTTCTTGAGCAATTTTGGCATGTTGGAGGTAAGATAATGTTATTGAGAAAGTGGATTCCTGGAATGGTTATTGGGACAATTGATGCTAGGTTGTTTCCTCTTTGGGTGTTTTCATACATATGGATTATATTATTAAGTCTATATCGAGATTTAATTATAGTAGTGTGTATTAAAGTTGATATCTCTAGGGGATTGATTCAAAAAAATCATGTTGATCTAGATAAGGATGGGTATCATGATATTGAAATGGTATAAGAGTGGATGCCAAACAAATGCAACATTTGTAAGGCTATTGGTCACAACGAAACTAAATATAATAAGACAAATCAAATTTGGAAGCAAAAAGTGAGAGTGGATGTTAATGTGGGGGAGAAAGTTAGTAAACAAGAATGGAGTATGTTGAGCAATTTGAAAATAAGTCATATACAAGATAGAGTGTAAAGAAGGAAAAGTGGAGTTGATATTGTTTCTATTACTAGAGATCAATGTCGTGTGTTGAGTAATAATTCTAGATCTCTTAAAGATATTAATGATAGATTGGAGAGTGCACAAACTATGTTCTTAATTTCTAATCAGGGTGATATATTGATGATAAATGATCATCTTTATTTGGAATGCGAGAAGCCTTAACAGGCCCATTAAGAAACAAGAATTGTAAGTCTATAAAGGGTAATAAGGTTGATACCATGGGATTGCATGAATTAAATATGGAATTATCTAAGTATAATAAATTATGTATGCATCATTTTATTGGGTGGGATCAATTACTAACCATGATTGTGATATTAGAGATAGAATTTGTATGGTAATATTGTGAGATGGTGCAAGTTAGATGCATCAAAATGTTCCACCAAGATATTTTGTGTGAAGTTAAGGAGAATTGTAGTGATGATATGTTCTACTACACTTTTGTAAATGATTCTAATGAGGAATAAGTGAGAGATAAGTTGTGGGAAATTTTATATTGACGGAGAGTGTTAGTGGGTGATTATGCTTGGTGTTGGAGTGGTTATTTTAATGATATTCAGTGTTGTGAAGAGAGAAGAGGGTGTCAAGTGCTTCTATCTATTGATATATCTTTTGATGAGTGTATACATTACTTGGAAATGTTTGAGAACCAAAGTACTAGTTATTTCCATACTTGGAGTAATGAAAGAACTACTAATTTTATTTCTAGTAAGATTGTCAGAATTTTGACTAATGGAGTTTGGTACTCATAGTATAAGTCAAGAATTTTAGTTCATACTTCTAGGATTTCTTATCATACACCTACTGTACTTACTATACTAGGTCACGTTAAAAAGATACATATGTCTTTAAAGTTCTTCAATATATGGACTCAACAAAAAGAGTTTCGTCATGTAGCTTAGAAGGCTTGAAGTTTGAAATATATGGTACTTTATGTTTTAGATTGTTCAAAAATTAAAGGAGGTGAAAAGACTTCTAAATGTCGTCAATAAACAATATTTTAGTCATTGAAATAATGAAACTGAGAATTTTATAAATGAGTTATATGTTGTACCTAAATCAGTGTTAAATGGGGGATTTGACCGTCAGAAAAGAGTGAAGGAGTTCAGTGCTCATCTTGAGAATTTGCATGGAATTGAGAATAATTTTTTTACAACAAAATTATAGAGTGTAGTAGGCTTAGGAGAGCGATTGTGGCATAATATTTTAGTATAAAATCATAAAATCTAGAATGATCAGAATTAGGATATCTTATTTATGTTTACATAGTCACTATAGTGTTAAGAATATAGAATATAGGATATAGAATGAAGGACTACCATTTTTAAATAGTCACATGGGCAACTATTTTTTACCATTAACTGGTGAGTATTAGATTTATGCGCCTCTTCCATGACACCTAAGGCGATAGAAAAAAACGCCCAATATATTTACTAGGCATAGGCGGTTGGGTGGCGAGTTGTCGTCTAGGCGGGAATTTCTACTTCATAGTCTATATTACATTTGGATTGCTATCTTTCAAGATAGAAGCTTGAAATTGGAGGAGATGGGGTATCTTATTGTTGTGAATGTCAGAGAGATATTATGAATTAAGAGCAGATTTGTTGATAGTATAAGTATAAGGATACTGACTATGATGTGGGGATTGGGTGGCAATCATAAAGATTTGGGGGTTGTGAGTGATAGAGGTTTAGTGTTGGAGTTAAATGCATATTAGGGTGTTCTTTATAAATTTTTGGGGTGAAATATGATTTATAATTAATGTGAATGGTCATTGTGTAATTTAGTGCAAGCAGATGGGCAATAAATGATGAGGATGCATGGTTTTGTCTATTGGAGATACATGGACTAGAGTAAAATTTATTATAAGAAGAAAGATAGTCGGTTTCATTCACTTTAGTTTCTCAATAAATTGGAGAGCCACTTTGGACTTGGAATCATTGACTCGGTTCAAACCTCTACCTCTTAAAAGGAGAAACAAGGCCCTGCCCAGTTTAGTTCACTTTAGTTTCTTGTAGTTGTTTCCATATAGTCAACTTGTATTAGTCCTTTTCTTTTCTTTTTTTTTTTGTCAGAAAAAAAAAATAAAGTAGGGTTTAGAATTATTACACGGATATGACAAAAAAGAAAAGGAACCAATAAGCAAAAAATCAAGCCAACCACTGAGCTTAATGTCGCATCTAATGCATTTTGCCAAGGCATCAACAACTTCATTAAAGTTTCTACCAGTGTGACAACTTTCTACTTTGGGAAGCGGATAAGCCATCCCTCAATTTCGTCAAGGATAGGTCGCACTCTCCAGTGGATACTGGTCTTTTTATGGATACTTTGAGTTTTCAAGGTTATCAGAGTAGAAATAAAAACTCTGAAGATTGAAATCAGCAACTTATCTCATGGCTTAAAGGACCGCTTATCTTTCACCTTCGATACAATTTCTCATAAAATATCTTCTCATAACTTTGTGGATTATTTCCTTTTTTATCGCCCGCAATAGAACCACTTCTGCAGGTTCCCATTCTTCATAGAAGGATGCATCATTGATCCATATGTAATTTGCATAGTCATGTAAGATAGGGTTTTCCATATCCGAGTTGTTATCCTCTTTATCCATAGATTCATGGTTATTGGAAGAGCGTTCATAGGATGAACCAAAGCGATCGACGATAAGAGAGTTAGTTTTATTCGTGTTTTTGAAGATTGACCACTTCTTATTATCAAAGAAAACTTTAATTCTAGCTTTCGAGATATTCCAGACTCTGTAAAGAATGATGGTGGTGACAGTCCTTTTGTCTCATCTGTTGGAAGCAAAATTATTGATTGTCTTAGTCAGCCACTTAGCAAAGGATAGTTCAGATTCACGATCAACTTGTATTAGTCAAAGTAGTAGTAAGATCCATAGTCTTTTAATTTTGACTTTCTACTCTCATTGTAATAGTTTTAGTGGTTGAACTATAATAATATCTTTCTTGCGTAACAAAAATACTGTAGCATTTTTATGATAAAAAAATTAAACAAAAAATACAGATACAAGATATTGAAATATATTAACTTGTATAAAAGAAAAACAAAATGTAATCTTGTATGTACATTTATTTGAAGTCAATAGTTGGTAGAAAGTAGGAAGGTGAATTTATTTCATTTTAGATAACACCTACAATTTATAATATAATTGACCAAAGAAAACAATTTAGAAGTAGGTGAATTCCACCAATTATATTTCCTAGTTGAAAAAAAACAAAATCCACCATAAAGGTTTCTCGAAAAATTACGATGCACAAGTTCTAGGGGTCCACCTGACATTGGAAAAATTTATTCTTTGCCCTTCATACACACTTAAAATTACAAATGCTCGAATTTTAATTCTCGTCTCAAAACTTGTTTTACAGAATTCTAATACAAAACAACCCCTTTGACTTTTACATTTATATTTTTTTTTCGATAAAAAACATAAAAATATAATAAAATAAAATATTACAAGTTTACTAGACAAAACTAAAAAGATTTAATTCATCCTAGTTTGCCTACTACAAAGCGGTATCTTACTAAAAAGTATCCCTAACTGATCAACCATATTTGTTGCATTATTCACCCACCTAAACTATCTAGCTAGACAATCACCCATCGTGTTCAATGTACTTCGAATATGATGAAATCTAATCAACAGATCAAATTCTATATCCTTGTGAATATTGAACAAAATAGTTTTCATAGACCATCCAGAACTTGTAAACTTTGTAATACCCTAAATGACTTTAAGGTTAAAAATCGACCAACATTTATATCCAAAGGGTCAATCAATTATTCATTTGGGATGGCTCTAATTGGAATGATCCTCTAATCAATACAATTTTTATATTGTGACGACTGAACCTATTACTTTAATAGTATTTTATATGATTGATAAGTAAGATAAGCCTCGTTTATCTCTATGCAACAAATGGTGTATACTCTACAAAAACTGGATATCATGTTATTGATTTTATGGATGTTGAAAAGAACGTAAACACTTCTTTATCGAGGACATCTAGAGACCATTCCTTTTAGAAATTTATTTGGAATGCAAAGGACCCAACAAATATCAGGGTTTTCCTATGAAAGTGTAGTAATGATGTTATCCTTGTAGGGCCTATTTGTTCAAATGTAAGTGCGCTACTTCTCCACAATTTAAATTTTGTGGTGCCTATGGTGGAAACTACTGAACATGTTATCATCTCTTGCTTGGGGAGTTGTACTATTTGGCCATATCTTCTATTAAACTTTGATTAACCAGAGGAAAAGGTTTGTTAAGTGATTATCTTACCATGATAATTGGAGCCTATGCATCCAGAGGTTGGATTGCAAGGCCGTTACGAGTTCATTTTTATTGTTGCTTGGAATATTTTGATTGCTTGAGTGAAGTTTCTTTTCAAAAATGAAAAATTTAAATCCAAATTCGATCATTCTTCTTGCCAACAACCTGGTGTCAGAAATTCTCAAAGAATCTTGGGACAACACTATTCATAGAGAACCACAACAACAATCGCCTCCTTTAAAAGGGGCCCCTTATCTAGCCAACAACATCGTTCTTAAGCTTCACAACGGTACTTCTTTTGTTGATACTTTCACTCATTTTTCCTTGCAGTAGTTGGTTCAAACAATAACTCAAATATGGTTTTTTGCGAGAGTAATATAACTTCGTGTGAATTGGCCATTAAAGGTGAGGTAGGGGATGTCCTTATTGGGTGTCGTATTGTAGATAAGGGAGCGTCGTTTATTCCACTAACTGTTATGGGATTGTCAAGACTTTGAATCCACACCAAACGCTAACTTGAAAAAAAAAATCCTCTCATGCATAATATCTGAAACATTATTTCACCCATTATATCTTTATTATGCATACTTTTAGTTTTAGAAATAGAGCGACTAACTTACTGCCTAGGTGTTTTAGGTTTGATCCCCTCATAAAAAACCGATCATCGGTTTCTCAAACCTATTTTGATTAAATCAATAGGATGATAATGTAATTATTTTGGAATCGGTTGTATTATTTGTATCTTTATTTATTTAAATAACTCTTTTTGATAAAAAAAATCAATGTAAGAAAAGTAAATTGTAAAACTATTATCTTATTTAAAAGGTAAGTTCAATTTTAAACCACTCTTCCAAAACATCTCATTTTTTGTTCATATTACTCATATTTTTTTCTTTTACCAATTTCACTAATTTAATTATAAATTAATAGAATCTAAGAATAATTTGGATTATTAAAAGAATAATATTTGGTTTAAAATAACATTTTAAAAGAGTGATTTACAATTAATTTTATCCTATAAATAAGGGTTATTTTTGGAATAACTCACATGGATGATATTTTTTTTATTTAAGTAAACTTTATATTGATAATGGGATTAATTAAAATAGTAAAATCGAAGGGCTGAATTGGAAAATAATTTGAAGGCATTATTGACGTTGAGTTTCTTTAATTTTTCTCCTTTTTTTTTTTTTTTTTGTTCTAATCTTTGCCTTTGCTCCATACTCCATACACTTTAATTTCAAGACGGTTGATGATGGTGGAGAATGCTTCCAGAGTGGCGACGGTTTTCTTGTTTAGAAGAGCGGCTTGGTGGGAAGGTGAGTGTGAGGAGATTTTGTTTTTTTGTTCGAATTTGAAGATGATTTTAATTTTTATGAGTTTTTGAGGAATTAAAGAAAAATTTGAACTAAAAAGAGATGAAGAAAAATAATAATATTAGATAATTGATTGTAATATAAATGGTATGTTTGGTATTTTGTTTTTCTTTTTAGTGTTAAATAATAAAGATATTAGGTAATTGATTGTAATATCGATGGTATATTTAATATTATTTTTTTGTAAATAGGTAATGAATAATTAATGGTAATAATGAGAGTCTAGAAATAACCACCACTTATGTAGAAGATCTAGACTGTTAAATTTTATTTATAATATAATTTAAAGATATTAGGTAATTGATTGTAATATAGATGGTATGTTTAGAATTTTTTATTTTTTCGTAAATAGTTAGTAAATCATTAATGGTATTGATGATAAGTGGGGTCAGAAATGATCCTGACCACCACTTATGTAGAAGATCTGGGCCGTTAAAAAAACTTTGTAATATAGTATAGATGTTTAGTATTTTGTTTTTTTATAAAAAATAGGTAGTGAATAATTAATGGTATTAATGATAAGTGGGGTCAGAAATGATCTTGACCACCACTTATGTAGAATATCTGGACCGTTAAAAAAACTTTGTAATATAATATAGATATATGGTTAATAGTTGGTAGTTGGTAGAAAGTGTGAATGTGAATTTATTTTATTTTAGATAACAATTCAAATTAATAAAACAATCTAACCAAAGAAAAATGATAAAATAAGGTGAATATTGACAAACTCCGCCATTTTTATCTTCGGTCTAAAAAAAAGACAAAGTCCACCATAAAAAACTACGAGGCCATATATTTTAAGGGTCCACCAGGTATTGGGAAAATTCAGTGTTTGCCCTTCATACACACTTACAATTACCAATGCTCGGATTTTAATCATTGCCTTATAACTTGTTTTAAGGGATTCTAATACAAAACAACCTCTTTTACTTTTATGTTTATATTTTTTATGAAAAAGAACTTAAATATATAATTACATATACTATTACAACCAGTTGGATTTAACTCAACTAGATAGAGCCTTGGTTATTCTTCTAGGCGGTACAGGTTCGAATGGTGTCAATGACACCGAGTCCAAAATTGGCTCTCCCATGTAACAAAAAAAACTATTACAAGGTTACTAGAAAAAATTAAAAAAAATTAGCCCATTGTTAATTGTCTATCGCAAACCAATGGTTAGACAAGCAACCACTTGTTCAATCTTCTTGGGATATATGATGAAATGTAATAAACTAATAAAATTATATATCCTTGTGAACTTTGAGCAAAATAAGTTCAATAGGCCATCTAGAATTTGACAATTTTGTAATACCGTGGATGACTTTAAAGTTGTTAGCGCAAATGACTTTACTCAATCTATGATATATCCTCACCAACTGTGTAGCTTGGAGAACAACATAAACTTCTTCTTCAACTACCAAATCAAAATATATAACATTCAAATTTTATTTACATATAATATTTCTTTAATTAATACAAATCACCACAATTTTCTGTTAATTCCCATTAGTTACGAAAGAAAGTATAGAAAAAATGATATTTGAATCATTTTCCAAAATATTATCATTAACAACACAGGTAAAATCTTGAGTAACATCATTCCCATCTGAAGTATCTCTATGCCCATAAATCTCATTCATGAGCTTATTAACTACAGATATCACCTATTTTCCATCAATCCCGATATTTTCACGGATACTCTTTATTTTCATTTTTTTAAATCTACCACAACAATATAAGAATGTAATATATGACCATTTAAAGTTCACATCTATGCTTAGAGTATACATCTATAATGTTTAACAACCAATGTCTTATAGTATATGTATTACATTAATCTATATAAATTTTTAAATTTGATAATGCCCAAAATTTTGTATTTTTATAGATAAAACAACAAAAGATGCCCCACAAACTTATATATATTAAGTGCCGTTAAAATATGATTAGAAAATGGTACACAGAGAAAATATCTAGAAGTAATATTACAAAGTTCCAAAGAAAAAGTACAACGTGAAAATTATATTTATTTTTTTGTCATTCGAAAAATTATATTAAAATACTATAATAAATTCATTATATTTAGAAGTACATTCATTTTATAACTAAATTAACTTAAAAGTTCATTAATTTAATGTGAAGATGGTTATTTTCATACTTCTCATTTGATTGGATTAGTTAAAAGATGATATTCTCATTACATTGGAAACATAACTACTTACTAATGGTTCTAATATTAATCACTTCTTTAATTTCTCACTAAACACAATCAATTAATTTTGGAGACGGTACACAAATTATTATATCCTACAAAGGGTTTAATAATATAATTAGGTTTCCAATTTATAGAATTGTTTTCCTATTGATAAATATGTTTCGGCCCAAAATTTTTGTTGTCTCTCGAATGTATTATATCTCCATACATAATGTATCGTATAGGACTTCAACTCAAGTAACTTTTTCCAAGCTTATAGCACACGAGATGAGAGTCCATTTTAATTCCAACTGTGTAATGTCTTATATTTCCATCGATATCCTTCCATCAACACAGTCAAGTCTAATGATATTCAGTGTTGTGAAGAGAGAAGAGGGTGTCAAGTGCTTCTATCTATTGATATATCTTTTGATGAGTGTATACATTACTTGGAAATGTTTGAGCACCAAAGTACAAGTTATTTTCATACTTGGAGTAATAAAAGAACTACTAATTTTATTTCTAGTAAGATTGTCAGAATTTTGACTAATGGAGTTTGGTACTCACAGTATAAGTCAAGAATTTTAGTTCATACTCCTAGGGTGTCTTATCATACACCTATTGTACTTACTATACTAGGTCACATTAGAAAGAAACATGTGTCTTTGAAGTTTTTCAATATATGAACTCAACAAAAAGAGTTTCGTCATGTAGCTTAGAAGGCTTGAAGTTTGAATATGGTACTTTTATGTTTCAGATTGTTCAAAAATTAAAGTAGGTAAAAAGACTTCTAAATATTGCCAATAAACAATATTTTAGTCATTGAAAAGATGAAATTGAGAATTTTCTAAATGAGCCATATGATGTACCTAAATCAGTATTAAATTGAGGATTTGATAGTCAGAAAAGAGTGAAGGAGTTTAGTGCTTATCTTGAGCATTCTCATGGAAGAGAGAATTGTTTTTTTACAACAAAATTATAGAGTGCAGTAGGCTTAGAAGAGTGATTGTGGCATAATATTTTATTATAAAAACATAAAATCTAGAATGATCTAAAAAGGAGGGATCAGAAATAGGATATCTTATTCATGTTTACATAGTCACTTTAGTATTAAGAATATATAATATAGGATATAGAATGAAGGGCTACCACTTTTATATAGTCACATGGGAAACTATTTTTTACCATTACCCGGTGACTATTAGAGTTATGCGCCTCTTCCATGACACCTAAGGCGATAGACAAAAATGCCCAACAGTTTTACTAGGATAGGCGGTTGGGTAGGGAGTTGTCGTCTAGTTGGATCTAGGCGGGAATTTCTACATCATATTTTATATCACATTTGAATTGCTATTTTGCAAGATGGAAGCTTGAAACTAAATGAGATGGGGGATCTCATTGTTGTGGATGTCAGAGAGATATTATGAATCAAGAGCAGATTTGTTAGTAGTATAAGTATAAGAATACTGACTATGATATGGGGATTGGGTGGAGACCATAAAGATTTGGGGGTTGTGAGTGATAAAGGTTCAGTTTCGGTATTAAATGCATATTAGGCTGTTCTTTGCAAATTTTTGAGGTGAAATATGATTTATAATTAATATGGATGGTCTTTGTGTAATTTGGTGCAATCAGATGGGCAATTAATGATGAGGATGCATGGTTTTGTCTATTGGAGATACATGGACTAAAGTAAAATTTATTATAAAAAGAAAGCTAGTCGGTTTATTACTTCACTTTAGTTTTTTTAATACATTGGAGAGCCACTTTGGACTCGGAATCATTGACTCGGTTCGAACCTCTACCGCTTAGAAGAAGAACCAAGGCCCTGACCAGTTGAGCTAATCCAATCTGGTTTAGTTCACTTTAGTTTCTTGTAGTTGTTTATATATAGTCAACTTGTATTAGTCCTTTTATTTTCTTTTTTTGTCAGAAAGATATAAAGTTAGGATTTAGAATTATTACACGGATATGATAAAAAAGAAAAGGAACCAATAAGCAAAAATCAATCCAACCAGTGAGCTTATTGTCGTGTCTAACACATTTTTCCAAGTCCTTAGAAACTCCATTAAAGTTTTTAACAGTGTGAGAACTTTCCATTTCGGGAAGCGGGTAAGCCATCTCCCAATGTCGTCAAGTATAGGCCGCACTCTCCAATTGATACTGGTCTTTTTATAGATACTTTGAGTTTTTAAGGTTATCAGAGTAGAAATAATAACTCTCAAGATTGAGATCAGCAGCTGATCTCATGGCTAAAAGGACCGTCCATCTTTCACATTCGATACAATTTCTCATAAAACATCCTCTCGTAACTTTGTGAATAATTTCCCGTTTTTATCTACCGCAATAGAACCCACTACTGCAAGTTCCCATTCTTTAGAGAAAGATGCATCATTGATCCAGATATAATTTGCATCATCACGTAAGATAGGGTTTTCCATATCCTAGTTGTTATCCTCTTAATCCATAGATTCATGGTTATAGGAAGAGCGTTCATAGGAGGAACCGAAGAGCTCGACAACAAGAGAGTTAGTTTTATTCTTGTTTTTGAAGATTGGCCACTTCTTGTTTTCAAAGAAACCTTTCGCTTTAGCTTTCCAGATATTCTAGACTGTGTAAAGAATGATGGTGGAGACAGTCCTTTTGTCTCGTCTGTTGGAAGCGAAATTATTGATTGTCTTAGTCAGCCACTCAGCAAAGGATAGTTCATATTCAAGATCAACTTGTATTAGTCAAAGTAGTAGTAAGATAAATAGTCTTTCCTTTTGACTTTTCTACTCCCAGTGTAATAGTTTTAGTGGTTGAGCTATGATAATATCTTTATTGCGTAACAAAAAAAATTGTAGCATTTTTATGATAAAAAATTTAAAAAAATTCAGATACGAGATATCGAAATATATTAACGTGTATAAAAGAAAAATAAAATGCAATCTTGTAAGTACATTTATTTGAAGTCAATAGTTGGTAGAAAGTAGGAAGGTGAATTTATTTCATTCTAGATAACACCTACAATTAATAATGTAATTGACCAAAGAAAACAATTTAAAAGAAGGTGAAAAATTATATATCTTCTAGTTGAAAAAAAAAACAAAATCCAACATAAATGTTTCACAAAAAATTACGATGCAGAGGTTCTAGGGGTCCACTAACATTGGAAAAATTCATTGTTTGCCCTTCATACACACTTAAAATTACAAATGCTCGAATCTTACTTCTCGTCTTAAAACTTGTTTTAAAGAATTCTAAAACAAAACAACCCCTTTTACTTTTACATTTATATTCTTTTTTCGATAAAGAACATAAAAATATAATAAAATAAAATATTACAAGTTTACTAGACAAAACTCAAAAGATTTAATTCATCTTGGTTTGTCTATTCCAAAGATATATCTTACTAAAAAAGATCCCTAACTGATCAACCATATTTGTTGTATTATTCACCCACATAAACCTTCTAGCTAGACAATCACTCATCTTGTTCAATCTACTTCAAATATGATAAAATCTAATCAACAGATCAAATTCTATATCCTTGTGAATATTGAGCAAAATAGTTTTCATAGACCATCCAGAACTTGTAAACTTTGTAATACCCTAAATGACTTTAAGGTTAAGAAATCGACCAACATTGACAGGTCAATCAATTATTCATTTAGAATGGCTCTAATTGGAATGCTCCTCTAATCAATACAATTTTCATATTATAACGATTGAACCTATTACTCTAATCGCATTTTATATGATTGATAAGTAAGATAAGCCTCACTTATCTCTATGCAACAAATGGTGTATAGTCTACAAAAACCGGATATCGTGTTATTGATTCTATGAATGTTGAAAAGAACTTAAACACTTTTTCGTTGAGGACATATAGAGACTATTCCTTTTAGAAATTGATTTGGCATGCAAAGGACCCAACAAATATCAGGGTTTTCCTATGAAAGTGTAGTAATGATGCTATCCTTGCGGGGCCTATTTGTTCAAATGTAAGTGCGCTACTTCTCCACAATTTAAATTTTGTGGTGCCCATAATGGAAACTACTGAACATGTTATCATATCTTGCTTGGGGAGTTGTACTGTTTGGCCACGTCTTCTATTAAACTTTGATTAACCAGAGAAAAAGGTTTGTTTAGTGATTGGCTTACCATGATAATTGGAGCCTATACATACAGAGGTTGGATCGCAAGGTCGTTACGAGTTCATTTTTACTGTTGCTTGGAATATTTTGATTGTTCGAATAAAGTTTCTTTTCAAAAATGAAAAATTAGAATTCAAATCTGATCATTCTTCTTGCCAACAACCTGGTGTCAGAAATTCTCAAAGAATCTTGGGACAACACTATTCATAGAGAACCACAACGACAATCGCCTACTCCAAAAGGGACCCCTTATCCAGCCAACAACATCGCTCTCACCCTTCACCTTCTTTTGTTGATACTTTCACTTATTTTTCCTTGCAGTAGTTGGTTCGAAAAATAACTCAAATATGGTTTTTCGCGAGGGTAATAAAACTTGGTATGAATTGGCCATCAAAGGTAAGGTAGTGGATGTCCTTACTAGGTGGTGTATTGTAGATAAGGGAATGTCGTTTGTTCCATAACTGTTATGGGATTGTCAAGACTTTCAATCGGCACCCAACGCTAAATGAAAAAATTTGTCCGCTCATGCAAAATATCTGAAACATTATTTCACTCATTATATCTTTATTAGGCATACTTTTAGTTTAAGAAATAGAGAGACTAACCTTACTGACTAGGTGTTTTGGGTTTGATCCCCTCATAAAAAACTGATCATCGGTTTCTCAGTCCTTTTTTATTAAAGCATTAGGATGATCGATAATGTAATCATTTTGGAATTTGTTGTACTCATCTTTCTTTATTTAAATAACTTTTTTTGATAAAGAAAAATCTGAAAAGTAAATTGTACAAATATTATCTTATCTAAAAGTAATTTCAATTTTAAACCACTTTTCCAAAAAATCTCACTTTTTGTTCATATTACTCATATTTTTTTCTTTTAACAATTTCACTAATTTAATTAGAATTTAATAGACTCTAAGAATAATTTGGGTTATTAAAAGAATAATATTTGGTTTAAAAAAACATTTTAAAAGAGTGATTTAAAATTAAATTTATCCTATAAATAAAGGTTATTTTTGGAATAACTCACACGGATGATATTTGTTTTAATTTGAGTAAACTTTATATTTATATAATGGGATTAATAAAATTACTAATCGAAGGGCTGAATTGGAAAACAATTCAAATGCATGAGTGACGTTGAGTTTCTTTAATTTTTCTCCTTTTTTCTTTTTTGTTCTATTCTTTGCCTTTTCTCCATACACCATACTCCATAGTCCATTCACATTAAACCACTTCGGACCAAAAATAAAAATATTTAACTTTTTTTTTTGTCAAAAAAAACATTTAAATTTCTTTTTTGTCAAAAAAAATATTTAAATTTTCCTTTTTGTCAAAAAAAAACATTTAAAGTTTCTTTTTTATCAAAAAAAAAACATTTAAATATTCTTTTTTGTCAAAAATAACATTAAAGTAGAGTCGGATCATTTAATATGGACAAGCCCTCCTCGTTTTCCCATCTACCTATATATAGCCCCTCTTACTATTAACATGTACTCACTCATCTCACAGAGCTCATACTCTCGTAAGAAAATAAACCCATCAAATTTCTTGTTTTACTTGTAACTTTCCGTTACTCACTATGGACGGCAATTCTGTAGCTAAGAGTGACAACGTTAACGATCAAGGTTGGGAAACGGTGTCGTACCATAAGAAAAACCGTAATTCCCAGCCGTTAACTGCTTCCGATGTCTTTTCCGGCGGCTACAACACTGGTGAATGGTGGGCCGATGAAGATGTCAACGACACACCATGGGAAACTTCTGACGAGACACCATGGGAAGCTCCAGAAGCTGAGAAACCAGCTGAAGATGTTGTCGGAAATAATGACAACGCTGTTAACGCCGTTAACGGCAACGGTACGGAGGTAGCCGATGCATCGGCGGTGGAGAATCAAGTTACTGATGACGTGAAGAAAACTAAGGCCAAAAAATCTAAGGTTACTGTTGCTCAAGCTGCATCTCAGATCAACGCTTCCGATCTCGCTTCATTCCTTGCTGAAATTACTGTAAGTATTTACATTTACTGTCTATTTTCACATATTGCTAAAAAAAATTAAAATAATTAATAATTCTGTGTTTTTTTCAGGTGTTTTATGACAACAATCAAGAGATCCAGCTGATGCGTTTTGCAGACTACATCGGAAGTGCGTTCGGAAAAGTGACCTCAGCTCAGTTCCCATGGATGAAAATTCTCAAAGATGCTTCAGTCACAAAGATGGCTGACGTAAGAATCTTTATTATCTTCCAAAACTTATTTATTTTATTAATTATAAGCAAAACTTGTGCATACCTAAGAGATCTAACGTTGAATGACATATATATGTGGCTAAAAAAACTTTTTTTTTACATGCAATCATTAACTCATCTAAATCTGAATCAATTATTTGTGAAAAATTACCCATTTAAAATGCTATTATATTGCAAGCTTGATTATAATATTTAGTTGTATATTGATCTATATAAGCATGTTAATCGAAAGATTTGATGATAATTTTTTCGAAATACTAGATAGTATCCTTCTATGTGCCTTATGTTCCTAAATTTTATTTAATTATTTTTTAAATCCGTACAAGTTTGAGTATATAGTGTTAATTGTATAGCATTGGAAATTGTGTTTTGTGAAATACCCTTTGTCTCAAGTACACCTCCACACACACCTCCACACAGGGTGTATTAATTAATAATTTAATATATGTTTTTTTTTGGAATAAAACTTGGGGTATATTTGTTAATCTTTGAAACCTAATTTGTATATGTAATAATTTTAAATAAATAATGGATCAATTTTCTAAATTTTTTGCTATATTAAATATTTGTTAATTAATTTTATAAAAGGCAATAAATGTATTAAATTACTTTATACCTAAATTGATGGTAATTAATTCCTGTCTATCTTTTTTCAGATTCCTGTTGCCCATATATCTGAACAAGTTTATAAGACAGCTGAGGAGTGGCTGAGTCATCACTCTGTTGATGTACTTGGACCTTTTGT
The DNA here is from genome assembly GCA_029959085.1 of Nemophila menziesii. Lineage (NCBI taxonomy): Eukaryota > Viridiplantae > Streptophyta > Magnoliopsida > Boraginales > Hydrophyllaceae > Nemophila > Nemophila menziesii. The sequence goes on along the minus strand of JARWIR010000001.1, from coordinate 142,486,547 downwards.
GAAGTGGTCCTTAGATAACATTCTAGAAGGTATTCCCATTCAACAAGGAGCTAAGGGATCGAAAAAAGCTGTACAACAAGCTCCTTCAAAATCTAAGGTACAAATATATATCTGTGATGCATGGTTTGAGATCATGACCAGATCTAGACTAAGTTCTTATGTTTTGATGATACAATGTAATAATATTAACATATTTTAGGACCCTTAATAAACCCAAATAATATAATTTGAAAAATTAGACTTAAAAAAAGATAAATAACGTCTAGTTCAATTAATCTATATAATAAAACACAATTGGACATCGGAAGGATCTAGATTAAATCAGATAAAAATAAAAAAGAGGTCAACTTTTTGACGTGTAATTATATTATTAATTTTAAATTTATACATTTCTTTTAATTAATACACGTTTTAAATTCACATTTTTAGTTTTACTTTTTTCTTTTTTCTTACACACATTTTTATTCATAAATTTTTATCATTTAAAGAATTTAGACATTTTAAATGACTAACTTTTTATTATGAAATTGTTTTTTCATTTACTTTTTTATATTATACTTTCGGATACCTACATAAATAACAGTTTCAAATAGTCCAAAATTTTCAAAATTTAAAACCAAACATAACAAAAAATAAATTCTTAGAAAAACAATTGAATTAGCCTATTTTTTTATAGAGACTTTTGTTTTAAAAAAAATCTTAGTCCCTGAAATCTCAAGACCCCGCTATTTGAAATACATTTTGTAGATAAATAAAATCTTATTTTGAATTATTTCGCATGGAAAAATTAATTATGTAATAATCGTGAACCTTGTAGGTTGCTTTTTTTGTGATTGCGGCCATGGTGTTAAGGCTCAAGCCGGAAGTTTTCATTGATTATCTTCTACCGATCGTAAAAGCAAACAGAAAATATCAGGGATCGGAGAAAATCACTCTTTATGCATGGATGATAGTTCAGGTATATTTTTTTATTTTAATATTCAAGTTTGTAAATATCATTATCTAGTAAATTAATCTAATAATTAAAATTTCTAGGCATCCAAAGGAGATTTGATCGTGGGGATGTTTTCATGGATAAATTTCCTATTACCCATGCTTAGTGAATCGCACGATACTAATCCTCGCTCCAAAGAGTTGATTGTGCAGTTGGTGGAAAGGTAATTATTTTTAGTTTTCTTTTTCTTTTTTTATTTTATTTTATTTTATAGTATTCTTATAATCCATGTTTGTGCAGAATGTTAGCTACCCCTAAGGCTAAGACCATTCTTATGAATGGTCCCGTGAGGAAGGGAGAACGAGTAGTGCCTCCCGTGGCACTAGACCTGCTAATGCGAGCTACTTTTCCCGAACCTTCAGCTAAACTTGAGGTAAGCTTTTGTTAAGTTTAAGCATTTTTTCTGTTAGTATTAAAAGTTTTGTTTATGATTTTCTTTTAGTTAACGGAAAGATTAGAAGCTGTGTATCCAACTTTAAAAGACGTAGCTCTGGCTGTTTCACCGGGTAGTAAAGCGATGAGGCAACTGACTCAAAAAATGCTGGTGTTTGCTATGAAAACGGTTGGAGAAGGTAAACATTTACTTTTGTATAAATAATTATTTTAGCTTTCTTATGTGTATATTTATGTTTTTCTTTTCCAGCTCCGGATGAGCTGTCAAACGAAGCGACTCAGCTTTTCTTTTGGTGTTTGAGACAAAACCCAGATTGCTACAAACAGTGGGTAAGCAAACCAAACCTATTATTTATTTAAATTAAATTTAAAATTAGATATGTTACTTTTTTTTTGCTTATTGATTGTATTATATACTGAAAACAGGATATAATTTATCTGGAGAACGTGGAAGCCAGTGTTGTAATTATGAAGAAACTGTTAGATGAAACTAAAGAGGATGGTGTGAACGAGGTGTTAAAGTCAACTTTGAAGGGTTTTTTAGTCAAGGTAAACATGAGATAAACTTAAGGGAAGATATTTTTATTTTGTATGAATATTTTAAATTTAACTTTTATTTTTGTATGGCCTTGTAGAACGAGAAAGCAATTTGCGCTGGTGAAAATGTTGAAACCTTGAAGAGTTCAAGTATTTATTGTAAGATGTTGCTTGGTGGTGAAGAAGAGTCTCCTGGAGGAGAAGAAGAAGATGGAGAAGAAGGAGAAGAAGGAGAAGATGGAGGAGAAGATGGTAATTGGTTGAAGAATCTGATTCTCGTTACTGTTGCAGTTGCGCTTTTTGCGGTTTTGTTTTCCGAAGTTATGAAGTTTGTTGTGGATGTGAAGAAACATTTGGATGATTAGAACTTTAAGTAAACCCTAGGATAGACTGAGAGATGGCGAGAACAAGTTTGTGTTATTGTTGAAAAAAATGTTTGTTTTGTTTTTAAGTGTAACTGTTACAGTTTGTTGTTCGTTGTTAACTGTTGGAAGCTCGTTTAATTTGAAGCATTTTCTCGCAAGTTTCTCTCTTGTTTAATTTCTTGTGTTTTTTTATTATTACTTTTATTATATATTGGATTAAACCCTATTTGCAGAATTTGCTACATCTTAGGAGATCGTGGTGTGATGGTGGAGCCAGAATTTACAAGTATTTACGATTAACATGAGTTTTCGGTGGGCCGGGTTGAAACAAGTACTTATGTCCAAGGATTATTTGTGAAGAAAGCGTGAAGACAACCTTTTAGCTTCTTCGTGGATATTCTATTTGTTTTCCTTGTATTAATCTTCTACTTAATGGAGTAATTAACTGACTAATTAGGCTTAAGTCCAAGTCAAGTGAGAAAGCCCATTTAGCAAAAAGTGAGAATAATGAGTTAATTATCTACCATATTCCAAATTCCAACTGCCTTTACCAGAATAGAGCCCTCTAGTGAGATTTTCTACTAAAAAAAAGGGAATCTCAATTTAGATATATAGGTAGGTTAGTTAGTTTTCCCAAGTTATTAAATCAAATCTTTGATATATACCTTATTAGCAAAATTTATGGGAGGTTGATGGACTTAATTAGTGTTATTAAACTTTAATTAGATTGAACATAAACTACATGAAGCTAGAAGGAGTATACCAAAATATTAGCCATGGCCGGGATATTAAAGTGACCCCTTATGAATGGAAACAAGATTAGTACAAGTGAAGTAATGTATTGAGGGAGGTACGTACCATTTAGTCATTAAGAGCACATATATAATACATTTGTCATTTTATTAACTCTCATGAGTATCTTCTATCAGTTTATACTTTATATATGTGTGTATGTATTGGAGAGCTAGCAAGTAGGAAATTATACGAGTGTGTAGAGATCAATATTAACAATTTAATCTTGAAGTGATATGTAGCTTGAGGGTGACACTGTCCACTAGTACTTTGCTAGCTTGAAACCAGCTGGACTACAATAGCTACATTTATATGCATGACTACTAAAATAACCAAAAGAGATGAAACTTCCTAGCAAGAATCTTATGAACTAAAGTTTGACATAGACCAAGAAAGGAAAACATCTGCAATATGAATGTGCAGGTCATATTAAATTCACCTTTTACCTACTATTTGATTTCTTTTACCCACACCCCCTTGTTACTAACCTTAAGATAAACTTTTCTAAAATATTCTTTATGCTTCCATTATTTACATTTTGAGGGAAAAAATATCCAAGCGTTTTCTTTGAGAAGTTCTTGGAAGAGAGTATCGATTTGGATATTTGAAATTATGCCAGAATTTGATTGTGCATGAGATATGCAACTAGGAAGTACGGAGTATTCAGTATAGTGATACTAGTATAACTTGGTGGATTTGCAACTTTTGGTAAATGAATAATGTTTAAGCAATACATTCTTTACTCAATGATCAAAGCTTTTTTAATTTTTCAGCAAGTTCGAATGATTCTATTCTTTTAATTTACAGTTTAGTTTCTTTACCTCATTGATTATATGTTTTTCGTAGAAGCTTCATGAATTATTTATGATTGATGAAATGTATAGTTAGAAAAATGAATTATTTGTGGCTTAAATTGGCTTGTTATCAAACTGTCTTTTGTTAGCTCAACCTGAACTGTTTATTCTATCAAATGATTTTGTACAAGTTTTGCTTGAAGAATCGGAACTATTTATTAATAATTGATGCTCTTCTTAAAATACTCTAATTGTCGGATAATTCTTTTTAACATTTCATTTGGTCCATAATCATTTCATATTACGATTTTTTTTTAGGCAAAATGGTCTCTCATTTTGTAAACGTAATACTGTAATTTTCTTAACACTTTTAATTGGTTTTTTATATTTTTATTATATGAGGAACTTTGTTACTTTTTTCTCAAATAATAGTTATATTGATAGAGTGAAAAAATCGATCAATAGAATGATATGAACAACGATACTTTGGGCGTTCTTGGTGGTGTTCTTGCTAATCTGCTTTCGGTCGAGAGTAGTGATATGAAATCAGATGAAGGCAAGGATCACGGGGTGTGTGTTGTGCGATGGCGCTCTGGTGGTCAAATAAGTATTGAGATTGAGAACCAAGGAGAATAAATGTAGATTAATTCTGACTATAATATAACCACATGCATCAGGCCAAAATAACATCAATTTTAGTGTAAGAATATAAGCGATACCTTTTTAGGGGCATAGTATGGGTATTTATAGATAAGAAAACCTACTATACCTGGTTAGACTTTTGTCGTATCCTAAGAAAGGATCCTCGGAAGGTTGTATTTTCGGCCAGGTGGCGAAGTAGGATAGACTTCCATGGATTCTGTCCCGAGACCGTGTTAGACTTAGCATTTAAGGGAGGTGTAGGTCATCTAACTGATCTAGGTGGGATATGACTGTCACGCTCGACGTAGCATGGTCGAGCCTATCGATATCCCCTTAAATTCCGGTGGGGGGTCCCGACGATGCGTGGTCCCAACGATATTATAAAGGCCCGGCCAAGGAACTCATCTAATCTCAATAATATCGTTTTTATGGCACTTACTTTTGTACAAACATAAAGAGGCCTGTCAGTTTAATATTTTCTGGTTTAGTCTTGATTTATTTGACATATACGAGAGTTGTGCACTGTCACACATGATACGAGGGGTTAGGCCAATATTACCTCGAGAAGGCGAACCATCATTATTTTTCTATATATATGTGGTGTTTTTTTCATAGATTGTCATTCAAACTTTCCACTTTCCTTTAAATCACTTACGTTTTACGCGTTCTCTTCTTAGTTTTTCTATAGATATAAAGAAGTCATCTGGTGCAAACCGTTGCCTTGATGTAGGAGCATCAGAGAGTAAAAGTATCGGTCTTCTGCCTCCTCTTCCGATTCCGAGACCAGTTTAAATCCATGTCCGGCCATCAACCGATCAAAGTGAGTCCTCTCTCAAGGGATAAAGGTTTGATGGTAGTTCCCCCTATTCTAGGTAAAAGAGGTGGATGTTATCTCCAAATTTTCCCCAAGACTCTGGAAGTCTGTATCGAGGGACCTTCAAAAAAAGGGTTTCTTTTACATATCTAGTTTTTAATATGAAGAGAAAGAGGGTTTCAACTGCTGAAAGTGAAAAAATTACTGAGTTTCTAGATCAAGCTTTTGTTCACCTTGAAGCTTGGTTTAATTGGTTTATTACTACACATTCATGTACATATTTGACTCATAAATATTGAATATTACTTTATTAATGATTTATTATGTTTAGTATGAACAAGAAAGGATGTGAGTACATACTATTGGCATGGTAGAGATATTACGATAACACGAGAACTAAACCCAAAGGTTTATAAGTCATTTATTATTATTTTCATATAACTTCTTAATTTTTAATCTTACACTTTCTTAATTGTTAATGTTTAACCAGACATTATCTTCTGGATTAGATGATTATCCACGAGCATCTCACTTAAACAATGAAGAACGACACTTAGATCTTACGTGTTGGATTAATCTTGCAGGAAATTGTATGCATTCTATTTTTGAGCTTCTTCAAAAAGAAACTACCCTTGAAAAGGTACATATATATATATATATATATATATATATATATATATATATATATATATATATATAGTAGAGAGAGAGAGAGAGAGAGAGAGAGAGAGAGAGAGAGAGAGAGAGAGAGAGAGAGAGAAGTGATTAGTGTTCAGTGTTCAGAGAGAATGGTATAAAAGTAATGTGCCTACTAATGCAGGAATATAGCCTTACAACAAATATCCTCTAAGATTTCAAACTTAAAAACCAGGTACCAAATAAGAGAAATAATAGTATATTCTAATTTGATGTCAATATGACCTCATCAATGTTTGTTTGTTTGTTCACCACATGCACTTTGACAATGCCTCTGGGGATTATTTTGATTATGGAACTCATATAGAGAAGGTTCGTTTAAGTTGAAAATACTGGTGAATTAGAGATACGCAGTGAACTTACTATTACGTTAAGTTTCAAAAGTTTACCTTTTTACAATTTATTTGTTGAATAATTCCTAAAATGACACTTCTTTTATTTATAGGGATAGTGGTATTGGAATGACTAATCAGGAGCTTATTGATTGTCTCGGAACAATTGCTCAAAGTGGTACTTCAAAATTTATGAAAGCTATTAAGGTACTTTCACATATTATCTGTTTTTATTTTATTTTATTAAATCTGACTATTTTGGATTTTTCTTTGTTTAGGAAATTCAGGAAGCTGGAGCGGATGATAGTTTTATCGGTCAATTTGGTGTTGGATTTTATTCTGCATTTTTTGGTTGCTTAATAGGTGTATTTAACCTTTTAATTTATTTTCAATAGTGTGGATTTAATTTTAATTTATATATATTTTTTATAATTAAATTAAAGTATCAACAAAGAGTCCAAAATCAGAAAAGCAATAGGTTTGGAAGCTTAAGCTGAAAGTGATCCTGAAATCTTAATATGTTCAATATCTCTGTATGCCAATAAACACTCAGAGCATACGTAAGCTCATATTATAGATATAGGGACCAATAGTGCAATTTTCACATACTACAGGGACCTATAGTAAACTTAACTCAAAAAAGAAACATGGGATTTTCCCAAACCCCCTTAGGAGTCAGTGAAGTTTATGAAGATACTATACTAAAATGATACAATGGGTATCTAGATTTGCACGTTTGTTATAAATGTACCAAAATCCCCTTACTAGATATGGCTCATGTTGTATCTAAAGAAGATTTTTCTTCTTTTCAGGGGGATTTGACACGGACCATGCTGCTGCTAGGTAAGAATTTGACCCCTTTGAGAATTAATGGGTTCAGAGTGATTTGTGAATAATGTAATTCTTTTGCTTGGTTAATTATTCTTGTTTCATATTTCTGAGCATATGATCGCACTACACTTGTTTTTTGTGGAGTTGACGCAAATATAAATTTCCAATAAATGATCATGAAGAAGAAACGCTTCTAAATGTGTATCTAAATATGGTATTTTTTATTGTGTCTTTAATGGATTTCGTATTTCTCGTTATGTTTTATTGTGAAGGATATCTTGCTACGAAATAAGAGCATAGGACTGTACCCAAAGATTTCTTCAGATTTTGCTCAACTATAGAACCAGAGAAGTAGAGACGTTAATCCAAGAAAGAGAAATCATGTAGATTTTGCATTATTGAAGGTCTATCTTTTTTTTTCAAGATGGTCCTAAACTATGTGTTATTTGCTTGTTTAGTCCTCAAAATTTGAGTAGTACCCGAGCTCCTAAAATTTCATTTTCCCCTTCACCTTGTAAAGAAGAAGAAATTATATTTATTACATTATCGGACGTATAACACAACTTTGTTTAGTATAGAAACCTGTAATGCAATTTTTCCATAATATAGGGACCTATAATGCAATTTCCTATGGTAAAATGTAGGGTTTTTGGTTTTTAATATGGTGATCTATAGTTAAAATAAATTAAAATAAATATATAGAGTACACTACAACTGCTTTCATAGTACGGAGACATGTATTGCACTTTTTGCATAATACATGGACCTATACTGCAATTATCTCATAAATTAATACAATCTTATCCACCATTTTCAGGTATTCTTGCACAAATGAATAGTTCATTACAACCTGGTGAGAAAGTATTAGCCAAGAGATTCTGCTGAGCAAAGCCTGATCCGGACAACATGTAATACATAAAATAGCTTTTTATTTTTATATTTTATATTTTGGCGTTGTATTAAGAAAAATAGCGTTTAATTTTTTAAAATTTTATCTTTTGGTGTTGGTTAGTAATAAATTTCTTATTTATGAAATTTTCAACAAGATGTGGTGTTTCATTATAACTGCCACTAAGAATTTGTGGTATTTTAACAAAAACCACCATTTTTAGCATTTGTAGCAGTATTTTCAAACTGCCACCAAAACAATAGGTGGCTACTAACATAGTGGCGGTCTTTGTGGTGTTTGACCAAATGCCACAATGTTTTTGTGGCGGTTATAACCACCACTTTTTCTCTGTTTTTATAGTGTTAACTTGAATCCTTTGGCAGTAATTTTGACTTTGAAGAAGTACACACTTGAAATTTATGCTGTCAAAGAGGGAGATTTAGGATATTATTAATAATGCTACACAAAAAACGCTTATACTCGACAAATATGTGGCTACTTATAGTGAGAATACTAAATTACTTTCACGTGATTAAGAATTGGTTTTTCAGGAATCCAGGAAAGATTGTCTTGTATACTTTCAATATTTTTTTAGCTCGTCAAACATAAAGATACTAAACCACTAAGTCATATTGACTTGTAAATTTAAAGAATTATACTTTCAATTAGTATATAATGATTACTCTTCAACCAATCACAACACATATATTCACCAAATTTGTCGTGTTTACACTCAAGCGTGGAGATAAGATAATTATTGAAGCTCCTCTTTATAATGGTGAAGTTGTTAACTTAAAATTGGTCGTAAATATCGTAATTTGGTTGGTAAATATATATGTTTCTCTCTTAATATTTTTCTATCTCTTCCCTCTAGCTTCTCATTTTCTTCATGATAGTCATAGCCTCTAAATTGGCACTTTCTTACCAATCACTCTCCTTTTATCCGGTTTAGTGGGGGTTTCATCCCAAATCGTTGGTCCCTTGGACATTCTCATAAATTTGTTTAGATTCTCCTCCCATTTGTGTTGGTTTTTCTAGTTCTCATGTGGATCCTTCCTATTGCAGCATAAATTGATGATGAATGGGGGGTTTGAATATGACTAAAAGCCTTTTAAAAGGTTACATGTATCATCTGAGCAGAAACAAACTTGATTGACCATTTCCTTTCACAAATTTAATACTCGAAAGGTTTATCATCAAAATATCGATTACTTTGGTTTGTTTAATTCATACTTCCATTAGAAGTGTGCAATGATTATATTTTTGCATTATAGGTACCCTTTTTGTCTAGTTTTATTTTCCAACTTTCTAAAAGAGGGTGCTCAATATCATTTGTCCCTTTTGAAATATCAAGAGACTTTTTTCCTATTTTTTCCAATATTACCCCTACTTAAATAGTAGAAAGAGTATGGTAATATATAACCTCATGTATATTAATTAAAAGTAATTGTGTAAAAAATGAAAGTATTAGATACTTTTTTAAATCTTTGTACATAAAAAAGGTAGATATAGGGAATATCACTTTAGATATGTCAAGTTGGAATTACATTTATCATGGCATAATATATGTTTGTCATTAACCTTGTAGGTAAGAGTAATAAGGTATATATTAATGGAGAAATAAATTGGTATTCATTTATTACAAATTACTTTCTCCGTTCCTACATAATTGTTCACTTAAACTTTTATATAAATTAATTAATATAATTATTAAATTCTATATTACTAAATTACCCTCCATAAAGTGTCTTTGTAAAATCCTAGAGGCGGGTGGGGTGATAAGAATAAATGTAAGTTATACCTAATTGAAAACGAAAGGCTCGTAATTATAAGATATTGTTAGACTTGTAATATAAACTTTACTAAGAGATACTAAAGATATATAATCAGTTTGTATTATGCGTGAAACAAGTACTAAGACAAACTAGGATAAACTTAATTCAAGAGGGATCAAGATTGATATTTTTAAGACTAAGTAATTTAAACAAGTAAAGTTAGAATAACACTAAGGAGAAGTTTAAATTCGATTAAATGTTAGGATTAGTATTAAGGTCTTCAAAGTTAAACTAGGTGATGTAAATCAACCTAACTAATTACCGGAGATAGTAGAGAGATGATAAGAAAATATATAAACATAATCAAGTAATTTTTAAGTGTGTAAATGTAAAAGATATGGGTTAGAAGATACGCAAGTATTTATAGCGAATTTATTTCCCTACATCCACTACCTAGAGTCACCTCCTTAGAATTTTCAAGTTTTTTCACTAAACTAATCCTATTTTAAAGGTGAGATTTACACCTTCACACTTAAGGTTTTTTTGATTAAACTACACCTTAGCAACCCGTGACTTTTTCTGGCTAGGTCATAACTCATGAGATTTTTTAAAGGCTAAGTCACAACCTATAAAACCTCACTCTTCTCTATTCTCTAGAAACTATGGCTAAATGCTAATCTAAATTAAGAGTGTTAAACTCTTTGTGGTTAGATAGATAAGTTACAAACCAATTGACCTTTATGCTTCTAAGCTAAGCAAATATTATAGTAAGAATATGAACTCCTTAATAAGTTGGATGTGAAAGTTGAAGCTTGGGTAGATTTAATATGAAACTTGTTTTGAATAATCTCCTTGATCTTTTGGTTATGAAAGTTGTAAGATCAAAGGTTGTTTAAATGATCTAAAAGTGGAAACAAGTTAGGATATTCTTTATTGAAGTATATAATAGTAACTCATATGTTATACACCCGTCTGATAGGGTTGGTAACACCACAACATGTTCGCTAACAAAGGCCTTCATCCTCGGATTTCTATTTGACTTTGACCTGGTGACTTTTAAGATAGAAAGGAAACTTGCAAGTCAACATTACAAGATATCTTGCCCGAAGATACCTCACTAGGAGCATTTAATCACGAGCACTCCCTGAAGAATGCAACAAAAGCCCTTCCAGATATACTAGGATTTCCATATCTATAAATACCCATTCAATTAACTCCAAGAGGTATCACATATCCTATTACATTACTTAATTTTTAGTCGGACCTAGTCCATAAGTATTCTCCTTGGTTTTTGGCCCCAATACTAACTTGACCATCGAAGTTCCATCGGGAGGTACACCTTTTTATGGTCCTAATCCTTGTCTAATTTTAAGACACCAACTTACCAAAAATAATCTGGCTCAAAAAATAATCAAGGGAAGCTTCAAAGTTCCATCATTCATGTGTTTGTATTGTTCAGGCATTTCACACTCTATCAGTTGGAAAAGATGTTCCAAACCCGGTGAGATGCCTCTAGAAAAAAAGACGTACGATTTTGTAATAGATAATAAAGAAATGGAGGTGCCCTGTTGACCTTTCCAAACACCAAGATGAGATCGCTCTCAATAACCAATGGAGAATGTTCTCAGAAAAATGATCCTGAAACTCTTGTTGGCACCAGGCTTCACGTTCATCACATTGAGATCGAAGCGTCTCACACCAAAATTAGCTCACATTGTCGACTCCTTCTATAATAGATTTGGTAAAAATATGTGCAACCACCACCGCATCAAGATTTTATAATCCAAGATGCCCAAGGAAGTCCTATCCGATAAGGCCGATATGGGGACTATCCAGCAATTGCAGGATAGGGAAGCTAAGTACCACAAAACCCGTGTGTAGGAGAGTATGAATATTGAAGAAATCATACGATTAGAAAAGGACATAGTCATCATGGTGGAGAGCATGTGTCGATGGGTTGTTAGATGTCAACTTATTGAGTCCCATAACTTGTAGAGTACTCAATGAAGATATGACACGAACAATTTTTCCACCGTATATGCCTTTATTCAATGGTTCCTCCGTCACAAACATACATATATACAACTTTCGGAGGTACATGGAGATCATTACGGAGTCGAAAGACACTTATTGCCAAGTCTTCCCATCAACTCTATCCAGAAAGGCCCAATTATGGTAATCCTGACTATACCCACACTCTATCGAGTGTTTTGCCCAGCTCTTAAATCAACTACAATCTCAATTCTTGAACAAGGGGATCATACAAGTAAATTTCTCGCTCATCAACCTTCAACAATAAAGAGAGGGCTAGAAATTCTACATATATCGATTTTTGGTAGTGGCTGGTAATATGGAGGATTTAGATCAATCAATAAAAAATCTTGCTTGCATCAAGGGATTGACTAACTAATTTTTTTAGGTCCATTTAGCCTCTAAGTCCCACTACAACCTCTCAAGTATCATGGTCAATGCACAAATTTTCATAAAGGCAGTGGAAATTAGAAGAAGGGTGGCTAATAGAACACGCGGTTGAGACATCTTTAATAAAAAAATGGGTTGTTTGAGCGAGATAAGAGAGAGACGGTTATAAGGAACAACAAAGCATCCATTCGAAAGCTCACAAGGGTTGGTTAAGAAAAGGTTTCTACTACCGAAGAGAACGTATGCAGACTTTGACAAAAATCCTACGACAAGTCAATAAAGGCTCTAACATAAGATGGCCCCCGTAGATATCTTGTGATTCTGAGGTATGAATCTCAAAAAAGTATTGCCACTATATTAAAGACCACATCCACGACACTAGATGTAGAAAATACCTGAGGATGGAAGTATAAAGACTAAGGTCGATAGGAAAATTACCAAGTGTTGACCCTAGAAGAGTCCACTCAGACATGAGAACAACTCAAGAGGGTTTACTTGAGCGACATACCCAACAAACACCTGTCATAGAAATCCATCGCTTAATGTATTCCCGACCCTATGATCATTTGAAAAATCCCCCGAAGTAAACATATATCTAGGGGGACCAAAAGACGGAAGATCTAGAATGGAGAGGAGGAACCAAATCAGATTCACCAATAACCGAAGTCCAGTAGTGTATCCTACCGACGGTGACGATATTTGATTTACTTATCAAGACTCAAGAAAGTTGACGTTCCCCCATGACGATCCAGTAGTGATACTGATGTCTCCTCATTTGTCATGAATTAATATTAGTTAGAGACATCATTTTTGTGTTTTAGAAGTCTAAATACCCGATTTTCACATGATATAGTGCACTTTCCTATTTCTAGTCATAATTTAATGAATTTTTATTTTTAGAGCATATTGGGTTAAATTATTTATTTAGTGTGAAGCTTAAAATATATATATATATGGAGATTAATTAGATGTCAAGTCAATTCTAAGAGATAAAGGAAATAAGATATACATGCAAATTGGAGATAAGGAAACAAAAGTTAGGATATGGAAAGATAAAGCTGCCAAATAAATCTGAATTCCAGCACCCACGACCACAAATGGGCTTATATCTCTAAATCGGTGAGGAATTTAGAAAAAAATATTCAAGAGAAAAGTTAAAGAGCTTTCCGAGATGATCGTTTTCAACTATTGGAACGCATCAAACGGATAAGAATTGAAGTTGTTATGACCAAAACAAAAATGGGACTGATTCTATATTTTAGGGTTACAAATTTGAGTTGGGCTTGGAGTCCATTACTTGTCTTATACTCCAAGAAAACGAATTAGGGCTTCTTTACACCTATAAATACACCCTTATATCACTTGTAAATCATCCTGGCCTCACATAAATTAGTCCTTAGGGTTTATATCATTAGAGTTATTGTAGAGAGCAAGATGAAGTCTTTTATTCAATCTTTTAGTTTATTTCCATCAGGTATGAACTAATTTTCCTATAGCTTGGGTTTTGCATTATGTATAATCTATGAATTCTATTTTCTTTCTATCTAAGTTTCTTTGGGAATTATATGTTTTAATTTGATATTAGTTGCTTACCCATATATTTGTTTATGTGTTTTGAATTATTGCCTGTCCTAAACCTGATCACTTTAGGCTTTCTTAATAGTAGTTAGATGGTCACCCGGAAGGGGTGTCTAATTATTGAAACACCACATAACGTCTAGTGTCCGATATTGGTCCTGACAACACCGATTCTAACTAGATAGTCATTAGGGTTTGTTTTAATCACTATCACCATGTTTGGAATTGAATTGCTTAGGAACCTAGTGACGTAGGATAACCCTAAGTTTAGGCTGCCTCGTGGTTGTGCCGCAGCCCCCCTAGTCGCTCTCAAGGTCTAGGAGAGGGAATTTAGAATCCTGACTAAGTATTTAAGAGCTAATTATCTCCCTTATTAACTAGAATTTGATAGAAATAATTAGAAGGATTAGTGCATACTAGCAAAGCCTAAGCTATATCTCTCATCTCATATTTCTTCATATTTATTTTATTGTCTTTTATTTTCATTAGTTTAATTAATATTCTCTCAGTCAATCGTATTTAGTTTTTGTCTTTTAATTAATTACTTTCTACTCGTGATACTTTCTCATTCGTATAACACACTAAGTCCCTGAGAACAAACTTTCTTATCATTAAAACTTGCATACGTCCTGTAATACTTGCAGTACCATGCTTATCTAGGGTGAATTGTGCATCGTTTCTATATTATTTATTATATTATTTTATCACACCCTAGGCAACACCAGATACGCATGATCATAGGAAATTGTTTGATGTAATGAGTGTTAATTGACACCGAAGACCCGGTGGATCTATTATACATGGAGACATTCGACCAATTAAAAAATTATCTCAGTGCTATCTAACCATATCAAGACCCGATAAGAGGTTTCTCCAAAAAGTCTTCCAGCCATCCAGGTATATCGATCTACCCATGACTATGGGTTCCGACAGATAATCCAAGAACATACACATACGCGTTGTCATCACACGATCTGAATCTGCGTATCACGTAATCATCGGGTGAACCACCCACAAAAAGATACGGGCCATAGTTTCAACTTATCATCTCATGGTAAAGTTCCCTATGCCGGGAGGAATGACCCTAGTCCAATGAAATCAAACGCATGCTCGAGAATGCTACTATAACTCACTGGGAGGTCCAGAAGTGTTTGTGTTCAAACAATCAAAGAAAAAGTCACCATAGAATATGGATGGCAAACCAGGAAGTTTGAAAAAAAGAAGATTGTAACACAAAGAACTCCCTCAGGAGTTTTCCAAACCAGGTAATATAACTTGTTATCTCTTGGAGATCTACTATTATCCATTTTTTTGGACCTATTTTTCAAATTTCATAAAAGATCGAAGCCCTTCTTCTGCACTCTTTTCCTCAATCGTAATCTTTAGCGGGGCAGATTATTTGGAGGTCACTGAAGGTTCCCAACTCCCAAATCAATATATATGCTCAAAGTCTTATTGTTTGTCTATTTTTTGTGAATTTGTTAATCAGGTTAATTTTATGGGAACCCT
This sequence comes from Nemophila menziesii, assembly GCA_029959085.1. NCBI lineage: Eukaryota > Viridiplantae > Streptophyta > Magnoliopsida > Boraginales > Hydrophyllaceae > Nemophila > Nemophila menziesii. Next base: position 142,471,185 of record JARWIR010000001.1, on the reverse strand, counting down.
AAGGTCGATGCTAGGGATTTGGTCAACAAGTCTGGCATGTAAAAGTTGTGACAAAAACTTCTTCTAAACACCAAGGGAATCTACCAGGGGTTCGACTAATGACCAACCTAGAAAATTCGAGACACTAACTTATCCCAATGACCCCTAAGATCAATGCTAGGGGGTTGGGAAAAATTCATACCTTATAAAGTCACGGAAACAACATTTCTCAAAATCCTTAGGACAGCTACAAGGAAATCGTCCAAGTCAAACTGGCCTAAGAAAGTCGTGAAGATAAATTTTATCCAAACCCCTATGATCGACGATAGGGGTTAGTCCAAGACATCTTGGCATAAGAAAGTTTTGAATAAATTTTTTTCCCAAACCCCTATGATCAGTATTATGGGTCATCCAAGTCATCCTGACCTAAGAAAGTTATGAAGAGAACTTCTTTCTGACCCCCTATGATTGATGTTAGAAGGGAGACCAAGTCATCTCAGCGGAATAATCTCGTGATAAAAACTTCTTCCTGAAACCATATGATCGATTATTGGGGAGACCAAGCCATCCTGAACTAATAAATTCGTGAAGAAAACTTCTTCCTGAACCCCTATGATTGACGCTAGGGGTCGGCCAATCATCCAAATCTATGACATTTGTGAATGAAACTTATTCTCAAAACCATGTGTTCAATGATAGAAGGTCGAACGAATCATATGGACCTAAGGAAGTCAAGATAATAATTTTTCCTTGAACCTTGAAAACCTCTTGGACTATACAATCCTTTTCAAAGAAAAATGGGTGTCAGGTTAGTATGGGGTCTACCAATTTTTTACTTCAAAAACAATGAAAAAGAAAGAGGTAATAGAAATAAAATAATATTATTTATTGAAATATTATGATAAGGGTACAAATTATAAGAAGCAACACATAATGCAGCTCTCAGACCATATTTCATAGAGAACAAGCAAAATCCGACCAGGAACCTAAAAAAACAACATAAATGGCATACATAAAGAAAGAAGGGAGACTCAAACCCCCTTCCACAAACAACAAGAAACCCTCGATCTACCTTTGGGTGTTTAAATAAAATAAATGGCCATTCAAAAGTTATAAATGGCTTGGGCCCAAAATCCAAAATACATAGTGAAAATTAAATAGTATTGTGTCTCAAAAGTCCTTAATTAAGATCCAAAAAATTTAAGAAAAATATTCAATGCTTGGAAAGTGATGGAGCAAAAGGATCGGCAGTATAGACCTTGCAAGCAAGGCCTTAAGCCTCAACATCGGTATCGACCTTAATATTGTGCATCCCATCCTCACTATCAGACAAAATAATTATATGGTCTATATGGTCCAAGGGGGAGAGAGGAGGGGATACTGCTTCTAATGGGGGAAAATGCTAATAAAGAGGAGAAGAAAAGAGTAAGAAGTGTTCATTCAATATGTCAGACCATATGTCATCCCTAGGTTTTGTATATCTTCAGTTCAATTTAGATACCCATATTTTTTTTCCATTATCTCACGTAGGGGTATCGTAAGTTCTAGTATCCTTGGTAAAATGGACTGAAGCCTTTTACTCGATCACTTCTAAAGTTGCCACCAAAGCTACTAAGGCATCGAGCATCTCTACAAAGGATCTTAGTTGCTCAAACATGTCCTTTACTCCCCTATTTTCCTTGTCTGCATCGGACAAAGTATTTTCTTGGAGCTACGATAACTATCGAAGCTTGCACACACATCCCAGATGGATCACCATCAATCAGGTCACATCATTCTTACTTGCATGAAGCCTAGCCTGAAGAGACCCAATGCATGTTTCCTAGTGCTTGCCTTGACAAAAATACGTTCGATTTCCACAGAACCCCCTCAAAGTTGTTGACTTTCTCTTTCTAAACAAAAAAACATGTATATAAGAAGGTGATTTTAAAATAATTGACAAACCACTAAGCCTACATGTATTACTTGCTCATAACTTGGGTAGTAGATGTAGTGAAACCAAAGCACTATAAATTTGGAGTTTGATCTCTCTCCCTTAAATATTTGATTTGTTCATCCCCTAGTATAATATTATCCTTAAATTTCCATATATCGTTAGGATTATAATGTTGCATGCTAGGAGGTTGTGAAATTGTTTCACATGATTCTTGACTAGTTCTTATCATTAAACATAGCCACCTAGAGGTAGATTAAGTATTATTACTCGTATATATTATCTCTAAGTGTACTTATAGTATACTTATCTAAAGTTCACCAAACCTTGGACCTTTAGGTAAAATAAAGGTTCGGCAATTACATGCCCATTTCATGTATGAACTTTAAATACAAGTTACTTAAAAAAATTGTAAATGTGGATACAAGATATCATGGATATGCTCATATCTCCCACACAATTAGTATTTGTCAACTGCAGATATATATATAGGATAACATTCTCATTGCTCAAGAAATTTCATATTTTATGAAGAGAAAGTGAAAAACAAAGCACTTTCCAGTCGTCAAGCTTGATATGGCTAAGGAGAACGATCAAGTATGATTGGACTTCCTAATTTTGGTCCTAAAAAAGTTGAGATTTTGCGACGAATGGGTTCAACTGATTCATAATTGTATATTTATAGTATAATTACAAACCAATAATAACGATGGCCCTTTGCCTCATTTTTTCCTCGAAGAGGTTTGCGACAAGGGGATCTGTTATCACCCTTTATACTTTGTTTACTTTATCGAGGAACGTTGTCAACAAAGTGATATCAGGGTATTCATACTACTAGAAATTGAAAAGTATCTACTCATCTTTTGTTCGCAGACAATTAGATGTTCTTTATCTCACTCGAGTGGCAAGAGGTTGATGAGTTTAAGGATATCACTAACACATATTGCCAGTGCTCGGGTTAAAGGGTTAATTTTCAGACGTCGTCTATTTACTTTATCTGTAATACTCTACAGGATTTAATTAACGATACACGTGCTTTTTGCAAATATAAAAGAAAGACAATTTGGGAAAATACTTCAGAGCATTGTTACATCATCAAAGGTCATGGTCGAGACACTCTCATAGATTGGAGAGAATGTTTTCTTAAAATCACAGGGGATGGAAAACATGGCTTCTCTCGAAAGGTGGTAAAGAGTCTCTTATAAAAGCAGTTCTTCAAGCTATTCGAACTTATTTTATGTCTATTTTATGTTTCTATAAACTTTTTGCAAGAAATTGGCAATCATGATCGAGAAATTTTGGTGGAATTATGGAGAAAGGAATTAGATACATTGGTTGGCTTGAGAAAAGATGTCGGTAGTAAAAATGATGGGAAAAATTGGATTTATGAATTTTGGAAGATGGACATTACTCTTTTGTTTAGTCAATCATGGAGGTTAAACAGAATCAAAACTCATTGGCAACAAGAGTACTTCAAGATATTATAAACCCAAATTCATATTTTTTGGATGTGAACTTTTGATAAAGTAGATCCTGGTCATGAAAAATCTTATCCAAGGTAAAGATCTATTAGATAAACACTATATTTTTGTATTGGTAGTTGCAAGGGTAAAAATATTTGGAAGCATAAATGGATCAAAATGTCATTTCAGACAAAGAAAATGGAACATGGTCAAATATATAGAGGTACATGAGATTTTTAACGAACAACAAGATAGGTAGAACGCAAAATTATTGGATGTATTATTTCCAAAGCTGGCAAGGAAGATGTATAACATGTATACATATTATTCATACATAAAAAGGACACTCTTCTTTTGTCTATGCTTTGGGTAATGTGGCAGAAGTCAATAGAAAATTGGCTAGGCAACAACTAAGGGCTAAGGTAGTCAAATCATTACTCATTTATTATATCCCTCGTCTCCCATAGCCAATGAATCATTTTTTTCCTGAAGAGAATTAATAAGACTCATTCGACCTATTGGGTTGGTTATTTTGGTTTGTTAGGGTCGCTTAGAGTAAAATCAATCTCATTTATTTAATTATTATATAATGGCATTCATTAAATAAAGTCTCTCCCTCATTGCGATCAGATTACTTTTCTGCTTATCAATCGAATTAATAGCCTTCTTGGCGAGGGATAGGCAAACTTACACTTTTAACCAAAGCGCTAATCTCTTCTAAGCCCTTGCTTAACTTTTTGAAAGAAAGTAAACCTATTTCAGATTTTAACATGGAAGAAGGATCATTTTGATCATCTCAAGGGAAAATGAACACAAACTCAAGGGAATATTCAAAATAAACGTGTTATAATGCTTTAACAAAGGACGAGCTCTCATTTGCGGCTCAATCAAAAACATATAACGAGCCAATAAATCTATAAATTTGGAAAGGTATTTGGAATACTAATGTTCCTACACGAGTTAGGGTTTTTGTATGGAAAAGTTTTCGAATTGATATAAGACTAGAGTTCATTTAATGAAACACAACTGTAATAAAGATAATAACTGTTATTGGTGCGCGGATTTAATAAAAATAGTAGAGCATAACTTAGTTACATGTCCAATAAGCAGACAAGTTTGAGTGGCAATGAGTCTTTAGATCAAAGTTGACAAGGTTAAGGACACAATCGGTGATTGGATTAGAACTCTACAATCAAGGAGGTTGGGATAAGAAGGTGGTCATATCATACATCTACTTATTCTTTTCAATGTTTGGACATAAAAAATTACAAGTTATCACGACTCCAAACCATATGATGTGAACGGAAACATTGTTAAAATAGAAAAATTGATGGTAAATTTATCTAGCGAAAATTGGTTGAAGGTCAACACACAAGGTACTACGCAACAAAACCGCGAATTTACAATGGAGTATCAAGGTTTTAAAAAAGATGTCATATTCCTTTTTATGTATATTTCACAGGAAGTTGGGATTCGACTAAAGTAGGTGTTGTAGAGTTCCACAATTCTTCACTTGAACCAATCATTCATTCAAGTCTCTATTATGCCAATCATCTAATGAAGGGGAAACGCTTGCATTTCTCCAAGCAACCACTAGTTGTTAACAATATCAAGGGAAGAGTAAATATTTTTACTCGTGCAACCTTGAAGTAATCAAAGGGACCGTCAAAATCTAGTTGAAGAATTATACCTATTTCCAAGCATGACGATTCAATTTTGTTCCACTACCTGCCTACGAGTTTTGACATAAAAGTTAATTTATCCCATTTATGGATTGAATTATTTTTAAGTGGATGTCAATAGTTTTAATTTTTTTCCTAGTAATACGTTTTTCTCCCAAAAAGAAAAACCTCTTTGTCAATATTTTTTGTTACATAGGAGAGCCACTTTGGACTCAGAGTCATTGACTAAATTCTAACCTGCACCACTAGATTGGATGACAAAGGCCCTAGCCGGTGAGCTAATCCCAACTGGTTCTCTTTGTCGAGTTAGTTTTTTTTGTCGAAATATATTATATTAAAATGGACCATCAACGTGCGTGAGATAAAACTCACATTACAATAGATCAAGAGTTAGCCAATGCCCCTAGAAGGACATAAGCTCGAATAAGATTAACTAATTGGGGAGAGGGTTGTGAAACCCAATTTCCAAGCAATTTGCCTTGTGGCATTTGCTTTGCAACCCAATCGGCTATATTGTTGTTTTTTCTTCCCACGTGAAAGAACTTAACTTGTTTACCAGCTAAAATATTACAATCATTAATAATAATAGAAGTCTTTTGGTTATACAACTCATTCTTCTCTTGAAGTTCCTTGATGACATTCGCACAGTCATATGCAACCCTAAGCTCATGATCATGAAACATTCTCATAGTAAGAATCGAGTTGCGAATCCCAATAGCTTCAGCTTCTTCAGCAGTGTTACTACAAAAAGACCAAGTTGCTCCATGTGCAAAACTCCCATGTTCATCTCTAATGATACAAGAAGCTGCTTTTAGGTTACTCGTAAAAGAGGCACCAGTGTTTATAATAAGAGTAGGTTTAGTAAAATTATCAAATAAAGCAGTTTGATTCTTATTAGTTCTATCAGCTTTATTGTTTCCACTAATACCTGTTTGGATTTCATTTTGTTTTGGTATTGTTACCTGTTGTTCATTTTGGGACTAGGATTGTGGATAAGTTTTGGGTTTTGCCTAAGATTCATTAGCCTTTATGTATTCATCATAGGCATCCCTTGCTCTTTTAGCTGTGTTGACTGTGTCAAGCTTCACCCCATTAAAAAATGTAATTGCTTTTACCTTTCCATATGAACCATGCTAGGAAGGCTATTTCCTCCACTATCCATCTCATTGACTTATCATTTTTTGAGGGTATTTGACTCATATTAAATAAACATGCATCAAATCTGTTTGTGCCTTGGTTTTTTGTGAAGAGTTGCATAGTGGAGGTTAGCCATGTTGCCCTTGCCCAAGAAAATTCTAGTAGCACATGCTCAGTAGTTTCATTTTCTTAATTACAGACTCCACAGATAGGATTTTTACTACATTATGTTCTAACCTTATTAGTTTCAGTTGGTAAACCTTCTTTACAAGCTTTCCAAAGGAAGTTCTTTATTTATTTTTTTTGGTATATTCATTCCCCATATTATTTCCCATAGTTTTTTCGGTTTCATGTATGATATAGAAGCCAATTTTGTATTGTCTAGGTTGAGTGCATCCATATCTTGTTTTTTAATAAAGTGATACATGCTTTTTTATGTAACCTTTACCATCATCAGAGTAAGGCCAGTATGCCTCATCCTTGTGTATTTTTAAGGGTAACATCATGTTAATGATAACATTTTTATCTTCCTCATTTCATACATCACTTATTATATTTTCATCCCATATGTTTGTATTTTTGTACATAAGCGCATTTACTTTTTGAATTGGTTTATTATACACATTTCTTATCATATTGTTACAAGGGGCCCACTGATCATTCCATATATTCACTGGTCTCCCATCTCCAATAGTCCATTTTATATTTTATTATATAGGTATTTTTGCCATGTATTATTCTCCTTCATCCCCAGGATGGATGGGACCCCGATTGTGCTTCATGAAAGTTACAGTTTTTATGATAAACTTCTTTTAACAATTTTGACAGAAGTGGGTCAGGGTTTTTTAGGATTTTCCAAGCACTTGCAGCTAGTATAGCTGAATTCATAGCTTGCATATCCCTAAACCCCATTCCCCCTTCTTTTATTACTTATTATCATTTCTTCCCATTTGATCTAGTGCATTTTAGTTTTTCCTTGTCTGTTCCACCAAAAGCTTTCTATTAGTGAATTAATTTTTTCACAAGTTGATTTGGGGATATGAAAAGCTGCCATAGTGTAGGATGGTATGGCATTGATTATAGATTTTATGAGTATTTCTCGTCCTCCTTTAGAGAGGAATTTAGTGCTCCATGTTTCATTTTTTTTCAATTCTTTCAGTCATCCAATTTAGAGCTTTTATTTTTGCCCTTCCCTAATTTGTTGGCAACCCTAGGTATTTTCCTAGGTTGTTTAGTTTGTTCATTCTTAGTGTTGTTATCAACTGGTGTGCTAAGTCGGTTGGTGTGTTTTCTACAAACATGACCCCATTTGTTGAGGTCCATTGTTTGACCTGTGGCTATACTATATTTATTCATTATATCACAGAATGTTTCTATTTCTTGTTGTTCAGCTTGTAAGAACGACAAGTTGTCATCTGCGAATAATATGTGACTAATGGAGGGTGATTTTTTTGTTATTTGGACCCCTTTTAAGAGGTTCTTTTCCATTTTGTAATTTATTAGGGTTGTTAATGTCTGGGTTACAATACATAACAGGTAGGGGGATAGTGGGTCCCCCTTCCTAAGCCCTTTTGTAGGTGTGTTTAGTGGTATGGGTGTTCCATTCAAAAGTACAGAATATGAAACTGATGTTATAGTTTCCATAACCCATTCTATCCATATATCTTTAAAACTAAGCTTTTTTAACATTTCTTTTTTTAAGAGTCCCATTCTACACTCTCATATGCCTTTGCAATATCATACTTGATAGCAATAAAATGTTTTCTTGAGTTTTTCTTTGTTTTTAGAAAATGACACATCTCATGCGCTATTAGAATATTCTCAGTGATGGACCTACCAGGTATGAAGGCCGATTGTGTATCCCCCACTATTATATTTATATATTTTATTAGCTTGCGCACTAAAATTTTTGCTATTATTTTATAAACAGTATTTGAACAACTTATGGGTCTATATTGGCCCATATATGTCGGGTTGCGCCCTTTTGGTATCAAAGTTATATAAGTTTTGTTTATAGGATATAATTTACCTTTATTCGATAAAAAATGTGATACAACCCTGAGTAGATCATATTTAAGGAGCTCACAATTTTTCCTATAAAAAGTGTCTAGGGTATCCATTAGGACCTAGTGCTTTATCAACACCAAGGCTCCATAATGCAGCTTTCACTTCATTTATATTCGCTGGTTTGGTGAGTTCAAAGTTCATTTCATAAGTGATGCAAGGTTTAATCACCTCAATCACTGAGTCATACTGCCTCTCACCAACAGTAGTGAAGATACTATTAAAGTATCTCTTGATTTCCTCTTTTATTTCTTCTGGTTTTTCTATCCATTCTCCATTCATATTTTGGAGTTTTTTTATTTTATTATGAGTTCGTCTTTGTTTTGTTATAGCATGGAAATATCCAGTGTTTTCGTCACCTAGTTTTAACCAGGTGAGTCTTGATTTTTGGGCCTAGTAGGATTCCTCTATGACCTAGTAAGAAAAACCCTTTTTCAGTAGGTTTTATTTCTTTTTCCATATGAAAAATAAACACTGAGTGGTCAGAACCTAATGGGGGTAGTACATCTACCCAAGCTTCTAGAAATAATAGGTTCCATTGGTTATCGCTACAACATCTATCAATGTATTCTTTTATAATATTTCCTCCTAATTTTTTATTATTCCAAGTGTAAGTACAACCTTTCCTACTGATATCTCTCATATCTAACCTGTTATATAATTTGTTTTCATGTTTTTTATATTAAAATCCTTCCCTCCTAGTTTTTCAGAAGTTTTCCTGTACATGTTGAAGTCTCCTATAATGTTCCAAGAGAGATTATTATAGAATCTTTTACAGCTAATAAGTTCTTGTGTAACTTTTTCTTTTTCATAGCATGGTATATGTACATAAGTGGTTCAAAACATGTTATCATTCTCAGAGACATGTTTACAATGTATCAGGTCTTTTGTGTAGGCCACGATTTCCATGTTATTTTTATTTTTGGTCACTAAAGCTACCCCCCTTTAATGTCGATTAGGTCAACTATCAGCATCACATCATGGTGGATACTTAAAGCACGGTTAAAGACGATTTCAGAAGAATTTTTTGTTTTAGTCAAGAATATTACCTCAAGCCTATGCTGAACAACAACATTTTTGATTGCTAGAACTGTCAATTCACTACCCAATCCTTGACAGTTCCAGCTCAGGTGTATCATGATTCACTTTGGGTTGATCTGGTTCAACCCCACAAGACTCATCAGCTCCATCCTCTATTATTGTCTCATTGATTGATGTTCTAGCTAACCACAGTTTTTCTTATTTACTTTTCTCATTTCTTTCTTCCATTGTTCCATCTTTCTTTTTGCTTAAATTTGCTTTATATTCCGCTGACCTAGTATATGCTTTATCAGCTTCCATTTCCGTATCTTAATCACCATATATTAATTTACATGGGTTTTCAAGTGTTTGGTTGATTTGGGTGTGTTGGTTGTGTTTAGTTTCCGTTGTAATTGGGTTAGGGTTTGATTTGGGCCTTTTTTTATAGCAGATGTTCAAGTTATGGTTAATTGAAAGACTCAAATGAAATATTCGATGTTTGTATATGGTCACATGACTCAGCATTAGGCCCTTTTTTTGTTGGTGTAGTAAAAGCCTCGTCATTCTTTTTTATTTTTTTAACCAAGTGTGCAAAGATATTATTTTCCGGATTATTAGGTGTTGCAAAGTCTATGTTGTCCTTGTGACATAAAGTAGTTTCCTTTCCTGCGTAGACGTGTATGGGAAGATCTGTCAAATCACCTTTACTTGACTCACCCGTTTTACCCCCACTGAGTTGGTTTCTTTCTTGATTGTAACTCACCCTTTTCCAAGCTTTCATTCTTTATGGGCGTGAAGACAAAGTTCTCTTTCTTCTTTTATTTTTTCAGTCATTTCAGCTCCGTGAACCCAGGATCCTAGCTTCTTTTTTAGTTTTTTCTTTGACCTGGCATTCTTTTTCTGTATGATCAAGAAGACCACATACAAAGCAAAACTCCCCTAGCCTTTCATATTTGATTGTTCCTTTCACACTTTCTTTCTCGTTTATACACAGTGATAAACTTGGAATTATAGGTTGAAAGATATCCCAATCCACTCTTGCTCTAACATAATTTATCTGTTTGAAGGTTTCAATGGCTGGTAAGAGTATTTGTTGGACATTTCCCAGTGTTGAGGCTATTTTTATAGCATTTTCTTTAGTGATAAACATGCCTGAAAGACCATGGATCTGGACCTAGAATATTGAGTAAAAGAAGGATGGTTTTTCTTCGATTTAGTTTAGTGAAAGAAGGATGGTTTTACTTCAGAACTATTTGCACTACACTATGGATTACGTTGGGCAATCAAGAAAGGTGTAAAAGAACTTCATATTGAGACAGACTCGAAAGAGCTACATGCGCTAGTGAAGGGCGGAGGGAACTCAAGTAGTCGTCTCTCTCATATAGGACGTGAGTGCAGGGACATGTTACGAGATCACCCCAGTTTTGAAGCGTTACATTTATTTCGGGAAGCTAATTTATGCGCAGATAGATTATCTAAAGGGGGCGAATGCGCAAACCGATCCAGTGGAATTTGATGAATCTCCTGATTATCTTTGGAATATTATTACGAGAGATATGAGTGAATGTGCAACTGCTAGGGTAGTTCTAGACCCTCAACAAGTTAATTCTTTTCTTGTAATCTTGTTCACAGGGGCGGAGCCATGTGTGTTGTGGGGGGGTCCATGGCCCCCTGATTTTTTTTAAAAAAAAATTATAACTATCTTAAAAAAAAGTTTATAAATAAATAACCCCTAAATTTTTTAAATATCTCCATTTAGCCCCCCCTAACTTATAAAATTTATTTTATTAAACTTTAAATTATTTTATTAATAAGATTTTTTATTTTTTATAACAAAATATATGTTATTTTATATTAAAAAAAAAAAAGAAACTTATAGCATAATTAATTAGAAAAATTAATATCAACACTTATATTGCAATCTTTACACAATATAGGGACTTTTAATACAATTTTCCATATTATAAAACCTATTTTGCAATTTTTGCATAATACTTAGACTTTTAGTGCAAATAGTGGCCAAAAAAAAATTGGAAGCGTTGCCCCCGAACCCCCTTGGTCCCCCTAACGAAAATTCCTGGCTCTGCCCCTGCTTAGGGCTGCAAATGAACCGATACTCTCACGAAGGGCTCAAGTTTGAGTTCGTTAAGGGTTTGTTTGAGTTCGGCTCGTTAGTTAAACAAGTCAAGCTCAAGCTTTAAATTCAGGCTCGTTTACTAAACGAGACAAACTCAAACATATATAAGCTCGATTCGTTAAGCTCGTGAACAGTTTGGTAAGGGTTCTTTAAGAGCTCGTTAATAGGCTTGATAGATATATTCAATTAAAAATTATATACGTATACATACAAAAAGTCCAAACTTTTGTATTATGTAATTAATCATAACTAAAATATTTTATATCTATTAAGTAATTTTTTTATATCTAATAAATATACTACTAGTATCTAGGGCTACAAATGAATCGATACTCTCACCAAGGGCTCGAGTTTGAGTTCGCTAAGGGCTTGTTTGAGTTCGGCTCGTTAGTTAACAAACCAAGCTCAAGCTCACTAAAATATTAGCAAACAAACTCAAGCAAGCTAAAGTTCGAATCGGCTCGGTTCGTTTGCATCCCTACCCCTGCTTGTTCATATAGCCTTTTAAGCCTTATATGTATGAAAAAAAAGAAGGATGGTTTTCATTTATATATCTTCGATTAAAAAAATTATTGAAAAAAAAAAAAAAGTACGTGCTATACAGTTTTCCTTTTTTTTTTCTCAAAAAAGCCAAACAACTCAACTAACACTAAGAAAAAGTGGACAAAATTTTGTAAAGATTTGATAAAGTATTGACTTTTCATTACTTTGCTCTAATCCCTAATTTAACGCCTTAAATGTAGCCATTTACTAGTATTTATTTATAACTTCTACCTGTAATAATCAGACTACCTACCTATAAATATGGGACTCAATATTCTACATTTTAACCAAACATTCTTCTAGTCAAGAATAATTTTATTATACTAGAGTACTAAGAGGGAGATGGCACCACGTCCGTACAGTACTTGTTTCTTGGTGGTTTTGTCAATCTTCCTCATTACCTTTTCTGTTGTAGTTGAGGTAAATAATCAACACTTCCCTTGACCAAAGAAAGATCAAAACACCTTCTTCACCTTTTCTTTTATATTCAGTAATTCTATTATATTATTATAAAAATTTACTTTAGTCTAAAGGTTATCTTAGTATTTAGTGATAATTGAAAAAAATATATGTAGAAATCACTACTAAGGCAAGATCTATGGAATGGTGTTACAGATCTCATTCTCATGTTACGATTAAAATTTAATTAGATCTCTAAATTTATATTGAAAAGATATTTTAATTATTTTAAAATTATCACTGGATATATACCCAATTCTTATATGGGCCTTTTTTTATTTTTAGTCCTCATTTATAACTTTATATATAAAAATTAATTTTGATATTTTGATTTAATGATCTCAAATTCCATTGAATTTTTTAATTTATAGCTTATGTAGGAATAAAATTATTGGATCTGCCTCTATCACTCGTCACTCTTGCCAAAAGAAAAGTTGTCACTTATCATGATGAAAGTTACCCTTTGATATTAATCAAAATGCCTAAAATCTCTCCCTAAAGCTGGATGGATTAGTATATATATAACAGTAGATTGTTGTGATTATATTTTATCTTAATTAAGTTTGACAATGTATTAGGATATACTATTGCGTTATGGAGTCTATATTCTGTAAAATAAATTTAAGATAATTCTTTAGTAGATATAGTTTGTTAATAGATATGGAGAAAACTATTCAACATTCTAGTCTCTATACTTTGTTATTGCCTCCTCTAACTTGCCATTTTTGTGTTTATTTTACAGGGTCACAAACTTCGAGCTTCAGGTATATACATGTTTTTTTTAAGTTTGATGTAGATTTTGAAATATTTTGTTCTATGTTAATGGTGTAAATAGCACATTGAACTAAAAAATGATGGAATTTTTAAAACTCGCCATACATATTTAAGTATTGTAAATCATTTAATAAGATTTACCACCATGTCGATATTAGGGACCCAATTTTATTTTACTTTGGGGCTAAATAGGGATCCAAATTGTTATAACCAATATAGATTCAAAGATGATGACGTTATAATTAATTATCAAATGTTAATTAATGAAGACTTAGGAAAATAATAAATGGAAGAATAAATAATTTGACATTGAGAATAGTTTGATATGACGAGACACGAGAGCATAAGATATAGTATATTAGGGAAGGGGATACTTAATTTTTTTTTTCTGAGTTAACTCCCGTTTGTGTCCCTAAAGTATAACATGAAAAAAAAACATAATAACATAAATTTATAAGAGTTATAGAAGCCAGATATGATAATTTAATTTCGAATGAGCAAGATTACGAAATTGTATAACCATTTGTCTGTTTTTTTATCTATTTCTATGTCGTTTTAACTATAGATTGCAAACCGAGATGCACGTATCGGTGTTCAGCAACATCACACAAGAAGCCATGCATGTTCTACTGTCAAAAGTGTTGTGCGACATGTTTTTGCGTACCTCCAGGGACTTATGGCAATAAGGAAACATGCCCTTGCTACAACAATTGGAAAACTAAGGAAGGCAAACCTAAATGTCCTTGAACTCAACAGAATTATGTTTGAATGAATAAAATATGCTAGAAGATCTAATTACATTCTCTATCTGCTATTTATATTTTTATGAATTAGTAGTATTTTACTTTAATTGTCTGTCTTAATTTCTACGATGACCAAAGTTACAAATCATCGTTTTCTTTGTTAAACACAAATCATCGTTTCAGCAAACAGAAATCCCGAATTTAGTGGTTCAACTCGTAATTTGTAATGTTTCAATTAATTCTAATATTTTGACAAAAAAAATTAATTCTAATATATTTCGTTTCGACTAAAAATATATAGGAAAACAATAAAGGATGATTCCACCTAACTGTCAGCCTATCAAATGGTCTGGTTCTTACCAAAACCTTAGTTATGAAACTAGTTCGAACGGGTCAAGTACTACTTAGTTATGATGTTGTGAAAATTGTTGAAAAAACGACTCATTTTAGATTAAAGGGGTACATGGAAAATACTTAAAGAAAAAGAGATTTTAGTCATGATGAGATAAGGACTTCACTTGGTCATGAGGAAGGTGAGTAAATATTGTCAAGATATTTTTCCTCCGCCAATGAATTTTCCATCGATAATGATCTTCCGAGTGAAGAGTATCACGCTTTATACAAGAAACCTTATGATGTATTTCTCCGTCGATCTTTTGTGAAGACTTAGGCGAACATAATGTGGCATTCATATGTTATACCTAAACATACAATTATTTTATGGAAGTATTTGCATAAGCAGCTTCAACAGAAAGATAGAATGGGATATATGATCTTGGATCTACTTTGTGAATAGTGTGAAGAATAATTTGAATTGAACAATCATCTATTTTTTGAATATGCATGAATATTACACGAAGTTGAAATATAAAACAGAATTTACACGTAAACCAGAAATTTGATTGATAATACTATGATGTTTGAGTTAAAAAAGCTATTATGGGTGCAACCGATATTTGTAAACAAAAAATTATCACTACTATATGCTCGGTAAACGACTAAAGAGATAAGAAGAATTAGAGATCTCCATATTGTGTTGTAATTATGTGGTATGTTTAGCAAATGACTCAAGCTTTGATTATATAGAGGTGGAGATGTAGAGGCTTTCAGAAAAACATCCACAATAAATGTCCAGTCATAAAGACGATCACAATAATGACATACATTCTTGTTGATTTGAAAGTTTGCCATGCACCTTGACTCATTTCTTCATTGCGAGGTTTCTGGAGTGTGGGCTTTAAGTCTGAATGTTTTCAACATGTGGGAAATGGGAGCTTTAAAGTAGTACTTTTTTACTTTTGATGTCATTTCCACTGAACCTATAAATACCAGCTCTTCTAAAATAAGAGTCTCCAAGACTCTTCAAGACCACCATCATCTCCCACGCCACTAGTGTAGCCGGGGCGGGGTGTTGGTGGTGGTGGTAGTGGTGCACACGTGTGAGATATTATCATTTCTCGTTTTGTCTTTATAATCTTAAATCTTTTAAAATGTACAGAAAGAGGAACTAATATCAATTAGAAATTTTATTTTCCATTTTCGACGTGGTACTTTTTGTTATAAAGGGCCTCTTGGCTAACTTAAAAGTTTGTTTTTTTCCCTTGTAATTTCTAACTAGAAAAACTCCTACTTGACCTCCCAAAGACCAAAAGCCTCCTCCAAAAGTATTTGGGTAAAGCCTTCCTGATGCCCTTTATCTATGCCCAAAGTGCGCGATCCGCCCCTGATCTTCATTTTTACCCTTTCTGGCCCTCGATCTCAATACTTTTTGACGCCGTTAGCCCTTTTTTGGTTTTTTTGTCAGTTGACCGTTAGTCAACGCCACATGGCGCCACCTCACTGCCACGTCACCGCCACGTCACCGCCACATCGTCCGAAGCTGAGATTTTTTGTACTATGTGGCAAGGGCAATTTTGTCATTTATCCCTATACCACATTTACACCAACACAAACACATCAAACACACACACACTAACCCACTAAAACACACACATTCTTGGTGTTCTTGGTGTTCTTGGTGTTCTTGATTACAACTAAAAAAAATACAATATAAAACCAAATTGCTCAACCAAACACTCGATTAAAAAAGACAAAACCCATATCAAACCAATTGAGCCTCTTCTGCTTTTGATCAAACAAATAAAAAATCCATTATCCATATCAAACCAATTGAGCCTCTTCTACTTTTGATCGAACAAATAAAAAAAATGAAGAGTCAAACCAATTGAGCCTTATCCCATATCAAACCTTATCAAACCAACTAAGCCTCACACTACCCGAATCGCAGAGAAAAAGAGATGAAGACCATCCTTTCATCTGAAACAATGGACATCCCAGATGGTGTCAAGATCAAGGTGAAAGCCAATATCATCGAAGTTGAAGGTCCACGTGGCAAGCTTGATTTCCAGCCCATTAAGGACGAAGAGACCGGAAGCCTTAAGCTAAAGGTTGATGCTTGATTCGGTTCCCGAAAAACCACCGCCACCATCCGTACCGCCCTTAGCCACGTCAACAATCTTATCATCGGCGTCACTAAAGGTTACCGTTACAAGATGCGTTTTGTGTATGCTCATTTTCCTATCAACGCATCCATCACTAGCAACAACCGTGGGATTGAGATCCGTAACTTCCTTGGTGAAAAGAAGGTATACAAACACACATATTATTCATATTATTTTCAAAATTAAGTTTTGATTCAGATGTTTGCTATTTCATTTGCTCGTAAGGTGTTTGATAAAAATGCTAAATAAGTTAAATAGACAGTATTAGTTTTTAGTTTATTTGTGTTATGATCTTTTTTTCTAATGGAGACTTTTGCACAGTTATTTGACCTCCGTTGAGTGAATTAGCCAAATGTTCCCCAAATCAGTATAGTTGTCTTTTCTCGAAACAGGGATTTACTTAGCTATTCTGCATACATTGATCAGTTGTGCATTTTAACTGTTATATATACATATATCATTTTGGTAGCCAATAATTTATGTTTAACTGTATCAGGTGAGGAAGGTTGATATGCTTGATGGTGTTACTATCCTTCGATCTGAGAAGGTTAAGGATGAATTGGTTTTGGATGGAAATGATATTGAACTTGTTTCTCGTTCATGTTCCTTGATTAACCAGATATTTAATAATTTTCTAAATTTGTAGTAGATTCAAATGCTTGAAATTTGTTGTGTGCTGATTATAATATGTATATATAATTGTGCAGAAATGCCATGTGAAGAACAAGGATATCCGTAAATTTCTTGATGGTATCTATGTCAGTGAGAAGGGAACAATCACTGTTGAAGAGAGTTAGATAGTAGGCAAAATCTTGTTACGTTTGGACTTGCTTTTGAATTTGATCGTTTAAGTTAATTGCTGTGGAATTTAGGATTGAGTTTATAGGGATTGAGTTTATGAGAGAGACGGATTGGTTTTAGGAGAAATATGTTACAGATTTGGTGTGATTTTCTGTAAAAAAAAAAAAAGAAAGAAAAATTAAAAGAAGAAGAAGAATAATTTAAAAAAATGACTGTGTAATTGTTGGTGACATCATGCCTACGTGGCGGTGAGGTGGCAGTGAGGTGGCGCCATGTGGCGTTGACTAACGGTCAACTGACAGAAAAACCAAAAAAGGGCTAACGGCGTCAAAAAGTATTGAGATCGAGGGCCAGAAAGGGTAAAAATGAAGATCAGGGGCGGATCGCGCACTTTGGGCAAAGATAAAGGGCATCATGAAGGCTTTACCCAAAGTATTTTATGAAACGCCTTATCCTCATATTCTCAATATACAACAATATATATATTCAAAGAACGCCTTCCTTCGAATCCTTAGGATCTAGAAACAAGTGGAAGAGGCGCTAGAAGAAATGATAGAAATATTTAAATATGAAAAAATTAGTAAGTGATAAACACCATTCTTTCTTATACTAAACTTTATTATATACATGTGCATCGACAAAAGATACTATTAACAACATAAGAGTCTAACTTTTAATGGTGCAAGTAAGTAAAGTTATAACATGTCTTACCCCACAAAAATGGAATGATCCCGGAGCCTATATAATCCCTTGCCACATAGGAGATGTATGACTCAATCTTTGCTAGAGACATCTAGGTGCGGGGGTTAATGTATTTGTCCACACAAAAGATTATTTATGATTTTTAGGAAGATTTTTTATTGTTCCTTTCTTATTGGCGATTAAATTGTTTTCTGGATCTCACTAGGTCAACCTGTCAATCGGAGCTACCAGACTGGTCCAGTATGATTTTTAATGGTTTTCTCACTTATCAGACCGGTTCGGTTCCACGGTCTCACCCTTATCCGGACCAGGTCTGGTTCAGTCCTATGGGATATTTTAGAAGTATCGAACCTACATAGAAAATTGGTAATATAGAATCTAGTTTCGGTTTTAAATCGGTTCTCTTGGCAGTTTATGTAATAGTTTTTTAATAGTCTAACCGGTATTTGGGACCTATTTTAAAACTGCTTGGAGACTGTTTTAGAGTCTGTTATGAAACTGGTTAAAGATCGGTTTGAGAAAGGTTTGGATGTTGTTTTTTGGATTAGCTTTTACGGTTTTAACCATTACAGAATAACTTGATCTTGATTTATTTTTAGAGATTGTTCCGAGACATTAAAAAAAGGTAATACGGAACTACAAAAGATAAAGATATTATTATGATTTCTACCTAATGAATTAAATTATTACTCAATTAAAAAAATACCAAAATAAATTACTGTAAATAATCAAATAATTACATTTAAATGGTAGAACTGGGATGGGGTTGATTGTGCCAATGAAATTTAGGCTACCTATATACCTTTCCATAAATAACATAAAATGTATAACCAAAAAGGAGCAAGTCACAAGAATTAATAATCTATCAAAGAGTTAAAGTAAAACCATCACAAGAAAGCCAATATATTTTTTCCGGTAAGATTGATAAGGTAAAGAAGAGAGATAAAGTAATGAAGAAGTAGTGGGTTTGGTAAAGAAAATAATGAATGGTAACTTGGTTAATAATTAATGAGGAATATACCTTTTAGGGCCCAAAATTCAAAAAAGAGAATTTTAAGGGCCCAGTTTTATTCTATGTTTTTTAAGGGCCTAACTAGATTTTTTGGCTGGTTAGGTTCACGTTTTAGGGGGTTTGCACCCGCTATTTTTTGAATTTTTAGGGGGTAGATCCCCCTATTTTATTTTTCGGGGGTACACGCCCACCATTTTTTAATTTAAGTCCATTTTTTATTCAAGTCCTTTAAGTCAATATTGTCCAAAATACCCCCTAATTGTCCAGAATACCCCCTAATTGTCCAGAATACCCCCTAAAATACCACCAATCCCCCTAAAATACCACCAATCCCCCCTGAATGTCACAAATACCCCTAAAATATCACATTACCCCCTAAAATTACCACATTACCCCCTAAAATACCTTGTTTGCCCCCCAAATAACACATTTACCCCCTAATATCCTCTAATTACCCCTAAAAAAACAAATAATTAAAATAACTATTTAGAAAACAAACCCCGTGAACAAATCTGGGCTTGGGGTGGTTCGAGCGGTTCGACTGGCTGGTGCTGGTGAGCTGGGTGGGGGTGGTTCGAATGGATGGTGGTGGATCTAGAGGGGGTGGTTATAATGGTTGGTGGTGGTGCGCTGGGTGGGTGTGGTTCGAACAGTTGGTGGTGGTGCGCTGGGTGAGGTGGTTCGATCGAGGGGGTGATGGATCTGAGAGTGGTGGCTCGTCGAGGGGGTGGTGGATCTGAGAGGGGATGGATCTGGAAGCAGCGTGGTGGTGGGGTTTTGGAGGGTTGATGGGGTGGCTCGATCTGGTGCTGCTGTGATGACGACGGCTATGGTGGGTGGGAAGGGCGCGATTTGCGTGGATCTCGAGGATGTTGGTGGTGGCGGAACTCGAGATCTCGAGGATGGTGGTGGCGGCGAATGCGAGATCTCGATGGTGGTGGTGTTATTGGACCTCGAACTGGCGGCGAATGAGGTCTGGTTTCACGTCGTGGTGGTGCAGAGAGGGAAAGGAGAGAATGTGGCGGTGCTGGCGCGAGGTGGTGGCGCGGTGCTGGCGCGAGGTGGTGGCGCGGTGCTGGCGCGAGGTGGTGGCGCGAGGTGTGGCGTGGTGGCGGGGCTTGGTACGGGGAGAGAGAGAGACAAATGGGGAGGGGGTGGGTTTTCTGGGAGCCCGTAAATGGGGAGGGGATGGGGAGGGGGGTGGGTTTTATCTATTTTTTTTTAGTTGGGTTTCAATTGGATTGGTTTGGATCCAATTGGGGCCTCTTTTTATTACACTATAGTGTAAAAGGGCCCTAAAAGCTCTTTTACCCATAATTAATGGGAACGGATTGTTAGGTTTGTTTTATTTTTACTAGACTCATTGGACTTATGTGTAGGTTCTTAATGGTTTAAATGTCCATTAGAATCCAAAATCCAAAGTCTTATTGGGTATTTTGATGATAATGGGCTTACCAGATCGGCCCTATTCAGGCACTTGTTGAAGGGAATGAAGGGAACGATAGTTGTAAAACCCATGTCCGTAAATTCACCCGCAAAGCACATGCCACTTTGGTATTAACTCAGCCTGACTAAGGATAGGATTGGTCTGGTCCTTAATATTATTAGGCCTTACCAGACCGTTCTGGTCAAGTGGTTTTTTTTTGTACCGGTCCGGTTTTAGATAGTAAAGTGGGTGGGTCTGAACCGATAAGAAGAACCGACCTAACCGCTCCACATTATTTTATTTCTTTTTGAATACATGAGAGAGTCACTTTGGACTCGGAGTAAATGACTCCAATGACATTCGATCTCAGGACTTCTTGGTCTCTGCGGAGTAACCTAACCACTAGGCCAACTATCGATCTCAATTTTTTTTTTACTTTACTCTTCAGTTTTTTTTACCACAATCTTAATTCTATTTTAAATTTTTTTTTGTACTTGGTTTTTTTTTTACTTGTTTTTTTTTCATAATTACTTTGTATTTATTTATTTATTTATTTTAAATTCGTTATTACCTAATTACTTAATTACTTAATTCCTTAACTCCTTAATTCTATTGTATTTATTCTCCATGTATTTAATTATTTTTGTCTATTAATGATAAAATGATAAAACAACTGCTTGATAACAAATATTTACTCATACAAATTCAATTCACAATTTGTTAAATTTACTGATTAAATATATTACAACAAATAATAGAAAAACTTATTACAATTATAATTTAAAAAATACATGAAATAGTGCATTGCAACAACACCAAAAGAATGGTCTTTAAGCAAAAGGGGGAGGAGGGGGGGGGGGGGGGGGGGTGGTAGTTGAGCAAGATATTCTCATCACCAAATCAGAAAATATAAAACCATCCTTAATTAAAAACACAAATCAGAAGAGTTGCCCCAAAAATAATTTTTCAAAAGTTTAAGGTAAAACACCTTAGTAATTAATTGTTACTATGCAAATAATATAAACTTATAAGTATAAATATTATTTCATAGTCATCCAAAATTCGCCTAAGAGCAATTTGGACCAAAAAAGTGATATCAAACAAGTCTAGGGACCAATATGCGTATTTTCAGAATTGAAGTCATCATTTGTTTAACATAAATAATATATTTTAAACTCTTTATTGTCCACTTAAAACATTTTTGAAAAGTTTGGGGCAATTTTGTCTAGAAAATTCTTTTCTATTAACTATTTTCATCTTTTCATAATAACTAAGGAATTGATTTTCACTTTCCAAAACTAATTGAAATAATCCCTCGTCTAGTTTTCAAAATGCGACACAAATATCCGTCAATTCTACCAATTTCGTAAGTTTTTCCGTCAATTCATATAACAAAGCAACTACTTGATCTTAACAAAATATTTTTTCCAAATCATTACCAAAAGTTAATTAAACGCGAAATTGATACTTAGTTGTCCTTGTTTAATGTCAAAATTAAGCAAATCTCATTTTCTAAAATTGTAAATTTCGTAAATT
Organism: Nemophila menziesii; assembly: GCA_029959085.1. NCBI lineage: Eukaryota > Viridiplantae > Streptophyta > Magnoliopsida > Boraginales > Hydrophyllaceae > Nemophila > Nemophila menziesii. The sequence continues at coordinate 142,449,273 of JARWIR010000001.1, read as the reverse complement.
TATCATAAACAGTATGGTACAATTTGTCCAACTAGCAAAATCACCATTTCATTATCATGTTAACATATTCGTAGCTAGAAAAATCACAAAACCATGTTGGACTTGATAAAAAAACCAAAACCATCGAAAATCATAAAAACCAGGGATCTTAGGAATCATTTTTGCATAAACATGGACAACTAAGCATCAATTTTGCATAAACAAGAACAATTACATGTCAATTTTGCATAAACATGGACAATTAACCATCAAATTCTCATAAATAGGGACATCTAAGCATCAATCTCGCATAAATAGGGACAACTAAGTATCAATTTCATAAAACATGGCCAACAAAGGATCAATTTCGCATAAACATGGTCAACTAAGCATCAATTTTCCATAAACAGGGACAACTAGTGATCAATTTTGCATAAACAAACACTAGTGCACACCCTAAATACATAACCACACCCAACATCACAATAAATTCACAATAGTAGTACCAATTTCGCATTTATTAGTCAAACTTATCCACTTTTCATCATTGCTTCAATAGATTTGTGAAGAAATCCATGAAACCATTCATGCAAAACCAAAACTAAACAAATATTAATTATATATATATATATATATATATATATATATATATATATATATATATATATATATATATATATATATATAAGAGAATAGTAGTGTAATAAATAGTAGTGTAATATTGGAATTATACTTTACAAGCAAGAATACCCCCTTTCTGATGAAATAGCACAAGAACACCCCCCCCATTTCTTTTGAAAAAACGCAAGAACACCATAAGGAATCAGAGAATATAGACTCCATAATAACCCATAGAATCAAAGTACAGGATTACATAATAATCCATAGAATAATCATAGATTTAAGCAAAGAATAAAGACAGAGTTTGAGGTGGTGAGAAAGGGGGGGGGGGGGGGGGGGTAGATGAAAGGGGTCAATGGCTAAGTTAATTGGGTGGGTGAAGTCAGAAGAGGTTAAATGGGGTGGGTGGGTTTGGTTTGTTCTGAAATTTAAAACGCAGCATAGGTATAAAAAAAATTATTCGTCCGGTTCCGGTCCGGTTCCGGTCCGGTTCGTCCCTTAAGGTTTTTTTAGGGAGAACTGGACCTATAAGCTATTACCCGTTCCGGTCTAGTACTATTCACTCGGTCAGGTTCGTAGAACCGGTGGAACCGGACTGTTAGCCACCCTAAGTATTAACTGACTAATGCATCCGAATATTGTAGGTTATTGCCATTTATTTACTACATGTCTGGTCTCGCTTTTGCACAATATGAAGTAGGATCTCCTCCCGGGCGAGGCTGCCTCAGACTCTCGAGATCCACCCGTCACCACTCAGACATGGTCCTCCATCAAAACTGCAACTAAATACGTTAGATCTAAAATATCAACTGTGATAAAAGACCGATAAATGGTTGTGCTATCCGAAGGTGAATCACTAGGAGCCGAAGATAACAATGTACTCTTTAATGAGTGTGCTAGGGCTATACTTTTTATACCCTGTATTCTGGCGGTAGGTGTACTATATCCCTCCGATGTCGGCATATAGAAAAGATCAAAAGAGAAAAAGAAAGAAAATTAAATATAAGGATTTACCTTCTAAAATCCGAAAACGCATTCTTGAGGTCCGTGTATAGGTTAAATAATATTATTTTGTTAGTTAAAATTACATTAGGATATTTTTTCAAACACTTAGTGAATACTTAGTTTTAGAAAAAAAAAATTCTGATAAGACAAAAGAATAAACACTTAACATGCAATATAAACTATGCTATGAGTTAGACTTATAACCAAATACAATGCATATAAGAAAATAGAGAGTTAAGTGAGTGAAGACAAACAACGATCTAGAATGGTTCAATTCCATAAGGCTAGTTCAGCACTTAAGATCTATATCCCTTTTGGATTTTAAACTCCTCCACTAAAACTTCTCATGTCTCTTAAAGATGAGAGCTCAATCTTTTACAACTTTTTTGATATCACCTTCGAAGAAAATCTCTAGTGTTATCACCAACTTTAGAAGACTAAGTGGACAATCTCCACTCATGATGTACCACCTCGCGAACCCGTAAAGCCTTCAATTTATGTATTACAACACAAAAAATAATATATAATCTCTACTCACAATATACCGCTTAATACTCCGTAAATCCTTCAAATTGTATAATACCACACAAGAACAAGTAGACAATCTCAACTAATGGTCTACTACTCCGCGCTCCATGGAACCTTCAACTTGTGTATCACGACACGCGAACAAGTAGATAATCTTTAATTATGATCTACGACTTCACAATCTATGAAGTCTTCAACTTGTGGCTCACGCCACAAGAACAAGGAGACAATCTTTACTCACTATATATCATTTCACACTCATTTAAACCTTCAAGTTTTATGTCTACACCACACAAGCTCTTAATCACCCTTGTATAGTCTATGGACGAACACCATGTTCACTAAACCCAGAGCGAACCCCTAAGATTTTTATTAAACCTAATCTACCTACCTAGCCTCCAAAATCCTAAATGAGTTGATAATTACATGTGTTTGGGCTAAGATATATAAAGCAATATAGATATGTGACTTTGAAGGGTTGGGGGTAAACACTTTTCTTCTCTTGAGTGTTAATATTTATAGGAAAAAACCACCCTAACAGATATGTTCACATCCTTCCCATTGGTTGATTTTTATATATCCAGACATCCGGTTCTTTTGGTTGGATGCCCGATGACGTGGCTCAAATGTCTCCTTGAAAAATATTACACTAACAACTCGATTTGTGTCTTTTTTATACATTATTCCTTAACCTATTGCATACCTAGGGCTGCAAATGAACCGATACTCTCGCCAAGGGCTCGAGTTTGAGTTCGCTAAGAGTTTGTTTGAGTTTGGCTCGTTAGTTAAACAAACCAAGCTCAAGTTTTAAATTCAGGCTCGTTCATTTGTATAAGCCCGACTCGTTAAGCTCATGAACAGTATGATAATATTTCATCAAGAGCTCGTTAATATGTTTGGTAAATATAATCAATTAAAAATTATCAATTTTATGTGTATATATATACAAACTCAAAACTACGTAAATTTTTTCTGTATCTATTTAATCATAACTACAATATTCTATATCTAGTATGCATATTTTTTTTCTTTAGGTCAAATTATGTAATGTGTTGTATATTAGTTTTACTTAATTTCATTTTAAATTACAGAATATCCCAAAAATATATATATCATAGAAAAATAAACGAGACTTAAATGAGTCTTAAATGAACCAATCCAAGCCGAACTCAAGCTTGAAAAAATCGCTTTGATTTCGGCTCAATAGTTAACGAACCAAGCTCAAGAAAGCTAAAGTTCGGCTTGGCTAGGTTCATTTCAAACTCAAACCAATCTCAAGCTTACTATAATATTAGCAAACAAACTCAAGAAAGCTAAAGTTCGGTTTAGCTCGGTTCGTTTGCAGCCCTACGCATACCCACCTTCAATGCCCAGTTATACACTTAAAGTTGAGTTATCAAATATGAAGATAAAGTGCATTAGGTATCCGGTGTCTTTGCTCTGAATGTCTGGTCTTTGTCTTCTTTGGCCCTCGGCTGGTCCACCTAGGCATTCCGCATTTGCTTCAATCTAGAGGTCTGGGTTTCATCTCTTCTCAGCTCCAATCTCCAAAAGGTTTAGGCGTTCCGACTTTCTCTACTTTGGAGGTCCGCTCTTCTTATTATTCTCTGTCATCTTCTGCTGACCATTTTAGACATTCCTCTTTCACCTCCTCAGACTACTTACCCTTATTAGAGGGGAACTTTGATTCTCATAGGGACAAAAATGATTTAAATAGATATTTTGCCGACTTTTCAAGACTTATTCCACGAAAGGCTTAAAATGAGTTATTGCATTAAGCTTTCTTTAAGTTTTGACCCAGCTTCTTAGAGGCATTCTTAGCCACCGATCTTCTTTCCTTAATACACACTCTTATATGATCTTTGAACTCCCTTGAGTTTTGATCTTAAACATCCACAATCTTTTTTATGCTTCTTGATCTTCTCTATCAAGCCAAGCATCTTGTTGAGTCTTCTAGATTCGCCTTAGATGATCTCCCTTGAGTCTTGTTTAGCACGTGTCTTATAAATCCCCGAGTCTTGATCTTTCAAGATCTTCGAGCTCGTTCTTCTAAATCCCTTGAGTTTTGATCTTCAAAATTGTTGAAAAATTTCCTTTTTATTTTATATGACAAATCCTTCTATGATTAACATGTTAATCGTACTTATGTGCACAATAATCTATCCCTTTGTGCAACATGTCTCTTGTCACTAGCTGGCTTATCCTTAGCATGACTATTCTTGTTAAATATGCATTGACATGAGTTGATCACTCCCTAGTTAATAACATGTTATACTTTGATTTTTCATACGTTATCAACTAAGAACTTTCTTGTATGATTTATTAGACAATTTCACATATGAAGAGTCAAAACATTAAACATGTCTTACTTGTTAAAATATCCATGAATTCATCTTGATTATATGAGCACTTTTAATGCAATAACTTAATATGTGTCTAATGTTGCAAACTTCATTCCTATATGAATTAATATTTATGACACATCCCATTATAGGATCTAAGCACACAAGTATGAACACTTGGACTATTTGTGCACCTACTTGCTATTTTGCATACCCTTATGACTATGTGATTGTTTGGATAAGTTTAGGACCCCCCTTGATATTGTTTGCCATAAAATTTACCTTTCTAAATATGTATACTAAATTGTTATATGATTCCATATTTATAAACACATCACATTATTAGAGCACAATCATTATAAGTTTCATTCCGTATGCTTCATGGGCTTTCACATAGGTTAAACACATTCTACAACATACTTTTTCTCATGTAACGAATTTGCTAAAGTTCTTAACCACATACTTGTTTAGATGCTAATTTATAATATATTTTATGTTAAAGAATCTAACATCACCTATATGGATAAAACATGCATTTTCATCTTAGCTATCTTAACTATGTTTTAGGCTTTGTGTGCATTTGCTTGAATTAAACATTTTCAGAGTAAAACTTTTAATGTTTACTGAATTTTCTAAAATGTTGAACTACAAAATTGCTTAAAAACATCTTTCAAACACATTATATGCTTCAATCATTCTCTTTTGAGTATCAAACGTGAACCTATTTGGACATCTTTGAGATTATGTGTGCACAAATACATCTTGTCATATCTTTGCATATATAGAGTTTTAGCTCTTGAGTTGTCTTACAATTATGCTTAAAATGTTATCCCCAACAACTATTGTGAAGAAATATTTTGTCAAATAGGCGAACCTTTCATAATTGAACAAACAACTTCCCGATTTAAGAAACATGTTCCCGCTTTTTGCGCGCTAAAAACCCCCACAATAAAATCTATTTTTTGGGATCCTAAAGTACAAAATTGTCACCCCGCTTTGTGAATTTGGCATCCCGGTTCCTTAGGTGGTGGGTGTAGGGAAAGCGAATCACTATAAATTCTTGTGTAATTTCTTCAATTATCGCTCCGATGTATGTATCCTTACTTGATAATTAAACCTAACTTCCATTTATCTTAATCACTCTTTTACACCCTTAGGTTAGAAAGCTGAATATGCTCCCTCCCTTGATCTTTACATGTTTTTTAGAACCTTTGTTTCTTCCTATCACACTTAACCACTCTTTTATCTTACCTTATGATATTAGCTAAGTTAGACCAATTTGACTAGTAGTTGGACTATCTCCTTATCACCCTTAGGTAGATGTTTCCAATAGTACATATCCTAACTTTAACTTTCTCATACTTTTGCTATCTTATATTAATAAATAGATTCCAAATATCCATAAATTCATATTGCTTCAGCGCGTACAAACTCTTAAGAACGTCTCTTAGTATTCTTTCTTAGATTCTGATTTATAGCCTTGACATATCTACCTTAACTAGTTTCACTTAATCTAGTCTTTAGGATATCTGACTCAAAATTCAACCTCGTTGATGATTGATCATAGGCTCATGCAATTTTCAAATGCTTGGATCTCTCTTATGGAATCATCCATATTTGCATTAATGAAATCAAAGACAATTGTGATCTTGTTGCACTAGTAGAAAATTATGAGGCAAATTCTAACTCTAGCTTTTCTAAATCATATTTTAATTCTAGTGATGAGTTGGATGATGATATAGCATTTGTTTATTTTTTCAAAATCTGTGAGCACCATTTTGAAACAAATAAGCTTTTGTTAAAAGATTTAGAATTTCAACAAAATAGATACAAATATTTTTGTCTTAGGTTGGACGTTTCTTGTGAAACATATGAAGGACCATATTACAAAAGCATCTATTTTCTTGGTCAAAACAAAATAATTTTAAAAGAAAATGAGTTGTTGATTAAGAAGTTTGAGGATCTTAATTTTGATTTTCTAAATATTTTAAAAGGGTATCCCATTTTTTTATTTATTATCTAATGGCCAAAATCCACCTCTTTGAGGAAGTCGATTTTTAGTTTTGATCAAATGATCAAACAAAAATGTGTAAAAAAATGCTTTTGAGAATTTATCTCATTCATACAGTGCATCTTCTTCAAATTGTAAAACATCTTTGTTCACTTATTGTTAAAAACATGGTCATAATGCATATCATAGTTTTTATCAAAGACAATTGCAGTTAGGTTTCTTGGTACCTTCACCGAAAAGTCCTAAAAGAATTGTAAAAGGTACTAAAACCCCTCAAAGACCCAAAACACCATGGTTACCTAGTACTTTTTCTACGTGATTGTAGAAAAGGAGAATCAAGGAGGGAAATAGTTGATTTCTTGATGATGGATGCTTTTATCACATGGAGGTGAAAGCTTTATTTTCCCTTAGCTACATGTTTATTATTTGATTTATTATTAGCTATATGCTATGTGCTGTGTATCTAGTATAGGAAGACTCGACTCATTGATTTGTCTAATTGCTTAAGTGATTAGTTTGTTAGGCTCTTCTTACACACACACACACACACACACACACACACACACACACACACACACACACACACACACACACACACACACACATATATATATATATATATATATATATATATCTTCCTTCTCCCTTGGTATTGTGATTATTTGACTTTTTGCTTATTGATACCTAGTAGGGATAGTTTTTATGCTTGCCATATTTTTTCATGATATGCTATCTTTGTTAAATTTTATTCTATTTAATATTCTTGCTAATTGATTCTCTTACTCTTGTTATTCTATTTTGTAAAGGAGAATTATGATACTTAATTATATGATTATATGCTAGATCGATTATACATTCTTCACATGCCATATTTTCTATCCATGATCTTCAATTGCTTATATTTGGAAATTTTTTTATTATGTTATTCATATATGATACATGTCACTTTTTATGTTATTATTTATCAAATGTTATATCATATAGGTTGATCATTCATGTCATATTTTGCTTTTTCTTGATATTTTTTTATGACATGTTGTTTTATGAGCTTTCCATGCTTAGTTGTTATTTGTTGCAGTTATCATTTTGACTATATAGTCATTAGAGTGACATATGTTGTGTGCTCTTTATGTGATTTTGTTTCCTATTTGTGCTACTTGACCATTTTCGAGCTTATATCCATGATATTGTATCGTGTGTTGTCTTTATGGTAGTTAATATCATTTTATCTTTTGACTAAATAATATGTGAATATTGCTTATTGTTATAATTGAATCTACTCTTGCCTATTTTACATTGTGTATATTTTTTTTTTTACTAATATCTCTTATTGAGACAAAAGGTGTAGAACAAGCTCACTACTTTGGCATTCACTCTTGATGAAAGCACTGGTAAGAAGTTATCATCTCTCTTGATCAATACATGTCTCGGTTGGTAAGATCTTCCTTTCCTTGCTCATATCCTTTTATGATCATCTTACTCTTCCTATCGTACTTAACTAAGAATTCTTGAGGCTATGTGATCATCATGCTTAGTATACCATGTTTAGGTTTTAATGCTTATGCATAATCTTCTTTACAAGATTAAAAACTTGATTTTGATGTTTACTTAATTTTGATGTTCTAAATATTTTGAAAAGGTATTATTATTTTTTACTTATCATCAAATGACCAAAATCCACCTCTTTGAGGAAGTCTATTTTTTATTTTGATCAAATGATCAAACAAAAATGTGTGGAAAATGCTTTTGAAAATTTATCTCATTCATACGGTGCATCTTCTTCAAATTGTAAAACATCTTTGTTCACTTATTGTTAAAAACATGGTCATATTACATATCATAGTTATTATCAAAGACAATTGCAGTTAGGTTCCTTGGTACCTCCTTGACAAAGTCCTACAAGGATTGTAAAAGGTACTACAAACCCTCAAAGACCCAAACCACCATGGTTACTTAGTATTATTCTATGTGATTGTAGAAAAAGAGAATCAAGGAGGTAAATGGTTGATTTCTTGATGATGGATGCTTTCATCACATGGAGGTCAAAACTTTATTTTCCCTTAGCTACATGTTTATTATTTGATTTATTATTATTTATATGGCGTGTGTTGTGATGTTTAATTATTTTATCTAGTTTGGGAAGACTTGACTCATTGATTTATCTAATTGCTAAAGTGATTAGTTTGTTAGGCTCTTCTTACAGACACACACACATACACACACACACACACACACATATATATATATATATATATATATATATATATATATATATATATATATATATATATATATATATATATATATCTTTTTTTTCTCTTGGTATTGTGATTATTTGACTTTTGCTTAGTGATACCTAGTAGGGATAGTTTCTATGCTTGCCATCTTTTTTCATGATATGCTATCTTTGTCATATTTGATTCTATTTAATATTCTTGCTAATTGACTCTCTTACTCTTGTTAATTTATTTTGTAGAGGAGAATTATTTTACTTAATTATATGATTATATGATATATTGATCATACGTTCTTCACATGCCATATTTTTTTATCCATGATCTACAATTGCTTATATTTAGGGGAGTTTTTATTATGTTATTCATATATGATACATGTCACTTTTTTATGTTATTATTTATCACATGTTATATCATATAGGTTAATCACTTATGTCATATTTTGCTTTTTCTTGATAATTTATTTTATGACATGTTATTTTATGAGCTTTCCATGCTTAGTTGTTATTTGTTGCAATTATAATTTTGACTATATAGTCATTAGAATGACATGTGTTGTGTGCTCTCTATGTGATTTTGTTTCCTATTTGCGTTACTTGACCATTTTTTAGCTTATATCCATGATATGGTATTGTGTATTGTCTTTATGGTAGTTAATATCATTTCATCTTTTGACTAAATAATATGTTAATATTGCCTATTGTTATAATTGAATATACTTTTTCCCATTTTACATTTGTATATAATTTTTGGCTGATCTCTTTTGTTGAGACAAAAGGTGTAGAACAAGCTCACTACTTTGGCATTCACTCTTGATGAAAGCACTAGTAAGAAGTTATCATCTCTCTTGATCAATACATGTCTCGGTTAATAAGATCTTCCTTTCCTTGATCATATCCTTTTATGATCATCTTACTCTTCCTATCGTACTTAACTAAGAATTCTTGAGGCTATGTGATCATCATGCTTAGTGTACCATGTTTAGATTTTAATGCTTATGCATAATCTTCTTTACATGATTATTTAGTATCATGTTTTTTTTGAGGGGATATTTAACTTTTTTGTGAAGTTTACCTTATTTGATTAATCTTGCTTCTTATCTAGATTACTCTCTATTTGATTAAGACAAAGGGGGAGAACTATTATGCTTAAATAAAATAAATACCATGCCATATCATGCTAGAATGCTTTACTTAATATAAATAAATACACACCTCTTGATTCATCTTGTTCTCTTTATTACCTTGTACCATCTCCAAAGGTGTGATAAAATAATGACAGAAAAGTGTGCACACCTCTAGAGAACGGGATAAACTTTCCGCAAATGTATAGATCGTATTCAAGTAATAAATAAGTAAAACGAATATCGTTCTCAGGGTCTACGGAAGTTAATTTGAAGATAGTGTTCTTATAAAGTGTACTAGAAAGAGTTTTGGTTTTAAGACTCTAATGAAAGAACGACTAATTAACTACGACTCAAATTAAATACAAAAAGTAATAACGAAGAAGAAAGATATGACAGTATAGTTTGAGAACTCACAAGGAATCTCTCCTAGTCTTGTTCTTAAGTTTTATTGAGTAAGAGAGAATTGTGTAAACATGCAATAACCGGAATTCGAAATTCCTCCTAACTCCCGTCAAGGTAACTTAGGTGTGTTTGATTTTTTTAAGTGATAAATACTGAATGCTGAATAACAACTGAATAAAACTTATTCTTTTAAGAGGTAATGTCTGAATGAATCAGACTTGGTTTAAAATCTTAATGAAACAGACCAATTAAGAGATATTCAGATTTGAATTGGTTAGAAAAAACAAACACTACTGTTATTGATCCAGTGACTTAATGAATCAGATTAAAAGCTCATTAAGTGAAAACAAATACCCACTTAGGAGGAAACCTAAAATAAAACAGGTCGGTGGTGATGGTGATGGTTGCATCTGTGTTCGGTGGTGGTCGAAAATTTATTTTAAAAAAATTCGCAAATGATGGTGGTGGTGGTGACAATGGTAATGGTCGAAGATGGTGGTGATCGAAAATAGTGGTGTCTGTTATTTGTTTAATATTAAAAAATAATTAAATATTATAATAGAAATAAATATAATAATTAAGTATAGTTTAATATAAAAAGATAATATAATATTTCTTTTGTTATAGATGAGAACCATTTTAGATTCGGAGTCATTAACTCGGTTCATAATATATATAATATTTTTTAATTTAGTAAAAATGTTTTGAATAAATATATTAATAAAGATATTTTTATTAGATATGTTTTTAACAATAAATTTTACTTTTGTTTTTTGAACCAAAACTTATACATTTTATCATAAGATATTATCCTTAAATGGCCAAGTTATCTCCCTGAGAAACAAACAAATTTTTTTAATTCAAGTTATCTGTATTTTCCCGGGGTCATATTCAATGGGGCCCCACGGGAAGCGTAGTAGTTAATATTAGTTATTGTTCATATTTGTTGGCCGATGAGGCGCCACAAGATAAGTTGTGTGGTTGAAATTTATTTTACAATCCTTCCTTTGCATGCCCCTCTTCTCTACCCTTTACTCTGTAGCTAAAGTTCAACAACTTAACTCTTCTCTCTTTTGGGAAGGTAAGTAAGTCTCTATTCCTTTGACTAGTCATTCTCTGCAAAGTCTTTTAGATTTTACTTCCATGGCTTAATCATTTACAATTCTTTAAAAAAGAGGTTATCTTTATTCCTTTACCAATTAGTCATTTACTTTACTAATTCTTGAATAGGTTTTATCTAATCTTAGGTGTTTATCAGGGAAATATATTAGGAGAAGATAATAAAGAGTAATGATATATGTCACCCCTTTTCATGTCACTCTTTTATCACCCTTCTATATATATGTTTTGATTTCCTTAAATAGAAGATAGAGAAAAATTAAAAAGGATAGAGAAATCAATCCATTGGTACATGTAGGTATACACATAGGAGGTGATAAAAAGGTTATACAAAAAGGGTGACAAATATCATTACTCGATAATAAATGTGCTTAAAATTTGATTGTCTAATAATATAAATGGATATGGTTTTCACTATATCGTCAGTTAGTAATAAAAATATGCACCACCGCATCATTTGCTTTATAGGGGTGTAATAGAAAAGTATTCCTTAATTTAATAGTATAAATTAGAATTTTGTACACTAATTAATTACCCAAAAATGATGTTCTTGCTTATTTAATCGACTATTTTAAAGGAGACTATATAATTGTTTGTATCAGTTTTAGTAGCTAAATTTTAGCTCAACTAAAATTAGACCTGCCTAAAGAGTGTAGGAAACTAAAATATTGAAGATATGAACTTTTTACTGTTCTAACTCTTTTTTCTAGTTCCATCTGTCAGAGGTTTGAAGTGAATCCAAAGCATACTGTTATAAGCATTTCAGTTCAGTTCAGTTCGATTGGAGTTTGGATTCATAATTGTGAATGGCTAATTCTAACGGGATAATATATTCATCTGTCAAGTCACCTCAGCACCCAAAGTTATATCCCGTAAGCGAAGGAGTTGAATTATGCAAACAACGAAACGGATCTTTTTCCGTGTTGAGATCAAAGTTTTACAATAAAACTTCATGGCGCGGAAATGGAAACTTAAGCAATCCATCTTTTTTATGCCGTTCAAAAATTCAAAACAAAGAAGCAAAAGATTCTAGTATAATATCTAAGTATGCGTCCTCTAGCTTAAAATTTTAAAATTCATTTTAAATAGCACATAAATAGTATATTGATTTTTTTATTTATTTTTCTTCGTGCGACAGTTTCAAGGGTGAGGATGAGAAGCCGCCTAGACCTCGTAAAAATACAGTTTCAGGTCAAGGATTGGCTGAAGCTTATAGATTTGCTTATAATGATGCAAAATTTATGAATGAAAGGGCCAGGAGTGACATTGTATTGCTTTCCCGGTAATTTCATATTCGATTTAATTAATAAAATTAACCTTAATATGGCATATGGATAGAACTAACTACTAAGTAATCATGTTAAATTTTACTTAGTGGCATAAGAAGATTGGATGCTCGTGCACGCCAAGATGTTGCAATTCTTGGTATGGAGTTTCTTAAGCTTGATGGTAAAAAACTTCTCTACCTTCGTATTGTTACTCTTGATCGAGGCTTGAAAGGCTTAACTAATGAAGCTTATTTTTTGGTAGCTCGAGCGAGAGAAGATACCGAGAAAATAGATCTTAATGTAAAGAGAAGAGCCGAAAGACTTCATCAAATCGGCATGGTAAGGGGATTCAATTCGTCGTTATTTATGTTAAATAACTAAATTAATTAATTTAATTATTTTCTTCGGCAGATTCTCAAAATGAAAGCTCAAGCTAGACTTAAAAGTGTTGCGGATCAACATTGGAACGATGGTGCCTTAGAGGCTGATTTGAGGCGAGCTGACTATGTAGCAAAGCGCCGTGCAATGGAAGATTCTCTAATGGCTTTAGAGGTATCTTATTAATTAGGGAGAATAGCACCTTTGCCCCTTGAACTATTCGTGTTTTGACACGCCGACCCTTATATTTTGTTTAAATTTTCTTATCCCCTGAAAGTTTAATTACGTGCTCTGTTACTTTTTCTTTTGTTTTTTCTGTCTATATTTTCCATTAACTCGTTATTTAATCATTTACAAATCCAAAAAAGAAAATAAAAAAAAAACGGGATAAAATCGAGTAACACATAAAAAATAATTAATTAAATATATTATTAACCCACAAACTATATATAATACTTAATTTATTTTTCCAAAACTTCTCGTATTATTTTGAACTTTTTGAATTTTGAAAAGATTAAATAATGGCTTAACGGCGAAAATGGACGGAAAAACAAAAAAGGGGTAATGGGGCATGTATTTATAATTAGAGGCTAAGAAAGAAGACTGTAAAAAAAAATATGGGCGACATGTCAAAACCTTGATAGTTCAGGGGTAAAAAGTATCCTTTATTTTTCCCTATCAATTATTCTCAATTTTCTTATGACAACTTTCTGGGGACTGACTTGTAATTTCAAAACTTTCAGTTTGTAAAGAATATACACGACAGAATGGTGAGCAAAACGTCTAATCCTTATAAAGGTTCAGACAACATTAGTCTTGAAAAGAACGGGATTAATCTTGAGTTCCTTCCAGGAGAAATGTCTAACGATCGTATTACTGCAATTAAGGTTGTTATATCAACTTATTAAATTTAATTACATCTTCATAATACTTGTAAATAAAACTTACAGGAAGCTTACTGGGGCATAGCAAGTGCAATTTCCGAAGCTGATGGACTTGATTATTCCGATGCTGAAGAGCTAGAGTTAGTTATAGCAGCACTTATAGATCTTGATGCAATGGATAGCAAAAAAAGCGTGTCTTTACTTGCTGAATGTTCTAATTCTCCTGATGTTAATACCAGGTTAGTATTTTGTATATAAATATTAATAATGTTTTATAATATTTTCATTCTCGTTACTTAATAATTGTGTGTGTATAGGAGAGCATTGGCTAATGCGTTATCAACTGCACCATCTATGTGGACTCTTGGAAATGCTGGTATGGGAGCTTTGCAGGTTAGTTTATTAAATTATTACCATTATTTTTTATTTTTTGTGGCGGTGAATTAATTATAGTTTTTGATATTTACATGCAGAGACTAGCTGAAGATAGTAACCCTTCAATATCTATGGCTGCATCAAGAACTATAGCTGAATTGAAAAAACAATGGGAAATTGAAGAAGGTGATAGCTGGAGGTTCATGGTGAATCAAGATATTCAAGAGGATGATAATTAGATTTATATAATAGGAAAATTCTCATCTACCCATACTGTAGATATCTAGATGAGGTAGTAAAAGATAACTTCTAAGTTATCTTTTACTTTAATTGTAAGAAAGGAGGAAAACACTTAATGTATCTGGATTGCTTTAATTTTGTTTAGTTTTATAATGGTTCTTTGCTTTTATACGGAAGAGTATTCTGTGTTTCTTACATTTCTCCATAAAACTTAAGATTAGTATGAAGTACTATAGATATTAATCAGCATTAATTAACGTTACGAGTGTGTAAATGGGAAATTGTAAAAGAGTGGCTAAGAAATGCGTATATGGGAAAGTGTAAAGAGTAGTTAAATGGTGACATTGTTTATATGTTTTAGGTTGGAGTCTTGAAGATGCTAGGAGAGTTTTATTATAAATGGTTATATTTGATGTATTGTTATTTAGATTTGTAGGTTTTATAGTATTTAGGAATTTTGTGGAGTCTTGTAATTGAAATTTACAAAAATCTCTTCTAAAAGTAACTATTACTATGGATATTTTGAGAATATATGATGAAGAGAAATAGAAGTTAAAAAGAGAATTTGTTTAATGATAGATATTCAGACTTTTAAAAAGATTTGTGCTATATGCGTTTGATTTACCATTATGTTGATGATGATCGGGTGATGTAAAGGAAGATTATCGAATTTTGGTGTTGTAAAGGAAGATTATCGAATTTTGTACGCGAGAAGACCATAATGGGGATCATGTGGGTAAAAATATATATGTTTGATTTACCATTATGTTGATGATAATCGGGTGTTGTCAAAAAAGATTATTGATTGTATGGTAGAAGACTATAATGGGGATCATTTGGGTAAAAAAATATATGTTATTTAAAGGATTGGGGTGTTTTATTTTTTTTATACACTAACTATTGATAATTCTTGTTCAAATGTGGCAACGATAGCATATCTTCAAAATGTTTAGTAAGATAGAATTGAACATAAATATATGTTAAATCGTGAATTTTTGCATGTTAAATTATGTGCCCACATTCTTAACCCTGTTGTAGAGAGGGGTTTTACGAGTTAGAAAATTGTATAAAACGTAGTTGTGATGTTGTTCGGTATGTTCAGTTTTCACTTAGTAGATCTCTCTCGTTTATGAACAATGTTGATTTATGTGGAATTGAATCAAAAAGGTATGTTTGTGTTTTATTATTGGTTCTTGGAGTACAATTAGCAAGTTGGAAAAACAAGAAGTAAAAAGCATAGAAGATAGTGCAGGGACTAAACAACAATTTGTTAAAACAATCAGTTAGATTAGCAGTAAAGATTCTTTCAGCAACAATACACTAGATTAGAGTTATATATATACAATGTAATTACATATTAATGAATAACAACTTTTTCTTTCTTCTTCACTTCATTTTCTTCCTCTCGACGCTTCTCTGCAACTTGAAGCTCTTCTGAAATCTCCGTTAATGGCTAAATTGTTCACCTTATATGATTTAACATGGTATCGGATGTAATTTTTTCCGCTTCTCTCCTTTTTATCATTCTCTACCTCAAAATTTAATGGAGCACTCTACTTCAATTACTGAAGACTTCTCTAGTCCCTACTATCTTCATCCAAGTGAAAATACTGGTGCTTCGCTCGTTTCTGAAGCTCTTACTGGTGATAATTACTTCTCGTGGTCTCGTGCAATTGAAATCTCCCTTGCAGTCAAGAATAAACTTGGCTTCATCAATGGCGACATCACACAACCTTCTCTCACTGATCTTACTCTGTTCACTGCTTGGAACAGAGCTAATAACCTTGTTCTTTCATGGCTTTTAAACTCAATCTCAAAGGAAATTCGAGGTAGCCTTCTCTATGTTAACTCGGCTCATGATTTATATAATGAAATCAAAACTCGATTCTGTAAAAACAATAGTACACGCATCTTTCAACTTGAGAAATCATTGAGCTCAATTGCTCAAAATACTAGTACAATTTCTGAATATTTTGCTAAGTTCAAAGGTCTATGGGATGAATACTCACACTCCTGACCAATTCCTTCATGTTCTTGTGGATTTATGAATCAATGTACTTGTAAAATCTTTGATTCTCTAATTGAAAGACAACAAGTTGACTTTGTTATGAAATTTTTGCTTGGATTGAATGAATCTTACTCGGTAGTAAGGAGTCAAATTCTTCTTATGGATCCTAAGGCGAACATAACCTCGGTTTTTTCTATGCTCATTCAAGAGGAAAGTCAAAGATCAATCTTAAACTCCATTGATTATTCTTCAGCTCAGGCCTTCTATGTTAAAAATCAATCAAGATTAAACTATTTTCCTGACAAAAAGAAGGTCCTCTATAATCATTGTGGCTATACAGGTCACACAATTGATAAGTGTTTCCAGTTACATGGTTATCCACCGGGTTGGACTGGACCTAAAGGCAAAAGGTTTAATTCAGTTCAAGCTAAAGCTCATCATGTTACTTCAGTTGAGGATTCTATTCCTGAAGCTAGACCAATTCATTCTTATGACTTCACACCTGCTGAGGTTGAGAAACTAATGGCTTTAGCTCATACTTCTTCATCCTCTTCTGCAGCTGTTCATCAAGCTTCAACTAATGAAGGTACTCTCTTTTATTCCTCATGGATTCTTGACACAGGTGCTACTGATCACTTGATTTCTTCTTCTACACTTTATACAAGTAATGTTCAATGTGACAACACATCTATTACTCTACCAAATGGTGATATTGTTCATGCTACAGACAAAGGAGATATCACTTTGAATCACTATATTACTTTGAGAAATGTTCTTTGTGTTCCATCTTTTAGATACAATCTCTTATCTATCTCAAAACTTACTAACAATTCCAATATCTCTGTGGTTTTTCTACCTTCTCATTGTGAATTACAGGTTCTCCACACCAAGAGGATGATTGGGATTGCATTTGAGACACAAGGCCTATATCATTTCACACCTGCTTCATCTACTCACCTCACTCTAGCTGCTTCTTCAAATAACTTTGATCTTTAGCACTCAAGACTTGGTCACCCCTCATCTGCAAAACTTCAAGCTCTTAAGGCAATTGATTCCTCAATTTCTTTTCTCAATTGTAATGTTTGTGAACCTTGTAATTTTGCCAAACAAAAACATTTAGTTTTTCCTTTATCTTCATCTAAAAGTACTTCTTGTTTTGAACTTGTGCATTGTGATTTTTGGGGTCCTTTTAGAGAAATTTCACACCCAGGACATAGATTTTTCCTAACTATAGTTGATGACTATTCTAGATGCACTTGGGTTTACTTAATGATTCATAAATCTGAAGTGCACCAACACCTTATTAACTTCAATAACCTCATTCTAACTCATTTTAAAACCAAAATTCAAACCTTAAGATCAGATAATGGCCAATAATTCCTACTACCTTCATTTTATTCATCTCTTGGCATTATTCACCAACTCAGTTGTGTAGAAACTCCACAACAAAATGGATTAGTTGAGAGAAAACACAAGCATTTATTAACCACAGCTAGAGCTCTTATGTTTCAGTCTAAATTACCTCTTAAATTCTGGTCTGAAGCAATTCTTACAGCTGTACACCTAATCAATAGACTCCCCACTCCACTTCTTCATAATCTTACTCCTTATCACATACTATACAACAAACCTCCCACACTTTCTCACCTCAAAGTTTTTGGTTCGTTATGCTATGCTTCAACTCTCACTCAGAATAGATCAAAATTTGATAAAAGAGCAACTAAGTGTGTCTTCCTTAGCTACCCTACTGCTACCAAAGGCTACAAATTGTTAGATATTAATTCTAATAAAATTCTGTTCTCAAGAAATGTAGTTTTTCATGAACATATTTTTCCATTCAAAGAAGTCCCTCATCATGACATAACTCACTCCTTTATGTTTCCTCCATCTTCTCACTCTTATTCAGAACCTCACACTTCACTATCCATACCTCGGCCTTCATCTATAACTCAATCTACACCACTTCCTACACAACCACCACCAAGAGCATCCAGACTCAGACAACCACCTACTTATCTCAGAGACTATATCACTTCCATCTCTCAATGCAATTCTCAGTCTCCTCAAGGTAAGGAGGCCTCTATCACAAAAGGTATTTTATATCCTCTCACTGATTTTTTAGATTCTAGTCAATTATCTCCTACTTATGGTTCATTTATAGCTGCTATCACTTCTATGACTGAACCAAAGTCTTTTAAGCAAGCCTTTTCCTCCTCTCAATGGATGAATGCCATTCATCAAGAACTTCAAGCTCTAAATGATAACAAGACTTGGAGTATTGTTCCTCTTACTACTGATATGTCTCCAATTGGTTGTAAGTAGGTTTTTAAACTCAAATATAAAGCTGATGGCATACTTGAAAGACACAAAGCAAGACTTGTAGCTAAAGGATATAATCAACAAGAAGGACTTGATTTTTTTGACACTTTTTCTCCTGTGGCTAAAGTGGTTTCAATTCGTTTAATGCTTGCTCTTGCTTCTATAAATGATTGGCATTTACATCAGTTAGATGTTAACAATGCTTTTCTACATGGAGACTTAAAAGATGTTTATATGACACCTCCTCCTGGTTTGAAAGTCCCTCCTAACTCTGTCTACAAACTGATCAAAAGCTTGTATGGTCTCAAACAAGCTTCTAGACAATGGTTTGATAAACTTTCTACAGCTTTACTCAATTATGTTTTTACTCATTCAAATAGTGACTACAGTTTATTCATCAAATCTACATCTTCAACCTTCATGGACCTTCTTGTGTATATGGATGACATTATAGTTGCTAGTAATTCACTTGATGAAGTCAATAAACTCAAATTTTATCTACACTCTGAGTTCACAATCAAGGACTTAGGACAATTGAGATTTTTTCTTGGCATTGAAGTGGCAAGATCTTCAAAAGGTATCTCTCTATGTCAGAGGAAGATTGCTCTTGACATTTTACAAGAGTGTGGTGTTTCTGGTGCTAAACCTGTTTCTTTTCCAATGGAGTCAACTCTCAAACTACAAAATGATGAAGTTAATTTACTTGAGAATCCTACATCATATAGAAAGTTGATTGGTAAGCTACTGTATCTAACACTCACAAGGCCTGACATCACATACTATGTTACATGTTTAAGTCAATTTCTTTCTAAACATTCTCAATCACATTGGAATGTTGCTTAACGCGTGTTAAGGTACATTAAAATGACACCTGTCTAAGGAATTTTTTATCCTTCTTCTCCGAGATTAAGTTGAAGGCCTTTTGTGATAGTGATTGGGCCGGTTGTTTAGATACAAGAAGAAGCATTACAGGTTTTTGTGTGTTTCTTGGCGATTCTCTAATTTCTTGGAAAAGTAAGAAACAGTCTACCATAAGTAAATCATCTGCTGAAGCTGAGTACAGGGCACTTGCAACTACTACATGTGAAATTCAATGGATTGTTTATACTTTGAATGATTATAATTTTCCACATAATTTTCCAACTCTTGTTTTCTCGGATAGTAAATCTGCAATTGCAATGTCCACCAATCCTGTTCAACATGAGAGAACCAAACATGTGGACATTGATTGCAATTTTACAAGAGAAAAGCTTGCTTCAGGTGTCACTAAACTTTTCTACATTCCTTCACGATTGCAATTAGCTGATATATTCACAAAACCACTTGGCTCATTGCAATTTCATCATATTTTGTCCAAGTTGAACATTTTTAATATCCATGTTCCACTTGTGGGGGGATCTTGGAGTACAATCAGCAAGTTGGAAAAACAAGAAGTAAAAAGCATAGAAGATAGTGCAGGGACTAAAAAGCAAATAGAGTAGAATTCGTTAAAACAGTTAGTTAGATTAGCTGTCAGTTAGTTAGATTAGCTGTAAAAATCCTTTCACCAACATACACTATATTAGAGTTGTATATATACAATGTAATTACACATTAATGAATAACAATCTTTTCTTTCTTTTCACTTCATCTTCTTCCTCTCGACGCTTCTCTGCAACTTGAAGCTCTTCTGAAATCTCCATCAATGGCTAAATTGTTCATCTTATGTGATTTAACATTGGTATCTGTTGAAACTTAACTTATAGAATACTGAATGACATGAAAATTTTGAACGAACTTTAATAGGCTACTTGAAGATAAATAAGTAAACCCAAGAATAATAGATTCTGCCCCACTTTAATGGATTAGATATATGTTTGTAGTTTTGTTTATTTTTTGAGTTTGTTCTATCATGCCACTTTACGCTTCTTTGATAATTGATATGTTATATCTAGTTATTTTTTGATGAGATAGTTGTTATTCATTTAAACATAATAAGTTGTGCGATTCTAATAATGTGATACTGCAAAAAATGGTTAAGTGCATGTTGAATTATTATAAGAAATGTTAGAATTTTAAAGGTGTGAATGTTAAGTTGTTTATTTTGGTAGTATTAGACCCAAAAGGAAATTTAATTATGTGGAATATTATTTTGATGATTTATAGGTTTAAATTCAAGTTCTTTGTTGAAATAGATAAATAATCCTTGGGTAGGTTATTAATGCTTATGTTGGTGTCCCGAGAGTCCTGACTAGTGAAAATGATGTTGCACCATGTACCATTTTCTCTTCTATTGCAAATCCCATCACACTACTGATTGACAAACACATAATGCCTCTCGTCTTAAACGTTCATGCGTGACAAAATTGCCTCCATAATGAAAATTGAGCTAGAGAAGTATCTGGCCGAGGAAATTGAATTTGAAGCTGATGGTTTGAACATCCTTCAATGATAGAATGATAATAGGAGGTATGTGTTTTATCAAAATTGGCAAGGGATATTCAATCAATCTCGGCGTCGACATTAGTTTCTAAATTGGCATTTAGCACCCGTGATCGGGTGCTTGACGTCTTTTATAGTTCATTGACCCCAAAGACTGTTGAATTATTGGTGTGTACACAAAAGTAGTTTTAGGTTTCCACCTCTATCCATCTTCGTAAATCCGTAGGCACCATCGAAAAAATGGAAGGAAGATTCAGTAAGTTATCCATTTGATTTCATTTATCATTCGTTTAGTTCATTCCTTACTTATTTAATTCATTTATAATTTGTTTCTAACTGTAACTAACTATTATTTGTTTTTTTTCATTTGATAGGTAACGTTTACATGAATAAGAAGAGTATTGGTCAAGTTTTGTCTCAATCTACTGTTAATCTGGATTGATAACTTGATTTCTGAGTTCTGTTTCTTAGGAAGGATGACTGATCCTCTCCTGTATTTTTTTCCGAAAATCTAAAACCTTTCCCAAAACAAATACTCATATATCCCCCACCCCCTTTCTCCGAACTACTCTAAAAAAAACCAAATCCCCCATATTCATAATAAAAGGTTAAAAAAACTGACTATGCTTATCTTTTTTCTGTTATATCCATAACATTTTTTTAAATTACATATTAAAAAAACCTCAAACATTTTTCACGTATTAAGTAATATAATTTATTTTATCTTAAACAGTAAAAAGAGATACTCATATCTTTATCATTATTGAAAGAGTTCATTGTTGATTAATGTCTATTAAAAAACTTATTTAGAAAAAAGTACGTAGAATAAGATATTTTATTGAAAACAGCCTCATCCCAAACAACCCTTATAATTAACAATTAAAAAAACAAAAAGAAATTTTAAAAAAAAAAACTAATAAACACGCGGGTGTCCGTGATTTTTTTTTTAAATCGTCATAAATAATTCAAAAAAATTCAAAAAAATTCAAAAAATTATATATTTGGATAAATCAAATTAATATTTACGTCTATGATTTTTTTCGGAATTTTCTGAATTTTTTGATTTTTTTTCCGCAGACACGAAATTTCATGTTTTAAACATGGAATTTCATGTTTATTTCACGGTTTAAAACATGGAATTCCATGTTTAAAACATGAAAATCCGTGTCTGCGAAAAAATCAAAAAAATTCAAAAAATTTAAAAACTCAAAAAAATCAAAAATATTCATAGACGTAAATATTAATTTGCTTTATTCAAAGATATAAATTTTTTAATGTTCTGATTTTTTTGAATTAGTTATGACGATTTAAAAAAAAAAAATCACGGACGCGCGCGTGTGATGGAATTAGTAGTAGTAGGTGGTAGTAGTGGTGGTGGTTGGGGTGGTGGAGGTGGTGATGGTTGTGGTGGTTGTATTGGTTGTAGTGGTGGTTACATACATGGTGGTTGTGGTGGTGGTGGTGGTGGTGATGGTGGTGGAAGAAGTACCCTATTATTTGTTTAATATTTAAAAATTAATATTGTATTAAAATAAGATAATATATTTAATAATAAGGGTAGTAAAGGTATGAAAAATATAAAGGGGACGTTTTCTATAAATAATTACTTTATTAGACATTTTTTTATAAAATAAATTATTGAATGCATAAAAAATAATTAAAAAACTTAATAGGGATGTTATAAACAATAACTCCTTATTAAGATAT
The DNA here is from genome assembly GCA_029959085.1 of Nemophila menziesii. Classification (NCBI taxonomy): domain Eukaryota; kingdom Viridiplantae; phylum Streptophyta; class Magnoliopsida; order Boraginales; family Hydrophyllaceae; genus Nemophila; species Nemophila menziesii. The sequence continues at coordinate 142,426,303 of JARWIR010000001.1, read as the reverse complement.
ATATAATTTGATTAAAATAAATCAAAGAAAAATTAAATGAATGAATCAAGAGACCAAAAGTAAATAATTTGTTGGAGAAGAGTAGAAGATTGATATTAAATGATTATAATGTTCTATACCTTTAACATTTGTACAAAGAAGATTATCATGACTTAAAAGAATGATTTCCATCAGAGCCGGAGGCTAAGGAGGCTATCGTCATGGGCCCCTTTGAATTCTTGTCACTTTTAGGGCCTTAAATGTTCTTTTTGCATATATAATATAATTTTGTTATTTAAAAAGTCTCAATTTTAGCCCAACTTAAAACAAAAATGCTAGTCCGTCTTTTTTATTTTTTTTTAAAATTGTTTAATTAAGTTAAGTAAAAAAAGAAAATTATTTGTAATGCACCTAAGATTTTCTTAAAGGCTCATATTTTAAAAAAGAAACTCATTTGTAATGTACCTAAGATTTTCTTAAAGACTCATATTTTAAAGTTTGCTTTGAACCCCCAAAATATAAGGACCGGCCCTGATTTCCATAATGGACGAACACATAAGGAGAGATTTCATTAAGCAATTCATACAAATGTAAAGATATTATGTTCATATGAATGCAAGGTCCAGATTTGTATCATGCCAAAGAGAGACCATTTCTAATCATATTTTGTTTAACCAAACCTTCCTGCCACTAAGTGGAGGAAAAGATACTCCTTATTGGGTTCATGATAAGGATGGGATATTCTCGATTAAAAAATGTTATCAAATTTTAAAATATAAAAAAGAGGAAAATGAGCATACTAAAAGTAAATCTAGAGCTACTTCTTCCCATATTGTGGATACTGCAATTTGAAAATTGATTTGGAACCTCAAAGTAGCTCCAAAGATTAAAAACTTTGTCTGGAAAATGGTTAGGAATCTGCTTCCTACAAATGAAAATGTGTTTAAAAGAAAAGTTATTGAAAGTCTCATTTGTGATATTTGTAATAAAGAAACTGAGAATACAGAACATATGTTATTAAATTGTGAATTTGCGAGGGTTATCTGGTTTGCTTCACCCTTAAATTTGCTTACTTGCAACCAATCCACTTCTAAGTGGATTTGTGGATGGCAAGTTTAGTAAACAAAGGGAAGGAAGATAAAAGTAGCAATAAATTTATGATGGAACAAGTATGTACAATTCTTTGGCATATTTGGAAGGAAAGATGTGCTTTCAAGTTCAAAAACAGGAAATTGAACCTATGAGAACACTACAAAATGCAAGGAAAGAATAGGAGGAATATCAAAACAACAATTATCCTAATGATGTACTAATATCACTGAAGGATAATATTAATAAGAAAATAAACATAGAGGATAATACTTTGAGTAAGGAGCAAAATAACATAGCTTCAGAGGAAAATAATAGCAACACCACCGAGAGGGTAAGTCATAGTAATGAAAATAAGAATCATATGAAATGGCTTCCCCCACCTAATAATTTTATTAAGATAAAATGTGATGCAGCTTTTGGAATTAATAAAAGTGCAATATCTTGTGTTTCTAGGGATGCTATAGGTAAAGTACTCGAGTGCAAAGCGTGGGAAATAGCAGTTGAAAGTCCAAAGAAAGCAGAAGCTTTGGGGATACTTAAAGCATGCCTTTTAGCTCAACATATTACTCCTTCTAATGTAATTATTGAGAGCGATTGTCACCAAGTTATGTTTCCTTTAGAAAATAGGTTGCCTATTCATTCTCACATTATTTGTAATATTATCAAAATCATTTACCTAGTTTCTGAAAACTTTAAGCCTACTTTTCAAAGGATTGATCGTAATAGAAATAAGTTAGCCGACGGGATAGCCAAACATAAGCTAAGTGGCAACATGTTAGGCTCGTGTTTAGACACGTACCCGAGTAGGTTAGCTAAAATAATTAAGGACGAAACCGTTCCCTCGGGAATTGGTTAATTTTTTAATACTCCCTCCGTTCCACTAAATTTGTCCACTTAGCTTTTTCACATATATTAAGAAACATAATAAATGTATTCACCATTACAAAAATACCCGTAATAAAGTATCTTGATATCTTAAATGTGTATTGGAAATATAAATCTCAATATTTTAATAAGGGTAATAGTGGAAAAAGTAGGAAAAAAAAGTGTCTTGAACTCCTAAGTGGACAATATATTTGGAACATTATTTTTAGTAAGTGGACAATTTGAGTAGAACAGAGGGAGTAACGTTTTATTATATATGAAGTAAGATTTGGAACAAAAACAAAAAAAAGTTTAACAACAATGTTGAATAATAATAATACCTCAAACTCATCTATACACCATCATCACACACTTTTAATTATCGAACAACCAAGTTAAGTTAAAATAAACAATTTTTATGAAAACTTCTTTTAACTCGTAAATATCCATGGCCTATCTTTAACACTGCTTGTCAAGACTCCATTTCCCCGCCCCCATATCCCCTTTTCTTCAATTTCTTTTATTCATTACTTCATAATTTTTTAGAATGTTTAGATTTCAAATTATGTTTGATTTCCAACCTAATCTCATTTGTATGTTGGATTTTGTTTGTAGTAAATATCCATTTCGGACACAATGGCTGTTTATGAGTTGGAGGTTCAATGTTTAATCTTGAAGCTTTGATAAAGCTTTGAGAGGTTGGGAAAGAATGGTGAAGAAGATGGGTTGTAATTTTTTCTCTTTCATTGGTATGGTTTTTTTTGGAAAAGAAGTTCTTTTTTATTGTCGCGGCAGAAATAATCAATAGGTGATTGACTTGGAAACTAGTTTTTCTTCCTATAGAAACTAGTAGGAATCTAATTTCTATAAGAAAACCTAAAAAATGACCAAATACTAAAATACTCTTACTAACACTAAAAGACAAAAGGAATAATGGTACTGTTCATCTATCTCCACTACCCACCTACCTCCGACCTCCGACCACCGACCACCGACCACCGAAAAAATAATAGAGTATAAAAAAACAATGAGTATCAGGATTAAAACAGTGAGCAATATTCAAAATTATATAGAGTATCCATTAAGAAAATGAGTACTCCATAAAAAATATGAATACTCTATAAAAAACAGTGAGTATCCTATGAAATTAATGAGTATCCTATAAAATTACTGATATCCTATAAAATTAATGAGCATTCGATAAAAACTAACAGTATTTTATTACATTACAAACTAATAACATTTTAAAAAACAAAAATAACTAATTACAAAAAACACTAAACAATCTCGTTTGACCATATCTTACAAACCAAAAAAATAATTCAAAAATCACGGCGGAGGAGCCTGGCTCTTTTGAACAGCTCTGGTCACGAACAGCTCCGACGACAGCCTGCGTCAGAAGCGGCGGTAAGAACTCTGTTCGTCTTCTTTGTTCGTGGAGCAACTGTTAAAGGTTTATAATGGCTTGCGAAGCACATACAACGACCGGAGAGCTGATCTTTATCTTGAATGGACGACAGCAGCGGCGGCAACAACAAAAGGTCTTCAACTGCGGAGCTTCGAACAACGAGCTTCTCTTCTTGAGCTCGAACGACGAGCTTATTTTCTTGAGCTCGAACGGCCTTAGACAACCGCTGCCTCTCGAATTGAGGAGATCTCCTTCACCTCACAAACAACGTAAGGTCTTCACTGCTCAAGCTGGAGCATTCATGGAGATCTGGATACTGCCTGCGCTTCCCTGGTCCAGAATCGCAGCGAGGAGGCCATGGCATCATAAATCCAAGTGGTGGTGGTGCTCGACCATGGAAACCACCGTCGTTTTTAGGTGCATCAATGGATACCAATCTAAGTTCCTACCGCCGCTTTTGGAGGTTCGAAGCCTCAAGATCTGAGTTCGTCGGCTTTTGGAGCTCCGGCCATGGTGAGCCATGGCAGATCTAAAAAGATCTCCATTAGAGAGAGAGAGAGAGAGAGAGAGAGAGAGATAGAGAGAGAGAGAGAGAGAGAGAGAGAGAGAGAGAGAGAGAGAGAGAGAGAGAGAGAGAGAGAGAGAGAGAGAGAGAGAGAGAGAGAGAGAGAGAGAGAGCTTTTGTGTGAGTGTGGGAAAGAGAGAGAATGAGAGCTTTTGTGTGAGTGTGGGAAAGAGAGAGAAACTAAATCTGAAAAATGGAATTATTAGGGTTTTTAAATTAGTATATATAGGAATAAAAAAAGATGTATAATAGTAAAAGGGTTTTTGGATTATAGTGTAAAATATTAGTTGAGGTCTTTAGTAAGAAGAGAAGGTAGATGGGGTTGGGAAAGGGCATTAGGTGGTGTATTCAAGACCCGTAGGTAATAATCTCATATTTAATATGAGGTAAATGAGTATATTTATGCATTAAAATATTAAAAAACTAACAATAATCACCTCCATAAAAAATAGCATGTGTAATGCACCCTCCGTTAAAAAATGGACTTAGGGGTACTTGGGTATTTTTTTGTTCTAGGGAGGTTTCAAGTTCTTGAACGAAGTATAGGGGAGGTATCAGACGTTCTTCCATTTTTATTTTTCATTTCATTGCTTAATTTGCTTGTGTTGTGTTTGTGGTCTTTAGTGGTATTTTCTATCTCTTTTCCCTTAGTTGTGTTTCTTGATTTTTAAGTGTTTGATAAACTGTCTCAACCATTTTCCTTAGTTTTTAAAATTGTAGTATTTCTCATTTAAAACCTATTCACCCCCTATATGTTTAATATTTATTGCAACAATTGATTAAGACATAAATACTAAATTATATACCTTTCAGATTCTGAAGAACGTGTCTCACAATATTTGAAGGGTGGGTGATTTTGAGAATGTGAGCATCTTTTCCAGCTACCAATGCAATCAAGAGGGCCCCACCAGTTATAATCGTGTAGATATTGAACAAGAAGAGCTTTCCCCGACAATTGGGATCGTCCCATAGATTTCCGAATGTATCAAGATCGGTTCCCAGAAAACACGTGGAAAAAGCATCGAGACGTTATTTAGAAAACCAATTCCCAATCACTTTATTCAGTCAATCTTCTCTGAGGCATCTAAGGAACGTACTTAACAAACAAACTAATCTCATGAGTTGGTTCTTTTCAATCTTAAAAGACCCTATTTTCTATATTTTTTGGAAACACCACTCTAGTATAATCATTATTGAAATTCAAGGCAAATAGGGTGTATGCAGTCTATTTCTTTTCTTCAAGGACTACGGTTGAAAATTATACTTATCCATTATCAGAATTCTAAAAAATAGTGTTAACTTTAGTTATTCTTGCAAGTTTATTTCTTAAACATGTATATCGAGCATAAAGTCTCGTGGAATGTGGTTTTCCCAGCTGAGAATCTAAAAGGAAACAAGCCAATTCTTTCGAACGGACACTATTCTTCGTCTTTTAAAGGACTTTTTTACAAAGAAGGCCATAAAAGAAATAGGTTATTTTATGGTTATGAGTAGTGTGGACACGAAAGAGGAAGGTAGGGTTAGGCAAAACTCTAGAGATGTACTCTTTAAGGACATGTTTATCATCTTGCCTCTCCCGGGCCTATTGATAAAAACTTATGTCAAGAGTTAGCTGAGAGACAACATACTTTTACAAGTCAAGAAAATGTGAAAGTATTGTTTAGTAGATTTAATGTTTGTCAAGGAAGATCCTCTTAGGATGCACAAATGCATTTGTTGGGATATGTAGTATAGATATTGAAATAATGGTTATAGATTTATAAGAAGTGAAAATGGGTGTCAGATTTCTTGCTATGTTTGTTGTCAAACAAAACTATAGAGAATCGACAATAATTTTTTTTAGAATGAACATGAGATTATAGTGATTAGAAAATTAAAATATATTGAAATTCATTGAGATACATTAAAATATTTACATAAGACTTCGTTGGAATCTACATCTTATATAGATGATCTAGGTTGGTGATGTCTCCTCATTTGTTATGAATTAATATTAGTTAGAGACATCATTTTTAGTGTTTTAGAAGTCTTTCTAATCGATTTTCACATGTAAAATTGCACTTTCCTATTTCTAGTCTTGATTTAATGAATTATTATTTTTAGAGCATATTGGGTTTAATTATTTATTTAGTGTGAAGCTTTAAAGATATATATGGAGATTAATTAAATACCAAGTCAAATCTAAGAGATAAAGGAAAGAAGATATGCATGGAAATTGGAGATAAGGAACCAAAAGCTAGGATATGGAAAGATAAAGCTTCAAAATAAATCTGAATTTCACCACCCACGACCACAAATGGGCTTATATCTCAAAATCGGTGAGGAATTTGGAAGAATGGTCAAGAGAAAAGTTAAAGATCTTTCCGAGACGATGAATTTCGACTATTGGAACGCATCAAACGGATAAGAATTGAATTTTTTATGACCAAAACAAAAACGGGGCTAATTCTATATTTTAGGGTTACGAATTTGAGTTGGGCTTGGAGTCCATTATTACCTTCTCCTTCAAGAAAACGAATTAGGGCTTCTCTACACCTATAAATACACCCTTATATCACTTGTAAATCATCCTTGCCTCCCATTAATTAGTCCTTAGGTTTATTATCATCAGAATTATTGTAGAGAGTAAGATGAAGTCTTTCATTATTTCTTTTACTTAAATTCCTTCAGGTATGAACTAGTTTTTCCATAGCTTGGGTTTTGCATTATGTATAATTTATGAATTCTATTTTCTTTCTATCTAAGTTTCTTTGGAAATTATATGTTTTAATCTGATATTAGCTTCTTACCCATATATTTGTTTATGTGTTTTGATTTATTGTCTGTTTTTCTTGCGGTTGCAAACGTATAGGATTACCTTAATAGTAGTTAGATGATCACCTTAGCTGGGTGTCTAATTATTGAAACACCACAGAACGTCTAGTATCCGATATTGGTCTTGACAACACCGATTCTAACTAGATAGTCATTATGGTATGTTTTAACCACTATCACCATGTTTGGAATTGAATTGCTTAGGAACCTAGTGGTGTAGGATAACCCTAAGTTTAGGCTGCCTCGTGGTTGTGTCTGTAGCCCCCCTAGTCGCTCTCAAGGTCTAGGAGAGGGAATTTAGAATCCTGACTAAGTATCTAAGAGATAATTATCTCTCTTATTAACTAGAATTTGATAGAAATAATTAGAAGGATTGGTGCATACTAGCAAAACCTAAGCTATATTTCTCATCTTATATTTCTTATCTTTTATTTATTCGTCTTTTAATTTATTTAGTTTAAGTAATCATCTCTCAATCAATGTATTTATTTTCTGTCTTTTGATTAATTACTTTATACTCGTATTATTTTCTCACAACGTATAACACACTAAGTCCCTGAGAACGAATTTTCTTATCATTAAAACTTTCATACATCCTGTAATACTTGCAGTGTCGTGCTTGTCTACGGTGCTTTAGTGCATTGTTTTCAGTGTTTATTTATCATATTTGTATAACACCCTAGGCGACACCAAGTTTTTGGTGCCGCTGCCGGGGACTTGTGTCTCGTTTGCGTGTGGCCTATCTATTTTGAGTAGTAGTTTTTAGTTAATTTTTATTTTTCAGTTTTTATTTTTCTAGATTTACGCTTGTTGGTTTGCTTTAGTCTTTTTCAGGTTTTAACAGTTAATCTTTGGCCTCCTCTTTCGGAGCCCGAAAGGTGCTTTAGACCTTATAATCGACGTATCAGGAAAGAAAGAGCCTTAAGAAGAGCTATGCCAGACGTACAAGATGCCGTAGATCCGAGAGTCCTTGGTCCATTAGGACATTTACAACCACCCCCGGTAGGAGGTAACGGAAATAATAATAATCGGAACAGAGTTGAGCAAAACCTCCCAGGCTTGGAAATACCGTTTCATGTTCAACCATTAGGTTACCGTCCTTCAGAGATCCAGAATATTAAATTTAGGCCCGATCCGGGCATGCTCAGTCAATTTCAAAGTTTTGGACTCTACAGTGGTACAACAATTCAAGATCCAGTAAGAGCGATTCAGAAGTTTATGCAGATTTGTGATGCCTATGTTACTCCAGGCATTACACGCGAGCAACTGATTGTCATGTGTTTCATTCTTTCTGACCGGTAAAGCTGGTGAGTGGATGCATAGGCAACCGCCAGGTACAATCAATACATGGACAGAACTTCAAGCCGCTTTCTTTAACCGTTTTTATCCAAAGAGTATGAGACTCAAAGACCAAAGCGAGCTTGCAAAGTTTTGTCAAGAGAATGGAGAAGAAGTAGGGGAAGCATGGACAAGGTTTCAACAGAAGTTAGCTAGATGTCCACTCCATGGTTACACCCCATCTCTACAGTTGGCGATATTTTATCAGGGTATCAATAGAGAAAGTAGACTGAAGGTAGATAATTTTGGAAAGGGAAATTTCGTGTCCATGGATCCTGCAGAAGCCGCCGAAGGTTTAGAGAATATTATCGAAACGGAAAGGAGTTGGCCATCCTTGCGAGATCCAATTACAAATGCTAAAGGTACGCTTCAATTAGATGCAGAAACTGCAAACTCAGCTTAATTATCCGCTTTCGAGAATCAAATCAAAGAACTTAAGCTTGAGATGCAGAGAAATTTAGCCGCAGCAAATGTAGTGCAAGAAGCACAAGTTTGTCAACAGTGTGAGGTTACAAATCATACATGGGAAGAGTGCGAAGGAAATCCAGCATATATTTATTTCATATCCAACCGAGGAAATTATCAATTAGGTAACAGAAATCATCCGGGTATGCAATATTCAAATCCACAGGGGGCCGCTAATCCTGGTCATTACCAACCTCGCCCCCTGAATAACTCTTTCCAACCAAGAGGTCAATATCAAAACCAGAATTTTAATCGACCTGCTCCTCCACAACAACCTATTACTGATGAATATACCGAAACGTTAGCTCAGAAAGCTCTACCACAGTATCCTCAAGAAGGAGCTGTGGATGATCAACAATTGAAGAAATTTATGAATCTTATGACCACTAATATGCATTCGCCGAAAGAGAAGTTACGAGAACAAGAAGCTTCAATTCAAATTTTAGGTACTCAAGTAGAACAAATGAATAGTTCTTACAAATATTATGGAACAAAAAGAACTGAAGGCTATCGAAGGAGGTGATGCCAATGTTGGGTTTGAAGCTTGTAAGGCTATTTGCCTTGAAATTGAAGAGAATAAGGAAGTACCACATGCTTCCGAAAGTGTCGTGGGAGTTCCGAGTACCGAAAAAGAACCAACCAAGTCTAGCCCCGTGGACTCTAACTGTTCTGAGAATGATGTGGAGGAAGATTCAGAAAAATCTGACTTTATAGAGCTTCTGAGAGATATGCAAGAAGAGATTAGATCGGTTATGGAGTTACAAGCCGAGCGAGCTAAAGAGAAAGAGGAAAAAGCCTAAAAAAGAACCAAAAGTTTAAGTTGTAACTGCTGTGCAAGACAAGAAAGAAGAAGAGAAGGTGGAATCGCCACCAGTTGTTCAAACAGTGTCATCAACCATTCCTGATACAAATCCAAAGGGTGACATTGAACTCAAGACATGTGTAGAGGCTTACACTCCTGAAAATATCAGCGCCCAAATGCTTGAGATTGCAAAGAGAGGGCTTACACCACAAAAAGTTTTCACGCAAGCTATTCTTGAGAAAGAAGCAAGTGTAGGGGCCAAGAAAGAGAATGTGAGAATCTCAAGAAGAGTAGAGAAAGAGTTACCATTAAAGCTCAAAGATCCTGGAAGCTTCAATCTTCCTATTCAAATAAATGGTATGCTCAAGGTGAAAGCTATGTACGATGTGGGTTCGGGTGTGAATCTTATGCCAAAGTCCGTGTTCGAGAGACTTGGACTTCAAAAATTAGAGAAAGCTCCAGTAAAGTTGCAGTTTGCTGACAACTCAGTTACCAAGACATGGGGAACAGTGGAGGACGTCCTTGTCCGATCAGGTAATATCACCATCCCTACTGACTTTGTTATACTTGATTTTGATGCAGATAAGCAGGTTCCAATCATAATGGGAAGGCCTTTCATGGCCACAAGTCAGAGCATAATTAACTTCCAAGAAGGGACAATTACCATTCATGCTAAAAACGTATCCGAGACATTCTATGTCTTGGGTAAGAAACCAAGGAAGTTGGATCCCACCGTTCCTATCATCCACAGCCTTTCACATCACAAAGTCCCTAAAGATAAGATCCATGAAAAGCATGTGGATACTGAGCCAAACATTTAGTTTGGGGTTGTCCATGAAGTTCTATGGAAAGCCCACAAACCAGAGAATAGGCCACGAAGTTACAAAGACTCGTGGATGGAACCATTCATAGTCACTAAAGTTGTTTCAGCTAAGGTGATAGAGATTAGACCCAAGAAGGGTATAAAGCGCAGATTAGTTGACGTTCATAGCCTTGCACGTCATTGGGGAGGCTATATTCACAAATCTTGATAGAGGTAACACGTCTAACTTTAAAAGACGTTAAATAAAAGTGCTGTATGGGAGACAACCCGCAATTTTTTTACGTTTTTATGTTTTTAATTTGTGTTTAATTTTAGTTGTTTTTCGTTGATATTGCACAGTTGAGAAAGGTATTAGTATTTTTGATGTTCAGGTGTTAAAGAAATCAAGTTAGGGAGGAAAAACGAATTTTTTGGGAGTATTCTGACCTGCCACCGGCATGCCGGGCAATACCGTCGGTAAGCCGGCGGGTCAGAAACACGAGCCCTCGTGTACATGTCTCGTTTCCATTGTCGAGGGTTGATTTTTGAAAGCAAGCAGCACCGGTATGCCGGGCGATTCCGCTGGTATGCCGGCCAGACCAAAACCCGAGCCCTCGTGTGCACAATTTGTGTTTTTTGCCGTAACATGAGTTTCAAAGAACAACAGCACCGGCATGCCGGCCCATATGGCCGGTAAGCCAGCCAGCGCCGCTGGAGAGAGAGAAAAGTTGTGTTTTTAGGTTATAAAGAAGAGGAAGGCTAGTCTATTGCGAATTTTACAATCCTTAAGCCTCTCTTTCTTCTCCAAACCTCTCCCAACTCCAATTAAAGCTTCATCAAACCTTCCCCGAACATCAAAACATTACCCAATCACCAGAAAAACACATCAAATATTCTCTCCACATCATTACAAAGAAGATTCAACCATCCAAATCTTACCAAAACACATTGAGTTGAAGAATCAAAAGCATAAATTTTCAAAATTTATCCTACAATTTCTTAGATCCAATCCATCATCAAAACACCTTTCCTAACCCAAATAAAGCTTGTTCAACTAATAATCAAGAGTTTCAAATTTCAAGAGTGGTTAAAGCTTTGAGTTGGAGGTTAATTGAGATGACTAAGAGAACAGAAACATTATCTACTAAGAGGGAGATGAAGAAAAGCAAGGTATTGGGTTCTACTGAGAAGAAATCAATTGAGAAAAGTTATAGTTCCAATACAAAGGGTAAGATAGATATTGTAGAAAAAGGTGAGCTAGCTATGTTTGATTCTAAAGGAAAAATGGTTAACCTTTTTGTGAAGAAAACAACACAACCTCTCGAATTCAAAGGTCCTACACCCGAAGATAAAGATAAAGCTTCAAAGTCCATGATAGCTTCTGCAGAGAAATAATTAAAGGGACTACCTTTTGCTTACGAGAAAGTATTCGATGAAGAAGTTGGTAAAGGAGAGTATAAGAGATTCTTGGAGCTTGGTGAAAAATTGGGTTGGTCTACATTCATGGTAAGACGTTCTGAATTATGTCATGAGTTAGTTTTGGATTTCTATTTTACGCCTCTTTAGCCGAGATAGTGAAGCTTGTGTTCCAGAGGAAGAAAGTTAGTTCCTTTCACAGTTGAAGAGATTAAAAACCACTTCCAGTTTAAGAAATTGGTTGGACCATGCAAGTATAGAGAAGCGGTGGATAGACAAAGAATCTTTGATTGGAATTTACTTTTCGAGTATGTTTTAGACAAGGAGAAAGTGCAATCATATAAGGGAGAATTGAAGGCACCTTGGCCTTACAAATATCTTAAACCGGATGCTAAAGTTTGGCAAACTTTCCTTTTCCCTAACGTATTTGGAAACACACGAATTTGGGACATAAGTAAAAAGAACACTCTGTTTTTTAATTGTATTTTGAGAGGAGAAGAAGTGGATGTGGCACAGTTGATCTTTGAGGAGATGATGCGATTTCCGGTCTCTCCTAAAACAGTTTATAATGTAAAATATCCTACTCTGATAATGTGTTTTGTGCGAAAAGCGAATGTAATTTTGGGTGAAGAATAGAAACTGGAGTTTAAAAAGAGTAATATTGATAATACGTGGCTCATGAAAGTCTTGAGAGGAGCGGGTTTTACACAAGTCTCAAAAGAAGAAAAGGAGCAAAGTTGGCAAGAGAAGATGGAGGAGCGTTTAAACAAAGTCGAAGAAGCTCAAACCTCCTTATCCGATGATGTGGCACAAATCAAAGCCAGTCAAGTGCACATCATAACACTCCTTGAGAAATTAAAGAAAGATCCAGCAAATCCTATCTTGGATGTCGATAATGCGAGGCAATAGCCTCGAAAGTATGTTCTATTTCTTCCTTACCATTTATGTAAATATGTTATCTGCTAATTTTAATTTCTTTTTTGAGACTTTTTCGAGTCGTGGGGACACGGCTCATTTTTGAGTTGGGGGTGTGGGGATTCGTTGTCTCTCATCTCCATTTTTCTGTTTTTAGGTAGAAATTAAAATTTTTGATACATGAGAATTAGATGTAGAGTGTGTTTAATAGCTTGAAAGCATAAACTCAGTGAGTTGATGATAGAAAGTAGTATGTTTATGATCTACTTTATTTTGTATGCTTTGAAGTATTTGCAGGAAAACACACATTGATAGTAAAGAAAAAATTAGTAAGCAATGCGATAGAAAGTATGTTCGATCTCAGGGAGCCTTGAGTGGTTTGTAGGCTGTGAGATCCAAGCTAGTTTACAAAACCATTTAATGAACGTGCTAAAGGTAAGAGAATAACGAAATTGCATGGTGTAGAAAATGATTAAGGCATTTCTTTCATATTGAATCCATTTGAAGCCTTTTAACTTTCTCACCCTGTTATTTGATATAATATTTTATATCCTTCTCAACCCCTTCTAGCCTTTCTAAAGCCTTTTTATTTAACCACATTATAAGCCATATCCCTTTAGATTATATGACCTTACCATATGACCCGCACTCGAATCGCGATGCATAGACAGTTGTTTTAGAGCTTGAGTTTGGGGTGGTGGGTCCACCATTATGGGAATTGTTATTGGGTTGGGATTTTTGAGCTTATTAATTGTGCTCTGTTATTATATTGATGATGATTCACAGGTTTATATTGTAACCCTTTGTCGGGGTAATAGTGAATGAAAAAAGCTAAAAAGCATGAAAAGAAAAAATCTATGAAAAAAAAATAGCGTGATATCTCAACATCAAAAAGAGATTCATAGCTATACAAGAGAAAAAAAATGATTTGAAAAGAATATATATTTGGATCGGCACAGAGGAATTTTTATGTGAACATCTTTATGCTTTAATTGGGTTATTGGTGATGCTACTTTATGCATCAATCATTGGGTTGAGTGATAAAAGTTTTATGAGAGTAACTCAAGCTCTAGGGCGATTCGTTGATGGCTAATGAGGAGAGAGCCAAAAGATCACTCTAAATTATCCAAAAAAAAAATACTTATCATACCGTCCCTAAGCCTAAGTTACAACCTCAAAGACCTTTTGATTCTTTGCTATGTAATCTAGAAGTGATTGAGACAATAGAGAGTAGTTAAGTGAATCTTTGGATACTAGTAAAGTTCGATGAACAATCTATAGCTTCCTTGGTGAACTGAGTAAAGTTCCTTTCCTTCTTACATTGCGAAGGTAGTCTAATCTTGGATTCTAATCGTGTTGACTGTGGATATGAGAAGTGTACAGGTATGTAGTTTGTGAATATTATTACATGAAATTTTTTGAGTAGTTGCTTTATGTCTATTCTATATATTCAGCCATCTCCTTTCCCATTGTATTAAAATGACCTAGGTGTGTATTTAGAGACTTCCCTGTGTTTTTATCTTTTTGAGTTGGGGGTCTTGATGTCTCCTCATTTGTTATGAATTAATATTAGTTAGAGACATCATTTTTAGTGTTTTAGAAGTCTTTCTACTCGATTTTCACATGTAATATTGCACTTTCCTATTTCTAGTCTTGATTTAATGAATTATTATTTTTAGAGCATATTGGGTTTAATTATTTATTTAGTGTGAAGCTTTAAAGATATATATGGAGATTAATTAAATACCAAGTCAAATCTAAGAGATAAAGGAAAGAAGATATGCATGGAAATTGGAGATAAGGAAACAAAAGCTAGGATATGGAAAGATAAAGCTTCAAAATAAATCTGAATTTCACCACCCACGACCACAAATGGGCTTATATCTCAAAATCGGTGAGGAATTTGGAAGAATGGTCAAGAGAAAAGTTAAAGATCTTTCCAAGACGATGAATTTCGAATATTGGAACGCATCAAACGGATAAGAATTGAAGTTGTTATGACCAAAACAAAAACAGGGAGGATTCTATATTTTAGGGTTACGAATTTGAGTTGGGCTTGGAGTCCATTACTTAACTTCTCCTTCAAGAAAACGAATTAGGGCTTCTCTACACCTATAAATACACCCTTATATCACTTGTAAATCATCCTTGCCTCCCATTAATTAGTCCTTAGGTTTATTATCATCAGAATTATTGTAGAGAGCAAGATGAAGTCTTTCATTATTTCTTTTACTTTAATTCCTTCAGGTATGAACTAATTTTTCCAGAGCTTGGGTTTTGCATTATGTATAATCTATGAATTCTATTTTCTTTCTATCTAAGTTTCTTTTGGAATTATATGTTTTAATCTGATATTAGCTTCTTACTCATATATTTGTTTATGTGTTTTGATTTATTGTCTGTTTTTCTTGCGGTTGCAAACGTATAGGATTACCTTAATAGTAGTTAGATGATCACCTTGGGTGTCTAATTATTGAAACACCACATAACGTCTAGTGTCCGATATTGGTCTTGACAACACCGATTCTAACTAGATAGTCATTAGGGTATGTTTTAACCACTATCACCATGTTTGGAATTGAATTGCTTAGGAACCTAGTGGCATAGGATAACCCTAAGTTTAGGCTGCCTCGTGGTTGTGTCTGTAGCCCCCCTTGTCGCTCTCAAGGTCTAGGAGAGGGAATTTAGAATCCTAACTAAGTATCTAAGAGCTAATTATCTCCCTTATTAACTAGAATTTGATAGAAAGAATTAGAAGGATTAGTGCATACTAACAAAACCCAAGCTATATTTCTCATCTCATATTTCTTATCTTTTATTTATTCGTCTTTTGATTTATTTAGTTTAAGTAATCATCTCTCAATAAATCGTATTTATTTTCTGTCTTTTGATTAATCACTTTCTACTCTTATTATTTGCTTACAACGTGGTGTCGCCTAAGGTGTGATAAAAAGATATATAAAATAAGTGCAAATAAACACCCTAAGCTGAGCACGGTTCTGCAAGTATACAGATCGTATGCAATTTTTAATGAATTAGTAGAATTCGTTCCTCAGGGACTACGAAGGTTAAGAAGAACTTATGCAAATATTCAAGTGCAAATATGGGAGTTAGAACAGATAATGCGCAAGTAGAAAGGAAAGAAAGATAGATTTTTATTTCGCTCTCCAGCGGCGCGGTGCGGGTACCGGACCTGAAGCTCTTTGAAATTTTGATGTTGGCAAAAAACGCGTGTCCTCAACCCGTGGTCACGGGTTTTTGATATTGCGGTATACCGGAGGTCTGGCCCGGTGTATCGGAGCTGGACCTCTGATTTTTTTCTTCTCGGCCAAAAACCCGAATCTTACCCCGTGGGCACGTGTTTTCTGCTCTCCGGTGTACCGCAGGTATGGTCCGGTGTACCGGTGAGCTAGTCTGAATTTTCCGTAAAAAAATTCGTTTTTTATTTTATCTCCAAATCAGTTTTTCTCCACTCCATTGGATAGATCTCGAAAAATTATGCGATTTAGACTCGAGAAAAAATGAAATCCGATACCCGAGCGCAAAGTTATGTCAGTTCGAAGTTTTTGTTAAATTTCTCGTGCTGATAGGTGCGGTGCACCGCGAATAACTGCGGTGTACCGCAAAAAGCTTCTGTCCAACCCTTTTTAACTCCAAAAATTTTCCATTTTTTCACCCCAAACTCGAACCTTTGCATACCTACACACCAAAAACACTTATACCTTTCTTATTACTGCATATGCACTAAAAAACACATAAACTCACTAAAACAAACAAAAACATAAATACCTAAAAACATAAAAGAATGTGGGATGTCTCCCAGAGCACTTTTCTTTAACGTCATTAAGTCTCCCAAGAGCACTTTTGTTTAACGTCATTAAGTTTGACGTGTTACCTCGATTACGATTGACAAAATTTCCACCCCTTGCCTCTAATTCCCACGAACTTTTCAGCTCGATTCTTCGTAATCATGGATGGTGTCATCCATGAATTCGTGGGTAGAGGTTCATCTGGTGGTACTCTATTTTATTTGTAGCATTACACTCCTCTGGCAATCCATTCATCTCTTCGGTTTCTAAACTTCGTTTATTAGAGAGAATGTCCTTCATGAACTTACGATATTTTGACATTCTTTTGATAGCTTCTACAAACGGGACGCTGATCTTTAACTCGTTCACCATGTCAAGGAAATTCTTGAATTCTCATTGTTCTGATTTCTGACACGTGACGGGAATGATGGAGGAGGACATGTGTTGGGTACCACTGGGCTCTCTTTCTTTTCTGGTGTCTTCTCTGGGACACTTGTTTGTTCAATTACCTCTTCCACCTTGTTTTCAATTGTTTCTTCAACCACTTTTTCAGGAATAGAGGTTGGTTCTGGTTACTCTAGGTGAAGGTAATTGGTTTCCACTTCTTAATTCAACTACATGACAACCACTGTCTTCTGGAGCACTAGTATCACTTGGGAGTTGCCTTTTTGCTAAGATTTGAAGTTTATTCACCATTTGTGACATGGTGTGCTCAAGATTCTCAAGCATCTTGGATGAGTTTTTGCTTCTTTGCTCATTTTCTTCCATTAAGTTCATCATCTTAGCCATGCTTGAATTCAAACTCGAAGGTTGCTCTTGTATGGTTTGCTGCATTGAATAAGAAAGTGGTTCTTGATAAGCTTCATTTTAATTCGGCGCTTCTTGATAGATATGTTGTGGAGGATAATAAGATTGTGGTCGAGGTTGATAATATGTCTGTTGATTTTTGACCCAATTATAATTCTGTGGGGGCTGATAATCAGCATAATTTCCTTGAGATTGATAATAACCATCATAATAATGGTTTCTTTGATAAGGTATGAAGGAAATTGAAGCTGGATTATTCATGCAATATTCCCACGAGTGATCTCTTGCTCCACAACTAGGACATGAAGGTGAGGTATGTACTAAATTTCCCCGAGCTATTTCTTCGCGTAATTCAGCGATTTGATGGGCTATCTTCTCCATAATTTATTAGCTTATGCAGGATCTAGCAATACAAAACTTTCCTTTCCTAATAAATCTGCTCTTGCCTGGAAAAAATCTGTAAAACAAAAACTAAAAAGAAAAGCGTAAAATAGTACTAACTAAAATATGAGCACTAGATAATTACACAAGGACTAACGATGTAGTCCCCGGCAGCGGCGCCAAAAACTTGGTGTCGCCTAAGGTGTAATAAAAAGATATATAAAATAAGTGCAAATAAACACCCTAAGCTGAGCACGGTTCTGCAAGTATACAGATCGTATGCAAGTTTTAATGAATAAGTAGAATTCGTTCCTCAGGGACTACGAAGGTTAAGAAGAACTTATGCAAATATTCAAGTGCAAATATGGGAGTTAGAACAGATAATACGCAAGTAGATAGAAGAGAAAGATATATTTTTATTTGGTTTTTGAACAAAGGAAAATTAAACTAATAAATTAAAGACAGAAAATAAATAACAGAAAAGAAAAGAAGATAGTATGAAAGTTTAGCTTGAGTAAATAGCATGTAATCTCCACTAGTTTTGCCGTTCTAAACATGTAAGGGTGAATTATGTAGTATTTCAATAATCGGTTCCAATTGCACTAGGTAGTTTTAAATAGGGTTTACCTGTGTCAATAAGGAGTCCTAAGCAAACTGTTCCTGCAATTGGTAAAATAGCAATACACTAAACCATGGTGATTATCTAGTTAGGTTGATTTGTCAGATCTAAACCGTACACCAGACGTTATGTGCTAAACATGTAATTAAACACCGTTGTCAATGGTGACCTAACTACTAGATGGTAATTCTATATGGCTGCAGTCCACAAGAACACAGAATATAAATCCAAACACATAAACAGAGAATAAAAACAATAATTCAATTTAAAACATAAAATTCAAAAATTAGATAGATGTCAATCAAACCTAAGGTTCATACATATATGCTAAAACTCAAGCTAATAGAATTTATTTCATACTAAGAAGAGAAAAGAAAAGAATTACAGAATTAAAGGTTGAAGGAGACAGAATTGATGCACAGCTCCTTCCAGATTTCTCTTCTTGTTGTAAGCTTCTTCCTGACCTTAAGGTTTGGTCAAGGATGATTTTTTAATGTTAAGAGGTTGTATTTATAGTGTATAGGAAGACCTAATTCGTTTTTTTCTTGAAGGAGAGGGAAATACTGGACTCCTAGTCCAACTCAAATTCGTTGCCTAAAAACATGGAATCAACCCCGTTTTTGTTTTGATCCTAACAGCTTCAATACTCATCCGTTTAACACGAATGAGTAGTCGAAATTCATCGTCTCGGAAAGATCTTTAACTTTGCTCTTGACCGTTTCTCCAGATTCCTCACCGATTTTAAGATTTAAGCTAATTTGTGGTCATAGGTGCTGGATTTAGATTTAAGGCAGCTTTTCCTTTTCCATATTTTTAGCTTTTACTTCCTTATCTTCAATTTCGATGTTTATCTCTTTCCTTTAGCTTTTAGAACCAACTTGGACTCTAATTAATTACCATATATCTCTAAAGCTTCACACTAAATAGATAATTAAACCCAATATGCTCTAAAAATAATAAATAATTAATTCAAGACACAAAATAGGAAAGTGTATTAAATCATGAGAAAATCGACCTATACTCTAATAATACACCTAAAATGATGTCTCATAAATAGATTTTATTATCACAAATGAGGAGACATCATAATGTATAACACACTAAGTCTCTGAGAACGAACTTTCTTATCATTAAAACTTGCATACGTCCTGTAATGATTGCAGTGTCGTGCTAGTCTATGGTGCTTTAGTGCATTGTTTTTAGAGTTTATTTATCATATTTATATAACACCCTAGGCAACACAGTTGGATTAAGGTTTAAGCACAATATAAACATGGTTAGTCATTTGAAAATCCCGTGCAAAACTTTAAGTTATGCCCTCTACAAGAAATAATAATAAAAATCGATAGTCTCACAAGATTTATGGAAGATATTATGTTTGGTTGAGTGGTGGAATAAAAATTAAAAAAGAGAATTATGACGGGTTCAGGAAGTTTTAGTTAATAATTTGAAATTCATGAAGGTTCGTGGAAAATATCCCCTTTAATTTCTTTATCATTTGGATTTTCACTTACAGGGTGATGAAGAATAATAAATAAACTATTTCTTAACATGACATCTCATTTTTACTAAAATAAAATTTAAGTTTATCCAAAACTCATAATTTACTACAAATTTATGTAAAACTAATATAATGTTGTGGAATTTTCTAGTACTTACGTAAAAATATAAATATAAATGTGACATATATATGTGTGTGTGTGTGTGAGAGAGAGAGAGAGAGAGAGAGAGAGAGAGAGAGAGAGAGAGAGAGAGAGAGAGAGAGAGAGAGAGAGAGAGAGAGAGAGAGAATGGCACCCTAATTTTAAAAGTCAACTAGCACAATTTAAAATATAATTTTGAAGACATAATTATAAAATATACACCTACGTTCTTCTTCTTCTAAACTCTCTCTCTCTCTCTCTCTCTCTCTCTCTCTCTCTCTCTCTCTCTCTCTCTCTCTCTCTCTCTCTCTCTCTCTCTCTCTCTCTCTCTCTCTCTCTCTCTCTCTCTCTTAGAATACATACACCAAACCTCTCGGTGGGGTTAATTGCAACCAATGTACACTTTTCTTCCTTTCATAGGTATGTTGACATCATATACTTTGTCAACCCTAATTTCATAGATTATGAGTCTTATCTAAAATTATTAAGTTATATGATTGGAAGTCATCAATTCATAAATCTAGTATACTATTTGTCAAGCTTGGTTTTTCTTGCTATGAATTTTTCTTAAAAAGATGTTTGTCATGAAGAGAAATACATAAGAAAAAATTTGTAGATATGGCTCACTGGATTAATATACAATGTTTTGTTAAGGAATCCAATTTGCCTCTTGATGAACATCATTTCCCCATTATTTTTTAATATTGTTGGAATTTATTATTAAGCTATCAAGCTAAAGGCTTTTACCAAATTTTAAAACATGGAAGAGGTACTCTCAGTGGCTATTTTGTTGACTGAAAGAAAGCCCAACATGGTTCTTAGCAATTTCTTGCGTGTCCATTGTGACAATGAAATTTTTTGTTGTAGTCTATTACAAGCTAGGAAATGATATTAAGGACAAAGTTGGAGTTCTTCAAGTATCGGTTGCAACAAAACGGAAAAAGTTCCATTGTATTGGCTTTCTATCACACCTTAAAGCGATATACACGATTATCTCAACTGGCCAGAGCCTTGCAATTTCTTCGGCCCTTAAAAAGGGTAAAGCAAAAGGTACAAGGTACGAATCCCCTACTTGAACATGGGTAACGTAGTTCTGATTAACCTGGGAATATGCATGGGGAGGCGTGTATATTTCACATGAGAGGTGTCATGGTGCGCGAAAGCTGACACGAACACCCACGTATTAAAAAAATTTAAAAATTAAAATTAATAAAAAAGTTCTGAAAATCCAAAGGGGAAGACCTTTAGGTAGTGGATTAGACTCTCAGGGGGTTCAAACCACTATATATGCTTGAGTAATCTGTAACCTTCTCTTTACTTCGCAATTATTGTGTTGTGTTTGTGGTCTTAAGTGATAATTTCTATCCCTTTTCTCTTAGTTGTGTTTATTGCCTTTTAAGTGTTTGATAAATTGTCTCGCCCTTTTTCAATCTTATATTGTCTTCCTTAGTTTAAAATAGTATTGTATCTCTTTCAATACCTATTTACGCCCTTTAGATTTATCAAGTGGTACTAGAGCCTAACTCTAGTTTATTACTTATCCATAATTGATAAAATGTTAGTTTTTATATGTACAAATGGGTTAAACTATAATATGTAGTGCTCCAATTATAGGTCAAACTTGACATATTCAAATAGTTGTCTTGCCGGGCCTCAAACCTTTGGATTCTTGTCTGCTTAGGTCACGTGCCCCACTGTAGTGTGACATTACTTCACTATGGTGAAGCATGTCCACGTGGCAGGTCATTTCCTATTCTTCTTGGTTCGCGTGATATCTTAACCTTGGTCTGGAGCTTGCTTTGGAATCAAATATTCAACAACTTATTTCCTAATCCATGTCTTTACTTCTCGTGAGCTTTTAGCTCGATTTTGTAGGCTGGGTTTTGGGATTTCGTTTCCTCCATTTGGCATTCGTCATCATTAAAATAGCTTTTGCCTAGAATGGTCCAAAACTGCACATAAAATACACAAAATAGACAAAAACATGGAAAATATTCTCCAGACTAGCAAAGATGTAAAGATGCAAAGATGCAAAGATGCAAAGATGCTCAAATTGGACAAGCGAGTGCACAAAAGACCCAAAAATACATACTAAAAGATATACCAACCCTACTAAAAACCATCAAACACATTGAGATATTACCTATTACATGGCATAGGATACAACCCACTCACACAAAATAACTATTTCGTGCACATCTATAAGCAAACCACTTTAGGTTAACAACATTGAGACAACATAAGAATTGACATAACAGAACTTCAACCTATAAAAATCACTCAAACCACAACATTATTGTACATTATTAAAATATACACAACCTACTAACCCACGTGCAAATCAGTACATCCAAGTCAGAATGATACACGGTTACAACCTGCAAAATGCAATATATTCAAAACCATTCAATATAAGCTATGAGCCCATACAAACTACAACAACTCTCACCAAGACCATTCTAATACCCGCAATACCTTTATTACAGTACAACAAATCATTACATCACATGCAACTCTACATACCCCATTCAAAAAATAACACCTACCACTGCCCAATCGAACGATAAAAACATATTAAAAAACTAACACATTGAATATAAAATTTAGACAGAGTTCGCATACCTCTTATTATTTTGTTTAGAATTTTATGTTATTTTTATTGATTTTTTTTGTTGACTAAATAATGTTTTCCTAATTGCTCGTAAGTAGTGCTTAATTTCAATGTGAGAAATTTTTGCTTTGACGGTGATTATGTAAGTAAAAAGTTGAATTTGAAAAGAAAAAATTGTTTTTGTTGATAATGCATAGCGATATAAGCGAGAAATTGAGATTTTGTTCGACAATTAACGAGTGAAATCAGTTATTCCATAGGCAAATACGTCCAAATCTTTAGTATTATTATTGTGATTTTTCTTAGACAGACTATTTTTCCGGAGATTTTTTTTGATTAATAATCCTAGAAATAAAAGAAAAATAACTTCTTCTTTTTTTCAAAAAATAGAGATAGAAATTAGCCATTTCTGTCAAATGAAAATAAAAATGTTTAATATATAATTACTTAGTTATTGTCTCAAGATTTCAAAAAAAAATTAAAAATTAAAAAAGTGTGATAAAGGTCTTGTGCTTACCGACCCAAAAAAAAAGTTTAAACTAAAGTACAAAGGATCTTAAAGTTATCTTGTTTCATAACTCACTCACTCTCTCTCTCCCTCTCAAAGAAAACTTTACCTTTACCTTGAAGCTGACAGAAACTGCTCCCTCTGTTTGTGTCCGTTGGTAATACACAAAGCGCTCTCTCTCTCTCTCCTAAGTTTCAATGGCTACTGAAGAAGTCAGCAAACCTCCATCACTTCCTCCATACCCACAGGTATATAAAAACAACAACAAAATACTAAATCTCTTTTATTCCTTTATATTATCTTTACTTTTCCATTTTACATCTTTACTCTTATATACTTAGCTCAAAATATTAATTTTGCTACTATTTGTTTTACTTACAAGTTAGATGTGTAGCTCTATATTTGGTAATTTATGTGCAAGATCCCATTTTTTTAAACCCTCGTGCTGTTAATTACCCTTTATTTTCTCCTTTTTAAGTTAATAAATTCTAGTAATTTTTACTAATTTGTGTTTATATTTAATAAAATTTTCTATTTAGTTTATCTAATTAATTTTAGCAATTTAAAGTTTAGATCTTTCTCATCCACTAGTACAAAAATTGATGCTTTTGCACTTTCACTTGTCCCAAAAAAAAGCTTTTTCTTTCAAGTACACTTTTTCAAAATTTTAACTTTTTTTGTCTTTTTATTACATCAGATTTCATGACTATCCACTCTCAGTAATAAGATTTGATTTGTAAATCTAGAACCTTCAAAATAATACCGTCAATTTTAGCTTAAAATGCATAAAAAAATGTTTTTTCAAAATACTAAATCTTAGGAATTAAATTAACAATAAAATTCAAATTTTGATGGGTGTTTTCGATTTTTTTTTGGATAGATGATTGTGGAAGCTATTGAAGCATTGAAACAAAACGAAGGGTCAAACAAATCGTCAATTTCAAACTACATCGAGTCAAAGTATGGACCTTTGCCAGCTGGACACGTAAACTTGCTTTCAGACCACTTGAACAGAATGAAAGACTCAGGGGAGATAATTTTCTTCAAGAACAATTACCTTAAGCCTGACCCTAATGCGCCACCTAGGCGTGGCCGTGGCCGCCCTCCAAAACCTAAGTCCTCTCCACCACCTTCAGATGAGGCCAATCCTGCCTCACCTAGGGGTCGAGGTAGGCCCAGAAAGGACCCAAATGCACCACCTGTACCCAAGAAGTTGAAAGTGCCTGATGGGTCTGATGGTCCATCATCAGGTGGAGCCCTAGAGGGGTCCGTGACTGGGAGGCCAAGGGGTAGGCCTAGGAAAGTGAAGCCACAAGCAACTGCCATGAATGGTGTGGAAGCTAGCTGAAAAGAGTTGACTAGGCTCGCATTGATCAAGTTTGTGTTGACTTTCTAATATGTTATTATGATTAATGTAAGAGCGAAGTTTGTTGTTATGTTATTTAGGTAATGTTGTCTTAGATGGTGTTAAGTTAACTCTCTGTGTTTGTTATCATTAAGGATGTTTTACTTTGATGGTGTTATGTGTTAAGTGTATAACTATTGTAATTCGTGTTGTCTCACTAGTGTACTTTGACTTTGCCTTATTGCATGTTGTGATATTAGTAACAACTTTGTTTAGTGCTAATTTCTTTAAAATCATAAGCTCTTTTCCAAATTTTTATTCGGATTACTCAGACAAATTTCGTATTTAGTAGAGAGATCTAAACTTTATTCCAAGTTTATCAAAGATAATTTTAAACAAAAATATTTTAAGAATTTACTTTTTAAGACAATTACAGTTTCACAGTACTCATTCTATTGGTATTAGTTATTTCAAGTGTTCAGAATTGTTAGATTATATATTTATAAACATTGTATTGCATTCATGTTCTTGAAGTTTACTTATTAAACAGGGATTAAGAGATAATTCTATGTTTAAAATTATTGAAACAATTTTGATTTTCTAAGATAAAATTCAATTGTATTATTTTAGTTATATAGCAAGTGTGAGGGTGAGTTCGCAAGAATCGTGGAGGTTTAAGGGAGGGAATCAAGAAAGTTGAATATTTCGTGCGACAATGATTTCTTGGGACATATATGACGTGTGCATTACATTGATTTGATTTGCCCCTTGTCTTTAAGCGTTATATAATGTCTTTGTCGGAAGCACTTAGCAAGCAAAGGATCAACTTTGAATCTTCACCTATGATTAGTGTCATATACGGTGTTTGTGAGGGCCAAGTGGGATTATTGTACGTGGCCCAATATTACAAGTAGCAAATTTTTGCATGATTTAACACCTCATAGTTTCCGATTGGTGTTCGAGATCGTGTGATTAGCATATGCCGGAATTTTTATTGGGACAATAAACCTCCTCAAGTTAGTTGGAGTAAGATTTGTATACCAAAGATGAAGGTGGACTTGGGTTAAAAAATTTAGAAGCATGGAACAAAGCATTACTATTAAAAATGCTTTGGAAAATTGTAGAAAATAAGGATTCACTTTGGATTAAATGGATACATGGAGAATATTTTCAACCTTGTGGATTTTGGGATTGGAATACGAGAAAGGGTGATTCGCCTATATTGAAAAATATTTGGGAGTTAAAGGATGTTATTTGTGGGTCCTTAGGAGTGGAAGACCGAGAGAATATTTTGGCTTTGTGGTTTTCCTCGAGAAATGTGAGTCACATTACACTTGGGATATCAAGTAAGGAATTTTATTCTTTACATAAAAAACCTTATGATTTATTCTGTCGGAAATATTATATTAAGCCTTGGGCGAATATTATTTGGGACTCGTGTGTATTTCCTAAACATGCAATTATTGTATGGATTGCTTTGCGAGAGAGGCTTAAAACTAAGGATCGTATTACTTATTTGGAGTTGGATCCTCTTTGTAATTTATGTGGAGAAGATTTTGAGTCAAACAAGCATCTCTTTTTTGATTGTGCTTATTCGAGTGCTATTTGGTTGGAGATAAAGTCTTGGCTAGGATTGGAAGAGGAGATGAACACGCTACTAAGTGCTTTGAAATGGCTAGAGAAACTTAAAACTAGAGAAAATTGGAGGAGAAAAGCATGGAGGATTGGTTTTGGAGCTACCGTGTATTGTATTTGGAAAGCGAGAAATCACCTAGCTATAAGAGGTGATTCTTCATCTAGAGAAACGGTTATCAAGGAAATTAAGTGGTGCATCTTTTCTATTTTATTTTCCTTGTTCCCTCATCATTTTTTTGTAGATGATGGTGGGCGATTAGCTTGTATTAATATTAGTATGAGATAGTCGTTTTTAGCTTCTTAGTTGCTATCTTTAGCCTTTTGGCTTAGGTAGAAAACTCTCTTGTATAGTGTACAGTTTTTTTATTAATACAACCGTTTACCTAACCCAAAAATAAAATAAAATCTAGACTTATGCGTTTAGAATCAAAATTAGTGAAATATAGAGACAGATTATTATTTTTCTCAAAAAGGCCACCATCAAATTTTATTGGTAACTAAAGCCGTGTTTGGAAATACTTATTTTAGTATAAAACAACGTTTTCAGAATAAAATTAATATTTTGAAAGATTATTAAAAGTAATTTTAAAGTTTAAAATGATTTTAGATGATTTTTTTAATAAGCGCCAATTTGCTGCTTATCCTAAAAGTATTTTTTAGGGTCTAAAACACTTTTAAAGTACTAGAAACACTTTTACGTGATTTTAAAGAAACATTTCCAAAATCATAATAATCGGTCAAATGAGAGTCAACTTTCAAAAAGAAATTCTCTCTACACATTCATCCACATTTAAGCTTATTCGACATCATTCTTTCTTCTTTTAGCCTTTCTAGCCATTTTCACACTTTTTTGCTTTATCTTTTCCAGGATTTGGTGTTAATCCCTAGAAATTTCTAGGATCTAACAACATATCATCTTTTTTTTTCAAACTTTTCACCTTGCTTTTTGAACCTTTACTTACTCTCTTTCATCCTCCACATCACCACCACATACCGCATTTCTTTTTGCTTTTTCCTCTTTTTTAACTGTAGTTGACTTCTCAATATGACTAAAATGTTAAATTCAGCAAAAATAAACAAAGTTACAAACGGATCTAAAAAAACCCCAAGAACAAAAACAAAGTTTAGAGATATAACAAGAGAAATGTTGTCGTGGAATACTAATCTACTGAGTACACCGGAATAGGCGATGAAGATGATAGTGTTGAAGCTCATACTACGAAGAACTCAACAAGTAAGGGTGCAGAAACAGAGCTGCTAGCGCCATATCTGAATGCTCGTGAGTCAATGAGTGAGTCAAAAGGAGTTCCATGGTCAAATATCTTTTAAGGTCGCGCGAGCAAATCGTAGAAACTAGATTATCATGTACCTACAAAGATGGAAAGAAAGAAAATCATAAAGCCACCTCATTGTATTTCATATTTTTTAAATACTACTATCTCTGTTCCATTAAATTTGTCCACTTAACTTTTCACACTAAATAAGAAACATAATAATTGCATTCACCATTACAAAAATACCTTTAATAAAATATTTTGATATTTTAAATGTGTATTAGAAATATAAATTTTAACACTTTAATTAGGGTGATAGTGGAAAAAGTAGAGAAAAAGTGTCTTAAAGTTCTAAATAGACAATATATTTGAAATATTATTTTTAGTAAATGGATAATTTATATGAAACGGAAGGAGTACTACAATAACATTACTTTGAGAGTAAAACCAGTTGTATAGTTTCGATGCAACAAAACTAGCATGAATGTATTAAATTTGACTCAAGAACTTTCTTTATTGAGAAGAGAAAAAAAGGACAAATTCACATGAAAATAAACACTTTAACTTTTGTCTGCTCCCTCTAAAGAAGCAGCAATCTGGTACTTGGGATCCCAAAAAGAAAACCTTGGGATCCTATCAAACATAATACTGCACTAGGTTACAACTTTAACTATAAGTCTAACAAAAAAGGGTATGTAAATTGAAACCAAATGCAAAAGATAGCATGTACCACTACAACATTCTGCATGTTTAGGGACGACGCGTGTCGTCGGTAAATCCCGCGTTTTCGTCGGCATCCCGGTTTACCGACGACATTTCGTCGGTAATATTTCGTCCCTAGAAATCTGTCGGTAAATGGCTCCTTACCGACGAAAAGTGTTGATTTCGCCCATAATTGCTCAGGCGCTTAACGACAACGCGCGTCGTCGCTAAGTTTATAAATTTGCGACGACTTTCATCGTCAGTATTATTTTAATTATTCTTTTTTTTAATTCGGAGATTATTGATTTACTTTTTATTTTTTTATTTTTGCTTAGCGTCGAAACTTAGCGACGAAAAAAAGTATAAAATATTTCTTTTTTTAATCCAGCATTGATGATTAATTTTTCTTTTTTTTCGTATATAATATTAGCGACGACTTAGGGGTATTTGGTAAAGTATTAAAGTCAAATGTGAATGTTAGGGGTATGTGGTCAACTGTTAGAGTCAAATGTAGTCGTTTGGGGTATTTAGTCAACTATTAGAGCCAAATGTGAATGTTAGGGGTATTTGGTCAACTGTTAAAGTCAAATGTAGTCTTTGGGGTATTTAGTCAACTATTAGAGTCAAATGTGAATGTTAGGGGTATTTAGCCAACTATTAGAGGCAAATGTGAATGTTTGGGGTATTTGGTCAACTATTAGAGTCAAATGTAGACGGTTAGGGTATTTAGTCAACTATTAGAGTCAAATGTGAATGTTGGGGTATTTAGTCAACTATTAGAGTCAAATGTGAATGTTAGGGGTATTTAGTCAACTATTAGAGTCAAATGTGGTCATTTGGTCAACTGTTAGAGTCAAATGTAGTTGTTTGGGGTATTTAGTCAACTATTAGAGTCAAATATAGTTGTTTGTGGTATTTGGTCAACTATTAGCGTCAAATGTGAATGTTAGGGTCTTTAGTCAACTATCAGAGTCAAATCAAAATAAATTCAAAACTCGAATCCGAAAAACATTCAAATAAGTTAATTAAATTTTTTCCCTAATCAGTTTCATATCTGTTATTATCTATAGGTTCATCATCGTTATCAACCTGGATAGTATCTTCATCTCCATATTCTTCCCACGTGTCATCATCAATTTCATGATTTTCCTCAATAAACAAATCAATACGAAAATGAGATGGGTCAATCTCGATCTCCTCGGTAGTTGCCAAGTTCACCGGATCGGAAACCCTCCCAGTGTTAACCTAGGTATCTTGATGCTCTTGTTGTCAGTAGGTAGTGATTCTGAACCCCATAACTCGGGACTCCATCCGTGACGATCGTTTATTTCCCAAACGGCTTTCCAACCTTTCATTGTTTTCTTTGCATTAATCTCGTCAATGTAAAACACTTTCTTGGTCTGCGATGCTAAAATGTATGGTTCGTTGGCCCAATCAAAGTTTAATGTGTTGATACTACCCCGTGTTCTGTCCTCGCATCACCCATTCTGTACCACTTACAAACAAATAACACAAACGAGCACCCTCCAGTGTACATAACCTTCAAGATTTTCAATAATTCACCGTAATAAGATGACCCATCGTACATGGTACAAACTCCGTAATCCTGCGTCACTCTTTTTTCTCCTTTATCCTTAGTTACCCACTTGACACCATTCACAACACATGATTCGTATTTATGCACCGCACCACAAGACATGTTTACCAAGGACACCATCTCAGGGGTAGCTAATGCATCACCACGGGATTTCATTCCATAAATCTGTCATACAAAAATAATACTTAATACTTTGAAATAGATAGATAATATTTAAACCAATGCCTAAAGTTACATACCTTTTCCAAAAACCATCCCTTAAACATTTGACGGTGCATATTCTCTATTTCGCTACTCGTTCCCGAAAGTGTGGATTTGTGTTCACTAAAAACGTAAATGAATAACTAATTAATATAAATATAAATATAAGTATACATATAAATATAAATATAAATATAAGTATAAGTATAAATATAAATATAAATATAAGTATAAGTATAAATATAAAAATAAATATAAATATAAATATAAATATAAGTATAAATATAAATATAAATATAAGTATAAGTATAAGTATAAGTATAAGTATAAGTATAAGTATAAATATAAATATACATATAAATATAAATATAAATATAAAAAGTAAACGTTACTTACGTCATGTATGTTTCGAGTTTGTCGCAATTATTCAAAATATACCAACTGATGTGCTCCTTCTCCTTAGGTGGTAAAGGACCAGACTCTTTCTTGCCAACTGGAGTACACTGAGACTTGAAAACGGATAGCTCTTTTGGTTCTGTTAGTCGTTCGTTGTATCTGCCTGGATCGTTGAACTTTGTTTTTTCTTCACTAAGATATCGTGATATGAAGGTCAACGTCTCTTCCGCCACGTAACCCTCGGCTATTGAACCCTCTGGCCTAGCTGGGTTCCGAATATACTCTTTCAACTTTTTCAAATACCTTTCAAATGGGTACATCCACCGCATTTGAACCGGGCCCCTAGCAATGCTTCATCGTATATGTGTATCAATAAGTGGATCATTATATCAAAAAATGCGGGAGGTAAGATCATTTCTAGTTTGCACATCATTTCAACAACACCCGCCTTATCGGCTTCCAACTCTTTCCTACTCAGATTCTTGTTACAAACGACTCTAAACACGTTAGCTAACCCAATAATCGCATCGCTAATCAGTTTATCCTCTATAAGACCAGGGAGACAACAAACAAAAAGATACTGTATCATAACGTGACAATCATGCGATTTCATTCCAATAATCTTTCCCATATCAACTTGAACATTATTCCTCAGACTAGACGCGAAACCATCGGGAAAACTATGTGCCTGTAACTACTCAAGAAAAAATTTCCGCTTATCCGTTGACAACGTATACTTTCCTCGCTTTAGTATCACTTTACCTCCTCTTAATGTCAACCACAACTCTTTCCTAATGTTCATTTCATGGGGATCCATTCGCGCCTACACGTTATCTTTTTTTATTTTCCCATCAAGTCCTATAACTGTACCAAGCAAGCTGTCGCACACATTCTTCTCGCAATGCATTACATCGATGTTATGTTTTAACAAATTTTCCGACCAATACGGTAAACGATAAAAAATACTCTTTTTCTTCTAGTTGGACTCGCGAGGACCTATTTTCTTCGTCGCCTTGCCCCCAAAATCCTTGTCTTTTCCTGGTAACACAATAGGCAACCCATTTAACTGTGTCTGAATATCGGCCACACTATGTTTCCTCAGTGGGCCCCTGTTATCGACAGCAGGGTACAAAACTCTGTCTTTTCTAAATCGATGCCTGATAGGTAACCAACGTCTATGATCAAAATAAACCGCACCTTTTATTACCTTCAACGACGGAGTAGAATGCATGCATTCTGGGCAAGCAATGTAATCTTGAGCCGACAATCCTGAAGTGTATGACCGAGCGGGGTAATCATTGGTCGTGGACAACAAACAAACCTTCATAGTAAACTCTTGCTTCATATGGAAATCATATGTGGGGATCCCTGTTTCCCGCAACATGTCCAACTCATTTATAATAGGGCGGAGAAAGACATCCATGTCCTGTCTGGGTGAGAGGGGACCCAGAATCAACAAACAAAGCTGAAATGTGGTTTCCTTCATGCATACCCATGGTGGCAAGTTATAGACGATCAATATAACAGGCCACATGCTATACGAATTGTTCAGCATAGAAAACAGACAAAAACCATCGATACCCAGGCCCAAATATACATTTTGAGGTTCACTGGCAAACTCTGGATGTAACTCTGCAAATCGTTTCCAGCTATCACCGTCAACTGGATGACGTAACACATCTGGATCGGTACTCTTTCACGTATGGTGACATATCATGTCTTCAGCGGTGTGCTTCGAAGCGTATAGTCGCTGCAATCTCAGGGAAATCGGAAAGTAAGGGAGATTTTTATGCGAGGTATTCACTGCAAACTGGACCCTTGTCGAGGTATTCATTCTCTTTGTAAAAAATGGCACAATCGTTCAAAGAGACATCGATAGTAATATACCCCATACCCAAACTTTTCAACTTCTTGTTGCATGCTTCATAAGATTCGGGCAAATTGTGAGGTTTGGGCAAAATACGACCAACCAAGTCCAATAGCTCGGTGAATGATGTTATAGTCCACTTGTTCTTTACTTTTACGTGCATAAGCTTGGAAATGAAATTCAAGGAACTCATCGCTGTACAACCAAGATATAATTCTGTCAACAATTCGTCGAACAATGTTTCGAAACTGCTCCGACTTGGAAGATGTGCGTCTCTCTTCTCGGTATCACCCGGATGTCCACCAACATCGTAACTATGTCTCACACGTCATAAACATCATGTATTTCATTTTCTATATTTGGCACTTGAATTGCTTCCGGAATTACCAACTGTTCACCGTGTTTTGTCCAAACCTGATATGTATGCTTAAACCCGTCCTTTAGAAGGTTGGCCCCTAACCGTTTGGGTGGGTAATCGACAGTAATTATTACAATTAGTACACAGGCAAGACATGTAACCATTATAACTATTTTTTTCTTAGAAAATTCGATAAAATCCAAAACCCCAAAAATATATTTTTCCGTATAATAATCCTTCGTAATGATCCAACTCTTATCCATATCGAAAGCCATCTTTTAGCAACAATACGATACAACTAAGAAACTATATTCATATGAAAATAAAATAAATTATTATTACAACCCAAATAAAAAAATGAATAAAAATTACAACTAATGAATAAAATACTAAAAATTATAAACCGAATGAATGACTAAAAATTACAAACCCATTGAATGATTAAATATTGCGAACCATTGAATAAATAAAACTACAACACATTAAATAGATAAACAATTTCATATAATTAATTAAACAACTAAAAATATATGAGCAAAAAATATAAATAAAACAAACTTGCATAATTTACAACATAATAATAAACTAGTCAATCAAAAAAAAAAGTTATTTATGAACCTAATCATATCTTATAACAACTAGTATAATCCAATAAATAAAAAATTTAAAAAGTATGAAAATTATTGAAAATACCTTGAATTGGTTGGAGAAATTGAAGATTGATGATCATGCCCCACCTTCAAAATGTATTACTTCACCTATTCAAATCGTATAGCAAGAATAAAACATAACTAGAAACCAAAAAAAAAAAAGAATTTTCATTAAATTACCTTCAATTGTGTGATGAAATTGGATATTGATAATACCCCACCTTGATTATGAACCCGTTAATGGTGCAAGATGAATTGGAGAAGCAATTAGAAATAAAAAAATTGAGTTGTGTTTTTTAGAGAAAATTGGAGATTTTTTTTGGAATTTTTGGGTGTTTTGGGAGTTGAAAAACCTGTTGTATTCATTAAATAGGTTTTTTAGTTGCCGACGACCCGCGTTTCGTTGGTATATTCAAACGAGTTGTCGGTAATATAACTTAAATAGAGACGAATAACATCGTCGCAAATATAGCGACGACACTTTGAACGCCAAAAAAATATCAAAAATTAAAAAAAATGTTACCGACGACATTTTAGATCATTAGGGGCGATTTCCTGTCGTCGCTATTTTCCGAAAACGTCTTTGTCGTCGGTAAACAAAACTCGTTGGTAAGTTTAAAAACTTACCGACGAAACGCGGGTCACGGGTAAAATTTCGTCCCTAAAGACACTGTTTCTAGTAGTGTACTCCCTCCATTTCAAAATGTTTGTCCACTTACTAAAAATGTAGTTTTAAATTGTTTTTCCACTTAGAATATCAAGATACTTTTAATAGTGAGTGTAATAATTATAATTCTTAATATGTGTGAAAATCAAAGTGAACAAACATTTTAAAACGGAGAGAGTAATAATGATTTTAGAATAAATCTTTAAACTTGTAAAATTAATAGTGTGTGTTTAAGTAACCAAAATATCTCTCATCCCCAAAATTTAAAGGATTGATAAAGCAAACATTTCAATGAATGTTTTAATTAGATTAGAAAACTATCCTTAGCGAGCTCTGAATACTTCCTTTTCCTTTCTTAACAGGTTTTGCCTGTATTTGATCTTTTCCACTAGCTTCTGATATATGAGATGCAATAATGAGTAAACATATACGAATAGATCAGCATAAGTTGTTAACACAGAAGGGTATTATCAGAAGAAATAATATAGATTGATAGATACCTTCAGGTGCACGAGCCATCAAAGTAAAAAATATGTTGTTGAACTTCTCCATTTTCTTGGCTTCCTGGGCTTGATCTGTCTTAAACTTGATGCACCGAAGAACAAACCATAGATTAATCAAATAACAATCAAGTATGTACTACACAAGAAAGAAACACACATCTAAGAAAAAGAATGCATTGAATTTAATAAAAAAAAATGTGTATAGAATGATATATGATTAGTATGTATATCTTTGTTCTAATTTGGACAATATTTTAAACTTTTTTCTTTGTTTGCGGAAAGTTTTAATGAATGTAGTAGACTATCAAGAAGATAACTCAGAAAAACAATTGGATTGCAAGGCATGGAGCTGAAATTCTAGATATTCTTAATGTTTGTCTACCGGCAAAGAAAATGAAAGAGAAGAAGATTCTTATAGAGAATGGTTTCCTAGTTGTTATAGATCCTCTACCAAACAACATTTTAAAAATAATCCTTTTACTTGTAATGATTTTAAAAGTATCTATCTAGTAGCTGAAGTTAGTGAGCCTATATTCTGTTTTGTAAAGTCAGTGACAATATGCTTAACACATGTTTAAACGTGTCCAACCCAATTAGCTAAACTGTTTGAAATTGATGGATAACTTTACTGGTGTTGGCTAATTTTACAACTTGTTTTTTATTAATGAAATATTAACAAAAAATAAATAGATGCTAAAATATTTTTTACAAGTAATATACCTTGTGCATCTTCTTGATAGTCTACATCATTCATTAAAGTTTTCTGCAAACTAAAGAAAACGTTTAAAAGATGGTCCAAATTAGAGCAAAAGATATACATACAAATCATATATATCATTCTATACACAATCTTTTTTATTAAACTCGATCTAGTTCAAATTAATTATTTTACATATATTTATCTCTACAAAATTTTGCAATTATTATTTTCAAAAATTAGGGTAAAGTGAAAAATCTAAAATATTTAGAACCATAAGATAACAATTTAGAGATCAAATGGATTACCTTTGAAATATAATGACCAACGATCTTTTTTCCTGTAAAAATTTAAATAATTTTTTATAAGATTTTAAAAATGAAAATATAAAACATTTACAAAATATTGGAGCCACATCTTTCTTATGATAAAAACAGCAAAATATAAAAAAAAATCTATATGAAAAACTAAAAATATGAATCAATTAAAAAGATGTAAAATTAAAGATGTAATTCAGCCTATAGTTTATATTAAATTATATTCTCAAGATTCTATAAAGAAACAAGAAGGTAAACCAATGGTAACTATTTAACATAACTATTAAGCAAAGTAGACAAATAATAATATTTTCTTGGTGTAGCAATTGTAACAAATTCTTTAGGAAACAATGATAATTTTTCCAATACTTCTTTCTTTCTAGTATGCAAAAGGACTATAATTCTGTTGTACTAAAGAATTATTACATCAAGAACGTTGTAAATATTTATCTAATTTGGTTTGTAAGATTTATCATAATTTTTATATCAAGTTGAAATGGGATTTAAGCCCAAACCAAAGAATAAAAAAAAACATAGTAGTAAAAGTAAATAATAAAATTTATCGTAGTTTAATGAAAGTACCTAGATCCACATTGAGTATCAATGAGAAGATACTTGTAACACTATAAGATATTTATCTAACTATCTCAATTTTTATAATATAAGACACATAAAACCTAATTTCGGCGACTAAAACCTTAGTTATTCATTCCGACACAGAAACTCTAATTTTGCCGACACAAAGATGAGAATAAGAGAGAAGAAGAAGCTGAACTCCTTTATGAATAATAATACAATATATATGAGACCTTTAGGTTTACAATGTGAGACATCAAAATGTATAAAAAATCAAAGGTTGATAGTCATCCGTGTGTAAAAAGATGTGGTCTAAGTAAATGGACCCAACTTTATAATAATTCAAGTAGCAAATCACAAATGTGGCCCAAAAGAAAAACAACTCATCAGGAAATAAAAATTGAACAATGGAAGTTCTCATACTTCAAGTTTCACAAGATAATGTTTTTGATAAAATATTAACTTACCTTACTTTCTGTCCTTCTTTATAGCCATATAAAAAAATTCTTAGCTTTACATACCTTCGTGTCAAATTAGAAATTATACCATCTTTCAATTTCTTAATTCTCTGAACTGGATGGATAATTAGTAATATATCATCAACTTATAATACTATCTAAATTATGCCTTTAAGATTCAAGAAAATAGATACATTATCAAATTCACTTCTTTTGAAACCTAAGCCTAGAACGAAAGAACAAAATCTTTTATACTATTTTCTAGGGGATTTTTTTAATCCATATAAGGAACATACACGATCATGGTGTTTAGAAACATAAAATCCCCCAAAGAGTCTCATATAAATCTCTTCTTCAAATCCCCCTTGTAAAAATGTAGTTTAAATATTAAATTGTTCTAGTTTAATGTCAAAACATGCAACAATAATTTGGAAAAGAAAAGAGGACTTCTTGACATTTAGAAAATTTTAATGAATGTAGTGTACTATCAAGAAGATACACAATGTATGTTAAACCTGTAAAACTTATTTTAGTATCTTTTTCATATATTTTAATATTTCATTAATAAAAAAACAACTTATAAAATTAAACCCGTAAAGCTATGCATCAATATCAAGCAGTTTAGCTAATTGGGTTGGACACGTTTAAACATGTGTCAAGCATATTGCCACTAACTTTACAAAACATAATATAGACTCACTAACTTCAGCTACTACATAGATACTTTTAAAATCATTACAAGTAAAATGATTATTTATGAAATGTTGTTTGGTAGAGGATCCATAACAACTAGGAAGACATTCTTTATAAGAATCTTCTTCTCTTTCATTTCCTTTGCCACTAGACAAACATTAAGAATATCTAGAATTTAGGCTACATGTCTTGCAATCCAATAGTTTTTTTGGAATAATCTCTGGTGACACGAGAAATAATAGTCTTTACCTGAGTTAGATTCCACTCTTTTCATTAAATATTTTTTTCTCACTTTTAGCACCAAATGTCATATTATGTTTACTGGTTTCATGAATACTTCTTTCACCTTTACTATCACAGTTTCTTATATTGCAACCATTTCTAGTCTCACACTTATCTACAGTTATAGTTTCACTTTTCTTGTGCTTCCTAGGGTCAATAGTTTTAATAGGTAGATCCTTAGCATTTTCAATCATTTCTATAGGTGAAAGAGGTACACCATTAAATAAAACGACATTTCTATCTAAATTTGCCAAGATAAAGCACAATACTTGTTCTATAATTATGATATATTTTTCATATAAATTTATAATATTATCTAAGACTACTCTCATCCAAATATCTAGTAGATTGGTTGCTAGTAACAAGAATTAAAGGGGTGAAAACCATGTTGCTTTTTTTCGTGGACAATCAAAGAGAATATTCTCCACAAATTCTGAATCATCATCCTATAAGATACAATTATGTGTTTTAGTAACTCTTCTTTATAAGTGGTTTTCATTTGTGGATAGTAGATTTAAACTACTCTTCATATAAAATTTCTTATCTTTGGCGGAGGTTTCAAATTCCAAACCATCTTTACATACTTCATTTGAGATAGAGTTGGATGAGGAAGGTTTTAATTTTTCCTTTATTTTATTATCTTTTACTTTTTAAGCTTTCAGCCAGTTATATGCTTTTTTAACATATCCCATCTTTTCCTAACGACCAACCTACTTGATCTTTACCAAGATATAGGAATAGAAGTATTAAATATATTTTCTATCATCTAGGTGAGGGGGGTAATTCTTAATTATAAGTTCAATATTATATTTTCTTTTATTTATTAGTATAAGTTCATAAGCATTTTCAGGGCAAAGAATACATGCTTCTTACTACCTTCACAATTTGTTATCAATTGATCCGGAATGCGTATTAATGGTTTTATCATTCTTAATTTTCTATTCAATATGTTTAGCCACTAAAAAATTTCACGCCAAAAGACTTCTCCAACCCCAACCCGATGAATTTTTTAATTTATCTTCTTCGAAAGAGTTTAATGAAAATTATTTACCCTTTAACATTTTATAAAATAGTGAATCTGAGTTGGATTACCTTTACTTCTCCACCAAAATTAGATATGTGTGATGAAATCAAATAATATATTTTTGTAGTCAAGAATATAAGAATACATAAAGCAATTTAGTATATGCTTTGGATAACTGATTAAATAAGGACCTCTTATCTTTCCTTTGAAATGAAGAGTTTTTCCAGCTATTTATTCTTTTTATAGTCCTATCAAATAACATAATATATAGAATGCATGATGGTGTATTAGAGCTAAATTATATCCCACAATTATTTAAATTCAATCCACTAGTATATGAATATTTTTTAATGATGTTATAAAAACAATTAATTTCTTCATAGTTTATCAAAATTTTAGCAATAATTTTACAAATAAAATTGGAATAACGTATAGGCCTATAATGTTTAATATATTAGATTTATCAATTTTTGCGATCAAAGAAATAAAGGTTTGGTTTAAGTCAGCCAAACTACCTTTATTATAGTAAAACTTGTTTATTATTTTTTATTAGTAATGGGTACTCTATCTTGTAACTATAGTAATTATCAGTCTTAGAATGTAAACTTGTTGCTAAATGTTTGAGTAAGTTCACTTTAAATATACAACTAACACATTTCCTCTTAAAGAAATATAAATTTCAACATTTTAATTAAGATGATAGTGGAAAAAGTAAAGAAAAATTGTCTTAAAATTCTAAATGGACAATATATTTGGAATATAATTTTTTTGTAAATGGATAATGTTTATGAAACAGAAGGAGTACTACAATACATTACTTTGAGAGTAAAACCAGTTGTATAGTTTCAATGCAGCAAAAGTAGCATGAATGT
Source organism: Nemophila menziesii (assembly GCA_029959085.1). Lineage (NCBI taxonomy): Eukaryota > Viridiplantae > Streptophyta > Magnoliopsida > Boraginales > Hydrophyllaceae > Nemophila > Nemophila menziesii. Next base: position 142,387,351 of record JARWIR010000001.1, on the reverse strand, counting down.
ATTACGTTTGGCTCAAGAACTTTCTTTATTGAGAAAAGAAAAAAAGGAGATAATCACATGAAAATAAACACTTTAACTTTTGTCTGCTCCCTCTATAGAAGCCGCAATCTGGTACTTGGGATCCCAAAAAGAAAACGTTGGGATCCCATCAGACATAATACTGCACTAGGTTACAACTTTAACTATAAGTCTAACAAACAAGGGTATGTAAATTGAAAGCAAATGCAAAAGATACCATGTACTCCCTCCATTTCAAAATGTTTGTCCACTTACTAAAAATGTAGTTTCAAAATGTTTGTCAACTTAGAATATCAAGATACTTTTAATAGTGAGTATAATAATTGCAATTCTTAATATGTGTGAAAAGCAAAGTGAACAAACATTTTGAAATGGAAAGAGGAATAATGATTTTAGAATAAATCTTTAATCTTGTCCAATTAATAGTGTGTGCTTAAGTAACCAAAATATCTCTCATCCCCAAAATTAAGGGGATTGTTAAAGCAAACATTTCAATGAATGTTTTAATTAGATTAGAAAACTATCCTTAGCGAGCTCTGAATAAGTACACTATTGATTTCTTCCTTTTCCTTTCTTAACAGGTTGTGCCTGCATTTGATCTTTTCCACTAGCTTCTGATATATGAGCTGCAATAATGAGTAAATATATATGAATAGATCAGCATAAGTTGTCAACACAGAAGGGTATTATCGGAAGAAACAATGAAGATTGTTAGATACCTTCATGTCCACTAGCCATCAAAGTAAAAAAATATGTTGTTGAGCTTCTCCATTTTCTTGGCTTCCTGGCTTTATCTGTCTTAAACTTGATGCACTGAAGAACAAACCATAGATTAATCAAATAACAATCAAGTATGTACTACACAAGAAAGAAACACACATCTAAGAAAAAATGCATCGAATTTAATTAAAAAAATGTGTATAGAATGATATATGATTTGTATGTATATCTTTGTTCGAATTAGTACCATCTTTTAATTTTCTTCGTTTGCGGAATTTTTTTAACGAATGTAGTAGACTATCAAGTTTATAACTCAGAAAAACAATTGGATTGCAATGCATGGAGCCGAAATTCTAGATATTCTTAATGTTTGTCTACAGGCAATGAAATGAAAGAGAAGAAGATTCTTATAGAGAATGGTTTCCGAGTTGTTATAGATCCTCTACCAAACAATATTTTATAAATAGTCCTTTTACTTGTAATGATTTCAAAAGTATCTATCTAGTAGCTGAAGTTAGTGACCCTATATTCTGTTTTGTAAAGTCAGTGACAATATACTTACACTGTAAAGTCAGTGACAATATACTTGACACGTGTTTAAAAGTGTCCAATTACTGGTGTTGGCTAATTTTACAACTTGTTTTTATATTATGAAATATTAACAAAAGAGAAATAGATGCTAAAAAGTAACATACCTTGTGCATCTTCTTGATAGTCTACTACAAACGAAAGATAAAGTTTAAAAGATGGTCCAAATTAGAATAAAGATATACATACAAATCATATATATCATTCTATACACAATCTTTTTTTTTTTATTAAATTCGATCTAGTTCAAATTAATTATTTTACATATAATTATCTCTACAAAATTTTATAATTATTATTTTAAAAAATTAGGTTAAAGTGAAAATTCTAAAATATTTAGAACCATAAGATAACAATGTAAAGATCAAATGGATTACATTTGAAATATAATGGCCAAAGATCTTTTTTCCTGTAAAAATATTAAGTAATTTTATATAAGATTTTAAAAATGAAAATATGAAACATATACAAAATATTGGAGCCACATCTTTCTTATGATAAAAATAGAAAAACATAAAAAAAAATCTATTTGAAAAACTAAAAATATGAATCAATTAAAAAGATGTAAAATCAAAGATGTAATTCATCCTATAGTTTATATTAAATCATATTCTCAAGATTCTATAAATAAACGAGAAGGTAAACCAATGATAACTATTTAAACATAACTAATGAGCAAATTAGACAAACAATAATATTTTCTTGGTCTAGCAATTGTAACAAATTCTTTAGGAAAAAATGATAATTTTTTCAATACTTATATCTTTCTAGTATACAAAAGGACTATAGTTAGGATTTAACTCCAAACTAAAATAAAATAAAAAAACATAGTAGTAAAAGTAAATAACAAGATTTATCATAGTTTAATGAAAGTACCTAGATCCACATTGATTATCGATGAGAAGATACTTGTAACACTATAAGATGTTTATCTAACTATCTCAATTTTTATAATATAAGACACATAAACCCTAATTTTAGCGACAAAAAACCTTAGTTATTCCGATACAGAAAATCTAATTTTGCCGACACAAAGATGAGAATAAGAGAAAAGAAAAAGCTAGAACTTTGTAATTGATAATAATACAATATATACTTTTAGGTTTTCAATCTGAGCCATCAAAATGTATAAAAATCAAAGGTTGATAGTCATCCATGTGTAAAAGCTGTGGTATAAGTAAATGGACCCAACTTTATAATAAGTCAAGTAGCAAATCACAAATGTGGCCCAAAAGAAAAACCAGCAACGCAATAATCATAACTCATCAGGAAATAAAAATTGAACAATTTAAGTTCTCATACTTCTCAGCAAGTTTCACAAGATAAGGTTTTTGATAAAATATTAACTTACCTTACTTTCTGAACTTCTTTATAGCCATATAAAAAAATCTCTTAGCTTAACATACCTTCATGTAAAATTCGAAAATATACCATCTTTCATTTTCTTAATTCTCTGTATAGATAATTAGTAACATATCATCAACTTATAATACTATCTAAATTATGCCTTTAAGATTCAAGAAAATAGATACATTATAAAATTCACTTCTTTTGAATCCTAAGGCCAGAACAAAAGAACAAAATCTTTTATACTATTGTCTAGGGGATTATTTTAATCCATATAAGTAACATACACGATCATGGTATTTAGAATCATAAAATCCCCCCAAAAAGTCTCATATAAATATATTTTTCAAATTCACCATGTAAAAATGTAGTTTAAATATTAAATTTTTCTATTTAAGGTCAAAACATGCAACAATAATTTTGAAAAGAAAAGAGTACTTCTTGGCCTCTAGAAATTTTTTAATGAATGTAGTAGACAATCAAGAAGACACACAGGTATGTTAAACCTGTAAAAATTATTTTAGTATCTTTTTATTTTATTTTAATATTTCATTAATAAAAAAAACTTATAAAATTAGCCAACACCCATAAACTTATGCATCAATATCAAGCAGTTTAGCTAATTGGGTTAGACACGTTTAAACATGTGTCAAGCATATTGCCACTAACTTTAAAAACCAAAATATAGACTCACTCACTTCAGCTACTAGATAGATACTTTTAAAATCATTACAAGTAAACGGATTATTTATGAAATATTGTTTGGTAGAGGAACCATAACAACTAGGAAGACATTCTTTATAATAATCTTCTTCTCTTTCATTTCCTTTGGCGGTAGACAAACATTAAGAATATCTTGAATTTCGGCTCCATGCCTTGCAATCCAATAGTTTTTTTGAATAATCTCCAGTGACACGAGAAATAGCAGTCTCTACGTGAGTTAGCTTCCACTTATTTCATACTGTATTTTTTTCTCACTTTTAATACCAGATGTCATATTATGTTTACTGGTTTCATGAATAATTCTTTCTCATTTACTATCACAGTTTCTTATATTGCAACCATTTCTAGTCTCACACTTATCTACAGTTATAGTTTCACTTTTTTTGTGCTTTTTAGGGTCAATATTTTTAATAGGTAGGTCCTTTGCCTTTTCAATCGTTTCTATAGATGAAAGAGGTACACCATTAAATAAAATACATTTCTATCTTCCTAAATTTGCCAAGATAAAGCACAATACTTGTTCTATGATTATGATATATTTTTCATATAAATTTATGATATTATTTAAGACTACTCTAATCCAAATTTCTAGTAGATTGGTTGCTAGTAACAAGAATTAAAGGGGTGGAACCCTGTTGCTTTTTTCGGGGACAATCAAAGAGAATATTCTCCACAAATTCTGATTCATCATCACATAAGATACAATTATGTGTTTTTGTAACTCTTCTTTATAAGTGGTTTTCATTTGTGGATAGTAGATTTAAATTACTCTTCATATAAAATTGCTTATCTTTGGAGGAGGTTTTAAATTCCAAATCATCTTTACATACTTCATTTGAGATAGAGTTGGATGAGGAAGGTTTGCCTTTTTCCTTTTTTTTATTATCTTTTACTTTTTAATCTTTCAGCCTCTTATATGCTTTTTTAACATATCCCATCTGTTCCTAAAGACCAACCTACTTGATCTTTACCAAGATATAGGAATACAAGTATTAAATATCTTTTTTATCATCTGGGGGATTGGGGTAATTCTTAATTATAAGTTCAATATTATATTTTCTTCATTTATTAACATATGTTCATAAGCATTTTAAGGGAAAACTATACAGGCTTCTTACTACCTTCACAATTTGTTATCAATTGATACTGAATGCGTATTAGTGGTGTTATCATTCTTAATTTTCTATTCAATATGTTTAGCCACTAAAAAATTGCACGCCAAAAGACTTCTCCTACCCCAACCCGATGAATTTTTTAATTTAGCTTCTTCGAAAGTGTTTAATGAAAATTATTTACCCTTTAACACTTTATATAACAGTGAATTTGAGTTGGATTACCTTTACTTCTCCACCAAAATTAGATATGTGTGATGAAATCAAATCATATATTTTCTTAGTCAAAAAAATAAGAAGACATAAAGCAATTTAGTATATGCTTTGGATCACTGATTAAATAAGGACATGTTATCCTTCCTTTGAAATGAAGAGTTTTTTCAGCTATTTATTCTTTTTATAGTCCTATCAGATAACATAATATATAGAATGCATGATGGTGGTGTATTAGAGCTAAATTTCATCCCACAATTATTTAAATTCAAGCCATTTGTATATGAATATTTTTTAATGATGTCATAAAAACTATTAATTTCTTCATAGTTAATCAAACTTTTAGCAATAATTTTATAAATTAAAAATTGGAATAACTTATAGGTCTATAGTGTTTAATATTATTAGATTTATCAATTTTTGCGATCAAAGAAATAAATGTTCGGTTTAAGTCAGCCAACTACCTTTATTATACCAAAACTTGTTTATTAATTTTTTATTAGTAAGGGGTACTCTATCTTGTAAGTACGGTAATTATTAGTCTTAGAATGTAAACTTTTTGTTAAATGTTTGAGTAAGTTCACTTTAAATATACAACTATCACATTTCCTATTAAAGAAAATAATTTAACTCCTAATGAACAATTCATAATAAAATTTCTAAAGTACATGTATCACATATAATAGGACAAAAAAAAATTTCAAATCAACCCTTGGTTCTTGGTTGTATTTAATATTTTGTAAATACTACTCTCTTTGTTCAATGGAATTTGTCCACTTAACTTTTCACACTAATTAAGAAACATAATAGTTGCATTCACCATTACATAAAATACCCTTAATAAAGTATTTTGATATTTTATATGTGTATTAGAAATATAAATTTCAATATTTTAATTAGGGTGATAGTGAAAAAAGTAGAGAAAAAGTGTCTTAAAATTCTAAATGGACAATATATTTGGAATGTTATTTTAGTTAATGGATAATGTTTATGAAACGGAACAAGTACTACAATACATTACTTTCAGAGTAAAACCAGTTGTATAGTTTCGATGCCGCAATCTGGTACTTGAGACCCCAAAAGAAAACCTTGGGGATCCCATCAGACATAATACTTCACTAGGTTACAACTTTAACTATAAGTCTAACAAACAAGGGTATGTAAATTGAAAACAAATGCAAAAGATAACATGTACTCCCTCCATTTCAAAATGTTTGTCCACTTACTAAAAATGTAGTTTCAAAATGTTTGTCCACTTAGAATATCAAGATACTTTTAATAGTGAGTGTAATAATTGCAATTCTTAATATGTGCGAAAAGCAAAATGAACAAACATTTTGAAATGGAAAGAGTAATAATGATTTTAGAATAAATCTTTAATCTTGTCCAATTAATAGTGTGTGTTTAAGTAACCAAAATATCTCTCATCCCCAAAATTTATGGGATTGATAAAGCAAACATTTCAATGAATGTTTTAATTAGATTAAAAAACTATCCTTAGCGAGCTCTGAATAAGTACACTATTGATTTCTTCCTTTTCCTTTCTTAACAGGTTGTGCCTGCATTCGATCTTTTCCACTAGCATCTGATATATGAGCTACAATAATGAGTAAATATATATGAATAGATCAGCATAAGTTGTCAACACAGAAGGGTATTATCGGAAGAAACAATATAGATTGTTAGATACCTTCATGTCCACGAGCAATCAAAATGAAATATATGTTGTTGAGCTTCTCCATTTTCTTGGCTTCGTGGCTTGATCTGTCTTAAACTTGATGCACTGAAGAACAAACCAATGTACTACACAAGAAAGAAACACACATCTAAGAAAAAAATGCATTGAATTTAATAAAAAAATGTGTATAGAATGATATAAGATTTGTATGTATATCTTTGTTCGAATTAGGATCATCTTTTAAACAATTATCTTCGTTTGCGGAAATTTTTTAACGAATGTAGTAGAGTATTAAGAAGATAACTCAAGAAAACAATTGGATTGCAATGCATGGAGCCGAAATTCTAGATATTCTTAATGTTTGTCTACAGGCAAAGAAATGAAAGAGAAGAAGATTCTTATAGAGAATGGTTTCCGAGTTGTTATAGATCCTCTACCAAACAATATTTTATAAATAATCATTTTACTTGTAATGATTTTAAAAGTATCTATCTAGTAGCTGAAGTTAGTGAGCCTATATTCTGTTTTGTAAAGTCAGTGACAATATGCTTGACACGTGTTTAAACGTGTCCAACCCAATTAGCTAAACTGTTTGAAATTGATGCACAACTTTACTGGTGTTGGCTAATTTTACAACTTGTTTTTATATCAATGAAATATAAACAAAAAATAAATAGATGCTAAAAAGTAACATACCTTGTGCATCTTCTTGATAGTCTACTGCATTCATTACCGTTTTCTACAAACGAAAGAAAAAGTTTAAAAGATGGTCCAAATTAGAATAAAGATATACATACAAATCATATATATCATTCTGTACACAATCTTTTTTATTAAATTAGATCTAGTTCAAATTACCTATTTTACATATAATTATCTCTACAGAATTTTACAATTATTAATTTCAAAAATTTGGTTAAAGTGAAAATTCTAAAATATTTAGAACCATAAGATAACAATTTAAAGATCAAATGGATTACCTTTGAAATATAATGGCCAACGATCTTTTTTCCTGTAAAAATATTAAGTAATTTTTTATAAGATTTTAAAAATGAAAATATAAAACATATATAAAATATTGGAGCCACATCTTTCTTATGATAAAAACGGAAAAATATAAAAAAAAAATCTATATGAAAAACTAAATATATGAATCAATTAAAAAAGATGTAAAATCAAAGATGTAATTCAGCCTATAGTTTATATTAAATCATATTCTCAAGATTATATAAAAAAACGAGAAGGTAAACCAATGATAACTATTTAAACATAACTATTGAGCAAATTAGACAAACAAAAATATTTTCTTGGTGTAGCAATTGTAACAAATTCTTTAAGAAACAATGATAACTTTTTCAATACTTATTTCTTTCTAGTATAGAAAAGGACTATAATTAGGATTTAAGTCCAAACTAAAAAATAATAAAAAAACTTAGTAGTAAAAGTAAATAACAAGATTTATCATAGTTTAATAAAAGTACCTAGATCCACATTGAGTATCTGTGAGAAGATAATTGTAACACTATAAGATCTTTATCTTACTATCTCAATTTTTATAATATAAGACACATAAACCCTAATTTCAGAGCGACATTAAAACCTTAATTATTCTGATACATAAAATCTAATTTTGCCTACACAAAGATGAGAATAAGAGAGAAGAAGAAGCTGAACTTTGTAATGAATAATAATACAATATATATGAGACCTTTAGGTTTTCAATCTGAGCCATCAAAATATATAAAAATCAAAGGTTGATAGTCATCCACGTGTAAAAGATGTGGTCTAAGTAAATGGACCCAACTTTATAATAAGTCAAGTAGCAAATCACAAATGTGGCCCAAAAGAAAAACCAGCAACGCAATAATCATAACTCATCAGGAAATAAAAATTAAACAATGTAAGTTCTCATACTTCTCAGCAAGTTTAACAAGATAAGGTTTTTGATAAAATATTAACTTACCTTACTTTCTGACCTTCTTTATAGCCATATAAAAAAAATCTCTTAGCTTGACATACCTTCATGTCAAATCTGAAAATAAAACATCTTTCAATTTCTTAATTCTCTGGATAGATAATTAGTAACATATCATCAACTTATAATACTATATATCTAGATTATGCCTTTAAGATTCAACAAAATAGATACATTATCAAATTCACTTCTTTTGAAACCTAAAGCCAGAACAAAAGAACACAATCTTTTATACTATTGTCTAGGGGATTATTTTAATCTATATAAGTAACATACACGATCATGGTATTTAGAATCATAAAATACCCCAAAAAATCTCATGTAAATCTCTTCTTCAAATTCATCATGTAAAAATGTAGTTTAAATATTAAATTTTTCTATTTAAGGTCAAAACATGCAACAATGATTTTGAAAAGAAAAGAGTACTTCTTGGCCTTTAGAAATTTTTAATGAATGTAGTAGACTATCAAGAAGATACGAAGATACACAGGTATGTTAAACCTGTAAAAATCATTTTAGTATCTTTTTATTTTATTTTAATATTTCAGTAATAAAAAAACTTATAAAATTAGCCAACACCCATAAAGTTATGCATCAATATCAAGCAGTTTAGCTAATTGGGTTGGACACGTTTAAACATGTGTCAAGCATATTGCCACTAACTTTACAAAACAAAATATAGACTCACTAACTTCAGCTACTAGATAGATACTTTTAAAATCATTACAAGTAAAAAGATTATTTATGAAATATTGTTTGGTAGAGGATCCATAACAACTAGGAAGCACTTCTTTATAATAATCTTCATCTCTTTCATTTTCTTTGCCGGTAGACAAACATTAAGAATATCTAGAATTTCGGCTCCATGCCTTGCAATCCAATAGTTTTTTGATTAATATCCAGTGACACGAGAAATATCAGTCTTTACGTGAGTTAGCTTCCACTCTTTTCATACTGTATTTTTTTCTCACTTTTAGCACCAGATGTCATATTATGTTTACTGGTTTGATGAATAATTCTTTCTCATTTACTATCACAGTTTCTTATATTGCAACCATTTCTAGTCTCACACTTATCTACAGTTATAGTTTCACTTTTCTTGTGCTTCTTAGGGTCAATATTTTTAATAGGTAGGTCCTTTGCCTTTTCAATCGTTTCTATAGGTGAAAGAGGTACACCATTAAATAAAAAGACATTTATATCTTCCTAAATTTTCCAATATAAAGCACAATACTTGTTCTATGATTATGATATATTTTTCATATAAATTTATGATATTATTTAAGACTACTCTCATCCAAATATTTAGTAGATTGGTTGCTAGTAACAAGAATTAAAGGGGTGAAAACCATGTTGCTTTTTTTGGGGACAATCAAAGAGAATATTCTCCATAAATTCTGATTCATCATCCCATAAGATACAATTATGTGTTTTTATAACTCTTCTTTATAAGTGGTTTTCAATTGTGGATAGTAGATTTAAATTACTCTTCATATAAAACTGCTTATCTTTGGAGGAGGTTTTAAATTCCAAATCATCTTTACATACTTCATTTGAGATAGAGTTGGATGATGAAGGTTTGCCTTTTTCCTTTATTTTATTATCTTTTATTTTTTAATCTTTCAGCCTCTTATATGCTTTTTTAACATATCCCATCTTTTCCTAAAGACCAACCTACTTGATCTTTACCAAGATATAGGAATATAAGTATTAAATATCTTTTTTATCATCTGGGGGAGGGGGGGGGGGGGTGATTCTTAATTATAAGTTCAATATTATATTTTCTTTCAGTTATTAGCATATGTTCATAAGCATTTTAAGGGCAAAGTATACAGGCTTCTTACTACCTTCACAATTTGTTATCAATTGATACTGAATGCGTATTAGTGGTGTTATCATTCTTAATTTTCTATTCAGTATGTTTAGCCACTAAACAATTTCACGGCAAAAGACTTCTCCAATCCCAACCCGATGAATTTTTTAATTTAGCTTCTTCGAAAGTGTTTAATGAAAATTATTTACCCTTTAACACTTTATATAATAGTGAATCTGAGTTGGATTACCTTTACTTCTCCACCAAAATTAGATATGTGTGATGAAATCAAATCATATATTTTCTTAGTCAAAAAAATAAGAAGACATAAAGCAATTTAGTATATGCTTTGGATCACTGATTAAATAAGGACCTCTTATCCTTCCTTTGAAATGAAGAGTTTTTCCAGCTATTTATTCTTTTTATAGTCCTATCAAATAACATAATATATAGAATGCATGATGGTGTATTAGAGCTAAATTTCATCCCGCAATTATTTAAATTCAAGCGACTAGTATATGAATATTTTTTAATGATGTCATAAAAACTATTAATTTCTTCATAGTTAATCAAAATTTTAGCAATAATTTTATAAATAAAATTGGAATAACTTATAGTCCTATAGTGTTTAATATTATTAGATTTATCAATTTTTGCGATCAAAGAAATAAAGGTTTGGTTTAAGTCAGCCAAACTACCTTTATTATACCAAAACTTGTTTATTAATTTTTTATTAGTAATGGGTACTCTATCTTGTAAGTATGGTAATTATCAGTCTTAGAATGTAAACTTTTTGTTAAATGTTTAAGTAAGTTCACTTTAAATATACAACTATCACATTTCCTCTTAAAGAAAATAATTTAACTCCTAATGAACAATTCATAATAAAATTTCTAAAGTACATGTATCGCATATAATAGGACAAAATGAATTTTAAATCTACCCTTGGTTCTTGGTTGTATTTAATATTTTGTACATACTACTCTCTCCGTTCAATGAAATTTGTCCACTTAACTTTTCACAGTACTAATTAAGAAACATAATAATTGCATTCACCATTACAAAAATACCCTTAATAAAGTATTTTGATATTTTATATGTGTATTAGAAATATAAATTTCAATATATTAATTAGGGTGACAGCAAAAAAAGTAGAGCAAAAATGTCTTAAAATTCTAAATGGACAATATATTTGGAATATTATTTTAGTAAATGGCTAATGTTTATGAAACGAAACAAGTACTACAATACATTACTTTGAGAGAAAAACCAGTTGTATAGTTTCGATGCAGCAAAACTAGCATGAATGTATTACGTTTGACTCAAGAACTTTCTTTATTGAGAAGAGAGAAAAAAGGAGATAATCACATGAAAATAAACACTTTAACTTTTGTCTCCCAAAAAGAAAACCTTGGGATCCCATCAGACATAATACTGCACTAGGTTACAACTTTAACTATAAGTCTAACAAACAAGGGTATGTAAACTGAAACCAAATGCAAAAGATAACATGTACTCCCTCCATTTAAAATGTTTGTCGACTTACTAAAAATGTAGTTTCAAAATGTTTGTCCACATAGAATATCAAGATACTTTTAATAGTGAGTGTAATAATTGAAATTTTTAATATGTGTGAAAAGCAAAATGAACAAACATTTTGAAATGGAAAGAGTAATAATTATTTTAGAATAAATCTTTAATCTTGTCCAATTAATAGTGTGTGTGTGTGTGTTTAAGTAACCAAAATATCTCTCATCCCCAAAATTTAAGGGATTGATAAAAAAAAACATTTCAATGAATGTTTTAATTAGATTAAAAAACTATCCTTAGCGAGCTCTGAATAAGTACACTATTGATTTCTTCCTTTTCCTTTCTTAACAGGTTGTGCCTGCATTTGATCTTTTCCACTAGCTTCTGATATATGAGCTATAATAATGAGTAAATATATATGAATAAATCAGCATAAGTTGTCAACACAGAAGGGTATTATCGGAAGAAACAATATAGATTGTTAGATACCTTCATGTCCACGAGCCATCAAAGTAAAAAATATTTTGTTGAGCTTCTCCATTTTCTTGGCTTCTTGGCTTGATCTGTCTTAAACTTGATGCACTGAAGAACAAACTAATGTACTACACAAGAAAGAAACACACATCTAAGAAAAAAATGCATCGAATTTAATAATAAAAAATGTGTATAGAATGATATATGATTTGTATGTATATCTTTGTTCGAATTAGGACCATCTTTTAAACTATTATCTTCGTTTGCAGAAATTTTTTAACGAATGTAGTAGACTATCAAGAAGATAACTCAGAAAAACAATTGGATTGCAATGAATGGAGCCAAAATTCTAGATATTCTTAATGTTTGTCTACAGACAAAGAAATGAAAGAGAAGAAGATTCTTATAGAGAATGGTTTCCGAGTTGTTATAGATCCTCTACCAAACAATATTTTATAAATAATCCTTTTACTTATAATAATTTTAAAAGTATCTATCTAGTAGCTGAAGTTAGTGAGCCTATATTCTATTTTGTAAAGTCAGTGACAATATTATGCTTGACACGTGTTTAAACGTGTCCAACCCAATTAGCTAAACTGTTTGAAATTGATGCACAACTTTACTGGTGTTGGCTAATTTTACAACTTGTTTTTATATTAATGAAATAGAAACCAAAAAAAAAATAGATGCTAAAAAGTAACATACCTTGTGCATCTTCTTGATAGTCTACTGCATTCATTACAGTTTTCTACAAACGAAAGAAAAAATTTAAAAGATGGTCCAAATTAGAAAAAAGATATACATACAAATCATATATATCATTCTATACACAATATTTTTTTATTAAATTCGATCTAGTTCAAATTGCCTATGTTACATATAATTATCTCTACAGAATTTTACAATTATTAATTTCAAAAATTAGGTTAAAGCGAAAATTCTAAAATATTTAGAAACATAAGATAACAATTTAAAGATCAAATGGATTACCTTTGAAATATAATGGCCAGCAATCTTTTTTCCTGTAAAAATATTAAGTAATTTTTTATAAGATTTTAAAAATGAAAATATGAAACATATATAAAATATTTGAGCCACATCTCTCTTATGATAAAAACTGAAAAATATGAATCAATTAAAAAGATGTAAAATAAAAGATGTAATTCAACCTATAGTTTATATTAAATCATATTCTCAAGATTCTATAAAGAAACGAGAAGGTAAACCAATGATAACTATTTAAACATAACTATTGAGCAAATTAGACAAACAATAATATTTTCTTGGTGTAGCAATTGTAACAAATTCTTTAAGAAACAATGATAATTTTTTCAATACTTATTTATTTCTAGTATACAAAAGGACTATAATTAGGATTTAAGTCCAAACTAAAAAATAATAAAAAATCATAATAGTAAAAGTAAATAACAAGATTTATCATAGTTTAATGAAAGTACCTAGATCCACATTGAGTATCATTGAGAAGATACTTGTATCACTATAAGATATTTATCTAACTATCTCAATTTTTATAATATAAGACACAAAAAACCTTAATAATTCCGATACAGAAAATCTAATTTTGCCGACACAAATATGAGAATAAGAGAGAAGAAGAAGCTGAACTTTGTAATGAATAATAATACAATATATATGAGACCTTTAGGTTTTCAATCTGAGCCATCAAAATTTATGAAAATCAAAGGTTGATCGTCATCCACGTGTAAAAGATGTGGTCTAAGTAAATGGACCCAACTTTATAATAAGTCAAGTAGCAAAACACAAATGTGGCCCAAAAGAAAAACCAGCAACGCAATAATCATAACTCATCAGGATATAAAATTTGAACAATGTAAGTTCTCATACTTCTCAGAAAGTTTCACAAGATAAGGTTGTTGATAAAATATTAACTTACCTACTTTCTGACCTTCTTTATAGCCATATAAAAAAATCTCTTAGCTTGACATACCTTCGTGTCAAATCCAAAAATATACCATCTTTCAATTTCTTTATTCTGTGGATTGATAATTAGTAACATATCATCAACTTATAATACTATCTAAATTATGTCTTTAAGATTCAAGAAAATAGACACATTATCAAAGTCACTTCTTTTGAAACCTAAGCCCAAAACAAAAGAACACAATATTTTATACTATTGTCTAGGGGATTATTTTAATCCATATAAGTAACATACACGATCATGGTATTTAGAATCATAAAATCCCCAAAAAGTCTCATTTAAATATCTTCTTCTAATTTACCATGTAAAAATATAGTTTAAATATTAAATTTTTCTATTTAAGGTCAAAACATGCAACAACAATTTTGAAAAGAAAAGAGTACTTCTTGGCCTCTAGAACTTTTTAATGAATGTAATAGACTATCAAGAAGATACACAGGAATGTTGAACCTGTAAAAATTATTTTAGTATCTTTTTATTTTAATATTTCAGTAATAAAAAAAACTTATAAAATTAGCCAACACCCATAAAGTTATGCATCAATATCAAGCAGTTTAGCTAATTGGGTTGGACACGTTTAAACATGTGTCAAGCATATTGCCACTAACTTTACAAAAAAAAATATAGACTCACTAACTTCAGCTACTAGATAGATACTTTTAAGATCATTACAAGTAAAAGGATTATTTATAAAATATTGTTTGGTAGAGGATCCATAACAACTAGGAAGCCATTCTTTATAAGAATCTTCTTCTCTTTCATTTCCTTTGCCGGTAGACAAACATTAAGAATATCTAGAATTTCGGCTCCATGCCTTGCAATCCAATAGTTTTTTTGAATAATCTCCAGTGACACGAGAAATAGCAGTCTTTACGTGAGTTAGCTTCCACTATTTTCATACTGTATTTTTTTCTCACTTTTAGCACCAGATGTCATATTATGTTTACTGGTTCATGCATAATTCTTTCTCATTTACTATCACAGTTTCTTATATTGCAACCATTTCTAGTCTCACACTTATCTACAGTTATAGTTTCACTTTTCTTGTACTTCTTAGGGTCAATATTTTTAATAGGTAGTACCTTTGCTTTTTCAATCGTTTCTATAGGTGAAAGAGGTACACCATTAAATAAAAAGACATTTCTATCTTCCTAAATTTGCCAAGATAATACTTGTTCTATTATTATGATATATTTTTCATATAAATTTATGATATTATTTAAGACTACTCTCATCCAAATATCTAGTAGATTGGTTGCTAGTAACAAGAATTAAAGGGGTGAAAACCATGTTGCTTTTTTCAGGGACAATCAAAGAGAATATTCTCCACAAATTCTGATTCATCATCCCATAAGATACAATTATGTGTTTTTGTAACTCTTCTTTATAAGTGGTTTTCATTTGTGGATAGTATATTTAAATTACTCTTCATATAAAACTGTTTATCTTTGGAGGAGGTTTTAAATTCCAAATTATCTTTAGATACTTCATTAGAGATAGATTTGGATGAGGAAGGTTTGCCTTTTTCCTTTTTCCTTTTTTTTATTATCTTTTACTTTTTAATCTTTCAGCCTCTTATATGCTTTTTTAACATATCCCATCTTTTCCTAAAGACCAACCTACTTGATCTTTACCAAGATATAGGAATATAAGTATTAAATATCTTTTTTATCATCTGGGGGAGGGGGTAATTCTTAATTATAAGTTCAATATTATACTTTCTTTCATTTATTAACATATTTTCATAAGCATTTTAAGGGCAAAGTATACACGCTTCTTACTACCTTCACAATTTGTAATCAATTGATACTGAATGCGTATTAATGGTGTTATCATTCTTAATTTTCTATTCAATATGTTTAGCCACTAAAAAATTTCACTCCAAAAGACTTCTCCAACCCTAACCCGATGAATTTTTTAATTTAGCTTCTTCGAAAGTGTTTAATGAAAATTATTTACCCTTTAACACTTTATATAATAGTGAATTCTGAGTTGGATTACCTTTACTTCTCCACCAAAATTAGATATGTGTGATGAAATCAAATCATATATTTTCTTAGTCAAAAAAATAATAAGACATAAAGCAATTTAGTATATGCTTTGGATCACTGATTAAATAAGGACCTCTTATCCTTCCTTTGAAATGAAGAGTTTTTCCAGCTATTTATTCTTTTTATAGTCCTATCAAATAACATAATATATAGAATGCACGATGGTGTATTAGAGCTAAATTTCATCCCACAATTATTTAAATTCAAGCCACTTGCATATGAATATTTTTTAATGATGCCATAAAAACTATTAATTTCTTCATAGTTAATCAAAATTTTAGCAATAATTTTATAAATAACAGTGGAATAACTTATAGGCCTATAGTGTTTAATATTATTATATTTATCAACTTTCTCTCTCTCTCTCTCTCCCTCTCTCTGGAAAATCAGCAAGGGCCTAGGCTTTGATAATCATGCGCTTTGCGTATCAAATGTCAAACACGTCGATCTCTTTTGCCTATTTGAGTAGACTTCCAGATTTCTCGGTCAGCCTAATATTTGCCAAAAAGTAAGTCGATTAAAATACAAATGATTTGTCTCGAATTACAGTTTAAGTTTTTGTTTACATAAACTAGAGTCCGGTGCGACGTTTTTTATCAGTATGTATCCAACTTACGTACCCAGTAATCGCTTGCTTATATAGTATGTTGGTTGTTACATCCGATCAACTTCTCATATTGGCACGCCTGCAGCACCAACTTCCTCGATTAGGTTATTGAGACTTGTATAGTGTTCAGACAGAGAAAAAAAATTCCTTCAATTCCTCAAAAGTGGTTTGACACTGAATAATCCATTTGTATAGCTTTGGCCCTTTGGGCTTCTGTAAGATTAATGCTTAACAACTCATTAGATATCTTTGGCAAATTTTTTTTGTTCAAATGGTGTGGGATTGAAAATAGAGTTGATGTTTTTAGCTTCGTAGCAAACAAATCCATATTAGCTATTACCAAGTTTTTTTTGTCGAAAACAACATTTTATCAATAAAACTTATATACGGATAACAACATGCAAATTAAAATACAAAGACTGCCAATATTACCAAACTCGATCTTTCGTAGTAAGAAAGTATAAAACCAACCAAACCTTTCATGCAAGACCTCAGGCAAAGTCAACTAATCGAATGAGAAATCCAAAAACCGCAAAGAGATGCACAGTCTCAAACAAAATACGTTTAGAACATTTAAAATTTGAGATGGATGGAAACATCAACTCTTCATCACACTCACTAGTAAAGTGAGTTTGGACCCCGACGAAACCGATATTAGGAAGATTTTTCATACAAAACTATCACCGGAAATTTTGATGGCGACCATGACGGTCAAAGCAGAAAACTCACACGACCCATTTTGTTTCATCCAACCAATTAACTTCTGCCAAAGCATGAAAATAATATAGGAAACTTAGCATATGATGGCCAACTACCTTATGAAGTAAAAAAATTGACAAAGTCGTTGGCCATGAAAATAATTTCTTCTCTTCAATATAATTATCTTTGCTTTTCTTTTCTAAATTCATCTTTTTTTTTGTCAAAAAGATGTCTTTCAATTAGTATTAAAATTAAATTAGGATATTTTGTGATTGGTCTTTATGGGCTACGGTTGAGGGTTGAAATTTGAGAATATTTTACAGTTTTTGTTAAAGTTTAGTGTTGCCTTAATTAGGATCTTTCTCAATTGTCTCGTTGATGCTCCTAGGAATAGAAATAAAAGTAGGGGTTAATTGTTCCGTGCAACTATAGATATTACAAACAATGTTATTAATTAAATGACACTTAATAGCCTGGTTGGTTGAGAACGGGTGCATGATCTTTTGTGCATCATTCTTAATAAAAACGCTTCCAAAGAAGTAGTCGTTAGCCAATTCCGTATCTCTCAAAATACTTATGGAATCTAAACCTATTTTTCGATTTTTTCTAGTTATAAAATCACCGTTAGAGTTTCTTAGGGTACAAGTAACTGTGGCCCTTCATAAAAAAAGGATGATTCACAATTTATTTTATAATGATTAGGGGAGGTTTTTTCCATTTATGTTTAAATTTTGTATGTTTGGTATTATTAATAAGGGTGTATTTCCATTAACAGTGGTATCATTAGGAATATCTGTTTTATTCTTTTGGGAGACAATTGTGTTTGTCTATTCTTACATAAAATTTGTTATCTATAATCTTAAAGTAAGGAAAGACATTAAAATCTGAAGCGAAAGCAATAAGATCGGGATTTCTTTCAAGAAAACTCTTCTAAAAATCATAACTGTCATAGAAGATGACAAATGGAGTAAAGTAATTTGAGCTAAGACTAGTATTCCGAGATGCTCATTTATCTCTTGGCTTGCTATACAAGATAGGCTAGCTACTATAACTCGAATGCTCGAATGGGGTTGTCAAATTAATCCTCTATGTAACTTCTGTAAAACTGCTTCTGAAGATTCAATACACCTATTTATTGGATGTTTGTTTTCGAGGATGATATTATTACAGGTATTGAGCATATGTGGAATTAACGATAATCCAAGCGATTTGGAAGATTTAATAGAAATTATTGTAAAGTAGCCGTGTGGAGAGCTAATAATGATTGTAAGTTTCTTGATTACCTCGTACATATACTAGATTTAGTGGGAGCGAAATGAAAAAGAGCATGGTGGAGCAGGATTGAGTGAAGAACTGGTCCCTGCTAAAGTGAATAAAATGTCGGGTATAAAGCTGCAGAGGAGAAAGTTTAAAAAGAAAGAGACGATGGAGATGGTTGATATAATAGGAAATGGGTTTATCTAGTTGTCCAATATTTTCTTAGTCTTTTGGGCTTAATAGGTTTATTAGGATTTATTCTATTGGGCTTTTATTTGTAATGTTTAAGGAGGTAATTTTTTAAGGTATTAAAACCATGTTGGGCTCTAAAGTTTAAAGGAAAAAAGTTGTAAAGACATTTGAAGTTGATTTTTATCTTAATAAAATTGATTTTATGATTAAAAAACATTTCCAAACGGGCAGTAAATACTATAATACCTCCACATAAAAACAAAAAAAAAAATTGTAGTATTTGGATCACCAAATTAGTGAGTCATGAATATCAATTCATTAAGTATCGACTCATAGAGTATCAACAGAAACTGTCCTATGATATCGCACCTCCTATTTGCAGATGACTCCCTTTTCTTCTTTGAAATGGAGGATACAAAATTCGAAAGTTTTAAAGAACGTATGAATGAATACTGTAAGGGATCCGGGCAGAGCATGAATTTCAAAAAATCTTCAATGTTGTCTAGTAAAGAAACACCAATAGAGAAAAAAAGAGAAATCTCATAAATAATGAACATCAAAGAAACAGAAGATCTGGGTAACTACCTGGGCATTCCACTTTGCCATAAAAGGTCAAAAGTAGAGTCTCTAGAATGGATAACTAAGAATTTTTTTTAAAAACACAGAAGGATGGAAAGCGAAACTATTATCAGAAGGAGGAAAAGAAGTCCTCATCAAAGCTATCTTACAAGCAATACCTAATTACTATATGTCTATCTTCTCTTTTCCTACCTCTTTTTGTAACAGGCTTATCTCGGCAAAATCTAATTTCTGGTGGAATTCAGGAGAAAAAACAGAATCCACTGGGTAGCTTGGGAAGAAATAGCGGTTGGTAAACTTATAGGAGGCCTAGGATTCGAGGATTTCAAGAGAATGAATACAACACTACTGGTACAACAAGCATGGAGACTGATGAACAGCCCGTACAATCTAGCCGCAAAACTACTTAAAGGTATCTATTTTAATAAAAGTACAATATTAGAAACTAATCTTAGACAAAGTAGAACATGAAGTTGGGCAAGTCTAATCGAATGGAGAGACCTTATAAAAAATATGGCATACACATTATATGAACTGGAGAAAATACTAAAATTTGGGAAAATCGATGGATAGATACGGATTGGAAATTGGAGAAACCAGTAGATTGTAGAATCACTAGGGTGAAACAACTATTCATACCAGGAACAAACACATGGAATTCAGAGCTACTAGACAATCTTTTTCCGGAACCAATCGTACCTCTTATCAAAAGAATTAATACACTAGATACATCTAAAGAGGATAAGTTCATTTGGCCACTAACTAGAGAAGGGACATATAATACAAAATCTGGATATAAATCCATCACAGAAGACAAGGTGATTAAGAAACCAAGCATAGCAAGAGAAGAGAACAAATATGAATCTAAGATTTGGAGAATAATCTGGAAGTCCAATACACCAAAGAAAATCAGGTTATTCATGTGGAGACTGATTATTGAAGCAATCTCAACAAGAGTAAATTTATACAAAATGAAGTGTGGAGACTCAAAAATTTGTCTATGGTGTCAAGGGGAAAACGAAACAACTGGACATCTGTTATTACAGTGCAAGATGTGTAAAGAAATATGGGCTGGAACAACGCCACAAATATAAATAGACGAAGTTAATAAAGAAAATATAGAACAATGGTTCTTAAGAACAACAGAGACCTTCAACAAAGGAGGATGGGAGGAAGAGACAATAAGAGACTACATAATGATCAACTTGTGGAACATCTGGAAAGGGAAAATGAAGGCCTTTCATGAAGAAGCGCCAGTAGAAGGAAACAATGTCATCCAAGCTACAAACAGACTTATGGCAGAACTACATGGAATTGAATGGGTCAGAATAAACAACGACAAAAGTTTTCTCAGTAAAAGAGGAGAAAATCAACCCCAAGAAGATCAAGATACGCAACTTGATATAGTTATCTACTGTGATGCGTCTTTCTCAAGTAAAAACGAACCAACATGAATTGCGGCAATAAGTAAAGAAAATAACACAATAAAGATTACTAGTGTTGGGGCTGTTGATTGCAACTATGCACATGAAGGAGAAACTCTAGCAATAATCAAGGCAGTGGAGATGAGTAAACAGTACCCGGGGAAGAAAAAAAGAATACTCTTAGATAACCTTGAAGTCATTCAAGGTATTAAGTAGGTGTCAGCAGCAAGTTGGAATATCCAACCTCTCCTTTGTAGAATCATCCGGGAATCAAATGAGGCTGGTCAAATCACTTTTGGCCACATTAAAAGAGAACCTCAATAAAGAACAGGATAAAGTTGCAAAAGAAGTTAGACACACGACACTTAAAAAACGGGCATGATTCGTGTAGTTTTTTTGAATTGACTCATAATTATAGCAAACTAGGGATAGAATAATGTTGGTTTTATTTGGGTGTTGTTGCACCCCCAATGTAAAAAAAAAAAAAAAAAAGGTAATATAGGGTGACGTGTTGGGCCAATATTAAAATAAAAGAATTGGTGAGGCCCATTATAGAAGAAGCGAAGGTAGTCATATAAAAATTAGGTTTTGATTTGGTTTTTGTGGGTGAGACAAGAGTCAAGAGAGAGGGAGAAAGATGGAAGAAGAGAGACAGAGAGAGTTGGAAGAAGAAAAGCCTGATCAAGTTGGACTTTATTTTATGAGAAAATATGGATTCAATGATAACAAGGATCCAAGAAAGCGTACGGAGGATTATTTGAACGGATTAATTTCACTACCACCTGTACTTTTTTCCGATCAGTTCGATCTAGAACTCTTGAAAAAATCACGCATCGATCCCTGTCTCGATGATGATGATGATGATGATGATGATGATGATAACAGTGATGATGATGATAACCGTGATTATTATCTGGAAGATCCTGAGGGAAGAGAGGAAATCTCTAATCTCGCCAAATTTGCTATTGATGAACATAACAAATCAATTCAACAGGTAATTTATTTTCTATATATGTTTTTATTTTTATTTTTTTAATTTTTTTTGAATGAATGAATAATTAAATTTACATATTATTATAGTCAGGAATAAAGTATGTGTTTGAAGATATCTTGTCTGTGACTTGGAGGCTTGCTGCAGGGTACCAACACTACATGACTTTTTCAGCCATGGAAATTGATAATAAAGGAGGAGAGCCTAAACTTAGAACAATCAAGGCTGGAGTGTTTGATAAGGAGAGAGTTGATTATACTCTCAAGTATTTCCATGTAAACATTTATTCTTATTTATATTATAGTATTTAATCTCTATGTATGAATTTGTTCTAACTAATAGTTTAATTCTAGGTAATATCCGATTCAGACCCTGAAGAGGTGAGGAGGATAAAATCACCCTTCTGCCATGAATTGAAGGAAACGAAAGGAAAGTGAAGACTGGTATGGAAATTAGAACCAGATTAATTAGTTTATTTCATATTTAACTATGAATAATAAGGTGTTTAGTTTGTATGTAATGTGGCAAGTTTATCTTGTTATGATATATGGTTATTGATGGGTTAATTATATAACATAATCTCTACTCTACTGTGAAGGTTGCTAAATGAGCTTTTATTTGTTATATTAGAGAGACTTCTTCTTTGTGATTCTTGTCTCTGAATTTGTTTAGTTTATTCCTTGATAATCGCTTTTGTAATCATATTTTCTAGATATTTTTAATTATTTTTTACTGAAACAAATTTAAGTAGAGGATTAAGGTTTGAATTAGATTAGAGTGAGGAAGAATCAGAAGCCAAAAGATTGATGTAGAAATATTATGATCAAGTGGATTTTACTTAGTTTAAATTGATCAAGCACATCTTATATAGCTGGTTAGTTTGTCTTGGTTAAGTTTTGGAAGATGGTCTCTTTAATACTATTACTATTAAAGAGCAAAAAAACACCGATTATGGATGGTCTCTGTAATACTAATACAATGGATTACATTATCTCTTGTCTATCTCGCCTTTTTTAAATTAGTATTAAGGTCATATGATTTCAAACATTCAAAACTGACTACTCTCAAAACAATTATTTTAACTTCTAATTTTCAAATCTATCTGTTACAATTCAATTGCTTGTTAAGTTCATGTTATTATTATTTCTATGAGAGTTGCGTTCTTTGAATATTGAATAATATCCCATTCATGAATCTTTGTCCTTTACGTTGTACAACATTGGCCTAAAACAAATAAGTTTCAAAATCTGTAATAATGAAACACAACCTTAGCCTATAACAATATATGTTTAAGGCAGGGCCTCAACAAGTTTCAAAAACTTTAATAATGAAGCACAACATTGGCCTATAACAAAATATCGTGAAGGCAGGGTCTCAAATTCATGAACCTTTGTCTATAAAGTCACTTCAAGGACTGTCCTTAAACAAAATATCGTCAAGGTAGGACCTCAAGAAGTTTCGAAATCTTTAATGATGGAACACCCATCAGATATTTTAGGATCCAAGGTATGAAGGACCTCAATTCCTCGAATGACCGCACGCAATTTTAGTGATTCGTATGGGTGAACTTTTTGTGGCGGAAATTCAACTTCGATTACATTGTGAATTTTGAGTTCTTCAATTCACTCCTCAACCACTTCATATTCATCTTCACTTTCAACTCAATCTTCCACTATTACCTCATCATATTCTTGTTTTGAAATTTCTCTATCTTTATTACGTGTGCACTCCATACCATTATCACAAATGTCTTCTTTCAATACCTCCATCTTAACTATTTCTTCCGGTTGATCTCTTCCATCCCTCCGGCGAGTGGAATATTCCTAAAACCTGCTACTACTCTCGGCTAAATCAGAAAAATTATTTTGGGCGAAAACTTCGCCTAGTGATGTCTTCCGTTTTGTTCTAAATATATGCCCTTAGCAGACATCATTTTAGGTAGAAAATGGACGTAATAGATAGACTTTTGTGCTTATTTTGTCATATTACACTTTCTCCCTTGGAATTAGACGATTTGTAGATTTAGAGCTTTTGTGCGTTAATTTGTTTGTGTTCGAGAGATTTTCCATTTTTCGTTTGTTCAACACTACAAGAATAACCACATATCAAAGATAAAAAAGAATAAGAATCCTTGCTAATGTCCAAAACAATGGGTCAGGGGAACAATCCGAGTTGAATACGATTCGAGCACGATGAGAAAAGATAAGTGGTGTCTCCTGGTGTGTGATAAAATCACACCCCTAAAATGGAGGGACACAGACCGCAAGTGTACGGGTCGCCCAAGTAATATTCGATAAACGAGTTTTCGATCTCAGGGACGGATGGATATGACTTGAGGTGTGTTATGCAATAAGTGAGGACAATAGTTATATGACAAGAAAATAAATGATAAAATATCTGTTAGGTTTTGTTTATAAATCTAAGACGCAAATAATTAAAGTACATAATTTGAGCAAGTAATTAGACACAAGTAAATAAATGCAAGTAAAATAAATATGAGTAGATGCAAGAGTGAGAAGGCGTTCTTGAGTCTCGCAAAAGGTCCACCTAATCAATTTAATTAACGTTTCTGTTTAAGGGTAAAATTGGTATTATTATACTAGTCAGAATTCAAATATCTCCTAGCCCCCTGTCGGGTGGATTTAGGAGTTATCCTATAGTACTATTAACCCTTATATGGGCAAATATGTCTCACACTCAAGATGTAAGACATTACATACACTTCTAACTAATTCGTCATAACTTGTTTATCAAGTTGTTAAGGGAGTTTTATCCCATGTGTTGCTAATGTATGATGTGGTGTGTTCTCTAGCTTATTTTGGGTGGTCTAATCATACTGTTTATTTTTTTGGCTATTTCTTTTCTCTCTCTTGTATGATTAGACCACCCAAGATCCATGCACGATTGCTTTTTGGTAATACCTCATTTGTGTCGTATTTATTTGGAACAATTTTTTTGTCATATCTATCTATACAACTTTTTTTTGGACATTTGGAGGTGCCTAGGCACCGGAAATAAAGACAAACTTCCTATCCCTAATCTACTTAATCTAGAAGACAAGTCGGAAAAACTAAGCGAATTTCGACGAACGAGCGTTGCCCCGTGTCTAGCTTCCTTTGCAATCTTGTCCGCCTTACTGTTGAGCTTCCTATTAATGTGCTGGAATGTGATTTGCCCGAGCTCCTCAGCAATGTGGATAATCTTGCGCAGGATGGGTTGGATATTCCAACGCGCTGCTGACACCTGCTTCGTACCTTGAATATCCTCAAGGTTATCAGAATAGATAACGATTTTCTTTCTTGGAAAATTTGCCCCTATCTGTGCCGCTTTGAGAACCGCATTAGCTTCCCGTATCCCGTTGGAACTCCAAATCGTCTTCCAGATTTATGAGTCTTGCATTGCCTTGGTTCTCATTGTTGTTGCCTTGTTCATAATTTGCTCTTCTGTTATAACCTTGTATCCCGTTTTTGTATTGAAAGTGCCATCATTTGAGAACGGCCATATTAGTTTATCCTTGTTATCTATTTCTTTAATCTTCGTCTTTTTTATAAGATGTATGATAGGCTCGGGAAATAGGTCATCTAATTTCTCAGAATCACATTCATCTTTGTCTTCATTCATTAGTTCGTTAACTTTTGTAATAGTAGTGCCTTTTGTTTTTTCTAGTTTCCAATCAGTATCTATCCACTTATCTTCCCATATATTCGTATCTTTACCATCTCCTATCATCTTTATTCCATGTTTTTTTTATAAAATCTCTACCTTCTATAATACTTGCCCAACTCCATGTTCTGCTTTGTCTGAGTTTGCAATTCATTAGACTAGACTTATTGAAATAAATACCTTTGAGTAATCTTGCCGCTAGATTATTAGGGTTGTTCATTAATCTCCAAGCTTGAGCTGCTAGTAATACCGTATTCATCTTTTTAAAATCTTTGAAACCTAGTCCTCTTATTAATTTGCTCACTACGATTTTTTCCCAAGCGACCCAGTGTATCCTGTTTCTTTCACCTGAACTCCACCAAAAGTTAGATATAGCTGATATAAGTTTATTACAAAAGGTAGTAGGAAAAGAGAAAATAGACATGTAGTAATTCGGAATTGCTTGGAGAATGGCTTTAATAAGAACTTCTTTGCCCCCTTCTGAGAGTAATTTTGCTTTCCATTCTTCTGTGTTTTTGAAAACTCTTTTTGTTATCCAGTCTAGGGATTCCACCTTTGATCTTTTGTGGCATAGTGGAATCCCTAGGTAGTATCATAAATCTTCCGTTTCTGTGATATTCATTATTGTAGTTATCTCTTCTTTCATCTCTTCTAGTGTTTCTTTACTGAAGATAATGGCTGATTTATGTAAGTTGATTTGTTGTCCTGATCCCGCACAATAGATATCCAAACATTCCTTAAAACGTTCAATATTCATGTCATCTAGTTCTAGAAAGAACAGAGAGACATCTGCGAATAAAAGGTGGGAAATCGTCGGGCAGTTTCTATTTATTCTTATGCCTTTGATCATCTTTTCGTTAATATTATGGTCGATAATACTAATAAGGGATTTTGTCATAATAGAAACAAGAAAAGGAGATAGGGGGTCCCCTTGTCTGAGGCCCTTACCTGGTTTAAAATTCTCTAGTCTTTCTCCATTCAAATTAATGTTAAACGAGATAGAAGTGATACAGTTTTCCATCCATTTAATCCAAGTTTCACAAAAACCTAATTTAATTAACACTTTAAAAAGGAAATCCCATCTTACCTGATCATACGCTTGGTGGTCCTTTGTGTGTTCTAAAATAAATGCAAATGCTAATCGAACCACAACCGCAAGTGTACGGTTGTCCCAAGTAGTAATAAGGATAATACAGATTTGTTCCAAGGACGGGATGGTTGATCACAATGTCTAACAAATAGTGATTGATGCACTTACGAAAATAAAAGATAATAATGTATGTTTGTTTGGTTTTGTTGATTACGACTACTAAATGAAAAACAAATTATAAATGCAAGTAAAAGCTAAGACGCAAGTAAAATGAGTGAAAACGCAATATGAGAGGTAGTACTTGAGAACGCAAGGATCCTCCTAATCTTATTTCCTAACTTATGTTGTTTAAGGGCTAAATTGGTCAATTACAATGGTCGGGATTCTAAAATCCTTATACCCCCGTCAGGGTGGACTATAAGGCAATCCTAAAGTGTCACTAGTCCCGTCAGGGTAAATATGATCCACCGTTGGATGTTTAAGTTTTATTACCTCATTGGCCCTAGAATTAGCTAAGTTCGTCAGAATCAATAGCTTTTATCCTAGATTGAATAATTAATTCTGCACCTAAATCCTCCGTCAGGATGATCCACACGCCACATATGTGGAATAGCCTAGATACTAATACTTGTTCTTAGTTCGCGACTCTAAAAACAATAAATAATCACAAATTATCGAAAAGAGTAATAGACCCAATCTAATTTAATTTAACATAAACCCACATTCGTTATTTCATAAAATTAAGATTCACCCATTGTTTGTTCTCAAGCACTATGAAAAGTTTAGCTCATATTAAATGGAAAAACTAAGTTAAAAGAAATGGAATTCATATTTGATTACAAAATTAAATATAAAAAGAACCTAATTTCCGGAATTGGAATGACTACGAACGGAGATATAGACCCTCTCCAGCTCTTGTAGCTTCTTCTTTCTTCCTTCTGTTGCTTCTCTATGGTGTTTAATCTTGTGGAATGTGAATTGTATGAAAAATAGAAGTCCAGACCTCCTTTTATAAGCATAAAAACGGATTAGGGCTTGGACCAGAAAATAAAACACTAATTAAATGTCCAAGCCCAATTTCTAAGCCCAAAATCCCGTAACAGTTGATACTCCTTCACTAAAACGGCTTTTCCCGATGCGTTATGACTCCGATTGACCTCAAATCAGTTGCTAAATTTCCGTAACTCGATAAGGATCATTTTCTCTTCAAAGGTCAGCGGATAGATCATCGCTTAAGCACCTCGAAATCAGCAATCTTTGGCCTGGAATACAGATTTTCAGCTCTAAAAATAATATCTTCGGGATTTATCTTCAAGTCTTGACTTTATTTCACGATCTTTGACTTTCTCCTTTGGATTCCTCTTCTAGCTAACATCTAAAACCTGTAAACTTTACACTAAAAATACAATATTACGCGCAAAAGTTTAATAAATTAAAAATGCTAGAAATAAAAGAGGAAAATCATATTATTGCATATTTAGTCCAAAAGTCTATCAAATTAAGTAAATAAACACAAAAAATGATGTCTCCCAAGAGTCGAAAATAAGAACAATTAGGGAGACATCAACGCTTTTGCAATATCGATTTTTATTGCTGCCATATGCTTCTTGTTCTTCCGTTTTCTACTCATAAAAAAAGATATTTCCTGTGCTATAACAATATTATCCTGAATAGCCTTACCTTTAATGAACGCCGATTGCGAAGGTGATATAATAATGTTCATAATATCCCTTAATCGGTTAGAAAGATTCTTAGTAATTATTTTATAGATAAAATTGACACAAGAAATTGGCCTAAAGTCTCCTAAGTCCTCTTGAGTAATACCTTTTGGAATCAGGGTGATAAGCGTATCATTAATCGTCTCAACTGAACAATTGTTCTCAAAGAAATCCTCAATAATACGTATAACATCAACCTTAATTATTTCCCAAAATTCTTTATAAAACTTACCGTTAAGTCCATCTGGTCCCGGTGCTTTTGAGGTCGACAATTCCCGAATTGCTCTTTCTATTTCTTCCGTTGTTGGTTTTTTCCGTTAATTCCCTATTCATGTCATTCGTAACTCGATGTTTTATAAATTCAATCGCCTTCTGCATATCATCTTCTATACCGATATTATCTTTAAATAAATCTTTATAAAAGTTTTGGAAACAGTTTTTAATGTTTTCTGAGTCATCTTTCCATTCACCGTTTCTGTCTTTTATTCTGGTTATTCGATTTTGTTTCCTACGCTTAATAGTGGCCAAATGTACGAATTTGGTGTTTTTATCCCCGTATGTGAGCCAGTTTTGTCTTGCTTTATCACACCAATATTTTTCTTTCTTTCTCGTATTCTATCTTAATTCGTTCTTTAATATCGTTCTCTTCTTTAGAAGTATCTCTACCATCATTTGTTTTATTAATTTTATCAGTTTTTCTTGGAGGGTCTTTATTGTTTTTTCATGATTCCTAAATTTTTCGAACTCCACTTAGTTAATTCTGTTTTGGTAAATTCTCTTTTCTTTATAAAATTCGGTACAGATATTTTATCATGGGGAATTTTTCAACTAGTGTCAATAATTTCTTTGCAATTATTATTATCTAACCATCTACTTTCAAATTTAAAATGTTTTTTCCCTATTTTCATACTTATATCAAAATGAAGAAGTAGGGGGGAGTGATCCGACCCTATAGCAAGAGGGATGTAAATTTGTGATCTTGGGAATTTCTCCATCCATTCGTAAGTTACCATTCCTCGATCTATCTTTATCTTTACGTGCTTATCGTCTTCCATCCTGTTAGACCAAGTAAAGAAATATACTAACATCTCAATTGCACTCATAAATCCAAGGAAAGGAAAGATTAATTGTAATTAGAATGACTACCAACAAAGGGTCACAAATTTCCAACTGAAGTTACATGATCAAATTTCATGTGCTGTTAGAATAATATATTAAAGCTAAAATAATATCATTTATCAAAGGTAACAATTTTTATAGTTTTCATTATAACAAAACTAATAATAAAAGTTCACAAACTAAGAATCCCTAAAGGGCCAAAGAGAAAAGAATCTCACATATGAATTATGGTAAAGTTCATATATATGCAGCACTCCGGAGAACGGCCAAATTTCACGAAAATTCCACAGCTTTATACATTTCAAATTTTGTTATCACAGATTTTATCAACTTGATCAGCATGAGGTCGTATTCTCTCCTCGATTTGCTATTTTTTTTTTTTGTCATTGGGTTTGCTCCTTATTTTCACATAAGCACATCTTCTTCTGACTATGGCTCGATAACATTAAAATAAATGTTTTTTTTGCTAAACAAGCCAAATTTTATTAATAAGCTCAACAAGTCATCAACATTACATCACTTTAAACAATACAAAGAAAGTAAAACAAGAGCTAAGCCCTTACACCTAACTCAATCTACTCCTTAAAAACATTATTTAGCTGCCAATTCACAGCTATAATCACCCTGCTGCTCTTCCTTTTGAACCTTCTACAATTGTTTGATTTTATATAAAGAAATCTTTATATATCAGATAGTATTTCTTCCTAAGTTTTAACTTACATGAGTATTTCTATTACACCACACAATGTATATAAACACAGTAATCCAACCCCCATGTACGTAATTCCGAGACTTATCTTTTGCTTCCTCTAGAATAAACTCCAAAAATTCATCCCAGCCAAATTAATCCACTATTCTCCACACATTTATAATATTAAAATATAATGTAGCTAAAAATTCAAATAACATCTAAAGATTGTTTTTTTTTTTTTAAAAAAAACCTTGAGCAATGTGATAACTCCTCATTGGATTGTACTAAATCAGCTTCCAATTTCCCATTTTCTTCAATATCTTTCTTTTCATCTTCCTCCTCCATCGATAACACTAGAAGCTAATCGAATACTGAAGCAAGATCAGAATCTTCAGACAGAATCACCTCCCACTCTTTTCTCCAAAATTCAAAAAATTCACATTTAACACTAATAGACCTAATACTCTAACAACATACTTGATCACTTGATCATAGCTATGTTCCCTGTACATCAGACATACATCATATTACCTTTAGTGTGCAAATTAATTGAAGTGGTGGAACAATTTGAAAATGATATACCCCAATGGTGTTATAGTCCACCTAAACCTGGCAAAATGGCAAAAGGATGAGTCTAAAGTGTGAGATAAAAAGACTTTTTTTATTATATGAAATAAGAAGTCTACCTTAAATGCTAATTGCCATAGAAGCTTTTAGCTTTTAAAGAGAGTGATTGAGAAGTATCACAGAATTGACTATGGATGCGGCATGGTTAGGTTTGCTCGGTAAGCACAGTAGCCTAGTTGGTGGATGTAGCGTCGGTTAAGGATGCGGGTGGATGAGAACGTGATGGAGGTGGTGGTGGTATGTACAGAGAAGAGGGGTAAAGGAAGTTGAGAGAAGAACGAGAAGAGAAGAAAATTAAGTTAATTGAATGGCATATTTTGATGTAACGAAATGTAATCAATTTGGGAAGATTTGTCAAAAAAGAAGAAGAGAAATTTGGGACTTCTTTTTACGTTAATAGGGATAAATAATTTTATTGGAATATGATACATTGGATTTTTTATATATAATACATGGAATTTTATAGGAGAAGTCTAAATCACTTTAGAGCAATGTCTTGTGTTAGAAATCATCGAATGGACTTATTATAAGACAATGGATTTTTTTTTTTTTTTTTGACAACAAAGGATTTTTAAGCCGGAAAAACAAATTTATAAGTATATATTCCTTATATTGATGGCTTGGTACAAATTGTTTCCTTTGACATTTTTTAAAATCGAAATATCGCTGCTGATATTGGTATAATTTTTTTTGGGCAAAATATTGGAATAACTAATGATGGGCTATTTCTTTTTATGAACAAAAGTTATTCGTGCTGAAAATAAACTGTGATTTTATAATATTATGGGACGGAATTAGGAATTTCTTTTTTCTGGTCTAGAACTAGGATAGATCTTACGGAACGGTAGATTTGGTTTTGTACTTAGACCTAAAGATAAAGACATGTAGTTGAACTATACCACACACACGTGTAACGTACTTGACAGCTAAGGCAACAGCTAAAATATATAATAAAGTTGCCGACACTGACCAAACCTAATTATTTGCCTAACCAAAAGCCGTCTTCTTCATACGGCCAGTCTCGCTCTCTCTCTTGCCTAGATAAATCTTATCTTGGTCTTCTTCTGGTGAGATTTAATTCAGCTTTTCTGTGGGTCTTCTTTATTCAGTTAGTTTTTCTGGTTATGGATTGATCTCTAATAGTACATCTTTTGTGGATCTATGGTAATTCTAAGAGTTTAATAATTGATTTGTATCTTGGTTTTTTGATTAACTTTTCTGGAATGAGTCATATATAATTTTTAGATCAGACAAAAAGAAGTTGGTCGCTAGCACAAAGGTCCGGTCGATTCCTCTAGCTCTTTAAACACTGAACTTCTTTTGTTTAATGAGGCTCTTTCGTCCTCCATATCTATCTTTTAATCTATCTTTTAGCGCTTAATTCTTAGTACAGTATTGGAATTTCCATAAGATCTGATAATTAGAATTGTTTACCCGATTCTCTTTATATAATTGTTATTATTGATTTGGAAGCGGATCATATCTTGCGTTTGGTCAATGGGTGCGAAATAATATTAGGTTTAGCATGTTATGGTTGATGCGGTAGATTACAATCTCATATTATATTGCACAATTGGTCCCGTTTTAGGCGTAATAGCCAAAAATACCGATTGTTTAAAAAAGTAGCAAATATACTCCTATGGTTGTAGATTTGCAAAGGTGAACTTTATTTAGGTTCTTTACAACAATGTACAAAGGATGCTTAAAATGAGCATTTAAAAATTCTTCTTAATTTTGTTGGTTTAATGTGTGAATCTGGATATTTTATTGCAGTGAGTAATGGCATCAACCCTGGCTGTGGTTTCCTTAATGGTTCCCAATAGTTGTGTGATGGACACGGAAGTTGCAACTCATAACACACAATGTTATTGTTGGCTTTATCTTTTCCAAGCTCATTTGGTAGAGGGTTACTTTTCGAAGAACGCATTTTCCCAAATGCACATGTATTTCAACAAGGATGTTTCTGCGATTACAAAACTACAAGTGTGTATCTCTACTAGGTAGTTGTTTCTGAGTGTTATTCATTATGAAATTATCTCTAATGTCTTTCTTTCTTTTTGTAACAGATTGGTGTCACCAAAACACCAAAATTATGGATTTGGTGGGGGTCAGTCTTAGTCCCAAGGGAAGAATTATTGTTCTAGAGAGGAAGTGCGGTGCACCACATATTGTTAGTGGTAATTCTCGGCTTATTTCATCATGTTTTTTTTCTTTCCATCATTGTAACTGTGTGGTCACATTAACTGGAATCTAGGTGGCCCATTCATTGGAAGAATGGACTCTTAGGGGGCACTTGAACATTGGTTGGAACCTGAGCATCTATGGTATCATTGTTCTTTGTTATTTTTATATTATAGAATGCTCGAGTTCCAACCAATGTCCAAGTGCCCCTTAAGAGTCCATATTTTTAACATTTAACTAAGTTTTTTGCTAGTTTTTAGGTTCCTTGATGTAGTGTGCCTCAAATACCCTGTCTAGTGCTTAGGCAAACCACATTTTTAACTAAGATTCTTGCTAGTTTTTAGATTTTTTGATGTGTGCCGTCTTCAATATGGAATGGAGGAGGTAGTATATATATATATGTAGTGTGCCTCAAATACCCTGACTAGTGCTTAGCCTAACACCCCTTAGCCCTAATAAGTCGTCTCTAACATCATGGCTTTAACATTTAAATACAAATTATGTAATTGATAAGGTCAATTGCACTTGATCACTTGTTCATGTAATTAAATAAATAATACTCTCTGTTTTATTATGTTTGTTCGATTTACTTTTCATACATACCTCATTACTAATATACTCTTTAACTCAAATGTTTATTAAAAAGATAAATTCAATCATTTAAATAAAAATAAGAATAAAAAAGAAAAATGGGAAATAGTGTCTCGATAAAAAACTATATTGACTCAATTAGTAAAACAGAGGGAAATAATTATACCCTGACTAGTGCTTAGCCTAACACCCCTTACCCCTAATAAGTCGTCTCTAACATCATGGTTTTAACATTTAAATACAAATTACGAAATTGATAAGGTCAATTGCACTCGATCACTTGTTTATGAATTAAATAAATAATACTCTCTCTGTTTTATCATGTTTGTTCGATTTACTTTTCATTCATACCTCATTACTAATATACTCTTCAACTCAATTCAATCATTTAAATAAAAATAATAATACAAAAGAAAAATGGGAAATAGTGTCTCGATAAAAAACTGTATGGGGTCAATTAGTAAAACAGAGGAAAAATGAGTCCGACGCGAAAAGTCTTTTGGCCCAAATTGTGTAGCCCATCATATGATAAAACCCTAAATCTCCTAACCAATTTGGCGCCACCGAGGAAGACTCCGTTATCGAAGATCTGTCTATTCCAAATAGTTCATCATGCTGTACGAAACAGAAATCCAGTTCAATACTCAAGCCAAACTGGTATTTTGTTTTCCCTTAATGATTTACTTTGTAGAAGGATTGATAAGTTAGAAACTTGTTAGCTTTTATGTATCATAAATGAGCTTTTATTGAAGTGTTTTTTATCAATTTATATTCAATATGAGATTATTTAAGAAAGCTCTTACTTATTTATGTTTAAGTAATCTAAACTTAGGATGTTCACTGTATGTTTTTAGAACGCTGCATTGATTCTAATCGAGTCACTGATGAATTAACTACTCAATTAGGATGGAATAGCATCTAAGTGGGAAGGGGGCACCTAATACATTCAATTCCATTTCCATATTGTTACTAGGTTTTTCCTATACAGTCTACCCACCCTAATTGATTGCTCAAAGATTTTCCCTGAAAACGTTGTGTATCTACCGGATAAACAAAGGATTTTGGATCTTGATTATTATTTTTGAACTTCTTTTTATGTGATTGGCTTTATTGTAACATGTTCTTTACCGTTTGTTGTCAAACTGTAAAATTGATATGTGTAACTCATTAGTTGCTTATTTTAAGCGAGTAAATAGACCACTTTTGTAAAAAATTCCATTTTATTTTGTTGAGATACTAAAGTAAATGAAACGCCCTCTATGGTTTGTACAGAATATATTATATATAAGCTAATTTGTTTATGTAATCAGAAAATGGAAAGATCGTTGGCGGAAACAGGGCTTATCGTTCCCGTTCAAAATCAAGGCGGTTGTGGGTGCTGCTTCGCCTTTTCAGCATTAGCGGCTATTAGTGCTGCTTATGCTCGTATGCATCATCGTATGATTTTGTTGTCGATACAACATATCATTGATGCTATAAGCTATACCAAGCCTCTTCCTAAAAAGGACGAAGTTGGGTGCTTACCTAGCGATCCTCGTCGTGTTTTTGACTTTGTAATGAAGTATGGTGTTCATTTGGAAGAAGATTACAAATTTGAATCTAAGAAATACCGAGATTATTCAAAATTGGAGGAAAAGGAATATCAGAAAAAGGAGGTATATATTTTAAACTCAAGTCTTGTTATGTATAAATTAAATAATTGAATACCTAATACCTTCATTTTCTATGGCTTAGTATCCTGTCATGAAAATACAGAAATATATTGATATTTCAGATGCCATGAGTAAAGATTTAGAAAATGCGATTAACCAAGGTCAGCCAGTGGTGGCGACAATTAAGGTGGGTGACACTTTTCGTGATCTTAAACCCGGTGCAATATATCAGGGTTTGACTAAAAAGGACAAAAAGAAGTTGAAGAAAAAGAAGAGTGAAGGATTACACTCGGTTTTGGTTATAGGGTATGGGGTGGATGAGAATGGGGTAGATTACCTTATTATTCAGAATTCTTGGGATACCTGGTGGTGTGATAATGGGAGGGGTTAATCCGGAGAAACCTTGCAGAAGATCTAGTGTTTCCCGTGTTTCCGAAATTGATTAAAGGTGAAAAGTATGACAAAAGCAAGTATGAAGTTGTAGTGGATCCGTATATTCAGGAGGAACTCAAGTCCGATCATGAAGATGATGATGAAAAAGGTTTGGTATTTGCTGATCATGATGATGATGATGAGGAGGACTTGGTATGAAGTTTGATGTTTTTTGGTCTAGTTGTAAAAGGATTCTGGTTTGTTATGTCAAAATGTTTTTAATTTGTTGTTTTTATCTGACCAGTAGTGTCATGACTGATTATTTGTATGGTCTGCTACCAATATATTGATTACTCGCAATCGCAATGGTGTTATTGAGCCTCCTGCAAAGTCTGATTATGGTTAAATGCTGTTTGTGCTTTTTTTTTTTGTTGCACAATATTGTGTCAAATACTTGTTTACCATTTACTATTATGAATGTTGAATTCAGATCTTGACTAAGGGTGAAGAGGATGAGTGTATTGTGGATAATGGAAAAAGTATTGTTTTTTATGGGAAGTGGCAAACTAGACCCTTGTGTCTTTCTCACAAATTGTCCTAATAAAAGTTATTGAAAGTGATCGAGACCAGAAAGTGATGAACAAGCGAAATACTAGTCCAGCTTTTATGCTCAAGGAAGATCACGAGCACGATTTTGTGCTAGAGGATGAGGTTTACGATGAAGAGGGTTTGGGTTCAACTACGACATTGTGATCTTACTGTGGATTCTCGATCCAAGTTGATGAACTATAGAGCGCTGGTTACGTGGCTTGTATTAGTATGTAACTAGTAATTTTTGAATGAATCGTTGGCTCCCGAGGAATCAACCTAATCTAGTTTCTTTGTAACATAATCATGTATATATATACTTCAGAATTTGGTCGTTTTTCTTGTGTTCATTAGAAAAAAGCTTAGCTTTGGGTAAAATACCAAATACCCCTTATACTTTGACAAAGGATAAAAAATCTAAAGGACAAATACCTTCTATAATTCCCTAACTCGAAAAGACATATATAATTTCCTACCCGTAATAACTCATTCCTTCTATTAAATATTATACTATGACTTATGTCATGAGCCGAGTTGTTATAATGTAATATTAGTAGAAGAGGTGAGTTGTCACTAGGGATGTAAATGTACCGAGTCGAGTTGAGTATTAGATTTGCAAGTTTGCTTGTACTCAAATTTTAATAGGTTGAGCCAGATTTTTAAAACTGGTTTGTTTAACTAATCGAACGAGTTTTTTTCGAGTCGAACTCGAGTTATTCAAGAACAGTTTATTTTATGAATGACACGAAATTTTCATGAACGGTTAATATTAGATTGAGTGTGTGGCATGAAATAAAAGATGTGATATTAACAAAAAATTGGAGTCTAAATAAATAAAATATTAAACAAATCATAAATATAAACGAGCATTTAGTTTATGAGTTTGAATAACTTTTTTTTTCGTTTTTATAACGAACGAGTTCAAATAAAATTCTTTTTTCGAGTCGAATTCGAACTGCTCGTAAGCGGATTGATTTATTTACAATCTTAGTTGTCACAAGTTTGGAATTTATACTGTATTTGTCACTTTTAAAACCCTTAGAGAAGTTCTTTTTAACCCTTTATCAAACCACGATAATTGGTATATTACTCAAAGGTTTTGAAGTTTCACTTTTTTATAGTTTTGGGCATTGAAGTGGCGTTGATATGAACTAAGTCTCATAAGATTGTAGGTTTTCATGTCACAAGGTTGAACCTGTGTCGGAAAACACTTACCAATATAAATTGTTCATTTTGAAAGGAATCGAAACTAGGTTCTATGGGTGAAAGTTAGATATCCTAATATTTGAGACGACAAAATTAAAGGCAGTCGATGGTTTGTCTAGAATTGAGGTATAAGTTTATGGGTACAAGGACTAGAGTCAGTGTCCACTTATATAATCGCTTGTTACATAGTTTACCAGTTGTATAACGTTGGGACTAAGGACAAATTCTCCTTCAAAATTTCTTATAGACCCCCCTTTTGGCAATGATGTGGGAGCGAAAGTAGAGTTGATGTTTGTAGGTTAGACCCAATCAGATCCACATTAGATAAAACAATTGATCACTACTAATCGATTATATATAATACCCAATAATGTCCTTTTAAATTAGTTAACCATGAACGATTCTAATCACGGCAATACTAAATTTCAACAAAAAAAAAAAAATTGTAATATATTCGCAGAATTCAACTCCAACCTTAACACATAAAGACCGATTGACAAAAATTCTAATTTAGTCATAACACTAATCGAAAGATGTTTTATTTTAATTAAAAAAAAAAAACAAAACTGTAAAAGAAAAACAAGCACAATTTAGTTTTTTGGTAAAAACAAAACCCTAAAATTAAAATATTGAAAAAATTAAATTTATCAAATAAAACTTTTATAAATTAAATAGCAATCTTACTTCAGAAATATAGTATTCACATTAGATAAAAGATATGGGGTAATACGATACAAATCATTCAAAACCTCTCTTTCTCTCTCTACCCTTCACTTGCTCACTCTTATTGCTATCACCAAGTTTAACATTCGTCCTTAGTGTTTAAAAACTTCAGTTTTTACCCGTTAATTACTACTTTTGACTCCTCCCTAATTAGACGGAACACACAAATCTACATGGGAACACGCGGATCCACCATGTGATAGTGACCTTCATCTTGTGAGATTCAATTCATTTAAATGCACAAAATTATCAACAAGGGAAACTTCAAATCCTTTTTCCAATGTACACAGTCGTCTCCAAATGTATGATAAAATAATGCAGATAAAAAACACACACCTTGAGAGAACGTGATTTTCCGCAAGGGCATAGATCATTGACAAGTAATAAAGTAAGTTTAAAAAGAGTATAGTTTCCACAAGGACTTGTGTGTCACAGAAAAATGCTCTCTTCTCTCTCCACCACCAAATTCTCCACCGCCACCACCACCACTATCACCACCACCTCAAAAACCACCTTCTAAACCCCTTTCAAGGTTCTTTCCGAGCTCTCCTACCAATATCATAGCTTGGAAACCTTATTTTTCTCATTCCAATCTTATTTC
This sequence comes from Nemophila menziesii, assembly GCA_029959085.1. Lineage (NCBI taxonomy): Eukaryota > Viridiplantae > Streptophyta > Magnoliopsida > Boraginales > Hydrophyllaceae > Nemophila > Nemophila menziesii. The sequence continues at coordinate 142,348,575 of JARWIR010000001.1, read as the reverse complement.
CCTTACCTCCTCCCTCCTACCTCTCCTACTATGAACTTCTACTCTACAAATCATCCTTTTGCCGGAAACAACAAGTTTGTTATCTCTCCGGATATCAATACTAAATACAAAACCATCCATGAATTCAAGCTTATGGCAAGGCTATTGGTTCAAGAACACACAAATCATGTGTTCATTAAGAATCACATAAACAAGTACTGGAACCTCTTGGAAGAGGTTGAAACCGAGAAGATTGCTCCTAACACAGTGATGATCAAATTCAAAAACGAGAAAGATCAACTTACTGTTTGGAATCAAAGACCCTAGACAATTATGGGTAAACACTTTGCTATCAACACTTATGAAAAAACAAAGAAAGGGGTAAATAATACTACCCTGTGGCTCCAACTCAAAGGAGCACCAATTTGTTTACTTACTGAAAATTGTATGAAGAAAATTATGAGTAACTTCGGTGAAGTACATCAAATACTTTTACCTGAAACGGAATTCATAGATGAGAACTCCATATCGAAAGTTCAAGTCGATTGGAATTTAGATAACCCCATTATTGCGGGAATCAACTTCTTTGAAGATGAGCGTACAAAACATTGGATTGAATTTAAATATGAGAATATCGGTCAAGTTTGCTATAATTGCGGCTTATTTGATCATGAGGCTGGTTCGAAATGCTTTAATCCAACTGTTAAACCCAGAATTGGAAATTGGGTTAAAATATCAACAAGAGGACCCTCGAAATCAACTATTCTATACAAATAAAAAAATGCCTCTCTTACTGGAAAATTCAACAATGGAGGTAAGAAAAGCTTCAAACCGAGTTGGACCAACAAACTCGGTAAACTCAACTCACCAATTGCGAAGAAGGGTATTTCTGAGAATATTTCAAAATTTAGAAAAATCGTACCCTCCACTATAACTAAGGTACCAGAAGCAAACAAAAAACCCATGGAATTGTTTGTTTTTGGTGAGCGTATGGATACCAGTACAAATGATGGTACTGAAAACGACAAAACTGGTACGAAGAAGAAGGAAGATGGAAAGCGTGAAGAAATAAAAAAAGGAAAAATGATTTGTACTGAAAAAGAGAAAGAATTATCGGGCCTGGCCCAAACCTTAGTTACTAAATTAATTAATTCGCCAGCCCGTATTGAAGACATTGCTTTTGGGTCCTTTCCCAGCCCTAGTCAGGGAGGCCCATCATCTTTGATAAAAAATTCTTTCGCTCAAGCCTCAGCCCAACTCTTTAATAGCCCAACACAAAATAATCCAAATCCAAACATTAGCCCAAACCTTTCAGATAATTCTCTCAACATAACCAAAACACCAAACACAAATACGTTTCAGAATCATTTCATCTCTACATCCCCAATTCTCACAAACCCTAATCCATCGTCTTCTCCATCTACCCAACCGATAACCTCTAACCATAACCAATCTCCGGCACCACCAAACAACGTACCACCACAAACTCCTCTAGCAACTATTAAACCCACAATAATAACAACAACAACCACATATAATAAAGCCACCCAACAAAATTATGAAAACCTTTTTACCTCTGAACTTCTTACAAATGATGAAGTTATGGGTCAACCAAGTAACTTCAATCGGCATAGATGTAAACGTCTATTGGAGCAAAATATCAGTAAAAACAAAAGAAGAAGTGAAAAGCTATGGAAAACCAGATAAAAAATTACTGATCCAATTTTATGGAACGAGTTAAATGTTCAAGAAGCTGTGGAACAACAACAAACACAAGATGAAGAGGATTTCGACCCTCTAGTGATTCAACTCAACGCTAATACAGCTGAGGATGTCTCGAACAATGCTTCTGATGGAAATTACTCATAACAAGTGCTCGAAGAAGGGGAGGTTTGCGGGATTGACAGGATTCAATCCCACTCCCCTCAATGATACATCTCTCCTGGAACATTCAGGGGATTGGCACACCCCTGACGGTCCAGACCCTTCTTGATATCTCTACAAGATATCACCCGGAGGTAATTTTTCTTTCGGAAACTAAAAATGTATTCTCTGTTCTTAAGAAACTTGAAAAACCCTTACGTATGTCCCTTATCACCACGGTTGAACCTATAGGCCTTAGTGGGGGATTAGCTATTTTTGCGAAAAGTAAGGACCTTATTAAAATTCTTAGTAAAAATGAAAATCTTATAAACTGTGAATTCACTAAAACTGATGGTACTAAATTCATCTCCACTTTTATTTATGGGGCGCCCTTGGATGCCAATAAAGATGTATGCTTAGGAAAAATTAAACTCTGTGACCCGAATAATAATTTACCATGGAATCTCATTGGAGATTTTAACCTTATCAGATTCAATAGTGAGAAATTTGGAGGTAATTATGCTATTAAGAAGAATATGAAAAAATTCAACAACTTTATTAAAAGCCTAGAACTTATACAATTAAACAACAAGGGCTGTGCATACACATGGTCCAATAGAAGAGATAAAGACCATCTTATAAAAATGCTACTGGATAGAAACCTGATGAATAAAAAGTGGTCTGATCTATTCCCTAATGCTTGGGTTAATGCCCTACCTGCAGGGGCGGAGCCATGTAGTGGCTTGGGGGGTCCATGACCCCCCCTGGTTTTTTAAAAAAAAAAAAAATTATAACTAATTCAAAAAATAAAAATAAAAATATATAACTAATTAACCATTAAAATTTTATAAAATTATTATTTGGCCCCCCTTAACTTATAAGATTTGTTTTATTAGGCTTTAAATTATTTTATTTAAAGAATTTTTTTAAATTTTTTACAAAAAAATGTATGTTATTTTGTAAACAAAAGAATTTTATCGGATAATAAATTAAAAAATCAATATACGGATTTATATTACAATTTTTACACAATATAAGGACATCTAGTGTATTTTTGCATAATACAAAGACCTACTTTGCATAATATATAAACTTATCATACAAATACGCCGGAAAAAAAATTTTCGGGGCCGTTGCCCCCGAACCCCCTTGGCCCCCCTAACCAAATTTCCTGGCTCCGCCCCTGCCTACCTGCTATAGGTTCTGACCGTAGTCCTCTTATTCTCTACTTTGATGATGAAAGTGATAAAAAATATAAGATATTTTATTTTGAAAACTTTTGGACTGAGGAAAAGATTGTTTTGATATTATTGAAAATGTTTGGAAGTCTAGAAACAATATTAAAACTATTACCAAAGGTAACTTAATTACTAAACTAAATATGTGTAAGAGAATTCTTACAGTTTGGAGCAAAAGAAAGTTTAAAAACACTAGAAAGAAAATTGACCAGTATATTGAGAGGCTAAGAACTATTACTAATAGTAATAATACTCTATATACTGATAAAGATGAATATAATTATATTACTAAAGAAATTGAAAAACTTTGGACTATTTGGGATGCTAGGTCTAGAATTAATTGGTTAACAAAAGGAGATAAGAATACTACTTATTTCCATGCTGCTACTAAAGAAAGAAGATGTTATAACAAAATATCTTCTTTTATGGATGATCAAGGTAAATGGTTAAACAACCAATCCGAGGTTAACCAAAAAATTATGAACTACTTTAACAATATCTATAATACAGTGGGTCCTAGGGATTTTAACTCTATTCTGGATTTAATCCAACCTAAGGTTACCAAAACTATGAATGAAAATCTCCTCAAACCTATTCTTATTAAAGAAATTGAGCTGGCAGTCTCTGAGCTAAGAGCTTTCAAGGCTCCAGGCCCAGATGGCTACCCTGGTTTCTTCTATAAGAATTACTGGAATATTATTAAATTTGATGTTATTAAAATCATCAACAATTTTTGGTACAATAATGCTAGTCTAGAGGAGCTAAACCACACCTTTATTTCACTTATCCCAAAAGTTGAGAAGCCTGGAACTATAAAACATTATAGACCTATTAGTGTTTCAAACTTCATTTATAAAATAATTGTAAGAATCCTTGTTAATAGGTTACAATCCCTCATGAGTATTATTGTGGATAATAATCAACCTGCCTTCATTCCAGTCAGAAGTATTCAAGAGAATACTTACATAACTCATGAGGTCTGCACCTATATTAAAGAAAAAAGAACTTCAAAAAATTACAGTATGATTATTAAAGCAGATTTACAAAAAGCTTATGAATTTGTAGAGTGGGATTTTCTGCTACTTCTTATGAATAAACTTGGGTTTGATTCCAAGTGGAATAAGAGGATTATGATTTGTATCTCTACAGTTTCATACTCCATCCTTATAAATGGGCAACCTAACAAACTTAATAAACCCCAAAGGGGTCTTAGACAAGGGGACCCCCTATCCCCTCTCATCTTCTGCCTAGTCACTCAAACTTTAAATGACCTTATTAAAAACAAAATGGATAATAATCTTCTAGATGGAATCCAAATTTCAAGAAATGGCCCATCTTTGACACACTTGCTTTTTGCTGATGATAGTGTATTCTTCTTGAAAGCAAATAATAAAGATGCTGAGGGTTTTAATGATGTTATCAATAAATTTGGCTATGCTACTGGTCTTACCTTAAACTTGAATAAATGTGGGGTTAAGTTTAGTACCAATACCCCACACTTTATTCAACATATATATGCCTCGAAAATTAATATGAAAATTACAAATAATCTTGGCGCTTATCTAGGTTTACCCACGGAATGGGGTAGGTCTAAAGTTAAGGAATTAAATTCCTTAGTTGAAAAAGCTATAAAAAAGACAATCAATTGGAAAAATCTATTCCTTTCTGATGCTGGAAAGGAGATTCTTATTAAATCTGTACTCCAAAGTATCCCAAACTATTTCATGTCTTCCTTTTTACTTCCAAAAAAAATATGTGATACTATTTCTATGAAAATAGCTAAGTTTTGGTGGGGTTCAAAAGATAAAAAAGGTATACATTGGACCAATTGGTCAAATGTAACCCATAGTAAATATAACGGAGGTTTGGGTTTCCGAGATATAAATATTATGAATGAAGCTTTACTTGCGAAGCAAGCTTGGAACTTACTTAATAATAGAGAATCCTTACTATATAAAATTTTACAAGGAACATATTTTCCTAACAACACTTTTCTACATGCCAACTTGGGTAATAAAGCCTCTTTGGGCTGGAGAAGTCTTATTACAGGTAGAGATGCTATTAAAAATCATTTGAAATGAAAAATTGGAAATGGGCAAGAAATAAACCCCCAAATAGACCACTGGATCCCAAATAGTGATGATAAAATTATTAAACCTATAGATATAAAACTGGAAAAAGTCTCTGAATTACTCATCCCAGGTGAAAGAAGATGGAATATAGAGAAACTTAAAAGTAATTTCCATAAAAATGAGTATGAGAAAATTCTAAAGACCTTTATCCCTCTTATCCAAATGCCTGATGTTATTCACTGGACCCTTAGTCCTGATGGTTTATATACGGTTAAAAGAGGTTATCAACATATGAAAAACTTGAAAACTGAACTAGAGAATAGAAAGAGAAAGGCTAAGCCTTCCTCTTCTCATGTTACTAATCCAATTGTATGGAAAAAATTTGGAATATGAAAACTCCTCCTAAGGTAAAAACTTTATTTGGAAAGCTATAAAGAATATCCTCCCTACCTCGGAAAATCTTTACTTAAAAAAATGTAAAGAATCCAAGGTTTGTCAAATCTGTTATAAAGAAATAGAAAATGTGGAACATATGCTCTTTGACTGTGATTGGGCGCGTGCCACGTGGTTGGCATCCCCACTTTCATTAAGAATTAGCAACCACTCCAAGAAATTGGATGTTTGGATGGCTGATTTTATCAATGAGAGTGGTAATTTAAATATGAAAGAAGATTACTCTTTTGAGAAAATATGTATACTTGCGTGGCACATATGGAAAGATAGGAATGCGCATATATTTAATTATACACAAATTGACCCTCTAAGTACTGTGAGGAAAGCAGAATTATGTTGGGCTGAATATCTTGCAATTTTGGGCAAAAATGATAGTTCCACCTTAGGGAGGGACTTGATAGCAAAATTGAAGGATAAAAACAATGTGGGAAAAAATATCATACAAAAAAACCCCTAATGATGTGACTTTTAAACTGAAGGGTAAAAAACATCCAAATTTGGATAATAATGAAACCTCGGAACCGAAGAAACAAGTCCATAACAAAATGAATAAACAAGTTAGTAAATGGACTCCACCTTCTATTAATTCTATTAAAATTAACTGTGATGCTTCCTATACTAAGAACATGTCTATAATTTCATGTGTTGCCAGGGATTATAAAGGACGAGTACTAAAATGTGAAGCTTGGAGAATTAATGCTGACAGTGTCCTAGAAGCTGAAAGTTTGGGTATCCTCAAGGCGTGTTTATGGGCTAAGGAGCTCAAAAAATTTCATTGCAATGTGGAAAGCGACTGCCTTTTAGTTATAGGACCACTAGTTAGTAATTTTGCTTTTATTTCTCCTTGTATTCAAAATGTAATTAAAAGTATCTACTATATTTCTGAATTTTGTAATCCATCTTTTTCTTTTGTTAGAAGAGATGGAAATATGATAGCGGATTTAGCTTGCAAGAATTTACCTATTGGTGAGTCTCATGACTTTTGCGCAAGCCCATTCCCTACTATTTTAACACATTTGTTAGGCCTTGATTCGTCCCCAACGGGGATAGGCTAACACAACTTTTGTAATGGTTTTGGATTTTAATATAAGCGTTTGGAACAAAAAAAAATGTCATTAACTTTGAACTAGTTTTTTTATAAAGTTTAGAGGATTTAGATGTTTAACTAAAACCAAATGAAACAAATAGATTTGTGCTTGGTATTTAATGAAGGAGATAAGATGCAAACTATGAAAATAAATAAATACGACAGAAAAGAGAGATAATAGGTTAGCACGAGATTGCTAGTATGCTCCTATCCTACTAAGTCTATAATTCTAGTTATAAGGGAGGATTAAGTCGTTATAACTAATCGGTATCTATTATCCTTCTAACTCCCGTTAAGGTAGCTTAGAAGGATGCCTACAATTACTAAAGGCTTTGGGCAATATTATTTTATGAAAAAGTTTGTCGATATACACTAACTTTATGTGATTATTCGGCTAGGCAAGCCCGTCAGGATCACTATCGCACACTGAACGTATATGAACCAGTTATTTTCCTAAACCCCCGCCAGGGTAACAGATTAAGCACTTAGTTCAATCTAAAAGTAATCAATTTCTAGAAAGCATAATTTAAATCATTGTGTATTCAGCTATAAAGTAAATAACTGATGCAATTAAACTTAAACTCCAAATAGCATAAAGATATCAAATACCATTCAAGGTTTATACAAGATGCACACTCAAGCTATAAGGAATTTTAGTTCATAATTAAAGCGATAAAATAAATGGATAAAAGTACAAGAATCATGTTCAAGATAAAAAAACTAATATCAAATTACTCTAAGAACGATGGTGGAACGGTGGAAAAGTGGTGCAATAGGTCCAAGTTTTTCTCTCTTCTTCAATTGGGTCTCTTGGCTTATAATTCTGAGAAATAATTATTATGGACAAGCCAAAGAATGAAAAGCATACCTCTTTAACGGTAAAATATGATATATATATATATATATAGAGAGAGAGAGAGAGAGAGAGAGAGAGAGAGGGGGGGGGGGGGGGGGAAACGTTTTCTGGGTTGTGGACTTCTTGTAAGTGACCTAATCCAACCCAAAAACGTTTTCCTTAAAGAGTGACTAGTTTGACCTACAACAACTGCAACTTTAATAACTTCTTCAATTCATATCCAAATCACATACCTTTAGTGACCACACGTTCCTAACTTCAAATACTAGTTCTATATCAAGGTTATCCTCCATAATCTTTGTCAATATCACGTGGAAACTCGTACACTTTACTTTCCAAATCTGGCGACAACTCTTTTCACTTTTCAAACGTGGCTTCTTTGTCCTTTAACTCTTTCCAACAGGTTCGATATTCTTTTCTCAAATTTTGATCTATTATTTGGGATATAATATCATCAATTTACCTAAGAGATTCACACTTAACACAATTGGCTATCCTTTATTATTACAAACCCCGTCAGGGCGATTATAAGCTACGTTCAGATGGTTAAAAGTTATACCCAATTGGCTACGTGGTTAGTCAATTCCATCAGGTTCATTGACGAACACCATGCGTCTATTACCTAGTTCCGTAATTAAACCCCCTGTCAAGGTGATCATCGCCACTAATGAATAGTCTAATTACTAAAACCAATTTCTAATTTGCGCATTAATAAAAAAATAGTAAATAAGAATGAAATAATAGTCAATATAGAAATACCTAATTTAATTTAAGTTAGAAATAATCCTAAATCAGAAAACCGAAACCGATGATAACCAAACCGATTAAAAACTGAATTATATAACCGTGGTTAAAACCATTAGGTTATGGTTTTGAAAAGTGTAACCGATGGTTAAATCCGTTAGGTTATGGTTTTAGATAAAAATAAAACCGAATAACCGAAAACCGTTTTCATCATATATATTTTCAAATTTTAAAATAATGTAGGTTAAGGTAGATGTATTCAAATTCTAAAACCAAAATCTAAATACTAGATTTAACCAACTAAATAATAAATATGTAATTTAATAAAAAACCAATACAATATTTTATATACCTTGAAGATTATTCTTATATATGTAGTTTTATTTTATGAAAATTAATATTTTTATTAAGTTATTATTTGATTATGGTTAAAAACCGCAAAACCGTTTAAAAAACCGAAACCAAATAATACGGTTATGGTTTTAAAAAGTGTAACCGATGGTTAAAACCGTTTGGTTATGGTTTATAATAAAATAAACAGTTATAGTTATGGTTTTTGATATTTTAGCAAAAAACCGAACCGTTGCCATCCCTACCTATAAATACACCATCTTATCATTGTAAACATGTCCTTGCTCAGCCTTTAAATATAATTAATCTTAGAAGTCATCCATAGAAGCAAGAAGACCTAAAGAGAAAGATAAAAAGTTAGAAAGTCACAAACTCCTATTCTCCATCATCTCCCTCAATCATTAGGGTATTAGATTCTTTAGCTTATCTTTTGTTTCTAATTACTTTTATCCTTAGTTTATTTCTTTGTCTTTAGTTATGAACTAATTTTCCGATAGCTTGGGTTTCCATATGTATAATCTTTGAATTATAATTGTTTATTTGCTTTCACGTTATTTCGGATTAACCTTTAAATTGATTGAGATGCTTAGTTACTTTATATAAATGTTTTATGTGCTTTGACTGAATGACTGTAGTTTTTGCAGTGTAGAACGTATAGGATTACCATAGTAGTTAGATGGTCACCCGCATGGGGTGTCTAATTATTGAAACACCACCTAAACATCTAGTGTGCGGTAGTGATCCTGACGGGCTTGCCTAAGTAGATAGTCACTACGGTTTGATTTAACCACTGATCATTGCGGAGGGTCCCCTTAACCAAGTCCCCTGTTAATTGTTAGGTTACCAACTAAGTCTACTCGAAAGTGTGTTAGGAGGGATATAGAATCCTGACTATTTACAAAGCTCAATTCACCCCTTATAACTAGAATATTGATTAAAAGGATAAGTGCATGCTAGCCTACCTAAGCTATATTTCTCATCTCCATTCTTTGTTATATTATTTAATTACATTATTATTTTTTATATCTGAAAACCAAATAAATATTATTTCTTTTGTTGTCTTTCTATTAAACAAGTATTTTCTCATACACTTCTCTATATACAGAAGTAAATCTAACATATCAAATCCTTACAAACGAACTTTACTTACTAACTAAGCTTGCAAACGATCTGTAATACTTTCATTGAGTTTCTCGTGGTAGTTAAGGGTGTGTCCTATATTATTATCTTTATTTATATGTTTATTTATCACCTTTGCCTCCACCAAGTTTTTGGCGTCGTTGTCGGAGATTTATCTTTAAGTTAGTTTATTTGTGTTATTTAGTGTAGAAGTTATTATTTGTTTTCAGTTTTATGCGTTTCCTTTTCTTAGTCTCTTTTCATGTCCCGTAGGTACGGAAAATTATGTCTTTAGCGCTCAATGTAGAAGGTGTCAAATTCTCAAAGAATATTGTGCCTGATGTACGTACACCACTAGGAACAATAATAATACTTAAAAGAAGTTGACATTTGATGAAAAAACATGATTTTAAAAGCAAAAACAGACGCATTTAGGATGGAACCCACCCAGGGTCGCAAGATTTGTGAAGATGCTCGAGCTCCACCACAACTCATGGATAAACCGCAAGAAGATTCCAACAATAAGCTCTCACAAACCCTAAAAAATTTCATAGAATCAATATTGACCAACTTGGAAAAAAGTATATGAAAAAGTCATAGGGCACTCCGCGGAATTAATTAATACAAAAGATGCTCTTGCGCAATTCATCAAAGATTCAACCGATAAAAGAAGAGAAAGTGACGAAAAGTTCAATACCGCGATATCATCAGTGTAAGTCATGCACAAACAAATTCAAGCGATGGACCAAAGATTAACGCAAGTCACTATGATCAGTAAACAATTACAACAAGATTTACACATGAAACAGGGCGATAGCAATGTTGGGTTCAAGGATTCAAACGTAAAATAACCAACCAAGCTTAGCTTAGAAGAAGTAATTGTTAAGGATCAAAATACGAAAGAGGTTGAGGAAGTGTTCAAGCATGTGGTTAGAGAAGATGAACAATAGACTAAGGAAGAAGAGACTACCGCACAAAAGGTTCAAGAAGAAGAACGTAAGGTGGAACCGCCACTTACAAAACCATCATCACCAATCAAGTTGAATTTAATCAAGGTAATAATTGAAGAATGTGAAAGTGAGGATGAGGTTGAAAGTAAAACTGCAAAGAGTGCAGTAGAAATTACAACAATTGAAGAACCCACAAAGCTTAATTTAGACAACGTGACAATCAGAGATAGGGTTGAAGAGGTTGGAAAAGAAGAGAACAAGGCGAATATACCTTCTCCATATTCGCTACTATCACCATCTTAATTACAAAGAATTATATATCCTAGGGGTGATACGAATTCTGACACGTCAAGCCTAGAGAAATCATTGTTCATGTACTCAAGGTAATATAGAAAGAGCCTACAACACCAAAAGTCTTCCGAGAAGAGTAAGAGTCTAGAGGTTGAGATAGAGACTATGGACCTTACTAAAGAAAGCTTGACAACAATTCCAAAGAAGCTACCACCAAAGATGAAAGATCCGGGAGCTTTATACCTCCAAATAACTCCGAAGCTAAAGCAATGTATGAGTTGGGTTCTGGTAGAAATGTCATGCCCAAAAACATGTTCGAGAAGTTAGGCACGGGAGAGGCGAAAAGAAAAGACATTGATTTGCTGCTCCTAGATAACTCCACAATAAAGCCACGGGGAGTCATTGAGGACGTGCCTGTCTATGTAGTACTTTAACTATACCTACACATTTTGTTATTCTTGATAGCATTGCAGGTCAACACGTTCAAATGATACTTGGATGTCCATTTTTTGCGACAATTGATGTTTATAAGGGAACCATGACTATCCGAATTGAAGAAGCATCTGAAACATTCCACTTTATGGATAAAAAGCATGAGGAGTCACATGAAGTTCCAACACTCCGAGTTGTGACAAAGAAAGCTAAAAAGAAAGTCCACAATAAACCCGTGAAAATGAGAATCAAAAGTGAGTTTGTGGTTGGTGACGAGGTTGCATGGAAATCCCCTAAGCGTGAGAATAGATCATGCGGTTTCAAGAATTCATGGATGGGTCAGTTTATTGTTACAAGAGTTATTTCGGCATAACGGATTGAAATACAAGCGGAGAAGGGTCACAAGCTTCGGATAGTAGATTTGAATAGCCTAACCTGCTGGTTGGGAGTCTATATAATTAAGAAATAATTGAGGTAACACGTCTAACTTTGAAAGACGTTAAACAAAAGTGCCTTATGGGAGACATCCCACAGTATTTTAAGTATTTATGGTTTTCTTTAGATTAGTTAGTTTATGTGTTTTAAGTGCATATTGCAGTAATGATGAAGGGTTGAGTGTTTTTGATGTATAGGTATGCAAACATTCGAGTTTGGGGTGAAAATTGGAATTTTTTTGAAGTTAAAAAGAGATGGACAAAAGCATTTTACGGTACACCGCAGGTATCCGCGGTGCACCACACCTATCAGCAGTAGAAATTTACCTAAACTTCGATCAAAAATAACTTTACGCTCGGATATCGAAATTCTTCTTTTCTCGAGTCTAAATCGCATATTTTTTCAAGATTTATCCAATTGATTATAGAACACCTAGTTTGGAGATAAAATGAAAAATCGGAACAACAGTACTCTGCGGTACACCCACCATCCACGTGGTGCACCGCACCCCACAAAAAGGGTCTTGACTGTCAGTAAATCAGGTACATGTGAGAGTCAAGGGAAAAAAATGTTGCATCAGTAGCGCAATACCGTGTGATGTCTCCTCATTTGTGATAGATTCATATTAGGATGAGACATCATTTTTAGTGTTTTAGAAGTCATAAATGTCGATTTTCTTGAGAAATAGTGCACTTTCCTATTTTGAGTCTTGATTTAGTAAAATAATATTTTTAGAGCATATTGGGTTTAATTGTTTATTTAGTGTGTAGCTTTAAAGATAATTATGGAGCTTAATTAGAGTCCAAGTTAAAGACTACAAGATATGGTAAAGAGATTTGCATGGTAATTGGAGATAAGGAAACAAAAGCTAAAAAGATGGAAAAAGAAAAGCTGCCTTATCTAGGATTATGTAGTACACGCCTACAGAAGTTCTATTTTATCCAAGAAATACGCTGATTTTGGTAATTTCCTTTCATATGGACAAAGATAATTCTGTTACGATTCTTTTGGTATCTTATGGAGCTCAAACCGACCAATAACGAAGAAGATATGATCAAAACGGTCCAGCAGTGTTTATCTTTATTTCCATACGAATTTGAGTTGGGCTAGAAGTCCAATACCTTACCTCTTCCTCAAGAAAACGAATTAGGTCTTCTAAACACCTATAAATACACCCTTATATCACTTGTAAAACTACCCTAGAAATCCTTGCCTCATAGTAATTAGTACTTAAGGTTTTATTCTTCCAGTTTATTGTAGAGAGCAAGATGATATCTTTTGTAATTTCTTTTAGTTTATTTCCGTCATGTATGAACTAAACCTCCCCATAGCTTGGGTTTTGCATATGTATAATCTATGAATTCTAATTCTTCTATCTAAGTTTCTTTGGGAATTATATGTTTTAATTTGATATTAGCTTCTTACTTCATATTTGTTTATGTGTTTTGATTTATTGTCTTTCCTAGAACTGATCACTTTAGGATTGTTTTAATAGTAGTTAGATGGTCTCCTTGACAGGGTGTTTAACTATTGAACCACCACATAATGTCTAGTGTCGATATTAGTTCTGACAAATCATGATTCTAACTAGATAGTCATTAGGGTTTGTTTTAATCACCATATCACCAATTGATTGTAGTGTGCTGGATAGGGCCTTAGTGGCGTTTGATAACCCTATTTGAGTCCTCGTCTTGGTTGTGCCGTAGCCCCCTTAGTAGCTCTCAAGGTCTAAGGTATGGGAATTTAGAATCCTGACTAAGTATACCAAGAGCTAATATTCTCCCTTATTAACTAGATTTATAGATAGAATTAGAAGGATTAGTGCATACTCGCAAAACCTGAGCTATACTTCTCATCTCATATTTCTTATCTTTTATTTTATTGTCTTTAATTTTCTTAGTTTTAATTCTTAATCTCGAAAATCTATTTGCTTTTATTTTCTGTCTTTTAATTAATTACTTCTACTTGTTATTCCTACTCACGCGATTAACACACTTAAGTCCCTGAGAACGAACTCTATTTATCATTAAAACTTGCATACATCCTGTAATACTTGCAGTACTGTGCCTGTCGAGGGTGAGAGTGCGTAGTTTTCCATACTTATTTTATATTAATTTTATCACACCCTAGGCGACACCAAGTTTTTGGCGCCGCTGCCGGGGACTTGTGTCTCGTTAGCGTGTGGGTTATCTATTTCAAGTAGTAGTTTTTAATTAGTTTTTATTTTTCAGTTTTTAGTTTTTATTTTTCCAGATTTACGCTTGTGGTTTACTTTCGTCTTTTTCAGGTTTTCACAGTGTTTAATTCTTGGCCTCCCTTATCGGAGCCTGAGAGGAGCTTCAGACCTTACAACAAACGAGTTCGTGAGGAAAGAACCTTAAGAAGAGTAATGGCAGCCCAAGATCCACCACTGGGAGTCCCACCTGTTGGAGTTCAACAAGATCCACCACCTGGTGTACAACTACCAGCAGGAGGAGGTAATGGGCAGAACAACCAGAATCATCAACAGAACCGAGTTGAACAAGACCTTCCTGGCCTTCATGTACCGTTTCATGTTCAACCAATAGGTTACCGCCCTCCAGAGATTCCAGATATCAAATTTAGACCCGATCCAGGTATGCTTAGTCAATTTCAAAGTTTCGGACTTGGTGTCGCCTAGGGTGTGATAAAAATAAGATCAATTTAAGTATGGAAAACTATGCACTCTCACCCTAGACAGGCACAGTACTGCAAGTATTACAGGACGTATGCAAGTTTTAATGATAAGTAGAGTTCGTTCTCAGGGACTTAAGTGTGTTAATCGCGTAGGAACAGATAACGAGTAAAAGTAAATAACTAGAAGACAGTAAATTAAAGCAAATAGAAATTCGAGATTCAAGAAGTAAATTAATTAAAACTAGGAAAATAAAGACAATAAAGTAAAAGATTAAGAATATGAGATGAGAAGTATAGCTCAGGTTTTGCTAGTATGCACTAATCCTTCTAATTCTATCTATAAATCTAGTTCATAAGGGAGAATATTAGCTCTTGGTAATACTTAGTCAGGATTCTAAATTCCCCAATCTTAGACCTTGAGAGCGACTAAGGGGGCTACGGCACAACCAAGACGAGGACTCAAATAGGGTTATCAAACGCCACTAAGGCCCTATCCAGCACACTACAATCAATTGGTGATATGGTGGTTAAAACAAACCCTAATGACTATCTAGTTAGAAGTATGTTTTGTCAGAACTGCTATCGACACTAGACATTATGTGGTGGTTCAATAGTTAAACACCCTGTCAAGGTGACCATCTAACTACTATTAAAACAATCCTAAAGTGATCAATTCTAGGAAAGACATTAAATCAAAACACATAAGCAAATATAAAGTAAGTAGCTAATATCAGATTAAAACATATAATTCCCAAAGAAACTTAGATAGAAGAATTAGAATTCATAGATTATACATATGCAAAACCCAAGCTATGGGAGGTTTAGTTCATACCTGAGGGAAATAAACTAAAAGAAATTACAAAAGACATCATCGTGATCTCTACAATAAACTGGAAGAATAAAACCTTAGGAACTAATTACTATGAGGCAAGGATGATTTACAAGTGATATAAGGGTGTATTTATAGGTGTTTAGAAGACCTAATTCGTTTTCTTGAGGAATAGTTAAGGTAATGGACTTCTAGCCAACTCAAATTCGTATGAAAATAAGGGCTATTTAGTTTTTAAGGCCCATAGGCCATACTACTTTGTCTTTTAAATCCCACCCCCAACTAACCCCTAACTAGTCTAACTAGGAGTAGTATAGTACTAAAATGCCCCTCAACCCTATTAGAAGCTCCGGAACCCCCACCCCTATCCCATATCTGTTTCACCCTCTCTCTCTCTCTAATCTCTCTCTCTCTACATTCCCGGCGACCCACCACCCCAATCGAGCCCCCACCATCCCCTCCACCCCCCTCCACCTTCATCACTGCACCACACCTTCATCACCACCAAACCCCCGCCCTCACCCACCTACTCACCACCGCCGACAGTCCACGGCGGACCAGATCTCCCCACACCTTCATAGCCACCAAAGCCCCCACCTTCATCACTGCACCACCACCTTCATCACCAACGCCGACGAAGAGACCCACCACGACGA
Source organism: Nemophila menziesii (assembly GCA_029959085.1). Taxonomy (NCBI): domain Eukaryota; kingdom Viridiplantae; phylum Streptophyta; class Magnoliopsida; order Boraginales; family Hydrophyllaceae; genus Nemophila; species Nemophila menziesii. The sequence goes on along the minus strand of JARWIR010000001.1, from coordinate 142,332,565 downwards.
ACAGACCACTGCGAAGCAGATCCACCAAGCACCACCACACTGTACCACCCCGATCCCCCAGCACCGTCGAAGCAGATCCACCACCACCACGGCCACTGCTGCAGATCCACGACGTTGCTGCTGCCACCTCCTCGCTGCACTGCTGCGCCACCATGTTGCTCCTCACCACCGTCAACAAAGAGAACCACCACCACCACAGTAAAACCTCCGCCACACCATTGCTGCTGCTTCGTCACTGCACCCCCATCACGGCTCCACCCTTCCTCCTTCCTCCTTCACGAAGCACCACACCCCTTCCATGGCCATCAGCAAACAAGCACCACACCTGCTGCTGCCCTGCCGTCGCTGCCGGAGCCACCATTCACTCCGATCGAACGCCATCTGCTCCTCTGCTGCACAGAGACTCCACCTCCTCCCCTTCATTCGCTGCTGCTCCATGTCGCTCCTCGTTGCCGATAGATTTTTTTTTTTTCGAAAGGTTAGATGGGGCCAGGCCCATGTTGTGTATATAGTGTTTGGGGCCAGCCCCATTTTGTGTTAAAGATAGTTGTTAGTATTGGGCCAGCCCCAAAATGGGTGTAATGTGTAATGGGGCCAGCCCTACATAGTGGTCTTGAATTGTTTAATTTTTTTGATTTTTTTTGTAATTCGGCTACATGTTGGGTACAGCCCGTATATGAGAAAACTGCACTATTTTCTTTTGAATATTTTTTTGTTCTTGTTGGGTACAACCCATATATCTATAAAATCCAGCCCCATGTAATGTTTGGCAATAATGGTACAGACCTGCATAGTTTACATTTTTTTGTTCTTACTGGGTACAGCAATTTGAAGAATATGGGTCTGGCCCCATATATAAGAGGGACTTGGTAAAAAAAGAATTAAAAAAATCATTGCAAAAAATGTGTTGGGTCTGTACCCATCACGTTATAGTGTAGTTCGTGTTAGTAGGCCGGGTTGGGTCCGTACCTATAAAGAGGAAGGGTAAAATGGTCAAAATACAAACCAGCAAAGTTAGGTATAGGCCTTTAAAAAAAGAAAATTCTGGTTGGGACTTAAAACAAAAAGTTGAGGGGTTTGGGGGTGTTTTTTACAATTTCCTCTGAAAATAAAGATAAACACTGCTGCACTATTTTGAGCATATCTTCTTCGTTATTGGTCCGATTTTGCTCCACAAGATACCAAAAGAATCGCAACAGAATTATCTAGGCTCTTTAGAAGGAAATCTCCAAATTCGGCCTATTTCTTAGGTAAAAACACCAATCTTCAGACGAGTGTGCAGAATCCCAGATTTAGGCAACTTTTCCTTTTCCATCTTTTTAGCTTTTATTTCCTTTTCTCCAATTATCATGTAAATCTCTTTCCATAAGTTGTTGTCTTTGACTTGGACTCTAATTAATCTCCATAATTATCTTTAAAGCTACACACTAAATAAACAATTAAACCCAATATGCTCTAAAAATATTATTTCTACAAATCAAGACACAAAATAGGAAAGTGCACTAAAACTCAAGAAAATCGACATTATTGACTTCTAAAACACTAAAAATGATGTCTCATCTTAACATAAATCTATCACAAATGAGGAGACATCAGGACTCTATACTGGTACATCAATTCAAGATTCGGTAAAAGCGATTTAGAAGTTCATGCAGATTTGTGATGCCTACATTACTCCTGGCATTACACGCGAGCAACTGTATTGTCATATGTTTTCGTTTTTCTTGACCGGAAGAGCTAGCGATTGGCTAGAGAGACAACCACATGGAACCATTCATTCTTGGAGAGAACTTCAAGCCGCGTTCTTTAACCGATTTTATCCAAAGAGCATGAGACTCAAAGATCAAGCCGAGCTTGCAAGATTTTGCCAAGAAGATGGAGAAACAGTGGGAGAAGCATGGACAAGGTTTCAACAAAAATTAACTAGATGTCCACTCCATGGTTATACACCTGCTCTACAACTTGCTATGTTCTATGAAGGTCTCAATGATAAAGGTAGAGAGAAGGTGGATAACATTGGAAAGGGTAATTCCGTGTCCATGAATCACAACGAAGCTTCCGAGGTTTTGGAAAATATTATGGAACAAGAAAGAAGTTGGCCTTCAACGCGAGCTTCTGTAGCAAAGACCCGAGGAACACTTCGTTTAGATGCAGAAACCGCGAATTCAGCTCAAATATCCGCGTTAGAAAATCAAATCAAGGAGCTGAAAATAGCGATGGAGAAGAATTTAGCCGCTACAAAAGTAGTACAAGAAGCACAAGGTTGTCAACAATGTGGGGTTAACGATCATACATGGGAAGAGTGCGAAGCAAATCCGCAATCTGTGTACTTTATATCCAACTGCGGAGGTTATCAATGGGGTAACCGAAACCATCCGGGTATGCAGTATTCAAATCCACAAGGGGCCGCCAATCCGGGTCATTATCAACAGCGCCCATAGAACAACTCTTTCCAACAGAGAGGTCAGTATCAAAATCAACATAGACCTGCTCCCCCACAACCACCTGCTCTAGATGCCTATACCGATTCATTAGATCAGAAAGCTTTACCTCAGTATCCTCAAGAAGGATCTATGGACACTAATCAGTTAGCACAAACTCTGGACCGTTTGACCACGACTGTAAACGCTCAGGACGAGAAGGTCCGAGGACACGATGCCATACTTCAGATGTTAAGTACTCAAGTAGAACAGTTGAACAAAGTTTTAACAAATTTCGTGGAACAAAGGAAGTAAAGGCAATCGAAGGAGGTGAAAACAATGTTGGGTTCGAAGCTTGCAAGGCAATTTGCCTTGAAATTGAAGAAGCAAAAGAGGAAGCAGTGGAAGTTCCGAGTACCGAAGAAGAACCAACCAAGTCTAGCCCCGTGGGATCTGACTGTTCTGAAGTTTATGTGGAGGACGATCAAGAGAAAGCCGAATTTATACAGCTACTGAGGAAGATGCAAGAGGAAATTCGATCGGTTATGGATTATGCAGCTGAGCTGGCTAAAGAAAAAGAAGCCTCAAAGGAGGAATCAGAAGATGAAGTCGCACCTACTGTGCATGAAGAGAAAGAAGAAGAGAAGGTGGAATCGCCACCTATTGTTCAACCAGTGCCATCAACTATCCCTAATACAAATCCTAAGGATGACACTGTGCTCAAGACATTTGTAGAGGCGTACCAACCTGAAAATATCAACGCCCAAATGCTTGAGATTGCGAAGAGAGGACTTACACCGCAACAAGTTTTTACGCAAGTTATTCCTGAGAAAAAAGCGAGTGTAGAGATCCCGAGAGAGAACCTGAGGGTTTCAAGAAGAAGTGAAAGAGAGCTACCAACAAAGCTTAAAGATCCGGGAAGTTTCAACCTTCCTATTCAATTACATGGTATGCTCAAGGTGAAAGCTATGTACGATGTGGGTTCTGGTGTGAATCTTATGCCTAAGTCCGTGTTCGAGAGACTAGGACTGCAGAAATCAGAGAAAACTCCAGTGAAGTTGCAGTTTACTGACAACTCAGTTAAAAGGATATGGGGAACAGTGGAGGACGTCTTAGTCCATGCAGGTAATATCGCCATCCCTACTGACTTTGTTATTCTTGAGTTTGATGCAGATAAGCAGGTTCCGATCATACTTGGACGGCCTTTCATGGCCACAAGTCAAAGTGTCATCAACTTCCAAGAAGGGACCATTACCCTTCATGCAAAGAATGTATCCGAGACCTTCTATGTCTTTGGTAAGAAACCAAGGAAGTTAGATCCCACCGGTCCTGTTGTCCACAGCCTTTCACATCACAAAGTCCCTCCTGAGAAGATCCACTTAAAGCCTGTGGATACTGAGCCAAACATTGAGTTTGGGGTTGGCCATGAAGTTTTATGGAAAGCTCACAAACGCGAGAATAGGCCACGAAGTTTCAAAGACTCGTGGATGGGACCATTCATTGTCACTAAGGTTGTTTCAGCCAAGGTGATAGAAATTCGCCCCAAAACTTGGGTCAAGCGCAGATTAGTTGACGTTCATAGCCTTACTCGTTGTTGGGAAGGTCATATTCGCAAATCTTGACAGAGGTAACACGTCTAACTTTGAAAGACGTTAAACAAAAGTGCTGTACGGGAGACAACCCGTAGTTTTTTTTTTTTAATTTTCATGTCTTTTACGTTTTTAGTTTATGTTTAATTTAGTTGTTTTTAGTTGATAATGCATATTTGAGAAAGGTATTAGTGTTTTTGGTGTGTAAGAATTGAAGAAATCGAGTTAGGGATGCAAGGAAAAAATTTCGGAGCGAAGGAATGACCTGCGCGGACTACCCCTAGTCCGCAGGTATGCACCGCAGGGTCAAAACCCGTACCACGGGTGGAGCCACGGGTCGTGTCCAGAATCGAGAAAAAATTGACCCGCGGACTACCCCCTGCACCGTGCACTGGTCCGCAGCTCAGAAACGCGTGCCACGGGGTAGGTATCACGGGTATTTTGACGGAGACAACTACAGAAGGCGCCGGTGTACCGCACCATGGTCCGCGAGCCAAAAACGCGTGCCACGGGTCCTACCACGGGTATCATCCAGTGGGTAAAATTTTTCGAGCATCAGATGTTGCGGTGTACCCCGCGGTACACCCATGGTCCGCAAGGATGGTCCGCACGAGCCGCCAGAGGGAGAGAAGAACGGGATTTAAGTGTATAAATGAGGTATTAAGCCATTAATCCAAATTTTATAAACCTAAAGCCTCTTTCTCTTCTCCAAAACTCTCCCAACTCCATTGAAACTCATCAAAACCTTCACCAATCACCAAAACACTACCCAATAATCAAGAAAAACACATCAAATCTTCTCTCCACATCATTACAAGAGAGAATCAAACACCCAATCCTCACCAAATCCATTCAATTGAAGAATCAAAGAGATCAATTTTAACAAATTCATCCTACAATTTCATAAATCCAAGCCTACCCATCAAGAACCAACCTCACCCACATAGAGATTAATCATCAATTCACCTATCCTAAGCCAAATCAAGCTTGTTCAACCAAAAATTCTCAAGTTCAAATTTCAAGGGTTGCTAAAGCTTTGAGTTGGGGGTCAATTGAAGATGACTAATAGAACAACAATTCTAGCTAACAAGAGGGAGGTGAAGAATAACAAGGGATTGGATTTAATCAAGAAGAAATCAATTGACAAAGGTTCTAGTTCTAAATCAAAGGGTAAAGATAAAGTTGAGAAGAGTGGAATACCTTTGTTTGATCGTAATGGTAAAAAGCTTTACTTTTATGCAAAGGAGAAAACACAACCTCAACAAGGTTCTGTACCCAAAGAGAAAGAAGAAACTTCAAGGGCCCTGAAGGCTTCTGCAGAGAAACCATTGAAAGAACTACCTTTTGCCTATGAGAAAGTATTCAAGGAAGAAGTTGGTACAGGTGAATACGCGAGATTCTTAGAGCTTGGTGAGAAATTGGGTTGGTCTTCGTTCATGGTAAGCCGTTCTGAATTGTGTCATGAGTTAGTTTTGGAATTCTATTTAGGCCTCTTTAGCCGAGATAGTAAAGGTTGTGTTCCGATTAGAGGAAAGTTAGTTCCTTTCACAGTTGAGGAGATTAGAAACCACTTCAAGTTTAAGAAGTTGAAAGATTATTGCAAATTTGAAGAAGCGGTTGCTAAGCAAAAAATCTTTGATGAGGAATTAATTTTTGAGCATGTTTTAGACAAGGAGAAAGTGCAATCGCATAAGGGAGAATTGAAGGCACCTTGGCCTTACAAATATCTTCAAGCGGATGCGAGAATTTGGCACAATTTCCTTGTCCCTAATATATTTGGAAACACACGAACTTTGGATGTGACTATGAAGTACGCTTTACTTTTGGATTGTATTTTGAGAGGAGAAGAAGTTGATGTGGCACAGTTGATCTATGAGGAGGTGATACGATTTTCGGTCTCTCCTAAATCGGTTTATAATGATAAATTTCCTACTATGATCACGTGTCTTGTGCGAGAAGTGAATGTTACATTGGGTGAAGAGGAGAAACTCGAGTTTAAAGCGAGTTATATTGATAATGCTTGGATCAAGGATATCTTTCGAAGAGCGGGTTCTACGCAAGTCTCGAAAGAAGAAAAGGAGCAAAATTGGCAAGAGAAGATGGAGGAGCGTTTAACGAAATTTGAAGCAGTTCAAACTTCCTTAGTCAATGATGTGGCACAAATCAATACCAATCAAGTGCACATCATGAAACTCCTCGAGCAATTAACGAAAGGTCCAGCAAATCCAACCTTGGATGTCAATGATGCGAGGCAATAAGCCTCGAGAGTATGTTCTCTTTCTTCCTTACCATTTCTGTAAATATGTTTATCTGCTAATTTTAATTTCTGTTTTCGAGTCTTTTTCGAGTCGTGGGGACACGGCTCATTTTTGAGTTGGGGGTGTGGGGATTCGTTGTCTCTCATCTCCATTTTTTTTGTTTTTAGGTAGAAATTAAAATTTTTGATACATGGGAATTAGATGCAGAGTGTGTTTAATAGCTTGAAAGCATAAGCTCATTGAATTGATGATAGTAAGTAATATGTTTGTGAGCTATGTTATTTGTATGCTTTGAGTATTTGCAGGAAAACACACGTTGATAGTAAAAAAAGATTAGTGAGCAATGCGATAGAAAGTATGTTCGATCTCAGGGAACCTTGAGAAGTGTGTAGGCCGTGAGATCCAAGCTAGTTGAAAAACCATTTGATGAAAGTGCTAAAGGTAAGAAAATAACGAAATTACATAGTGTAGAAAGTGATTAAGGCGGTTCTTTCATATTTGAAGCCCTTGAAGCCTTTTTATACCTTCTCACCTTGTTATTTTGATTTTATATGCTATATCCTTCTCAGCCCTTCTAGCCTTTCTAAAGCCTTTTATTGAAACACGTTCTAAGTCATATCCCTTTAGATTATATGACTTTTCCATATGACCCGCACTCGAATCGCGATGCATAGACAGTTGTTTTAGAGCTTGAGTTTGGGGTGGTGTGTCCACCATTATGGGAATTGTTATTGGGTTGGGATTTTGGAGCTTATTAATTGTGCTTTGTGCTTTATATTGATGATGTTTCACAGATTTTTATTGTAACCCTTTGCCGGGGTAATAGTGAATGAAAAAGAAGCTACGAGCTAATTTTGCCAACAAGGGCATTAAAAGAAAAAATATATATATAAGAAAATAGCGTGATATCTCATCATTAAAAGAGAATCATAGCTATAGAAAAGATAAAGGTTTGAAAAGAGAAAATATATATATTCGGACCGGCAAAGTGGAATTTTTATGTGAACATCGTATGCTTTAATTGGGTTATTGGGGATGCTAAATTGTGCATCAAAGAAATCATTGGGTTGAGTGAGAAACGTTTTATGAGAGTAACTCAAGCTCTAGGGCGATTCGTTGATGGCTAGTGAGGAGAGAGCCAAAAGCTCACTCCAAATTATCCAAATATACCATACCGTCCCTAAGCCTACATTACAACCTTAAAGACCTTTTGATTCTTTGCTATGTAATTGAGAAGTGATTGAACCATTAGAGATTAGTTAAGTGGATCTTTGAAAACTAGCGAAGTTCGATGAACAATCTATAACTTCCTTGGGGAACTGAGTAAAGTCCCAATCCTTCTTACATTGCGAAACTAATCTGATCTTGAATTCAAGCCGTGTTGACTGTGGATATAAGAAGTGTACAGGTATGTAGTTTATAAATATTATTGCATGAAATTTTCTGAGTTATGTGCTTTAGGATTATTCCTCATATTCTGCTATGATTTTTCCCATTGTGTTGAGATTTTAATAAGTGTGTATTTATAGACTTCCCTTGTTTTTATCTTTTATTGTATCGGGACGATACAACTTTGAGTTGGGGGTCTTGATGTCTCCTCATTTGTGATAGATTTATATTAGGACGAGACATCATTTTTAGTGTTTTAGAAGTCATAAATGTCGATTTTCTTGAGAAATAGTGCACTTTCCTATTTTGAGTCTTGATTCAGTAAAATAATATTTTTATAGCATATTGGGTTTAATTGTTTATTTAGTGTGTAGCTTTAAAGATAATTATGGAGCTTAATTAGAGTCCAAGTTAAAGACTGATGTCTCCCTAATTGTTCTTATTTTCGACCCTTGGGAGACATCATTTTTGGTGTTTATTTAATTAATATGATAGACTTTTGGACTAAATTTGCAATAATCCGGAATTACCTTTTTATTTCTAGCATTTTTAACTTATTAAACTTTTGCGCGTAATATTGGTATATTTAGTGTAAAGTTTACAGGTTTTAGATGTTAGCTAGGAGAGGAATCCGAGGAGAAAGTCAAAGATCGTGTAATGAAGTCAAAGCTTGAAGATAAATCCCGAAGATATTATTTTTAGAGCTGAAAATCCCTTTTCCAGGCCATAGAGTGCTGATTTCGAGGTGCTTAAGCGATGATTTAGCCGCTGACCTTTGAAGAGAAAACATTCCTTATCGAGTTACGGAACTTTAACAACTGGAATGAGGTCAATCGGAGTTATAACGCATCGGGAAAAGCCGTTTTAGTGAAGGTGTATCAGCAGTTACGGGATTTTGGGCTTAGAAATTAGGCTTGGACATTTAATTATTGATTTATTCTTAAGTCCAAGCCCTAATCCGTTTTTAAGCTTATAAAAGGAGCTTTTGACCTCATTATTTCTCACCTCTCAATTTGTTCTTCAAATCATCTCATCCTTAGAAGAGAGTGTCAATACAATTCATTCTTTACAATTAAAAACATCAGAGAGAAGCAACAGAAGGAAGGAAGAAGAAGCTGCTAGAGCTGGAGTGGGTCTATAGCTCCGTTCTCAGTCATTCCAATTCCGAAAATTAGGTTTCTTTTATCTTTTATTTGTAATCAGTTATGAATTCCATTTATTTTAATTTAGTATTTCGTTTTAATATGAGCTAAACACTTAATAGTGCTTGAGAACAAACAATGGGTGAATCCTAATTTTATGAAATAACAAATGTTGAATTTGGGTTTTTATTGAATTAAACTAAATTAGGGCTTTTACTCTTTTCAATAAATTGAGATTATTTTACTGTTTTTAGCGTCATGAACTAGGAACAGGTGTTAGTATTTAGGCTATTCCAATTAGTGGCAATTGGATCATCCTGACGGAGGGTTTAGATACAGAACCATTTATTCAATCTAGGATAGAAGCTATTGATTCTGACGAACTTAGCTAATTCTAGGGCCAATGAGGTAATAAAACTTAAACATCTAAAGGTGGATCATATTTACCCTGACGGGACTAGTGACACTTTAGGATCGCCTTATAGTCCACCCTGACGGGGGTATAAGGAATTTAGAATCCCGACCATTGTAATTGACCAATTTAGCCCTTAAACAACATAAGTTAGGAAATAAGATTGGGAGGATCCTTGCGTTCTCAAGTACTACATCTCATATTGCGTTTTCATTCATTTTACTTGCGTCTTAGTTTTTACTTGCATTTAATTATTTGTCTTTTATTCATTAGCTTTAATCAACAAAACCAAACAAACATTTTTATATCTTTTATTTTCATAAGTGCATCAATCACTACTTGCTAAGCATTGTGATCAACCATCCGTCCTTGGAACGAATCTGTATTATCATACATACTACTTGGGACAACCGTACACTTGCGGTTGTGGTTCGATTAGCATTTGCATTTATTTTTAGAACACACAAAGGACCACCAAGTTTTTGGCGCCGCTGCCGGGGACGGTAGCGTGTGACCACGGTGTTTATCCTTTAGTGATAGTTGCATTTATTTTTATTTTTCAGTTTTACGCTTGTGTTTGTTTTGTTTTGTTTTTACAGGTGCTTTATTCAGGTAATGATCAAGAAATTTAATTAAAGATGTATAGAGGACATTACCCAGATCCCGATCCATATGACTATTGGGAAGACTCTTCGGGACAACAACAATGGGGTAGTAACTTCTACCAACAACCTTATCAATACCCGCAAGAGCAAGGATGGAACAATCAATGGATCGGAAGTACTCAACAACAAACACCATATCACTATCAACACGAGCAAGAATGGAACAACCAGTGGGTTAAAAACATTCAACAACCCTCACCTCAGCACTATCAGCAAGAGACACTACTAGAGAGAGTTAATCGCCTACGCGAGGAATTTCAAGCAGGAGAACCAGAGCGTAAGGCAAGAGATGAGGAATTCAAAGCCACCCATGCACTCATACAACAGAGCCTAGATGAAATGGCTGCCCGAAACAACCCTCCTAACTTAGTTGAAACTGGTAGTATGTCTTATGAAGATTCCACTCCCCCGAGGGATAGAAGAGATCAACTGGAAGAAGTAGTTGAGGAGGAGGTGTTGAAGGAAGATACTATTGATAGTGATATGACCATCATGCCGGTTATAAATGAAGACCACCATGTGGTTAACAATCCTATTAGCATGGTGGAAGAAGGAGTAGCAACAAAAATCCTAGAAATTGAAGCTGAGATTGCTATTCCTATGGTGCGTGCACATGATCCAGATATTGAACGCAAACAAGAAGAAGAGGTGATCGAGATTCAGATTCCACATCGAGAATATGATGAAGTAATAGTGGAAGATTGGATTGAAAGCGAAGACGAATGTGAAGTGGTTGAGAAATCAATTGAAGAGTTAAATCTTCATAATAAAAGAGAAATCGAATTCCCACCACAAAAAGTTCACCAATCCCTATCTCCACCACTAGTCATCATTAGAGATAAAATATCGGAATCACCTCTATTATTAAAAATGATCAAGAGGTGCTACGCAAGAAAGGTGCTACACCGCGAGAGTAAAGCGGCAAGGAGAAGCACCTACCCACCACACTTTAAAGAGGAACGCGAGATTAAAGAAAATACAAATGAGCTTATACCGTCGAGAACGGTTATCTACTATCGTGTGGTGAAGAACGAGTTTCTCCATGAAAGCAAGAAGGCGAAACGGAGATACTACCCTCCCCCTTTCAGAGATCGATTGAATAAAATTTTAAGGGGGAAGGTTTCAAAGCTTACATGCCAAGGACGAGGCGAATTCAAGCGGAGGAGAACCGCAAGGGCCTCAATACCATCTTCATGGAAGGTAACGCGTCGAACTTAAAGACGTAATAAACAAAAGTGCTTCTTGGGAGACAACCCATGTTTTAAATTGCTTTCATGTCTTTTGAATTCGTAGTTTAAATTAGTTTGATTTTCGTAATTTTAGTGTTTATTATTAAGAAATGAGGAAGGGTAGTTGTTTTTGATGATTTCAGGGATAAAAAGGTCATGAGTTTGGGGTCGAAAAGGCGAAAATAGGAGAAAAATTTGTGGTGTTCCAGGGGCCAAACCGGGTCCCCGCATTTGCAAATGCGGGTACCCGGTTTCGAAAACTAAAAATTCTAATTTTCTGACCCAGCGTCTTGGGTCCCGCGTTTTGCTGCGTCACCACTGCGTTTTGGATTCGCGCCATCGACACAAACCGGGTCCCCGCATTTGCAAATGCGGGTACCCGGTTTCGGAGCGGTACTTTTCCAAATTCTCTGACCCGGCGTCTTGGGAGGTTGCGTTTTGGTGCGTCTTGGCTCGCGCCATCGACGAGAATGCGGGTACCCGCATTTGCAAATGCGGGAACCCGGTTTCGAAGGGCAATTCTCTGACCCCGCGTTTTGGGTCCCGCGTTTTGGCTGCGTTTTGAGGTTAAAAAAAAATAAAAAAAAAAAATAAAATTTATTGCGTCCTTTATTGTTAGACGCCAAAAAAAAAAAAAAAAAAAAGTTCGCGTCGACACAGCGACGCGAAACTGGGGCCCCGCATTTGCAAATGCGGGTACCCGGTTTCATCTGTGACAGGGCCGTTTTGAAGCTTTTTAGCCCTAGATTTTTACCTATTTCTTCAAACCAGCCTCCAAAAACACTCCCAAAACCCAAAATTTCCTGAGCATCATCATCTACAACCACATAATCATCAAATCCTACCCTCTTTCACCACAATAACATACACTCAATTCATCTCCTATCCAAAGCACCATGGAATTCCCACTTTTGTTCAATTGTTCTTCATCCAAGCTTCAAATAAAATCCAATTCCCTCTTCCCACACATCAATTAGCCTTTACCCATCTCATATTCCACCATAATCTACAAGTCTTAAGCCTCAAAACATCAAAGTTCTAAACCTTAGCTTCTCACTATTTGAAGTTTTGAGTTTGGGGTGGAAAGAGATGCCTATCAAAACCGTTTTCATGTGTGCTTATCGAAGGAATTCTCCAAGAAACAGAAACGCTTTTGGTGCTATTCAAGAACAAGCTATTGAGATTCCTATTTCACGTTTCAAACAAGACTGAAGCGGTTCAAATTAAGGCTAATCCAAAGAAGAGGAAAGTGATTGAGGAACCTGAAAGTGAGGAAGAAAATGATCCGATGATGAATTGGAATCAAAATTCAAGGTGTTGGAAGAGAATCAGGATACGAGATGCGCTACTTTGGGAAACGTTACAAACAAGTTGAACTTTGTTTGTTCAAAGCACAACTTACGATGTCTAGACGCGAGATAAAGTTCAGGGACGCAACACCGAAAACAAGCCTCGCGCTGGTTAAGATACGTTTTCTATCCCTTCTCATTTAGTGTAGATTATTTTATTGCTTTGAGTCTTTTCGAGTCGTGGGGACACGACTCATTTTTGAGTTTGGGGTGGGGTTCGTTGCCTCATCCCAGTTTTTATGTGTGATATGTTTTATTTGCTTTCAATAAAATAATTTTCGGAGTTGCGTTTGACTGTAGAAGATTTTAAATATCCCTTTAAGCATACTTTTGATGAATCTATGATAGTAAATAGTGGACTTTAGGGATTGATATAAAACGCACTTACAATTGCATGCGAACATAGGTAATTGATAGGAAAAATTAATTAACAATGCAAATGAAGTAAGCTTGTACTCAAGGAATATGTTTGGTGTGTAGAACGTGAAATCCTAATTAGTAGAGAACCCACCTAGATATGAACTAAAGACAAGCTATGTACTTAGGAAAATGATAGGGGCAGTTCCTTGTTAGCCATTTGTGCCTTTTTAGCCTTCTATCCCTTGTATTAATTATTATCCGTCTTAGCCCACTTTGAGCCTTTAGCCTTTTCTTTGTAGCCACGATATAAGCCATTATCCCTTAGATTATTAGGCATGACCATATGACCCGCACTTGAATCACAATCCAGAGACATATCTCGAGCTTTAGTTTGGGGTGGTGGGACCACATATGGGGAATTTAATGGGTTGGGATTGATGTGCTTTGTATTGTAGCACAATTGCAGATGATATATACTTGTAACCCTTTGCCGGGAATGAAGGAAAATGAAAAAGAAAGAAAAAATGAAAAAAGTTGAAAATTCATACAGTAGGAACCGGGAACCCGGTTTGCTTCTGTACAAAAAAAAAGAGAAAAAGAGAAAAGAAAAGAAAAAGAAAAAAAATATGAATGAATAAAACATCCGGCAAAGTGGAATTTTCTGAAAATCATCTTGTTAATAGTGGGTAGACATGGGACGCTAAATTGTTGCGTATATGGGTGAGTGAGAACATCTTTTTGAGCGTTAACTCAAGCTCGAGGACACTGTTGATGGTAAGTGAGGATAGAGCCAAAAGCTCACTTCAAATTTACCAAATATACATCCACACCCGTCCTTAAGCCATTATTATAACCGTAAAGACCTCGTGATTCCTAAGTGCATAGTGAATTTATAATTCGGTTAATAGGGAATACACTAAGGGGAGCGTTCAAAGCGAGGTAAGATTAATGACCACCCTATAGCCATCATACAGAGATGAGTACAAGTGTAACCTTCAAGCATTGCTACTTTAATTTTATGATTGAGAATATTTATGTTTGATGTTGCATGATTAGTGTATGTGTATATTAGTTTCTAGAGTTTGCTATATGAGATTTATTTTGAGAATTGCTTTAGGGTTTATTTGCTAGCTTCTACTTGTTTATACGCTTACTTCTACCCCTTTGTTTTGTTTTACTTTGTCGGGACGACAAAGGTTTGAGTTGGGGGTCTTGATGTCTCCCTAATTGTTCTTATTTTCGACCCTTGGGAGACATCATTTTTGGTGTTTATTTAATTAATATGATAGACTTTTGGACTAAATTTGCAATAATCCGGAATTACCTTTTTATTTCTAGCATTTTTAACTTATTAAACTTTTGCGCGTAATATTGGTATATTTAGTGTAAAGTTTACAGGTTTTAGATGTTAGCTAGGAGAGGAATCCGAGGAGAAAGTCAAAGATCGTGTAATGAAGTCAAAGCTTGAAGATAAATCCCGAAGATATTATTTTTAGAGCTGAAAATCCATTTTCCAGGCCATAGAGTGCTGATTTCGAGGTGCTTAAGCGATGATTTAGCCGCTGACCTTTGAAGAGAAAACATTCCTTATCGAGTTACGGAACTTTAGCAACTGGAATGAGGTCAATCGGAGTTATAACGCATCGGGAAAAGCCGTTTTAGTGAAGGTGTATCAGCAGTTGCGGGATTTTGGGCTTAGAAATTGGGCTTGGACATTTAATTATTGATTTATTCTTAAGTCCAAGCCCTAATCCGTTTTTAAGCTTATAAAAGGAGCTTTTGACCTTATTATTTCTCACCTCTCAATTTGTTCTTCAAATCATCTCATCCTTAGAAGAGAGTGTCAATACAATTCATTCTTTACAATTAAAAACATCAGAGAGAAGCAACAGAAGGAAGGAAGAAGAAGCTGCTAGAGCTGGAGTGGGTCTATAGCTCCGTTCTCAGTCATTCAAATTCCGGAAATTAGGTTTCTTTTATCTTTTATTTGTAATCAGTTATGAATTCCATTTATTTTAATTTAGTATTTCGTTTTAATATGAGCTAAACACTTAATAGTGCTTGAGAACAAACAATGGGTGAATCCTAATTTTATGAAATAACGAATGTTGAATTTGGGTTTTTATTGAATTAAACTAAATTAGGGCTTTTACTCTTTTCAATAAATTGAGATTATTTTACTGTTTTTAGCGTCATGAACTAGGAACAGTTGTTAGTATTTAGGCTATTCCAATTAGTGGCAATTGGATCATCCTGGCGGAGGGTTTAGATACAGAACCATTTATTCAATCTAGGATAGAAGCTATTGATTCTGACGAACTTAGCTAATTCTAGGGCCAATGAGGTAATAAAACTTAAACATCTAAAGGTGGATCATATTTACCCTGACGGGACTAGTGACACTTTAGGATCGCCTTATAATCCACCCTGACGGGGGTATAAGGAATTTAGAATCCCGACCATTGTAATTGACCAATTTAGCCCTTAAACAACATAAGTTAGGAAATAAGATTGGGAGGATCCTTGCGTTCTCAAGTACTACATCTCATATTGCGTTTTCATTCATTTTACTTGCGTCTTAGTTTTTACTTGCATTTAATTATTTGTCTTTTATTCATTAGCTTTAATCAACAAAACCAAACAAACATTTTTATATCTTTTATTTTCATAAGTGCATCAATCACTACTTGCTAAGCATTGTGATCAACCATCCGTCCTTGGAACGAATCTATATTATCATACATACTAATTGGGACAACCGTACACTTGTGGTTGTGGTTCGATTAGCATTTGCATTTATTTTTAGAACACACAAAGGACCACCAAAGACTACAAGATATGGTAAAGAGATTTGCATGGTAATTGGAGATAAGGAAACAAAAGCTAAAAAGATGGAAAAGGAAAAGCTGCCTTATCTAGGATTCTGCAGTACACGCCTAAAGAAGTGCTATTTTACCCAAGAAATAGGCCGATTTTGGTAATTTCCTTTCATAGGGACAAAGATAATTCTGTTACGATTCTTCTTTATTTTTGGTACATGGGTTCCGGGCTTGCTTGCGCGCACCCGACTAATCCCACGGGGATATACACGCCTCCCCATGTATATTCCTAGGTAAATCAGAACTAGGTGACCCATGTTCAGGGAGGAGTTCGAGCCTTGTACCTCTTACTTTTGGTACGATTCTTTTGGTATCTTATGGAGTTCAAACCGACCAATAACGAAGAAGATATGCTCAAAACGGTCCAGCAGTGTTTATCTTTATTTCCATACGAATTTGAGTTGGGCTAGAAGTCCAATACCTTACCTCTTCCTCAAGAAAATGAATTAGGTCTTCTAAACACCTATAAATACACCCTTATATCACTTGTAAAACTACCCTAGAAATCCTTGCCTCATAGTAATTAGTACTTAAGGTTTTATTCTTCCAGTTTATTGTAGAGAGCAAGATGATGTCTTTTGTAATTTCTTTTAGTTTATTTCCATCAGGTATGAACTAAACCTCCCCATAGCTTGGGTTTTGCATATGTATAATCTATGAATTCTAATTCTTCTATTTTAGTTTCTTTGGGAATTATATGTTTTAATTTGATATTAGCTTCTTACTTCATATTTGTTTATGTGTTTTGATTTATTGTCTTTCCTAGAACTGACCACTTTAGGATTGTTTTAATAGTAGTTAGATGGTCTCCTTGACAGGGTGTTTAACTATTGAACCACCACATAATGTCTAGTGTCGATATTAGTTCTGACAAAACATGATTCTAACTAGATAGTCATTAGGGTTTGTTTTAATCACCATATCACCAATTGATTGTAGTGTGCTGGATAGGGCCTTAGTGGCGTTTGATAACCCTATTTGAGTCCTCGTCTTGGTTGTGTCGTAGCCCCCTTAGTCGCTCTCAAGGTCTAAGGTATGGGAATTTAGAATCCTGACTAAGTATACCAAGAGCTAATATTCTCCCTTATTAACTAGATTTATAGATAGAATTAGAAGGATTAGTGCATACTCGCAAAACCTGAGCTATACTTCTCATCTCATATTTCTTATCTTTTATTTTATTGTCTTTAATTTTCTTAGTTTTAATTCTTAATCTCAAAAATCTATTTGCTTTTATTTTCTGTCTTTTAATTAATTACTTCTACTTGTTATTCCTACTCACGCGATTAACACACTTAAGTCCCTGAGAACGAACTCTATTTATCATTAAAACTTGCATACGTCCTGTAATACTTGCAGTACTGTGCCTGTCTAGGGTGAGAGTGCGTAGTTTTCCATACTTATTTTATATTAATTTTATCACACCCTAGGCGACACCACCGTGCCACGGTGTCATCCAAAAGAGTCGTGCGGTACACCCCACGCTACCCGCGGTGCATTGCACCAAGAGAAAATCGTCACCACTATTGAGAAACCAGGTTCAAAGCCGAGACCCATCAAGACAAACCGTGTCGACCAAACGCGCTAGACCGTGACACAGGATGGAATATAAGACTCGTCGGTACACCGCACCCTACCCGCAGTGCACCGCCAGAGAAAGGAAAAGGAGAAGGTTAGTTCTATACCTACGAAATATTAAACCTTAAGCCTCTCTTTATTCCCCAAGACACCCAAACTCCATTAAACACCATTAAAATTTAACCACACATCAAAACACCAACCAATAACTATGCATTCACATCCAAATCCTTCCCCACCTTCCTATAAACAAGAATAAAGTATCCAATTCAATCCTAAAAACCTAGAATCCAAGAATCAAAACCAAAATTTCCAATGTATTTCTTCTAAAATTCCTTAAACCCATAACATCTGAGCAAGAGTTCATCATACCCACATAAAGAATCATCATCCTTACACATTTCCTAACCCAAATAACACCTTATCTATCTATAATCAAAAGGTAGTTCAAGAGTGTTTAAACATTTGAGTTGGGGGTCAAAAGAGATGACATAAAGAACAAAGACACTATCCAGTGTTAGGAGGCTGAAGAATCAAAGAAGGGTATTGGGTAAGGTCAAGAAGAAATTAACTGAGAATGGTACTAGTTCGGGAATAAAAAAAGGTAAAGTGGGTCAAGTAATTAGAGAGGAGCATGCAGTGGTGAAATCAAAGAGCAAAACAGTTACATCTTTTGAGAAGAAAACAACACAACCTCTACAAATTGATTCCTTTATCCAAGATGAGCAAAGCTTCTGGGATAGCTAACCAATTACAGATATATACCCGATAATATATGTTCAAATTAGGTAACCAAGAATGATCATAATAACCCGCACACTAAATTTCAACAAAAATATTGTAATATATTTGCAAAATTTATCTCTAACCTTAACCCA
This sequence comes from Nemophila menziesii, assembly GCA_029959085.1. Lineage (NCBI taxonomy): Eukaryota > Viridiplantae > Streptophyta > Magnoliopsida > Boraginales > Hydrophyllaceae > Nemophila > Nemophila menziesii. Next base: position 142,314,417 of record JARWIR010000001.1, on the reverse strand, counting down.
TAAAGACCGATTGACAAGAATCATAATTTAATCTTAACACTAATCAAAAGATGATCTTTTTTTGATTAAGAAAACAATAATGTAAAAAGAAAAACAAGCACAGTATAATTTTTAAAAAAAACTCTCAAATTAATTTTTTTTTTTGAAATAATGCTTTTATAATTTGCAATCTCACCTTAGAACCATAGTCTTCACTCATTCTAACTTTATTAGATAAAAGATATGAAGGAAAACGATACAAATCATTCAAAACATTTCTTTCTCAATCTACCCTCTCACTTGCTCCCTCTTATTGTTATCACCAAGTTTAAACTTTTGCACTTGGTGTCTAATAACTTTAGTTTTACCCATTAATTATTACTTTTTGCTCTTCCTCTTATTAGACAGTACACACAAGTCTACATGGTAATATGCGGATCCGTAATATGGTAGTGGCCTTCATCTTATGAGATTCAATTCATTTAAATGCACAGAACTATCGACAAGTGAAATTTCATAATATTTTTTTCAATTGATACAGTCGTCTTTGAATGTGTGATAAAATAATTCAGATAAAAAACACACATCTCGAGACAATGAGATTTTTCGCAAGTGTACGGATCGTTGAGTAATAAAGTAAGTACAAGAGTATTGTCTCCATATGGACTCATGTCGTTGACTACGAACTCGTATTCTTATAAAGTGTAAAGGATTTAGATGTTTAACTAAAACCGAATGAAAGAAATAGATTTGTGCTTGGTTTTAAATAAGGAGATAAGATGCAAATAATAGATTAAACTACGAAAACAAATAAATATGATAGGAAGGAGAGATGAGAGATAAGCTCTAGTTTGCTCGTACGCTCTTATCCCACTAAGTCGATAACTATAGTTATAAGGACGAATTGGGTTGTTATAACTAATCGGGATCTATTATCCTTTTAACTCCTGTTGGGGTAGTTCAGAAGGATTCCTTACAATTACCAGAGTCCTTGGGTAATATTATTATATGAAAAGTTTGGCGATATACACTAACCTTATGTGATTGTTAATATTTGATCGATGGTAAAGTTTTGAGGTTTAAGGCGCGATCATGGGTGGAAGAAGATACCATAAGAGTAATATTTGCATGTAAAATGACAGAATATTGTCGTAAGGAACCATCACTGTGAAAAATGATTACAATAACGTTCTTCAAGACCTAAGTTTTAAATACGACAAAAGATTATGTAATAGTTTAATTGAAATTGAATACTATTAAAAGTTATGTAATATTTTTTTCGTCTTGTAAGAATAATTAAATAGTTGATTGGGTAAGAAAACAAAAAATTAGACTTTTTATAAAGTCATTAGGTGTGTTCTCCCTTATTCCAAGTAGCTAAAATCTGTGTTCGATCACAAACTTTTTTTTTTTTTTTGAATACATGGGAGAGCCACTTTGAACTTGGAGTCATTTTGACTCCAATGAGATTCGATCCCAGGACCTCTTGGTCTCTGCGGGGAGTAACCTAACCACTAGGCCAACTATCAATCTCAATCACAAACCTTTAGGAATCGGTAAACTTTGTATTATGCATTTTTTATTAAAAAATATAAAACAATAGAAAAATGAAAGTATCGGGAAGGCCCATTATAGAACGATTGTCTCTAATAGAAACAGCGAATATAAATTTAGGTTTTGTTTGTGAGGGTGAGACAAGAGAGAGGGAAGAGAAGAGAAGGAAAGATGAAGAAGAAGCAGAAGGATCTACTTGCAAATTACCGGAAAAAATATTATCGACGCAATATTTCATGTGTCCGTGATAACGATGATAAATGTCTGGATCATCCTGAGATCAAGAAGGAAATTTGTGATATCGCCAAATTTGCTATTGATGAACATAACAAATCAATTGAACAGGTAATTTATTCTTTTATATATGTTTATTTATTTTTTTGAATGAATAATTAAATTTACATTATAGTCAGGAAAAAAGTATGTGTTTGAAGATGTTTTGTCGGTGCGTATGAAGATTGGTTCTGTGTATCAATACACCATCACTTTTACAGCCATGGAAATAGAGGAAACGGGAGGAGAGCCTAAACTTAGAACAATCGAGGCTTATGTGTGTAATAAGGAGTTAATTTATAATTATCTCAAGTATTTCAAGGTTATTATTATTATTATTACTACTACTTATATTGTCTTTAGTCTCTATAAACTAATCCTGAATTCTAACTAATAGATTTTTTTAATTCTAGGTAATGTCTGACTCAGATACTGAAGGTGATAAGGATAAAATCACAGTTCAGCCGTAACTCTCCATTAATGTGAAGGAAAGGAAAGGGAAGTAAAGTTATGGAAATTAGAACGATTGGTTTATTTCATATCTAACTAAGGAAGTATTGTATATGAATAAAGACATTAGTTTGTATATGATATGGTTATTGATTAGGTTAATATAACATAATCTGTACTGTACTGTGAAGGTTGCTAATGAGCTTTTATTTGTTATATTGGACTTCTTTTTATGTGATTGTTGTCCTTTGAATTTGTTTATGTGATGCAATCCATTACGTAGTTAGATTATGAGTTTCTAAGGGTAGTGTTTGTAATTCATTAGTTTATTCCTTGATGGCTTTTGTAATCATATTTTCTAGATATTCTTATTTGTTTAGTGAAACAATTTTATGTAGAGGATTGAAGTTTGAATTAGATTAAAGTGAAATATAATCAAGTGGATTTACTTAGTTTAAAGGGTAAAGGTCACGTGTGGCCCTCGATCTATACCCAAAGTGCACGGGCCGCCCCTGATCTTCAAAATTGCCCTTTTACGCCCCATATCTTCACCTTTTGTGACACCGTTAACCCTTTTTTCATTTTTCTGTCAGTTGACCGTTAGTCAACGCCACATGGAGCCACCTCACCGCCACCTCAGCACCACCTCACCGCCTCGGTCTTCGTCAGCATCGTCCCTAACTTAAAAAAAAAAAAAAAAAAAACCTTTTGAAGGTTTGAAGGCTTCAAACCTTCATCAATGGAGGATTCAGAAAAAATTATAAATCATTGTTGAAGTAATTAGAGATATGAATAATATATAAATCATTTATATCCTATTATGTCTACTAATTAAACAAAAACAATAAAGAATTTACAAATTAAACTATATTCACTATAAAGTCTTCTAAAAAGTAGAAAGCGGACCTGTGAGGAAAGAAGGAAGCGGAGACGCCACTCTGAAGGCGGATCTCGACGGACTCAGCAGCGGCGACCGAAGGAAGGTTGGCGTGAGTTGTGACTAGGAGGTTACGGTGGATTAAGAAGCCGGTGCCACCGGTAGCGATTCTAACCAAAGCCGGACCTTTGCCGGAGAAAATGGCGGCTTTCATTCTCTCCGACTTTCTTTTACTGCCGTTGCAGAAACACAATGACTCTTTAAGAACTCCCAATTTCATTTTATTTTCCTTTCTATTTTTCCTTTATAAAGCTCGAATTCTCAGATCCCAAATTTGAAAATACATTACATTTTTCACTTTGTGTGTATATATATTCTACAAGTGTATGCGTGTTTGACTGTGTTTATAAACTTCATATCTCTAATTACTGAGCTGAAGAATAGAATTACTTTTAATATCTCCATTGTTGATTGAGTAATTGACAAAAAGTTGAACAAAGAAGAAGGAGAGTTGCAGAAATAAAAAGGAGTGTATACCTCTTTCTCGGCCCTTCTATTTCTGCAGATTCCTTTTCTTGCGATGTAGCACCAGAAAGAGACCCATCAAGTCCCACTCAAATGCTGAAATGAACGAGTGATTTATGAAGGAGTATATACCTCTTTATTGTTTTTGTTTAATTAGTAGACATAATAGGATATAAATGATTTATATATTATTCATATCTCTAATTACTTCAACAATGATTTATAATTTTTTCTGAATCCTCCATTGATGAAGGTTTGAAGCCTTCAAACCTTCAAAAGGTTTTTTTTTTTTTTAAAAGTTAGAGACGATGCTGACGAAGACAGAGGCGGTGAGGTGGCGCTGAGGTGGCGGTGAAGTGGCTCCATGTGGCGTTGACTAACGGTCAACTGACAGAAAAATGAAAAAAGGGCTAACGGTGTCACAAAAGGTGAAGATATGGGGCGTAAAAGGGTAATTTTGAAGATCAGGGGCGGCCCGTGCACTTTGGGTATAGATCGAGGGCCACACGTGGCCTTTACCCTAGTTTAAATTGAAGTAGATCTTATAGAATTGAAATAGCTGATTAGTTTATCAATAATACTAATTTATCTCTTGGCTATCTCGCTTTTTTCAAATTAGTATTAAGGTCATATGATTTCAACATTCAAAACTGACTACTTACCACACTGAAAACAACAATTTTAACTTCTTTTGTGGGTGAATGAATAATTTTGCAAATCCATCTGTTACAATTGAATAGCTTGTTAGTTTTGGAAGTAGAGATATGTATCCTTTAATTATTAGCACTGAAAACACATGTTACTATTTCTATGAGAGTTGCGTTCTTTGAATATTGAATATTGATAATCATGATAACTCATTTATGAATCTTTGTAATGAGGCTAGGTTAAAAGTCAGAAAAAATTGGTTGTCCTTTAAGTAACTGAGATCGATTTTAAATTGGTTAAATGTGCTCATATCCACCGACAATAGTGACATGTTCGCGTCTCTATTGGTGAAGTGAATAGTTTCTTCATTCGAATGTTACCGACTTTGAAATGATAACTCTAAGGTGGTGCTTTGGGTGTGGGTGCTCAAGACCGACTATTGAAAACACAGAGTCTTCGCTTCTTCGCTTACGTCTATCTTCATAAGCAACAAGTTTCCACGATAAAGTCTTCGCTTCTTCGCTTACATTTATCTTCATAAGCAACAAGTTTCCACTTCGCTTACGTCTATCTTCATAAGCAACAAGTTTCCACGATAAAAATCAGGAAGGGCGTGGGTTTGATAGTTGTACACTCCTCTTATTGAATCTTAAACTAGTTTTCTTTTATTGACCATTTGAATAGTCTTCCAGATACTTTGGGTTTGGTCAATACTTGCTGAAAAGGTAAGTCGATTAAAACGCGGATGGTTTGTCTCAAATTGAGGTATAAGTTTATGAATACAAAGACTAGAGTCGGTGTGACTTTTCCAATCGACATGTATCCAACTTATGTACCTAGTAATTGCTTGTTACATAGTATACGAGTTGTTGTGTCTCATCTACTTCTTCTACTAGCATGCCTGCTACAGCTTACTCGGTTAGGTTGTTGCAATTTGTATAATTTTGGGACGAAGGACAAAATCTCCTTCTAAATAGCTCATTTGAAATCCTTAACCTTTGTAGGATTAATGGTTAGAAAACTTCTTTGAGACCCTTGGCAATGATGTGGGAGCAAAAGTAGAGTTGATGGTTTTTGGTTAGAAAGTAGAGTTGATGTTTGTAGATAAGATCCAAACATTACATAAAAATTGATCACTACTAACCAATTACGGTTATACCCGATAATAAATGAAGACTGCGAAAGTGAGGATGAGGTTGAAAGTACAACTGCAAAGAGTGCAGTAGAAATTCCAACAACTGAAGAACCCACCGAAAACTTAATTTAGACAACGTGACAATCAGAGATAGGGTTGAAGAGGTTGGAAAAGAAGAGAACAAGGAGAATATACTGTCTACACATCTACTACAATCACCACCTTATCTATAAAGAATTACATATCCTAGGGGTGATACGAAATCTGAAACGTCAAGCCTAGAAAAAATCATTGTTCATGTACTCGAGGTAATTGAGAAAGAGCCTACAACACCAAAGTCTTCAAAGAGATTGCTTCCAAGAAAAGTAAGAGTGCAGAGGCTGAGATCGAGACTGTGGAACTTACTAATGAAAGATTGACAACAATTCCATAGAAGCTACCACTAAAGATGCAAGATGCGGGAGCTTATACCTCCAAATAACTTCAAAGCTAAAGCGATGTGTGACTTGGGTTCACGTAGTAATGTCATGCCCAAGAATATGTTTTAGAAGTTAGGCATGGGAGGGGACAAAAGGAAAGATATCAATTTGTTGCTCCTAGATTTTTTTGTACTAGATGCCCCTTAAACTTGATTTTCGTGACTCATTGCCCCTTTTTAACAAATTCCGTTAGTTTTTGCTGTTAAAATCCCCTTTTTAACTAAGGCGCGTGCGCACCACGCGTCATTTTAACGGCAAAAACTAACGAAATTTGTCAAAAAAGGGCAACGAGTCACGAAAATGATGTTTAAGGGGCATCCAATACCAAAAAATCTTATAGGTGGTACACTGTCAAAACAGATAAAATTGAGGGGGTAAACGAGGCATTTACTCTACTGGAAAATTAAATAAATCTAATACTAAAATTGTAACTGAATGGGAAAAAGAAACGTTAATTAAAGCTGTTATACAATCTGATTATCCATAACTTCTTTTCTTATTCTTATAACTACTTGCAACCTCATCAATATATTAGTTGCCTATTTCTGGTGAGGGTAGTAAAGATACTAAAAGAATATATTGGAAAGATTTCAAAATATTGGAATGGCCTAAATTTGAGGGAGGTATGAGCTTCAAATTTTTATATTCTATAAACCTTTCTTTTTTAGCTTATTTTGCATGGAAATTCGAAGATAATCAAAACAATCTTGCCTCCAAAGTCTTGTGATTAATATTTAATTGATTATAGGTAATGGAAAATATATTGAAGTTTGGAAGGATTCTTGGATTAAAAAGTATAAGCCTAGTATTATCTTGAATAATTCAACAATTCACCATGTGTCTTAATTACTTATTGAAAAACACTAATAACTTTAATAAACAACTTATTCTAAATATTTTTCAACTTGACACTTTTGAAAAAATTTGTTCACTGAATTCTCTGATTTTGGATACTGATGATGTTAAATGGTGGAACCATTCATCTGATGGAAACTTAACAATAGACTCTTTTTAAAATTTCATTATTCACACTAAAATTCATGAAAAAAGGAAAAAAAAATAAGCCTTGCCCCTTAGTCTTGTATAGTAATATTGATAACATTTAGAAAAAAGTGTGGGATCTGAAATTGCAACCAAAGATAATAATCTTTACTTGGAAGACATCAAACTGTTGGTAAATAGTGAAAATCACTGTTTTAAAACAAGAGATTATTATTCAAGAGGTCTTGAAAACACCACCTCAAGACCAACAAGACTAGGTGATTTTCCTCTTCTTACTAAAGGCCATAAACAAAAATTAACACTATAGGCCAAAGTCCAATTACCTTTTTACCCTTTTTTGTTTTTTATTCTCCTATATATTAATTTTTATCTAAAAAAATCAAAACCCATTGCAGCTCACAAATCTCCTCTCTCTCTCTCTCTCTCTCTCTCTCTCTCTCTCTCTCTCTCTCTCTCTCTCTCTCTCTCTCTCTCTCTCTCTCTCTCTCTCTCTCTCTCTCTCTCTCTCTCTCTCTCTCTCTCTTTTTTCTTAAAATTCCCGTTGCAGCTCACAAATCTCCATAGCTAATAACATCAAATCTCTTTCTCTCTCTTTACTAGACTATGATTTACGTTTCGCCGGAGTAGATCAACCCCGTGGAAGCTTCGAAAAGTGTCGCTCCCTTTGAACGGAGACGGAGATGGGGTCGTTTCGCTCGCTTTGAACAGAGAGGACGCGACAGTCTTTGTCGGAGTCTTCGCACCACCACCGCGGTGACCAGCGAATCTCTTCTTAGATCTCGTGGTGGTTCGAGGTGGTGCAACGGAGGCGACGAAGCTTGGTTTGTAGGTGTTCAAGCTTCGTGAAGTTGGAGCTCAGATCTGCCATGGATTTGGTTTCATTCATGTTCAAGCTTTGAAGGTGGACAGATTTAGCAAGCTCAGCAAGTTTGAACCACGCTCAGCAAGTTCGACGACGCTCAGCAAGTTCGAACCACGCTCAGCAAGTTCGAACCACGCTCAGCAAGTTCGAACCACGCTCAGCAAGTTCAAACCACGCTCAGCAAGTTCGAACCACGCTCAGCAAGTTCAATTTCTTTTTCTTTTTTCATTTTTCTTATTCGAATAAGTCGTTGTTATTTTCGAGGTCATACTCAGGAGATGTTAATACTCATAACTTTTAATGTATAGCTGATTTGTGTTAATGTTTAGCTGATTTGTGTTTAATGTATAACTGATTTATGTTAATGTATAGTTGATTTGTTAAAACTCAGTACATTTACAGAGCATACGAGCATGCTCAGTAAATTTACTCATCAGAAAAACTCGAATACTCAGCAACTATTTTCGATGCTCAACACTTTTTTCTGAAACTCAGTAAAATATGCTCAATATAATATGCTCAGAAAAATATGCTCAGTAAAATATGCTCAGTACTTTTTCCGATGGTGACCGGTAGTGATCGGCGGTGGTCGGTGGTTGTGGCCGGAACTGGAAATTATTGATTGTTAATGAAGGAGGAGAGAGAAAAAATGATAAAGGAGGTGAGAGATTAATGGTAATGGAGGAGAGAGAATAATAGTAATGGAGGAAAGAGAATAATCTATTTTTTTGTCTTATATACACTATAAGGGTAATAATGATATTTGTCAATTTTGAAGCCTCTAAGTAGGAGAGAGGAATCACTTGGTTTCCATGTGGCACTAAGATGCTCCTCAAGTCCTCTTGGGTAATTGACCCTTAAAACAATAGAAATGGAAATCTAGATAAAAAATATTTCAATTTAAAGTAAACTATCTATTACTGTAAATGAAATAGTACAAACGAAACTTACACGGAATTGAAAAGCAAACACAAATTACACGGAAATAATGGTGGTGTTAAAAAAAAATTTGTCGTACCAGTTATCTCTAACAGAGAGTTTCTATAGAGAAGTAGAAAGTAATTCTTTTGTTCTCTTCTGATTCGTTTCGTAACTAAGACAAACGATGAGCTGCTGTATTTATAAGGGAGTAGGTGAGGAGAGCTTTGTCAGAAACGTCCCAATTAATTCCCTTGATTGACTGGCATTTTGATTGACACATATGTTACAAATTTCTAGCAATGCATCTGGACACTATGTTGACTTGATTCATTCATGTGTTGACCAAGTTATGTAACAATTAACTGGTGGGTAATTGGTGGACGCTTGTCTTGTGGTGCGTAATTGGTGGACATTTGTCTTTGGCTAAAATGATTTGACTTGCCACCGACTACTATAAGAACTAGTCTTCTTCCACTAGAGCCTCTTCAGATAACTAGTTTCATTTTTCATTTTTTGACTCCCTCAACTCCCCACGCCCACGCCATCGTCGCGCCGGGCCGGGCGCGTGGTGGTGGTGGTGCGCTCGTGTGGGGCTTTGCCTTTTCCCTTTTGGCTTTCATAGCCTTTTGAGATTTTGGTAGGAATAGATAGGTAAGCTATTTTAAGCTAATGTATGTTCTATCTCTGCTCTTATGTGGAACATAGTCTTCACAAAAAAAAAAATATTTTTTCCACTTCTCCCATAAAAACATGAAAAGAATTAAAATTAATGTCTTGCGTTAAATGATTTAAATACACTAGATTAATTATAAATTCCAACACAAACAATAATCTTCTTCCACAAAGAACCTTGATTAATAAGATGTGTGCATTGAATAACCCTTATAAACTTTATAATAATAATATTGAAATGATTGAACATATACTTTTCCAAAAAAAAAAAAAGAACATATACTTTTTCTGTTGAATATATTATTATCTTATTAGGCTAGTTTATTTTATATTATATTTGTTTTCTATTTAGCATAATTTTACCTTTCTTGTTAACCAACTAATTAGACCTATATATATATGGTCTCATTCAATTGTATTAGAAAAACAACTTAATTTACAATGTAGTCTAGTGTTCTCTTGTTGTCTAGCCTTTATGACTTACTTATTATTAATACATTATATCTCTCTTTTCCTATTTTCTCTCTTTCGCTTATTTAAATATCTCACATGGTATTAGAGCCACAATTCAAAGTGGTTTCTCGTTATCGTTTCATTCGTTTCCGTAAATCCTTAAGTCCCACCATTCATGATACTCTTTTATTTTATCGTTTCAATCGTTTCCACACAATTAAAAAAATCTCTTTTCTTTTAGTCCTCTCGTAAGATTCAAAATCTTATTACTCTCGTAGGAATCACAATCTTATTGCTCTCATAGGAATCGAAATCTTAATCCTGTCGTAGGAATCGAAATCGTAATCCTCTCGTAGGATTCGTCATCTCGTTAGGCCATTCATTGGTCTAATCTCGTTAGGACATTCAATGGTCTCATCTCAGTAATTCAATCAACATTCAGTTCTTGATTCACGTTTCTCAACGCTCACCTCATCGCTCCACCTCACTACACACCACCACATCAATAGTGTCATCACGTCGCTTCTAAACCAACAAGGCTCAAGACATTTCATCAACGATCGAGATTCTATTGTATTAGAAAAATAACTCAATTCACAATGCGATTTTTAGTATTCTCTTGTTCTCCAACCTTTGTGACTCTCTTATTATTAATACGTTATTTCTCTTTTTTTATTTTTTTTTCTGTTTATTTAAATATTCACACTTTCAACTGTCATAACTCCACAATAACATGGTTTGAACCTCCACTAAATTTCCTATCAAATTCTTACAATAGTGTGAGATTTGATACTTCGTTCGTCTCACAGATAATATTCATTTAATAAAAATGGTGTACCAAAATTATTGTCTACTTAAAATCTTAAGACATTTTTTATTTTTTTATTATTATCTTTATGAAAATATTTAAATTTATATTTTTAATGAATATTTAAAATATCAACATTATAAAGATTTTTAATAATGATGAGAATAAAAATTGTATCTTTTAAAACAAAATAGACATTGTTTGCATGGAGAATGGAAGGGATAGTTCGTTTCAATTTTGGATGGACAAACCTGGACCTTTGGGACCAATTCACACGAAGAAGTTGAGGTAGTGGCCATTAGAAATGGTGATCTTTTCTTTTTTCCAAATGCTTATATTAATCAACCATAAAACATATAAAAGTTTGTTAGCCTATTCCTGTTGGGAATGAATCAAGGCCTAACAAGTGTATCAAAATAGTAGGAAAGGTGCTTGAGCAAAAGTCATAAGGCACACCAAATGGTAAATTTTTGCAAGCCCAATCGGCTATCAAATTTCCATCTCTCTAATATAAGAAAAGGACGGAATACAACTTTCAGAAACAAAATAAATACTTCTAATTACATTCGCAATACAAGGAGAATTAAATTCAAAATTTCTAACTAATGGTTCCATAAGAAGAAGGCAATCATTTTCCACTATGCAATGGAAATTCTTGAGCTCCCTCGCCCATAGACAAGCTTTGAGAATATTCAATCCTTCAGCCTCTAGAACATTGTCAGCGTTAATTCTCCAAGCTTCACATTTTAGTACTCTTCCTTTATAGTCCCTGGCAACACAAGCAATAATGGACCTGTTTTTCGTATAAGAAGCATCACAGTTTATTTTAATAGAGTTTACTGGAGGTGGTCTCCATTTACTAACAGTTTTGTGGTCCTTATTGTTTTGATCTTGTATCTTTGAATCCGAGGTTGAAATACTTCCCTAAGTGGGGTATTTTTACCCTTCAGTTTATTATTCACATCATTAGGGGTTTTATATATCATTTCTTTTCCATCAGTGTTCTTATCCTTCACTTTTGGTTTTATGCCCTTCATATTTTTTGTACTACTATTTTTTTCCATACAGGCAAGATATTCATTCCAGCTAGCCTCAGCTTTTCTCACTGTATAAATAGGATCCATTTTCGTATCATTGAAAATGTGTGAATTTCTATCTTTTCATATATGCCACGCTAAAATACAGATTTTCTCAAAAGAGTAGTCAACTATATAATTTGACTTTCTCATTTCACTAATTAAGTCAGCCATCCATACATCCAATTTCTTGGAGTGGTTGCTGACTCTTAATGAAAGTGGGGAGGCTAACCACGTAGCACGCGCCCAATCACAATCAAATAACATATGTTCCACGCTTTCTATTTCTTTATTACATATAGGACATATATTAGAATCCTTACACTTTTTCATATATAGATTTTCCGAGGTTGGAAGTAGATTTTTTATAGCCTTCCATATAAAGTTTTTAACTTTAGGGGGGTTTTCATATTCCAAATTGTTTTCCACACTCTAGAATCAGTGACATGTGATGAGGAAGGTTTAGCCTTTTTCTTACTTTCCTCATGTTTTATTTTCAATGTTTTCATAAAATGATATCCACGTTTAACAGAATAAAGTCCATTTGGGCTAAGGGTCCAAGTAAGGTTATCCTGGACTTGAACAAGAGGAATGAAAGTTTTTATTATATTCTCATAATCATACTTATGAAATTATTTTTAACTTTCTCCAAATTCCCTCTCCTTTCCCCTAAATGGAATAAATCTGACACTTTATTAATATTTATATCTTTTGGTTTAATAATTTCAATTTCATTCGAAAACCAGTGGTCTTTTTGGGGATTTATATCCTCCCCATTCCCAATTTTCAATTTTAAGTGGTTTTTAATAGCATCTCTTCCTGTTACTAGGCTTTTCTAGCCCCAAGAGGGTTTATTTCCCAAATTAGCATGAAGGAATGTACTATTAGGAAAATATTTTCCTTTTAGTATTTTGTAAAGTAAAGATTCTCTATTATTAAGTAAATTCCAGGCCTGTTTCGCTAATAATGCTTCATTCATAATATTGAGATCACGAAAGCCTAAGCCTCCTGTATATTTACTATGGGTTACACTTGACCAATTGGTCCAGTGTATACCCTTTTTAGCCTTGGAACCCCACCAAAATTTTGCTATTTTCATAGAAATAGTATCACATATTTTCTTAGGAAGTAAAAAGGAGGACATGAAATAATTTGGGATGCTTTGAAGGACTGATTTAATTAAAATTTCCTTACCAGCATCCGAGAGATATAGGTTTTTCCAGTTAAGGGTTGTTTTAATAGTTTTCTCAACAAGGAAGTTTAATTCTTTAATTTTAGAGCTACCCCATTCCTTGGGTAATCCCAAGTATGATCCCAAATTTTTTGTAATATTCATATTCACTCTAGAGGTAAATATATATTGAATATAATGGGGGTATTTGCACTAAATTTGACCCCACATTTATTCAAATTTAATGTGAGTCCAGTAGAGTAACCAAATTTATTAATAATGTCATTAAAACTATTGATATCTTTATAATTCGCTTTTAGAAAAAACACGCTGTCATCAGCGAATAAAAGGTGGGTCAAGGAGGGGTCATTTCTAGACAGTTTAATACCATCAAGTAAACCATTATTCACTTTATTTTTAATAAGATCATTCAAGGTTTGGGTAACAAGGCAAAATATAAGTGGTGGCTGGGGGTTCCTCTGTCTAAGACCCCTTTGGGGTTTATTAAGCTTATTGGGTTGACCATTAATAAGAATAGAGTAAGAAACTGTGGTAATAAAGTTCATAATTTTCGCATTCCATTTAGGATCAAATCCCAATTTATTCATAAGTTGTAATAAGAAATCTCATTCAACAAGCTCATATGCCTTTTGTATATATCGGCTTTAATAACCATACTATAGTTTTTAGAGGTTCGTTTTTCTTTTAAATAGGTACAGACCTCATGAGTTAGGTAAGTATTCTCTTGGATACTTCTTCCAGGGATAAAATTCGTTTGATTATCATCAACTATATAACTCATGAAGGGCTATAGTCTATTAACCAAAGGTCTTGCAATGATTTTATAAATAAAATTTGAAACACTGATGGTCTATAATGTTTTACAGTTCCAGACTTCTCAATTTTTGATATAAGAGAAATATAAGTGTGGTTTAAATCCTCGAGACTACCATTATTATACCAAAAATTGTTAATAATTTTAATAACATCGAGTTTAATAATATTCCAGTAATTCTTATAAAAGAAACAGTGAGTATGATTTTAGAAATGGTGATCTCGAAATACCCACACTCAACAATGACTATGAAACTCTTGCAAAGAAAAAAATCCAAAAACAGACACATCAAACCCCTTTCGAAGATAATTTACTGCTATAAAAGAATCTCCATATATATATATAACCCGTGCCCGAGGGGCACTATTTAAAGACTGTGTGATTATAATTATCAAAGAAACATCATGAGTTTACGTAAATTTACATTATTATGATTTAGTAAATTAATACGCAACATAAATTCATTTTAACAATACTCTCAATCCACTCAGTTATAATACTTATAATAAAGTCCAAGAGTCTAAATTATCTGTACACAATAAACCAAAAAAAAGTTTAACAACATTTTGTTAGCTAACTCGTTGGGCATTTGGTCGAAAAAGTGACCTTTTGTAAATCTCACTTGTGTCTCCTTAATCTCACTTGTATTTAACCTGAGCGTTAAATATATAATTTATCTCAAACAAACTAATAGAAAAAACAAAATATTCGGGCTATTTTGTAAAGTTTTTCGTAATATAACAAATTATATTTATTTATTTTTTTAAAATGCATGCAAAAAATTGCATAAAAGTAATATGGGGCAATTTTAGGATCAAGGTACTTTATATGTGCGATCTATCTAAACACCCGAAGTTGGAAACAGTGCCTGAAAAAAAAATTCATTAAAGCAACGTGGGTAAAAATTGCATCAAGGTACCTTGAGCAGTGATTTATGTAACCCCAATTGCATTAAAATATTGATATAAAAATTTGGATACCATATTAAAGTTCATTTAAAATAAAGTACCATTTAATAGTTCATTTAAACTAAAGTCATCAGTTATTCATAGTATTAGGAAAGCCTGTTAGATTAACTTACTTGAACTTAAAAAAAAATACTCCCTCCATTCCTTAATAATTTACTCTTTAGAGCTTTTCACACATATTAAGGAATCTATAAAATAGGAAAAAATTAGTTTAAGATGACTAAAATATTCCTACTTTTAAGAAAGAGAAAATTGAAAGATTTTAAGAATAAGGGTAAAAGTGGAAAGAGGTCATTTAATTTGTATTGAAACTTAAAATGTGACTTCGTAAGAGAGAAATTACATAAATTGCACTATTGGTCCTTATGATAGATTAGATTAGTTGAACGTAAAAAAATATTAAAGCGTGTACAAATGAATATTAAAGCAAAAAGTAGTAACCTGAAATAGCTCACAATGTTCTTAGCTACTATTATGAGGCAAATAAGTAGAAAACAGGATAAATATATACATATATGACTTGAGAGTTAACATTTATTCTCACAGTATCACTACTCCGCGTCAAGCTTCTAGCGACTACATGAGTAGTCGCTAGAAGTTAAAAAAGTAGTCGCTAGATGTGGGATCAAGGTTCTAGCGACTACAAGTAGTCGCTAGAAATTAGTCGCTAGAATCTTGTCGTTAGAACGTAACCCTTACGACTACTGGGCAATAAGTAGTCGTTAGAGCTTGGGTCCATATTAACGACTACGTAGTAGTCGCTAGATAACGCCATTACTAGCGACTACTTTGTAGTCGACAATAGTGGACAACACTAACGACTACAATGTAGTCGTTAGTTACTAAGGATTTGGCGACTACTATTATTATTCATTAACGACTACAATGTAGTCGTTAATAATAATTTTTTATTTTTTAAAAAAAAATAAAAAAACACAATTTTCGAATTTTTTTAAATTGCATTACTGTAATTAAAAAATATTCGAAAATCATATTTTTTTATTTTTTTTTAAAAATAAAAAATATTAAAATAATAATAAAATTAACAATTCTAAATAATTAATTTAATTAAAATATAAAATTAACAATTCTAAATAATTAATTAAAATATAAAATTAAACCAAATTCAAACCCGGTCAAGCCAGGTCAAAGTCAAACCTGGTCAAGCCAGGTAAAAGTCACCAAACATTAAATCATTACATAAGTCACCAAAAAAAAAAATTAAGTCGTAATACAAACCCAAATAATCCGAATAGTCGCAAAATAAAATAATTAAAACATAACTAAAATCCTCGACGTCTATAGAGGTCCTCCTCATTCCCGGGCACGTAATCATCTTCATCCAAATCAACATCCATCTCAACATCTTCACCGCTGCTACTACTATCATCGTCTGAGTCTTCTGAGTCATCGCTAGGAGGAGTGGGGCCCGCACTCATAGGCTGGAAGGGGGTCTCGCCTTTATCCGCCCTCAACTGATTAACGTATGCGATGGCATCATTCACAGTAGCCATCGAGAAAGCTGCAGGCGCGGTGCTAGTAGAATCTTCAGGGCGGGGGAATGGGGGAAGACCGCTGGACACTCGGAGCTCGTTAATAGCCGCCATCATCTCCTCGTGTTGCTCGTTCCGGGCTGGAGTAGTCTTAGCCTTGTTTTTCGATTTTCCCGGACGGCCAATGCCCGGAATAAAGCTCCTCTTCGGTGACCCAACCTCCTTCGCGGTCTTCCTCACGTAATCGACTTGCTCCTTCTGACTCATTCCTCCCCAATCGCCTGACTCTGATTGACTTTGAGTCACCTTCTCCTTCATCGCGTCCTTGAGCAATTTCTGTTACATAAAAAACAATATATCAATTAAATTTGATAATAAATGAAAAAAATAATTAAAACAATCTAATAAAGAATAACTTACATCGGCTCTTTCGTACCCCACCGACCTCCACTCTTTCGTCTTCTTTGTCTTCCCCACCACCTCGTAAAACGCACCCATAGGCGGAATCGGGATGTCTTGTTGGGTAGACTCGTCCCTTATCACCAGATGCCCTCCCGGGATTAATTCTTCACCCTGTTTCAATAAAATAAAGAATATTCAAAATAAATTATAAATTAATAAAAAAAATTACTTAAATAAAAAATTACCTCGTATAGCATATCCCGAGTTCGGGAATACCTCCTCGACCCCGCTCCACTCTTGTTTTTCTGCTTTTCTCGATTCTTTTTATTTTCTTTTGCTTGATTCTGAAAAAATATAAAATTCAATTATTATTACAAACTATTATAATTTTAAATATATACTAAAATTAAAAATCATCAAGATTTCACCTTAGCTTTTCTTGAACTCCAATACTCGCAGCACTTAGCCCACACCTCATCTGACAACCAATCCGGCTTTATACCCTTTTTCCAATAATACTTCTTCACGTTGTATTTGTAATCCTTAAACCTCATCCTCATTGTATCGTCCAAATTCCCAAAAATCTTGTTACAATCTTTCCTCTTTTTCCAATCATTTATGTTAAAATATTTCTGTAAAAAAAAATACATTATTTAAATTTAAAAAAGAATAATAAATTAAGTTAAAAAATATATTAACAATTAAATTAAATACCGATAATCTCTTAATAACAGCTTTTTTGTCCGCCTCCGGCACCTTTCTCCAAAACGGGTGATAGGGCGGAATCCTCTCTCGTACTGCGATTCCAATAACTTGAGAAACGTGGTGCCCGTACTTGCCTGAAGGACTCCACGTGTCGTCTAACGCACAAAAGTTGACTGGCAAAGGCCACCCAACTTCCTTCAATGCCTTCATCGCAGTCTTCAAGGCACCTCCACCCCTTGTTCTCCGTCTAGGGGGATCTGTTTTAACATTAGATTAATTATTAGTGACTCTATTTTTTAACAAAGTATTTAACTGGATTTGTTTATTTACCTGGCTGGTTTGCACAGTCGGCTAGGTTCCGGTTAGGATTCCGGCTTGGGTCCCTATCCCCACCGTCCCCTCCGTGTTGTCGTGACATCACATCGGCCATCTAGCAATTTATAGATAAATTAAAATACGGAATAAAAAAT
Organism: Nemophila menziesii; assembly: GCA_029959085.1. NCBI lineage: Eukaryota > Viridiplantae > Streptophyta > Magnoliopsida > Boraginales > Hydrophyllaceae > Nemophila > Nemophila menziesii. The sequence continues at coordinate 142,296,659 of JARWIR010000001.1, read as the reverse complement.
AACATAAAAAATACTAAATTATTACATCACCAAAAATAAAAAACATGAAAATAAAATTAAATAAATTATTACAATCATAATTAAAATAAATCAAATAAATTATAAACTTAAAAAATTCCATAAATATTCCTATATATTTTTTTAAATTGCATAAAAGTCCTTATTTAATTTTTCTAAAATTGCATAAATATTCCTAAATATTTTTGTAAATTGCATAAAAGTCCCTAAAATCCATATTTAGTTTTTCTTAAATTTCATGAAAATCCCTATGTAGTTTTAAATTGCATAAAAGTCCAAATTTATTTTTCTAAAATTTCATGAAAGTCCTTATTCATTATTATAAAATTACATAAAGGTCCTTAAATATTTTTTTTAAATTGCATAAAGGTCCCTATATATTTTTTAACACATAACAAAGATTAAGAATTTGCATAAAGGTCCCTATATATTTTTTAACACATAACAAAGATTAATCTAACATTTTCTAAAAAACATAACAAAGATTAAAAAATTGCCAAAAAATCATCCTACTAAATTTTCAAACAAAAACCATGAATAACTTGTTTAAATTAACAAAAACCAATCCCTATTAACACTAATCATTCTCGGAATTAAGAATCAAGCATCAAAAAAAGGAAATTTTTTTAATTATATTTCACAAATTAATTTTTTCACCCATTTAACATCAATTTTTGGTTTAAAAAATTCATACAACACTCTAATTACACCCTACTAATTTCGGAATTACAAATAACATGTAATCATCAAATAAAAAAAAAAGACATGAAAATTAAAAATCAAAAATTGGTTGGAATACTAACCTTTTTGGATGAAATCGGAGCTGATTTGGTGTTGAATCCATGCCATATTGATTCGGAATGAAACACAAACAAAAAAAAAACTAATTAGAAATGTAAAAATAGAGGAAAAAATCTTAATTTAAGCTTGAAAATGGAATAGAATGAGATTTGGTGTTGGATTTGCTTACCTTTGATGAAGATTAGATGCTAGAATCGCCCCTTGGAGTGGCTGAAAATGGAATGGAATGAGCTCTCGTTTTTTAGAATTTTTGAAGAAGGAATGAAAGTGAAGAAAGGAGCTCTCGGTTTAGATATAGGGTTTTTTTTCTAGCGACTACTTGGTGTAGTCGCTAGAGACTAGAAAATAGTCGCTAGATAAGTCTTTAGCGACTAAAATGTAGTCGCTAGATAGCTAAGTGAAACGCGTGTCCTTTCGTGGGCGGGAAAATGGACCGCCATCGGTTTTGGGGAATTTATTTCGATGTCTAGCGACTACAATGTAGTCGCTAGTGCTCTAGAATCATTAGCGACTAGTTCATGTACATGAACTAGTCGCTATAAGTTAAATGTAGTCGCTAGAATTTTTTTTTTTTTTTTTTTTTTTACAAAAAAAACACTAAACACTATACAATTATCCAATATTTCAATTCAATACCAAATGATCATTTAAATTAAATTCAAAAATAAATTAAGTGTTTGTGGTCAAAGTTAAGTGTTTGTGGTCAAAGTTAAGTGTTTGTGGTCAAAGTTAAGTGTTTGTGGTCAAAGTTAAGTGTTTGTGGTCAAAGTTAAGTGTTCAGAGTCAAAGTTAAGTGTTTGTGGTCAAAGTTAAGTGTTTGTGGTCAAAGTTAAGTGTTTAGAGTCAAAGTTAAGTGTTTAGAGTCAAAGTTAAGTGTTTGTGGTCAAAGTTAAGTGTTTGTGGTCAAAGTTAAGTGTTTAGAGTCAAAGTTAAGTGTTTAGAGTCAAAGTTAAGTGTTTGTGGTCAAAGTTAAGTGTTTGTGGTCAAAGTTAAGTGTTTAGAGTCAAAGTTAAGTGTTTGTGGTCAAAGTTAAGTGTTTGTGGTCAAAGTTAAGTGTTTGTGGTCAAAGTTAAGTGTTTAGAGTCAAAGTTAAGTGTTTAGAGTCAAAGTTAAGTGTTTAGAGTCAAAGTTAAGTGTTTAGAGTCAAAGTTAAGTGTTTAGAGTCAAAGTTAAGTGTTTGTGGTCAAAGTTAAGTGTTTGTGGTCAAAGTTAAGTGTTTGTGGTCAAAGTTAAGTGTTTGTGGTCAAAGTTAAGTGTTTAGAGTCAAAGTTAAGTGTTTGTGGTCAAAGTTAAGTGTTTAGAGTCAAAGTTAAGTGTTTGTGGTCAAAGTTAAGTGTTTGTGGTCAAAGTTAAGTGTTCAGAGTCAAAGTTAAGTGTTTGTGGTCAAAGTTAAGTGTTTGTGGTCAAAGTTAAGTGTTTAGAGTCAAAGTTAAGTGTTTGTGGTCAAAGTTAAGTGTTTAGAGTCAAAGTTAAGTGTTTGTGGTCAAAGTTAAGTGTTTGTGGTCAAAGTTAAGTGTTTAGAGTCAAAGTTAAGTGTTTAGAGTCAAAGTTAAGTGTTTGTGGTCAAAGTTAAGTGTTTGTGGTCAAAGTTAAGTGTTTGTGGTCAAAGTTAAGTGTTTAGAGTCAAAGTTAAGTGTTTGTGGTCAAAGTTAAGTGTTTAGAGTCAAAGTTAAGTGTTTGTGGTCAAAGTTAAGTGTTTGTGGTCAAAGTTAAGTGTTTGTGGTCAAAGTTAAGTGTTTGTGGTCAAAGTTAAGTGTTTGTGGTCAAAGTTAAGTGTTTCTGGTCAAAGTTAAGTGTTTAGAGTCAAAGTTAAGTGTTTGTGGTCAAAGTTAAGTGTTTGTGGTCAAAGTTAAGTGTTTAGAGTCAAAGTTAAGTGTTTGTGGTCAAAGTTAAGTGTTTAGAGTCAAAGTTAAGTGTTTATGGTCAAAGTTAAGTGTTTAGAGTCAAAGTTAAGTGTTTGTGGTCAAAGTTAAGTGTTTGTGGTCAAAGTTAAGTGTTTAGAGTCAAATCACCCAATTATAAAAACGTTTACGTAAATAAAATGTTTTAATACAAATAAACCCAAAAAAAAAAAAACTCCTACTCAGAATCATATCCACTAACAACTATAGGTTCGCCATCACTATCAACCTCAATGGGTTCTTCCTCATCACCGTACTCATCCAAGGTGTCATCTTCAATGTCCTCGTTTTCATCAACAACCGTTTCAAAATTCAAAGCAACAAAAAAATGAGCAGGGTCAATCTCGATCTCCTCAGTGGATGCCAAGTTCACCGGATCGGAAATCGTCTCGGTATTCACTAAAGGGATATCGACACTCGTATCCCCACCAGTGGGCATTGACTCTGCACCCCATAACTCAGGACTCCATCCATGTCTATCATTGAGTTCCCAAACTACTTTCCAACCTTTTTGTGATTTCCTTAAACTAATCTCGTCTATGTAAAAAACTTTTTTTGCTTGAGTAGCTAAGATGTACGGCTCTGATTGCCAAAAAAAATTAGACGTGTTGACAAGAGTTACCCCATGCTCTTTCCTCGGTTTACTCGTTTTATACCAATTACACTCGAACAGCACAACAGAACAGTCATCGTCATATGTGATCTCTACAACCTTGACCAATTCACCGTAAAACGGTGTTCCATTGTAGATGGCGGATACCCCGTAATCTTGTGTCACCCTTGTTTCACCCTTTCCTTTAGTGACCCATTTAACACCATTCACAACACATGAATCGTACTTATAAACTGCACCATGAGACTTACTGGCCAATGAAATCATCTCACTTGTAGCGAATGCATCACCTTCTTTTTCCATTTCATAAACCTACAAGCATAAACAGTTATAACAATGTTTCCTAAAATAGAGTATTAATTTTGTATTTGAATGGATCTATACCTTATGCAGAAACCAGTCTCGGAAATTTTGCCGGTGTTTCCTAGCTTTTTCGTCTGGGGAACCCGATAACGTGGCTTTGTGTTCTCTGCACATTTGACGATCAACAATGAATTAACATTTATTAAATAAATTGAATAAACAATTAATAAATAAATTGAAACCTTACGTCATCAAATGTTGGATTTCATCGCAATTAAGGAGGATATACCAGTCGATTTGCTCCTTCTCGTTGTAATGCAAATTACCATACTCTTTTTTACCTATAGGAATACATTGGCTCTTAAATACGGACAAATCTTTAGGTTGAGCTTCGATATCGGGATATCTACCCGGATCATTAAACTTTGTTTTTTCTTCTTTAAGGTAACGCGATATGAATGTCAAAGTCTCCTCTACAACGTATCCCTCGGCGATTGAACCCTCTGGCCTAGCCGGGTTTCGTATGTACTCCTTTAATTTCTTTAGATACCGCTCAAACGGGTACATCCAACGCATCTGAACCGGTCCCCCTAACAAAGCCTCGTCGTATAAATGAATGACCAAGTGGATCATTATATCGAAAAACGCGGGAGGTAAAATCATCTCCAGTCTACACATAACTTCAATCACTTTCTTCTTCTCCTTTTCTAACTTTTTCCGACTCAGATTTTTATTACACACAACTCGAAACACGTTGGCTAGCCCGATAATCGCGTCACTTATCGCTTTGTCTTCGAAAAGCCCTGGGAGACTAGCCACGAATAGGTACTGCATCATCACGTGACAGTCGTGAGATTTCATTCCTATAATCTTGCCTAAGTCGCTTTGAACGTTATTTCTCAAACTCGATGCAAATCCATCGGGAAACTTCTGTGCCTTCAACCAATCAAGAAATACTTTCCTTTTTTCGGTGGTTAACGTATAATTAGCTCGAGGCATTACATTCTTACCATTTTTCTCTTGCAACCACAAATCTGGTCTGATCTTCATTTCCTCGAGATCAATTCTCGCTTTCACGTTGTCTTTGCTAAGTTTTCCATCAATACCTATTACTGTGCCAAGAAGAGCATCACACACGTTTTTCTCGCAATGCATAACGTCAATGTTATGTTTCAACAGGTTTTCGGACCAATAAGGTAAACGATAGAAGATACTCTTTTTCTTCCAATTGAATCGCCGATTAACATCTGGCTTCACGATCTTTCCCCCAAAGTCCTTGTGTTTCCCGGGAAACACAATGGGAAGGCCATCTAACTGTGTCTGAATATCGGCAGGTTTATATTTCCTCGGTGGTCGCCTTTCAGTGGGTTCCTTGTACAAAACTTTTTCTTCTCTGAAAGGATGTTTGATGGGTAACCAACGTCTGTGGTCGAAGTAAGCAACCCCTTTCTTCACGCTCAATGACGGAGTAGCATCCATGCATTCTGGACAAGCTTTATAACCTTGACCCGACCATCCCGAGGTGTATGTCCTAGCGGGAAAATCGTTAGTCGTAGACAACAAACAAACCTTCATAGTAAACTCTTCCTTCTTGTGGGCATCATAAGTAATAATCCCTTTACCCCACAACTCGTCCAACTCATCTATAACAGGACGAAGAAAGACGTCCATGTCCTTGCCGGGTGAACGGGGTCCCGGAATCAACAAACAAAGCTGGAATGTCGTCTCCTTCATACACTCCCACGGTGGTAAGTTGTAGACGGTCAATATAACCGGCCACATGCTGTAAGAGTTGTTTTGCATGGAGAATGGGCAAAAGCCATCGATACCCAAACCCAAGAAGACGTTCCGAGGTTCACTAGCAAACTCGGGATGTAACTGAACGAATCTCTTCCAACTATCTCCGTCAACTGGATGACGCAACAAATCTGGATCTGTATTCTTCCCTGTTTGGTGCCAGATCATATTTTCGGCAGTGTGCCTCGAAGCGTAAAGTCGCTGCAGCCTAGGGGCAATCGGGAAATATCTGAGTTTCTTATGCGCTACTTTCAGACCCTTCTTCGGGTCCCATCTGGATTCATTACATACTGGACACTTTTCAAGGGAAGCATTTTCCTTGTAAAACAAAGCACAATCGTTCACGCAAACATCGATGGTCTCGTAACCCATACCTAAATTTTTTAACTTCTTGTTGCACGCCTCGTATGAATCGGGCAACGTATGAGGTTTGGGCAACACACGGCATAATAGCTGAAGCAACTCGGTGAAAGACGTGTTAGACCACTTGTTCTTGACCTTCACGTGCATTAGCTTCGCAATGAAATTTAATGAACTCATGACATCACAACCAGGGTATAACTCGGTCTCTAAATCGGAAAACATCTTTTCGAATTTGTCACGAGCTGTACTGTTCGAGTCTGTGATCTCGGTGTCACCAGAATGACCACCAACCTCGTAATTAGGTCTCAAATCATCGTATACATCCAACATTTCATTTTCTTCATATCGAGTCTCGAGAATATCCTCGGGCTCACCATGCTTTGTCCAAATATCATACGTCTCCAAAAACCCATGCACTAATAGATGTGACCTAACTTTCTCAACCGTATACCTACGATAATTCGAACACTGATTACACGGACAATAAATTGTGTCTTCACCAGGAGGTCTATTTTTTTCAGCAAAAGCAAGGAATGGTTCTATCCCCTTAATGAATTCACGCGAAACTTTATGAGCCGTACCAATCCAACTCTTATCAATACCAGAAGCCATAGTCAACTATTACAATATGAAAGAATACAACATAAATAAAATGAAAAAAAAAATTATTACATCACCAAATAAATACATAAAAATAAAACGAGAAAAAATTATTACATCACCGATTACATAAATGAATAAAAAAAAAATTATTACATCACCAATTAAATAAATAAATATGAAATGAAAAAAATTATTACATCACCGATTAAATAAATAAATATAAAATTAAAAGCACACGAAATATCACATCACCAAATAAATGCATAAATATAACATTAAAAGCATACAAAATATAGCAACATACAATAATATATCATACAAATATTTATATATATATATATATATTTATATATATATATATATATATATTTTTATATATATATAAATATATATATATAAATATATATATATAAAAATATATATATATATATATTTAAAAATATATATATATATATACATAAAAATATATATACTTAATATAATTATTTATAATTCACATGAAATTAATAAATGAGTATAGATATATACACAATGATATTATATATTTAGCATTAACTATAGAATTGTAATCAATTAAGGAAAGGATGAAAAAGACACATACTTTTGGGCAAATTCGGAAGGGAAAATTGATAATTGAGGCGGCCCCACGTTGATGTTTGACCCGGGAAAGCTTGCCCACGTGTTGAAATACCTAATAAGTGATACTATTTAACATTTACAACACAATTGAATGAAAGTAAAAGATATATTGAAAGAGTTTTATGGAACAAAAAATACCTACTTTTGGCAAGTTTGGAAATAAAAATTGATAATTGATGCGGTCCCACTTGATGATTGAACCGGGAAAGCTTTTCAAAGTGTTGGAATAATTTTTAATGATGAATTGTGGAAAAAAATTGGGAGAGATTTGAGAGAAAGAAAGAGAAATTATATAATAATGGTGTATTGGGTAAAGCAATTCGCAATTTATTGCTGGAAAAGACGCTACACTACTCGCGACTACATAAGTAGTCGCCAAAAGTTCACTTGTAGTCGTTATAAATGAGTACTAACGACTACATGAAGTAGTCGTTAAATGATTAACCCACTAGCGACTACACGTTGGCGGTTGGAAAATAATTAAAAAATACTAAATACCATTATCGACTACTTAATACGTATTAACGACTACAGCATGTAGTCGAAAAAATCAAACATTGTTAACGACTACTTGGTAGTCGCGAAAAATACCATGTAGTCGTTAGAGATTTGTAGTCGCGAATGCTCCTATCTTTAGCGACTACATCAAGTAGTCGCGAGAAATTTAGTCGCTAGAGGCTAATGCGGGAGTAGTGTATATTAGAGCCTGAAGTGGACCAGTTTTACAGTCAAACAAAAGAATTTCATATCTACAATCTAATAATTTCTACATTCTAAATAAGATCGTTGGACAACAAAGGATTTATATAGAATCTCAGTCATTGTACTACTCAAATGGGATGATAAAAAATAAGACCAAGACGCATCCTAAAATATCAAATAAGCTAAATAGAATTCTCAATTTATGACTATGACATAGATTTGTATCATAAAAGCAAAATTACATTGACTTAAGTCTCCTATATCTATGAAATATGACTATTTTTTATTATTTCCATTACAGACAAAAAAACACCAAGAAGATAGGAAACTCTAATTGAATTGCCTTAGATTAAAATAATACGTGGTTTAATAATATACAGAATCAAAATGATCAACTTTAGTAAAAAAGTTCTAGTAATAGAGGAATTACATAAATTGTACTATTCGTCCTTATGAAAGATTAGATTAGTTCAAGGTAAAAGAAAATATTAAAGATAGACAACAAACGAATTTCATATCTACAATCTAATAATTTCTACATTATAAGATCGTTGGACAACAAAAAATATATAAGAACTAAAACAATTGAGAAATTATACTTTTAAGTAAAAAAAACCTTCGTGATTCAATGAGATATTTCCTAGTTCTTTTTGGATTAATCTTTAGAGTGTAAACCTTTGTGAATTTTGAATGAGATATTTGGTAGTTCTTCCTGGATTAATCTTTAGTGTGTAGCGTAAGTTTTCTTTTGAATGAGATATTTAGTAGTTCCTGGATTATTAGTGGGATGTATTATGGTTAGAATACATGTGGCAAAATCCAGATGATTTTAGATACCATATATTTTTGCTGTAAGAAAATCTGGACCGTTCTTTGACTTTCGACTTGTCCCATATAATATAGATTCCCTTCAAATGCATTAATACAAATGATGAAGAATTTACCGTAAGCAATTGGGCTAGTAAAATTATAACTGATGAGCCCATTATATAATGTTTGTCTCCCTTGCCACTATACTCGGGTCAAGCCCATTGTAGAAGCAGCGAATGTATTAATTTCGACAAGAGAGACGGAGAGAGATGGAAGAAGAGAGACGGAGAGAGATGGAAAAAGAAAAGAGACGGAGAGAGATTGAAGACGATAGAAAGAGTGAGATGGATCCAGTTGCAATTTATCTAAATCAATTTCGATACAATGATAATAAGGATCCAAGTACACGTACACAAGAGTATTTAGATGGGAAAATTTCACCACCTGTACTTTTTGACGATCAGTTCGATCTAGAACGTGTGGTAACACCCTTGGATCCCTGTCTCCATGATAACGATGATGATTATCTGGAGACTCCTGAGGGCAGAGAGGAAATCTCTAATCTCGCCAAATTTGCTATTGATGAACATAACAAATCAATTCAACAGGTAATATATATATATATATATCTTTTTTGTTAATGAATTAATAATTAAATATACATATTATAGTCAGGAAAAAAGTATGTGTTTGAAGATGTTTTGTCTGTGACTTGGAACCTTGCTGAAGGGTTCCAACACACCATCACTTTTACAGCCATGGAAATAGATAATAATGGAGGAGAGCCTAAACTTAGAACTATCGAGGCTGAAGTGGATGATAAGGAGAGGGTCGATTATTCTCTCGAGTATTTTAAGGTTATTATTATTATTATTTATATAGTCTTTAGTCTCTATGGAATGATCCTGAATTCTAACTAATAGTTTTTTATTATTCTAGGTAATGTCTGATTCAGATCCTGAAGGCGAAGAGGATAAAATCACCGTTCAGCCATAACTCCCTTAACATGGTATCTTATGAAGAAGAATAAGGTGTTTATTAAAACATTAGTTGCATGTAATGTGGCGAGTTTTTCTTGTTTAACAAGTATATGATATGGTTATTGATGAGTTAATATAACATGGTCTGTCGGAAGGTTGCTAATGATAAATATATGTATGTGATGCTCTTCTGTCCCAAAAAAGAAAATCTATGTGATGCTCTCAGTCAGTGGCCTTTGTTTACTGTATATGAGTTTTTAGGGGTACTGAAAAGTTTTTTTCATTAATAATATAAGCAAAATACAATTATTTATAACCTGATGAGTCAGCTACTCACACGATGCACATGGAAAGTGGACTGACCAGGCTCTTTGGCCATGAAGTCCAGCAGCAAACTTGGAGGCTTGATCCAATAAATCAATTGCACCAGGCGGATACTACTCCTTGCACGTGGCTGCAGAATTGCACCAGGGAAATAATATGAGTCTGTTTGGGTACTGTATCAGATTGGTGGGCCAGAGTATTGTCCAGCAAGTCAGTTGTGGGGGACATCGAGGTGAAGTACATTGTTGCGGCTTTTGTCTGGTACGTTTGGATGAATTGAAATAGACGAATATACGATCTATTAGCGAAAAAGAGAAATGTTAGCGAGTTAAAAGCAATAATAAAAATTGCAGCAAGTGATTATATAAGGGCTTGGAGTGTTGAACGGGATGGCGGGCTAATCATATCGGCCAAGAGTATGCTAGTCAAATGGGTCAAACCGACGTACGGAGTTAAATTAAATGTGGACGGATCTTATGACGCGACTAAATCCTTAGCGGGAGTAGGAGAACCTTTTCAAAATTATAGTGGTGAATATTTGGGAGGGTTTGCAGGTAATTATATTGTGCGGACACCTTTTGAAGCGGAGTTTCTCGCCTTTACAATCCAGGCTGAACATGGTGGTACATCGAGGGTACACGTCTATCAGCATCAAAACTGACCCGAGTGAGTTGCACACGCTAGTACTAACTTAAGAGGAGTTTCGGATGCGATAATAGATGTTTGTCGAGATATTTTAGCATCTACTGAGCGATTTGAGATGGTTTGGAGTTTTTGTGAATCAAATAAATGTGTGGATTGGTTGGCGAAATTAGGCACGAGTAGCATGGAGGGTCCTACTCCATATAGAGACCCTCTGAAAGGGCTGTGGCGGTTGCTAGCACGAGATCGTTACGGCTGGGCTGTACCTAGAGTGCACATAGTTTGTCAATAATTTTTTAAGGAGTTTTCTTTCATATCTATTAGGCCTCTTTTTGTAAAAAAAAAATTAAATTTTTTATCTTATAAGTCTTAAATAAAAAATAATTATATAAAATTTTATTTTATTTTCCGATTTGCTCTTCTTACTTTTATACCTTTTACAATTTTTTTAAATTATTTTTTATCTTAATTTTTAGACTTTATTTATATATTGTATGGGTACATAATACCCATGTCGTTGTGCCTCTTTGTCTATAACATTTTTCGATGGGTACGTATCTATCTTGTTTTCTGATTGTTTATTAAGTTATTTTTCATATAATTGCATTATAAGTCACTATTAGCTTCGGGTATGAACGGATTTGAATTTTGTCTATGTCAAAGTCTTACATATCCAATTCGAAAAACAAACTATCCTCCGGCAGTTGTGTCAAGGTCCCATGGTTGTTCCCAAGTGTATATCCAATTAGCCCGTAACCAAGTAGAAAACCATCTCCCGCAGTTGTTCCAAACGGATTTTTACTGCAATTAAAACAAAAGACAATTAAGAAAATCCCTTCACTCGCACGGAAACAAAAAAAATTCCCCAAGTAGCCTTCCCCAAATAGGCATAGCCGATTAGAAGACATCTCCAGCAGGCAGAAGCTACAAAAACAATAAAATAAAACCAAAATAAAAAATATAAAAGAAATCAAATCATAATTAATTACATAGAAGATAAATCCATATACAACCTAATATCACTTTAGTAATCGACAATCTCGAATATAATAGCAAAGCACACACAATACTTAGAATTGCGATAACTAATATTCAACACTCATATTTAATGCCTCTGTACAAGACCCTTAGTACCATTCCTACTCCTGCCATCTACGACCCCCTGGGCAACATATAGGCCCCACCGCACACCACACCCGTAGTGTATCTTTCCACCTATGACACAACACAACACGTCCACGACTTAATATTGTCGGTATATCACGTCCTTGACAATTTACCCCTCTGATAAGTGTAACTCTATAGATCTCATTACAAATACTTGGCCTAGCACGCCAACATATGTACAATTCACAATATATCTCATATCCCACTATATATTAATATATCAATTTGTAAATATTATCTAAACTAGGCAAATGTTAATAAGCATATATGACAGAGCACAAAAAGTCATGCTCGTCATCATAATCAGCCTGGGGAAACAATCCAAGGCCAAAATCACACCAAATGAATGTGTATGTATATGCAAAAGAATTGGAGTGATCGAAGTAGGTAAACTAAATACTGAAAAGTGTTAATAACAGTGTATCTTGTTCATGATCACTATCAAAGAACTTTATCTTCACTAGTCTAAGGATCTGACCATGAGCTAGCTTGAGTGATCTCACCCAAAGACATGCTTGATTCTCTGAGCCTTCTTAAAACTAGACACTGTGTCAAAACCACAAGGAGGTGTGTTCCTGATGACACTTCCGCGCTCAACGTAAGCATTTTTTCTATTGTGTATTAATTAACCCAAGAAGCTATGGAGACTAAGCCAACTTTATAATAACCACAACCATTTTTAGAGAGACAGACAGAGAGAGGGATAGGGAGAGATTACGAGGTACTTGTATTATGTCGATTATGTTGTGGAAAGAGGTATTTTTTACTTGCTGAATAGGCGCAGGAGATGCTATTGCGAGGCACGGTATACCTCGAATATTAATGTGTAGGATAAGACAGAAGGGAACTCTACCAATTTGAAGTGGTCATTATATGTTGTGATGCTTTTCCCTTGGATACTTAGAGTATCTACCGAGGAGTGTCATTCCAATTCTTTGGGCAATTATGCTCTTCCTTCGATTTATAACGTTGTATCCTCGGTTAGGGTCGTCGGGTTCTATTTGAGCTAGGCCAAGTATCGTTGTTATACTTTGCTTTATCGACATAACAACACTCAACAAAAAGAAGGAAGATCGATTTACCCCGCTCGGTTCTTTTTAAATACTGTTCTACCATAAATTTGATTAATCAAGATATATGAAGGGAAGTTTAGTTTTGTGTTTCATGGTTCTTGACCTTCTCCATTTCATTTTATTTCTTTTTATAGTAAAATAAATACATTATTACTGAGGCTACTCATGCTTTACACGTATTAGACCCCCTTTGTTTGTTTTAAATGTTGTAATAACAGACACGTTGCACACTCAAGACTATACATAACTCTTTTTATTCTATTTATTTTTTTGTCTTGTTTTTATTCCCATCTTTATGGTAATAAGAAGAATTATGCTTTGTCATTCAAGTGTAATAATTAGGGGAGAGTACAAGTTGGTATTACCTGTTTTGAGGCTAGAGTAACCCAAAGGTAATAATCTCGGTTAAGGAATTACCAGGGTAACCCGAGAGTAGGGTAAAAAAAAATCTTACCCTTGGGTTAATCCCGGTTAACCTCCGGGTTACCCTATTGGTAAACCTTGGTCAGACTTTTCGTAACACGTGAAAAATTATAGAAAAGTGACTAAAAATTTGGAAAATCTTAAATAGTCATCATTAAATATCAAATTCGCAAATTTATATTACAAACTAAGAAAAAGAAAGTTACAAATCTGATATAACAAACGAAGAAGAACATTACAAATTGGATAGTTAGATACTGTGAGAATCGAATAGTTCTAAATAAGACACAAAATCTTGTATATTACATAATTTTCTCAAAAACTAGTCAAAAAATAGATATCCTTTTAACTTCAAAAGCCTAGGTTGATCGGGGACTTGGTAGTTGTCTCGATGCTCCTTAAGTTATTTCTTAGGTGAATAAAGAACATGTTCAGCCCTATACATTTGCATTGGGACACACAATATGATAAGTTCATAAGTTATTTAGAATGGTATGGTCTCAGAAACTCAGATTCATCATCGACGCAAAAAAAATTAGGGACTAAAATATAAAATCTTACTAAACAAAACCCCCGAGAAGTGTTACTTCTTTTATAATATCATCACAACCCTTGGGTTTACATTATAAAATATCATTAGCCTCAGTGAGGGTTATATTATAAATCGATAATCTCGGCAACCCATCTCAACAATATATTAGTGTTTCGAACAAGATGACAGCTACATTTGGCAACTAAAATCCATATTTTGTTAAATAAATATGTAATGGAATTGCTTACCCGGATTTCGTGATCATTTCTCTTGTAATTCATCAAATAGTTTGGGCTGAGTTTATGGAATTTATGTCCAAAATCCATATCAGAAGTAACAAGTAAGTGTAAGTGAATCAGTAATTAAGTAAAATAATAAATTTAAGATATATTTTTAGTAAAATGAACCAAATTTGGTCTCGGTTTCCTCAACGTCATCCTTGGCAGCTCGTAATGAGATAGGGATCAAGTCACGAAACCAATTTTGCATGCACACAAGGGCCTCTAATGCATAAGATAATATAATAAATAAAGGATGATGAAGAGGTAAATTGCCTCTGTGAAAAAGGTGGGATGTCGACATATCCGAACCACCTAACATATATAGGCAACAAGATCTGAAATAAAGCAAAATCCTCAGCAATATAGTCATCACGACCAGCCAAATCACGGTCATATATTGACGTTTCCAACCTTGATTTATGCATACATTTAATGCATGGCATAAGAACTACCTACCAAACCAAAAAAATTAATGATTGACCATGGTTAAAGACCAAATCAACAAAGAGTTAGTGCTTTAATCATATAATAGATTATTATAGGGGTTGTTCATGATTTGATTGAGAAGAAAGGTTAAGTTTTTTTTCCCTAACATTTTGTAATAAAATAATTGCATGATAAACGTATCTGGAAAAATAATTGTGGAACTAACGTGCCTTTACCAGGTTATTAATTAATTTTTTTGTCGGTCAAAGATTAGTTACTAATCAGAGTGAGGCGCTTCCTGAAGGAGCGCCTTTAAGGAAAATTGTTCAATAGGCTCCTGTAATGATTATATTTCACTATAAATCCCTAAAATATTTAATTGTACTTTATGACCCAAAAATTATTTTATTGCATGTTGGTCCCTTTAAATTATGTTACAGGACGAAACAATGGTCAGACCAAGTCTAGTAGACTAAAATGTGCTTATTCGTCAATGATGGCATCAGAGTTAAAAAAATTGGAAAGGCGATGTAAGTCATTCGTCATATTTTTTCAATGTTTTGTTTATTCTAAATTTACAATTAAACCGATATTTGGTTGTGAAAAGGACAATTACGAAGTTTCGACTATCGTATCGACTTTATGGCCGTCCGATGCGTTAATCCTGCCATTTCTCGAAGAAGCTGGTTTACCCAAAGTTGTTACCGATCAAACCTTGTGCACCTTTTTGGTAGAAAGGTGGAGGCGAGAGACCGATACATTTCACTTGCCGGTCTGTGAGATGACGGTGACATTACAGGATGTCGTCATAATCATAGGGTTACACATTGATGGCGAACTTGTTCTATGCAATGGCGAAATTATATGGACCTACATACGGAGTGTATGCGACTACTTGGCAGAAGCCATGTACCTATAGTTAATGGATTTTCAGTACAGCGTGGGACGAAAAATGTTTTGTCGTTGGGGTGGCTTAAGACTTGTTTTGGCGATAGTAAGTTTTCTTTTAATTTAAATATGTCTTTCGTATATTTAATTATTTTTATTGTTTTTCCCCTTTAGCACACCCGGCTGCAAATGTCGATCCCGAGACATTGCGGCAATTTATTAGGGGATACATTTTGTTTGTCATTGGCGGTTATCTCCTCCCAATTGCAAAGAATACTGAAGTGTCTGCCATATATCTTTGTTTTCTAGAAAATTTTGAGGTTACGGGTACTTATAGTTGGGGTTTGGATGTTTTGGCGCATTTGTATAGTGCGTTGTGTCATTGTGTCGAACGTGCAAGCACTACCTATTTATCGAGATTTGTTCCACTCCTACATGTATTTCTTTTTTAACTCTTTTTTTTGGTTGCTAAGTTTTTAGGCCCTAATTATGAATATTTTGAAACAGATTTGGTGTTGGGAGCATTTACATTTGCGACCAACAATAAGAAGTATTGATTTGTTGTTGCTCATGAATTCCCCCGTGTTTGCTTTGTAAGTAAAAGTATATTTTTTTTTATTGTTATTAAACACTTTTTTATAATTATAGTAATGAATTATGGTTGTAGTTGGAAGGGGTCAAAGTCTTGGAAACATATATCCATAAATGTTCTTTCATTCTTCTGGGATGAGTAGGATCAATTGGAACCGAGACATGTAACGGTATTCTATGTATTCGCTTTCACCAATTTAGTTTTTACCTTTTAATGTAGCATTCTTGTGGTTTGTAGGTTAATTGGACACCATATGATTCTAGGCGACTAACTAATGAGGCGTCAATTTGCATGGAGGGCGTAGACCTTTATATGAGTATGGTACCTTTTATTCACTTTGCTAAAGTAGAGTGGTACCGGCCGAAAAGGGTTTTGAGACAATTTTGCTATGTTCAACATATACCGCGGGTGATTAGGGAAACTAATGACGCTACACATGAGACTACAAATAGGAGAGGACTACACATGGAAGCCCTAAATGCACAAAACACCATATTGAAAGTTGCTTTGTTGTCGATTATTGACTTGTATTCAAACTCGACAATGGAACCCGGGTTTTTGTTAAACAACGCACCAAAAAGTCTCGGTAATGAGGTAAACGCGGCCTCACGGGTTCCAAATAATTCTTCAAGAATTTTTTGCTTAGCACCCACGCCTTCCCATACGAAATATGGTGTCCAGTTTCCGAATGTATCAATGATTGAATCGATGCAATTTTGGTGTCTATGTCACTAAACACCATGTGTATTCACTCTTGACACGAAAGTGGAAGTGAGCTTGTCGGTGATTTTTTAAAAGAATTCCGGCTAGACAAGTATGTATCCCTAGTTTTCTAATCTCCCACACTTTACTAATTGAAATAAATTCCCCACGAAGATGCCACTTACACCCATCTTAAACATATACACATTTACGTGTCACCAATGTACTTGTGGTCCGATCGGTCTTATATTCTTTACCGTTCTTAATATGCCACATATCCACCTACATCAAAAGATCTTCTTTCGATGCATACAACGCATTTAACATAAGCTCCTCTCGTAACCCGAATGAATTTGGTTGACTTGTTGCCATATCAACCGTATTAATATCTCTAAAATGACGCATACCAAAATCTACATATAAATTATCATTGTCCGAACTAGTAACACTAAGATTTGGGCCTTCCTCTTCTTCATCGTGTAGAAAAGAATCACTATCACGATCACTTAATCTGTCACTGACACTGTCACTACCACTATCACGAACCGTATCACGCATAGTCAAATGAGCGGTAGATGCAAAAGTTGACTCAGTCGCACGTTGTTTACCCTTTTCACGTCGATAATCAACCGAATTTTTTTCTCTTTACCATCGACATAAAACTCAACACAATAATAGTGCCCGTTCTTTACACCATTAATCATGGAATTAAGCATTTAATCTTTTATAACTAAAACATGATAACGTGGAGGATTCGAGGAAATGAGACAACGCCAAAGTATATGAAATCTAACCTCTCTTTCGATCCAATTACAATTTGCGCATATCTTATGTTTAAGTTCCCAAAAAGTGTATTTTCCTTTGTCGTAAACATACCACTTTATCCACCGATATAATCTACCGCACCATTACTACCAATCGAATTCTTCCACCATAATGATATAACCAATTAAATTCCATATTATCAAACCTAATATAAAAAATTTAATTCAATAATTAACCATAAGTTTCAAAAAAATAATTATTATTCCAAACAATTTAAACTTCAATAACAAAATGCTAACATTTATTAATTATACCAACATGCATTAGATATACAAGAATTGATAAAAAAGCTACTAATTATATCACATTTATACAAAAAATAAAACAAATAAAAAGATAAACATATATTAGAATTGAAATAAATAGTAGTTGTAATAGATAAAATGATTACCTTTTTAGAGGATTAAGGTGAATTTAGTGAGTTGTTGATTATTTGGTTTGATTTTTTTGATTTTTGGAGAACAAGAAGGAAAAAAATGGTGGAAAAGATGGGTTAGGGTTTCATTTCCGGTGGGGGGGTATTTATATTGAAATGTAGGCGCTCTCCGGGGGAGTGCCTCATAACTCGTAAAAATAATTAAGAGAGGCGGTTCTTGGAAGAGCGCTTCGCTAATTCGTTATTTAAAAATTAAGATGGAGGCACTCTTCGGAGGAGCGCCTACATGTTAGTTCCACAATTATTTTTTCAAACACGTTTATCATGCAATTATTTAATTACAAAATGTTAGAAATAAAAAAATAACTCAGAAATGTTAGAAATGTGGGCCAGCCTTTAGATACGTATAGGGATGGCAACGGATCGGTTTTTTGTAAAAATTCCAAAAACCATAACCATAACCGTTTTTGTAAATAAAAACCACATCCTAACGGTTTTAACCATCGTTACATTTTTCAAAACCATAACCGTATTATTCGGTTTCGGATTTTAAAACGGTTTTGCGGTTTTTAACCACATTCAAATGATAATTTAATAAATGGATTAAATTTCATAAACCACACATATAAACGAAAACTTCAAGGTTTATAAAAAATTGTGTTGGTATTTGATTATATTGAATATTATTATTTAATTGGTTAAATCTAGTATTTTGATTTTACTTTTAGAATTTCAGTATATCTAATTTAACCTAAATTATTATAAAATTTGAGAATATATATGATAATAAACGGTTTTCGGTTTTTCGGTTTCATTTTTATTAAAAATCATAACCTAACGATTTTAACCATCGGTTACACTTTTCAAAACCATAACCTAATGGTTTTAACCACAGTTAAATAATTCGGTTTTCAATCGGTTCGGTTATCATCGGTTTCGGTTTTAACCGTAACCATTGCCATCCCTAGATACGTAATACGCGTAAAAGAGTATAGGGTTAGGGTGTAACAAAGTCCAATATTTTAGTTAATAACAATTAGATCACATAATTTTCTTTAATTACTCAAGAAACCCCCGTTTTTTTAACTTCTAACAAGATCCACAAAACTTTTTAATATGATCTAAAAGATTTTAAATCACGGGTAATAGCAAATATCCGGATATCACAGATCCCAAACCCTCTTCATCGTAAACCTCATCCTCTAACACAAAATCAAAATCATGATCATAATCTTCCGTGAGTACAAGAGCTAGAGTAATATTTTGCTTGTTCATTTTCACTAACATCCTCACTTTTATAAGCTGGAGTATCATTTTGATACACCATCATCCTTATAGCAATTCTGTAACCTTTGGCATGTAATTAGAAGAGATATAATGATTCATGAGTTTCGTTCCTTCTTCTCTCTAGGCTTCTCTCCTTCTTCTTCTTCATAACATGCCTAACACTTTAGGACAATCTCATTTTGCCACTTCCCATATATATATGTGTGATCTGAATCCAACATTCATATAAATGTGGATGGGAAAGAAAAATCTAGGGTAACGTATGTTGGGCCAATAGAAAAATAAAAGAATTGGTGAGGCCCATTATAGAACGTTTGTCTCCCTTGCAAACTACACTCAAGTCAAGCCCATTATAGAAGAAGCGAAGGTACTCATATAAAAATTAGGTTTTGATTTGGTTTTTGTGGGTGAGAGACAAGACTCAAGAGAGAGGGAGAAAGATGGAAGATAAAAAGAGACGGATAGAGATCGACGAGGAGAATCAGAGAAAGATGGAAGAAGAGAGACAGAGAGAGTTGGAAGAAGAAAAGCCTGATCAACTTGAACTTTATTTTATGAGAAAATATGGATTCAATGATAACATCGATCCCTGTCTCGATGATGATGATGATGATGATGATGATGATGATGATGATAACAGTGATGATGATAACTGTGATTATTATCTGGAAGATCCTGAGGGAAGAGAGGATATCTCTAATCTCGCCAAATTTGCTATTAATGAACATAACAAATCAATTGAAGAGGTAATTTATTTTCTATATTTTTTAAATTTATTTTTGAATGAATGAATAATTAAATTTATATATTATTATAGTCAGGAATAAAGTATGTGTTTGAAGATATCTTGTCTGTGACTTGGAGGCTTGCTGCAGGGTACCAACACTACATGACTTTTTCAGCCATGGAAATTGATAATAAAGGAGGAGACCCTAAACTTAGAACAATCAAGGCTGGAGTGTTTGATAAGGAGAGAGTTGATTATACTCTCAAGTATTTCCATGTAAACATTTATTCTTATTTATATTATAGTATTTAATCTCTATGTATGAATTTGTTCTAACTAATAGTTTAATTCTAGGTAATATCCGATTCAGACCCTGAAGAGGTGAGGAGGATAAAATCACCCTTCTGCCATGAATGAATTGAAGGAAAGGAAAGGAAAGTGAAGACTGGTATCAAAATTAGAACCAGATTAATTAGCTTATTTCATATTTAACTAAGAAAGTATTGTATATGAATAATGATAAGGTTGCTAATGAGCTTTTATTTGTTATATTAGACTTCTTCTTTGTGATTCTTGTCTCTGAAAATTGAATTTTTTAGGGATAGTGTTTGTAATTCATTATATTTTCTAGATATTCTTAATTATTTACTGAAACGAATATAAGTATAGTTTTGAAGTTTGAATTAGATTAGAGTGAGGAAGAATCAGAAGCCACAAGATTGATGTAGAAATATAACAAAAAATGAGATTTTTGTGAATTCTTGTGCTTCTCTCTCCTAAAAACGCTCTCTCCTCTCTCTTCTTCTTGAACACGATTTCTTCGCCGAAAATCTTAGATCTACTCTAGATAATCATCACAGCGGGTGTTGAATCTCGCGTGTGATTTCTTTGCTTCACGTCTCCTTGATCCTCCATCTTGGAATGGGGGTTTCGTCAGATGGGGATTTAAGGTTACGAATAGGGTTTACCTTTTTCATTTTGGGGAAGAACAAATCAAATCGGGAAGGAAGGAAAACCACTGAACTAGCCTTAACCTGCAATGAAAGTGTGGAAATCGAAATTAATGATGGGGTTTTTCGAATAAAGAAGGAGCCGTCGATTAAACTCTTCGAAGCTAGTTTCGCTACTAACCAAATCTCATCTTGTCCCGAGGTAAAGAAGAAATTTAATTATTTTCTTTTTTTCGTTGGTTTTTCTTTCTATGCAGAGATTAAAAAGGCAAAAGCTAAAGTTACAAGGGGGAAGCGAAGCGACGGATACTGGCGTGTTACATTTAAACGTTATAATTGGTTTATCAGAGGTAGTCATCATAATTTGATAGTTCCAAAACCAATTATGGAAATAGGTAATAATGAAAGCAGAGTTAATAGAAGAGGTAACAACAGCTTAGGACTCTCCACTACACAAATTTCTCGAAGTAACAAACCAGCATCTTTAAGCGTGGCTAAGAAATTGATTGAAGCTGTCTCTACATCCTGCCTATATATACTTCTTATGGTGGACTGGTTATCCACACTCTTTAATCCCTCTCTTACACTGTTTCCTTACTACTTCCCCATTTCTTTCCCTTATCATTTCTATCAACCCCTTTTCTACACTTACGCTTCTCACTTCGTTATTTTCTACTGCTGTGTCGTGTTATTGTTTACTTTTAGTACAGGTCTTCTTATGGCAACTAGGGAGCATCACGCTTTACCCATCATTCCCCTCAATGATCACAAAGCTCGTAAACTTGGGGTAATCAACATTGGATTGAAGGCTAGGCTATCTGAGAGTATGAAGGAGGAAAAAGCAATACTCATCAGAGCAATAGGGGATTCTCCTATATATGCGGTTCAACTCAGAAAACTAATTGAGGACAGATGGGGTATACAAGGGCACTACAGATTATCAGATGTCAAAAACAATATGTTCAAGCTCGAGATTTTTAATGATAAAGAATTCAAGCGAGTATGGGAAATGAGACCAGGGTTGTATCAAAAACTTCACTTAAGCATGACCATGTGGCCTCTAGTGGTTGAATTCAAAGATCTGGTGACAGATTACTCGTCAATATGGGTTCAAGTAAGAGGACTTGCTTTCAAACAGAATAATCTCGACACAGTAAAGGCACTTGAGGTATGTTTCATCAGAATTGAAGCTGTGGATTTCCCTACTGCACAGAACTGTGACGTAAAAGTTTTAAGATTTCGCGCAAGGATCAATACCAAATACCCCCTTCCCCCTGGAGCTTATTTGTATCAAGAGGAAGGTCCAGCTTGGGTAGTCTTTCAATATGAAAATACGGGACTGTTATGTTTTAGATGTGGTAAAATAGGACATCAATATGGCGACTGTCCATTGAAAACCATCAAACAAGTGGAGGATATAGATGAACGCAGAAAAGTGTCTTGGAGCATAGATAATGTCGCAAAGTTTCCCCCTTTTAATCCTATTTATGGCCTTCATATTAAAAATAACGGGGAGTTTACTAACTACTTTTATAATGATAAAAACATTAAAGATGCAGGTACGAGCTACAAGAGTAATAACCCTATTCGAAGTCTACAAATTCATGAAGAAGAAGGTGATATCCTTAGTAAATTCAATTACACTAAGAAAGGAAACACAAGCAAAGTGGAAAACCAAAGATATAATGAGGAAGAGAAGGACAAAGAAGAACAAGAGTGGGAGAACTGGAATAAACAAATTCACGATCTTCGCAATGAACTACATGAGTCATCTTTAAAAATGGAGGCTTTTAAAAGGACCCGAGGAATCAATGAAGAAGGTGATGAAGGAAATGAAGGTAATATCCGCGCTGCTCTCATGGCTTTTGAAGAGGAAATGAGGAAAATAAAAGGAAAATATATTGCTAACTCTAGCAATACTTCTAATCAAAACATGGATACCTCTTCAAATACTCAACAAACAGTAAAGAGACGAAGAGAAGCTAGAGGAATTCGAATTGAAACTGGACAAGGGGAGGTTAATTCAAAGATGGCTGGGAATTTCAAAAAGCTTAGAGTAGTTGACCACATTGAGGACTTCGTCAACAACAATCAATTTAGTATTCTGGAGAATGAGAAAGAGGAAGAAGAGAGAAATAACATCCCTAAAGGAAAAGGCAAGGAAATGAGGAGTGTTTCAAAAGTTAATGATGAAGAAGATTCGCAATTTGAACCTGAAGAGGAGGAAGAGGGTAATTTTGAAAGCAGCGAAAACTACTTTGAGAAGGATTATGAAGGGGGAGGGGAAGATCATGACATGAATTTCCAGTATGCAGATGCATTTGAGGAGGAGGAGGAGGTCTTTGAGATCAAGAATGGAGGCGGCAACTCCAAAAAAGCCGCAAAGGATAAGTGACGACCCTTTTCTGGAATGTCCAGGGTCTTCGAGCGCCCTTGACATTGACTAAAGCTAGCTCGTTGGTGGCACAATATAGACCTAGTGTGGTGGCTTTTTGCGAAACGATGTTGAGAGAAGTGGACTCTCAAGGTGTTTTGGCTCGGTTTGGTTATGAAAACTCTTTTTTTGTGGAACCCACTGGTAGCGCTTTTCACTCAGGGGGGTTCTTAATTTTGTGGCACTTTGATGTGCCTTTAAGTATTGTCTTTAGTTGTAATTCCTTTATTATCGCTCGTATTAATGAACTTTCTTTTGCTTATTACATGGTGTTTATTCATGCTCCAAATGATTTCAAACAAATATTAGATACTTGGAAGGAAATTACGAAATGGGGCGAAAGCTTCACAGAACCCTGGATAGTTATAGGAGATTTCAATGAAATTCTTAATATTACAGAAAAAAACAGCAAGAATAAGGCCAATATGGATCATATAAATGCTTTTATTGATTTTACTAGTAATAACTCTCTTGCGGAAATTAACTCTAATGGTTGTTTTTTTACCTGGTCCAATAGGATGGAAGGTGAGAAGAATGTCAAGACAAGAATTGATAGAGGACTAGCAACATACGAATGGATGGAACGTTTTCCGAGATCACTTATACACATCCCTCCAGCTATAGGGTCGGATCACTCTCCTTTAATCCTTTATTATGATTTTGATATGAAAATAAGGAAGAAACAATTTAAATTCGAAACTAGATGGTTGGATGATGAGAATTGCAAAAAAATTATAGAAGATAGTTGGCCTATCCCTAAATACAATAGCCCTATACCAAACTTCATTAAGAAACGTGAGTATACTAAAAAAGAACTTAGCATTTGGAGTGGAAAAAATTTTAAAAACCATGAAATTACCATCAAAAAACTCCAAGATAAACTTATAAAACTTAATAACATAATAGATAGGGATACTACTGATGAAGAACACACTATCAAAGAAAAAATAAAAAAAGAATATGAGAAAGAAGAAAAATACTGGTGTGATAGAGCCAGACTTAATTGGCTCGTCTACGGGGATAAAAATACAAAATATTTTCATTTAGCTACTATTAAGAGAAGGAAACTTAACAGAATTAATAGAATTAAAGACAAGGAAGGCAACTGGACAGATGATTTAGAAAATATTAAAGGAAATTTCCAAGAATTTTATAAGAATCTTTTTAAAGAAAAAGGGGGTGAAGATGAAGCAATGAAGAAAGCAGTTGAATTTATTTCACCACGTGTCACGGATGATATGAATAAAGATTTAACAAAAAAACCGAGTACTGAAGAGATAGAAAGAGCTGTTATGGAATTATCAGCATCAAAAGCTCCAGGCCCGGATGGATTAAATGGTAAGTTTTATAAAGAATTCTGGGAAATTATTAAAAATGATGTGATACAGGTCGTTATGGATTTTTTTGAAAATAATCAATCGGTGGAAACTATTAACGATACACTTATCACGCTGATCCCGAAAGGACTTACACAAGAAAATTTAGGGGACTTCAGACCTATTTCATGCGTCAACTTTATTTATAAAATTATTACGAAAATTCTTTCCAATCGATTAAGAGAAATCATGGATAAAATTATCTCACCCACACAATCAGCTTTTATCAAAGGCCGAGCCATACAGGACAACATACTAATTGCTCAAGAGATATCTTTCTTTATGAGTAGAAAGCGAAAAAATAAGAAAAATTTGGCGGCAATCAAAATAGACATGGCAAAAGCCTATGATCAGGTAAGATGGATCTTCTTATTTAAAGTTTTAAGTAAACTTGGGTTTTGCGATAAATGGATTGAATGGATAAGAAACTGTATCACTTCAGTATCCTTTTATATTAACATCAATGGAGAGAGACTAGACAATTTTAAACCAGAAAGGGGACTCAGGCAAGGAGATCCTCTTTCACCTTTCCTTTTTTCTATTATGACAGAGTCCCTTATCAGTATTGTTGATCATTTTGTTAGTAACAAACTCTTTAGTGGTATCAAAATTAATAGAAACTGCCCTATAATATCTCACCTATTGTTTGCAGATGACTCTCTTTTCTTCTTAAATTTAGATGAATCTGATATTGATTCTTTCAAGGAATGTTTGGATATATATTGCGAGGGATCAGGACAGGCAATTAACTTTAATAAATCGGCTATCATTTTTAGTAAAGAAACAACAGAGGAGATCAAAGAACTAGTAACAAAAAGAATGGATATTAAAGAAACGGAGGATTTGGGATTTTACTTGGGAATTCCATTATGTCATAAAAGGTCAAAGGTAGAATCCCTTGAATGGATAGCAAAAAAGGTGTTTAAAAATACAGAAGGCTGGAAAGCTAAACTCCTATCGGAAGGGGGCAAAGAAGTGCTCATTAAAGCAATCCTTCAAGCTATTCCAAATTATTACATGTCCATCTTTTCCTTTCCTATTAATTTTTGTAATAAACTTATCTCAGCTATTTCTAATTTTTGGTGGAATTCAGGTGAACGAAATAGGATTCACTGGGTCGCATGGGAAAAAATAACGGTGAATAAAATTATCGGGGGACTCGGCTTTAAAGATTTCAAAAAAATGAACACAGTTCTATTGGCGGCTCAAGCTTGGAGAATAATGCATAATCCAACCAACCTGGCAGCTAGACTCCTCAAAGGTATATATTTTAATAAATCTAGTTTTTTATCTTGTAAAGTTAAACAAAGTAGGACATGGAGTTGGGCAAGCATAATGGAAGGAAGAGATTTTATCAGAAAACACGGAATAAAAAAAATAGGTGATGGTAAGGATACGGATATATGGAATGAAAAATGGATAGACACAGAATGGAAATTAGAGAGACCAAAAGGATCGAACATTATAAAAGTAAATGAACTAATGAAGGAAGGAAAGGAGGAATGGAATCTCGAAATTTTGGATAACCTTTTCCAAGAACCAATTATAAACTTGATAAAAAGAACAAAGATCAAAGAGATTGATACTAAAGATAGATTCATATGGCCTTATTCAAAAGATGGGAACTACGATACAAAAACGGGATACAAAGTAATTATAGAAGAACATAATAAGAACAAGGCGACAACTACTAAAACACGAGTTATGCAAGAGTCCAAAATATGGAAAAAAATATGGAAATCAAATATCCCAAAAAAAATAAGACTATTTATGTGGAGAGTGGTCAATAATGCTTTACCAACTAGGGCAAACCTTTGCAAAA
Organism: Nemophila menziesii; assembly: GCA_029959085.1. Taxonomy (NCBI): domain Eukaryota; kingdom Viridiplantae; phylum Streptophyta; class Magnoliopsida; order Boraginales; family Hydrophyllaceae; genus Nemophila; species Nemophila menziesii. The sequence continues at coordinate 142,270,282 of JARWIR010000001.1, read as the reverse complement.
GAAAATGTGCAGATGGTAAAAACTGTCTTTGGTGTAACAAAGATATAGAAGATGTGGAACACTTACTTCTACAATGCAGTATGTGCAAAGATATCTGGGCGGGATCGTTTTTACAACTCAAAATACAAGAAAAAATGGATGATAATATTGAAGATTGGTTCCTCAAAACTGTAAAAACCTTCAAGAATGGAGGTTGGGACGAGAAGGTGGTTCGAGACTTTATAATGATCAACCTGTGGAATATTTGGAAAGCAAAAATGAAAGGCATTCATGAAGGAGTTGCAGCAAACGGAATAGTGATAAACAAAGCGTCAATAAAGCTTATGCAAGAAATTCATGGAATTAACTGGATTAAAGAGGGTTATAAGGGCTTCAATAAACCAAAAGAACAAAGCGAGGCAAGAGATACAGATAATGAGGAAGATATCAAAATTTATTGCGACGCATCTTTCTCGAACAAATGGGAGCCAACAGGAATAGCAATAGTATGGGATCAAAGAGGGAACAATTCAAAGTCTAAAATGAGCAAGACTATTGAATGCAACACGGTAGTAGAAGGAGAAGCAATCGCAGTATTGGAAGCCACAAAAATAGCACGAAAATATCACAATAAAAAAGTCACTATCCATTCAGACAACCTTGAAGTGATTCAAGGTATAAAGCAGGTGTCAGCAGCACGTTGGAATATCCAACCTTTTCTTCGAAAAATTATTCGCAAAACTGAGGAGCTCGGACCGATTTCTTTTAAACACATCAATAGGAAGCTCAACAGGGATGCGGATAAGTTAGCGAAGGAGGCTAGACACGCAGCAACTTTTGTAAATCGGAATACGCTTAGTATTTTCGATCTTTCCGCGGCTTTTAGTAGATTAGGGATAGGATGATCTCCTACTGTAACTTTGCAGGGTGCCTTTGCACCCTTTTATTGTCCAAAAAAAAAAAAAAAAAAAAAATAAAGATGTAGAAATATAACCAACCGGAATTTACTTAGTTTAAATTGAAGTAGATCTTATAAAATGGCATAGCTGGTTAGTTTGTCTTGGTTACGTTTTGAAAGAGGAAAATTCTTCCATCCAATATTGGATGATCCTACACCAATTATATTTATACACATACTCCATGTTTTAAACTTAACAAAGTAACTAACTTATTAATTTAATGACATATGCTGTGATGTAAATATTGGACCATCCAATATTGGATGAAAGTTTTACCCTTTGGAAGATGGTGTTTAATACTATTATTAAAGAGCAAAAAAACACTGATTATATAATCAGTGTTGTTTAGTTTAAAATAAATTTAAATTTAGGTAAAACAAGATTAGTAAACATATAAGAAAGAAAAATTTATAATTTTCGTAGATAAACCCTTAAGTGTCCTTTATTTTACATGGGTGTTTGGGTAAGTTTTCGCGCACCACGACAAATTCCATAAAAAATATATACGTCTCCTCATGCATATACCTAGGTGAGTCAGAACTAGGTTACCCATGGAAAGAATTCGAATCCTTTACCTCTTTACAGAAATAGTAAGGCCATGGCTAGGTCCCTTCTCTTCTGGATAATGTTGCGTACTGATGGAATTCCAAAGATTATGAAATGGGGCTGGAAAATGGATTTTAGAAATGCTAAAAACGGATTAGGACTTTCCATGGGCTCAAAATTAGGTTAAATTAGCCCAAACCTGTTTTTACTTAACAGATTTCAAGTGCGAACCCTGACAACTACTGAATGCCGTCACTTTCCACGCGGAAGCAATCAGGTGCAATTAATCTATAGAAAAAACTCTAACTTTTTACAATTGTTCTAAACTCAAATTCTACCTTGACTTGGGCTTTCTCGTTATATTTTGACTTTTACTCTTCATCTTGGACCCCTTGCATCAATCATGTACCTGAAGTTACACACTAAACACACGATTAAAGCACAAAAATCTTTATAAATAACAAATAGTCCAAAACAAAAGGTAATAGTGCTTTATAGCAAATAATAGGGAAAAAAACCCTCCCTTAGTCCCAATAAACTTCTAAAATAATGTCTCGTGAACGGATTTATTCGTTCCAAAAAGAGAAACATCGCTCTTCTTTTACATTTTTTCAAAATGATCTGAATTTACAAGAAATTCGTCGCCACTCGGGGACCATTCTTCACCATCATCTTGCATCAAGAAATTTATCTTTATGGTCCCTTTGTATATACATCTTATGAGAAAATGTTCCCTTATGTTTTGATTGATTTGCTCCTGAGCTGAATTTTTTTTGTTTGGTTTGAGAAGGTGTATTTCAGTTTCTCGGAAATTGGTCTAGCTTTTCGCCTCCGTGTTCTGTTGGGATTCAGGCCAGCTTGCGTAAAATCTTACCTCTTTTTTGGGTTTATCTTGTTCAGAATTTTGAGATTTATATAAAAAGTAGAGTTTAGTTGTTTAATTGACAAATAAAGTCGGTGTTTAAATGAGAAGTTTGGTGTTATGATTAAACAGGAGTCAGAGAAAAAAAAGGGTAGTGGCATGTTCCGATTGTATCTGAAGAAGAAAGGTCGTGGGTGTGTGTTACATGTGCTCATTGACATGTTTCTAGTGATAACCATCCATATATTTTCAAACAATAATCTCTTATGTTTCTTTTAACACCCCCTTAAGTATCCTATAGGACCTTAAACACCCCTACTCATTTCTTATTGCCCTTAACCCTTACAAGTCAGTTTGTGTTATTCAAGTTATATAACAGAAGCACTATATACTCAGATGTTTAATTGTGTTTATTGAATTATTGTAGTTTTATGTGGGTGCATCAGGTGAAATTTCAAATATGTCATTGAGCATACTATCAGATCTTTTAGGTCTTGGTGGTAAAGAACTCGTGTAGTTAACTTTAAAGAACTCTCTTAGCACAACAAACCATGGTTATTTTTAGGTAAACTTGATTTTAGAGTTTTTGAATTTTTTGGGGGTTTGGGCGCAAGTGAATATTTTCAAAGTTTTAGGGGTAATATCAGGGCCCTTTTGCTATTACAAGTTATACTTCTAACTCTTGGAATAGGTTTTAGACCAGAACATGTTCTCCTCGATGTTACCAAGATAATTCTTTTTTGAAGGTGATTGTAAAGTATATTTGCCTAATGTGTTCAAGTACATGTTATGAAATTGTTTCTAGCGATTCCTTAAAGACAGACCAGTGGTGTGGTTTCCTTGATATTCTTTTGGTAATTATGTCATGTCTAGGTTATTGGACCAAAACAAGTGATGTAGTTTTTGATTCACAACTATAAATTAATTATGCAGCACACAAAGTAAAACCTCATATCACCCAATTAGTTCATATGGGATTATATATGCTATTCTCACTGCATATAGGGGGCCATTTTGTATAATTTAGTATTTTCTCATTGTTAAAATAAGATAGGGTTATATTTTCTATTTTGCATAACAATTTTACTTTTTTTATACTTAAGAATATATTTTTCAATGGAGGACTCCAGAATTTCTAAAATATTTCCAACTCTAACGTGAGTAACTAAATTTAATTATGTTCTTAATGTTCATTTCTTAGTCTATACGTGCAGTGCAGACTCCATTTGACAGAAGAAGAGAGAATTGGGGGCATCATCTTTATTTTGCAGTGTTTAGAGTCTATTGTCTTAATTATATAACCATTATCCATGTATGTGTTTATTTATTTAATGAATGAATAACATTTCAAGGTTCAAGTCAAGGAGGAGAAAATTTTCATCACCAGGTGAATTTATTCACATCCCTAAATTCCATTACTTTTCTATAGTGCTTTATAATACCTCGTCCTTCTTTTATTTTCAGCAGACTATACTACTAAGGTTGTCAATCGAAGTTATAGAGCAGTACCATGTGACCTCTCTCATCACTGTCCTGACTATGATGGTAGATTTATTCGCCCATCAAAATAAGCTCTTCATGAACTTATTATTCCTGTGTAATAATCTCATAAACTTAACCTTAACCTTAACCTTAATTAACCTTAACATTAACCTTAACTCTTACCTTAACCTTAACCTAAACCTAAACCTTAACCTTAACCTTAACTTTAACCTTAATTTTAACCTTAACCTTAACCTTCTCCTTCTCTTTGACGAGAAAAAAAAGAAAAACTTTAACCTTAATCTTGAACTTGACTTTCACTCAGGGAACTAGGTTCGAAATCCGTCTATGGAAAAAAATCTTAATATTTTAAGACACGGATTTACCTAGTTATATTAACAAAACACGTGTCATTAGATTGATCTAATTAGGTAGTTAGTATAATTAATTTTTACATACTTAAAATATAGAATATATGTGATAATATATGATTGGTATTATTGATAAAAATATGTAAATGTGGATGGAAAAGAAGTAAACTAGGTGACGTGTTGGGATAGTAAAATGAAAGATTGTGACTACACTCTGGTCAAGCCCATTGTAGAAGCAGCGAACGTATTAATATAAAAATTAGGTTTTGGTTTGGTTTTTGTGGGTGAGACAAGACTGAAGAGAGAGGGAGAAAGATGGAAGATAAAAAGAGACGGATAGAGATCGACGACGAGGATCAGAGATGGATTGAAGAAGAGAGACAGAGAGAGATTGAAGACCAGAGACGGAGAGAGATGGATCCAGTTGCTATTTATCTAAAACAATTTCGATGCAATGATAATATGGATCGAGCTACGCGCACGCAGGCGTATTTGGATGGGAAAATATCACCAGAAATACTTTCTTCCGATCAGTTTGATTTAGAACTCGTGTTGAAAGCCGAACCTGGTCTCCATGATCATGATAACGATGATGATTATCTGAAGAATCCTGAGGGCAGAGAGGAAATTTGTGATCTCGCCAAATTTGCTATTGATGAACATAACAAATCAATTCAACAGGTAGTAATTTATTTTCTAATAAGTAATAACTATGAATGAATTAATAATTAAATACTACATATTATAGTCAGGAATAAAGTATGTGTTTGAAGATGTCTTGTCTGTGACTTGGACCCTTGCTGAAGGGTTCCAACACTACATAACTTTTACAGCCATGGAAATAGATAATAAGGGAGGAGAGCCTAAACTAAAAACAATCAAGGCTGGAGTGTTTGATAAGGAGATAGATGATTACACTCTCGAGTATTTCGAGGTTATTATTATTATTTATTTATTTATATAGTCTTTAGTCTCTATGGATTGATCCTGAATTTTAACTAATAGTTTTTCTGATTCTAGGTAATATCCGACTCAAAATCTGAAGGAGAGGAGGATAAAATCACCGTTCAGCCATAAGTACTCTCCTTTAATGTGAAGGAAAGGGAACAAGGAAGGTTGCGAATGAGCTTTTATTTGTTATAATAGACTTCTTTTATGTGATGCTCTGAGTTAGTGGTCTCTGCATCTTTTAATTCTATAGGGTAGATTCAATAGTATATTCCTTGGCATGATCATTATGTTCTAAATATTCTTAATTGTTTTGTGTAACGTAATTTAAGTAGAGAATTGAAGTTTGAAGTTCAAATTAATAACAGTAAACTTGGCTTGGACATAACCAATCTACTTAAAAATATAAGTGTCAATATCAACAAATATTTATATTTGATGATCACCGAGTCTTCGCTTATATCTATCTTCTCGGATAACATGCTTGCCACGATAATTTAGCAAGGATTTGAAATTTCAAAGATTTGTGCCCTCATATAGAATCTGGAACCCATTGAGCTCTATTGTCCTTTTAGTAGTCTGTCTCATCTCTGGTTAATACTTGCTAAAGAGGTACATCGATTAAAGCATGAATGGTGTGAGCCTTGAAATAAGGTCTAATAAGCTCCTCGAGGCATGTACTAGAGTTGGGGATCATGTATGTTTTTCAACCATTCTTGTACTGGCACTTGAATAATGTTGAGACCAAAGACAAATACTCCTAAAAACGGTGCGGCATTAAGTAGTACATTTGAAATCTTTAGGCATCCGTGTGATTGATTTTTAGCAATTTATAGATATACTTATATAGCAAAGATGTAGGTTAGTCACAAATGGAAAGCACATGGATCCTCAAATTAGAGATTTACAGGTGGGATAACTGTCTTTGAATATACGCATAAATTTTAAGAAGCAGCAAACATAACCATGAGTTATACACTAACATTGCATATAATACCCTTTTGGGGTATATGTATCCTATTTTTGAATAAAATGTGCATATCTGTTACTTCTTAAAACAAAGGGGTACAATTTACCAGATTCAATTTGTTCTCGTATTTTTTTTTTCAGATGAAACTCCGATGCTCAAATTAGTAGAAACACCTCATAAAAGTTTTGTTTACAAAGATTTATATACTATTTTAGAATGAATTAAGTAGCTACTTTTGTAAACTCAACTTGCGCTTAATAGACCGACCCATCACATCCACAAGTGACGTAAAATGTTCGATTCTTGGTTCAACACCAAAATCATTAACCATGGATTTAAAATACGATTGAGCTTTTTCCATTAGTCCTGCATGAGCACACGCATTTAAAACCGAGATAAATGTAATGTAGGTTGGTTTCACTTTAAGCTTTTTCATCGATTCAAAGAGTTGTAGAGCCTCTAACGGAAATCCGTGAGATGCACATCCACCAATCATTGCGTTCCAAGAGATAACATCTCTTTGTAATAATTCCATTGCGATAAATATAGCTCTTGCTTCATCTATAGCTCCACATCTTGCATACATAGTAATGACTAATGAGGGAGTTATTTAATGGTATATCTGGTATAGCAATCTTTATCACCATTTGATGAATCTGAATAAAACTTTCGCAGCTTCATCTACTCGTCCATTCTGTACTAAACCAGACACGAGTGCACAAAGAGAAGCCGGACCTCTCTCTGGCATACCCTTGAAAAACTCAATAGCATTCTTTACATCACCGTTGTGTAAAAACCCAGTAATCATAGCATTCCAGGACACAATATTCCTCTCCTGCTCCTGCATACTATAAAAAAGTTTCAAAGCTTCATCCATTCGACCACATTTTGTGTACCCACTAATCATCGTATTCCAAGTAATAAAGTCTTTTTACACGCATTTGATCAAACAAAAATCTCCCTTCATCCATGATAAATAGCCAGAAATCATTAAATTCCACGACACTATATCTCTTTCAGGCATTGCATCAAACAGTTTACGAGCTTTCGCGATTTCACGACGTTTAATGTAACCTATCAACAGTGAGTTCCATGTAACTGTGTTTCGTAAATTAGAATTTTTTTTTTCTTCCTTTTACTTAACAACTACACGTCCATCAAATTTCATTCTCAAACATCCACAACTGAAACTCAAATTCATATTTAACTCTAGCTTTAGTTTTTATCTCCTACATCTATTCAATTCATAATCTTTTATAGTCATAAACAACTTAAACCAACTTTAAAATGTAAAAATAAAAAGTTAGTAATAAAACAAACAAATAAACAGGATTTTACGTAGATCTATGCACACATATTAGAACTCGGGGATATATGATTCACAAAATTCGATTTTGATACTCTTCAATTATTTTCGTATTTTAAACTATTTGTTAGTTTTTTAACAAATTATACATATATTTATGGTGTATTTGATTTTAATAACCAATATTTTTATCTTGTTTATGTATTCACTCTATCTATTGTTTTAGTTTTTACATATTCAAAAGAAAATATCGTTCTAATTTTTTAAACATTTTCTAAGCAAAAACTGAAAATAGATAATTAACTCAAGAGTAATGATATATGTCACCCCTTTTTATGTCACCCTTTTATCACCCTTCTATATATATGTCGTATAGAAGATAGAGAAAAATTAAATAGGATAGAGAAATAAATTCATTGGTACATGTAGGCATACACGTAGGAGGTGATAAAAGGGTGATACGAAAAGGGTGATAAATATCATTACTCTTAACTCAATTTCGATGTATTGGAGTGCCTTAAGGTACAGACTTATACCTAGTTTATACAATAAAATAAACTTTTTTAAATGGTCCAAATCTTCTACATAAAAGACGGTTTGGATCGTTGGCTTATTTGCACTAATTACTTTAATTGTTTTTTACCAATAAAAATTATTAATTTTTTTTACTTTTAAATTAATTATAAAATGTTTTTTTTATATTTCTTACCTTTCATATATTATGACATAAAAAGTAACATTTAACTTAAATTCAACAAAATATTAATCTTTATATATTTTTCGTTACTTATATATTCACTAACCTTTTCACTTAAATGTAAATTTAATTTAAATTATAAAATATTATTTCTCAATAGCAATATAAATATCTATTCATTAGCAGTATAAACCCCTATCCAGTAGTTGTATAAACTCTTATTTTAGTAGTAAAGATTTTTACCTAGCCGTATAAATTCTTTATTAGACATTCTACACATTCTTTATTTTTTTATTGATTTGAAAATAATTAAAAGTAATAAAAAGATTAATGATTGAGAAAGAGAGAGAGAAAGAGATTAATTAATAAAATGAAGAGATTATTTTAAAAAAATGCGGAACCCAAATGTGCTCCCAGGCCCATTTCTCAAAAAACCCTACCCACCCCCTTCGCCGCAGCCTCTCCATGGGAAAACCTACCTTCCCTCCTCGGAAAAACCTCAGCCACCGCCATCAACCCACCCAGCCTACTCCTCCTATCAACCTACAAGACAGCCTCCTCCACTTTCCCTACCTTTTCCACCCAACATCAAACTGCTGCTGTCATTTCTTCCTAGTTACAGCCTTCCTCTACCATACCAGGCCGCCACCTCCGTCACCCCTCCAAGCTGCCACTACCTTCACCGTTCTAAGCCGATCTGTTCTCAAGAGCTTTTCTCCGGCCACTTCGCTCTGTTTTTCAGGCCCAACAGTTCTCTTTGGCCACAAGGATTTTCAGGCCCTTTGGGCCTTTGGTGAGACTATGAATCTCTCTGTTCTTATATCGGCTAGTTATTATAAATTAGTAGATAGTTTTTTAAAGTTCATAAATAAGGATTATATTTTTGTTTGTGAAATCTTTTTTCATATAATTGTTGAAATTTCTAGGCTGCAGAATTCAAACATTATACACCTTCTAGTGTATGTTAAAGATTTGCTGTCTAATTATATTTATGCCAAGACTTTGGTCTTTAGCAATAATCTGATTAAGAAAGAATTTAAAAACCTATTAACCATTCTTAATCAGAAGATTAATAGTTGTGAAATGAATAAGGTGTCTGAAGACACTAATGTTAACTTGATTAAGTTGGTCTTAAAAACCAATTGTTTAAATTTTTCAAACAAAACATTGGAAGGAATGTTCTGTACTGATAAAATTAGTGCTAAACCAGTTAATAATTTCAGTTTTTTTGGACTTAAAATTCCCCTGTTAATGGCTAAACAGAGGTTTTGTTTTCACATTCCTTCTCTCTTAGGGAAAATTATTAAAATCAAGCTAGCCTTGATTTGGAACACTTGGAAATCTGATTATTATTCTAACTTAAATGATAAAATGCAGTTCTGTGGTATTTCAAGTTGGAAATTGATCAGTTTAATATGTTTTGATGCATTAATTTTTTATATTAGTGCAGGGCTTGATTATCTCGTTAAGACAGGGAATAGTTATTTCAACCTTTATGTACACTGTTTTGATTTTACAGATTTTGAGGCTCGTAGAATGGAAGATGGCTTTACGAAGAATCTGAAATTCATGAAATTCAAGTCAGAAACCAAAGCAGGAGCAAGAAGAAAGAAAAGAAAGAAAGTGGACTGTCCGTTTATTTCAAACTTTGTGGAAATTAGCAACAACTTAAGTTTCCAGTCTAGTACTTTTACAGTGTTAGTTAAGAAGTTTAGAAATTGTAAGGTCTCGATTAACTTGAAAATTTATTCAGTTAAGAGATCAAAATTCATGACAGCTGGTGGGGTGGCTATACAAAAGTCTAGTACAAACCCTAGTGCTTCTTGGGATAGCCTTTGGAGATTTACTCCTATTCCCACATCAGCTACCGTTCTTTGTTGTTTGTTTCGTCCAGTAGGGATTGGCTAATTTGTAAGAATATTTTTATTTATGTTTATCATTTTCGACTAAAAAATAATAATAAAATGAAGAGGGATAATTTGTTTTTGTAATGTTATTTATTATTCTTTTACCAGATATTTAAATGTTAGTTGTTTAGTAGTAATTGATATTAAAATGGGTTATTTTTTGTGTAAATCTCATTTTCTAATACATATTCATTAATCTTTTTGACTTAAATTTAAACTTTTTTAAAATTATAAAAATATTACATTTCTTACCTTTTATATATTATAACATAAAAAAATAATATCTAACTAAATTTCAACAAAATATTATTTATTAATATAGAGTAAGAGTGATACAAAAAAGGTGACAAATATCATTACTCCTTATATATTTACTTTAGCAATTCAAAGAAGGTCAGGATCGCCTTTGACCCTTAATTCAGTTATTCGCATTATTAGCTATAATTATTTTACTAACAAAAATCTCACTTATAAAATTAAATCTTTACATATATATTCACTAATCTTTTCATCTAAATTTAAATATCTTCAAAACTATAATATTTCTTTCTTTTCATATATTGACATAAAAATAATATTTGTCTAAAATTAAAAGCTGAATCTATATAATAAAACAATTTTTTTAAACAATCTGGATCCTATACATAAAAAACGATAAGGATGGTTCAATCCTTACTTCACTTATTTGTATTAATTGCATTTAAATCACTCCACTATAGATCTAACGGTCTCGTGTTCGATTTACGCTGACTACATTCCTCTCTAAACTTCTATCATCCCAACAATTTGGATATCTAACTTTCACCTAGAGGACATGGGTTCAATTATTGTTAATGGAACAAACTTTATTCTTCTTCCATGAACCATCAATCCTTGAATCCTGACCACGAATCATTTAAAGTTAGATACTTAAAATTTTAAGCATGAACTAATTTGTTTTATAAAATGCATGCAAGCTAAATACAATAACCGTATTACAAGTATAGAAACAAATGTGTGCAAGGAATTAAAAAGTATGAAACATAAATTAAAACTTGTTTGGATATGTGTTATTATATTAAAAAACAACCTTCATTTTAATTTTAACCTTATCATTAACCTTAACCTTATCCATAAACTTAAACTTAACATTAACCTTGGACCTTGACCCTTGAAACTTGATCCTTGGACCTTAAACCTTGAACCTTGAACCTTGAACCTTAAAACTTAACCTTAACCTCAACCTCAACCTCAACCTTAATCTTAAACTTAACACTAAACCAAACTTTACTTTAAATCTCGAAATTAATATATTAACCTTAACTTTTATCTTAATCTTAACCCTAAATCTAACTCCAACATTAACTTTAATTTTAACCTTAACCTTAATTTTAACGTTAACCGTAAACTTAAACTTAACCTCAACCATAACTTTAACCTTAACCTTAACCTTAACCTTAACATTAACTTTAATCTTATAACCTTAACCTTAACCTTAACCTTTCTCCTTCTCTTTCTCTTCTTCTTATCTTAACCTTAATCTTGACCTTAGACTAAAAATATGTAAATGTGGATGGAACAGAAATAAACTAGGTGACGTTTTGGGATAGTAAAATGAAAGAATTGGTGTGACTACACTCGGGTCAAGCCCATTGTAGAAGCAGCGAAGGTATTATATAAAATTAGGTTTTGGTTAGGTTTGGTTTTTGTGGGTGAGAGACAAAACTGAAGAGAGAGGGAGAAAGATGGAAGATAAAAAGAGAGGGATAGAGATCGACGAGGAGAATCAGAGATGGATTGAAGAAGAGAGACAGAGAGAGATTGAGGAGAGAGATGGATCCAGTTGCTATTTATCTAAAACAATTTCGATGCAATGATAATATGGATCGAGCTACGCGCACCAAGGCGTATTTGGATGGCAAAATATCACCAGAAATACTTTCTTTCGATCAGTTTGATCTAGAACTCGTGTTGAAAGCCGAACCTGGTCTCCATGATCATGATAACGATGATGATTATCTGAAGAATCCTGAGGGCAGAGAGGAAATTTCTGATCTCGCCAAATTTGCTATTGATGAACATAACAAATCAATTCAACAGGTAGTAATTTATTTTCTAATAAGTAATAACTATGAATGAATTAATAATTAAATAATACATATTATAGTCAGGAATAAAGTATGTGTTTGAAGATGTCTTGTCTGTGACTTGGACCCTTGCTGAAGGGTTCCAACACTACATAACTTTTACAGCCATGGAAATAGATAATAAGGGAGGAGAGCCTAAACTAAAAACAATCAAGGCTGGAGTGTTTGATAAGGAGATAGATGATTACACTCTCGAGTATTTCGAGGTTATTATTATTATTTATTTATTTATATAGTCTTTAGTCTCTATGGATTGATCTTGAATTTTAACTAATAGTTTTTCTGATTCTAGGTAATATCGGACTCAAAACCTGAAGGAGAGGAGGATAAAATCACCGTTCAGCCATAAGTACTCTCCTTTAATGTGAAGGAAAGGGAACAAGGAAGGTTGCTAATGAGCTTTTATTTATTATAATAGACTTCTTTTATGTGATGCTCTGAGTTAGTGGTCTCTGAATCTGTTAATTGTATAGATTCAATAGTATATTCCTTGATGGCATTATGTTCTAGATAACGTATTTAAGTAGAGAATTGAAATTTGAAGTTCAAATTAATAACAGAAAACTTGGCTTGGACAACAACCTGGCAAAGCTGCTAACCATGGAAAAACTATTTACACTGACCATGAAAATACATATACGAATTGAGATAAAAATCTAAGCAGGCTTAAGCAACTATACTCAATAATTTTGGAAAATACTGAACTAATTCCCATAGAAAAGAACCCTAAACCAAAAAACAATATTATTTAGGCTACTCATGCTTTACACGTATTAGACCCCTTTGTTTGTTGTAAATGGTAATAAAAAACACGTTGCACTCTCAAGGCTATACTACATCACTCTTTTTATTTTAATTCTTTTTTGTCTTGTTTTTTTCTTATCTTTATGGTAATAGGCATAATCATGCTTTGTCATTCAAGTGTAATATAATTAGGGGAGAGTTTTGGAACACAAAAAAAGGGAGAGTTCGGATTGGTTTTATCCGATTTTAAGGTTAGGGTAAACCAAAGATAATAATTTCGGTTTAAGGAATTATAAGGTAACCCAATTGCAGGGTAAAAAAAAAATCTTACCCTCGGGTTAACCTTAGTTTATCTTCGGGTTACCCCCATTGGTCAACCTTGGTAAAACTCCAAGGTTGACCAACCTTGAGAGAGCTATTTTGGATTCGGAGTAAATGACTCCAATGAGATTCAATCTCAAGACCTTTTGATCTTTGCGAAGTAACCTAACCACTAGGCCAACCATCGATCTCGGTAAAATTTTTTCAACACATGAAAAATTATAGAGAACTGACTAAAAATCTGGAAAAGATTAAATAGTCATCATTAAATTATCAAATTCGTGAATAGAAAAAAAAAGTTACAAAATCGATATTTCAAACAAAAAAGAGCGTTATAAATTTGATAGTTCGATAATTCGTAAATCGGATAGTCCAAAATAAGATACAAAGTCTTATTCATTAAATAACTTATTTAAAATCTAGTCAAAAAACATATATCATTTTAATTTCAAAAGCGTTCAAAACTTGATCGAAAACTTGGTAGTTGTCTCGGTGCTCCTTAAGTTGTTTCTTAGGTGAATTAAGTACTTGTTCAACTCTATTGGAACACACAATATGTTAAAGTTCATATAAGATATTGTGAACCACCTACCAAATCCAAAAACTATTAATGCTTGACCATGGTTAAGGACCAAACTCATCCTCTAACACAAAATTATGATCATAATCTTCGGCGAGTACAAAAGCTGGAATAATATTTCTCTAACACTCGGGTCAAGCCCATTGTAGAAGCAGCGAATGTATAAATATAAAATTAGGTTTGGTTTTTGTGGGTGAGACAAGAGAGAGGGAGAGAGATGGAAGAAGAAAAGAGACGGAGAGAGATTGAAGAGAATAGAGAGAGAAAGATTGATCCACTTGCAATTCACATGAATAAATATCGATACAATGATAACAAGGATCCAAGTACACGTACGCAGGAGTATTTAGATGGGAAAATTTCACCACAAGTACTTTATTCCGATCAGTTCGATCTACAACGCTTGATAACCTTCGATCCCTGTCCCTATGATAACGATGATAAATATCTGGATGATCCTGAGAACAGACAAGAAATTTGTGATCTCGCCAAATTTGCTATTGATGAACATAACAAATCAATTGAACAAGTAATTTATTTTCTATATATGTATTTTATTTTCTTGAATAAATAATTAAATTTAAATTATAGTCAGGAAAAAAATATGTGTTTGAAGATGTTTTGTCTGTGCGTACAAGTATTGGTGCTGTGGAGGTATACACCATCACTTTTACCGCCATGGAAATAGATAAAACGGGAGGAGAGTCTAAACTTAGAACAATCGAGGCTGAAGTGGATGATATGGAGATAGAAGTATATTCTCTCGAGTATTTCAAGGTTATTATTATTATTATTATCATTTATATTTTATTTTATATTTAGTCCCTATAAAATGATCCTGAATTCTAACTAATAGATTTTTTGATTCTAGGTAATGTCCGATTCAGATACTGAAGGTGAGAAGGATAAAATCACTGTTCAGCCATAACTTCTTTAATGGGAATAGAAATTAGAATGATTGGTTTATTGTTTATAGACTATATGGTATGGTTTGTGATATTGTATGGTAATATATATCTATTACCTTAAAATGCTGCTTCCATACTGGAAACAATAATTTTAACTTTTGCTATGGGTGAATGCTTAATTTTGCAAATCCATTTGTGATGAATGCATAGCTTGTTAGTTTTGGAATTCAGAAGTTCAATATTAAAGAGCAAAAAAGGAAAATAAATCAAGTTTAAAGACTATCTTGATGTAATGTCTCTTACAATAATGGTTGACTTTGCTAATTGATTGTTTTTAGCACTCAAAAACACATGTTACTATTTCTATGAGATCATCGAATAATCTTAATAATTAGACGAAATTATCCTTAAAGTTACTCGAACGACTGATACATTGCACAACATTGGCCTAAACAAAATACAGGTGGGCATGTAATCTAGAGTCCCTTAAGATATGCCCGTTTGTGAGAACAAATGTTGGATTATCATAAAATTTGTGTGACCGGACACCATTAATCTACTTAAAAATATAAGTGTCAATATCAACAAATATCTATATTTGATGATCACCGAGTCTTCGATTATATCTATCTTCTCGGATAACACACGATAATTTAGCAAGGATTTGAAATTTATAGAATCTCGAACCCATTGAGCTCTATTGTCCTTTTAGTAGTCTGTCTCATCTCTGGTTAATACTTGCTAAAGAGGTACATCGATTAAAGCATGAACGGTGTGAGCCTTGAAATAAGGTCTAATAAGCTCCTCGAGGCATGTACTAGAGTTGGGGATCATATATGTTTTTCAACCATTCTTGTACTGGCACTTGAATAATGTTGAGACCAAAGACAAATACTCCTAAAAACGGTGCGGCATTAAGTAGTACATTTGAAATCTTTAGGCATCCGTGTGATTGATTTTTAGCAATTTATAGATATACTTATATAGCAAAGATGTAGGTTAGTCACAAATGGAAAGAACATGGATCCTCAAATTAGAGATTTACAGGTGGGATAACTGTCTTTGAATATACGCATAAATTTTAAGAAGCAGCAAACATAACCATGAGTTATACACTAACATTGCATATAATACCCTTTTGGGGTATATGTATCCTATTTTTGAATAAAATGTGCATATCTGTTACTTCTTAAAACAAAGGGGTACAATTTACCAGATTCAGTTTGTTCTCGTATTCTTTTTTATTTTTTTTCAGATGAAACTCCGATGCTCAAATTAGTAGAAACACCTCATAAAAGTTTTGTTTACGAAGATTTATATACTATTTTAGAATGAATTAAGTAGCTACTTTTGTAAACTCAACTTGCGCTTAATAGACCGACCCATCACATCCACAAGTGACGCAAAATGTTCGATTCTTGGTTCAATACCAAAATCATTAACCATGGATTTAAAATACGATTGAGCTTTTTCCACTAGTCCTGCATGAGCACACGCATTTAAAACCGAGATAAATGTAATGTAAGTTGGTTTCACTTTAAGCTTTTTCATCGATTCAAAGAGTTGTAGAGCCTCTAACGCAAATCCGTGAGATGCACATCCACCAATCATTGCGTTCAAAGAGATAACATCTCTTTGTAATAATTCCATTGCGATAAATATAGCTCTTGCTTCAGCTATAGCTCCACATCTTGCATACATAGTAATGAGGGAGTTATTTAATGGTATATCTGGTATAGCAATCTTTATCACCATTTGATGAATCTGAATACCTAATTGCAAAGCCACAGCTTCTGCGCAAACACTAAGAAGAGAAGACAGAGCCTTGGACTTGCATTTGAGTAAATAGATTAATTGCACCTCTAAAATCTCCGTTCTTCTCATATCCAGCTATTATAGAATTCCAAGAAATTATATTTTTCCGAGGCATTCTCGTAAGCAGATTCCAATTTCCGAGGAATTACACCTTTTAAAGTGTCTTACAAACAAATTATTGTGTTTCGTAAATTAGAATTTATTTTTTTCTTCCTTGTACTTAACAACTACACGTCCATCAAATTTCATTCTCAAACATCCACAACTGAAACTCAAATTCATATTTAACTCTAGCTTTAGTTTGTATCTCCTACATCTATTCAATTCATAATCTTTCATAGTCATAAACAACTTAAACTAACTTTAAATAAAAAGTTAGTAATAAAACAAACAAATAAACACAACTAAACAATTTTTTCTTGCAACACCTACCTCTATAAATACTCAACTCCCAAAACTTCTTTTTCCTAATTCAATATGAATAACCAAACATTAAACAATCAGTAAACTTCCTAATCTAATAATCAAATCAACAATCATTTAAAAACATAAAAACAAAAATTAAAAGTAGATAGTTTCATCATCGTCAATTATCCAATCAAAATCCACTAGTTTCTAATCCTAACCAGAATACATACATACAAGCAATTAAACCAAACCATCTCTATAATTCCTCAACTTGTATCTCAAATCCACAATAACATCGTTTCGTCCTAGTCGAACCCTCATCAAAAACCTCATCCCCTAACACAAAATCATGTTCATGATCTTCCGTCCCTATAACATCCCTCTTCTCCATAACTTCATCACTTTCCTTAACATCCTCACTTTTCTTACCCGGTACATCATTTACTACACTATCATCTTTATAACAATTTTGTAACCTTTGCCTTGTAACAATCGAAGATATAAGTTGATACCATCTAGACAACGCTTGCGCTTCATTTCTCCTTCTCTCTTCCTTTTCTCTCTTCTCTTCTTCTTCATAATACGCCTAATTTTTTTTTTTTCAAAAAAAAAAAAATCAATCTCAACATTGTTAATTATAAATAAAACAACATTTAACTTTACCTCTAGAATAACATCCTTAAACTCCTCACAAACTACAAGACCTTCATAAACAGGTAAAGATCGACCGTTTCGAAACTCAAATCCTACCATAGCTGGTGCAAAGTCGATTTTAAGTCTTTTGACAATACCAACAAGTCTCGGAAGCCGTATATGAACTGTGCCATGCGGCAAACATTTTTCAGACCACACATCTACTTGTCCACGCTCATTCTAAAAATTAAACAAAAATAAATAAAACAAATTTTAAAATCAAATATATATACAGACATTACCTTAGGAACAATTCCATTTTACTAAATAGTTTTTTTTTCTTTATTTTTTCGTAATTAAAAGAAATGAAATTAAGGATAGGCGGGGCCAGAAACGATCCTGGCCACCACTTATGTTTGGCCAGAATTAATCCTGGCCACCACTTATGTTTAGCCAGATTTAATCCTGGCCACCACTTATGTGGGTAAATCTAGACCGTTGAAAAAACTCTGAAATATAATATAAATATATATATACACATTACCTTAGGAACAATTCCATTTATAGCTTGAGGAAGACACAAAGTTTCCGTTTGCCATTTACCGTAAAGAACAATATTTTTTTCATTATCAACAATACATTCATCTTCTTCACCTTCCTCTAATTTAACATTCTTTTGTGTGCGAGATAATATCTGTTTTCAACGTTTATGTCATACATAATAATCCACATAAAATAATTAATATATCAAGAATCAAACCTTAGCAGGATTTTCATCAACTTTCACTTGTAACCCTTCACGTAACCATCTTTCCTTAGTATGAAGTATTTGGACACAAGTTCGTGGAAACACAGGATGACCGGAACAAAAACCTAGTACAGGACCTTTTGGGTAAAGTGTTTGATATTTGTTTAACCATCTTTCGATAGCGTATAAAGGATGATTTTTATACGCTTGTTGATTTGTAGGGAGTGGTTCAGTTAATGCCCTAGTTTCTAACTCCATATCTTCAAGGGCATTTATGGTATTATTACTTATATTAGCTGATTCCAATTCCTTAAGTGGGGACATTACTTTATCCCACCATATCGAATTCACTCTTTGCGATGCTATATTATACCATTTCGCACAATATCTGAAAGAACTAATAGTTTAATAAAATGTAATTAAACCTTTGAATTTAAATTTAAATATAATACCTTCGAGTTACATCTTTAGCTCCTTGTCCATTAAAAGCAACTACATAACGTAACAATTTTTTACAAGCTAAAGTAGCTGATTCTACTTTATTTTCACCGTTAATAATTGAATTTACCGCATCAATATGTACCCATTTACCTGTTGAATTTTCTCCGTTACAGTAAATTTCTGCCCAATAAAGTGGGGCCCCTATTTTTTTCGATCCAATCGCAGTAGATACTCCATGTAAATTTACCGTCTCTTCTGTAATAATTTTCTTTATTTTTTTATTTGGTGTAATAGGATATAAATTACTAGATGAAGAAGCGTTATCTGAAAAGTGAAAAGGACTTTTTGGTACTTTTGTAGCGGAAAAAGCCATTTGTAATTGCATTTCGTATTCTAAATCTCCTTTTCTTTTTAGTCCTTTATCTTTTGAGTTATTAGGAGAAGGTTTAATTTCGTTAAAGGTATCTTTTAATGATTTACGAGCCTTTGAAAATGGACTTTTTTTGTCGAGAATCAATGGAGTTTTAGCAGGAGAAGGATTTTGATGAGTTGACTCAGCTACCATTAGTGTTGACGAGTTAAATATTCCACTTTGACTAGGTGAGTCAGATTTATCTGACTCAGGCTTTAAACTAACCACATCTAATATAGAAACAAACCTGTGAAAAATATATTATTTAAAATATAACCCCAAAACTTAGAGAAAGTAATATAATCGATTTTTGTATTTAATAACATACCGGGTTGTAAGTTTTAAAGCACGAAATAATGCAACAGATAATGCAGTAACCTAAAAAAAATTTAAAAAAAAAATAAAATTATGATTCTCGAAAACTAATATAATAATTTGATTTTTTTTAAATTTATATATAACCAAAAAATTACCTCCTCGGGAGTTCCTTCATGAGTTTCGAGAGTAGAAGCTAAAGCTAAATGAATTGATTTCTCGGAATCGTTTCTCATTCGGATTCGAAAATTACTATTGAACTGAAATTAATTAAAAAACAAATTTAAATTAAAAAAAGAAAAAGAAAAAGAAACTAAACACAAAAGGTTATACCCAAGTAACAAGAGGAGTTAAAGCTTTTGAAGTAAGTTTAGGGTCCTCTGCTATTTTTAACAAATTACTCGGTAAAATCGAGAGTAAAGAAGCCTGTGAAAAAATATAAAACAATTAAAAATAAATTTTACTGTTAAAATTTGTATAAAAATAACCTGGATTAAAGGATCATCGCAAGCTTTATCTATTAATCTTCCTCTTCCTAACAAACATAGTAAATGAGCTTTATGTACAAGTTCTGCTACTTCCTGTAATTATTATTAAGGGAGAATTAAAAAAAAAGAAAAATATGTATTTTAATTAATTTGTGATAAAATGAAATAAAATATACCTTCTCTTGTGCAGTAGCTCTTCGTATACTCTTTCGTTTAGAAGGAGTAGGAATAACTTCAAATTCAACTTGAATTGAATTATTTTTTATTTCTTTTTCTTCTGTATTTAAATTAGGTATTGTTCCATCTTCCCATTCAGTATCATCAAGTTCATCCTCTTTATCATCAATTAATATGTTTTGTTCTGAATCTTTACTATGACTTGTTTCTGTATTACTCTGAGGCTGAAATTGAACAGTTTTTAAGTGAATTGCACTTTAAGTCCCTAAGGTATTACATAGATTACCTTGTTTGGTTGTAAATAACTGTGGTCTTGTAAGTTAAAGTCTTTAGAAGTACGTGAATTGACCTTTTTTAGGAATTTTCCCACAGATCCTCGTGATACATTAGCAAGAGATTCTGATAACAAACACAAGAATTAAAGCTTATGATATGAATAAATTTAATTTTGAAATGTAAACATAGTTTAGAGTAGTACCTTTATTGGTTTGGGACTGTATATCATCACTATGCCTTGACGTGTCATCTTCACCTGTTTCAAAAATAATTACTTCACAATTAAAACTCTATATACCCAATACCTTTTTCACACAACATGAAGGACTAATTGTGCAATTTACAGATAGCTAATATGTACAGGTAAACGTAAATTATAATAAAAAGCTTAACAAGTCGTATAAATATCAGATAAAAATTATGGTCCTACGAAATCAATAAATGTGAATAGGGAGTGAGATTTAAGAGATGAACTCTGCATTGTGAATATAGGAAATTAAAAGACAAAATAAATCAAAAGCAAACATCAAACGGGTTAACAAAGAGGAAAATAGTTTTGAAGCAAGAAAATAACCGTTTCTCGATGGATATTTTCGTTTGGGTGCCATTTATCAATTGCTCGACGATTTGTATTTCTCTGGTCTGTGTTTGTGTTTCTGTGTGTGTGGGAGAGAGAGACAGAGAAAAGGCGCGCTATTCAACAGTTCCTAGTTGGAGGCGGTTTATTTATGAGAAGGGCTACTTTTAATTGGGGAATTATCACTTAACACCCCCTAGATTTAAATTTAATTAATATGACAAAATTTTTTTTTGTCATAAAAATTAATATAAATATGACAATTATGCATTAGAAATTTGGGAATTTTTTGTATGGTCTACCTAAAATATTGTGAAGAATTCATTTATAATTTTTCTAATACCTTATTAAGGGTTCACAGGATGCTATGAATAATCTTTATATTATTTTAATATCGAGTAAAAAAACTATTAGTATATTGTTGATATCGTTTCATGAATTGTGAATAGCGTTAGTCTAGTTATCAATTGCACAATATTGGTTTTACAATAGATTTGATACAACTTAAAACTCTTATTCTTTCTCAAGATATTCATTGGCACTCATAAGTGGTTACAATTCCAACAAAATGTTAAAATCGCAAGCTTCAAGCATAAGTAGATCAAATTATAACACCGGCAGCGTTATCATATATAAATATATATATATATATATATATATATATATATATATATATATATATATATATATATATATATATATACACTTCAATCAATCCTAATAGATAGACAATCATCGACAGAAGGGTCGTTAACTGGGTTGCTGGGAATGAAACCCACAAACTAAACATGACGGCTCTAAATTTTTGTTTTTCTAGCCAATCAGTTATTCGGTTATAGATTCTAAGACAGAAAAATTATAACCTACAAAAAAGTGAAGAAGAGTAAATATATTTCAAAATACAATAAATAGTTAAGAATGTAAAATTGTTTGCAGATAAATGAGATATCGGATTCGCATAATTATTCCTTATAATCATGCTAGATGGAGAAGCATGTTGTTATCACATATGCCAAGTGAATTTTCCTAGTTTTAGCTTGAGTTGCGAAAACAATTTCAAAATAAATTATTTTGTCAATATGCTCTCCTTGATCACATTCCTAACAACACAAGAAATATAACTTTTATTAGTAACATGAAAATAAGAAGTGTTACATTTAATCTTAAAATGAATTTTTTTTCACTTATGTAGTTTAACTGTGGGACTTGAACCCCATGTCCTCGCTATCCCTAGCTACATCTAAGTCTATAGCTCGATCACACGAAATATATTTCCAATAAACTTAAAAGTGAAATAATATTGCGTAAAATTCAAGGGTTTAAGATAATTTTTCAATTCAAAGTTGGAATCTCTTATAGTTTATCGTGACATGTTTAGGTCTAATAATTCGTTTAGCTTTACCATGAAGGTCAAACCACAATCAAAATCATAAAGAAATGAGTAATGTTGGGTATCACCTAAAAATGTATCACTCAAACATCACCATGATGTGGCAATTAGGTGGTCCAATCAAGGAAGCGAGAGAAAAAAGTAAATCTAGAAAGAGAAAATCCATGATTGGACCACCTAATTGCCACATCAATGGAGATGTTTAGGTGATACATTTTTGGGTGATACCCATCATTACTCGGAAAAAAATACCAGTTGAGCAGGAAGCACCCACCGGTCAAGCCATTGGCTAAAGCCTGCTTGAATTCTATCTTCAAAAATAATTGATTGAGAGGCAGATGAGCATAGTTCGAATAGCTCGTCATAAGGGCTTCCTTAAAGCGGCTCCATAAACTCCTCTCAAAATCGTACACAAAGATACCAATGATATCACTTACTACTAATTTGTTGGCATATAGCCTCCCTTAATAGGTTGTTTTATTGTGACAAATCCTCTTGTGTTTAGTGTGCTAATTACTCTTGTTATACATATTCTATCTTGCACTCTAATTCATCAAAAAGCACATCTTTATCATTTAGATCAAAGCTTTATTGTTATATCTTATGAAACTAATTCTCATACAAATACTTTTAACCTTATCTTTGTGTACATTGAGAATTAGCTTTAGTGATCAACTACAAAGTTTCTTAGAATGATGTTTCCAACAATTCTCGTGAAGAAGGTTTTCTGATCCGAGCATCGTAGTGAAAGATATACTCATTAAAAGGTGTTTTAGACCTTTGGTGCGGTACACCGCAGATGTGCGGACCAGGGCACGGACCAGGGGGCTAGCCCGTCAGAGAGCAAGTGAATTTAGCAGGCTTGGCGCGGTGCACCTCACCAACCCCGCGGTGCACCGCAGATTAGGGTTTTCTGCAGCAAAATGAAGACAAAAGGAATAGATCCGTTGGGGATATTAATATATCCGTTGAGACAAGTCTTATGACCGTTGGGAGCATTTTGCAGCTATAAATTGAAGGTCTTTCAAGGCTACAACTACACCTTCAACCCATATACACTAAGGGGCTTAATTGTTATCATCCAAGAAGGTGTCAAGAGCTTAAAAAGTCTTATCTACTCAATTAAGGAGTTAATCCAATAAGCCACAAAGTTCTATCTACTCAAGAGGAGTCTTTCATGCTTAAGTGTTATATCTACTCAAGAGAAGTATTAAGCTAATAGTTATATCATCTCTTTAGGAGTTCATTAGCAAAGTTGTTTCACCCTTTAAACACTTTGTATTTATCCTCTTAAGTCTAGTTCTTGTAATAGATAGATTAAGAGAGAATTTGAGTATCGATAGTATACTCGGTGTCCTTGTGTTGAGATAGCACAAGTGTTTGAGTATCGGGAGTATACTCGGTGTCCTTGTGTTGCGATAGCACAAGTGTTTGTCCTTCGTGTTATCGAAGAGGTTGTAAGGGTTATTGTGTTCTCGACCCGGTTAAGAGAGACACGGGAGCTTAGTGAAAAGCTTGAAATCCTAAGGAGGCTTCCTTAGGTAGTGGATGTAGGGAAACCGAACCACTATAAATCGCGTGTATCTTTCTATCCCTACTCTATTTACTTTCCGCACTTTATATGTTTGATAATATGCTAGCATGAATATTGTGATATTGATTATCTAGTTTATCTAACATATAGTCTTCTAGAGTAGTAAGAGATTAGAAACTAGTTTTACTTGTATCACTTATATATCAAACCTCTTAGTTTATCCATTGTATGATCCCTTAGGAGTTTGTTATATTAGTTGACTTAGAAGTTTCTTTCTTAAACTTATAATTGTCCAAAAGATTTTTAATTAGGCATTAATCTTATTAGTAATCCTATTCACCCCCCCTCTAGGACTTTCATAATTCACCAATTCTGTTACACTCAGAATTACCATCATCCATTATTGTTGACCTTGAAGTTCTTTATAGACCATACCAATCCCCAAACAAGCTCATGCTAAACTCCATATCTAAACTAACTTAAAACCCTAAAACTTAAACCCTAAACCCTAAATCCTAAATTTCTTCATCACTTTCTATTTGATTTTGTCTTCTCACACAGTTAATAATCGACAAAGAATATTATCAACGAATTTATCACACTAAAAAAATAACTCCACATTTATAATCAGCATAATTGTTGTTTTCCTTTTGTGTAGACATACATATCTTTGTCATACATGGCTGGTCGAGCTTCAATTCGCACTAACAATTCAGCACTCATTGCTATGACCGCTAGTGAGGTAAATATTATTAAATTATTGTCTTCATATTAGTTAAGAGTAAATTCACTTTAAGGTCTTGAACACACCCCCCCTCTTCAAGATGGGGACCCGGCCTAGAGCCTCTTCTTACTAAAGACCTCAGGAAGTTTTTAACACATGAAGCCCAAAACCCCTATTACCTTACTACCCTTTTAGAATTATATATATACTATTTTAGAAACCCACCAATTATAATTTTCAGATTAATATTCTCTCACCTCCCCTCCTCCCCTCCTCCCCTATCTCTCTCTCCTCCCCCATATCCCAAACCGCCACCGCCACTATCCTCCCCCATGAGAACAACCACCACCACCATCTCCCTTCTCCCCTATCTCTCTCTCCTCCCCCCAACTCCCAAACCGCCTCGCGTGAAGCAGCCATGGAATCGCAGCACCACATCATAACCAAATAATGGAGCTCCGGCCACCGCAGCATCGCATCGCAGCACCTAGCTTCGGCCACCGCAGCATCGCATCAAGCTCGTTAGAGATCCGTGAAGCGCAGGCTGTTGGTTCCTCCATGGCTGTTGGTGGCGAGGAGAGGGAAGCAGCCATGGAAAACTCCCTTTCGCGAGCTCGAGACCACCGGAGCTGCTGGAGAAAACTGGTTCCTTCGAAGCACTCCATCGGCGCTGATTTTTGAAGAGACGAACAGAGGCCGAGATCCAGCAGAGTTGTTCGAGCTCCAGCAGCGACAGGACGAGCAGATCCAGCAGTGTTTTCGCCGAGATCCAGCAGTGTTTTCGTCGGAGTTTACAGCTTTGTTTTCGCCGGAGTTTGCAGCTTCTTCAGCCTCCTTCTTCGTCGACGTGAACCACACCAGCCCCGAGAGATCTGCAGATCGAAGGAGTCATGGAGCTTCAATCTTCGCTGCTTCGTTGGAGCTCCGGTGGTTCGAAGAATGGTGTCGGACATTTCAGTGGTGGTGGCGCCGGTTTGGGAAGAAGCAGCGAGCCTTTTTTTCAGTAGGTTGACCAGATCTAGATCTGGTCAAACCAGATAGAATTTTTTTTTTTAGCTTATGTAATAATATATGAGAATAATATTTTGTTTTTGTATTTGTTTTAGTAATATTCATTAATTTTGTTAAATAAATTGTTCAGTAATTTTTATATATTAGTCCTCAATTTTTAAGAGTACTCCGAGTTTTTTTCAGAGTACTCCGAGATTTTCTTAGAGTACTCCGAGATTTTCTGGCAGTCGGTGGTCGGTGGTTGGATATATAGAGTACTCATTTAAATATATAGAGTACTCAGCAAAATTGTCGGAGTACTCAGCAAATTCTCGGAGTACTCTATGTTTTTTCCGGTGACCGGTGACTGGTGGCCTGTGGTCGGTGGTTGGTGGTCGGTGGTCGAAGGTCGGTGGTAGGTGGTGGGAGGTTGGAGGTAGGTGGGTAGTGGTAGGTAGTGGAGAGAGAAACAGTGACATCACACTTGTTTGTCTTTTAGTGTTAGTAAGGGTAGAAAAGACTATTGTAAAAAATGAGGTCCCTAAGAAGAATAGCATTTAGAAAACTAGATGTTTTCCAAAACCCTATATATAAGCCACCCATTAGTTAATTAATCTGTTTTAATAGAATATACTTAGTTTTTAAATGCCAAATCTCTCTGTGAGGACACAATCACGGGCTTCTTATTGGCTGGAATTGGTAATGTAGACTTGAAGAGGAAAACAAACTACTGTTGTAGACCCGAGTTTATTATCATATTTCTTTAAAGCTTTTTACTATTCAACTTTGTTACTCAATACAAGTATTTTGTGGGTTTTGGTTTAGAAACAACTGTGAATAAGATTGAAGATGCTTTTAAGGATTTCACAAGAAACGATATTGCAATAGTGCTTATTAGCCCAATATTTAAGTAGTGTGGCATTAGATACTAATATTGGTGCTTTGTTTTTTATTTTAAAAAATTGCAAAAATGATATGATACAATTGAGTAGTAGATTCACGGGGTCTACACACATATAAGAGAGATAAATAAGCTAAGCATAAGAATAACATTTGAAGATGAGAACAAACTGTAGAATCAAATACTCATAGTTGATTAAGATTTGGAGTTCACATAAAAACTACTAAAGCAGCACAAGAAATCCATAATGAAAGAAACAAAACATCACAACCATGTCAAACTTTATACAACCTTCACTACTTTCTCTCATTAACTTTGCATTGCTTCAGAATGATAATTCTCCAACTCCTTATCAAGCTCCTCCACTGATTTCTCCACCCCTTTCTTTCCTCCTCCACGTCCTCCACCACCACCCCTCTTCATTCCACCACGTCCCCTCTGACTACACAACCAATAAAAAAAATTAATAAATCTAAATAATCACTAACAAAATAATATTCCCTTACCTTTTAAAATTACGTTTCACATTAACAGATCCACCACCCTTTGTAGTACGACCAGTCCCAGCCCTGTAATAACACACATATATAATTCAGTTACAGAAATAAAAAAATTAATAAAATAAAAATAAAAAACATACGTCATAAAGGATTTTCTTTTATTTGATCCAGAAACCACGTTAAAATTCATACGAGCTGAAATAGGAACATGAATATTCTCAGCTTTAGCACCAACTATTTCAATCTTCATAGGCTTTCCATCTAATTGTACATTATTGTATTTTTTAACTGCTTTTATCGCATCACTTTTCCGTGCAAATACTACTTCAGCAGAACCCTATACACCAATTTACACAAGTTCAGGGACTAATTTGCAATTAAAATGTTTAAACAAACACTTACACTTGGTCGACCATTACTATCGTAGTGTATTCCATAGCGTATTAACTCTCCTATCTCCAAATATAACTCCTGTTTTCCAATAAATCTTCAGAAAATGGAAAGAAAAATATTGTAAATTTATTTAATGTACCCTTATATCTTCATTTGAAACACCATGAGCTAAATTTGAAACGTATAATTTTGTGCCATTTTCTAAACCTGCAGCTTTTAAGCTATCTTCAAGCAAATCATTCTGCCATGGCAAGTTCTTGCGTCTACGTATAGGCTGTGATAAAAGCATACCCAAAAGAATATCCAGAAGTGGAAAAAGACACGTCAGCAAAACTATATTCACTCATCTTCAAGCAAAAATTAGATATTATCAAGGTTCCATGGCATTAGAAATTACTGAATATCTTGTCCGAGATCATATAATAAACTAGGAGATATTAAAATGGAGAAAGCTCTTATATCATCAAATAATGGAGCACGCATGTGACCAATAGAAAACTTCGATCTGTAGCGAAGTATTCAAACAAGAATACATGTGAAACTGAGAAGGTTTGAAGGAATACACAACAAAAGAAAGCTTCTCGTTGGATTATAAAAATGCCATAGAACCTTCCATAATAGAATTGATTAAACCAATCTTCATTGAATCTTAAAATAAGCTTGCCTTGGAAATTGCAGAAGCTGATGGACGAGAATTCACGCCTAGACCTGTGGCTCTTCCACCTCTAAATGAGCCTCCTCCTCTACCTCTTCGAGCACTTCCTTGTCCTCTCTCATTCTTTTTCCTGCTTTTTATCATATCATTAAGGGACATATCTAGAGAAGCCATTGAAACTTGTAGATCTCGAGAAGAAAACAACTCTGCAAACAATAATTGAATCAATTATTAATAATCTTGAACAATTGATCTGATATAATCGAAAATTTAAGGAAAAACAATATAGTAATCGATGAAACCAGATTATATATGCGCAATTAGATAGAAAATTGCAAGAAAAAGTACCTGGATCTGATGAGAAACTACGTGCACGAACAAATCTTGAATTTTTCAACGATTGAAAAGTGAAAAGAGAGACGAGAAATTGAAGATATATTGTTTGGGGATTTGTTTGAGATATTTGTGAAGAGAATGAGAAGGGAATGCATTAATATAAGGAAGTTAAAGGCGGTGAGAATTGAGGTTTTTGTTAATGGGCCTGAATGTATGTGTTTTGTTTGTTGAGTCCAAAATATAAATGAAGAATTAATTGTCATGGCCCAATTCTTAAAGTAGGAATTGATAAAGGAATTCGGATCCTAATACGTAATTGCTCTAATATGGGTTTTGGAGATTTTATTTTAAAACCAAACTACACTTCATCTATCTACTTTTATCTACTTTTAATACTAACAAACATGTAATGACATTAATACTATATATCTATTTTTCAACTACCTATTTTATCTTCATTTGTTTTTAACTAGTTGGGGTTAATTCAATTGGCTAAAGCCTTGGTTATCCTTTTAGACAGTATACACACATAAATCATATAATTGTCCTGTACTCCTTAAATATCCTTTCTCTTTCTCTTTATTTCGAGCATCACTATCGCAGCCATGGAGTTCAAACTTTTTTGTAGCCATCAAATGTATCGCAGTTATGGAGTTTTAACTCGCAACCATCAAATGTAGCGCGTCAACTTCATTCACAACAATAGATTTCGAGATATGCTCGTTTCCATGGCTTCATATCCACAACTCATTTCCATGGCTTCTCTTTTATGTGGCTTTTCATTTGCGTTTCTATGGTATTTGTTTCCATGTATTCTCGGCGAGCTCCATAGCAGATCGGACACTCAGTGATGCAGCAATGGTCGAGCACGTAGTAAAGTGAAAAAGAAAACTCAAGAAAGATCGAGTACTCGGTCATATTGCATAAATACTTAGCGATTCTTGTGTAATAATTAGTGAATTTATGTAAATACTTAGTGATCTTGTGTAATCATCAATGAACACTCAATGATTTTATGTTAACACTTAGTGATTTTGTGTTATACTTAGTGATTATGCGTAATACTCAGTGATTTTGTATAATACAAAGTGATTTTATGTTAGTACTTAGTAATTTTGCGTAATACTCCGTGATTTTTGTGTAATACTTAGTGATTTTATGTCAATACTTAGTGATTTTGCATAATACTCAATGATTTGTTCGTAACACTCAGTGAGTTTGTATAATACTAAGTGACTTATATGAAAACTTAGTGATTTTGTGTAAGTGATTTTTGTGCAATACTAACTGGTTTTATGTGAGTACTTATGATTTTGCGTGATACTTAGTGATTTTGTGTAACACCCAGTGGTTTTTTACAGAGGACGCTTGTTTTGGTTGAGCATCACCAATGACTTTGTTGACTACTCAGTGTTTTTTGTTGAGCACACACATTGATTATTTTTTTTTGCTGAATATTCACAGTGATTTTGCTGGTTAATTCTCTAAGTAGAGATTTTGCAAGTGAACTCTTAGTAGTGATGGTATTGCTGAAGTCTCTGAGTAGTGATTTTGTTGGTGAGTTCTCTGAGTATTTTTACAAATCACTGAGTATAACACAAAATCACTGAGTAGCGGTCGATTGGTTCACAGATATGTATCTCTGTCATTTTTGCAGATTTGTTCTTCTTCGTGGCTTTGAATCGAGGCTAGATTTGTTATGCTAGGAGCTCAAAAATTATTTTAAAAATGGAGTTTGAAATATTGCGAATATGGAGCTCAAAATGCTGCAAAAATGGCTTAGAGAGAGTTAAATGAATTGAAATGAAAAGGTTTAAGGGTTGATTCTCCTATATATACTTCAGGGTATATTTTAGAGATAATTACACCTAGGGTCTTGAAGACACACCCCTCTTCGAGTTAGCACCCCCACCTAGAGCCTCTTCTTACTAAAGACCTTTTAAACTTTTTAACACATAAACCCCAAATCCCCATTTACTAGACTACCCCTCTTTTTTTTTCTATATATACTAATTATTCCCATTTGTTATTTCATTCACGTTTTAAATCACAAATCAATACCTCACCTCCTCTCTCCTCTCTCCTCTCTCCCCTCTCCTCTCAACAACCACCGACACCACCCATGGCCACAACCACCGCCGATTTGCACCACCACCATAACACCACTGCCTCTCTCTGAAACGCAACCACTAAAAAAAGCACAAACTCGTCGGTTTCCCATGAATACATCGGAGCTGCCATGGAAGCTCTCCTTCTTCTCCTTAACAGCTGAAGCCATTCGAAGCCAGCTCCACCATGAATACATCGGAGCTGCCATGGAAGCTTTCATTCTTCTCCTTAACAGCTGAAGCCGTTCTGCAACTCCGGCGCTTCGCGTTCTGCAGATCGAAGCCATTCAAGCTTCCAATCCTCTTCTCGTCGGCGAACAGGTCTCTAGGGCTGCGCGATGGTGGTGCGTCAGTGTTTCTTCGCTATTAAGGTACAGATCTGCTCGATGGTGCTTCCGTGCTTGGTTTGGTGGCGAAGAGAAGCTTGAAGAAGAAGCAGCGAATGGTTTGGTGAAGGCTGGTTTGGTTTGGTGAATGCTGGTTCACCTCGGTGGTGAAGAAGGTGTGGTGAAGCCTTCGCCGGAGCAGCAGCAGTGGTGGTGGTGCGCCGAGATGGTGGTGATGCTTCATTGCTTCGGAGTTACGTTTCACGCGTGAAGCCTTCTTCTTCTTTTTTTTTTTTTTTGTTTAGTTTGAAATGGTTGACCAGATCTAGATCTGGTCAAACCACTTAATGTTTTTAGTTTTTTTTATTTTTTAATTGTATATCTTTTTGTAATTGTTTAAAAAAGTGTAATAAATGTGAATAAAAGCTTTTTTTTGACTATTTTTATGCCTTGTTTTTATAGAGTATTTATGCAATTTCTAAGAGTACTCCATCTATTTTATAGAGTACTCCGACTTTTTTACAGCGTATTCGGTTAAATTGTTAGAGTATTCTTTTAATTCTCGGAGTACTCACTCTATTTTCATAGAGTATCGGGAAAAACTGAGAGTACTCTCTCTTTTTCATAGAGTACTCTCAGTTTTTTCCGATACTCTATGTTTTTCCCGGTGACTGGTATCAGGAAAAACTGAGAGTACTCTCAGTTTTTTTCGATACTCTATGGTTTTCCGGTGACTGGTGGCCTGAGGTGGTCGGTGGTCGGTGGTCGGTGGTCGGAGGTCGGTGGTCGGTGGTCGGAGGTCGGTGGTAGATGGTCGGAGGTCGGAGATGGGTGGTAGGTGGTAGGTGGGTAGTGATAGAGGAGAGAGAAACAGTGACATCATACTATTTTGTCTTTTAGTGTTAGTAAGGGTAGGAAAGACTATTGTCAAAAATGAGGTCCCTAAGAATAACAACTTTCAAGACACTACTCTATAGAGAAAAAATAGTGCTCCTAAGACCCTATAGATAATTCACCCTATATTTTAACCAATAAGATTTTTGAGGTCACTTAGTAGAAAAATGTAGCCACAAAGTCCCTATGAGCAACAAAATTAGTTTTCAAGATCTTATTGATCAATCACCTTTAAAATTAGTGGATGTTAAGTGATTATTTCCCCAATTAAATGTAGTCCTTTATTTGAACAAATTATCCCCAAGTAAAGGCTGCTTTATTTTAATAAACCATATCTAAGTAACCAGTTGGGGTTTTGCTACTTTTTATGTACTTAAAAGGTGTTAATGAGAGGAATATGATTCGAATTTCTCTATGAACGTGAACAACCTAGTTCTGATTTACCGTGATGTGTTCATAGAGAGGCATGCATATACTTTGTGGGATTAGTCGTGGTGCGTGCAAGCTGAGCCGGACCACCCACATAATTAAAAAAAAGGTCTCCAAGTGGGGCAATTGAATAAGGCACCTCATTCTATCAACACACAAGAACAGACGAAGAGACACAATAAAATCATTGATTCGTGCAAGCACAAATAAAGAGATGGAACTATTGTTGTTTAAGATTATCTCTTTTTTCACGAGAACAAAATCAAGATTTTTCTCCAAGATCCAAAAAAATAGAATTATTGGGATTCGTGACACTACTCTAAAAAAAATTGGAGGTTAATTTCAAGTTTTGGGAGGACTAAACATCTATATATATGATTGATGGGCTAATATTTAAAGTCAAAGTCTAATGTATATTTTTTACCTAAGCTTTTTCTCTTGAAGTATCGGGTAAATTCTCATTGTGTCTCAGGATCGAGGAGAGAGGAAGTGTGCATCACCCCTTAATTAGAACTCAATATCAACCTTGGAATGTATCTTATAAAATTGTGGGACTTATTAAAGCAATAACAATTTGTTATTTTTTTTCAAATTAAAATGATGAACTTGACGTGTGGGGTGTGGGTTGGTCGATTTTGGATGAAAAGTGCCCAACCCACAAACTGCCTGTTCTTGTGTGGGTTTTGAAAAATGAGACCCGCACCTGCCCAATACATTATATAAAGCATTTAGCTTTGTGTAGAGAGGGTTGCGGGTCCATTGCGGGTGATTAAATTCGATAAATGAGCGAAATTTGTATACATAATCATTCGAAGGGTCAAATTTATATTACAAACGAAAGGTGTAACTAAACATATAGTTTAAAATACTCATAAACACTTCAAAAAATTGCTTGATTTTAAAAATATAAAATGAGTGTTTAGAAAAATAAATTTATGAATTAAACAAAAAACAGAGGTAACATCATAATTAAAAGGAAAAACAAATTCATTAGATAAAATTTCTAAAGATTAAAAAGGAAAGGAATGTAAAGTGTGAAACACAGGATCCTACTATATTATTTTAATAAAATGTGTAATACAATTTTTTTATACTACAGGTAATCGGGTATGGGGGTTTTCAGGTTACAAGTTTAAAATCTACAACCTCAAAAAATGTATATTTTTTCAAAAATGTAAACCGCAACCCACCCAAAAAATAATTAACCCGTATACTTTAAGGTTAGTGTAATCGGGTTGGTCGGGTTATACGGTTTTTCTAACCCGATGCACAAATTTACTTGACATATTATCCTCCCTTGACTTTTTATACGTCAAATTTCTATTCAATTGAACATCTTAACGATGCATGTATATGACTAAATTTTTATTTCTTCCCTCTTGATACATTTTCACGTTGAAAATTAGAAAACTGATAGTGTTCATATAATATTTCCTCTACAAAGGGGTATTAATCTTATAAGGCCCAAAGCACCTATGTGTTTATAATATAAGTCCTACCTTCTAACTACTAATTAGGAGCCCAAATAAAGGGGTGAAAAACCCAAAACACCCCTCTTACCTATTAACTATAGAGAAAACCAAAAAATCCAAACCCAAAACCTATTAAGCAACGATTCTGCATCCCTCGTCCCTATCTAATCTCCATTACAAACCAACCCCATCCCTCTCAAGAATATACACCGCCATCGCCACCCTTCATTTCTCTGACCATCCCACCAGCACACACTCATGTAGGAGGCAACCGCCTCCCTATCTCTCTTCACACCCAGCCCTCTCTCAACATCACCATCCCATCTTCCCTTTGGTCTCACCTTCCCAGCGCACGTTGCAAAAGAAAACTGCCAGCCATTGTGGCCCCCTCACCACCATCTTCACCACCACCATCTTCATCACCATCGCCTTTATCACCATCTCCATCATCTCCACCAACATCATAACCACTCGGATATCACCTTCCCACTGATCCACCTTCCACCATCATCACTACCACAAGGCTAATGAATCCCAATAACTTCTCCACCGTTGAAGGCCCGATCTAACAAGTCTAATGAAGCCCAATAACTTCTCCCCTGGCGTTCGTGGCCATTCTACGGCAAGCTTGAAGCCATAATGGGCCATGGGTACAACCCATCGTGTTCCAATCTCCACACATCTCCACCTGTCCCAGTATTCGCCGCCTCCCCTCCACCATGGGTCCAGCCCAGAATCCAAGCATATCAGCACCATGGTCTTGCCTAATCACAGACGCACAATGGGTACAGTCCGTGAAGCCCACCGAATTTTATTCATATGTTATTTGTTTTTTTATAGCTGCTTTCCAATATACTAAGTGCATATTTGGAAATGTTTTTCTAAGTACTACAGTGTTTTTAAAACCTTAAAAGTGTTTAAGACCCATAAAAACACTTTTAAGAGAAGTACTAAATATGTGTTTCCTAAAAACACACCAAAAGTGATTCTAAATTTCAATTTTTTTAATGATTTTTATTAATTCTATTCAAAAGTGGTATTTAGCTCTAAAATTAGTTATTTCAAAAGTGCCCTAACTTAACAATTTGGTAGTCTGTTAGTCATTTTTCTTATATTATAGGGTCGACTCACCCTATTAGACAATAAGGCTCGCCTAGGGTCCAAAATATGCAATACAATACAGTCTATAAGCCTACGTTATAACCAAAAAGATCTTAGGATTATTAACTACATGGTTGTGTAAAAGTTGATAAATTATGAAATAGCTAGGTGGACCATTAGATGCTAGGTAGGACCAATGAACAACTTATATCCGCCATATGGAACTAAGTGAAACCGCTCCTTCTTGCATTGTGAAATTCATTTGATCTTGAAATTACAAAATGTTGATTGTTTTTATATTATTCATAGGTGTGTGTTAATTCTTGAACGTCTCTATATGAAACTTGTTAGAGTAGTTGCTTTAGGTTCATTTATTATTATCTTTACATCTTCTTCTTTGATTAGCTAGTGTAAGATTCCCCACTAGTCTTTAGTTTTATTTTGTCAGGACGACAAAACTTTGAGTTGAGGGTCTTGATGTCTCGTCTTTTGTGATAATATAATCGTATCACGCGACATTCTTTAGGGAGATTACTGGACCTAAGAGAGGGATTATTCCCTAGTATTTTATGTTTCTTAATTTCTTATCTTATTTTGGGCTTATTATTATTTTTAGAGTATTTTGTACATTAATCGTGTGTTAAGTGTGTAGCTCTTTAGGTACATGGTTGACATGGAATCCCAAGATAATATGGAGAAGTCAATAAAGTAAAATCTACACCCAAGTCATGGCGTACATAGAGCAAAAAGTCATTTTGGAGGCATTTGAGCAATTATTGGAAAGTTTGACGTAACTTTTTTCAATCACCACTGAAAATTGGAAAGAGATTTTGACCTGATTATTTTTTATTTGGAAATATCTTGAAGTTAGTGTCGAGTGAGAGGTTACGAAAGTTGATTCGGAATCGAGACGAGAAAGTTATGACAATTCTCCCACAGTGACTCAAAGCTGTCCAGCAATAAATAATAAGGGGTGGGGCCTTTTGGACCTTTAAAAGTGGCCCATAAGGACCGGAAACGTTTCTGGACTCTATAAATACCATTTATTAGCTGGAAAACACACACAATTCATATAAGAGAGAAGCTAATCAATTCTGAAGCTTAGGAAGAGAAGGAGGAAGGGCTTTCAACATCAATTCCACAATTCTTCATCACCGGAAGTCCGTTTCAGCTATTTCTTTATAGTAATTTTATTTTGTTTTTAGTTTTAAACATGATCATAGTCTTAATTACTAATTTCCAATATTTTAATATGAGTTAACCCCTTAGCTTGAGAATTGTGTAGTGTATGAACCTTAGTTAATTAATTGATGATTTTCAGCTTTTGGGATAATTTTAGTATTTATATAAATTGAACTAATTTTTTGTTGATTATATCTTTTTTCTTAAGGGATATTCTTATATTTATCAAGTATATGGTAGTAGTAGTAGTTAGATTGTCGTCCAGGATGGGGATTTAATTACATATATAGGATATAAACACTTAGTGCACGTTATTGACCCTGGAAATCTTGACTAATTAAGTAATCAATAGGGTAAGAACCAATTCGTCCAAAATTATTGTAGGGCCACCTGAGAGGGGTCTCTAGTAGTGGAGGATAGCGTCATACTCACTAAGAAGGGGTTAAGATAATTAAGCAACTTATGGGATTACCTGCAATGATCAAGAACTACTCTTTCGTATTTCACATCTATTCTTACTTAATTAGTTTTATTTTCTAGTTTAGTTGCTTAATATTTCTTAATCATTATATTATCTTTCAATTGTTGCATTTAGTTTAATCTTAGGAAAACCAAACAAATATTTATCTTTTATTTAATGGTTTTCACAACTAAACCACGATTTTTCTAAACACAATACTTTAACTTTGCTAATTCTTGAGAACAAAATCCCTTTCTTACTCATTTTTATTACTTGTCAATGAACCACGTATACTTGCGGATGGTTAAAGTCCTCTTTAATTAAAGTGATTTTTTATCACACTCACGGGACTGAAAATATGTTTAGAAATTTATACTAATGAAATAGTTAGGTAAACAATCTTAATCATATAAAAGTGATGCCATTTTTATCTAGTTGTGGTATATGCTAAAATAATAATAGTTCTTTTTAGCAATATAATATGACTTTTTATCTAGTTGTGATAAATGTTTTAGCAATAAAAGATGACTTTTTGGTTATAGTTTTTCAATAATAATTCTCATAAATTTTACGGACGATTGACTAAGACACTAGAATAATTTGTTGATTGATTATTTTATTTATGCATAATTCTATTAAAAAAGATGGACTAGTATATATAAATGAGGCTCAAAACTTGAGCATCGCTTAGTTTTTCCAAAAGAAACTAGTCAGGTAGATAGGCTTTGATTATGTTTATGAGATTTTGAAGGTTTTGGATAAAATTTTAAGTTACATTTTAAAAAAAATAATATTAAAAGTTAATGGTATAAAAAAATCAAAAGAATTATGTCCAAAAAAAAATTATGTTTAATAAATTGACAAAATGAAAATTTAGGAGAATTGTGACATTTATAGAAAATTTTCAATTAAGATTTTGAAATCCATAAAGATTTGTTGCGAATGTGGACAATTTTTTTTTTCATTTTGTTCTTTATAGGGTAGTGAAGAAAAAAAATAATTAAACTACCTTTTGACATCTCATTTTTGTTTAATAAAAGTTTGATGTATCTCAAACTGACAATTGTATACAAATTTATGTGAAATTAATATAATATTTTATAAGTTTTTAGTATTTATTTTATTTTATATTTTTATGACAAAAAAAAGCTTTTTTTTTTATAGAAGAGGTCTTGAAATATCAGGAAAAAATTCTTCCTAAAAATTATTAACTAGTTAAAGTAACTCTAGGCATAGCCCAGCCGTAAAGATCTCTTGTCAATAAACGCCATAGCCCATTAGGAGGATCTGTGTACGAAGTTGGACCTTCCGTACTATTTGCACCGAACTTTGCTAACCAATCTGCACAGCTAATTGCATCCTGATAAGTCCGTACCAGCTCGAAATTCACGTTAGAATTTAGAATATCATGGCATGCCCTTATTATATCATTCGAAAAGTTTCTTGAATTCACACCGCCCTTCACTAGCGCGTGTAACTCACTCGAGTCGATTTCGACTATAAAGTAAATCCCCGACACTGCCATATGAAGTCCAAAATGTAATGGCAGTATCTCCGCTTCAAACGGTGATCTTGCAAGACAAGTCCCTGCAAAACCATATAAGTACTCCCCTTTATTATATCGAAACAAACCACCCACTCAACCCTTCGATCTTTCCATCTTAAATGAGTCATCCACATTAAGATTTACGCCGCAATCCGGTTTGACCCATTTCACTAACACACTCTTTGCCTAAATAATTAGACCCATTTCACTAGCCGCCTCCTTTTTTGGAATTCTGGGACATCTCCTCCTCCTCAGCATCGTCATATTGGAAATTCATATCATGCTCATCTCCTCCTCGGTACACTTTATCTATCTCTATAGTTAATTTCTCCTTCTCCCATGATTCTGTCAATTTTTCCACTTCCTTATGAGTGTTTTCACTAATATCCCCTAATAAGATGTTTATAGCTACTGCATTTTGTGAATAGTTTTTACCTGCAAAGCAAGTTAGACGAGAGAAAGGCCATAGAGAAATTCGAAAATATGGGTTAAGAAGAGAGAAAGAAAGCCTCCCGTAAAGGTAATAATCTGAGCATCTAACCTTCTTTTTGTTTATGTAGATGTAAAGCTTCTTATCTGTCTTCCTTACCTCAAGAAGCTTAGGTTGGGTGCATCCCTTCTTAGCTCCTGGACACTGTTTTTTTGACTTGGTAATCGGAGTTGGTTGTGTTTGTTGACCATAGATTATCAAACCTTTGTCATTGTTGTTCTTTCCTAATTCTGTAATTGGAAAAGCTGTGTAATAAGCC
The DNA here is from genome assembly GCA_029959085.1 of Nemophila menziesii. Taxonomy (NCBI): domain Eukaryota; kingdom Viridiplantae; phylum Streptophyta; class Magnoliopsida; order Boraginales; family Hydrophyllaceae; genus Nemophila; species Nemophila menziesii. Next base: position 142,231,596 of record JARWIR010000001.1, on the reverse strand, counting down.
CTAGCTGTCGATCTAGGGCTTGTTTTCTTGAAGCTCCAATCATTGTTATCCCTACTCTGTCGCCGAGAAATTTCATTGAATTTGTCATTATTATCCACGAGTCTTATTATTTTAAAGCCACCTGAAAATAACATTGTAATTGTCATCTTATTCATAAGATCGATGGCCAACTGAGATCCCCCGTGTGTACTAATTGTCATCCCAAGATCGATGGCCGCATAGAGATGCCGAGAAGTATCATAGAATTCTTTAACCTTAATGTTCCCTATATTTAGAACACCTAACCATCTATGTTTAGGTATAAATGACATTTTATCCACTTGTTTTTCCTGCCGATTCAATTTCCTTCTTTCCTCCATTTTTGTGCTGTCTGAAAGCCTTGTTATCCCTCTACTTCTCCTCCTTCTTCTTTCCTTCTCCTATGTTATGTCCAATTTACACAGTATGTTAATTTTCTTTTCACATTCCACACAACCTCCAATTCTAGAGTCCACGTTATTGTTTCTAGCTAACCACTTGCTCCATTTCCCTATCACTTCCCGGTACTGCATATTCGACCAATAAAGCCATTGACTTATTTCTATGTCCACATCAAAATTGTTTACCAATCCACTGTTCCCCTTTTTCACATGCCTTCTCCAAACTTTGTCCAAATCTGGACCGTCACCTCTATTGCACCAACCAGCTTCACCAATCATCATTTGATTTCCACCATTTTTAACCCAGAACATCGTTGCCTTTGAATCTCTCAACAATACGTTTCTGTTCTTGACCCAATCTTTAAATAAATAAATTCGCACAAAGACGTCACCGTAAGATTGCTCTCCCAGATCGCAGTCTCCATTGAATTGCGTTCGAGTTTTGGTTTTGCCATTTTTGGTCCAGCCCAGTACTTTCACAAGCCAATTTAATCTTTTCAGCTTCCATCGGTGGTAATCTTGATGGATTTGGATGAGGTTTAATCCATTTACTATTGGATCTATCATTAGTTATCTTCATAGAGCCTAAACTAGGGTTTATTCGATCAACACGAAATCTATCAGATCTAAAGAACACGCTTTTATCTCGAATCTGTGATACCCTAAACCCCTCTTTAATTATTTCCTTAATCTCTCGTTCGGTAGCCATAATCATCCCTACCCATCTTATCTGCACAGTTTTAAGTAGTTTCGTCACTCGAGAAACCCGATTGGGAAATTGATTTTTGCTCCCATCGATCCCCTTTTTGGTTTTTCTCCTACCATCTGACTCGAGTCCCATGGTCCGAGACTGGAAGAAAGCGTAGGTTTGGGTAGACCCGCACCTGCTTATGATATCAGATGAAGGTGGGTGTCTTCCTTACAGATCGATGTCAAAGAAAAGAAAACTTCGGCAAAGAAAGGACTGAAAAGATGAGAGAAGGAAGAGCGTTTCGACCTTGCTTATCATATCTTAAAAGAAGAAAAAGAGAATGAGGAAAAAAATAAAAAACTCCTCAAACCCCTCATCTTCAGTTACAAAATATGTATGATTTACAGAATCATGACTATGGTCTAGGCACAAGTAAAATAAAGCTTGAAAAAGTGGAGTTCGAACAATTCTTTGTTTATATGTTCCTAATTCTAGCGATGGCCTGAATCGATCGGTAATAATTTAGTCTCATCAAATTGTTTTATCTTTTAAACTTTATGATAAAATTATAATATATATGGTTGCAGTGGATCCTTCTTTTAGCAATTATATGGAAGTAGTAGTTCTTATCCTTGATTTCAGGAGCTAGAGATGTCAAAATCAATAAGCCTGTTATACTGACTGGCGATCTGAATTGTGCTAATGAAGAGATAGATATTTATGATCCTATTGTAAGTAAACAAAATAAGAAAGCGAGATTGATTACTTTCTGACCCCATATCCCCTTACTTAGCTTATTGTAATTGAGATTGAAAATACCCTTCAAAAGAAGTAAAAGCAAAGGCAACAACGCTATTAAAACCTTGGATTAATTAGCTTAATGGTAGCCGTGCTTTGCCTTGTTATGTTTGGCTAATCAAAAGTAGAGATGCCCCAGGATTAAACTCCTATTCTGAGGCCAATGAAGAAATAAACCATAGATAGCTGAGGCGAAGATATTAAAACCCCGAGACTAGTGAGTGATAAAAACTATACTCTGACTCTAACTCAGAATTGCAGAGGCCGATTTTCGATCAAAATACCAAGTTTTATTATTCCTTAATTAAACATTTAGAATGTCTATGAAAGCTTATCAGGTTGATGCGAACACAAACAAGTTGATGTAAGGATCCAGAAACTGCGTGTTTGAAGTCAAGACGTTTCTTACCCGTCAAAGGACCAATGTGTTCATATTTATATTGTGATATTCCGTAATATTTTGTGGAATTCTCACTGTAATATGCATTAACTTATATTTGTACTTGAAATATCATTTTGAGTGTTAATTTTTTTCTCTTTTAAGTGTCGTTTTAGTTACTAAGTGTGTATTAAAAAATATAAATTCTTAATACAAACAAGCCCGAGGCAACCCGGTGTGTAACCCGAGAGAACCCGGTGATTTTTACCCGAGCAGGTTCATTAGAAAAAAACAGGGTTGGGTTTTTAAAATCTCAAAAGGTTACAAGTTAGGGCTGGAAAAAACCTAAACATGGCTACCACCACACGGTAAAGTCACACAACATAATTATTATCCTAGATTTACCCTATTCAAGGATTTAAATCAACTCAAGTACATATAATAATAAGAAATGTATAAATTAGTTTTTAAGGCAGAAATAGAGTATCTGACCAAAACGTATAAATTAACATGTGAAAAACATTGAAAAACTAAATCAAGGTATATTAGGGCAATGCTCTCAGTTAAGACCAAAGATTTTCCACATGAGAAAACTGTTGGGTAAGGACTAAAAAGAAACCACACAAGGATTTAAACAAAAATTCAGTCTCACTTTATCGAATAATTAAAGCAAAAGCTTTCATCTTAAAACCCAAATCCAATATGGGTGAAAGAGTCCTAAAGCCAGTCACTGAAATCACAATAAAGTGAAAACGCGTTTAAGCATAAATCCAAGAGTTGCAGTTCAAAGTCCAACAACCCAACAGCATCTATTCGGTGTGGTTAAAGCAAATTAATCATCATTGAGCATTAAAACAAAAACAATTTTAAAAAATAATAATAATATGGAACCTACGAGAAAACGCATAAATCCCAGGAAAGTATATAAGAGATCTGCGTGTCCATAGATGCCCTGTTAAATAAATTGATTTTGCACCATTACTTCATAGTTTCGCTGCTGTTTAGTGTTGGAAACAGAGGAAATTGCAAAGGATGCTATATATGATATATGATATGAGAGGATTGAAAGAGATCATTGATCCCTAATGAAGAAGAAAATGGAATTGAGATCTGAGAGTAAAATGATATTGCTGCTTGTCAGTGCGGGGTAGCGAATATATGTATGCGGCTATGGGTATTAGGGTTTACAACTTTACATATGATTGCAGAGTAGTCCTTTTTAGGCCCATGAACTGTAGCTTCAAAAGGCCCAAAGTTATTTTTTAAAATCATGTTGTGAGAAATAGATCAAATTCAATTTTCATTATACTGAAATTCGCTCAGCTTCTTGGGTCGGGCTTCCCGTTATGTTTGTACAAGTTTTTAGAAAGAAAAAAAAAAATCGAGAGAGCGTTATCATATGATAACTCAAATTTAGATGAGCACTTATCGGGTTAGGAAATGAGGATGCAATTGAATGAGCTTGATAAGTTCTGGTTCCATGCCTACGAGAACAAAAACTCTATAGGGAGAAAACCAAAAAATGACATGACAACCGATTTCGAGATTAGAATGTTGAAGTGGGACAACGGGTCCTCGAATACAATTCCAAGTTCAACAACTACCCTGGGAAATTGAGGTCGTGATGGTCAAAACCTTTCATTATTACTAAGGTCACGCCTCATTGGTCCATTGAATTAGAGCATCCAACTAAGAACCAAACCGTCATGGTAAACGATCACCGGCTGAAAATATACCATAGAGTCGAGTATGTCAATCGGGGAGAGGTCATGTACCTCTTTGAGGACGAGTGATACTCGAGGTAACACGTCGGATATAACAACGTGTATTTGGGAGATAACCCGCTTTTTAATCGCTGTCATGCATTTTTCATTCAAGTAGTGTATAATATTGTTAAGAGTTTACGTGAATTAGTGTGTACTATGCATTAAAAGAAAGTAGTGGAGTTGTTTATGATGCGCAGTTAAAAGTCCACGCATTTGGGACTTCTTTATCCATGCCAGAGGAAGATAGTAAACTAGAAGTGTCTGAACGTTTTTCGCGGTGTACCGCAATATTTAAATGAATGTCAGTGGAACCTACCATTAGAAACGTGGTGATTGGAGGTAATTAAAAATATTCATACCTTTATATAGAGTTATTTCACGGTATGTCGCGCTCATCAAAGGGCGCGATATACCATGTGGTCTACACCGTTGCACTGAAATCAAAGATTGTGGTGACTGCTGAGTAATTTAATTTTTTCAACTTTATGTAAAGACACTTGTGGTATACCGCACGCTCTAGTGGTGCAATCAGCAAAAATCAGTCACCACTAAAGTAAGAAGTATGTGCCACTGCTTTAAAAGATGAGTTGTTGTATACAACACCTAATTCACAACATACCGCGCGCAAGAGCTGTCACGGTACAATATAAAGGCCAAGTACGAAAATTTCACAACATTAAACCCTATTTCAGCTTCCTCTTTTCAAGTAGTCCAAAACTCTATTGAGCTTTACCAAGCCTCATACCCTCCTTATAAAATCACACAAAACAACATCAAACCACATCCAAAAATCATATCCATCCCATATACCATCATAACAACACGAACTCTAACTCCAAACAAATTAAAGAACACAAAAAATTTCATAATATCATAATATTAAAATCATGAGCTTTTTGAAGTTTGAAGGTTGGAACATGCAAGTAAGTCGTGGTGGGTAAATTTGTGAGTGGTGAATCTTTGAGTTGGGGGCAAGTTGAGATGACGAGTCAAACTGAGGCATTAACTTATGCAAGAAAGAAGATAAAATATAAATTGGGGAAGGCATATAGGTATTGTGATCTCGGAACTGAATTAGCCAAAACCGATACCCTGTGTACCTCATACGCCAATGATGACTACCACCGAGGAAAATTTGTCGACCTAAACGACAAAGAAGATACCAAACATGTCCTCAATCATGATAAAGGCTCTTCTTCAACTCCTCTAGACGAGGAAACTAAGAAGAAATTATGTTAAATACCTACTTGGAAAGAGATAGTATGTGATAGTTTGGATAAAAAAGAGGAAGCACATGCTGAGATCATTGAGGCCCAATCAAGAACGGAGAGGAATCTAGATAACACTCTAGTGATGTTGAGGCTAGGACTAAAACACCAATACGACCACGATACTGACGAGCCTAGTGCCTATAAAGTTATGTTCCCTTAACCTTTATCATCTTTTTTTGTGTATATTATATATTTAGATGTATACTTCTAACATTAATGTTTTTTTTAGTCTTGTCAAGTAGTGGGCCACGACTTAGTATTGAGTTGGGGGTGGGGTACTCGTTGTCTCCATCCCTATTTATGTGTTTAATTCTTTCTTGGTTTAATTTATATACAAATAAAAAATAAAGAAATTTGTTAAGGAATGGGTGTATAGCACAAAGAATGTCCCCCAAAATCATGTTATAACGAGTTAATGATAGAACGTAAGCGTGCTCTTAATTGATTTATACTGCGCTTTAATCACTTGCATGAAAACACACTAATTGATAGAGAATATTAGTAAGCAATGTATAGAAGTATGTTTGAACGAAGTGACAATAAGTGGTGTGTAGAACGCGAAATCCAACTTAGTTGAAAATCCATTTAATCGACGAACTAAAAGTGAAAAAGTAACGAAACCACATAGTCAGGAAAATGATTGTGGCGTTCATTTGATAAACACTTACTACCTTTAGTGTGCTAACCAATTTAAATGTAATATTATTCTTAGCCCTATCTATCATTTAGCCTTTTCTTTTTTAGCCCCATTATAAGCCTATACCCCTTAGTTTTTAGGACTTATCAATATGATCGCCCTTAAATCGCAACACGTTAAGACTAGTCGTCCTTTGAGTTTGAGTTCGGGCTGTTAAATGTTTGATTATGGGATATACATTGGGTGGGTTGAGCTTGTAATGCGCTAGTTGATGATGCACTTTGTTGTAGTCCTTTGTCGGATTCTAAAAAAAATAATACATGAAAATAAGTCACATAAAAAAATTTCATGTTCAACTTACAAAAAAAAAGATAAAAGAAATGAAAATAAAATAACTGGCAAAAGAATTTTTTGATGAAAATCATCGTGAAATGGCTTAGGTTTTTTGGGATGTTTATCTAATGCATCAAGTGGGTTGAGTGAGAACCTCTACGAGTGTAAACTCAATCTTTACGACTATTCGTTGACAACTACTGAGGAGAGAGCCAAAAGCTCATATCAAGCTATCCAAATATATCACACGGTGATTCACACCCGACCCTAAGTCTAAAATAAAATCGAAAGACCTCAAGATTCCTAGTTATGTGGTTAAGTAACAATTGAGCGGATATGGAGTAGTTAACATTGGATACCATGGGAGGCTCGAGGAACAACTTATATCCACCATCTCAAACTAAGTGTAAAACTGACCATTCTTGCACTACGTAACTAATTTAATCTTGAAATCTGAATGTGTAGATTATCTGTATGATAAGTGTATTTATGGAATAGTTTTTAGGCATTACTTTATGTGACTTGTCATGTACTGATGTGGTATTATTCTTTGTTTTCTTCCTCCATAATTAGTTGTACTAGGCCCCTAGTTCTGCTCTTATTTTGTCGGGACGACCTAACTTTGATTTGGAGGTCTTGGTGTCTCGTTTTTTGTGATAGATTAATTGTATCACGAGACATCATTTTGGATAGGGGGGGGGGGGTTTATTGGACTTATTTGAGGGATTATTCCCTATTACTTGATATATTGTGTGTGATGTGAAACTCTTATGTACACAGATTATACCATACCCTAAGACGATGAGAAGTAGTCAATAACTTAAAGGTAACTCCAATTCACGGCTTAAAAGGACCAACAAGTCACTTTGTAAGATCAAGGGCATATACCTGTAGAACTTTAAATCAACTAAGAGAGTCACCACGCTAATTCGGCAAGGATTCTAAGTAGATACTTTGGTTTTAAGGTAGTCCTTGAAGTCAGAATCGTGTGAGAGGTGACAGCTTTCAGTTTGGAGTTAAGATGACAATGTTATGATGTTTCTTCCACGTTGTCTCGAACCAGTCTGAAATCATTGAAAACGTTTTTGGGTTCACTTTAACCACTTAAATGGGTGCCACATTTCCCAAATACGTTTTCCACACTTAATATATCAATTTTTTTAAATAAAAATAGGAGTTACACATTTTGGAAACTCATTCATACGCTTGGAGCTCAAAAAAGAAGAAGAACATCAAAGATTTTCACCATTCTACCTCATTCCATCAAGTATTAGTGTAACCTTTTATACTTGCCTATTCTTAACATGATTATGTCTTATTTATTCACTGTATTTCAGTATATTTGAGAAACGCTTAATGTATAAACCCTATTTCTTGATAATGATAAATTATTGTATTTTGGGATTAATAATTGAAATGAATTGGTTGTTATTGCTTTTGGTATATACTTGTATTGTAATTTCAGCCTCTGTCTTGACCAAGTGGGTTGGGTATAGTAATCTTGACTTTCACCCAGGAAAGGGGGATGGGGGGGTTATATTACAGAAAATAGTATATAATCTATGGTGTACGTTAGTGAACTAGGAGGTCTTGACTAACCAAATAGTCAATAGGGTTAGAGTCTATTGCATTTGAAAGTGTTACATGGTTACTCGGGAAAGGTCTCTAGCGTTGTAAGACATCCCTTTATCTACCAGTGAGGGTTTTAGGTAGATGATTTAATTATGACTATTGCAAGTAATATCAATTTGCTCTCATAACAATAAACGTGTAAATCAGAATTAATGTGGATTACTTATGGATTCTCAAGCTATACTTCTCATCCCTATCTTCATCCCATTTGCAATCTTAGTTCTTTATCTTTATTTTTACTAGTCAATTTCAATATTTGCATCCATTTTATCGTTTAGTTTTTGCAAACCAACCCCTATCCATATTATAAAACACATAAATGCTAACCTTAAAATCTTTGTGTAGAATGATAATTTATACTAACTTTCAATACTTGGAAACGACTTGTATATTTACGAGGAGAAGCCGCGTTCTATCGTGTGTGAGATTTTATATCACGTACCGAGGGATGGCAAATTCCTTCATAAAATAAATGAATGAGACATTTTATATACAATTCCCTACTTTGTTGAATCATATTAGTTCATCAATTTTTTTAGATACAAAAATTCTATAAACTCATGCTTTTTGTTGAAATAATAAACTTTGAGACTGAATGCACTCTTCTAATCTTCATTTAGTAAATCAATCTACTTAACCAACAAAGTAAATCAATCTAACCCTATGTCATAGTTCAATTAAAAAAAAATCAAAGGTATAAATTGTAATGACTATCATTATGGCGGTTCCAATCCATGGGAAGCAATTCCCTCGAAAACAAACCAGTTGAGATTAGCTCAAATGTCCAGAGCCTTGATTATCATTGTAGACGGTATAGGTTCGAACCATGTCAATGACAACGAATCCAAAAATAACTCTCTTATGTAACAAAAACAATTTCTTCGAGAACAACTAATTATTTTATCAATAGATAATATATAATTATAATAACAATTTTTATATAATAACTATTGACATAGTTCATCGTAATTCCTACATAAAAATGCCATCACAATTTATTAATATTTTCCACAAATGATTTTGAATGGAAAACATAAAGTTTCTTTATAATTAGAATAATAATCATTATCATTTCTATATTGTAAAACACACTTCAAAACCGATCAAATCATTTACATAAAAAGCGACCAAAATCCTTTATATTATTATCAATTGTTGTTTTTTCTTTAATATTTATAGAATCTTATTTATTAAAAAAATCTATATTATAAAACATATTACTTGACGACTCAAATCCTTAATGTAAAGATCAGTCAGGATCCTTTACACTATTATTAATTTTTTATTTTTCTTTAATATTTATAGAATCTTAGTTATTAAAAAATTGTTAGTCAAATATTTTATTTATGGACTGTCTAATATATTGTTGACATTTATTTACTATTATAATATCTTGACTGTCTCATGTTAAACATTTAACGTCATTGATGCATATGAATAAACTATGGGGTTTCACACGATCACGACCTCTCTTTATGTAGAGGATCTGAATCGTCGAGTAGTATGTTTTATACTATAGAACATACTACTTGACGGCTTGGATGATCTACATAAAGAGCGTCCAAGATCCTCTATATTATTATCAATTGTTGATTTTCTTTAATATTTATATAATCAAATTTATTAAAAAAATATCAAGCAAAGTTCTTATTTATGGATTGTCTAATATATTTATATATTTTTTAATACATATGAGAGCCACTTTAGCCTGAAGATCATTTTGATTTCAATAAAATTCAATCCCATGACTTCTTGGTTTCTGCAGTGTAGTCTAACCACTAGACCAACTATCGATCTCATATTATAATATTTTGCTTATCTTACGTTAGTAGACACATTTAATGTCATTAATGCAAAATAGTAAGATATGAGGTTTCAGACGATCTTTGCCGTTCTTTATGTAGAGGATTTGAGCCATCGAGTAGTATGTTTTATAATATAGATCTCATGTTAGTAGACGACCTTTTCCGTTCTTCATGTAGAGGATTTGAGTCATAGAGTAGTATGTTTTATTATATAGATCTCAAGTTAGTAGGTGCATTTAGTGTCATCAATGCAAAGGGGAATTTCAAACGATCCTAACCGTTCTTTATGTCGAGGATCCGAGCCGTCGAGTAGTTTGTTTTGTAATATAGATGTTTGGCAAAAAAATATTATAATCTATAATTTTTTAATACATATCAACAATTTAAATATTTCATGACATTTATGAAATAAAAAAATTAGTTCAGGATAGAACCATCAACCATCTTAAAATTAAAGGTCATTTTTATATTTATTATCGATTCATCACATGAATGAATGAAATTTTTTATTATATGAGAGAGCTATTTTCACTCAAAAGTTAATTTAAACTCGGTAAGATTTGATTATGAAATCATGTAGTTAAACGCATGAGTACTCTATCTATTGGAAAAGCTATCAATTTTTACATGATTAAGGTATTAATGGAGATGGCAAATACTCGATATTCAATAAAAGCTAGCTTTTACTCCTTTCGTCCATTTTTATTTGTCCAATTTTCTGTGTCCAATATTGTTTGTCCCTTTTCTCAATATCAAGACACTTTTTGTCTACTTTTTCCAATATTACCCCTAATTAAATAGTAGAAAATATGTTCTAGGAAATGTACTCATGTATATTAATTAAGGGTATGTTTGGATTAAAGAGGGATAGTATAGTAAAGGATAGAAAAGGGAAATTTAGTAAAGGATTGGAAAGGAGAGAATTAAATCTTGTTTGGATTAGATAAAAATAGAGCGAATAATTTTATTAAAGGATTACATATATTTGGTATTTGGATTAGAAGATTAATGAAAGGAAGAGATTTTTTTTCTAACTAAATGACTTTTATACCCTTAGTAATATATTTTATATATAAAGAATAGGAGAAAAAGACTTTGTAGGTACCCATGGAATCCGCAAAGGAACTTCTCAGTACCCATACTATAAAATAGGACTTTTAAGTACCCAACTTTTTCTTTTTGTCCAACCGTTAGTGTTTTCCGTTATCTCACACATTAAGTATGATGTGGAGCCTACGTGGACTTGGTTTCCTTTTATTTTGAAAGGTATACTTAATGTGTGAGATAACGGAATACACTAACCGTTGGACAAAAACAAAAAGTTGGGTACCTAAAAGTCCTATTTTATTGTATGGGTACTTAGAAGTCCTTTTTCGAATTCCATGGATACCCACATAGTCTTTTTTCTCTAAAGAATATGGATAATTTAGACATTATGACATAATAAAAGAATTTATCCCTTCTAATAACACCAAATTGGAGGGATTGAATATATAATATAGTAAGGGATTAGAATAATTCTTTAATAAACCTTCTCATCTAATTATTTCTAATCCAAACAAAAGAGGGAATTGTTATTATCCTTTGATATAATCTCATCCCTTCCAATCCCCCAAACAAACCCTAAAGGTATATGTGTAAAGAGATAAAGTATTAGATGCTCTTTTTAATCATTGTGCATCAAAAAGGTAGACAAACAAAAGTAGACGGATGGAGTAAATAACATTTCCCAGCCATCTTGTCTTCGTCGGCCTTGTCTTCGTCGGTCGGCTACTAACTATCCTTCGTTCAGTCGGGTAACAAGAGAAAACGTTTTGCCTAATATTCTTTAATCCAAATCTTTAACTTTCATCCAAGGTTAAGCTGTGTTAACTAATTTTTTTAGATTGTATTCAAATACAGATTTTTATATTGACATAATTCAGATAATTTCTACATAAATATGCCGTCACAATATAATGATATTTTCCATAAACAATTTTGAATGGAAAACATTAAATTTCTATATAAATTTAATTAGATAGGTTTTCATTTTAATTTTGGTCATAAATTCGATAGGTATTTGGACTTTGGAGCCATTTGTAATCAAGCTTTTCCCTCCGATAAAACAAGAAAACGACAAAAGTGAAATTCATTAAAATTAAAATACGTGCAACGTGGTAATTTTTCGATACATACGGAACCGGAGCTCCATATTCGATTGAGTAAAATACAGTGTTAGCTATCCAAAAATCTCTCAATCACTACACATCCAGGTAAATTACTTCTCTTCTTCACACTCTCTGTATCTATACTCTATACATTCTCTTTATCAACACACTCTATGTATTAATTTATGTGTATAAAACCCTAGGTGAGCTAATTTACTCAAATATATGGCAGTTTAGGAGTAAAAGAAGCGCCAAGTTTTATGTTCTAGAGAAATGGCTCACTTTAGCGGTTCTGATTCTCTTTGGTCTGAAGAGAATGATAGGGTTCCTTTGAAACATCGTCTCAAAAAGCTCTTTCGAGTAATGAATCCCCTTCCTGAGCATGAAAACGTTGATTTATCCACGTAATCACTCCTCTAACTTGCGATTTTCATTTAGTTTTGTTTTTTTATGTGGAAAATAATTGATTTTAGCGATTTTTAGTGGTTTAATTTATGTTATTTGAAATTACAGAGTGAAAAAGGAACCCGAGGAGTGTGCATCACAGGTATATGTTAATTTTGGTGTTTATATTAGGTTAATTGCACAATTAGCCTCTGTATTATGTGATATAGTGTATTTTAATTGATCCGCACAATTAAAATGTGGTTTAAACAACATATAATAACAGTTTATACAGGATTTTCATTGTACTGATACAACTCAAAAAGAGCAGACCAAGTGTTTGATAAAGGAACAAAGTCAAAACGGTAAATAAATCACTTCTCCATCATCAAATTTACTGTTACAGTTAAAGTAAATCTAACTAAATCATTATACAGGGGAAATTGAACTTGAACAAGTAGATGATAATGGAGTAAGTAAACTGGGTAATTTTGTCAATAATTACTCAGTTAATGAAACTAACCCATCAGTTAAATCTAACACTCATATCCCTAATGAATTTGATAATCTTGATCATATTCCCTTGAAAATACGCCGTAAAATTCTCTTATCAAGGTAAATTTACTCTTTCGAATATTAAATTCTTTTTTATTTTTTATTTTTTAGTTAGTAATCTCACTATTTACATTAATGTTACAGGAAAGAGGACATTTTAGCCACAAAAGTTACACAGGTAATTTTTTCTTCTTTTTTTTTTTACTGTGATACTTTTTAACTCAACCTTAGCTCACAAGGTAGAGCAGAGTTAATTAATTACTCATGGTAGCTGGTTCGAATCCAGCAGGTTGAATATTAAACCGTGGTTAAAAAAAATATTTACGTTTTAATAATCCGAATTCTAATTTTTTTAATTTTTTTTAATGTTAAAATGTTATTCAGGACAATAAATCAATGATTACTTCAAATTTAACTACTTTAGTTAATGTCAAAGCTGAACCTTTCAATGAAACTGAGTTGTTAAATTCTATGATTGAAGTCAAATCTGAAGAATTTAATGATGAGCTGGATCATATATTCTTGTCTGAACGAAAAAAGTTACTGTTAATCAAAGAAGTTCCTTTTACCTTGGAGTATAATAATAATAACCCCATTGTATCAGAATATGCTACACCACTCAAGATTTACCGTGACAGAAAAAGAAAAAAAACCGCCACGTAATATAATTAATTATCTTTTTTTTTTCTATCTTCACAAAAGGACAAAACAGTAATTTATCTTTTTAATAAATTTCAGTGACTCAGTTGGTAAAGCACTTGAAGAAGATGCTCCTGGATTACTTCAGGTAAATTTCGTCTTTACACATATATGTATGTATATGTATGTATATATGTATGTAATGTATGTATATATATACAGGTGTTAATTGAAAAAGGAGTATTAATCGATGAAATGAAGCTTTACGGTCAAACTGACCATGAAACAGATTTAGATGACTCATCATTAATCGAAAGTTTTTCAGAGCTTGAAGCAATTATGTTAAAACTATTTTCCGAAAAAGCCTCGTTAATTAAATTAGGCCCAATCAAATGCAATAAAGGAGATAAACCTATTTATTGCCTAAATTGCTTATTTTCATTAGTTGAACAGGTAATTTATTTATTTTATTTTTTATTTTTTTTTATTTATATATTTAACTATTTTTTTTTTTTACAGTCACGTTATTTAAAATTTCGTAACTGGCCAGTTGAATGGGGTTGGTGTAGAGATTTACAATCATTTATTTTCGTTTTTAAAAAACATAACAGGTTAGTTTTTTTACATTTACAGTATTTACACTCACGGTCCAATATATATATGTATATGTATTTATACGATAAAATAATATTTGCAGAATAGTCCTTGAACGACCAGAATACGGCTACGCAACGTATTTTTTTGAATTAGTTGAATCAGTTTCGATAGATTGGCAAATTAAAAGATTAGTTACAGCGATGAAACTAACAAGCTTTAGTAGAGTAAACTTAATTGAAAATCGATCATTAATGGTAAGTTATTATTATTTATATATATTTATATTCATTTTTTTAATGAGTATTTAAAATAATGTTTGTGTAGATTGGAGAGGATTTGAGTGAAGAAGAAGCGAGGGTATTAATGGAATTTGGATGGGTACCGAATAGTGGATTAGGGACAATGCTTAATTATCGTGATAGAGTTGTTCATGATAGGAAAAATGAGACAGGTGTATCTGAATGGAGGGAGAAAATTGGAAAATTACTTGCGGATGGTTTGAATAAAGGGTTAATGGTATCAACACAAGGTTTGGAATATGAAGAGTTTGCTCAGATTAAAATGGAAAGTAATTGATTAGTGTTGGATGGATATAATTAGAATGAGCTGAAAAGTTTAGTGTTTTGTAAAGATTTGGAGTTATGTTTATCTTTTGGGATGGAGTGTTTGATTTATTGTTATGTAAGTAATGATGTTTTTGTGATACTTGAAGATGTTATTTGATTTACTTGTTTTGTGTTTCTCTTTTTTATTTTCTAGGGTAAATTCATACTCATAGTAATCAAAATGAGTTGCGAAATCTACCTTATAATTTGTGTTTACAACATATATTGCATTAAGGGCTTACTTTTCGATATATCAATATAAAATTAAGAATTAAAAAGAAGGATTGTGATCACTTTAAACAGATAAGAATCTATGAAGAAGTAATGTATCTATATAAGAACTCACCAAGCATTAATTGAGTAAAGTTCTAAAACCAAACTTGATTAAGGCTGAATTTACATAAGAAGACAATACAGTCAGTGTAGTATAATTAAGTATTTTGTCGATCATATGTTACGCAAATGAGCAGAAGTGTAAAGAAAAAAGAAAGAATATTTCATGATTAGTATGCTCGCACCCCAATTTTAGCAACATTGCTTTCATAGCTCAGTTGGTTAGAGCACCCGTTTAGTAAGCGGGAGGTCTTGAGTTCAACTCTCAATGAAAGCAAATTTTTTCCAATACTAATGTTACATTTTAAAGGAAAGCCAACAGAGCTAGATATGGGGGTATTGAGCTCTGGAGTAGCTACAAAATACTTAGAAAAGAGGTATAATAACTGATTGGAGCAAATTCCATTTTTGGACCATTACCTATGGCCTAGAAATATTTTTAGGCTAAACGTTTCAAAAGTCACATTTTTAGGCCAAACGTATTCAAAACGTCCATTTTTAGGCCATTTCACTAATTTCATAAGATATTTTATTGATTCTAAGGACAATTTAGGTATTTTAAATAAACTATATGTTTATTTGGCCGCATCACAAACTAGAAACTCGGTCTAAAATGTTCAAATTGTCCTTAAAATCAATGAAATATCTCATGAAATTAGTGAAATGGCCTAAAAATGGGCGTTTTAAATACGTTTGGCCTAAAAATGTAACATTTGAAACGTTTGGCTTAAAAATGTTTTTAGGCCACAGATAATGGCCTAAAAATGGGATTTCCTCTAATTGATTGAGAAAGGGATTATAAGATAATGTAAAAAAAGTGTTTTGACTTTTGAGTATATTTTCTTTATATAGTCAGAAGAAGTATATGGATAAACAAGGTTTTAATATAGTTAGGTATGGCTGCATAACGTGCATCAAAAATTCTGGGGAGCTGGATGAAGTACATGCTGCAATAGACAAGAAGGGTGTGTTATTTATTTTAATTTAAAGCAAAATATTGGTATGTTATTGATAGAAATAGAAGATAGAGTAGAATATTTTGTATTGATTTTTGTTGTGTACAATTACATGAGAAATGTACTACTATTATATAAGCACAATGGCTTGATCACTACTCTACTATCTAACCGCTTTTGTCTTATATGAATTGGTTTTGATCACATGCTTCACATTGTGTGTGCACCTCTTTTGTCTTTTGTGTTATTTATCTCATCATCCCCCCTCAAGCTGAATGCTCGTAAGAGGGGAAGCTTGCAAAGAAGAGAGTTAAATGTAGAGGCAGATAAACCTTTGGTAAATATATCTGCAATTTGAAGTGAAGAGGATACATGAGAGATGATAAGCTTCTTGGCCTTAACTTGTTCTCGTACAAAGTGAAAGTCAACATCTATATGGCGTGTTCGTGTATGAAAAACCGGATTAGAGGCTAAAGCAATAGCAGAAAGATTATCACAATGAATAGTAGGTGTAACAATTGAGATAGATAAGCTTTGAAGCAGAAAAGATAACCATTTGAGCTCAGCAGAGACATATGCCATAGCTCGATATTCTGCTTCAGTAGATGATCGAGAAACAGTCGTTTGTTTCTTAGAGCCCCAAGAAATCAAGTTTGAGCCTAAGAAGATACAGTAGCCAGTGATTGAACGTCGATCTTGTGAATTACTCGCCCAATCAGAATCAGAATATGCAGATAGAATTGATGAAGAAGGTGTAAAGGTTAATGAATAATTACGAGTACCTTTAATATATCTTAAGAGTTTCTTCATACTCTCAAAGTCTGCATTAGAAGGCTTATGCATAGCTTGACAAAGTTGATTAACAGCAAATGAAATGTCAGGCCGAGTAATGGTTAAATATTGTAAACACCCAATAATACTCCTAAAAAGAAAAGGATCTTCAAATAGATCCAGACCTTTGGAGGATACAATCGTATATTTGTTGAGAGTAGGTAGTGGTGAACTTTTACATTCACTCATACCAGCCTTCTGCAAAATAGTAGCTGCATAATTTTCTTGAGAAACAATTAGATTAGGTGATGATGATATAACTTCTAAACCAAGAAAGTAGGAGAGTAAGCCAAGATCTTTCATAGAGAATCTCTGTTTTAAAGCTGTAATAATAGATTGAACACCCTCAAAATCACCACCTGTAACTAATATGTCATCAACATAAACTAGAATAATAGTTAGTTGATCTTTATTTTTACGAATAAAGAGAGATGAATCAGCAGGTGAAACAACAAAACTATGTGAATCAAGAAATAATGTAAGTAGTTGATTCCAAGCTCTAGGTGCTTGCTTGAGACCATAAAGAGACCTCTTTAATTTGCAAACATAATTAGGAAACACAGAATCAATAAATCCTACAGGTTGATCCATATACACCTCTTCTTCCAAAACACCATGTAAAAATGCATTAGAAACATCTAATTGATGTATTTTCCAATTCTTAGAAGTAGCAAGTGACAATATTAATCGAATTGTTTGATGTTTCACGACAGGACTAAAGGTTTCATTATAATCAATACCATGTTCCTGTAAGAAACCTCGTGCTACTAGACGAGCTTTATAACGAGAGATAGAGCCATCAGCTTTACGTTTAATTTTATAAACCCATTTACATGATATAGAATTTCTACCAAGAGGTTTTGGTACTAAAACCCAAGTATTTTGTTTCTTTAGAGCATCAAACTCACTTAACATAGCTTGTTGCCAATGCTGAGATTTAGAAGCTTCTTTATAAGTTGTAGGTTCAATAGATGAAGAAGATAGAATAGTGGACTGACACTTATAAGATGGTCTAAGGGAACCAGTTTGACGACGTGTAATCATGTGATGTGTAGAAGAAGATTGTGGAGGAGGTTGTGATGTAGATGGATTTGAAGAACTTAAGTTAGCAATAGTCTCAGTGGTAGGTGTTGAAGAGTGAAGTATTGAATTAAAGGGCTGACTAAGAGCATTAGGATTAATAGCATTGTTAAAAAGATCAACATAATTTGTATAAGATGACTCAATAGAAGATACACTAGATAGAGTACTATTTTGAAAAGGAAAAATTGACTCGTTAAATACCACATGACGAGATACAAACAACTTTTTAGAAGCTAAAGCATAGCATTTATAGCCCTTACTAGTTGAGCAATAACCAAGAAAAACACAAGGTTCTGAGAGTGGAGACAACTTATTAGTACTATAAGGGCGCAACCAAGGATAACACAAGCATCCAAAGACACGGAGATGCAAGTAAGAAGGTGATTTATTAAAGAGGATTTGATAAGGAGAAGAATTACTAAGTATAGGAGTAGGTAAAATGTTGATAAGGTAGACAGATGCAGCAAGGGCCTCGAGCCAAAATTTAGTGGATAAGAAACTATGTGTTAGAAGAGCTCGAGTAGTTTCAATGAGGTGACGATGTTTGCGTTCCGCAACACCGTTTTGTTCAGGTGTGTGTGGACAAGAAGTTTCATGAATAACACCCTTTGATTGAAGAAATGAGGCAAAAGAGTTATTTATGTATTCTCCACCATTGTCAGAACGTAATTTCTTAATTTGAAGGTTGAATTGTGTTTGAATTAATGTATAAAAGTTTTGGAATGTTTGACAAACAAGTGATTTATGTGTAAGCGGATAAATCCAAGTAAACCTACTATAATCATCAATAAAAACAACATAGTATTTATAAGAGGAAAAAGAGCTGATTGGTGAAGGGCCCCATACATCACTATGGACTAAATCAAAGGGAGCATTAGATGTAGAATTTGATAATGTAAAAGGTAATTTGTGACTCTTTGAAACAGCACAGGCATTACATTCATTTTGAGACAAAGAAATCTTAGTTTGTAAAACAATAGAAAGAGAATCTGCAGCTTTAGATGAAGGATGACCAAGCCTGAGATGCCACTTATTTGCAGCAGATGAAACAAACTTTGAAGAGAGGCATTGAAATGAAGAAAATGAAGACTCAGATGACTTGACTTTGGGAGAGAAAGAGAGAGAGTAGAGACCATCCTTACAAAGGCCCTGAAACAACAACTTATGTGATGCAAAAGAATAGATAGACACAGAATCACTATGAAAAGTAAAATAACAATGATTATCTTTTGTAAACTTAGAAATAGACAAGAGATTTGAGGCAATTGAAGGAACATGTAAAACAGATTGTAAAGTGAAAGTAAAAGAAGGAGTAAGAAGCTTACTAGTCCCAACATTAGCTATGTCAAGGTTTTGACCATTTCCAACTGAAACAACACCATTTCCATCATAAGTAGAATGATTCTGAAGCAAATTTAAGTTGGGAGTGACATGACTATTTGCACCTGAATCCAAATACCACAGTTCTGGATCATAATGAGTGGGAGAAGACTGAGAATTAGCCATTAAAACAGTTTTATTCTGAGCTCGAGGTGATGGAAAGTTAACAAAATCTGCTCTCTTCCAACAATCAATAGCTGAGTGTCCATACCTTAAGCAAATTTGACAGGTAGGAACAGTTGAATTAGAAGAGCTTACACCATTATTATGTGAGGGTTGAGTAAATTCAGTAGAGGAATTATTATGAAAGCCACCACGTGACCTTCCTCTAGTGACATAACCTCTACCACGAGGAGAATAACCACGTCCTCTAGTAGAAGGAGCATAAGAAGAATTGTTCGACGATTGAGATGGAGAAAATAGAGCTGTATGAGAAGCAACAGTCTCATGAGATTCAACCATCTGCATATGTAATTCTTCAGACACAAGAAGGCTACCAAGAGAGTGAAAGCTAAGCGTAGATGTTTTGGCATTAGAAATACGAATACTCGATTTAAATTGATTATATTCACTAGGTAAACCCTTTAATGTGTACATAATAACATCCTCAAGCGCAAGAGAGGATGAAGCTGTTTCTAAACCATCACAGATTTCCTGAATTTCAGTAAGATAAGTAGACATACTTCGATCTCCTTTCTTAATATTACATAATTTCATTTTAAGTTGGTGAATATGGGTTCTACATTGAGACACAAAGATCTCTTCGAGTTTATTCCACACATCAAAAGCATGAGGAAGTTTAACAACTTGAGCTAAAATAGATGGAATCATAGATGAATGTAATGATACCTTAAGTTGTTGATCTTCAATCAACCAAGTGGCAAACAGAGGATCGGAAACAGCTGGTTTTACTCGAGAACCATTTATGTGACTGAGATAACCATGAGCTTCCAACACAGCCTCGAGCTGCGACCTCCATAGTACATAATTTGCAGAATCGAGCTTGATTTGAACAAGAGAGCTCCAATTCTGTCGTAAAAGCAAGAGACCAGGTGGAATCGACGAGCTCGAAGTGATAGACGGCGATAAGGAAGATGAACTTGACGCCATGGAATAAAGAAAACAAACGAAAAAGGCGGAAAACAGGATCGATTTAACTTCGGAGTATAGAAATTTTGAAGAAGAATGGCGGATTTTTGAAGAAAGGACAAAAAACTCCTTTGGCAAATCTGATACCATGATAGAAATAGAAGATAGAGTAGAATATTTGTATTGATTTTTGTTGTGTACAATTACATGAGAAATGTACTACTATTATATAAGCACAATGGCTTGATCACTACTCTACTATCTAACCGCTTTTGTCTTATATGAATTGGTTTTGATCACATGCTTCACATTGTGTGTGCACCTCTTTTGTCTTTTGTGTTATTTATCTCATCAGTTATAACTGCAATCTATGCTTTATATTATATATCAAATACCTTCTGTTTTCTTGCAAACATTCTTGCTTCTGAATTGCTTTCTGGAAATAGGAACTTTGAGGGGCGGTTTCATCGCTTGAAGGGAGCAAATTACCTTGCTTCACCTCCATTAGTAGTAACTTACGCCCTTACTGACACGACAATTAATTAATTTTTTTCTTTTTCACTTTTTCAAACTTATTTGAAGTGCTCTCAACCAGGGACAGATTCAGGATAAATTTTAATGGGGATGGAGGCAAATAGGTATCAGAATTTGAGATGATAAGTTAGAAATTTTTTTAAGGTAATTTTAGTCTTGGAAGGTGAACTTTTGGTTTACGGGAACAAATTTTTGACTCTCTTTAACGGTAAATAGGACTATCAAAATTATGTCAAATTACTATGAATGCAACTTCAATTAGCATATAGTAGTATGTATTTAAAACAAGATGATGATACGAACAAAATAAAATAGCGTTGTAGGAGTACACTATTACTTCACGTATACAGTAAACAGACCTCTAGCCACAGTTTCCAACCCCTTTAGCGACCATCAATAATAATAAATAATAAAAATATTAAGGAGAAACTTTACCAACTAGAGAGTTACCTTTACCGTGACCACTTGTTTGTTCGTATAAATCTTTACCGACCATTTCAGTGACCGATAAAAACTCTTCCAAAATTTTGTGGGCCAAATTTGCTGTCCAATTTAAGTGAAAATATTAAATGATTGATTAAATTTTAATTAGTGACCACTTGACGGTCGCTAGAGGTCCAAACTTTTACCGATCACTTGTTTGGCCGGTAAAACATCCACCTAACCTTTTAGCGGGCCAAATTTGTCCGCCCATTTATGTGGTTTCACCGGCCATTAACTTAACCTCTAGCGAGAACCAGGCGCCTCTAAATTTTTAGAGCAATATAAAACCCAACGATCGATTTCCATGTTATTTTAGCGTTAAAAAAATATTTCCCCCCTCCAATCAATCTTCTCCTTTGCTGTTACTCTCGCAGCCGCCTCCTCTTCGTGCCACCCATATTCCCTCCGTCAATATGTTTTCTAAAATATTTTACTACTTTTGTACTTTAGCAGGATTTTCATTATGGTGGTTTAAGTCCGAAAGAGAAGAACAAGTGTTTGATACAAGAATAGAGTCATAAAGGTAAATAAGTTACTGCTCCATCATCCAAATTTATAGTTACTGTTAAGTAAATTGTGTTGGAACATTTTGAAGTGAAACATGGACATGGGGGACTTTCTCTTTTTCCCACATCGGTGGATAGAAAGTTTCTAGAGCATCTTTTAGCCATAGTGATGGCATTAGCTTCCAAAGATCACAACTCCATGTACATGATAAGGTGTTGGAGAAGCCCCACACGCGCGCACCACCACCACCCGGCACCGGCATCGGCAGCGAGGGCGTGGGCGTGGGGAGTCAAAAAATGAAAAATGAAACAGGTTTTACAATCAACTATTAAAGGGACGTTGGCAATCAATCAGCCCATTCTCCACCAGAGTTCAACACGAATTACATCAACTATTAAAGGGACGTTGGCAATCGATCAGCCCATTCCCCACCAGAGTTCAACACGAATTACAGAGCAAAGCACAAAGCAGAAAAAATAACTCTCTCTACATTATTTTCTTTCTTTCGTTTTTGTTAGAGGATACCGGTACTACGGCCGGAATATCTTTTTAACACCGGGATTTTTCCTTTTACCGTGTAAGTTTGTGCTTTTGTTTTTCCGTGTAAAAGCTTTGTAATTCTCGTTGTTATTCAATTTTCCGTGTAATAGTTAGTTTACAGTTAATTGAATTTTCGGTTTATTTCGCTTCGTTTTCGTCAAAATTTTTCTAAGCGGTGATTCCTTATCACCTACAAATTGAACTAAACCATCCTTTTTATTATGCTGTGAAAATTTAAGTTAGAGCAAGTAGATGATAATGGAGTGAGTAAACTAGGTAATTTCGTCAATAGTTACCCAGTCAATGAAACACAACTATTAGTTAAATCTAACACTCACATCCGTGATGATTTTTACGATGATCCTGATCATGTCTCCATAAAAATACGACGTAAAATTCTATTATCAAGGTGTGATACTTTGTGGAATTTTAAATCTTATTAACATTCTGTTATATTCTTTCTATTTTTTAGTTAGTAATATTCATGGTTTGACACCTTCTCACATTAAATTTTACAGAAAAGAGGACATTTCAACCACAAAAGTTGTGCAGGTGATTTTTTGTTTGTATTTTTGTTCATGATAGGAAAAATGAGACAGGTGTATCTAAATGGAAGGAGAAGATTGGGAAATTGCTTAACGACATGTTTAATGCAAGATAATACTTCAGATTTCAGACAGCATAATTTAAACAACCGATTTCGATATTTAGGAACCAAAGACATCAAATCAATCTAGGGGTGAAAATTGGATTCAAAATTTTTAATTTTTGATTTTTTGAAAATTCCGATTTCGGGACGAATTTTTAATATCCGATTTTTGAATTCTGATTTTTCAGATTAGAATTGGAACTACATGTAAATTTCCAAAATTTTCGATTTTTTGATCCGATTTTTGTTTCCGTTGATACATTCCGAATATTAAATAAATAATAAATTTTAAGATTAAAATAAAAAAGTATACAACCATAAAATAAATTTTTCTATTTTTCAATTCTTTTTAATGTTCTTTCCACTAAAAGGTTAAAGTCTTTTACTTTTGATCTATCCCACTCAGTAGGAAGACCCAAATAGTTCCCAAGATTGTTTGTAATTAGGATGTTTAATTTATAAGCCATAATACACCGGATAAAACTAGGTGGGGCTAAATTTTACCCCACATTTAGTAAGATTTAACTTCAGAAAAACCATATGTTTTAATAACATCACTAAACTCCTCTACTTCTTGGTAATTTGCTTTCATGAAAAAATATACTATCATCTATAAATAAAAGATAAGTAACACTAGGTGTCATTCTAACTATTTTAATAGCATTCATAACATTATTGTCTTTTTTATCCTTAATAAGTATAGAGAGCATTTGTGTAACTATACAAAAGAGGGAAGGAGATAAGGGGTCTCCCTGCCTCAAACCCCTTTGAGGTTTATCTATTTTCATAGATGATCCATTAATAAGAATAGAGTAGCTAACTGAGCTAGCACATCTCATGATTTTACTTACCCACTTTTTATTAAAACTCATTCTATTCATTGTATTTTCCAAAAAGTCTCATTCAACATTTTCATACGCCTTTTGAATATCTGCTTTAATAGTCATGTAATATGTTTTAGTTTCTCTTTGTTTTTTAATATAGTTAATAACCTCATGCACAACCATAGTATTGTCTTGTATATGTCTTCCTGGTATGAAAGCCGACTGATTTTCATTAATAAGAGCATTCATAACCGGTTGCAATCTATTGACAAGAACTTTAAGTTAGATCAACAAATATGTTTAAATTGTTTTATATTAATAGGGTTAGGTATTTTCTATATTAGAGAGATAAAGGTATGGTTTATCTCATCTAAACAACTCTCATTATACCAAATTATTAACTTTCCTTCTTTTATAAAATCTTAAACCCATGTCTTCACACTCGTATTGGAACAAAAAGAAAAAAGAAATCTCTTCACACTCAGGTCTTACCTTCCCACCAAGCCGCTATTCTGCACAAGAAAACCGCCGCAACTCGTGGACCATTCTCCACCCTCATCAACCCGGCAACATCGAAAAACCCAAATTAAGGTTTAAAATTAATTTTTACCATTGAAACTCTAAAAAATCTGATTTTTTTTTTTAAAATTTCATCACTTTCACAATTTCTCAAAATTATCTGATTTAAGTATAATTGCAGTATAATTTAATTTAAGTGTATTCCAGTAAATATCCACGTGTCAAGTGAAAATCAAACCAAGCCATCACCATCATTTCACTTAACTCACTTACCATCATTGGACTAATTGGCCTAGTATTACTTATAGAAAATATGTGGGAGGTTTAGGCTACAGAGACCTTAACATTATGAATGTAGCTTTACTTGCTAAACAAGCATGGAATTTACTTGATAAAAAAGTCCCTACTGTATAAATTACTAAAGGGGAAATATTTCCCAAATAGCTCATTCCTTCACGCAAAATTGGGAAATAAATCTTCTTGGGGCTGGAAAAGCCTTGTAACTGGAAGAGATGCTATTAAAAATCACTTAAATTGGAAAATTGGAGATGGGAAAGATATTAATCCCTAATTAGATGTATGGTTTTCACAGGATTTAAAAGTTATTAAACCAAGTGATACTAATATAAATAAGGTAGCTGATCTTTTCCTTCCTGGAGAAAGGAAATGGGACTTAAAAAAAATTAAAAAGAATTTCCATAAAAAAGATTATGAGAAAATTATAAAAATATTCATACCTCTAGTGAAAATCCCAGATAATCTTACATGGTCCCTCAGTCCTAATGGACTTTTTTTAGTTAAAAGATGCTATCACCATTTAATAACTGAAAAAAACAAAATATCTGAAGCTAATAAATTATCAAAACCCTCCTCTTCGCATACTACAGACCCCTTAGTGTGGAAAGCGATTTGATATATGAAAACCCCCCCAAAGATAAAGAATTTTATTTGGAAAGCGATTAAAAATGTGTTTCCTACCTCTGAAAATCTATATTTGAGAAAATGTAGTAATACTAAGTTTTGCAATATATGTAATATTGAGATAGAGAATGTGGAACATATGCTATTTGATTGTAGTTGGGCCCGCGCCACGTGGCTAGCTTCCCCTCTCTCCTTAAAAATTAGCAACCACTCCAAGAAATTGGGATGTATGGATGGCTGATTTATTAAATCAAATGAGAGAATCAAATTGCGACTTTACCTACTCATTTGAAAAGATCTGTATTTTAGCGTGGCATATATGGAAAGATAGAAATTCTTGTATTTTTAATAATACAAAGTTAGACCCTATGAAAACTATAAGTAAAGCTGAGGCAACATAGAAAGAATACTTTGACTGTTTTGATATAAGTGAACACAGGGATATAAAGAGGGATTTAAAACCAAAAATGGTTAATAAGAACAGTACTGAGAAAGGTAAGAAGGATGGAAACCCTTATGATGTTGATTGCAAACTGAAGGGAGGCCCTAATGATGTTAACAATAAACTGAAGGGTAAAATAGTAAACCCCAATCCTGGGGTAAGTGCAAATTCAAACACTCATTTGCAAGGTCACGAAACAACTAGTAAATGGATCCCACCCCCAAAAAACTCTATATAAAATTAATTGTGATGCCTCATTTACTAAAAATGGTTCTACTATTGCATGTATTGCCAGGGACTACAAAGGAAAAGTGCTAAGGTGTCAAGGATGGAGGATTAATGCTGACAATAGCTTGGAGGTAGAAGGATTGGGAGTTTTGAAGGCCTGTCTATGGGCTAAGGAGCTCGACAATTTCCATTGCATAGTGGAAAATGACAATCTTACCCTTATGGAGCATTTAGTTAGCAATTTTCCCTTTAATTCTCCATGTATAGCGAATGTAATTAGGAGTATTTATTTTCTTGCTAAAATTTGTAATCCTTCTTTTTCTTTCACAAAAAGAGATGGAAACTTAATAGCGGATTGGACTTGCAAAAATTTGCCGCTTGGTGAGCCTTTTGACTTTGCGCAAGTCCTTTCCCCTTTAAATTAGCTTTATTGTTAAGCCTTGATTTGCCCCCCGTGGAGGTAGGCTAACAAAAACTTTGTAATTGTGGTTAATTAATACAAGCGTTTAGAAAAAAAAAAAACTTACCAATTACTACCATAACACTCCTACTTCTACAAAACATGGCCTCCTCATTATTTCATTCAATTTCTTCCACCTTCCTCAATCATCCACCTTCCTTCCACCGATCTCCGCCGTCAATTGCGTTGACCTTTTCTTCTTCACTCACCTCAAAGTCAAACAAACACCCATCGTTTCAATCCATCAATTTTATTAGTAAAAGATCCTTTAATTGTAAAAGAAGCTTCAAAGCATCATCAATAGCCACGGTTGTAGCTGAAAAAAGTAAAGGAAAAGTACAAATTTTTGATTCCGAGGAAAAAATAGCCGAGGAACTGGCTAAATACACCGCCGATTTATCGGAGAAGTTTTGTAAAGAGAGAACCGCTTTTACTGTTGTCTTAGCTGGTGGTTCTCTTATCAAGTCTCTCAGGTATACTTTAATCCCTATATTATGCAAAAATGCACTCTATGTCTCTTTTCTTTTGAGTTAATTGCACTATTGATCCCAATTTTGAGTTCATGAGTATATTATTTGCAAAAGTATGAAACAATCATCGACTTCAATTTCACATTAAACATAATTACACGATTTCACAAATCACAACTAAAGGTTGATTTCTTTGTTAATTGCACTACATGTCCCTATATTATATTAAAATGACGCTCTAAGTCCCTATATTATGCAAAACTAGCTCTCTTTGTCTTTATATGGTATCTTTTTGGTTAGTATGTTTTATCAAACTTATAACTTGCAAATTCATGAAAATAAGAGGTTTTTTTTTTGTAATTTTAATTTTTCAGGAAACTTGTAGAGCCACCATATATTAATTCAATAGATTGGTCAAAATGGCACGTATTTTGGGCAGATTAAAGAGTATTACCTAAAGATCATCCCGGTAGTAATTACCTTTTGGCATTCGATGATTTATTATCCAAGGTAGGTGCTTATATTATGTAAAAATTGCAAAGTAAGTCCTTAATAAGTTGTTCCCTTGTAGATACCTATCCCTACGGGTAATGTATACTCCATTGACGATGCATTATCAGCTGAAGGAGCAGCTGAAGATTACGAAACATGTCTTAAACATTTAGTTTTTGATGTCTCCTCATTTTTGATAGATTTATGTTAGGATGAGACATCATTTTTAGTGATTTAGAAGTCATAATAGTCGATTTTCTTGAGAAATAGTGCACTTTCCTATTTTGAGTCTTGATTTAGTAAAATAATATTTTTAGAGCATATTGGATTTAATTGTTTATTTAGTGTGAAGCTTTAAAGATAATTATGGAGATTAATTAGAGTCCAAGTCAAAGACTACAACTTATGGAAAGAGATTATCATGGAAATTGGAGATAAGGAAACAAAAGCTAAAAAGATGGAAAAGAAAAAGCTGCCTAAATCTGAGATTCTGCAGCACACGTCTAAAGAAGTGGTGATTACTCCTACAAGGAAGCCTATTTTGGTAATTTACTCTCATAGGGACGTAGATAATTCTGTGAGGATTCTTTTGGTATCTTATGGAGCAAAAACCGACCAATAACGAAGAAGATATGCTCAAAACGGTCCAGCAGTGTTTATCTTTATTTCTATACGAATTTGAGTTGGGCTAGGAGTCCAATACTTTATCTCTTCCTCAAGAAAACGAATTAGGTCTTCTAAACACCTATAAATACACCCTTATATCACTTGTAAATCGTCCTTGCCTCATAGTAGTTAGTTCTTAAGGTTTTATTCTTCCAGTTTATTGTATAGAGCAAGATGATGTCTTTTGTTATTTCTTTTAGTTTATTTCCATCAGGTATGAACTAAACTCCCCATAGCTTGGGTTTTGCATCTTGTATAATCTATGAATTCTAATTCTTCTATCTAAGTTTCTTTGGGAATTATATGTTTTAATCTGATATTAGCTACTTACCTTTATATTTGATTATGTGTTTTGATTTAATGTATGTTTTCCTTGCGGTGCGCAACATTTAGGATTACCTTAATAGTAGTTAGATGATCGCCTTAGATGGGTGTTTAACTATTGAACCACCACATAGCGTCTAGTGTCGATATTAGTTCTGACAAAACATGATTCTAACTAGATAGTCATTAGGGTTTGTTTTAATCACCATATCACCAATTGATTGAAGTGTTTGCTTAGGGCCTTGGTAGCGCTTGATAACCCTATTTTAAACCACGTCTTGGTTGTGCCGTAGCCCCCTTAGTCACTCTCAAGGTCTAAGGTATGGGAATTTAGAATCCTGACTAAGTATACAAGAGCTAATATTCTCCCTTATAAACTAGATCTAATAGAAAGAATTAGAAGGATTAGTGCATACTAGCAAAACCTAAGCTATATCTCTCATCTCATATTCTTAGTATTTTATTTCATTGTCTTTTATTTTCTTAGTTTTAATTAATTAGTTTCGAAATTCTCCCTATAATTTATTGTCTTTTAATTATATACTTTTACTCGTTATTTTTACCCACGTGATTAACACACTTAAGTCCCTGAGAACGAACTCAACTTACTAACTAAAACTTGCATACGTCCTGTACTACTTGCAGTACTGTGCCTGTCTAGGGTAAGAGTGCGTAGTTTCTTGACTTAATTTTATCTTATTTTTATCACACCCTAGGCGACACCAGTTTTAAACTACTATTCCGATTTATAACTCTTAGTTCCGAAATTTCCGAACCAAAAGTTCCAAAAAACCGAACCCAAAGTTCCGAAATTTCCGAACCAAAAGTTTCAAAATTTTTGTACTGAAATTTCCGGATTTACGGTAAATTTCGAAAGTTCGAATTCAAAATTGTTTTTCCCAGTTTCGAAAAATTGGATAGGAATCGGAATGGAAAAATTCTATTCCGAAAATAATTGGAATTTTTTCGAAAGACCCTTTTTCTAACCCGTTCCTTCCGATTTACACCCCTAGTTCCTACAATACACAAAAATATATTTATGTATTCCTGTAACCCATAAAATTAGAAAATCAAGTTAAAGCATTCTCACAAAATCGTTTTTGTTCTTTATTAGTCACATATACAATATTTGTTCTCGTTCGTAACTATCTTGATGTATTAACCTTTTGTCCATCCCTTTTTTGTTATGCTGTGTGTGTTGCTGTAATACACACAGTCATTTGTGTATTACAGTAACACACAAATTCATTTTTTCTCTTCCAGTCAAACCGATTGGTTTGTGTGTTCATGTGATACATAAAATCACAGTCTAAAAAGGGCATGACTAAAAGAAATTACATGATTTTGTGTGTTGCTGATATACACAAATAATTGTTTTGTGTATTAGGTCAACACACACAACATAACAAAAAAGGGTTGGACAAAAAGTTAATATATCAAGATAGTAAAAAGCAAGTTAGAATAGGGTTTATAAAACTAATAAAGAGAAAAAATAATTTTTTTAAAGAAGAAAATGTTTTAGATTGATTTTATGATTTTGTGTGTTAGGAACACATAAAACTGAATATCGAAAGTTAAAAATAAAAGTTAAAAAAATTCGCTGATGTAGATATGAACTTGCACAGTCAAAAAATATAACTTTTTATTTTTCTGATTTTTTTTGGATTTAATTATGATTTTTTATAAAAAAATCCACGGACGCACGCTTGTTGTATAATTTGGAAAATCTTTTTTTGTGTGTTATAGCAACACATAAAATGGATTATCGAAATTAATTTTTTTTATAGACGTAGATATTAATTTGTCTTGTCTAAATGTGCAATTATTTTATTTTTACGATTTTTTTTAGAATTAGTTATAATTTTTTTTTAAAACTTCACGGGCGCGCGCGTGTGATGGATTTAGTTGGTGATGACGGAACTAGTCGGTGGTAGTTATTGGCAAAGGAGGTGGTCGGCGGAGAATAATGGTGGTGATGGTGGTAGGTGGGGGTGGGTGGGGGTAAGGATGGTGGTGGTGGGAATGGTGGGAATGGTGGTAGGGGTGTTGGGGTGGTTGTGGTGGTGGGTAGTGGTGGTTGGGTGGATAGTGGTGGGAGTGGGAGTGGTGGGGTAGTGGGTGGTGGTGGGGTGGTGGTGGTGGTGGTCGGTTGAGAATGTATGAGGTGGTAGTGATAGTCGGTAGTAAATGAATGAGGTGGTGGTGGTCAGTGATGATGGCCGGATTTTATAATAAAAAAATTATGAATATTATATAATAAAACTGAAAAAAATAATAAAAATGATATTAAGGGTAATAGTGGAAGATAAATATGACAAAGTGTTTAACTGAGAATTAATCCTTTAAACTATGAGTAGTAGGAGGGACTTTCCTCCTTTTTTTGGGAATGAAATTTAAAGATTCGTAATTAATTAAAAAAATTCCCATAAATAAATAAATTCTAAAAATTATATTAAAGTATATAAACAGAATTGTATATAATAAAAATGTATGATAGAAGCGTAACCCGATTCTATGTCGTATCGATTAAGACCGGTCTTGACATTTTGGGGGCGTAAAACAATTTTTAAAAAATAGGCCCTTCAAATATTTTTATGTGTATCACAAATGATTATTTTTTTACTTAACATAATTAAATAATTTTTCTTTAAAAACAAAAAAGATGGATTAATATTTTTGTTTTAAGTTGGGCTAAAATTAGGTCTTTTTAAATAAATAAAACTATACTATATATAAAAAAATTAAAAGTCTCTAAAAGTTATAAGAATTAGGGGGGCCAAGGCCATGGTCCCCCCTACTCCCGCGCATAGCTTTGCACAAAAGCAATCTCTCGAGAGCAATGGAGGGTGGATCCAAGGAGGGGAGATGAGGGAGGGAGTGCAGGGATTGAAAAATAGAGTTACGTCCTGGTTAAACATATTTTTCGTCCCTTTAAATATATTTTTTGCCCTTTCAAGCTCTCCTAAAACTAAAAATTAGTCTAATTATGTTTGCAAGACTATACCCTGAACTTTACAGATTTTTCTAAAGTGAGGCAAGTATTCCACCCTAAAAGAAATGGTGACCGCTCTTGGTTTATATAGTAGTTGATACTTTTTGTAGACAAAGGAAGCTAATATATTAAAAATAAATGCACCGGAGATCAACCAACTCCGAATGCAACAAAAGTATCATAGTCATTACAAGCCAAAGATAAAAGTTCAGAAGGAATATTACAAAGCCAAACAGGAGATAAAGAAGAATTAGAAAAAGCCTTCGCAAGCCAATCAACAACTTTGTTCGCCGTTCTTCTAACACCACGTATACGAATATTAGTGTGGTCTCTCACCATGTTTTTAATATCACCGAGGATAGCCCTGTCTTTCCAGTGACAGTTCAGGCTCGATGAATACACAGCTTTTAGAACGGCTTTAGCGTTAGCTTCAATTCTGTCGCAAAGTGGAGCATGGGCTAAGGCAAAGTGAACACCAGATCTCAACGCTTTAGCTTCTGCTTCAAAGCTGGAAGAGGCAGAGATGTTCATGGCAAAACCATTAATTATCTCGCCCTTCCAGTCACGAATCACTGCAGCAGCGGAGGCTTTTCCTATCTTAAAAGAAGCATCAACATTCATCTTAAAACTTTGCTGTGAAGGAGGTGACCAAACAGGGATAGAGGATAAACCAGCGTCAACATGATAATCTGGGTTAAGTGGCCCTATAGAGGGTACAATTAAGCTCATATCACCATCGAAAAACACTTGCCTGTGAAATAAGTCAATTAATTTAATGCAAGAATCAAAATCAATGGGGATATTATGGAATATAAACTTATTACTAGTTAACCAAATAACCCATAAGCAAAGGATAATTTTCAGTAAAAGATATGTTTTTTCTTTCGTATTATTCCCATTTTCAATAATAGATCCTACCCAGGAGTTAAAACCAAGACCATAGAAGGGGGGGAATGTGACAATGGAGGGGAGATAAGAACCAAAAGGTTCTAGTCCATTCACATTTTAAGAACAAGTGCTCAATTGTTTCTTCTTCCTTAAGACAAATGTGACAGAGATCAGTAGAAGAACAGTAACGAGAAAACCTGTTCTGTTCAGTGGACAGAGCATTCATCAGCACACGCCTGAAAAAGAATTTAAGTTTAGGGAGAGCCTGAGAATCCCAATTCAACTTAAGAATATCGGAGTAAGGGAAGTAAGAAGTTAAGGGATGAATATATGGTACAGAAATAGGTTGGAAGACAGACATGTAACCAGATTTACAAGAATATGATCCATCCTTAGTAAAAGGCCAAATCCAATCATCATCTTGGGTGGTCCAAGGGATATTGATAGAAGAAATAGTGGTGACCACCTCAGGAGAGAATAGTTGGTTCAACAAATCCAACTTCCAAGTTTTAGTTGGAGTATGAATTAGGTCAACCACAAACTTTGGGAAATGAGGATCCTCAGAATAATGACCTGATTTATTGATGAGCTTACTAGTCCAATTATCTTCCCAAATGAGAGTATTATGACCATCACCTATAGCTTTAACCAGATTGGGTTTGAGGAAATCACAACCTTTACGAATGCTGTTCCATATCCATGATCCCTTCTTAATATCACCAGTGTCGAGCATATCCTTCTCAGGGAAATAGACGCCTTTAAGAACCTGATGAACAAGTGATGAAGGGCGCAATAGAATGGACCAAGCCTGCTTCGCAAGGAGGGCTAAGTTAAAAACTTCAAGATTTTTAATGCCAAGACCACCAGATTCGTTGGGGGATGAAATTTTATTCCAGTTGATCCAGTGGATGCCACTATCCTCCTCATTACCCCAAAGGAAATGGCATGTCAGGGAATTTATTTTCTTGATAACCCCTTTAGGAAGGGCTAATAGAGACATAAAATAGGTAGGGAAGGCATGAATAATAGACGAGATGAGGACAACCTTCCCTGCCATAGATAACAAGGATTTTTTCCACCCACTAAGCTTAGAAGCAATCTTTTCAATTAGAGAATCCATAGCTTTAGTTTTAGAGTTTCCCCATTCAGTGGGCAAGCCTAAATAAAGCCCTAGATCCTCGGAGATAGGCATGCGGAAAGCTTCAGATAATAGAAATTTCATAGAATCAGGACAATTAGGACTTAAGAAGATGGATGACTTATTAAGGTTTATGGTGAGACCATAGGCAAAACAGAACTTATAAAGAATTTCTTTAAAAACACGAATTTCCAACACTGAATTCCGAAGAAAAAAGATTGAGTCATAATCAAAAAGAAGGTGATGGATATAAGGGCCTTGCCTACTAAGTTGGATACCCTTAATATCACCCATCAAGAAGTCAGATTCGATAAAGATAGAAAGAACATTAGAGACAATAATGAAAAGGTAGGGGGAGAGAGGGTCCCCTTGACGAAGACCTTTGGAAGGTTTAAAAGAGCTACCTTTTGACCATTAACCAAGACATTAAAGGTAACAGAAGTTACACATTCTTGAATAAACGAGATCCAATTGGCATTAAATCCCATTCTCTGAAGGATAGCAAATAAGAAGGGTCAGCTAACTCTATCACAGGCTTTGTGGATATCAGCCTTTATAATGGAGTAGCTGTCTTTGAAATTCTTCCTAAGGTGCTTAAGCTTGTGTAGAACTTCATGGACTATAATGATATTGTCTTGGATGAGTCTACCCTTAATAAAGGCAGATTAGGCAGGGGAAATAACACTAGGGATAATACGAGCAAGCTTAAGAACCATAACTTTCGAAAGAATTTTATAGAGGAAGTTATTTTCAGTTTTTAGATTTTTCAGTTTACCGATCAAATCAATTAACCATTAATTAATTAAAAGAAGAATTTGACTCTAAATTTTCTGTTTCTAAAGTTTCGGATAAAGCATCTTGTATGTTATTAAAGTCCTTTGGGAACGCAGGATTACAATTCCTTTAGACTTGTTAGGATCGATCACGGGACCAAAAGGTGGAAGAAAATCATTGGTTTGCCACTATATTGAAAGAGAGATGAACAATGAAGAGCACAACAACAATTGTAACAAGAATTAAAATTGACTTTTATATTCGAAATATGTAATGTGAACAAATAAATTTGGTTTTTTTAAATGTATAAAATAAAATTTGATAAATTTAAATTTTTCTAATTATAAAAAGAAAATATTAATTGGGGTTCTGATAAGATTCATCTTTCTTCGTATATGTCACTCTTGCTTTGGATGTTAGTAAATTTTAGTGACGATGGATCCAAGCTTTGTAGACAATTTGGTAATGTCCATTCTTTTTTAAATGCTATCCTTATCCTTTACGGGGCTTCTATATTGTTCTCGATTTTTTCTAACGTGGAGTTAGTGTCACTTTTTAAGAAAATGGAATGGACATTCACCATTTTAATTAGATTTATATATTTGTTAAATTGAACAATATAGAGACACATAAGAACATGAAATATGACATAGTCCCCGCAATCATCACAATTAGATCTTCCATTAAGTTCCCGGTAGTGATCTCACTCATCTTTTCAATCCCATAAGATTGGGTAACTCTAGTGTTTGTTGGTACATGATTTTCTTTCTTTTTGGCAATAAAAAGTTACAAGACCTGGAATTTAACGCACGATATTAGAAAAAAAAAAAAAAAAACGATGAATGATTGATTTT
Organism: Nemophila menziesii; assembly: GCA_029959085.1. Taxonomy (NCBI): domain Eukaryota; kingdom Viridiplantae; phylum Streptophyta; class Magnoliopsida; order Boraginales; family Hydrophyllaceae; genus Nemophila; species Nemophila menziesii. The sequence continues at coordinate 142,196,558 of JARWIR010000001.1, read as the reverse complement.
GCCATCCAAAAAAGTTCACATTATTTATGGTGTATTTTGCCATTTTATCTGTAATATTGTTGAAATTTTTGTTAATATGACAGACTTTCCATAACGAAAATTTAGTCATCCATCTCTCAATTTCAACGAGAAAAAGCTGGAGACTCCAATGAATACCAGCTCTTTTGTGAATATTTTGAGTGAGTTCAGATTATCAGAGAAGAAGGAGCTACTTTAGAGATGAGATCAACGGCTAATTTCACAGCGAGAAACATAGCCCAACTTTCACCTTTGATAGCGTTTTTGATAAAACATTTTCGTGTGTTTTTGTGAATAATTTTCCCATCTTTGTTGGCTGCTATAGATGCAATTGCCGCTAATTTCCGATCCTTACAAAAAGAGGTATCGTTAAGTCAAATAAGACTAACATTATACTGAGGAGAGGATTTCCGAGTTCGGTCATGTTATTATCCACATCCATGTTGCTCCCAACCATGTCATGTTGTCTTGCTTGTAAGGGAAGTGTGTAAGAACAAAAAAGATCTAAGATGAGGGCATTGGTTTTACCGATAATTTCAAAGACATTCAATTTTTTATTTTAAAAAAAACCTTGCGTTCTTACTTTTCAAATATTTCAAATTGTACATAGAATAATGTCTATAGCAGTTCTTTTATCACATCTATTGGCTGCATAACTGTTGATACATGATTTATAGACCCGTTTTTGGGTTGCTATGACTAGTATTTTTGGATTGTTATTCTCGTTTCATCTTCTAAATTTTTTTTCTTACTCCCTCCGTTTCAAAATGTTTGTCCACTTTACTTTTCACACGAATTAAGAAATGCAATTATTACACTCCTTATTACAAAAATACCCTTCATAAAGTGTCTTGATATCTTAAATGTGTATTGGAAACCTAAATTCTAATTTTTTAATAGGGGTAATAGTGGAAAAAAAGGGAAAAAGTGTCTTGATATGTTAAGTGGACAAACATTTTGAAACTACATTTTTAGTAAATGGACAAACATTTTGAATCGGAGGGAGTATTGATTTATGGGATCTTGGATACTATTTTTATGTCATATTATTAATACGTGGCTAGATTTGTTTTTAAAAATGTCATTACAAATGCTAAGAATACTAAAAAAATTTAATTTTTTTTACATAAAGGCAAAAATAAGTGACGAAAACATAGACGATTGAGTAATTGAGTATTGGTACTGTTCAATTTTTGCCACCACCATCGACCACCTTTAGAGCATACTTAGTGATTTCACTGAATATTGAGGTTTCACTAAGTGTTGGATAAATCAATAAGTATCAAAAAAAATCACTGAGTATCGGAAAAATTCACTGAGTATGAAAACATCAAGTACGATATTTCACTTAAGTATACTCAACAAATCTCTAAATATACTCATAAATTCTCCGAGTATGGTCCAAAAACACTAAATAATAATCATAATATGATGAGTAAGCTTGATAAATTAAAATTAAACAAACATAAAATAAAGGACAACAAACCTTTTATTATTTATAATAAAAAAATTACAACACTTGAGGAGAAATAAAAGAAATATTTTACACCAAAAAAAGGAAAGAAATTGAAAACCCTTATAAAAAGTATAATAATTCATAATATTAAAAAAAATATGTTGCTGACATCGCGATGATCTCTACTATTGTTGAAGCTCGAACTACTCTTGAAGTCATTTCAATGAGTACCCTTGCTAGTGTTGAAACCCGAACATACTACCATGGGCAACAACTCACTGAAACAGATCTGCTCGAACCTACTGCCATGGCCAACAACTCAACGACTCAAATCTGCTCCATACCATAACAACTCGTCCACTTGACCATGGCTGCGGAGATCTCGTCTGCTCCGATCTCCATGGAAGCACAAGTTGAAGGAAGAAAGCTCGAACACAAAGGACTATGGCCGAAATTTTGAAGCTCGAACCAGAAAGCTTCACATCAGAAAATGAAGCTCCGTCGCGCCATTACGAATTTTGATGTAATGGTTGTGTTTTTACATGACCGCAGTTTGCTCGCCTGAAACTTGACAAATCTAATGGTAGGGGTAGGTGGGAGTATGAGAGGGTTTTGAAATGTTTATCAGGGTTTGTAAGTAGAAAAAATGTGGCTTTATCGGTTGATTTATTATGTAGTAGATAAAAAAACATTTGGGTATCATGGATAATAGAAAAAAAGTTTTTTAAAGTTAAATCTATCAATTGGCCTTTAATGAAAATAATGGATTAGGTAAATATACTTAGGTCTTGAGAAAGAATCTTCAAGATTCAGTACGTAATTTTTATTTTAACGATTTCCACGTTAAGTCGTTAAAAGAAAAACAAACGATTCTTAAACTATTATACTATATCTATCATGAGTTGATTTGAGAATGAAACCTTCAATTAATTTAATATAAAGCTAATTTTTTTTACTACATTTTTTTAGTCACGACTTTAAAATATCCCTTCTTAAGTCCAATATTTGTGACAAATCGATTTATTCTGATTAAATTATGTCATTTCACACAAAACCTGAATAGTCGAGCAGATGTCGTTGCTAAAGCGGTTAGGTGGAGGGACCAGTGTTCTAAAACAAGGTCGTCTAGGCGTTCTAAAGTGCGGTCGGCCTAGAATTTCTCTTGAAGGTGGCTCGAAGGTTTGTGTACGAATAATCTAATTAATAAAGTACCCAACCGGAATAATGGGTCTCCAAACCGAATACTACCTAGCATGCTAGCCAATATATAACTAATTCAATCTAATTCATATATAAGAAAAAAATAAAGATAAAAATACTTAGGTTAGAGTTTGAGCGCGCGAGAAAAAGAAGAAGGTACGATTTTTTAAATTTAAAGTTTAGATTTCTCGAATTGGTCATCTTTTAGTTAATAATAATGAATTATTATTATATAGTCAAATATATATTATTTATGTTAAATTGATCTACTTTAAATATATTATGATGTAAATAATAGTCAATTCAATGTATTAGTAATATATATTTCATGTAAAATAATTATATAAAGGATTAATGCCCAAGAAACCCCTTAAGTTAGAATCAATTCCCCTTCACCACTTCTATTATTTTGCCAATAATGGCACCATACATTTTATTCTTTCTTTTTTTGCCCATAAAAGGAGCAGTTTGAGTTATTGGAAATTTCCTAAAACTCAAATTTTGAACTATGAAAATATTCTCAGAATTTAGATTTTGAGTTTTGAAAGCGAACTTAAGATATCTTAGAAGGGTAAAAAAGATAGTACCTTTTATAGGATAATGGACAAGGCTGTAAAGTTTTATTGAGCATTAAATATAAAATCCGCCTAGATAAAAATTGTTTATATTCCGATTAATAGACCGTCTAGCTATTTAGACATTCGAAGATGGTCGGCTACTTTAATAGTGTCTAGCGCATTTTAGAAGCACGACAATGAAAGAAACAATCATGTTAGGGCAGATTTCTTATTTTTAATACAAGATATATTGATGTTGTTTTGATGGAAAAAGAAGTCAATATTTACTTGCATTACTTTTATTTTCCACAACCAAAATTAAAAGATTAATGATAAAGTCACTTAAAAAACACTTTTCTAATATAATGAAAATATCTTAACAAAATTATCTTTCACCAACAAAACATAACAAAAAGTAACAATATTTTAACATGTGCATTTGCAAAAAGTTGAGTTTTTTGATAGAATACTAAGCCTTAATGTACTTTTGGGTTGGTTGGATAATATTCACTTGTAATGTCATATCGTCAATATCCAATAGACAAAGTTGCTTTTACACCGAGGATGAATGCACAAATTCTATTGGTTGAAAGTTGAAGTTAGTCAATTTTTTTTAGTACATGAGAGAGCCACTTTAGTCTCGGAGTCATTTTAACTCCAATGAGATTCGATCCCAGGACCTCTTGGTCTCTGTGGAGTAGTCTAACCATTAGGCCAACTCGATCTCGAAGTGAGTCAATTTCATTACTAAGTGAAATATTTTTGGAGGAAATTATAAATAAAGGTTTAAAATTTAAATTTGTTATTTATAAAGTTCCAATTTAAAAAACATTTTAGAAAAGACTTAATTTTGATATTTTGGTTAGTCTTTTTACTATTATATATTTATTCAGTTTTGTCGCTGGTATATACCAATAATTTTTTGTTTGGTAAGTACCAATAATTTTCTGTTTGGAAAGTACCAATATTTTTCTGTTTGGTATGTACCAATTTTTTTTGTTTGATACGTACCAATTTCTATCATGTTCGTTTTAAGCTTTATTATACAATCAATTTTTTTTTTAAATTGCATGATAGGTCTTTAATAGTATTTTTGTAAATTTAAATGGTTTTTGTTCATGTGCAAGGTTAATGTCCGTACTTATTTAGATATCCAATCGAAGCTACCGTGTCAAGGTCCAAGAATTGGTACGTGCCAAACAAAGTTATTTACGCAAAACAATTCAAAAATCTATTCACGATAAAAACCTAGTTGGTATGTACCAAACAGATCTGTTTGGTACACGCCAAACAGTTCTAGATCTAAACAAAAACAAGAAATCTATTCCCACTCTGTTTTGAACAGAATTTAAAAAAAAAAATCAAAAAACAAAACCTAATCTCTTCACACTCAGCATTGGAACAAAATCAGAAAAATATTCAAAAACCAATCTCTTCACACTCGGCAACAGAAAAAAAGTAACAACAAAAACCAAACTCTTCACACTTGGCATTGGAATGATCAATAAAGAAAACAAAAAAATAAATTGAAATCTCTTCACATGGTCCACGAAAAGGCGACGCTCAGGATATTCACTGCAAAACAAAGAAGAAAATCAATGAAAAAGAAACAATAAAATAACAAAATGAATAAGTAAAAAAAAAGTAGATATACGACGCTCAGGATCGGCGGCGCTCAGGAGGTGAGAATGGTCCATGAACGGCGGCGCTTCAGGAGATGAGAATGGTCCACGAACGGCAAGATGAGGCTAGGATCTAATGGCAGTTTTCGGTGGCAGGCGTGGCGGTTTTCTTGTGCTGGAGAGATCGTACATGGTGGATCGACTTTCTTTGGCAGGTGAGGTGAGGTTCTAACGACGGTTTTCTTGTGGATAAGGGAGGGAAGGTGAGACCAGATGGTGGAGAATTTCCACCCAAGGCGGCGGCGGTTTTGTTGTTCAAAGAGAAGAGAAAGGGAGATGGAGAAGAAGGTGATGATGGGGGCGGTTCTTGTGCTAGAGAGCGTTCGCTTCGCTGGTGGGAAGGTGGAGAAACAGAGAGGGGGGGGGGGGGGGAGGTGAGATTCGGGGGAGGGTCTGAATAAAACCCTAATGGTTTTTTTTGCTTTTATTATTTTTAGTAGTAATAGAAGGGAGATGGCTTTTTTTTTCTAGTTGGGTTCTAATTAGTGGTTACATATAGGATTGATAAGAATGTATAAGGTTGTTTGGGCCGTTCTGAATAAATGCCCCATATTATAATCTTAAAGTAAAAAAAGAAATTCATAAGACAATACATTTTGTTTATATTTAACCGAATCTTAATTTAATAAAATATTAAATCAATAAAATAGTTTTTTTATTTACCTATTCGGTATTAAATAGCTCTAAACTAATCCTTAGGAATTTTGAACATAATAAATTCTATTCAATAATCATTATTTATTACACTAAAACCAAACAATACAGATAAATAAGTGCTATCACAAAAAATGTCCACTTTATTTCCAGGACAAAATTGATAAACTAGACATAGTGGTTAAATAGTTAAAATATTTGTTACACTACATGACAAAATAAGTTAGAAGCTGTTAAGTGTATTCTATATGTATACAGAATAATGTAAAACACACCCAAACACTCTATATATATCGTGAAATGATTAATGAGATATACATAAATTTAAACACAAAATACATTCTCTTTTTCTCTATTCAATATGGTATCCAGAGCTAAGGAGAAATTCTTCATTTGAAGCTTAATTTTACGCCAACAATGGCGTTTGTTTACAACTTCTTCTTCTTCGCTTAATCGATCCTCCTCTTCTGCTTCTTTAATCCTCAATCATGGAGTCGTCTTCTTTTTCTTCTTCTTATACTCCACATATTTATTCAATCTCCTCTATTCATGCTTGCTTCTTCTTCGCCAGAACTAGAGCATTTTAGTTCAAATCAAATTCGACTCCACAAACTATGTTTTCTGGCGTGCTCAAATTGAAGCTATTCTTAAAGCTCATGGCTATCTCAGCATGTGAATGGGTCATCTACTCGACCTCTTCCAAATGATTCTCACTTTTCCACCTAGTTAATTGAGGATCAACAGTTCAAGATTTCTCTTCTATCATTAATTATTCCTTCGATTTTATCACAAGTGGTTAAGCGTCAACACGCGTTTGATGTATGGAATAAGTTAGAAGATATTTTTGTCTCTCAGTGTTGAACTCACGTTCATCAATTAAAGATGAAACTCTGCAACATTAAGCAAGGAGAGAAACGGATGCGTGATTATCTTGCCGAAAGCGCTTCCTTATGGTTACCTCTTGAGGATATAATCATGTATACATTGAAAGGTCTGCCCAATGAATAGAATCAATTTAATTCGAGTATTCGTATAATTAATGCTCACTCTTCTACGTCGAGTTGTCATTCGCTGGGTAGCTTGTTGGTTTCTGAAGAGGTACATATGCATTTTTCTGATAATGGATCTTCTTCTCATACTGCGTTATTCTCTAAGTCCAACAATTTTGGTTCTCATACCCAAGGTCGTGGTCGAGGCTATTTCGATCAGGGTAGAGGACGCTACCAAGGTCATGGTTTTTCTTAAAATTCTCCTTTGATTTTGGGAATGCCACCATCTTCTACATCTGGAATGACTTTTAATACTCCTACTTGTCAAATTTGTATCAAATTTGGTCACACAACTTTGGATTGTTGTTATTGTGCCGATTTTGCTTAATATCCTTCACACAGAGCTCAGAATATAATGGCTTTAGTTGCTCGATCTTCTTCCTCAACCCAGTCTTCTCCTGATGCTTAATCCTCTGCTTATGATCCTGACTTATGGTTTTAAGATTCTGGTGCTAATAGTCATGTTACTCATGACATTAATCAACTACAAAACTCAGCTCCTTATCATGGTTTTAATGCGGTTTCGATTTGAAATAGGAATGCCTAAGAGATTTCAAATATATGTCATAGTAAGTTCTCTACTCCCACTCTTCTTTTCACCTAAATTCTATTCTCCATGTACCAAATATCATTTCTAATCTTCTGTCAATTTCTAAGTTCTCCCTTGATACTTGTTTCTCTAAAACTTTCACTACTTAATTAGTGTCAACTAATGACGCTCTTTCATTTAGTTCTCCCAGAGTGTCTTCCCCATCTACCTCTCCTCAGTTGTCGTGTCTCTCCTCCAAGTCTTCTTCATCTCAAGCTCTGTTGTGGCATTTTTGCTTAGGACATCCCTCAACAAATTCTCATTCTTTGTTTTATGTTTTAAACTCTAAATTAGTCTATTTTGGTGTCAACTGTAATGCTTGTGCTATGTAAAAAATACATAAGCTTCCTTTCAAATTATCTGTAACTAAAAGTATTAAACCCTTTGATTTGATTTAAACTGGTCTTTGGGTCCCTTCCCCGGTTGATTCTTTCTATTTGTTTAATTATTATATTATATTCATTGATGATTTAGTAAGTTCACTTGGCTTTATTCCTTAAACTAAAATATGATGTGTTCAATGTCTTTCAAGTGTTTTATACAATGATTTAAACTCAGTTTCACACCTCTATCAAAATTTTGCGCTCAAATAATGAAGGTGAATTTACTAGTCAGTTGTTTCAATCTTTTCTTCAAACTCATTGTGTGGTTCATCAAACATCATGTCCACATACTCCTGAGAAATATGGAGTTTCTGAAAGGAAACACATGAATTTACTTGAGACTACTCGCTCCTTTCTTTCTCATATTTTTATGTCTGCAATTTTATTTTGGCTTGAAGCCTTATCAGTTGCACTATACCTTATAAATTTTCTACCTGCTCCTCTTTTGTCAAACTCTAGTCCATTTCAAGTTTTATATAACACTTCTCCCTATTATACTCACCTCAAAGTATTTTGGTTTTCTTTGTTACCCTAAAACCCCACTCTTCTCACAAATTAGCTCCCAAATCTAGGCCTTGTGGGATTATGGGTTATTGCAATGAATCAAAAGATTAAAAGTGTTTTTCTATGTCCTCTAGTCGTGTTTTTATATCTAGACATGTTCTTTTAAATGAACATATTTTTCCTTTCAAATTTAACCTATTTTACCATTTTCTCCAACTGATGAATCTCACTCTTCTTTTATTGACTTATTTAATATCTCTATCAATCCTTCTTCACTTCATGCTCCCTGTATTTATCGTACTTTGTCCTTTACTCATGTGTCATCTTCTGAGTCTCAATCATCAACTACTTTGCCTTCATCTTCTACTACACCATCTGAGTCTTCTTCTTCTCATATTTTTCCTAACCCATCTAAACATCACATGATTACACGTCGTCAAACGGGCTCTTCAAAACCTACCTACAGATGTCAAAATATAGTTGTTTCTCCTTCTATTCATGAACCGGACTCATATAAAGAGGCTTCTCTATTACCTTGTCGGCCATCTGCTATGGTCGAAGAATTTAATGTCTTGATAAGTTAACATACATGGGATTTAGTTCCTCCACCTTGTGGCAGAACTCCCATTACTTGTAAATGGATATACCATGTTAAACGTAATGCAGATGGAGCTATTGCTTTATACAAAGCTCATCTTGTGGCTCATGGTTATTTCCAAGAGTATGAACTTGATTACACTGAGACATTTAGTCAAGTTGTTAAGCATTAGACAGTTAGGGCGTTTCTTTCTCTCGACGCGTCTTCAAATTGGGATATCAAACATCTCGACGTCTCTAATGCTTTCCAGCATGGCTCACTTGATAAAAAGGTTTATATGGTTCAACCATCTGGTTTTGTTGATACGCTTAATCGTCACTTTGTTTGCAAGCTTAATCGATCACTCTGTGGCCTTAAACAAGTGCCAAGAGCTTGGCACAATTGCTTGCAACGTTTTTGATTTCTCAAGATTTTATCATCAGTTCAGCTGATTTGTCTATGTTTGTTAGGAGTTCTCACAACACTCTAACCATCATACTTGTTTACGTTGATGACATATTTGTCACCGACGCCAATTATACTGCTATATCATCAATTATACATGCTTTCAAGTCCAGGTTTATGATGAAAGACCTAGGCGCACTTTCTTATTTTTTGGGCCATTATATTACTTGTTCTGCGTCAACTTTTGTTATTAATCAATCAACTTATGCACTCAATATACTTCAAAAACTGGTTTAAGCGATTGTAAAACGTCTACAACTCCTTCGTTAAACAAATATGCTGTAATAACGGATCATGATTTACTTCCATATGAGAATCCGTTTCACTTTCGTAGTTTAACTGGTGCATTACAATACTTGACTATCTCTCGTCCCGATATCGCGTTCGCAGTTAATTAAATATGCCAGCTATGCACAAGCCTACCAGCATGGATTATGAGGCCTTAAAAACGTTTATTATGTTACATTAAAGGGACTCTTCACTATGGGATATCTTTTACTGCCTCTTCTCCTACGCTCAAGTCATTTTTTTACTTTTATTATGCATGTAACTCACATGATAGACGTTCTACGACTGGGTATTGCATCTTTTTAGGTTCAAATTTTGTCTCACGGTGTTCGAAGAAACAAACAATAGTCTCTCGTTCCTTCAATGTTAGTTTCATTTGATATTCTAAGTTGGTGGAAAGTGAATTCTGTTAGGTTTAAAATCTTGTCTGAAATGGTAAGACATGTGTTAGATGTCCTTGTTTCAACTGTTGCATCTGAATTTTCATTTAGCACAAGTGGTAGGGTACTTGATCAATTTAGAAGTTCTCTTGCCCCAAGTACAGTGGAGGCCCTGATTTGTACACAAAATTGGTTAAGATGTTCACTTCCTATTGATTTTAACACATCAAAGGAAACTTGTTGAAAATTTGGAGGCTGAATTAGGTATGAACTATGGAATATTAACTTGAACTTGATTTGATTTTGATTTTACTTTTGCTTCTTACTTACTTACTTTTTTATTTATTAACTTTGAAATGTTATTATGGCTTGGATGAGTTGAGTATGACTAACCCTCAGTCCACTATAACAAATTTGTAGCCAATAACTAAAGGTATAAATGCATCTTTTTATTACTTACAAGTTACTTTCACCCAACCTATGTTTGCATCTCCCAATTCCCATAATTACTTAAGTTTGTTGTACGAGGAATGATTTGGTGAGTTGGAAATATAATATACTTGGTGGTTGAATACTTGTAACTTGTAAAAAACAGTCCATTGTCCTTAAGGTGTCCCTTGTCCATAACTATATAGAGTGATGCATATATTAATTGCGAGGCCTATTTTTATCCAATAATGTAAACCAAATCTGAGATAATCTTCTAAAACATTTTTTCTCCTTTGTAGTGTGTAATTACAAGAAATATGAGATCCTTGAAATTTATTTTGGAATCTATCAAGCAAATGCAACCCCTCATGTATATTTATTATCTTAATTTGCACATTTGAGGTTGCATTTTATGTAATTCAAATTTTGTATAATCGGGACTTGTAATGTAAGACCAGTAGTAATGTAATTTAGAATTCTATTTTCGGAAAGTTGCTATTTTTGAAATGTTTTCAAATTTTGACTTTTTTCAACTACATTAAGAAGTTTGATATTTTCTTGACCAAATCCTAACCCGACTCAAATCCGACTTAAAACCGGCCCCACCCCACTAACCCAACCCGTACAATTTCAATCTCTTAGAGTTGGGTTTAGGGTTTGAAGATGTACAAACCGAACCCTTAGGGTCGGGTTTAGGGTTAGATCCCTAGGGTCGGTAACCTGACCGGCGTGCACCCCTGATATTAATAGTACCACATGAGATATATCAACTTATTAAAAAAGCACATAGGATATTTCAACGATTTCCGAATAATATTGGAAATCGTTAATAGACAATGCCGATAGGTTTGCTAAAAAAACTAGACATATGACCAACGAAAGAATATATCACATAACCGAAGATATGTGCAATTCTTTCTTAAAAATAGAGATAGGTCAAGGATAGTGCAGTGTCAGGGCCGGTCCTGACATTTTGGGGGCCCAAAGCAAACTTTAAAATATGGGTCCCTAAGATAATCTTAAGTGCATTACACATAGTTTTTATTTTACTTAACTTAATTAAACAATTTTTTTAAAAGATAAAAGAGATGGACTAGCCTTTTTGTTTTAAGTTGGGCTAAAATTAGGTTTTTTTCAATAAGAAAAAAATTATACTTATATATAGAAAAAAAATTGGGCCCTAAAAATAATAAGAATTGAGGGGGGGCCAAGGCGATGGCCTCCTTAGCCTCCCCTCAGAACCGGCTCTGTGCAGTGTACTAGTTTAATCTGAAAAAAAGAAGATAATTGTTAGGCTCAAATATTCCAAAATAAAAAGGTAATTGTTAGGCTCAAATATTCCAAAATAAAAAGGCTAATGTATTTTGTTTCATATAGATCATGTATGTTAGCATTGCATCACAATAATGCGTTCACAAGTCATCAAAATTACCAAGTATTACCAAGTATCTGCGTAATAGTAAAAGTAACTTTCTTTTACCTGTAAGGTCTCCCCTGTAATGAAAAAAAAAAAAAGTAACTTTCTTTTCCCATACAAGATTGTCATGTTATGTGATGATTGGTTAGTTATAAACTTGATATAGATTATTGGTGCATGGACTAATTAATACGATGACTTTAGTACATGCACTCATATAAACACTTAATATTTGCAGATGCCTCATGTGGCTTGGCTCAAAGAGTGGGTCCCAAAATCCCACTAAAATGGCAAATAGAATTCATGCGCGAAGCGACGACAAGCCTGTAATAAGGCGACGACCGCCCCAGAAGCCATTGCCTGCAATCCTTCATGGTCCTTTGCCACATTGCCACTTTATTATATCACGAATCATGAATAAAAGCTAGCAAAAGCGTCTGATTTTATACATACTTTTTACTTAAAAATCCATATATAGTATACTTTAATGATCTCCATCCTCGTTTCCATGAAATAGTTTATTTGCCAACCTCCACTATCATATTATCATCACCTTTGTCTTCAGATTAACAATCATATCGTATGAGGTTCATGTTTTGGTCATGCTTCTTTCACTCTTCCATCATTTCTTCTTAATCTTTAATTTGCATATATATGATATAATTTTAGGGGAATACGTTCATTTCCTTTGATTGGGTTTACTTTTATTATATTCTCTCTAACTTGGGTTGAATACAGGGGCGGAGCCAGGTTTTTTGTTTGAGGGGGGCCAAGGGGGTTCGGGGGCAACGGCTCGATTTTATTTTTGGTTAATTACACTATACATTCTTATATTTTGCAAAAAGTACGTAAAGGTCCCTATATTTTTAAAAGAATGTTCTAAAAGTCTCTATATTTTGCAAAACACTATATTATTAACTTAGTGTGTTTAAATAGGCGAGTCCGTGGTGGATATAAATGATTTGCTTTATCGGCTTATTAGACGATGGTTAAGCAAACGTGGTACTTACCAGATGTTTTATAGAAGAAATTCAGGAAGGTGGGATATTTTATAGAGAGGTTACAATATTTTGTAAAAGTTAGGGGGGACCAAGCCAAAATTCGTAAGCCAACTATGTTATATATTTTCTTTTTTTAATTTTTTAAAGGTTATAATTTATTTATTTTAAAACTCAGGGGGTACATGGCCCCCTTTACCTTGACTGTGGCTCCGCCACTGGTTGAATATATAAGATAATTTTAATATATTGGTCTGCTATCAATTTGAATCTTAAAATATTACTATTTTTCCTTTAAAAGAAAACACACACTAGATAAGTTAAAGAGTAATGTTATATATCATTCAATTATTATCCATAACTTGAAGCGAATTAGTTGGAAATAAATTATTAATCAGATCAAGAAAATAGATAGAGTAATGATTTATTGCCAACCAATTCACGCCACGTCATGAGTAGAGCCGGTCTAAGAAATCAAAATATGCTTAGTTACTTAAAGCAAGATTTCTTTTTCGGAGCTTTATATAACTATATAAAATTTGTTTGGATAAAGTTAGGAATCATTATTATCAAAAAGAAAAAAAATCGAGGCCTAAAGCGGCCTTCTTTGTGATCTAGTCCAAGGATCGACCTTGGTCATGAGTCATATATTGAACGGGTATGATTTTGGATGATATATATATATTATTACTTTAAAGTACATTCTTAAAAAAAGGGGAACCAAAATTATTCTAAAGTTAAATATAGTTCAAGAACAATATAAATTTAGTCCGTGTCCAAAAAAAAATATAAATTTAGTCGAAGTATAAGCATAAGGGACCCCAAAATGGAATATCTGAGGCGTAATTTGTAATATCTTAAGCTTATGTAATATTATTAAGGATATGTAATATTATTAAGAATATTTATACTACTACTGAAATTAATAAATTTATTTTTTAATAATTTTTTTAATTAGGTATTATTTAATAATTGGCTTTTTTATTTCTTTATTGAAAAAGAATAATAATATAACAAGTATAACAAGTGACTGAATTATTAAACAAATATTTTATAGACAATCTGTTCGATGATTAATAATTTTCTTTACTTTTTCCAGTTAACTATATTTTTTTACCTAAGCTGCCCATTTATTAGGGTGTTTCAGTGTTTGTAATAGTTTAGTATTTTAAATCTTTTATATATATATATATATATTTAATGATCATTTTTTCTGAGCGATGTAAAAAACGGAACCAACCTATCTTAACACTTATCCGATCCCAAGTCTGGAGAACTGGGGCTCGAGAGACGGGAACCACTTCCTTCTCGCAGTCCCCCACCTACCTATATGTGCAAACCGATCAGTCAAACCGTTATACGACGCATAATATGTTTAAAATGCATATTTCTGTGGACTCTAGCAATCTCCCCAATCCATTTTGCATACGGTTTGACACGCCACCACGCAACTTACAGTGACTTAATATCTTGAATGATATCAAGGTTATCGGAACACATGATAGTCTTCTCCCCATTATGCCCGTGACATGTCATAGATGCTTCTAGTACCGCTATCGCCTCTCCTTCTGCAGCTGAGTTCACCATTATTACTTTTGAAGAATTCAGCTTCTTCAGGAGCTAGTGTCTTGATGTATTATTCAAACTCCGATATGTTCTTTCTTATCTTTAAAATACACATCAGATTTGATAATAGTCTTAGTTTCAAGAAGTTCCTCAGGTGTCCACTTGATCATTCTTGTTTGAGTGGCTCTCTGTTCTTGAAAACCAGGCATTTGATTCCAGTCGTTCCTAAACAAATCTTGCATACCTGCATGGACTGTCCTAATAATTTTGTTTGTGTCAAAGTGTGTATTTTCGTGAATCATTTTCATCTTTTGTTTCCAAATATTCCATAATATGAGCAGAATGTGCGCAGTGATTTTCCTTTTAACCCACCTAGTGTTATCCGCTCCCGTGTACACCTTTGTGATCCACTCAGAGAGATCATTTTGAAGGTTTTATTGAATGCAGATCTAAAGTGTTGAACCTTCCCAAACTTGTTTACACAGAGCAAAAATAAGGAGTAAATGATTAATTACACCAACTCTCGGTCGCACAGTGTCTCACTTGAAGGTTTTTCCTAGTTGGTAACATATTTATACATGCTTCCCATACAAAGAACCTCAATTAATTTGATATATTCACTTTCTAAACCAACTCCCACAGGATTTGGGTTATTCAGCTGCCCTTTTGTTGAAGATTGAGCTGGCTGGCACATATCCTATCTAGTTTGCGTTTGATAACCCAATTTTGTTGTGTATTCCCCTGATCTGGTATGAGGACATGTGAAGGTGTCCTGGTCTTGCCTTGCCAAAATAAGCATTCGTTCAATCCCAGTCCGAACAGGTTCTGGGAAAATAGCATATAGTGTTTTCAAATTCCATTCGTCTACCTCGACTTTCATAAATTCGTCAACAGTTTGGAGGTTTATACTTCCGGCTTATCATGAATAGTTCCAGAGCTAACCCATTGATGTTCCCAATTTTTGTACTCTCCCCAATTCCGATTTGGATTATCCATTCCTTAATTAGAAGGCCCCTCCCTTCCAGCAGATTGGCCCACGACCACTATCAGCTTTGTCGTAGTTTTACTTCTAAGTAAACTTGCTTCAGATAGTAAATACCCTTAAAGAATCTAGTGATGAGTGATTCTGGGTTTTGTAGAAGTCTCCACGTCTGTGCTGTTAATAATGCGATATTCATCATTTTAAGATCGCGGAAGCCCATTCTACCAACCGCTTTCGCGAAATTCATTTTGTCACTGGACAGCAAGTGTATTTTACGTCTTTCCTTCGAATTCCGCCAGAAGTTTGCAATGATTGAAGTAAGTTTCCTGTAAAACGTAACCGGAAAGGAAAATATAGACATCGCGTAATTAGAGATGACTTGTAGTACTGCTTTAATAAAGAATTTTCTTTTCCCCTTCAGATAATGTTTTTTCCACCAATCCGTGAGCTTTAGAGAAAAATTTGTCCGCTATCCATGTAAGTGTTTTGATTTTTTATCTTTTGTGGCAGACTAGTATACCGAGGTATTTGCCCAGATCATTTGATTCCATAATCTGTAACAGTTGCATTGTTTCACTGCGTAAGTTATCTGGAGTACCCTTGTTGAAGTAGATTGATGATTTTGCGAAGTTAATCCGCTAGCCTGAGCATAAGTAGTAGATTTCAATGCATTCTTTAAATTCGACTATTTCTTTACCCTCCCGTGAAAGGGAGCCATCTGCAAATAAAAGGTGTGATAACGTCGGGATGTTTCTCGTAATCTGAATACCTTTGATTGATTTTTCCTTTACCTTGTTCTCAATCAAACTTGTGAGATATTCCATCATTTGTGAAAATAACATGGGTGACTGTGGATCTCCTTGTCTTATTCCCCAGCCGGGGAGAAAAGGGGGTTGCCGTTCTCCGATAATATTATCTGTAATGATACTGTTGAGGTACAGTTGCATATCCAATTTATCCAAACCTGATGAAAACCCAATTTAGTAAATATTAGTAGTAAGAAATCCCATGGTACCTGGTCATAAGCCTTAGCCATGTCCAACTTGATTGCTGCTAGGTGATGTTTCTTCTTTGTCTTTCGTTTCATGTAAAAAGAGTCTTCTTGTGCAATGACAATGTTGTCTTGAATCATTCTTCCTTTGATGAACATCGTCTACGTCGGCACCCTTAATCTGTGCATCAATTTTTGTAACCTGTTCGTCAATATTTTATAGAGGATCTTGTAGCCGAAATTCACAAAGGGAATAGGTCGATAGTCTTCGACCCCTGCCTGGGATTCTCCCTTCGGTATTAACGTAATCAGTGTCTCCTTTGATGATGCCAATGAGGTGTTATTATTAAAAAAATATTTAACCATCCATAAATGTCTTCCCCAATATATCACAAAATTATCGGTATTTTTTTATTTAAACCATCTGGCCCCGGGGCTTTACCCGTACCTATTTTAAAAACTGCTTTTCGAACCTTTTCTCTATCTTAGATTCTAGTAAGATTGTTATTCATATCTTGAGTAACTAGGGGTTGTATATATCTGACGGCCTCTTCGATGTTGTAATTATTAGACTATAAGAAGAGTTCCTGATAGAATTCTATATACTGGTTTTTAATTGATTCATCATATTCTACCCAATCTCCATTCCTATCTTGGATACATAGTATTTTATTTTGTTTCCTCCGCTTGGATGTCACTGCAAAAAGGTATTTTGTATTCTTATCCCATAGTGTATCCATTGTTGTGTAGATCTGTCAGACTAATATATTTCCTCGCGATCGTAGTATAATTGTATTTGTTCTCTAATTAATTGTTCTTTGTTTTCCGCTCTGATAGAAAAAAGTATGTTACTAATTCGCTTGAATTCTATCTCTAACTCCTTAATCTTTTTCTTATTGTTCGGGAAAGTACTCTTACTCAATCGGGCGATAGGTTATGCAGTTAGTGTTTTCTTATGTACCACCACTACGATGGATCCTTCATGCTGGTTTTTTATCACTTCTTCACATTGCTTATGTTCAGTCTTGTTCGTTTCAAATTTAAAATTTCTGGTGTTAAATTTTACATTTCCTTTGATGAATAGAATAATGGGTGAATAATCGGATCCAGTTGGTAGAGGTAGATAGCCATTGCTTCCACGTGTTGATCATTCCATTCAGTACTTGCAAAAACTTTATTTGAGTTAGATTTGACAATGTCTTGATGTAGATTTGTCCACGTGTAGAAGTTCCCATATGAATTGACCTCTGTTAGGGAATTGGCGGAAATAAATAAGTTAAAGTCTAACATGTACTGCGCGTTTGGAGGGTTGCGACTCATACATTATGCTGATTTTAAAATGTCGTTAAAGTACCCAATTATGATCCACGGTTCACCGTGTTGAGATTTCCATGTTCTTAACTCATTATAAACTTGTAATCTGTCTTTGTAATTGTTAGGTGCATGTATAAAAATGGCATAATACAAAAATACAATAGCATCGTACTTAACGATAAGAAAATAAGGGCATACATGAAAAATAGAAAGACAACATGGGTCATTCCACAAAAGAAGAAAACCCCCGTGTGTAAATCATTACCCGATGGGTTAGCTACAAAAGAGTGTCCAAAATTTAAATTCCTAATAGCTAACGGAGCATCAACCTCTGATAGCATGGTTTTACAAAAACATGCGATAGTAGGCCTAAGATCACCCACCATGGCTCTCAAAACTTGATCTATCAGAGGGTCCCTAATCCCTTGGCAGTTCTAGAAGGTCACAATCATTTCCCACCAGCAACCAAACCCGGGTGGACGAGACCTCATCCTCCTCAAAAACCTCTACCAAACATCTTCCATGTGATTCGATTGTACCACCTCTTATGCTCATTGTTACTATCTAACTCCGCCTCCTCCCTCGACATCTTGAGCTTCTTCAGTATTCACCTTCTCCGTATTCTCCTCCTTCGGGTCCTATTCTGAGTTACCTGCTGATGTAAACGTACCCACCTCATAGAGGTCTAGAAAATCTCTATCACTAAGGTCTTCATTTGTTTCTTTATCCTTCTCCTCACCAGATGGAAAGTTTACAGAATCCCCCTCACTCTCCCCCGACTTTCCCCTCTTACCCTTTACACTGAAATCTTTGTTGTTTCCTTTCTGAATCTTAAGAGTAGTATCATTCAAATTCATATAATCACTTCTTCAGTTCAACATAGTCTTCTTCTCCACCCCCTCGTATCTTCCCTTTTTGCCATTTCCATTACCATTGTTCTTCTTTGTCATATTTTCTCCTAGGCTGGTTGGAATTAAGTAGTTGGGATACTCTCACTAGCCATTTTCCCCAGAGAGGTTTGCCCCTTTCACCATCGCAGAATCTTCCTTGTCCTCATCACTACTAACTATGATTGTTCGCGCCGCTTGTTTGGTCAATGTCCCTTTTGCCATTGCTTCTCCGATGATTCGCCTCAATTTTTGTTCATTCATTTGTCCACCTTCGCCACCCATATCTTCATCCTGGCTCTTATCATTGTATCCCTCTTGATCTTGCTGCTCCTGCTTTCCATCCTTTTCATTTTCATCTCTTGGTTCTAAGATCATCTTCTCCCTTCCCACCATGGTGGTGGGTATGGGCTATTGTCTTTCCGACCCAACGTGAATAAACCCATATGATTTCTAAAGTCGTCACGCTTCTTTTTCCTAATCCTACAGATAGGAACAGAAGGAGGTTGTCTTTCAACATTCTCCATACTCCACGTAATATACCGTTGTTTCACAATACTCACACCTCTTTTATCCACTGACTTATCACATGTGTTACTCTTGTGACCTAACTTTCCACACAAGAAACAAAACAATCCCATATTTTCATACTGAAAGAAGACCCAACCAACCCCATTCTCTTGTCGTATGTAAAATTCCGGAGAAGTGGGTCAAGAACACCAAATCTCACCCTAAACTTTAGGGTTTGCACCACATCCATATCCATTTGGGGAAAATCAATTTCCTCAATGTCTACGAAATCCTTAGCAATCGCTCTTATGGGATTCAGAGTGTTTTGAATAAAATCTATACCAATTACTTGAGCCCACACTGATGAGTAATGAATTTGCGCCGTCTTTAAATTAGGCCCACCACCAACCCTGTTCTAAGGCTCCATAAATGAAGAAATTCCCAGTTTACGTATCTCAGAGAGTTTGAAGTTTCCTTTTACCATCCACTTTTCACGGATAATTTTCAGAAAACCTTGCTTGTTGATCTTAGTTCTCCTATCACATTCAGAACGATAATCGCTCCTTCCTCTATGTGGTGGTCAACACATCTGACCCTAGTATCTAAGCTCATAACTCCGATTCCCGCTTCTTATGCTACATCAAATTCAATCAGGGGTAGTGCATGTCGAAAATGCGTAGCCATCTTAGTAAGAGCGTGGTGGGTGATTTTAGGTTTTGAAAACATAAGGAGAAAAAGTAACTTGTACTACTGGTAATGAAGAAATAGTTCCTCGGACAAAGATTGTAAATGACAGAGAATTTAAGGTAAATATGCTGATCGTAATAGAGATGATCCTTTTGGAAAAATGTTTGTTATTCTACTGTAGCTTTATAGATTTTTTATTTTTAAATATTATTTTATTCAATTTGACTAAAAAATAATATAGTCATATTTTAATATAGAGAGAGCCAATTCTATTTTTAACTCGTTATCAATGGCTTTCTAAATATTTCAAAATAACATTTTTAGATCTAACGTATTTAAAAATACCATTATAATTATTAAACCATTATACTAAATTTGAGAGATATTTAATAGATTTTAAGCTTAATTAACCACGTCACAAACTAAAAACTCTATTTGCAGTGTCTAAATTATTCATATAATCTATGAAATATATTAAGAAAATCGTGAATATAATACGGTCATAATCGAAACGGATTCGCTCGAGTTACACGCGCTAGTGAAGGACGGTGGGAACAAGGAGGATTGGTTCGATGATATACTCGTAGATTGCCAAAATATTATGGAACGAAAGGAGAATTTTGAGCTTGTTCATGTGCATCGAGAGACGAACTTTTATGCCGATTGGGTGGAAAAGATGGGAACGGGACAAAACAAGGCACCGAACCTGTATAGGGACCCTCCAGAAGGACTTTGGAAGTACTTAACTAGAGATCATTGTGGGCGGTCCATGCCTCGTAGTATTGTGAGAACTCTTTCGGGGGTTTAGGAAGTCTAGATTAGATCTACTGGTCTTTCTTTTAGACCTCAGATGTAATAAAAAAATATAAAAATGTTTTATGACATAGGTAATAACCTAAAATTGGAATTTTCTCATTATATATATAGAGAGAGTAAATTGCAATTTTTTTTACTTGAATACTGAAGTTGGAATTGGCTGAATGTACATATTTATATTTACAGTAGTTTGTAATATATGATTGTAACATATAATTCGCTATTAAATGCATCTATTGACGCTGTTAGCTACGTGATGGTGTTTCAGAGCGTATGCGTTGCATAAATTGCCGAGTTGTATGAGAATATGCGGTGTAAACATATTTCACGTCGTCTAAATAGTTCATTCAACAAAAGTGCATATTTAGCGAGACGAGGTGTCAATTGGGAGGTGGGGTATTTTTAGCTTGAATCCCAGTTTACTCGACTCAGAATTGGCTAATGTTTTGTTGTTTAGTATATGCCACAAAAAATGCATTCATTGAAAAAAGAAAACTCCTTTATGTTTATGGGATATTAGATAGTGGTTCATCTATTCTCACTCTCTCTTTTTTTTCCCAGAAACATCTACTCTCTTCTTTGAGTTAAGTAGGAAACGAATGAAATGACTCAGTCCTTCACCCACTCAAAAACAAAAATAGAAAAAGAAAGAAATGGAAAACTATGACATATTGTTGACGTAAAGATGATGTTAGGACGAAAATCATCCTTCTTCACTTGGGGAAGTGGTATCATTGCACACTCCAACTTTAGCACCCAAAAGAAAACAAAAAGCAAAACTAATCTAAAATTGATAAAGGAGGTTGGTAGCTTCACTTGCTACTTCAATGGAGTAAGTAGACCCAGACGGCCTACACTGAGAGTGACATAACAAGGATTCTATAAATCCGGTGGAGTCAAAATCTTAAATAGTCTTTGTAGCAACGTAGAATAACATATCCAGTACACACTAATCTATTGGTATTTATGTTTGTAATGTAAGAATTCAAATGATAAAACTACTTGTTTTTTGGTCAAATGCTAAATCTAGTTAGTTTTGACAAAATTTGACAATTTCATAATACAATATTAACTTTAGAGGTAGGTCTCAATATATTTATGAATTCAAACAACATTATTTAAGATACATTCTTAGGAATTTGTAGTAGTGATTTTTCAATGCCTTTGACTTGAATAAAAGTTTGTGGTTTACTTTACAAACCGTGTGTTAGTTTCTACCAATGACATATGTCTTTCCAATATTAATTAATTTGATGACTGGAAAATATAAAATGTGTGACAAAAGCTAAAATAATGTGAATTCATAATCCAAAAGCGGTATGTGATGTTGATATATTTTCTTTTGATCAAAGTGATGTTGATATGGTATGAGAGAAGAAATGGATTGATAATATAAAGTTCATCAATTAGAGTGGAAGTTCACTAGTGGTTTGTTTGTGGGGCTTCAGTGTCACTAATCACTATAGTAGACATATTGCTTTCTGGGAGTCATTCATTGGCTACTCAAGATGTTGACACCAATTGCCGCGTTTTGGTTAATTGCTCTTTCTTGTGGCTTATTCAGCTTGATTGCTCATTAGTCTTCGTTATTATATAACGAAAGCAAATTTATATCTTATATAGTTGAAGTTAATGAAAAGACCATGACCAACTATAGGCTAATGACTCATATATTAATCCTATATGCTCGATTCGGCCTCACAGTCCTTCAACCGTGACTCGTCGAGAATTTGGTCGACTAGGTCATCTTTATCAGGGTGGATTGACCGTGGCGGCATTATCATCAAGAGTTGTCCTAGACTGTTTGGATTTGTAGGATTTCAATTTTTGGTTTTGCGAACTTCAAATGATGTTAATGTTACTAGTTCTTAACCGATTTGCTTGCGACGGTAAGGTAAAAGACAATTCAAATAAAGATCACATTGATTAGAATTATAACTAGGGATGTAAATGAACCAAGTCGTTCGGGAGCAGCTCGAACTCGGCTCGGAGAAAAGCTCATTCGAGATCGGCTCGAATATAAACAAGTTCAAGCTCAAGCTTCGTTTTAACCTCGATAAGTAAATGAGCCTGCTCAATCTCGGCCTGTGAGTTCGTTTAAAATTATGAATTATAAATTAATACATCATCTACTTATAAATATAATATTAGACCTTCAATATCAAATTAGATATTTTTAATTTCTTTAGACATTTATTTTTTCATTAATGTTATGTTTCATATTTTCATACCACACACTGCATGAAATACCAACCATTCATGGAAGTCTCATTTCAACCAAAAAAACAACTAAAAAAGATTGTTCTATAAGTTAAACAAACAAGTTCTAACATTTCCGATTTGGATCGTTAAACTCGGACTCGACTCGTTTAAATTTGAGCCCGCTCGGCCCGGCTCGTTTAAATTTGAGCTCGGCTCTGCTCGAGAAATTAACAAACAAGCCTGTACATCTAGTATTCGGCTCGTCTCGACTCGTTTACAACCCTAATCATAACAAAATTAATCATGTTTAACGCATCATAAAAACATTAAGTATAGTACCTTTTGGCCTAATGTGATAGTGAGTTGTTAAATATTAAGGAGTTTAAGAGCAATGTTAATGTCAGTGGGATATTTATTTTAATTGACATGGTTTGAGACAAATTTAGGTTTCTATTTCTTTTAGCGAATTTGATGAAGAAATAATGACCTAAAAAGTTTCCTTGTCATGCTCGATTGTTGTTAGTTTTTTTTGGACGCTAAAAATTTCCATTTTAAGTAAAGAGTGTACCGTTAAGTAGGGTATAGTATGTGATGTAAGGGTTTTGATAAAAAACCGTTAAATATACGAGTACGTTCATTTAAATGAAATTTGGTGGTTGTCCCACTTCACTACGTGTCAATTTTAAAGCAAAAGATATTGCCGCTTAAGTACAATTCACCCAACTGCTGGTAGTTACGGAAAACGGTTCACATTCTCCTTCAAAAAACCCTAAGTGGGTGATTGTTGGAATTAAATTAATATAAAATTATTAATTGAGTCTTCATGATCTTATTGGAGAAGTGGAAAACCTATCCACAAAATAAATAGCCCCACGTTGGAATATGAGAGAAAACCATTTTAAAATCTTTATATAAAATTGTTTCCTTTCCCAATTTTCCATCCTATTAGGAGATGTGGCAACAATTTTTTAAAAAAAAGTACCACATCAGAAATGAAAAAGAGAATAACCATGTTTATAAGTGATTACCTCTCTATCCATCCAAAAGGAACAAAGGTTATGGAATCCAAAAAGGAATAAGAAAATTCCCACACACGCGCACCATCACCACCACGACCTGCTTGACCTGACGACGACATGGGGAGTGGGAAAGTTATGAACCTCGTGCTAGCAAAAAGTCCAGGTTCATGCTAGAATTTGAAAAGACGCAACATGCAAAAAGTCAGCAATAAAAGTCCTTAACTGTCATTTATTGTGACGAATTTGAATGCCTTCTATTCTCCTATAAATACTAGACATCCCCCATTTGCAAATGGTACAAAACTAAGAATCAGAAAAAACTATCCTGCTTTTCTCTCAAATATTATGATATAATATTATTATAGAGTAGAACCTGAATTTGAAAAGATGTAACATGCAAAACTTTAGCAATAAATGAGTCCTTAACTGCCATTTATTGTGACGAATTTGAAAGTCTTCTACTACCCCTATAAATACTAGACATCTCCCATTTGCAAAGGGTACAATATTAAGAATCAAAATAGACTAATCTACTTCTCTCTCAAATATTCTAATATAATATTACTATAGAACCTATATTAGAGATGATTGGTACGACCAGAATATCTTTGTAACGCATGTTATATACCGTGTAATTGTTCTTTTCTGTATTATGTGTAAGTTTTGTAAATTTTCCATTACTGTAATAGTGTAGTTTACTTTAACTGAAATTTATTTTTTTTGGATTACCATTTATCTAGTTTTCAAACCAGTGATCTTTATTTTTCACACAATTTAAAAAGATATTACTTTAATATCATTGGTTGTTTTTAGAAATGGCTTTTTCTATCTCGTCAGTTGCTTCATTATTGAACGCAAAGGCCTTTCCCGACATGAGTAAGTTGGAGCCCCTTAATGGTACCAACTACAATAGTTGGGTAGAAAAGATCTTGATCTGTCTTCAATAGTACGGACTTGACTTCGGTATAGTTGAAGATTCTCCACTTGTGCTGGAAAAGGAGTTCCTACTGACGAAGAACATGATAGATATCTTGCTCTCAAAGACAAATTCAAGAAAAAAAAATTACGGCTTAGGGCGGGATGTTGAACAATGTATCAAATCCCATCTTTGCTCTCCTTGCCAAAAAAAAGATCGACAAAGATCATATGGGAAACCCTTGGGAAGAAAATATGGGACTGTAAATGCGCGTACCCGTGTGACTCCTCCACTGCTCTGGTTCTAAAAAAATAAAAATCTAGGTTTCCCTCAAACTCAATTTTGGTAAGTTTTTTAGTTAAACAATGTTCTCTTCTTCCCAACTCTCCATAGGAACTTGGTTTCCGGAGCTCTTCTATATTAGTGGGACTCAAAACTACTTTTCAAGATGGGTAAATGATTATTACAAAAATTGATGAGTTTGTGGGGAAAGGGTATTTAAATATTGTTTGTTTGAAACAATGTAAATCTTAATGACAATGCTTCTAACTTACCCTATTTCATTGAATATTTAGATATGTGGCGTGGTAGATTAGGCCATTTAAATTTCTCTTCTAATAAAAGGCTAAACTACTAGAAATAGTGCATTCAGACTTAACTGGTTTTAAAAAACCTCTACAAGTAAAGGAGGAAAACTATACTGTCTAATCTTCATAGATGACTACTCTAGGTTTGAGAGTTATACCCCCTAAAACTAAAAATGAGGCGGAACATGTGTTTTTTAATATAAAGGCAAGGTTGAAAATAAACTAGATTGCAAATCAAAACACTTAGGGCAAAGAAAATAGTTATAATTTCCATAAATAGTTTTATGAAACTAACAAAATTATCCATGAACTTTGTGCCCTTACACACCCCTACCAAATGGCGTAGCTGAAAGAAAGAATATGTACCTTTAGAAGACAATAAATGCTATGTTAATTAGTCCACCAACCAACATGTGGGGTGAAGCTGTCTTGTTGGCTAGTTGTGCTCTCAATAGGGCACCCCATAAATTCCTAGACAAGACCCCTCATGAGTTGTGGAAAGGGGGTTTTCACAAAACCTAGGATTTTCAAAATGTGGGGCGTATCTAGCCGAAGCAAGATTACCCGATTTCAAAAACCGTCACCGTTGGACCTAAGAACATAAAATCAATCTTCATAGGATATGAAACAAATATATAAATCGTCTTAATAAATTCATAGCCACTCGTGGTGGTCCTACTGAAAAGGACTTGATGAATTCCCTTATAAGGCATACCAGTCTTAAAAGAGCACAAGGTTGAGCGCATAACTCTTACAATGAATTCATAGCCATTGATGGTGGTAATTCGGAGAAGACCTTGATGAATTCATCATTGAAGGTTAGACTTAATGTTCATAATAGGATGTCAAAAAGACTTCCTTAATTATCCCATATGAATAAGTCCAAAAATTTCATAGCCCACAAGGGGCGATCCGTCGAGAAGGACTTGATGAATTCACCGTTAAAAGTGAGAATCAATATTTATGATTGGATATTAAGGATACGCCCTTAATAATCCCATATGTATAAAAACCAAAAAATTCATAGACCACAAGGGGTAGTCCTTAGAGAAGGACTTGATGAACAACTAAAGGGTGATGTTTGAGGGAACTATTACTATCAATAGGGTAGAGTATGTGCTGTGAGGGTCTCGATCGAAAACCGTTAAGTTAGAGAGTACGTTCACTTATACGAAATTTGGTGGTTGTCTCACTTAACTACTGTCAATTTCAAGTCGAAAGATATTGCCACTTAAGTATAATTTCACTCAATTGTTGGCAGTTATAGAAACATGTTCACCTTCTCTCACAAAGACCCTGAGTGGGGATTTGTTGGAATTAAATTAATACCAAGTTATTAATTGATTCCTTCATGATCTTATGTGAGAAGTGGAAAAACTATTCATTAAATGAATAACCCACAATGGAAGATAAGAAGAAAACCACTGAAAAGTCTTTATATAAAATGGTTTCCTTTCTCAATTTTCCATCCTATTAGGAGATGTGGTAAAAACTTTTTATTAAGAAAAAAAGTAACACATCGTAAATGAAGAAGACAATAAGCACGTTTATAAGTGCTTACCTCTCTATCCATCCCAAAAAGAACAAAGACTATGAAAGCAAAAAAGGAATAAGCAAAGCCCACACGAGTGCACCACCACCACCACCCGCCCGACCCAGCGACGACTATGACGTGGGGCGTGGGGAGTGGGTGTTATGAACATTCTGCTAGCAAAGAGTGCAGGTTCATACTGGAATTTGAAAAGATGTAACATGCAAAATGTCAACAATAAAGGAACCCTTAACTTCCATTCATTGTCATGAATCTGAAAGTCTTCTACCCCTATAAATACTAGATGTCTCCCATTTGCAAAGGGTAACAAACTAAGAATCTAGAAAAGATTATTCTATTTCTCTCACAAATATTCTAATATAATATTATTATAGAGTAGAAACTCTGTTAGAGATAACTGGCAAGATCAGAACATCTTTTTAACCCAAATTATATACCGTGTAATTGTTCTTTTCTGTATTCCGTATAAGTTTTGTAATATTCCATTAATGTAATAGTGTAGTTTACTTTGATTGAAAATTATATCGTCTTTGGATTACCATTTCTTTAATTTTCATACCAGTAATCTTTATTTTTCCAACACTTATATTATTTCGTCATTTGTAATATTTAGCGTAGTATTTATTTTACTTCTAAATTTTATAATCCAATTTTCTCATTTGTAAGGAGAGAAAGGAATTTACTCGTTGATCGGTTGACCAATTACACACTTTGTGACAATATGCTTGGAGATTCTTTCAATTCTTTACCAATCCGATTAACTAAATTATTAGAAAATTATTAGAAAATGATGTCTTACCTTCTGAGATAAGATATGCTAAATGATTACCTTAATATATAAAAGCAAAATTTTAGAAAAAAAGAAATACAAAACGACTGCTTTTACCCTTCGTTAGAGTTACTAGGTTTTTTATTATTATTTTGGCAATCGAAGATAAGGAATTCTAATTTCATGTACGTAGAATGAGTCTCTATTTGGGGAAACTCTCTTTGATTCTTTTCTCATAGTGTTGTAACATTATTAGCTGGAAATTTATATCAGTCAAAATATCATACGGATCACAAACATTCAATGTGTGACGACCGAGAATGATTTATATATACGTAGTAAAACTTTTAGAGAAGAAAATTAAAACCGCGTTATGACCAATAATATATGCTTGTAGGTTTGAGTTTCTTAATGTCAAGAGGTTTCATATAGGTTAACAATGTCTTTTCAGTTAATAATGGCATAAGAATGTTAAGCACAACTACGTGCCAAAATCACGAGGAAAATGTAAAATATTAGGTGGTAACTCAAATACGATTTGGTGTTACAAAAATCATGGTCATTACAAAGCACTACGACACTAATTTTATTTTGCTTTCAACAATTATAACTTTAAACTATAGCTATTTATGATCTCTCTTGAAGTTATAATTGTCATTTATTGGCTAGAGTAAATTGTTAAATATGGTTACTGTAAAGTAATAATAAAATTGGATTAAGGATTTTCTTTGGGACGCGCTAAAGAATACTTCAATATATATTAAAGAGCTGTGCCGAATTATAGGAGATTTTAATCAAATATGGATTCAGAGGACAAAGTGGGAGGCATGCATGGTATAACAAGTTTTATGGTTAAGTTTGAGAGATGGAGAGATCAATGTGGCTTGGAGGATTTGGGTTTGAAGATCCTATGTTTACTTGGAGCAATTCGTGGAATTCATGTTTGAGAATCATAAAGTCTTGGACAGAGCATACGGAAATCACGTTTGGTTTGAGGTATTCGAGGTCAACGGAAGTCAAGAATTTACCCCAGGTACACTCTGATCATGTTCCCATCTTAATTCCACTTGTCACAGTCAACGCCTTTTGCTGGGACAGACGTTTTCGTTTCGACGCGGCTTGGTCTTATCATGAGAGTTTCAGAGGCCTGGTAGAAGAGAAATGGGAGAAGGATGGTAGGTGTCTTGGGGAAAACATTGAGGTCATGTGAAAAGAGTTGGAGTTGTGGAGGATGAATGTCTATAGGGATATTTTCCAATAGAAAAATAGATTGTTAGCAAGAATCACGGGTATCCAAAAGGCGCTACAACATTCATATAATGCGTCGCTGGTCAAGCTAGAGCAGAGGTTAAATGACGAATACGAGAGTGTATTTGAGCAGGAAAAGATTCACCGGTTTCAACGAGCACACACGAAATGGATTAATTCGGGAGATAGGAACACTAAGTTTTACCATCACACAACGCAAATGAAGAAGGGGGGAAGTAATGAATTATGTATTAAGGATGATAGACATGCGTGTATTGATGATAACGAGTCAGAGAAGATTTGGGTCAGAAAATTCTTTGATGATCTATTCGCACTTGAGGAGGCCACAACGAGTCATTTAGACCTACCTCGTCTTCTTGCTTCTTCGATAGGTTCCATTGAGTCTTAGCATGGATGTTTCAGATGAGGAAGTTCGGCTAGCAGCGTTCCAAATGTTTCCTCATAAAGCACCTGGGCCAGATAGAATGACTGTCGGTTTCTATCAGAAATGTAGGGACATAGTGGGCTCTACCTTATATGGTATGATTAGACATGCCTCAGTGGTGGGCAGGTTTCCAAGAGAGGTCATGGGTATGCTTATTCATCTAATCCCCAAGCTGGAGAATCCGGAGTACATCACTCAGTTTATGCGGATCAGTTTGATTAACGTGAGTTATGAGATTTGTATGAAAGTGCTAGTGAATCGAGTACGACTTTTGTTGGTGAAATATATTATACCCTTTCAGAGTAGTTTCTTACCATACTGTTCCACTATTGATAATGTGGTATTGGTCAATGAAGTTGATTTTTTGTTGATACATTGTAAGGGGAAGAAAAGCTACATGGCGGTTAAGGTGGACTTGGGCAAGGCGTATGATAAGATTAGATGGGGATTCATTAAGGAGACTTTGGAGTCACTAAGGGTAATCGTGGATGTGGGTGGCAGTGATTATGGAAGGGATGGAGGATAACGAGTTGAGTGTTCTTTGTGGGGCTCACCCCTTTCACCGATTAGGCCAAAGAGGGGGATTCGTTAGGGCGATCCTATATCACCGAATATGTTCGTTCTTTGTATGGAGAGGCTATCGCTTCTTATACAAAATCTTATGGAGGAGGGGAGATGACGACCCATTTGACTTACATCAAGGGGTACTCCGATCTCTCATATATTATTTGCTGATGATCTTATTTTATTTGCTGAAGCATCAACTTATAACTTTGATCTTTTGCAGGACACTATGACCACCTTCTGCCAGGATGCGGGCCAAACGATTAGTAAGGAAAAGTCGATTATCTATTTCTCGAAGAATATTGATGAGGGAGTGGCTTTGAGCATTACGGCGCAAAGCGGGTACCAAAGGACCGATGGTCTAGGCAAATATCTTGGCATTCCCATTCTTTTGGGGAGAAGGCCAAGAGGGTTCTTTGGTGAGGTTATCAATGGGTTACGAGGTAAGTTGGCAAATTGGAAGGTGAACACCTTATCTCTTGTAGGTCTCATAACACTGACGAAATTTGTTTTAAGCGCCTCTCCGATGTATATCATACAAGTGGAGAAGTTGCCAAGTTATGTATGTCAATAGATTGATAGAATTCAAAGAGAGTTTATTTAGGTATTACCAAAGACTAGAAGCACATCAATTGGATTGAATGAAAGGAAATTTGTAGACCAAAGAGCGTAGGGATCTTGGACTTTGCTTAGCAGAAGATATAAATGGGCGCTTTTGGGAAAGCTAGGGTGGAAGCTAGTTCATGACGAGACAATAATTTGGCCGCTAGTTATGCGGAAACAATATTAAGACGAATTTGCTCCAGTATGTGTCTAAACCCAATGATTCGCGAATGTGTAGAGCCATCGTCAAAGGTATTGTCGTAGTTAGACGTGGATCTCGATGGATATTACATAATGGTGAGAATGTGGCGTTCTGGTTGGACTTGTGGATATGCGAGTCTCCTTTAATCTATCACGTCATTGGTGTAATCGAGGAAGGAGAAAAACTAAAGAAAGTAAGAGATTATGTGACAAATGATGGGTCTTGGGATTGGGATACATATCAACATTTACTTCAATCTTCTAAGTTACTGGAGATCATGGGTGTTACATTGGAGAGCGGTAATGATATTAGGGACACTTTGTCCTGGTTACATACATGAGGTTTGTGGCGAGTACTCGGTTAGATCAGCCGGATGGGATTATGATAGTAGTGGGGTGAACATGGAAATAAACTGGGAGAAAATATGGAAGCTGAAATATCCGCAAAGAACGAGATTTTTTGTATAGAGAGCTGTGCAAGAAAGACTAGCGACGCGAGGGAATCTGGTCAAGCGTGGTATGTAGATTTCCATGTTATGTCCGTGTTGTGGGTGGTGGAGGAAAGCACGATTCACCTTTTTCGAGATTGCGCTAGTGTAAATGAGTTTTCTGACCAGATTTGGGTGGAAGTTGTCCGAGACCGTAGATATGAGTTAGAGGAAGTGGATCAGGCTATTGGTTTTTCGGGATCCATTGCTTCGTTGCAGCAGGTTAGGCTTGTAATTCTGCATCAACCATCAAGTCGCGGGCCACAACAGGTCGGTGTTACAAACATGTAGGTACTAAGTTCTTATATACTTTCCATACGAAGTTTCTTCTATTTGGAACACATTTCATTCCCCATATCAGTTTTGAAAGTGACTTAGAGTAGCAATGAGAAAGGGAGGGTAACCGATTTTTTTACTCAACTCAATATTTTCCTCCTCTTTCTTCTGAAGAAAGAAATATGCAGCCTTAACATCGAAGAAACCATTGTGGGATGAGTCCCAATACATTATGGAAATGCATTCAAAATTAGGTGTGAGCATAATATATTAGTTTCAACAATGTTATGTTGGTAAAGTGCTCCAACTTTAGTATTGTCCCAAGTTTTACTATCAATGTTGAAAAACTCCTAAACACTGGTAAGATTAGTTTTAATTGGGTTTCTTTATCAGCAGAGTAGTAATAGTTGGTATTATAACCTCATATAATTAGTAATCCATTTATGTTTCATGATGTTGAAGGAATTCCTTCCATATTTTCCAACTAATATTGTTCTTTTTTCACTTCTTTACATGCAACTACGCTTCTACAACCCCATAAGGGAGAGTTTCAAGCCTTTGCCCATTAAAATGTCAGTTTTCTGAATGTTCGCTCTTAAGCAGTTTATAGACCAAAGAATATGGTTTTTGGATCAATTTCCTGTTTACCAAGGAATGCAAGATTTATAATATCTCCCTCTAAATCCACGACTCCCCTTCTCACTCCTCTTCACTCTTACTATTAAAGTCTGCCTTACATTTACACCATTGCAACCTGGAGGCTCCCTTGTTCCCCTACAAATTTTGGCTAGAATAGTGTTGATATTTTAACAAATATTTTGGGGATTAAGTAAGAAGATATAAGATAGTCACCTATGCTTTGCAACACAAACTTTATCATAACTTCTTTTCCTCCCTCAAAGAGAAATAAGAATTTCCATTTATCTATTTTTTTACTAATTCTATCTATCATATATATAAGTTCTTTAGATATACTTCCACCCTATTTAGTGGGTAGGCCTAGGTAGTTCCCTAGGTTTTTTTTACTTTTAACAAATTCAGTCTATGATCTATAATATTTTGTATAAATAGGTGTATTGGGGTTGAAAAGTGTCACATATTTATTTAAGTCGAGACATTGTAATGTAACCAATTTGTACTTATTCTAGATGTTATTAAATGCTGTGATTTCTTTATACGTAGCATTTAGAAAAAAATATTGTCATCTGCAAAGAGAAGGTGAGTAATACTTGGTCAATGAGATCCAATTTATTACGCCTTTGAGCTTCCATTAATCACTTATTGTGACCAAGAGTAGTAAGCCTTTGATCTACTATATAGAATATTAAGGGTAGACATGGGATCACTCGACCTAATTCTTCCAAATATTTTAGTGATCTAGTGTGTTTCACCATTAAAAGGCAAGAATATGATATTATTGTAACACAATTCATAATTTTGTTGACATACTTGATGTCAATTATTATTTTAAGCATTAGGTCAACAAGAAAATACCATTGAAACTCCTATGATTTTTGTATATATGTTTTAATAGATACTATATATTTTCTTGTCCTTCTTTCTTTTTTTTCTTAAGAAATGTTGGACGTCATGAATAATCATTGTATTCTCCTATATAATATTACCACTTACAAATGAAAATTGATTTTCTTCAACTATATTGCGTGTAATAGGTTGTACTCTTTTTACAAGAAATCTTGCAATATTTTATAGATCAATTTAGAACAACTAATGTGTTTGTACTACTCTATATTGGCTATCTTTTATTTTTTTTGGAGTTAGATATATAGTGGTATGGTTGATATCCTGAAAACTACCCCAATTATATACTAGATATTCTTATCACGTCAAGTTTAATAATCTCTCAAAACTTGTTCATAAATGCTAATAATGTAGCCATCTGAATCAAATGCTTTGTTAGCACCTAAATCCCATACAAGATTTTTAATTTCATCTTCATTAATCTATTTTGATAGAGAAGATTTGATATTTTCAATAATACATGGTTTAATCAACTAAATAATTTTAGAGTAGTCTCTTTTTCCAAATATAGAAAGATACTAATGAATTAGGATGTAATTTCTTCCTATATCTTCTAGTTCATATAGTTAAGCCATACCCTCATTATGAATTCTTATAATAATTGATGTCTCGTGTTTTGAGATAAAATAATAGTATCATGAGACATCTTTTTAGGGGTTTATTGGACTTATTTGAGGGATTATTCCCACGTAATTGATGTTTTACAAATTCTTGTCTAGTTTCAGTTTTTGTGTTACTTTTAGAGATTTGGTGTGTTGATTATGTGTTAAGCATGCAACTCTTAGGTACTTAGATGATAGGAGACCCCAATATGATAATAAGAAGTCGCAAAGTCAAGGAAAACCCCATGTCACAACAATAAAGGGCCATAAAGCCACTTTTGGAAAGCGGAAGCATTTACCGGCCATATTTGGAAATCAACTTAAGAGAGTCACCATGCGAAATCAGCTAGGATTCCGTGCGAGCCCTTTGTTTTATGATACTATTTGAAGTCAGGAGCGCGTGAGAGGTGATAGTTCATGATTCGAAGCTAAGAGGAAAGAGTTACTAAAATTTTTGTTGGCGTGGTTTGAACTGTCCACAGTCCCTTCAAACGTTTTTGGGTTGACTTGTACCACTTAAATGGTTCCCACAACCCTTA
This sequence comes from Nemophila menziesii, assembly GCA_029959085.1. Taxonomy (NCBI): domain Eukaryota; kingdom Viridiplantae; phylum Streptophyta; class Magnoliopsida; order Boraginales; family Hydrophyllaceae; genus Nemophila; species Nemophila menziesii. The sequence continues at coordinate 142,162,606 of JARWIR010000001.1, read as the reverse complement.
AAATATCATAATATGTGGTATCAAAATAGGAGTTACACAATTTGGAAACTCGTAGAATGGCTGGAGCAAGGGGAAAAAGAAGACAATAAGGGGTTCTCATTACTTTTGCACCACTCCACCTCATTCCTTCATCTGAATTCTGTAATTATCACTGTAATCCTTATTAGATTTTCATTATAAATATGACTCTATCAATTTTAATCAATATTTTTTGGTTTTTATTATGAATTAAACTTTCAATTAGCTTGATAAACGCTTAATGTATAAACACTAACTTTTGAATTATGATGTTTTATTGTGTTTGGGGATATTTATATTGAAATGAATTAAATATTTTGCATTGATTATTTGTATCGAATTTTGATCCCTTACCTCTATCAAGTAGTGGGTTGGATGTAGTAATTTGACTTTCGCACAGGCAGGGAATCTGATTATAAAAAATAATATATAAATGTTCGGTGTGCGTTAGTGAACCGGAGGTCTTGAGTAACCAGACTGTCATTTGGGCTAGTATCAATTATGTTCTAAAGTATTGTAGTTCCACTCGGGAGGGTCCCTAACATTGTAGGACAATTCCATATCTCACACGAGATGGATTTAGGGAGATTGTAGACTTCAGACTAGTTATAAAATACTAATTCTCCCTTATATCAATAAACATGTAAAACTAAAACTAGAGTGGGGATTACTAGTGACTCTCAATCTCTTTTCTCGTTTATAATCTTTGTATTTTCAATTTATCCCTTTAATTATATTACTAATAATCGTTGTTTAATATTATTTCACTTTAGTCATTTGCTTGAAAAACGAAACAAATATCTTTCATATGTTATTTAATTGCAACTCAACCCCTTTATACTTCTTTAAACATAAAAGAATTAACCTCACAGTCTCTATGGAGAACGATAACCCCCCTTACTAGCTTTTTATTACTTGTCAACGATCCATACACTTGTGGGTAGAATTGTGACAAACAAAATAAGTCGATGGGGAAAATAAGACTCCCCAATAATTCCCTTGACTTTATGAGTTATTTTATAAGTGTGACTAAACCCTTTAATGGTACAGAGTCAAATGCCAGAAAATTCATTACTGATTAATAGTACTATTAAGAAGTTTGATATGCTTCTTTCAATGATTCCTCTGATTGGATCATTGGCTAAATTAAAATTTTGTAACATATTGAATATTCACATGTTGTCCATCGACTACGCCTTTCGGCCTGATCTTAGGCCCACTCACCCTCCGTGGACGAGGATTCTAGAAATGGAATAAAAAAGAATTGTAGCTCCCTCTGATGATTAATTTATCACACTCTTGGGTACGACAATAAGACTTCTTTTTATCCTCTATTTCGTACTTGCATGATAGTAAGTTGTAATTATAAATTCTTTGTTTAGCCATACATTTATGGTTCATCCTTTCGATAAGCTTCCCCCTATCCAAGTTTCAACTAGATTTGTAACTTTGGAATCATATATATCCCAAGATTTATTTTGTACTGCGTTACTCAACATTACTTTAACATATACACTTATCAATATTTCTTCTGTTGTTGAAAAATCTAGATTTATTCCAATATAGTAAAAGTTCACTACATTTCTTAAGTTTATAGTTATAGACTATTGCAATAATTCCCTTGGATTCAATCCATTTTTTCAAAATAATTTCTATATATCCCTTTTCCAAATTTTAGAAATGTTCAATATATAATGTTAATTAATTGTTTATCCAAATAAAGAATTAGGGGATAGTGGTCTGATCCAACATCTGGCTACGCAACTACCCAAGAATGTGGGAATAGTGATGGCTATATTTAATTATGAACGCCGTTATCAATGTTATCCTTAATAAGATCTTTTCCAGCTCTTAACAAAATACTGACATTACAATCACTATAAGAACCTAGTGACATTATGAAGGCCTTTTATTCAGTATCCCATTTTTCATATTTTCATGAGATGATCCATGGACAAAGGTTGTTTTAGTAATAACCTTATCTTTTTATTCAACATAGAAATTAATGAAACTCTTGCACATAGTATTGACTTTAATAACAGTATCATGTACTAAATAAAGGGATAAACCGTCCCCATTCTTATTGAGCTCACCATAACAAATTACCTCTCTATGGATGGATGATGTCTCCATAATTGTGATGAATTAATCTAGTTTAAAGACATCATTTTAGGTGTATTATACGCTTAGCAGATGGGTTTTTCCCTATTTATTGTTAGTTTCTTAACTCTTAAATTGTTTTGGGTGTTTGTTATGTTTAGAGCATTTTTAGTGTAATTTCTTTGTTAAATGTGAAGCTCTTAGGTACAATGATTATATTAGATGACAAATAAACGTTACAGAGTTGATGAAATAAGATCCAAGGAGAACTTAAGAGTTAAATGGAAAGAAACTGGTTTTAGGAAAGTGCAAAAACTGCCAAAAGTTGATGTCCAGCTGTGAAGACGTGTAGTATTTCCGATACTGCATAAAATCGACAAGGAATTTGAAGGATCCCTTATATATTAAGAAACGACTTTGAATTGTGGTTGTTTTGATACCGAGATCACTATATTTGGAGTTGTAACGGGCGGGTTATGATTTGTACAAACTTTAGTGGTCAACTAGTCATATTATTAAGGAAAACGAGTTTGAGTTGGGTTAGGACTCCAAGACTTGACCCATGACCTAGATTTCTACCTTACTCCTATATATATGACTACTTACCTTCACAAATGTATTCTTTCTTGTACTTACATCCATAATATTCAAATCCATAGGAGGAAGCAACTTGACTTGTAAAGGAATACAAGAATTTGGAGAGTCACAAATTCCTCTTCTCCATCCTCCATCTCTACCATTAGGGTAATCTATCTTAGATTCTTGGCTTAACCATGTTTGTAAGGTATTTTATCTTTAGTTTTATTTCTTAGCTATGAACTAATTTTCCCATAGCTTGGGTTTGCACTATGTATAACCCTTGAATTCTATTTCTAAATTCTATTTTATTTGGGAAAGTGACAGTTAATTGACTGAGCTTCAATTATATATCTGTATTTTGTGTTAGACTTATTCCAGCCCTAGATCTGGGCAATCTTAGGACTGTCCTTAGCAGTTGGATTGTCACCTTGGCAGGGGATTCAATTATAGACAACACCACATAAACGTTTACTGTGCAGTATTGACTATGATGGGTTTGCCTAACAAGATGGTCATTACGATTAGATTTACATAACCGATCTCTGCGCAAGGTCCCCTTACCCAAGTCCCTTGGTAGTGTTGTTGTTGCCTTATAAGCTACCCTGATGGGAGGTAGAAGGATTATAGAATTCTGGCTATTTATATATGCTCAAATCACCATTATAATTAGAATAATAATTTATAAGAATAGGTGCATACTAGCAGACCTAAGCTATATTCTCATCTCCATTCTCTTTAGTTATTTATTTGCATTAGTTTAATGATTGTCTTTAATTCATTAGTTGAAAACCAAACACATATTCATCTTATTATTTGTCTTTTAGTTTAAGCAATTAATCTAACTATGCTTTCTCACCTAAACATGAGTTTGAGCTAACTAATAAATCACTGAGAATGAATCTTAATTATCAACTATAACTTGCAAACAATCTATGCAATTGCAGAGAGTTTCTCGTGGTAGTATTATGTGCGTGTGTGTTCTTTTATTATCATTATTTTATCACACCTTTGCCGCCACCAATGGAATTTTCTAATTTCTTAATAAAATTAGTATTGGTTTTAGTTCTATAAAGAAAGAGTACCTTAGGATGATGTTTCTCACACACATCGTTTTTTACACTTAAGTAGTAGAATGGTTGATTCGAAAGTAGTAAGATAAAGTATTTATTTATTTGTTTTAATACTCCTTCCGTTCCATAAAATATGTCTACATTACTAAAAATTGTTGTCCTTTAATATATGTCCATTAGAAAAATAAGACACTTTTACAATTTATACCCATTAAACTGAATATTAAAGACTTGTGTTTTCATTAAATATTTAAGATATTTAGATTTTTTTATAAAGACTATTTTAATAATAGTGATATTAATAAATGAATTTTATAAATCTAGGTGCAAAGGTAAAAGTAAAGTTGACACCTATTATTATGAGATGAAGGGATATCCCTAGAATCATTTACCCAATAACTTTTAAATTTTGAATGCATATTTCTTCTGAAATTTTTGCTCTATCCTCCCTCACATTCTTCTCTTCTCCTCCTCTTTCCACGCGACTTTTATTACAAATTTCCAATTTTTTTCTTTTATCTCCTTCCCAAAATTTCATCTCCAACTCATTTTTGAAGATAGTTTTACATACTAAAGCTCACTATCTTAGTCTTTTAATCCGTTTTCAACTCATTTTCTTCCAAAATTTGAATTTCCCTTCCTCTTTTCCTCTATTTTCCCTATATCTTTTTCATCATGAACTTTACTCTACTATTCACCCTCTTGCTAAAGAGGGAGACCTTGTTATCACATCGAAAATAAACATAAATTATAAAGTGATTAGCGAACCTAAACTAGCAGTTATGATTTTCTATCAAGAACAAGTGAATTTTATCTTTGTTAAGAACCATATCAACAAATATTGGGCTTTGAGTGAGTCGATAGATATAGAACGATTAGGTAATATTGCTGTCATTATTAAGTTTTAAAATGAAGAATATAAGCGCGAAGTTTGGACGCAATGACCTTTGACAATCATGGGTAAGAATTTTGCCATAATCCGTACAAAAACTCACGTAGAAATGAAGTTACTTACACTACTTTGTAGATTCAAATGTCGTAAATCCCAATAAATCTTCTTAATAAGAAATTCATTGAAATATTGACAAGTTTCTTTGGTGAAGTGCATAGTATAGAATTACCAGAAATGCTCAAGATTGGTGAGAACATAATTACCAGAGTACAAGTGGTTGGAGCTTAGATATACCAATTATACCTGGTATAAACTTCCAGGAAGATGAAAAAACCTTGGTAGGGATCAAAATTCGTTATGAAAATGCAGGTCAAGTGTGCCATGGTTGTGGGTTATTTGATCACGAGGAGTCCAATCATAAGAATAAGAAAGTGAATCCCAAACTGGGTAGTTGGGTTAAACTCTCTACTAGAGGTCCTTCACAATCATCGTTATTATATAAAGCCAAGAATGAATTCATCTCTGGAAAATTCATCAATGGCGGCAAGAAAATCTTCAAGCCGAGTTAGAACTCTAAACTTAGTAAACTCAACTCAAGGTTAAACAAACCGTCTTCTAACGATGATAGTATTGGATCAGGTACCAAAGGTAATAGCACCAACATGAGAGTGAAGGATTTTTTTAATTTACGGGTACCAAGGGTAATTGTGAGAGTAATAACAAAAAGAGTGCTAAAAAGCATGATATGGTAGTGGGTGCACCACCTCGCTATGAGAATAAAAGTTATAGAATAAGGAAAGGTATTAAGGAAAAGGAAAACGTTTTACTCACTTTGTTGCTAACTTGTATAAAGGATTGAGAGCCCCACCTCCACGTATTGAAGATATTATCTTTGGGACCGTTACAAGCCCAAACCAGATGACACGAAATATCCCAACCATTTACCTAATCCTAATTTAATTTTCCCGTCTTCTCAAACAATTCTCTTTTCTCTTGCCTCCCCGGAAAACCTTTAAACTCCTAAATCAGCCCTCTCCTCACAACCCTCACCCCTTCATCTATTCCAACTAAATAACATCCCATTCTTCTCTACACCCATTGTAAACGTACTACAACTTCAAGATTGGCTAATCCTATTCACATAGACTCGGATACGCCTAATAGCCTCCTCCAAACACCCAAGACCAAATATTTTCCCTCTAAACCTTATGAAGATGATGATATGGCTAGTGGGAGACAATCTATTATGAATATAAACAAAACTAAATAATATTTCATAAAGCCTCAAGAAGAGATTAACATAATCATGAATATATGGTCATTCAGAAGCTCCTTTAAAAATTTATACAAATCCAAAGGAAGTGTGTTGATGCGTAAGTAGTTGGGATTCAATGGTCTTCCCAAATCCCTCCCGGGTAGATTGGAAGCTATCCTATGGTACTAGAGATCCATCCTGGGTTACCATACAAATACTTTTGAATGCTGATTGATTAAACCAAAATGACTAATTGGTTAGTCAAGACCCCCCGTTTCACTAACATACACCAATCGTTTAAGTAATTTAACCCCTCCAAACGATAGTTGGGACTATTAACACTAATTAATACTTGATCAGGGCACAATTAAAAAAATAAGCGCAAATATATAATGAATGGAAAATTAACTAAAATTATTTTGATATAAAATATCCCAAATTCATATAAACATAAAAACAATCATCTAAGGTTCATACCCATTGCAATCCTCAAGCAAAAGAGGTTTGGTTCATAATGTAACTGGAAATGAAAGATAAATAATGCTAAAATCATGTTTAGAAAATAAATTGGAATAAAATTAACCTAAGAAACATAATTAAATGGTTGTGGAATGGTGAAGAATGATGAACTTTCTATACTTCTCCAGGCGTGTAGCTCCTTTCTCTATTGTAAACTATATTGTATTAGGTTTGGACTTGACTTCTTGACCTTTCATCCTCCTCATGGCATCTAGTGTTAACCATGTATCTAAAAAGTACACACTTGACACACAATTAAAGCACAAAATCTTTATAAATACCCATATGGCCAAAATAAGAAGGAAATGTAAGATATGTCAAATATTATGGAATAATGCGTCACTTAGGTCCAATTAACTCTAAAAAAGATATCTCGTGAGTAAATTAATCTATTACAGAAGAGCCGACATCACCTAGTTTAGAGGGATTTTGTGTGTAAACACATTCAACGACGATGGAACAATATTAACTTACAAAAAGACAGTTGGATTACTAATATAGATGAATATACTTTCAAGGGTACACCCCTAGCCCCGATTAAACTCTAAAAACTTTTTGAAGAGCATACACGTGTTAATTATTCTAGGGATGACATATATAGTTTGAAGGATAAAAGTGAAGCGAACCCTTTGAAAAATATGAATTATGAAACAAAGTCAAGCTCTTGACTGAGTAAATAGGAGTCAAAACGACTCACAAAACAACAAGAGGGAAAACTTATAGGTCAAAGATGAATGATGAATTAGGTAAGAAAATTAATGATAGTATTAAATGCTCTCTTCCCCTTACTAATTTTATTAATAAGATCAATTGTGATACTTCTTTAAAAGCAAATAACGCAACTATTAATTGTATCTCTAAAAATTCAACTATATAAGAGTGGAAAGCGTGAAAGATTGCAGCTGATGGTCCACTTGAAACCGAAGTATTTAGGATCTTGAAGACTTGTCTTCTTGCAAGAAATTATAAAACAAGCGTTGTATCATAAAAAACGATTTCATTGCTTTGATGGATTACTTAGCTAATAATCTAAACATTTGTAATCTCACTTTTTGTAATATAACTCGTAATGTTTATTATATTTAATATAATCTTATTTTTTTCTTTGTAAGAAGAGATAAAGATCTTAGTTGCAAACTGAGTGACCAAGAATATGTTATTTGGCAATCTTCTTGAGGATGGCGTAAAACCATTTAACCCTAGATTACTAAGAAAATGAATCTTATCCTTCCGAAGATTAGCTAAAATTGGGTAAATGATTTTTTTATGAAGGAATTACGCAATAGTTTATTCAACTTTTATGTTAGTTTAGAAGAAGTATAATTTAATATGAGCCAATTGTTAAGAAATGCCAATTATTTAGGTCAATAGACATTGTTATCCACTACGTAAGACTATAATCTATTACGCTCGTGGTAAAGAAAGGTCACTATATTTTTCTTTTCTATATAAAAGTTATGAAGTCGGCAAAAGAAAAAAGAAAAAATCATGGAGTAAAATTTACTCTTAATACTGCATGATAATCAAAAGATGATTGAGTGAAATTTGTACTATATTCTTTCAAGTGGAGAGACAACAACGTAAAGAGAAAAAAGTGAAAATAATTAGTTGAATGCTGCTGATTACCAACTCGTAAACTTTCTATACAAACAATTAAAAGATAAGTATCAAGTTCACGTAGTAACAAACAAAGAAATTATTTTTTAAAAGATGAGCACATGTAAGGTATACAATTGTTCAGAAAAGCTCCATCTTCAAGGATCCATCTTGATTTGTATCCACATGATTATCATTTAAGTACATATCAAAGTTGTTGAAATAACCATAATCCCAGATTCCTATGTTATTGATAGAATCATCGTACTGAGGAGTCCAGTCAAAGTTCTGAAAAAATTGTATGTCATCGAAAAGGTTAGTCAAACCTTGATTTGATGACGAGGAACAAGACGATGAAGATGATGTAGATGAAGATGAAGATGATGGTCCACAAGTAACAAGTATTTCATTTGGTTGAATTAATGGTACTTCATCTATACAAAATCCATTGTTGACTATTTCTGTTGAAATAAATTGATCAGTAATCTCATCTTTGTTTTGATCATCATCAACTTTTGATAAAGATAACTCTATTTCTGCGTCTGCTTCTTCTTGATGCATAAATAGTTGATTTTCTGGTTGTTCTTGAGTTTGATCAATTATAGGTGGTAAAGGCTTGTGTGTGAGTGGATCAATTCCCATTTTCTTCAACTTTTTCTTAATGTGAGTGTTCCAATGGTTCTTAATTTCGTTATCTGTTCGTCCAGGGAGTTGAGAAGCAATCTTGGACCACCTATAAAATAAATTTAAATTTGATAAATGACCAATTTAAAGTAGAAGTTGTTACATAAAGCTAACTAAGAGTATCCCACTTTGAATTATTCTAAAAAAGAATATAGAGACAACTCCTTTTCGACTTTTTTGTCCATCCACACTTACTAGTTAAAGCACTTTTGAATATACTACAATTTTAATGGGATGAATATTCAAATTAAGTAACGTCTAATATTCTTTTAAGTTGAATTTTTCATCATCGAATGTGTTTCTACGATGTATAGTAATTCCGTACTAGGTTTGAAGTTGACCCCAGAAAAAAAGTACCTTTCTTGACACTTTTATGAAAATCTTCTTAAGAATATATATATTTTTGAAAATCAATTAATGACCAAGAGAAAAAGTTTTAAAATATATTATCTTATAAATGATTAAGTTTTTGGTTTTCCAGTAAAGATAGATGAGGAGCGCAGAACACAATAACATTTTTAATATAATTATTGTCTGCACTCTAGCTGATTTTTCTGACTCCGGCCCATGTAATGAATGGAATGATATGCATGCTTGCACCAGGACACAATGCAATATAGAGCCAATTCTTATTTAAATTAATTTTAATTAGTAATTAATTAAATTACCTGTTCCCAAGCTGAGCATGGAGATCAATAACCATTTTCTCTTCATAATCCGATAACAATCCCCTCTTCAAATCTGGTCTTAGATAATTTGTCCATCTCAATCTGCAGCTTTTTCCACACCTCAATAGCCCTATATATAATTAATATGATCAGTAATTATAAAAAAAAGATAAACTCTTTCTCTATATTATAATTAGCAAGTCTGAAAGTGAAAGCTTGTTTATGATGGTACCTGAAAGCTTAGGTACAGCTCTCCAACAGCATTGGCCATTATTGAGTATGAAATTCATAAGTTTATTGTCTTCTTCAGCAGTCCATGGACCTTTCTTGAGTCCAACTTTATCACAACATGGTTGTCTACCCATACTTAGTTTCTTCAAGATAATCAGAGAGATGTTTTATAAACTAGAGAGATATATTGGATGTGTAAATGAATATTGCTATGTCACCTCAGTTTTTGGACCTATATTTATATATAATTATCATGGTGGTACTTTTGTTTTTTATTTATTTTTATTTGACAAGTAATATCAATAAATCTTCTGAATGTGACACGTGTTCTACACTACATTTAGCGCGTCTTTGCGCGTGTAATCTATCACTTTCATGAATAGCCACCTCACTTGCTAGCTATCACCCAAACCTTACTTGAGTTTCATGCATAAATTGTTGAGAAAAGTATTTTAGAAGTCTAAAATTCAAAAATATTATTCTAAAAGTCCTAAGTAAAAAAAAAGAATCTATAAAAATTTAAAATTAATGTTTTGGTGTGCTTTTTTAATCTTTTATACCCTTTTTATGAATTGGCACTGTGTAGGTAGTCTAAGTAAATTTTGTATTTATACTCGTAGGTACCCACTCAATAGATGTTAAATTCAATTCATTATAATACGTATAATATTTCAGTTGGATATGTACACATACCCGTTTTATTATTTTTATAAAATCATGTTATAAGGTCCACCTGGTACGTACCCAGCTAGGTACTTACGCAATTCGAAATAATAGCAGGTGTTTGCATTTTAGGTCCTTACATTTGGGTATAAGTCCATTCAAGATCCATTTCAAGTATAGGTAGGGAGTTTAGATGTAAAAAATGTCAAGATCCAATTCGAACTATGCCATCTCCAGCAGTTGTTATGTACCAGGTGGGTACGTACGCAACTCGAAACAATAACAAGTGTGTGCATTATAGGTCCCTACATTTGGGTATAAGTCCAGTCAAGATCCATTTCGAAGTATAGGTAGGGAGTGTAGATGTAAAAAAGGACATGATTCAATTTAAATTGTGCTTCTCCAGCACATGTTGGGTACCAGGTGGGTACGTACCACTAGGTACGTACTAAATATAGAAACCATCTCCAGTAATTGTAGCAAACTAATATTTTCTTCACAATGAAACATAATAAAATATCTTCACAATGAACAAAAAACCAAATAGAGATCTCTTCAAACTTGGTGGAACAAAAAACAACTCTTCACACTCGGTGGAACAAAAAACTAATAGAAATCTCTTTACACGCGCATTGAAAAAAAAGGAAAAAAAACCTCTTCATACTTGGTGGAACAAAAAAACAAATTGAAATATCTTCACACTCAGTGTAAATAAACAAAGAGATATCTATTCACACTCGCTGGAACACAAATATGAAAATCTCTTCACACTCGCTTGAACATAAAACAAATAAAAATCTCTTCACACTCGCTGGAACAAAATACATCAGTTTTTACCTTAATGGCGGCGGTTTTTTTGTGTAGGGAAGCGACAACTGTGAAGATTTGGTCGAGAATGGTCCACTAATGGCGACGGTTTTCATGTGCAGGAGAGCAGCGATAGTGAAGAGATTGTGGAGAATGGTCCATAATGACGGCGATTTTCTTGCATAGGTTAGCGGCGACGGTGAAGAGATGGTGGAGAATGGTCCACGATGGCGCCGACTTTCTTCTGCATGAGATCGTCGAATTTCAAGAGACTTCTTTCGGCTTTTTGTTCCGCTTTGGTGATGATGGAGAATGGGCCAGGCGGCGGTTTAATGATGGTGGAGAATGGTCCAGGTGGTTGTTCAGATTTGAGTGGAAGATATATCTTTTTCTTTGTTATTCCCATACGAGAGAGAGAGAGAGAGAGAGAGAGAGAGAGAGAGAGAGAGAGAGAGAGAGAGAGAGAGAGAGAGAGAGAGAGAGAGAGAGAGAGAGAGAGGCATAAGGGAGAGGGATGAGAGAGAACGGAGAGAGGGAGTGAATAATTTATTTTTAAACCTTAATAGGGTTTTTATTTTGGGTTTCATCTATTCACTGTGAATAGAGGGGAGATGAGGGTTTTCTGGGCATTTTTCTCTTTCTAGTTGCGTTTCAAATGGGTAGTAAAAGGTAGTTAGGGGTGGGGATTTTGTTAGTATTATGTATGTTGTTGCGCCCGTGATATATTAATGGCCCAAAATTGTTATCAGTCAAAATGAAAAAAATATTGAAAATTTTAAATTATCGACATTATACATGTCAAATTATACCGTTCACATTTTTCATTTAAAGTCATTCTCTACCATCACATTTTCCATACATAGCTCAGAAATGAACTAAACCCACCATCATCACCATTACGATCACCATCTCCACCACAGAAAAGCCACCTCAATCCATAACACAAACAAAAATTCTTACTAAACAATGTCTTTCATTTTTATTTTTATTCAAATTACTAATTTACATTATATTCATCTTTAACCTTCCTATTTATTCATTATCAATCTCACCTTCATTTTCTGAACTATCTCTCACACTTTTCCTAACTTCTCTCACATTTATTATAATCACCTGAATTTATTTCTTAGTACTTAACTCTCAGCTATTTCCCACTCACATAACTGGCAAAATTTTACACCATAAATCATCCCAACAGTAAAGATAAAACCTTTACTCTGATAATTGATCCTCACTCAGTCTATGCACAGTTTGAGCGTCCAAAGATTTATGCCAAGATTATTAACAATGATGGTATTAGCTTTAATTACCTACAAAAAAAACATATACAACTCATGGGTCATAACTGAAAAATGTCATAATGAAAAGAGGGGTTTCAAAACTTGCATCATTACATTTGACAAGAATGAAGACCTTGGAAATGTTTGGAGAAATTGACCCTGGAATGTTGTTGGAAATCATGTTCTTCTTCAAAAATGGGAACTTGTTAAAGGATTAACTGATGCTCACTCACAACAACCTCTTTCATAGTCCAAATTCATGGAATTTTACCACTGCTCATCAATGAAGATAATGCCAGAAAAATTGCAACTCAACTAGGCAATGTTGAATACATTATCTTACCACCAGTTATCAGCTTCAAAGAATTTGGAGTAGTTCGAGCTAGAGTAGATTGAAATATTTTTAAACCCGTTAATGGAAATTATTCAATCTACCTTGGTGATGGCTTTTCTATACGAGGTCAAGTTAAATTCGAAAAGCTTTGTGATGCACGTGTCCTTCTAGATCATGAAGAAGTTAACTTCAACAACAAACACAAATTGAAGCAAAATCTCTCAAAATAAAATGGATATGAGCCCAAATCTGTAAAAAACAACAAGAATATCAGAAAAATCAGCCTACAAGACAACGAGTAACAAAGCATACTCAGAGGCCCATGTTGTGACTCAACCCGGGCATACTCAACAGGAATCGGGTGCAATTTCAAATCCACAATAGACGAATGTACCTATCTTCGAGGTTCAGAGATTGATATCAAATCCATTAATGTGAGATATTAAGTATTCATGAAAGGTGAAAGTAAATGCTCACACGAATTCTTCAATTTTGACTAATATTTGAAATTGCGTATTGAAGTTAAAGTCCTTATCCAAAAGTCCAGCTGGTTTACATGGGTCAACCAAAAATTGGGCCTAAATAATGAATGAGGCAAAAGATAGCATTTATATAACACCATGTAACCCAAACAAAATCCCAATAACAATAAACCCCAACATTAACCAACTTAATCTCATCAGAGAACCCAACGGAAATCCCACAATGATACTACTCACCCATTGGCCAAAGTCAAAATAAAACTTTTTCTCCGAAAAAAAACCCTAATCACAAACACCCCCATCCCCTGAATCACCAAACCACACTAAAAAAACCTGATTCCCTTGAACACAATCACATCTCTCTACACCTTTTATACAATGACCATGAATCACCAGAAATACCAAATACTTCAACATGAAATCACCATCAAAACATCGTCTTCAAAATATCGACTAAACATGATAAAATCTGGGCTAGAAGATGTGGTCTACTCACGACACCACAAAAAATAACAACCGATGATGAACAAATGGGAGAATCAATGGACACCAAATATGGTCAAGCTGATGATGTTACTAAGGCTTTCGAGGTTAACCATCAATAAACCCTTAGGGTATATGACACACCTATATTGGAATGTCAAGGGATTGGTACCCCCTTAACGGTTCTGCCACTTAGGGATGTTGTCCGACTCCATCATCCTAAGGCAATCTTCTTATTTGAAACGATAAACAAGTTAAATATTACTAATGCTCTTGCTTAAACTCTTTATATGACTGTTCTTGCAATTATTGAACCTATAGGAACGGCAGGTGGGGTGTTTGATGTCTCCTATTTTGTTCTAATTATATGCCCTTAGGAGACATCAAATTAGGTGATTATTTGACTAATTGGATAGACTTTTAGTATTAATTTGATATATTTCATTTTCTCTCCTTGGGTTTTAGTATTTTTCATTTATTAAGCTTTTGCACGTTAAATGGTTTGTTTTAGCGTAAAGTTTGTAGGTTTCTAATACTAGCAAGGAGAGGAATCAAGAACGGAAGTCTTAGATCGTGTAAAGAAGTCAAAGGCTAGAAGAAATATCCCGAAGAGTTGACAAATTATTATTGCAAATCTGGAAGGCTGATGGTAATTGCTGATTTCGAGCTACTTAACCATGGATTCAGCCTCTGAGTTGTAAATAAGATTCGTGCCTTATCGAGTTACGAAAAATCAGCAAGTTGAATGAGTCAATTCAGAGTTAAATTGAGAAAGTTAAAGCCGCTTTAGTGGAGGGTGTACAACGGTTACAGGATTTGGACTTGAAGAGTGGCCTTGGGCCATTTAATATTTCATTAATTCTTTTAAAATAAGCCCAAGTCCGATTTTATTAGTATATATAGGCCTTTTGACTTTATTTTTACACATAATTTATTTTACAAAAAGTCAGAGCGTTAGAGAACATAGCAGAAGCTAGGAAAAGGAAGAAGCCAAGAGTTGGAGAATTCACCTTCTCCAAATCAACAGCCAAATCCAACCTCCTAATTAGGTCTTTTATTTTACTCTCTTTCTGTAAAACATGAGTTCGTCTAATTTTATTTCTTTTTCTTTTACTTTAATTATGAGCTAAATTTCCTTTGTACTTGAGAATCGCAAAGTGGGTTGAACCCAAACTAGTTTAATGATTGTTATTCAAATTTGGGATTTAAGAATTTAATTTGAATTATTATTTTACGTTGGCTTTTATTTTGTGATTATTTATTATCTTTAGAGTCATGAACTAAGGATAAGTTTTAGTATCTAGGCTATTCAATATAGTGGCGTATTGATCACCTTGACGGGGGGTTTAGATACAGAACTAGGTAATTGCCGTTGGTATCCGCCAATGACCTTGACAGGCTTGACTAGCCAATAGCCAATGTGGTAAGTTTGAATCATCTGAAAGTGGTTTTAATCACCCTGACGGGGTTTAGAAGACCGTAGGAGAGCTTTTAGGTCCACCCTAACGGGGGCTAAGAGACTTTAGAATACCGGCTAGCGTAATAATAATGATTCATCCCTTAGAGGTAGACATTAATTAAGAAAGGTTGTGGTGAGACCCTAGCGTGACTCAAGTACTACTTTTCTTTTGCGTCTACCTCAATTACTTGCATTATTTCCATTATAGTTTAATTAATTCAGTATTTGAATTATTTGCACCTTAGTTTTAGAAAACCAAAACAAATATCATATATTTTACTTTTCCGTATTTGCAATTATTCCACTATTCGATAACATTAGAGTCAACATATTTCGTCCCTGCGAACGAACTTGATTATCATATATTACTTGGGATAACTGTACACTTGTAGTTAGTGGTTTTTCTATTTTATCTGCATTATTTTATAACACACAGGGACCCACCAGTCTTGCTTTTGAAAGACCTTAATTATAATATTACAATTGAAAAAAAACACGATATTATATACAGTGTAAAATATTGCCGATAACATGAAATCTTTCTATACTACCTATGTCTATATCCACCCTAAAAATGAATTGAAAAATAAGATACTTCTTGAACTTATGGATGTTGGTGATAGCCTAATAATACCCCCTAGAGCATTGTCGGTGGACTTAATATGATAAAAAAAAACAAATGAAAAATTAGGAGGTAATCTTACCCCCACTGATAACACCTTTAAGTTAAACACCTTTATGACTAGGGATGGAAACCGATCAGATTATTGCAACAAAAAAAAAATCTAAAAATCATGCCCATAACAATTTAATTTATCAAAAACCAAATCCTAATGGATTTAACCATCAGACTTACTTTTTAAAACCATAACCGAATAATTCGGATTCGGGTTTTTAAGCGTTTTTTGGATTTTAACCCTAACCAAGCTTTAACTCTATAAATATATTGAAAATTCTTAAAACAAGATCACAAATACAAGAAAAATTTTGAAAATATATAATGTAATATGTTGATCCTTAAATAAATAACATTTTTGTTACTTGTTTTTGTCAAATTTAATATATAGATTTTAATTTTGAGATACGATATTTTTTATCTATATTATTATAAAATATACAATAATAAACAGACTTTTGGTTATTCGGTTTTATTTTTATCTAAAACCATAACCTAATGGATTTAACCATCGGTTACACTTTTCAAAACCATAACCTAACGATTTTATCCATGGTTACATAATTGCTTTTTAATCGGATTGAATATTCATTAGTTTCGGTTTTAAATCATAACCATTGCCATCCCTATTTATGACCAATAATAACTTACATATAGTAATAGGATAATTGGGAATTCCTTAATTAAGAAAAGATGATAGTGGTATTGACAAGGATTGTTGGGATACCCTATATCATGATGCCTGTATTACTTTTCTTCTAGTTTTGGGTTTCGATCACAACTCCCTGGTCATTAATTTTGAGTTGAACAATGTTAAAAAACCTAAAGATTATTATAGGAAAGATCGGAATGATGAAATTGAGATTAATGAGATTATTAAAGACAAATAAATAACGTAGGAAAAGGTATTCTTAGGTTTGGGAAAAAACTTAATGCTAGTACTAGTGCAATTATTTTATAGGCTAGAAAAAAGAGAATCAATAATAGAGCTCATATAAACTCTCTTGTAAAAACTTGTAAACCTTAATACTCAAATTCATGATAACTAAGAAGAGATAAACTGCATATATTCTGAAATTGATTAATTTTGGAATAAAGAAGAAGAGTATTGGAAACAAAGAAGTAGAGGTCTTTGGATCAAATATGGTGATAAAAATACTTGTTACTATCATGCTACTACTAAAGCAAGGAGAAAAATTAATAAAATTACTACCTTAATGAATAATGAGGGTAATTCGTGTACTGATTCCACTGATATTGAAAATATAATTAAATCCCATTTTTACTCTATTTTTAATACTGTGGGTAAAAGAGATTATTCAAGTGTTTTAGAAAAAAATGAACATGTTGTTACACATTATATGAATGCCATTCTAGAAACACCTGTTACTATTAATTAGGTTTAAAAATTTGTTTGGTCACTTGGGAGCAACAAGGCTCCCGGCCCTAATGGTTATTTAGGCAACTTTTATAAAAACCCTGGCATACTATTAAGATTGACTTAGTGAGGGTTATGACTAATTTCTTATACAACAACAACTCTCTTGTCCCTATAAATAATACCTATATCACTCTTATTCCTAAACTTGATGGTCCAGGTACTATAAGCCATTATAGACCTATAAGTTGCCCAAATTATCTATAAAGTTATTGATGCATTTTTGTGGCTAGGCTTAAACCCCTTATAAAAAAACATCATCTCAAGAGCAGACTGCCTTTGTTCTAGGAAGATTTATTCATGAACATATTAGAATATCTCATGAATCTATTACTTATCTAAAAAAAGATAAAAACTCAAAAAATTACACTATTACTATAAAAGATGATGTTTCAAAAGCCTTTAAAAATATGGAGTGGGATTTTCTTATAGATATGATGGATAAAATGGAGGTTTCACAAAATTGGCTTAAATTAATCTATTAGTGAATCTCTTTAGTTTCTTACTCTGTCTTGCTTAATGCCACACCTATTAACCTACATGATCCTTCTAAAGGATTGATACAAGGGGATCCCTATCCCCCTTTATCGTTTGCATTCTTACTCAAGCCCTTAGTTCTCTTATAAAAAATATAGTCAACAATAATCTTATTCAAGGCATAAAACTTGCTAGACACTACCCTAAAATCTCCCATATCCTATTTGCAAATGATAGCTTATTTTCCCTAAAAGCTAATAACAAAGAATTTGAGTAATTTCTTGATATTATTAATAAATACTTTTTTGCTTCTGGTCAAACTATAAGCTTAAATAAAAGTGGAGTTATTTATAGTAAAATTACACCTTCTTATTATATATATATATATATATATATATATATATATATATATATATATATATATATATATATATATATATATATATATATATATATATATATATATATATATATATATATATATATATATATATATATATATATATATATATATATATATATATATATATATATATATATATATATATATATATAAATATGAATGAAATATCTTCTTGATCTTGGGAAATACCTGGGCCTTCCCTCTAAGAGGGGAAGGTCAAAAGTATAGTCTTTGGAATGGAACATTGAGAGAATTATTGAGAAACTTAACCACTGGAATACTAAATTACTATTTACAGGGGGTAAGGAAACACTTATTAAATCTATTATCCAATCCATCCCAGTTTACACTATGTCTCTTTTCCTTATACCCTCTTCTACATGTAATATCATTAGCAGTCTAGTAGCATCTTTGTGGTAGGGTAACAAAGGAGATAGGAGAATTAATTGGAAAGATTGGAAACATTCAGATTTCCCAAAATTTGAGGGAGGTTTAGGTTTTAAAAAATTATGCTCCTTAAATCTTGCACTTATTACTTCTATTGCATGGAACCTAAGCCAAAACAAAATTTCCCTTGCTTATAAAGTTCTCCAAGGGTTTTACTTTTATAATGAGGATTTTATTAATGCTAAAGTCGGCAATAATGCTTCTTGGTGCTATAAATCACTTATCAAAGGCAAGGAATATTAAAAATGATGTTAAATGGGTAGTGGGTAATGTCAAAGATATTAATATCTAGAACAATCACTGGTTGATCTCCACTATAACCATTACTAATCTGAATAACTCAGAACTTTAAAAAGTTTTCAAACTTATGGTGGGTATTACAAACAACTGGAATAATGATCTTATTTGAAATACGTTGTATACTCATACAACTACTGAGATCTTTACAATGAACACGTCTGAAATAAAAAATGATGATATCATATGCTGGAATAAATATTGGGTGAGGAAAATAATGATTTGTATTAACACAATGACATATTCAGTCATGATAAATGGTGAAAAAACCACCAAATTAAGAAACCATCAAGAGGATTAGGCAGGGGGACCTACTATTCCCACTGTTTTTTTGTCTAGTTTCCAAACTTTAAAGGTTTTATTTGAAAATAAAAACCAAAAGGAATTTATCAAAGGCATTAGAAGTGGATCAAAATGCCTAGAAATTACTCATCTTCTCTTTTCAGAGGATAGTATCTTCTTACTCAATGCAAATTACTTTGAAATAGATGCATTTAATGATCTAACAAATTGATGTCTCCTCATTTGTGATAGATTTATATTATGATGAGACATCATTTTTAGTGATTTAGAAGTCTTTCTAATTGATTTTCTTGAGAAATAGTGCACTTTCATATTTTGAGTCTTGATTTAGTAAAATAATATTTTTAGAGCATATTGGGTTTAATTGTTTATTTAGTGTGTTACTTTAAAGAAAATTATGGAGATTAATTATAGTCCAAGTCAAAGACTACAAGATATGGAAAGAGATTAGCATGGTAATTGGAGATAAAGGAAACAAAAGCTAAAAATATGGAAAAGGAAAAGCTGCCTAAATCTGAATTTCTGCAGCTACGCCTAAAGAAGTGGTGATAACTCCAAAAGGTAGCCGATTTTGGAAGATTCCTTTCATATGGACGTAGATAATTCGCTGAGGATTCTTTTGGTAGATTGTGGAGCAAAAACCGACCAATAACGAAGAAGATATGCTCAAAACAGTTCAGCAGTAATTATCTTTATTTCCATACGAAATTGAGTTGGGCTTGGAGTCCATTACTTAACCTCTCCCTCAAGAAAACGAATTAGGTCTTCTAAACACCTATAAATACACCCTTATATCACTTGTAATTCATCCTTGCCTCATAGTAATTAGTTCTTAAGGTTTTATTCTTCCAGTTTATTGTAGAGAGCAAGATGATGTCTTTTGTAATTTCTTTTAGTTTATTTCCTTCAGGTATGAACTAAACTCCCCATAGCTTGGGTTTTGCATCATGTATAATCTATGAATTCTAATTCTTCTATCTAAGTTTCTTTGGGAATTACATGTTTTAAATTGATATTAGCTACTTACTCTTATATTTGTTTATGTGTTTTGATTTAATGATTGTTTCCCTTGCTAGTGCACGAGTATAGGATTACCTTAATAGTAGTTAGATGATCACCTTAACTGGGTGTCTAATTTTTGAAACACCACATAACGTCTAGTGTCGATATTAGTCCTGACAAAACTTATTCTAACTAGATAGTCATTAGGGTATAATTTAATCACCATATCACCAATTGAATGAATTGTTTGCTTAGGGCCTTAGTAGCGTTTGATAACCCTATTTGAAACAGCTTCTTGGTTGTGCCTTAGCCCCCTTAGTCGCTCTTAAGGTCTAAGGAATGGGAATTTAGAATCCTGACTAAGTATACAAGAGCTAATATTCTCCCTTATAAACTAGGTCTAATAGAAAGAATAAGAAGGATTAGTGCATACTAGCAAAACCTAAGCTATATCTCTCATCTCATATTCTTCCGTATATTATTTTATTGTCTTTATTTTCCTAGTTTTAATTAGTAATTTCGAAAATCTATCTCTTTTATTTTCTGTCTTTTAATTAAGTATTTTTTACTCGTTATTGTTACCTACTCGTATAACACACTTAAGTCCCTGAGAACGAAATCAACTTATCAACTAAAACTTGCATACTTCCTGTAATACTTGCAGTACTGTGCCTGTCTAGGGTGAGAGTGCGTAGTTTCTAGACTTTATTTTATCTTATTTTTATCACACCCTAGGCGACACCACAAATAAGTACAAAAATTCAACTGAAATCATTCTACATCTAAATAAATGTGGAGTTATATTTAGCTCTAACACACCACAACTCATTCAAAACATTATGGAAGATAAACTTAACATGAAGAAAGTAAGAAACCTAGGAGACTACCTAGGTTTGCCTAATGAATGAATGAGAGTAAAACAAAATACCTACAATTTGTTATTTATAGGATTCTAAGAAAATACAAAACTAGAAAACAGTATACCTCCTAGAAGGAGGAAAATAGGTACTAATTAAAAAAAATCTTTAAAGGTTACCCTAGCTATATAATTGTATCCTTTTGAATACCTAAGAATATATGTAACATTATTCATGCTATAACTGAAAAAATTTGGTAGGGTGAAAAAGGATATAAAAAAATTCACTTGTGCAATTGGGAAGCACGTACAAAAACCAATTTTAATGGAGGGCTATGTTGCGGAGACATTTATCTCATGAACCTAGATCTCCTTGGAAAACAAGCCTCGAACATGGCGAATAAATATTTCTGGGACGCAAATATCCTAGAAGCAAAAATTGGAAATTCACCCTCCCAGGGGTGGAAGAGTTGAATACAATGTAGAAATACCTTCATTAGTAACATTTATTGGAAAATGTGGAATAGAAACACCATTTAATTACAAAACCATAAATGGATAAATAAAAATATAAAACTAATCATACCTATAAATAATAACATAAAGTATGTAAAGGACCTGGTTAATAAAAATAACTCTTGGAAGGAAACCTTAATTAGTTAGGGACTATTGGGGATGCTTATCAAGTAAAGCAAAGGGGATTTAGTGAGTACATATTCGAGTTTAAACTCAATCTCTAGGGTGTTACGTTGATGGCTAGTGAGGAGAGAACCAAAATCTCACTTCAAACTATCGAAATACGTATCATACTGACCCTAACCCTACACTATAACCGAATAGACCTTTGGACTTTTAACTACGTGGTTTAGAACAATTGAGAGATAAGGGAGTAGTTATATGGACCATTAAATACTACGTTAGGATATATAAACACCCTATAGCCTTCATATCAAACTAAGTGATAACCAATCCTTCTTGCATTACGAAGCTAATCTAATTTTGAACTTAAAACGTGTTGATTGTTTGTATATTTAGAGTATGTGTGTATTGGTTCTTAGATATTTATACATGATACTTTCTAGGATAGTTCTTTGGGATCATTCAATATTTTCTCTTATTCTTATATGATTAGTTGGATTTAGGCCCCAACATTAGTTCTTATTTTGTTGGGACGACAAAACTTTGAGTAATGGGTCTTGATGTCTCCGTTTCCGTGATAGAATAATTGTATCACCTGACATATTTTATGGGTATTTAGGACTTAGTTGATGTAATTGCGTATTATTTGTTGTTTTACAATTTCTTATCCCATTTAGGCTTTTATGTTACTTTTAGAGCTTTTGTGTGTTAAATATGTGTTAAGTGTGCAACTATCAGGTAATTGGGTGCTATGATACCCCGAGACAATTATAAGAAGTCAAGAAAACAATATTACCCCAAATTTATGGTGTTAGAGGACGATTAAACAACTTTTGGGCAGTTATAGCATTTATCACTAAAACTTGTAAATCGACTTGTTATAGTCACCACGCACAATTAGGGATGCAAATGAACCGATACTTTCACCAAGGGCTCGAGTTTGAGTTTGCTAAGGGTTTGTTTGAGTTCGGCTCGTTACTTAAACAAGCCAAGCTCAAGCTTTAAATCCAGGCTCGTTTACTAAACGAGACAAACTCAAACCTATATAAGCTCAACTCGTTAAGCTCGTGAACAGTTTGGTAAGGGTTCGGTAAGAGCTCGTTAATAGGCTTGTTAAATATATTCAATTAAAAGTTATATATATATATACACAAAAAGTCAAAACTACGTAAAACTTTTGTATATATAATTAATCGTAACTAAAATATTTTATATTTAATAAGTATATGTTTTTTATATCTAATAAATATACTTCTAGTATCTAGGGCTGCAAATGAACCGATACTCTCACGAAGGGCTCGAGTTTGAGTTCGCTAAGGGTTTGTTTGGGTTCGGCTCGTTAGTTAACAAACCAAGCTCAAGAAATCTAGAGCTCGGTTTGGCTCGGTTCTTATCAAACTCAAACCAAGCTCAAGCTTACTAAAATATTAGCAAACAAACTCAAGAAAGCTAAAGTTCGGCTTGGTTCGGTTCGTTTGCAGCCCTACGCACAATAGGCTAGGATTTTGGATGAGACCTTGGATTTAATGGTAAGAATTGGAGTCATGAGCGCGTGAGAGTTGATGGTTTGTGATTTGGAGTTTAGATGAATGATTTATTAAAATTACAGTTGTCGTGGTATGAATTAGTGTACACACCCTTATAAACATTTTAGGTTGATTTGGGCCATTAAAAAGGGACCACAATTCCAAAAAAAAGTTTTAGAAAGAGTATATATCATATTTTAAAGATAAAATAAGGGTTACCAGTCGGTTCTACAATAATTTTCACAAGCTTGGGAGCATAAAACGCTTGGAGAAAAAGCCTATGAGCATTCATGCCATTACATACTTTCCTAACATCATTCCATCAAGACTATTAGTGTAATTTTACTCAGTTTTATCTTTGAAACATGTTATTACATTTTTAATCTTTAGTTTCTATTATTTTATTATGAAATAATTTATTCATAGCTTGAGAACATCAATAATGTATTAATCCAAGTTTGATTATTTATGTTTTACTGAATTTGGGATTGCATAATTGAAATGGGTTGTTAATTTTAATGCTTTGTTTATTTTTCTTATAATTAAGCCCTTACTCTGGCCAAGTATAGGGATTCTCTTATTAATTAGGACTGTCACCCTGACGAGGAGTTCGGGTTACAAATAATGATGCATAAGCATCTTGTGTGCGTTTGTGATCCTGACGGGCTTGACTAGCCAAATAATTAATATCATAAGAGACTTTAGCACCGAACAATACGTATATTTCACTCAGAAAAGGCATCTAGTAATGTTAGGTAGCTTCCTAAGCTACCCAGAAAGGAGTTAGAAAGAAGCTAGAATCCTGGCTATTGCATGTTTAATCAATTCGCCCTTAACAATAAACATAAATCAATACAAGTGGGAATTACTTATGAGTTCTCGAGCTATATTTTCATCTTATCTTCTTAGTTATTAATATTTTAGTGATTAGTTATATCGTAATCTTTAACTTAATTTACTTTAGTTGCACCTTTAGTCCTTTTAATACAAAAACCATATAAATATCTATATTATACTTTTAAGTTGAACAACGCATTCTAATACAATTTACGAGAACACGACATTATAATTGACAATCATAGTCCTTATGGAGACAATAACTCTTTATAGTTACTATTTATAACTTGTCAACGATTCGTACACTTCCGATTAGTAAGATTTATCGAGGTGTGGATTAGTCAATTATTTTATCAAACCTTGGGAGAAGACAACTACAAAGGAAGCATTTACCTTACGAACTGCCTCTTGAAGCATATTATAGAAGGGCACATAATCGGGGAAAGGTTTGTAATTCATTCTATCTAGTTTAACTTCCTTCTTATGGAATTTGTGACCTGAACGGAAGTAGTGCATCCTCAAAGTATTGCGGAGGGAGCCATAAAACTCAAAATAATTGTTAGAAACTAAAGAAACGAGCGAACGTGGTGGATCATATATAATTAGCTTCCTTTAGATATATGGTTGCAATAGTTGAGTTAATCAAGGAAATGATAAATCTTGGAAATTTTAGTAATGGAGATGTTCAAACCTACATGAATCAGTTGTATGATGGGGGAAACCCTTGCGATGGTCCAACGACTCTTTTACAAAAGAAAACTAACCACCAAAAGTATTCCACCAGAAAGGGAGGATCAGGCAGAGATGCTTACCAAACTCATAGGGACATTATCAAAGTAAAAGTTATCCTCGTTGGATCGAGAAAGATGAAAAAATCATGAGTCCACCAAACATGACCGACAACATCAACTCCACATTTTTTTTAGTGGGAAGAACATCAGATTTAAAGGAGTACTTGGTCGGCAAAGACTAATCAAGTATCGGATGAGAAGGTTGTCACTTCATACCTCCAACACGCAACCAACTCTCACTGAAGACCAAGAAGATTGCCAGGACCTCAAAATATATCGAGGTAAGAAGATAGGAGATGCATGCAGTAATACGCTCGACGACATCCACCACTCGGCGTGAGGCTAATGAACGAGTATTCAAAGTTCTCCTTATGGAAATTATCATGCGTGGCCCACTAAGAAGACACGACACCCATTGTCATGGTAAAGGGTATGAAAATATAGGACGTCTAGTTTAATATAATGGGAGTAGTGGGGTAAGAAAGTGGAAACATGCATGTGTAGAAGTTAGTAGTATAAATAGAACGAATGTAATGTAATATTGATCATCATGTACTCACAAGGCAATTTCAAGCCAAATAATTAATAGAATTTACTTTTCTCTAATTATCTTACTTGTTCATTCGGTCAAGTTTTTACTAACTAATTGAACGCCGCACTTAAACACATTATTCCACTCAAATTAATCACTATTAATTCGATAAACACTAACTCGTAAAAAATTTCCTATCAGTTTGGCACCGTTTATGGGAAGAGACAGAGCTTTCACCCATTGAGGTACCATAAGATGGAGAAAACTAGAGCCAACAAGGAGCTCCACCCCTGGTCATGCAAAAAATCATCGTCTATCAATGTTGAAGAATTAGTCCCGCTAAAGCAAAGGGTAACATGAGCACCAATAAAAGTAGATAAAACACTCCACTATGTAGAACTTATGGGTCAGACCTTTTTGGGTCAAATGTTAACGTAGTTCTGCATCAACCCCTATCAGATATCCACTTGAATCCTCCAAAACTAGAACACTTACTACAAACCTTTATAGACCTTGTAGCAGCAAGAACTAGGAGGAAGGATCAACCTCTCAACTCTCCATGGTCAAGGTTCCAGAACACTATACCACAAGAAATTCCAGCGAAGAATGCCACTCAACGGAGTTGGTTAAGGAACGAGGAGAAAACAAGACAACCCCTTCACTTGGGAGATGTTAGATGTATCACTATCTTGTCATTTTAAAGCCACCATAACTACCCTTATTTGATGGGTAAACTGACCCAGACCAACACGTCAACATGCATAAGAGGCACAAGGATTTTATTAATGATTTCGATATCTTCTTCTTTCGTTCTTTCCCCACTACTTATTAGGATGAGCGCAACAGTGTTTCTCCAAGAAAGAGGCAAAAAATAGCTTCTTTTGAGCAGCTAAGTCGGATACTAAAGGAATGATTACGGGAATAAAGGATTCTTGTAAATACTCATCATTGTTTCTAGATCTATACTAACAAAAACGGTAATTGTTAAGGGATTACACCAAGAGGTTGGAAGAATAGCTTACGACGCATATAACTTTGGTAATATCATAGCCTGATTGACCTTCACCCATGATATGAGTTACAAATAAGTCCAAATCAATTTATCCTCGGAGTCTTATTTAATCTTGGTAGAAATCCTTAAAGAAGCCAAACCCTTCATCAAATTCAAGGATGTCCTAACGATGTCAAAGGTTAGGATCTGCCTAAGAGACGACCATAAAACTCATTGCAAGAAAGATAAGTCTCACTTATTCACCAATAGAAAAAAGACTGAAAAATATGAAGGATATTGAGGTGATACTCCATAATCACAAAGGAAAAATCCCAAAAAAGTATTGAGCCTTATCGAGAATAATTTGGAGCTGCAATGGCCTTAGAAATTGGTTGGAGCCGCGTCTAAAAGGGATCATTTCCAATATTGTCATTTCCACAAAGATGTGGTACATGACACTAATGAATGTCGGTCCCTACATGATGAAATACGTTGTTTATAAGGTTCGGGAAAGTTGCTTCCCCTTTAGTTGGGGCTCAACCCAACGACAACCGTGGAAATAAAAAATATCCATATCAGAATAATTTCACTAGTAACCAGTATCGAGGGAATCGAGCCACACCTAAGAAGACACCTAAAGAAGAACCTGCATTATATGGACAATAAGATCGAGCTAACACCCTAAAAGGAGGGTTCAAAATGGAGTTGAACAACACCGTCATGGGATTCGATAAGGGAACCACGAGGTCCGAAAGAAATTGATATGTCAAGCATAGCCGTGAGCTTCCATCTAAGGGAGGACCAATCAAAACGACAATGTCAATTTCAACAAATGGAGATACCATTAGTCTCATGTTTCCCTATTATGATTCCCTAGCGATCCAAGACATTATTGGGAATGCCCTCGTGAAAAGAGTCCTAATAGACACAAGGATTTTGGTATACTTTCTCTTTACTACAACCATGGACAAGACAAAGATCCTGAGGTCCAAAGTTTTAACGATGAGAGCATAACTCCAATAGGCCACATCGAGCTACCACTACAGGTTGGATTCATTGCGAAGAATACTTCCTCTCCCACTAAGTTCGTGATAATGGATTGTTAATCTCATATCATATTATTGTAAGAAGGAATACCTTACACAAGTTTCGAGCGGTCATATCTACCTACCACCTCACAATGAAGTCCCAACCGACAAAGAGGTAGCAACAATTAGATGAAACTAGACCCAGGCTTGGGAATATTATGTCAACTTGCTTGTGGGACCCGACTTCTTCTCCGTACATCTCCTAAGGAACGAGAACAAATAAGTAAGGAAATCCCCTTGCTCCAAGCTGAAGAGGAAGTTCAAAACCAATCACCCTAGACTTGAAGATGGATCAATAACCACGAAGAAGTCGGGAGCTAAGTCAAAGAAACCTAGACCAGACAATCCTACATACTGACACAAATCCTAAGAGAATCCTAGTATTTAACGTCATAAGAAAGGTATGCCCCAAATTAATCCAAAACTCAGGGATACCTTACTTGACTCATTGTATGAAAAACCTCGACCCCGACGTTGTGTGCACAGTCATTCTCAAGACAGGACAGAGCTATATAGCTAGATAAGTGATCTTCTTAACCTAGAACATGCTCTTTTCCCTTAGTAAAAGATTGTATAACGAGGTGGTTGGGGGTACATAATGTAAAATCTTTTTAATTTACATCCGCATTAGTAAGAAAAGCTTACTATTAAAAGAATATTTTTTATATGATATGTGTCCCGTTAGATATGGTTCAACCTTTGTGGTTACCAGTAATAACTTTGATTATATCCTTCAACAAGGTAATTCAGTCCTTGTTGATAGGCCTAAGGGGTCACTTAAGAGAGAATCTTGACTCAACACTCGTGTAGGGAGCCGAGTCCATAACGATTAACTTAAGTGTTCCCTTGGCTGAAACCTTGAATAATTCTCTAATTGGGTTGTTGAGTCTGAGGGATAGATCCTAGAGGCTACAACGGTAAAACCTCAATTCAACCTTCAGACAGGCTAGTTGAGTGTAGACGGTTCAACCTACACGGTTACTTTGGCTAAGCGTACATCAAATTCTCCAATGAGGTTATTGAGTCGTTATAAGACCTCAAGGGTCCACTTTGGTAAATACTCGATTCGATCTTTAGAAAGATTATCGAGTTCATGTGGTTCAACCTACGTGGTTTTTTTGTCTAAATCTCGATTAACTCCTTCAACTGAAGTTCACAAGTCCTTTTGCAAGTTTTCCCACATCGGAGGGCGTATTAAATATTATATATATAACCCATGCATGCGAGGACCTTGAGGTTTAACCCCAAACTCCCACCGCCACTGCTAACTTAATCTGGCTCCACCTCCAATATCGACGAGGTGTGGTGTGATAGTCGTGGGAGTTAGGAAAATAAATATTAAGAATATACTAGTTTTACCTAAACTATAGATGTTTTTGCTTGAGTACATGACAATGTTCAGTTTTAATGTTTGATTCTCTTCTCCCCGACTTTTGCCTACATATTTTTAAGCAAGAAAAAATTGAACATGTGTAGCAGTTGTATTAGGTGTGTGCATCGGGTTAAAAAATTCAACCAACCTGATCAATCCACATAAACTAACCTGAAACTACATGGATTGTTGTTTATTGGGTGGGTTGCGGTTTAAATTTTATTAAAAAATTACACATTTTTGCAGGTTGCAGGTTTCAAAACTAAAACCCACAAACTTGCATATATCCCGATTATGTACAAAACTTATAAATTATTATTTTGCTTGAAAAAATTATAGATATTTTTTATTTCTTCATTTACATTTAAAATCCTTCAAAAATTCAATAATAATATATCTAATAAATCTATATTTTATTATGATATTATATTTATCTTCTAAAATTAAAAAATATTTTTTCTAAAATTTCAAATTATATTTTCTAAGATTGGAAATTATTTCAATGCATACTGGAGATTTTAAACTATAATGTTAAACCTTCATCTGTAAAAAAAAATTGACATATTCAATGAATATACAAATTGAACTAGTTAATTTATTAATCCAATTATCTGAAAATTTATCTGACCCGTCATATCCGTGTAGCTACAACTTTTTCTTGTGAGAACTCACCTATTCATTTTATTTTGGGTTTCTGGATTTCATTGCAATACCAAAACAAATATTGGATAAACATTTAGTAGGCCTAAATCATTTAATTAGAATTTTAACCACTTTAGAGAAGCAATAAGTCAAATGTGTTTACGCCTACAACCGACAAAGCAACTAATAACCGTAATGATGAGTGGTTTACTATCTCAATATAATCTTAAGTGGAATGGAGAATTTTTGGATTACTATATACTCATATGCGCTATACGGATTGACTCTGGAGTATAGATGAGTTGAAAATTAAGAAGAAAACAGACGTATTCGGTGTAAGGGTTAAAATTTCATGTTAATGTAGAAGATATTGCATGCGTAATATTTAAGGTCACAAGCTTACAAACCGAATAATTTGATTTTCTGATTCAAGAAGTTCCACAATTAATGTCAAATGTAACATGAAATATATTGCTGAAATTGTGTGTTTTCTTGCTATTTTATTAGCTGCACTTACAAAGCTTATCTATACAATATTTGGTCACTGTCCAAATATAGGATGTATATATCGGCTCAAATATCGACTTTGCAAATCTAAACTTTGTATTGTACTCTATCTCTTTTTCCTTAACAGTAACTTGTAGGGAAGCATTTTTTTTCTTAAGAAAACATATTCTAAGAAACAATCAACCGACAACATTTTTTATACATATAATTACAATTTATAATTTTTCAAAGAATTAAATTAACAATGCAAAATACTTAAATTGTTTGCTTGAAGTGATGGATATAGGGTGGTCACTGATTTTTCTATAACGGATAATGATGTACTTATTTATTTCCTCTTTAATGATTTATTACATAACCACATAACTAATCATTTCAAGATCTTTTTTGTTATAGCGTAGTTTAAAATTGGTAGGATACATTTAGACAATTTTAGAATGAACTTCTAAATCAATCCCCACTAACTAAATAACTAATCGCCTAATAGTTTGAGTTTACGTTCGAGATGTGGTTAATCATACTTTTTTGATGCTCAAATAACTTGGTTGCCAGATTTTTTGTATCACTTTTTTTCTCATTATTTTTTTTTTGTAACTCAAACATGAATTTTTTTTTACAAGTTTTCATGTATTTTTTTCTTTTCTTGAATCCGGAAAGGATCCAAAAATTGCATCAAAACACGTAAAGTATACGAGCATACAACCCACCTAATATGTATCCCAAAACACAAACACCCAACATTCCAAACTCAAACTCGAAGACGATTGGTCCTAAAGCATTGTGACTCGAGGTCGGATCATATGATAAAACTCTACAAACTAAAGGGTAAAGACTTATAATAGTGGCTATCAAAGAAATAGACTTATGGCTCAGAGGGGCTAAGAATGATAAATGATGTTAGTAGGTCAAAGCTCAAGGAAGAAGTGGCTACAATGAAATGTCTCGGTCATTTTCCTAGCTATGTGATTTCATTTACATCAAAGTCGCAAGTAAAGTAGATTTTCAACTAGGTTAAAACTCACGTTCTACATACCTACTCAACTCTCGCTTAGTTTCTAGGTCCTTATATACACTTAGTTAACAACATTGAGTTGTTGTCATACTTTTACGAGATATATACAACATTATCTAGTTCATCACATATTCTCTAAACTTATTTTAATTCTTTTTCGGAAAAATTTTTGGGTTTTTTCAAACTTCTGAGGCATTAAACATATAAACGGGGATGAGGAACAATGAGCACCACACCCTCAACTCAAAGTTGAGTCGTGTCCCCACAACTCAAAAATTACTCAAAAAGCATGAAAAAATAATAATTTACACTAAAACTGAAAGACTAGAAGGGTAAAAAGGAACATATCTCTCAAGGATCAAGACCCATCATTGTCATGGTCACATCATCGGCAAGGTCGTGGTGGCACCTCCAAACCTATGCGCATCATTTGTGCCTCGAGAATTTGGTACATGTGGGATTGAAATATGTATTGCTCCTCACGAGCAAAGTGTATATCATTTTGGATACTTTTCATCCCTTGCTTCAAGGGTGTGAACTGATCATCTCCGGTTTCACTCTCGTTCCACTCGGCTCATTCGTGGTTCCACTCAACCATGCTCTATGCTCAATCGGCCCATTATCGTCTTGATCGTTCAAGATCGTGTTAATCGAATCTTCGATGAAATTAGTCTTTTGGCCACTTTGAAATGCTAGCCTATAAATTTTTAGATTCACCTCCTCCTTGAGGCATAATTGAGTTGTCTTGACCGGGAATTTGAGTTTGCGGCACTTCTTTAGAGTCATCGCAAACCTCATAGTTTGCGCATAAATGAGTTATGCAACATCGGCTTGCATATCACGACTCATGAGTTCCATTAAGATCATTCACCCTTCGAGAAAGTTGCATGTACACACGAGCCTAAATATGTTATGTACAATAAAGTGTAACCAAAACTTGGAGCGTAGTAAAATATGCTTCTTCTCAAACCTCCTGGGCAATGTACTAGAAAACTTCCTCGTCGCTCCCATCTTAATAACATTGGTATACACAACCGTCCAATCATAATTATACGAAACTTAAATATCCACCTCGTAAGGACAAGTTCCTAGAATTTTCAAGAACCCATATTCGTCTTGTAATGCTTGAGGTGATAAAGTCACCTTAATTCCCCGAGTTGGTATCTTGTCATTTTTCATTCGATGAAGGTAGTGTAGAACTCTTTTACCATTGACTCGTAAGAAACTATGTGAAGTTGCATGAAACACTTTATCTCCATTCTTGCCTAACTTGAAGAAAGTGTTAAACTCCCAAACCGTCTATATTCCCTCCGTGAACGATTCAAACCAATTAATTGGTGTGCCAACAATAAATTGCTCAAGTTAGCTGACTAGTGGTGTCTATGTTGTTCAGTTTGTATTTCTTGACTGATTCGGTGTGGTTGGCCTCACATCATCCACAATTGGTCCTTCTTGATCATTGGTCACAACCTTTTATTTCTTACGCTTTGAAGTACCCACATCCCTCTTACTTCTCGATATTCTTCAGTTCAAAAAAACTCATGACATATCGCAAAAATTGGACAACACTTTGCTAGCAAACTTAATACCCCAAACTCAAAATTCCAGAAACTTTCACAATAACTTAAGCACGAGGACTGAAAAAAGTAAAATATCCAACAATTGAGCTAAAAATTCTTCTAAATTTTTGGAATTTCAAGAATGAAAAATGAGAGTTTAAGTTGTTTTACCCAAAGAATTTAGCCAAAAATAGCATAATTTGAGTGTTGGATAGGGTTCTTGCCCTTGGAACCCTTGCTCTCTTCAAAATTTCACTTTTTTGGACTTCAGTTTTTGAATTTTTTTTGATGATTTAATGGGTGACTTTGTGTTTTTTTTTGGTATGATGTGCAGAATGGGTGTTAGAATTATTAGGTACAGAGTTTTGGTGTTGGGGTGATGATTGGAGTGGAGAAGGTGAAGGATTGAAGGATTTTTAATGGGGTTTATGTGTTGGAGAAGAAGAAAATTGGGTATTAAGTCCATGTGATCGTCACCTATGGAGTATCCGTGATAGTTAAATTTTTTCTTCTTTTATAGGTGCAACTATGGCCTGGTGTAGAGACGCATATGGACCTTTAGTCGGTCAATTTTGTTCAAAAATTTATGCACATATGTGACGCCTACATCACTCAAGGTGTTACACGAGAACAAATATATTATTTCATGTTTCAATTATTCTTGGTCAGAAGTGCGAGCGAATAGTTATAACCGCAGCCTCTTGAACTAAGACCAAATTAGGATGAGCTTCAAGCTAGAATTCTTGATCGATTCTATCCCTAAAGCATGAGGTTAAAAGATCAAATGGAGCTCGCTAATTTCTTACAAGAAGCTGGTGAGAGCGTCGACATGGACGTGATTCCAAGAAAGATTAGCTAAGTGTCCATTACATGGGTACCCACCCGAGCTATAGTTAGCGATGATTTACAAGGGAATCGGCAAGATTTCAAGACTGAGATTTGAAAGAAATCTCGGCAGTGGTGGTTTCGTATTGATGGATCCGAAAGAAGCAAAAATTGGTACGGTTTAAAATACTCAAAACCAAAAGTAATTGGCCATCATTGAGAGCCTGAATTTCAAGTAGCAGAAAATTCTCTGAGTATCATAAATATTCTTTGAGTATCATTAACATTCTCTGAGTTTACTCAACAAAAAATAGCGAGTACTCGGCAAAAAACAATAAGTACTCAGTAAAAATCACTGAGCATTCTAAAAAAACACTGAGTATAGTAAAAAATGCATACAAAATTATTTTTATTATTAGAAATTAATATAACAACTAAAATTAACAAAACTAGCTATATTAAAAAAATTGCACATTATTTAAAGAAAAAAAAAAGAAAAAAACCATCACACTTTCATTTACAAAAAAGTAAAAACAATGATGTTGACGTTAGCATGACATCATCTTATTTACTGAGTACTTCTTTCTCGTAATAATGGAGTTGTCATTTTTGAAATGCATATCTCATCAGCTTGAACCAAACCACAAACCTCGAACCAAGCTGTCGTCAGAGACCACGAAAAAGGCAGGCAACAAACAAACCATTAAACACCAGAGCTTGAGTCTTTATTAACGAAACACCATCAGAGCTCGAGACTTCACTAACAAAGCACCACCAGAGCTCGAGACCTCGGACAAGTTTCATTTGTTCAAAACCGAAAACACACGAAGAAGCTTTATAGCTTCAAAACCTGTAACACGCGAAGAAAGCTCCAGATTGGTGTTGTCTCCATCTTTTCTGACGAAGAAAGCCTTTGCGACATCAACTTTTCAAAACAGCTTCTGGAGATATGAACAAAAAGCTTTCTCACACGAATTGTTGCGGAGCTTTGGTTTAGTCTTCCGTGGCTGCTCGAGTTGTGCGAACGTGGTGCTTCTCTCTCCTCTACACAAACCTTATGATATTGATTCTTAATTGAACGAACCCCCTTCTACTGCTTCAAATCTCATGTTGTTGCTTCTTCTTCAGATCCCCTTTTTTTGCTGATGACGAAGCTCACTAGCCATGAACCACCATTGTAACGTTCGAGATTCAGTTTCGCATCCATGGAAGTGTACAAATCTGGAGCTGCTTTGTTTGTTGGATGAAGAAAAAATAGAAAGAGAGGATAAAATGAGAGAGAAAGCTGCTAAAAAAAAGAGAATATATAGACGTTGGAAAATTAGGGTTGGTTAAGGTTTTTAATATATATAGTGACTAAAAATTACTTTAAAGGTACAATGGGGAAAAGAGGTTACAATGTTAAATCTTATTCGTGTAAGTGAGGTATAGTTGGGTCTTAAAGGCAAGTCTTCAACACTCGTTAAATGAAAATCTCTATAAATTATACTTTTAATTTATCCTAAACTAAAAAATAATCCAAAAATAATCAGACGGTTAACCACTCCAAAATATACGAATTGTTAAGTTTTTAGTCCACGAGATAAATTCTTTGGTTCTGATAAAATTTGATTAAACCAGTTGGGGTTAGCTCAATTGGTTAGATTCTTGCTTATCTTTCTAAGTGGTACATATTCGAACCGTATCAATGACACCGAATCCAAAAAGTAGCTCTCCCATATAAAAAAAAATCGATTATTTTTCATCTAATTAAAAACAACAAACCACACACTCATCAACCAAACAAACATGTGAATGTTATCTTTTATCTTACATTGGAAAAACACATAGAGATATCTATTTATTTTGCATAACACATAAACTAAGGAGCTCACGTAATTATGGTAGTATTAATTACAATCCCGAGAAATTTTTGAAGCTAAAAAAGTATTTTTTTACATTAAAAATGCAATTTAGGTTCAACAAAGAGTAGCCTATAAGTACATCCGTACTTGAACACAAAGACAATTTAGGCTGCGTGAGGTGGTGGGGGATCCCGTTGACTACCTATGATTGACTTGAATTAGGATCTTGAATATTTGAATTTATCAACTTAGCACCATTGGTAACCGCATCTTTAGTGTTCACATTTAGGCTTGTTCAAGCCTTCAAATTTCAATTTACGTAAGATGTTTGAATATAGTATATGGCCTCCATATATCCTGTTTTCTCGAGGACTTGCTCCCCCTCGAAAAGTATGACTATATATCGTAGAAAGACTTCAACTTGTTTCAGACTTATAAACGGAATTTGAAATGGTTTGAAGGTGGGTACATCTCTAGGCTTTAAGGCTTCGAAGAAAAGTGGCTGTTCGCATATAATTCTAAACTGCATGCACTTGACAAAACTCTTATTACAAGTGGTTTGCTCATGCCGCCAAGTTTAAACATTTTTATTAATTATGAAAATCTGATTTCACCATACTTGGAGTTATACGGGGTGTACCCATCCTATGGTCAAGGGGATGGGGTGTGATTATCCTTAAAAGTTTTGTAAAATACATTAGGATCTTTTTTCAAGTTTTCAAATTTCCATTTGATCCATTTAAAATTTAATTTATTTAAAGTGTTTGACATAAAAAGTTCATGCTAAAATATTATTACCTAAAAATTTACACACATAACTAATTAATAAATATACACAACTCATTAAAAACCACATACAATCTATTAAAAAACCGTAATTCATTAAAAAAATCATAACTCATAAAAAACACAAATATAATTTATAGATTGTTTAAAATTTAAACTTGTTGAAACTATTTTATTTTGCCCATATAAATATCATAATTCATATAAATATTTTATTTTGCCCATAAAAAAATATTTGATGATCCTGTATTTTATTTATTAAAGAATAATAAAACAAATATCCACTAAATTAGTGGAAAGGAAAAATATGTTAATACTAAGATTTATTTAATCATACATTAATATTTATTTTCAACCATAATATAATAATAAAATATAGATAATTTTGATAAGAAAGGATAATTTTTTTAGTACAATAGAGAAACCTATTGTATAAATTTTACATAATATATGAATTTATAGTACATCTTTTTAATGATATATGAAAAAATAACTAATTTTTTTTCTAAGCATTCCCGAAATTCCTTGGTCTTTCAATAAAATTTCTAGCGATTAGCCCTATCCTTATTCAAGGTATGTGGTACATACATTACCATTAGGATTGTATATGAACCAAGCCACTTACGAGCAATTTGAGCTCAACTTGGGAAAAAGTCTGTTTGAGTTTGGATCGTGTATAAACAAGCTCAAACTCCTATTTAAACTCCTTAAGTAAACAAAGACAAGATCAAGTTCCAATTTAACCTTGTTAAGTTAAAAACTCGTTCAAGTTCGTTCGTGAAAAACTCGTTTATATTTGTGAATCGTTAATTAATATACTATTTACTTGTAAATATATTATAAACCTTCAAGATCAACTTAGACATTTTTTAATTTCTTTTCACTTTTATTTTTCATTAATATTACGCTCCATACTTTATACAAAGTAATCCATTCATACCAACCGTTCATAAAAGTTCTGATTTAACAATAAAAACAAAACTGTTCGTGAGCAACTTAAGCTCGGCTCGAAAAAACGTTTGATAAGTTAAAAAAACATCTTTTAACATCTTTGACTTGGATCATTTGAATTTGAGCTCGGTTCATTTATGTTTGAGCTCAGCTTGGCTCAGATCGTTTAAATTGGAGCTCGGCTCAAGAAGTTAAACAAACAAGCATGTAATCTAGCTTTTGGCCCAGCTTGACTCGTTTACAACCCTAATTACCATAAATTATATCAATTATACCTTAACAATATTGTGTGTATATATATAAAGCTTAATTAATAATAAGAAAAGGATAACAATGCAAATTACAATCAAAATAGTATTTCCACTTACAAAAAAAGTAGACCTAATTACATACTTTCTCCTATTAATTACAAATAATATAAAAAAATAAAATCCAATTCTTAGCTCAACCGACGGATATGTTGTGTTTGGTTACGTTTTGTATTCTCCGTCGGTATCGCGGTTAGGAATGGCAATGGTTACGGTTAAAAACCAAAACTGATGATAACTGAACCGATTTAAAACTGAATTATATAACCGTGGTTAAAACAATTAGGTTATGGTTTTGAAAAGTGTAACCGATGGTTAAAACCGCTAGGTTATGGTTTTTGATAAAAATAAAACCGAAAAACCAAAAATCGTTTAATATCATGTATGTTTTCAAATTTTATAATAATTTAGGTTAAATTAGATATATTGAAATTCTAAAAACAAAATCAAAATACTAGATTTAACCAATTAAATAATAAATATGCAATTTAATCAAAGACCAGCATAAGTTTTTATAAACCTTGTAGTTTTCTTTTATATATGTGGTTTTATTTTATGAAACTTAATATATTTATTAAATTATCATTTGAATATGGTTAAAAACCGCAAAACAGTTTAGAAAAACCGAAACCGGATAATACGGTTATGGTTTTGAAAAATGTAACCGATGGTTAAAACCGTTAGGATATGGTTTTTAATTATAAAAACGGTTTTGGTTATGGTTTTTGGAATTTTTGCAAAAAACCGATCAGTTGCCATCCCTAGTCGCGGTGGTGGCTATAACGGAGGTAAACACCATTCTCGATTGTACATAACATCTCTCTATATCTCTCTCTCTTCTTGTGCATCTACAGTTAGTTGATAAATACAAAATACAATGAATTAGAGATGCATGCAAGTGCAACGCGTAGCTTTTTACTTTCTTTTGCTTCAGCCCTAATTCCATAAAGTACGACTTGCAGGGAAGGGAAGGGTTTAAGAGTGGAAACTTTGATGCGGGGCGTAGAGAGAGCCAAATAAAAAATCGAGACATTAAACCCCATTCTTACCTTTATGTGTTTTCTTATATTTTGTCTCATTTGTTTTATTAATTTACAAAAATTTGGAATTATAAAATCATTTGCATGTAGTTTGTTTTACCTTGAGATTTCAGTATATTTTTTATCAACTTTCGTTTACAAATGATTTTTTACTGGGTAATCGTGATGTAGATATGTATTACATAAGTTTAGTTGAATAGTTAATGAAATTTCTCTTCAAAATTGGTTGTTTTAATATTTGTAAAAATATACGTGCATACATGATTTTATCTTTTTCCAAGGCATGTTATTATTACTTTTAGTTCAGGCATTTTAAGCGTTTCATCTTTTGGTGTATATTTATGATGGTTGACATTTATTTTCCAGGGACGTATCTATATAAATACCTCTTTATGGTCTCATCTAATAGAGCACAAAAACTCCACCAATATGGCGACTTACATGATTATCAAAACTGAAGGGCTAGAGAAGGATATTTGGAGAAGTTCCAAAGTTATAGAAGATA
Organism: Nemophila menziesii; assembly: GCA_029959085.1. Lineage (NCBI taxonomy): Eukaryota > Viridiplantae > Streptophyta > Magnoliopsida > Boraginales > Hydrophyllaceae > Nemophila > Nemophila menziesii. The sequence continues at coordinate 142,123,832 of JARWIR010000001.1, read as the reverse complement.
TAAGAAATCTTACCCGAAGTGTCTTCAATATGTGGGAAATATATGTCTATTTGTATGTCTAATGATACCTGAAACTAAACTAAGTCAGAAACACATGAGGGTCCTGCTCTCGATGGCAATCTAACGCTTAAGTTAGTATTATGATCGAGGGTTTTATTATGACCCAATAGAGAGAGTGAGAGAGAGAGAGAGAGAGAGAGAGAGAGAGAGAGAGAGAGAGAGAGAGAGAGAGAGAGAGAGAGAGAGAGAGAGAGAGAAATGGAGTAATCAAACTGTATTTATAAACAATATTGGGGGAATGAGTAGTGAATAGAATTGTACCCGATTTGAGAGATCTGTGTGGAGTATTTATAGATGTTTTGATTACAAAAATAAGTCTCTTGTGGTACCGTGTCACGAGATTCTATCCTGTTTAGAGTATGTACAAACGATTTATTCAACCGCTGAGTATGCGTAGAGTCATTTCATTGACCAGATCATGCCAAATCTTGTATAATGTTAATTATTGATGTCTTGCCTTTTGTGATAGGTTAATAGACTCTTGAGATATCAGTTGCAAGGTTTTATAGTTTTAATGTGGGATTTACCCCTTTATTTGACATGTTTTGGGTTATTGGATTGTTCTTGGGTTTATACTTGTTTTGGCCAATTTTGAGATTATTTGTGTCTTAAGTGATGAGTCCAATAAGTCAAAAATCTAAGAAAACCCCCAAGTCAATTCACAAAAGAGTCAGAAAAATCACTTGAAGCTCTAAAATATTGATGACAAAACGCTTACATCGACTTTGAAAAATCAAAATAATTAATTGGTGATAATTCTGATCATGACACTTCTCCTAGAGGTAGACCTTGTAATTTAGAGCACATGAGAAGAAACGGAAAGCAATTTGAAAATAAGGTGAAGAAGTTATAAGACGTTTTCTGGGGGTAATATATACTAGTTTTAAGTATCCAAACATACCACTTATCACATATTGAAGCTAGAAAGGTTGGGAGTGAAGGCAAGAAGTAAGTATTTCATTTTAACACCTTATTTCACACCTTCTTCATCACAATTAGTGTAATTCTTTCTGTTTTTTCATGCTTAATTTAACCATGACTATTTTTTATTTCATTTTTCTTATTTTGTTTTCCTTATTTCTAGTGTGAATAATATTTATTAGTAGTTTGAAATTTTGGGTATGAAGCCTAACTATTAACTAGGATTTATTTGTATGAATTTGAGATTTCTTAATTAAATAAAACATAAATTATTGTTGTTGTAATTACTCGTATGCTTATCTTTAACTTCTTGTATGACGACGTATATATAGGGTTTGTTAGCTATTAAATTACACTTGGAAGGGAATTCGTAGTGGAATTAGGTCAATCACTTCTTTAAATTTGGAGTTTACCTCGGACGAGTTAACTTAATTAAGTAATAATGAAAAGGTACAATAATATTAATTGTTAAATAACATTTTAGGTTCAATAGAAAGAAGGTAATGTTAAATGAGATATTATCTAATTAAGTCCTACAACCTAATTACCCACCCCTAAAGAGTCCAACACTTGATTCTTCCCCACACAGGTCCAGTGTATGATGTGTTATAGCATCGATACCCTTCAGCTGATCAAATCGTATCAGAATCTTCCATAAATATCGAATGTAACCAATTCCATATCTGTAGCATATCTATTAAATCCCTTAATTATAGCACTTTAATATGGTAATTTGTTTCACTCTTAAACAATTCCACTCTAGCAGACACACCACCATCTCGCAACATTAGCACTTCGTAGCACAACATTCATCCACATTCGATAGCAAGGTATGTGTCAAATCATATGTAAATGTTTTTTTGTTATTGCATCTTGATTACATAACTTTTGTTCTATATATGATGCATTTTTCTACTCGTTTTTATATGAATTACAACGGAAAACTAATATAACGATATGTTACTAGATTTTAATATAGCAGCAGTATAAGATAGGGTTAGTAGATATACCAAGTATGTCTTTTTATGTTTAGTTATTGTGTTAGATAGTTTTCGATCTTTATTGAATTCTAAAACATCAATGTAATGATGTATAATTAATCACCATAAGTAGTTATTTAGATATAATATAATTATTGTCATAAAATGCAATATAGAATAGAGTTGCACAGAAATTTACACTCTTTTGTTGTTTCTGAATTAGTCATGGCATCCAATGTACTCGTCGTTTTCCGTTTCAACAAGGAGAAGGCTTTAAAGTTGTTTAGATTGTTTGATTCTTATGAATCTATCAAAAACTATGTGAAAGAAACATGTCCTAGTTTGGTTGGTGATGATTTTTAGTTAGTATACTTCATTGCTGAGCACCAGAAATGTAAGTTTGGCGGGGAAGGAGACTTCAGAACGATTTTATGGTTGCTAGATTATAGTCTCATATTTGAATTCGAGATTTTAGTAGTCCAGAATAGCCTTGCAGTTGTTGAGCAACCACAAGTTGTAGCAGGTTATATGGAGATTGTTCAACTGCCACACCAATCACCCGTTGAAGAAGAAATTGGAGACGACGATGAAGCTGCTGAAAACAACTATCATCACAAGGTTTATATACTAAAGAACAAGGTTTGGGAACATGCCCTCAGAGAACCTGGTCAATGTTTTCATGATGGAATGAAATAATTCTGATGTGCACTCGCTAAGTACGCATGTGAAACCGGATACACTTTCCATTTCGGCCACAACCGACCAAACCATATAAGCGCGTATTGCTCCAAATCAAAATCTTCTGGTTATACTTGTTTTTCACCATTTATCATATTTCTTTTTTCATTACACACACACCACTGTTAATAATACATTTTCAATCATACAACCCATCATATTACTCCTTTAACCCATTAACTTTACACAAACACACCACCAGGGGCAAACACCATATAATCTGTAGTTCATGAATTATGGTGTAACAAATTTTTTAATGATATGTATATGCCTCAAAATACAATGATAGTAAAAAATTATACATCAGGACCTTCGTTAGAAACCATACTTGCGACCCTCTGATGAAAAAATTCACTAATCCTTGGTTATCTGGAGATTTAATTGAGTACATTATCATCGACATGATGCGGTCCAAACCTGATACTAAACCAGTCCATGTAATGAACTTCCTTAAATACACATACATATATAATATTTCATACAAGGTTGCTTAAGGTGTTGTGCATAAGGCGTGTGATGATATTTTTGGCAATGCTGGTTTCTCTTACAACAAGATACAGGCTTACATTGATAAACTCAGTGAGGTAGACCTATTAGGTGCTGTTGCACTCGAATGTGAACCATCTAATCGTTCATTTACGAGATGCCATTTTGCGTTTGGTGCGTGTGTTGAAGGATTTAATCATTGTCGTCCTTTGTTGTTTCTAGACACAACCTTCCTTAAGAACAAGTACAAAGAACAACTCCTCGTCTCTACTGCAAAAGATGTCAATCAAGGTACGATACTCCCTTAAATTATCACAACAACACACTATTCAAATAAACCACCATATTCACCTGTTATTCAAACTATTTACGTTTTTTTTTGCAGGTTTGTTCCTAGTCTCTTTTTCGATCGTTAGGTCCGAGGACACTGTTAACTAGACATTTCCTTCGTTTCCTTGCACCACTAATCTCTTCACGTGACCTCAAATTCGTATCTGATCGCCATGGAGGAATTGTCAATGCTCTCCAAATTGTTTTCCTGGTGGCACATCACGCGTATTGTCAACATCATTTGAAAGAGAGTCTCAAGAAAAAATTCAGGAGAACAAAATCGCAGAGGGAGACAATGCTATATCTTCTTGACATAATGTGTTTCGCAGCACCTACAGAAAATTTTGATAACTTCCTTAAGATGTTTCTTGCTACAAGAGGTCCAAAAGCTGCTAACCTCATGAAAAATCTTCGGAAAGAGAAATTCGCAAATACGCATTTCAAGGGTAACCGTAACGGAGAGACGATATCTAATGCGGTCGAGTCTTTCAACAAATAGATCAAAGCGACATACGAGCTTCGCGTTACATAGTTGATCGACGCTATTCGTGTTCTCCTAATGCAGCAGATGTATGACATGTCTGTGGAGGCTGCCTCTTGGACAACTGTCCTATCTCCCAAGGCAACTGCCGTTTACGAAATAAAATTTGATTACGCATGTGCGTGGTTTGTGTTGCAGTCCAGCGAGTCATCCTTTGAAGTTCTATTTGATCCTAATATGGTGGTTGACATTTTCGATCATACATGTTTGTGTGGTAAATGGCAGGTTAAAGGGTTCCCATGTGTACACGTCGTAGCTGTTATTGAGAATGCTTCTCCCGGGCTTCCATATCTATTCATCTACAAATTTTGACACGTGGAAAGTTTCTGTTCAACATATGCCAGGAACATACCAACGATGACCACATTCCTAACACAATCTGAGGTCGTACGCGACATGGTTGTGAACCTACCGACTTATAAAGCTCAGTCTGGCAGACCCAAGAAGAAAAGGTTCCCATCCGAAGGAGAGCGTGCAGATTCATCCCAGCACCGAATGTGTAGCAACTGTCACACATATACATATCACAACCGATCCACCTGTCCTAAACCTCGTTAATTTATCGTTATTCATTCTTTTCAATTTGTTGTTTTCATCCATCAATAAGTGTATGCTAGTGCACACACCTCTATTAGCTTGAACTACAAGAGACAACTTCAGTTGCTTTTCCATTTATCAATAAAAATTTGTTTTGCTTCATTTATATTTAGTTGATCAAACTTGCTGATTTTTATATATGTACCTTTTGTGCACCATCACTTTTAACAAACAACCCATCAAAATAACAAAAACAACCCACCCCGTTTTAATCCAAAAACAAATGCACAACATCAATTTGAATGTGCACACCATCATAATGACAAACATTACCCACCACTAAAAAATATCTTTGTATCTTTTCATGTACCACCATTTTAAAAAAGACAACCCATCAAAATAATAAATATTGCCTACCTCCGTTTTTTCAATATAACATTTGTGTAACTTTTCATTTACCATCACTTTTGACAGACAACCCATAGAAATTACAAAGTCAAACCACCACCATTTAATTCACAAAAAAATGTAACCCATAAATTTTAACAGACACATCACCAAAATTTCAAACATTAACCACCCACAACAGACTATATAATGTATATCAATATATTCCATCTACTTCAACTAAATATTTGGCACAAATAGTCACTCACACACATACATACATGTTTTCATATAGAAAGATTAATAAAACAAACTCAGAACTGTCGTCATCATACGTAACGAAGATCAAATAACATTCTGATGTTCAAAATAACATAATATAATGAGGCATACACATAATTCAATCCTTTCCAAAATTAATTCCAAGTTTCAAAATTCCAAAATTAATAAGTAATCGAATGAATCTTAATCAATAAAAATATTAGACTAAATAATATTAAATTCATATTTCTTTCGTTGCCCTGCGGGTTTCGAAAACCGATGTAACTGCCTGTTTGTCATTTAGGATTCATGATAAAATCTTCATTCGTTGATCGAAGACCTCCCGATGTTCGTACTTCTTCTTCACCCCTCCACCTCGCATTATACCAAAAGCATAAAGCATTGTATAAACACCTGTATCTGAAGTCCTACTTCTCCCGTGGTCAACTCGAATGTGACCTATTCCAAGCAAATCTGGTGTAGACCGCCCCAACTCTTCGTACGGTCCCTTTACGACATTCTCCAGAAGGAACTCATAAATTCTGTCTGCGTTTGCATTCGTCTTTGCACCCATCGATGTGCGTTTAAGACATCCCAGCCCATTGTAATGGTAGAACTGACCTTGTTCATTATTCCGTAGGAGCAATGACCAATGCGTCAACTCCTTGTCTTATGTCTCAAGCGGGATTATAACGTACTTCATTTCCCTTAAAGTTTCTCTGAAGTAGCATATAACATACCGCTCAATCTCTGGTAGCGATCCCCTCCTCATATATCCCTGGTATTCACAAAGTCAAGATAGGTTTATTAGTCAACTGACCCACTAAAGAATTAATTTTCTCTTTTAAATAAATACACTCACCGATGCACTTGAGGGCATGACCTTGAACTTCAACTCAATCTATGGATTCTTAATCTTTACGAGCTTACTTTTCAAGTGTTGTTCGTAGACCCATAGTCCCACTTCCAATATCTGCAACACACATTAAATTATTATTTTAAACAAATAATAGCTCATAAAGATACAACAAGTTAAACTAGAATTCGGTTCTGATTTACCTTTGCGCTGAGCTGGTGTTCTCTAGCAACTTCATAACAATCCGCCACTATTACCCGATGGCCCATGTAATTCCACACCTCAACATTAAATGGCTCATCACCTGCTAGAAGCTCCAACATCTTTGAATCAATTTCCTTGATTACAATTGTCTTTGTTTTTCCACAGCTTTAGCTTTCTTCTGTGGCGGCATTACAAAATCCTCCATCTCCACTATCGTTCTCTCGGTCCTATCGGTTTGCTTGATTGTACGGATCAATGAGCTAGGAGTAACCTTTCTCGCTTTCCTTTTTTGTGATGCTCCCGCTGACTGCCTCGATTGATATACCCTTGTTTGTCGCACCGATCATCTGTTCCATCGTCGGACATCTCGGTCTGTCCCATTGGCAGCTTTATTCTCCCCGACCAACTCTACATCTTCATCACTTTATTCACCACCATTATCCACCATATCATGCGTCTTATCTCGACCAACGCTCGCGATTTCCTGATCGATTTGCTTATCTAAACCATCACCATTATCCTCTCAAACATACTTTTGTAACTGATTTCGGGGCTACTGGATTTATCAACCCATTACGTTTCAGCTTGATCACAAACCTCTGCATCCTTAGTCAGCCCTTCATCACCCGTTACTTCAACCCTTTCACCAGTACCACTATCCTTTTCACCATCACCTACTATTCCATCACCACTACCAATATCCTTTACACCATCACCTACTAACCTATCACCACCAACATCTCTAGTTACTTTCCCATCATCAACCAAACCGTTTTTCGAACAGTAGGTCATGCATCCACTGCTCTAATTCGAACCAACTAGTCTGTCGTAGCCGAATACGCACCCCTAATCACAACCATCTCTTTCTTTGCTTCATTCAACGCCTTCCTTGGATATTGTATTGTTTTACCCTTCGCTGCAATGGTTTTTGGCATTGCTCCACTTGCATTCCTCAAGCTATCTATTTCTCCACTCATCCACCCAAGTTCCTTTTCAACTGTAGAAATTTATCTTGATTTGCAGCAGCCACACCTTCTGTTGATTAACTTTTCAATTTTGATCGCTCCTTCTCTAACTTTGACAGTTTTACACGACCAGACTCTCTAGTTTCTTCAAGCTCTTGCCTAAGGGACTGGTTTAGCGTCTCGACCTCCTCAATCCTTTTTCGTAAGGTAGCAACCAATCCACTTTCTTCATCGTTACAGACTGATTTGGTGAATTCTTCACGACGTCACCTTCCAATATCACCGAAGACATTGGATTATGGTCCATATCGTCACGGTAATCTAAGTCATAATTTATCTGATCATTACCGACATTAACACCATCATCTCGTTTTCCATCTTCAAAGCCCGGTTCACTCTCATCCTGCTGACCCACACCATCATCACTGACTTGAACCTTATTGCTAGTCTCCACATTCTCAACACGGGCCAAGTTCGCAATAATTCTATCCATATCAACTTTATCCAAAACATCATACTCAATACCCTCACTGTTGACCACATCACCTGCCTTAACAGGCTGTTTACCACCTACATTCTCAGTCACATCATTGAAAAATACAAAACTCTTTGCAACATTTGTCATGCTACAATCAGTATTTGCTTTATCATTATCCCTTACACCATCATATTTGTCACCCTCATCCTCCATAATACGCATACCATCCAACCCATTATTTTCTCCATCGAGAAGTGTTACATATTCCTCAAATCGTAACTTATCAGGTGTCATGCGAAGCTCTAGATCGTTTACTTGCATCAATTAGACAGACGCTCATTATATACAAAGCAACTCACTAATATAGCGTATGTTTGAGTCGGTTTTTACCTGATCAATCCTTAACCTTCTAATTATTTCTGGGAGCATTTTTTTGTTGCAAACCACAAGTTCCACTTCAGAAACCTTGGGTACAGCCCCTTGTGTTTTGGCTCCATTATTTTAACATGCTCTAAGAACCACGGTTGCGAGTTTTTCCGTTTATATATTAATAAAAAATTATTAATTAAAAGCCAATACACACGAGTAGGGTATTAATTACTTACCACAAATATAACTGCACGCCCCGAGATATGATTTATTGCGCCATCTCGTACTGGTTTCATCACATATTCTGTTACATGTGTCGCTCAATCGTACTCCAATATAGTATCTAGGTCTTCACACATGCTCACCACCCACTTCGATGTACGTGATCCCGTCAGGAAAAACACCGTCGCCATTGCTAGTATTCCCACCATGATCACGACATTGTGTATCGTCTCATTGGTTAATGAATCTTTGTTCAGTACATCCACGATCCTTTGTTTTATTTCTGTATCTTTTAGCTGCCCACTCTTATTTGGGAAATGTCTATCAAACCAATCCGAGTTTTGGTAATCACCTGCTTTGAACTCTGGAACCGGATTCTCTCCACCTACCACCCCCATTATTAGTCGCACATTAGTTGGGGTGAGGTCCAGTAACTTCTTTGCGATCACGAACCCTCTTTCGTGCACATCGAACGTCTTCAGAATCTCATGAATCTGCTTAACCCCCTTCTTAAAACTTTCGACACCTTCTTTTGTATCATGTACGCCTTTTATTAGCAAATAAAACGGCAGTGCCCGATAAGCATCTAGGTGGCGCTCCGTTATTTTCTTCTTCTTCAAAATTGTATACATTGATTCGAGTGATGATCTGTACTGAATCTTACCATACCTTGCTTTCACTGCATCACCAAAATCATAGTCATTCATTTTACATAAAGCTCATAACAAATTCAGTTACATACCGACAAAATATCATATAACAATTCCACTAGACACATCCTAACAATACGAATAAACTTTTATTCTACAAAATAGTGTACACACACCAACAGAAACAACATATAACCCATTATAATATCATTATCCAGTTATATAAGTTTGAATATCATCTTGCTACCACTTTGTTTTAGGATCACCAGATACATTATGCATTTTTTTTTAAATCTTTCATCTAAAATTATAAAACCATGGTACATAACTGAAAAGTACCTTCAATTACATCGTCATCGTTATGTTGATTATTAGCTTCAATCATATATTCAGTTTCTGCATCGGGTTTTTTCTAGGGTTTCTTCTTCTTCTCCAAACCCCTGGGTTGCCCATCATCAGCTATTGATTTACCTTTAATCTACGCTTTCAAAGCAGCTTGCTCATCGATATCCCTTGATTTCTTCTTGTTGGCATTACTAGGAACCGTTCCTACGAAATCATCGTAGCTTAGTTGATGAGATGTTGGTTTTTTTTCCTGAACCGTATTGTTTCCTCCATCGTCGGCGGTTTGATTCCTATTTGTTGCCTTCACACCACTCACATTGTTATGTTCTTGAACGCTCTTCCTATTCCTCGGCGTTTTGCTTGAAGCCAGTCACTCTGCACTCTCTCGTTGTCTTTAACGTAGAGTTTTTCGAAAGTGCATTGGGAAGAAGCGATGGGTCGCAGTTTCTAATATTTTTTTGGCGCTTCAAATTCTACTCTTCTAATTTTTGACTAATTGCATGGAATCAGGGAAATTAGTTTCCAGCCATGACTCATGAACTTTCTAAGTCAATAACCCAATGTTAAATTCTAAGTAAATATAATTTATTTTCTAAGTAAATTCTAATAAGATTTTGTTGAGTTTAATTTCTGAATTGTATATTTCTTTTTCTCTTTGTTTTTGGTCGCAATTGTATATCTGTTGTATATCTATTAATATATTTTATAACAAAATTATAGTTCATTTGATTTTTTAAGATGGTCATCTTTGTAGACATGAAATTACTGTTTTACGATACTTCGATTCCTTGTGTATTGCCATTTAGTTTGAATAACGCGTATATATTAGTGCACAAATGAGAAAAATCATGCAAAGGAGCCGAAATGTAAGAATACTACTGTCTAAATATACTTAATATGGAAGTTTTGGGTCAAAATGATCGTCATTATTTTGGGGCTTGCAGCTAAAAGTCAGTGGCTAATCACTTGACAAGATTAGTTTTTTGTCTTTCTTTGGAATTTACTCATTAGTAATTTTGGATGGTCCATTGTAACTTGTCTGTTAATTATCCAGAAGAATAGATATTTGCCTAGCAAGAAAAAGAGATTTTTCAGTTTTGTTCCTTTTCTTATTATTTGGATAAGAAAATAAAAGTATCGACTAAAAAAAGAAAAATATTATTTTCTATTCATATTGTCAATCTTTTTTTTATTTTTTTGGACAAATCATATTGTCAATCTCAATATCAGTTATAATTGCACGGATCACAGCTAAGTTTCAACACAGTTTCACAGTCCTCGCAAGCAACTATGATTATCATAAAATACTTATATAATGTCGACGACTAACCTTGTTGACATTTTATTATTTTTGGACAAGAACCTTGTTGACATTTGTTCTGCATCTCTTTTTCATCATTAAATCAAGTTTACATTAAAAGGCACTAACACCACAAACTTTTACAAGATGTTTTAATAAAAATTGTTAATGAAACAAATTCTTAAAACAAAACACTAGCATTATAACTAGAGGACTTGAATGCAAATACTAAAAGATAAAACATTTAAACTCAAATTAAATTAAAAGTAATGATATATCTATATTGCACGGATTCTTCAAAACTGTGAAGAATCGCGATTCAAATACGGAAACGATTATTCTCGGATTCGCGCATCCTTAACAATTGATTTCTAATTAAATCACGCTGCGTTATGGATATTATATTGAGTGATATGCTAGGTAGTACAAATTTAAGGGGTATATATCATTATTTAAGACACGACCAGAGGAAGCCAAGAAAGCCATGACCTTAGACCCCCCAATTCTTATAACTCTTAGGGCCTTTAATTTTCTTTTTTCATATAGTATAAATACTTTAATTTAAAAAGGCCTAATTTTAATCCAACTTAAAAAAATGTTAGTCTACCTTTTTTGTTTAAAAAAAAAAATTGTTTAATTAAGTTAAATTAAAAAAAAAATTATTTGTAATACACGTAAAAAAATTTGAAAGACGTATTTTTTAAAGTTTGATTTGATCCTTAAAATGTCAAGACTGCCCTGACTTTAAATTATAATGGCCAAGTGATTTTCTATCAAAAAAATAAAAAAGTTGGTCATAAACGTTGAGAGGGTCTGAATTTTCATTATATATATATGATGGACACGTTGGGATTTCTTAAATCTTAAAGAAAACATGAGGCCTAAAATCGTATAGTGGCCCAAATTTATCTCAATTATGTATAGTAATATTGATGGTTTCGGTATCACAACTACTACTATAACGGGGATTCAACTAAATGTAGATTGGACTTGGGTGACGTGTTGGGCCAAAGTAAAATGAAAAGAATAGGTAAGGCCCATCATAGATTGACTTATGTCTCTCATGCAGAAGCGCAGCAAATGTAAATTAAAATAGGTTTGGTTTGTGTGGAGAGAGATGGAAGAAGAGAGTGCATGAGAGATATTGCAGACGAGAGACGGAGAGAGATGGAAGAAGAAAAGAGATGGAGAGAGATTGAAGACGAGAGAAGGAGAGAGATGGATCCACTTGCAATTTATCTAAAACAATTTCGAAACCATGATTACAAGACTAAGGATCGACGTACGCTTAATGAGCTTTATTTCCTGTGATCCCTGTCTCCATGTTAACGATAATGATTATCTGCAGACTCCCGAGGGCAGAGAGGAAATCTCTAATCTCGCCAAATATGCTATTGATAAACATAACAAATCAATTCAACAGGTAATTTATTTTCTATATACGAGTATTTCAGTGTAAACATTTATTATTTATTAATTCTGTCTTGTCTCTGTTTAATGAATCCTAGTTTGTTATCTCAATTTAGGTATTGGCCGAGTCAGTCCCTGGTGAGAATGAACTCACCGTTCAGCAGAAGGAAGAGACTAAGGGAAATTCCAAGTCGTAGAGGTATTTATTAGATTAAATGACGATATGGTCTAAGACTATTACTCTCTAAGACTAAGTACATGCATTCACATAAAACACTTACATTATCATAGACTTAACTTGCGTTACACAATTTTGACCGTCATATCCAAGGTCATCTCATGTGAGAATCATAAGGAGTTTCAATCAATTAGGTTCAAGTTAAAATTTAATTAAAGTAGACAACTGTATGGATTAGAATAAGAAGCCACATAATGCAAAGGCATGTAATTTAATGAGGATTGTTAGGTTTATGAGCAAAAGTATTTTTTCACAAAATATAGGATATTTGGCAAAAATATTAAAACAATTTTTCTTTTTTGTTTTTGGACGGGAAACAATTTTATTGGACCTATAATATTTAAAGTAGTTTTATGAAGAAGCACCAAAAAAGTTTTTTTTTTTTTTTTAAAGAAACAGGAAGCACGGGTTTTAAGCGAGGGACAAAACTTATTTTTTTCCCTTTATATCGTGAAAAAACTATAAAGAAAAGAATTACACCTTTTAAGAAAAGATCAAGCAGAAAAACTCAAAAAGGGATGTAAAAATAATTTTTATGTATATATTTTGTATCGATAGTTATATTATAGGTTGAAATAGCTTTATTCTTATTTTTGGTGGTTTTGTAATTATAAGTAGAGATGTTTTTTATTTTTTGTATGTATTCTTTTGGATTATGGGTGATGGGATTAATTCTTAGCTATGTACAGTTTTTAAATTCATCAAACTGCATTTCAAATTTTAACTTTATGATATGCACTTCATTTTCTGTGTGATTATGCGGTTTAAATTTTGATTTTCACTACCCTACAAATTCTTTATGTTGATTATGTGGTCAGATATATCATATTTATACATTGATGACATGTATTGAATATTTGGTTGACATGTGTCTTAGCATTCAATTGTATGGGTAGGTTGGGGTGGACGGCAGCCTAACAGCCATCTGATAATATTATATTTTGGCTCGTTTTTTTTTAAATAGGTAAAAAACATAACTAAAAAAATTACAGTATAAAATTTAGATCTCCCCAAGATAAATTTCATTGATTAATTTTAAATACTAAAATTTACAGACGAATTTAAAACACGGATTCAATTAAAGATTCAATTTTTTGGTTAGTTTTAATTTTTTTTTGAATGAATTCAATTTTTTTTATTATAAAATACTGTAATACAGTTTATAAATTACTAGGAATCTTAGATTTTATAATTTATTATTTAAAATATCTATTAAAATAAAAAATTCCTGAATTTATTATGATTTTTTAATAAATTAATTAAAAGATTTGTTAATATTGACTAAAGTAAAAAAAAAATTGTATAAATGGAACCTGCAATGTTTGTAATTGAGGAAGATTAGTTATTTGGTTAGTTGCAGTAGGTGTAGCCGTATAGCCTATAGGTCACTTTTGAGTTTTGATACTCTCTCCGTCCCAAAAATAATGTTCGCTTCACATTTTCACACAGATTAAAAAATGTCATTATTGAACTCTACATGTAAAAAATGCCCCTAATAAATGTCATCAATTAATGATAATGCACACCTATTCCTATGCCTAGGAAAATGCAATCAAGTATAAAATAATAATTCAAATAATTATAAATTAAAAGAAAAGTAGGGGTAATAAGGGAAAAAAGTAGAAAAAGTTGTCTTGAAATGGTAAGTGGACATTATTTTTGGGACACCATATTTAGTAATGTAGACATTATTTTTGGGATGGAGGGAGTATGAGAATTGGAGAATTAGGTCAATTTTCATATGAGAATTAGAAAACGTGTAATTTTTTTTCGTATGAAACACGTGTCAGTGGCCAGCGATTTATTTTTTTGAATGAAGTATTAATATAGCAGTAACTTTTTGTTTTTTATCGTATGAAACAATTTTACTTTGATTTGATTTTACATATCTAATTTGATTATTAATTAAATTATTTTAAATTTATTTTTTAATATAAAGAACTAAGATATTAATGATTTTATTGCCTAATAAGAATATATATATATATATATATATATATATATATATATATATATATATATATATATATATATATATATATATATATATATATATATATATATAATTGTTAGTGATTTTTACTAATAAGATGTTTTTGTTTATTTAATAGTAATGGAGAGATTTTTTAAGAAGATACCTACCACTCAAAAGATTATATAACCGGGTCCGATTGATACTAGTACGGTTGTCAAGTCTATTGATTTGCCTTCTGAAAAGAGACGGCGTATTGAAACGAATTTAGAAGATGATTGTCATCCGGATCCTGATTTGAATAAAAGGATATTGGATGATTTTCAGCCAGATCCTGGTTTGCGCAGAAGTATATTAGATTTTCACCCTAATGATCGAGACAATGTTAGAAGAAGATATTTATTAACTAGTCTGCATCAACCAATCGAAACAGAATTCAAATCAAAGAAATGTGGTCAACAATCGCGACGTTTTAACCCAACTTGGTACAAGAAACATGGTACTTGGTTGGAATATATTCTTGCGACAAATAAGGCTTATTGCTTCCGTTGTTATCTTTTTCGGTCGGATGCTAATGATCAACAAGGGGTGATTGCTTTGTCAAAGGTGGATTTGATAATTGGAAACAAGCACTTAAGTGATTCAAGCGCCATAAGGGGAAAGAATGTAGTGTACACAATGAAGCAGTATTAAAGTGTACTAATTTAATGAGACAAGATGATCACATTGATGTTGCATTTGGTAGACAATTTGACGAAGTTCGAGCAAGCTACCGAATTCACCTCAATGCATCATTTTGATTGTGTAGAGTTTTTTTTACGACAAGGGTTATCTTTTCATGGGCATGATGAATCAGAAGGTTTGAAAAACCAAGGTAATTATCTCCAACTTGTGCACTTTTTAGCGAATCATTGCGAAGAAGTAAAGAAAGCAACTTTCTCTAATGCTCCCGGAAATTGTCAGCTCTTGTCACCCATAGTACAAAAGGATATTACAAATTATTTTTTGCTTGAAACTGGTAACATAATTAAGCTCGATATTGGAGATAGGTTGTTTACAATTTTAGTCGATGAGTCGAGGGATGTATTAATGAAGAAACAAATGGAAATGGTCCTTCGTTATGTGGACAAGAGTGGTAGTTTTGTTGAGCGCTTTGTTGGAATTATTCATGTTCGAGACACTAGTGCAAAAACACTCAAGGCTAGCATTGAGACTTTATTAAGAAAGTATAGTTTGAACCTCTCTCGGGTACGTGGTCAAGGATATGATGGGGCAAGCAATATGCAACGGAAATATAATGGATTAAAATCTTTGATCATGAAAGAAAATGAGTCGGCTTATTTACATTCATTGTTTTGCTCACCAACTTCAGTTAGCTCTTGTTGGGATGGCACAAGAAGAAAACGAGGTTGGTTTATTTTTTACTAGTGCTTCTCAATTAGTAAATATAGTTGTTGGGTCATGTAAAAGGGTTGACATTCTTAAAGAAAAACATTTTTATAAAGTTATTGAAGAATTAATAAGTGGTCATCTTGAGAGTGGTCCGGGTATGAATCAAGAAACAAATCTTCAAAGAGACGGATATACACGTTGGGGTTCACTTTATGGGTCATTGATTCGTTTGATTCAAATATCCCATCATTGATGTACTTAATTTGATTGTTGATGAAGGTAACAACACGACGCAAAAAAAAATGATGCATATGGTATGCTTGATAGTATACATTCTTTTGAGTTTGTTTTTATTTTGCACTTGATGAGGAACGTGTTGGGGTTACAAATAACTTGTCTCAGGCATTGCAAAGAAAAGATCAAGATATTGTAAATGCAATGAAATTGGTCAAATTGTGCAAAGAAAGTCTCCAGCACATGAAAGATACAGGTTGGGATTCTTTACTTCAGAAAGTAACTTTATTTTGTGAGACATACAAGATTATCATACCAGATATGAATGATGGTTTCATACTTCGAGAACGGCCTCATCGTAATTTCCCTTCTAAAAAATATTCACATCACTATCGATTGATCTATTTTATGGTGTTATTGATAAACAACTTCAAGAACTCAATAACCGTTACGACGAGGTAAATACTGAATTACTTTCTTGTGTTGATTGTTTGAATCCTGATAATTTCTTTTCGGCATTTGATGAAACAAAACTGATTCGTCTTGCTGAATTTTATCCTCGTGACTTTTCAGATGTGGAACTTGGTGCACTTGAATTTCAACTTAATAATTTTATTTCGGATATGAAGTCTGAAAATGTGTTCTTGAGACTTAAAGGGATTGGTGATCTTGCAAAAAAACTGGTAGAATTTAAAAAGGATCAAGTCTATCCTTTGATTTATAGGCTTTTGACGTTGGCTTTGATTTTGACAATCGCTACAACTAGTGTTGAAATGTGTTTTCGTCGATGAATATTGTGAAAAATCGTTTACGTAACCGAATGGGAGACGAATGGATGAATGATTGTTTAGTAACATATATTGAAAATGAGCTTTTATGCCATATCGATAAGGAAACACTTTTACAACGTTATCAAAAGATGTCTAATCGACGCGAGCAGTTATAATTTGGTAAGTTTACTAATATTAAAACTTCTTTCCATTTTTTTATAATTATTGGATAATGAATATGAATATTTTTATTTAACAACAAGTAATAGCGGGCGCAAATTTACATCATATGATGTAATACATAGCTGGTTACTATATTTTTTAGTTAAAATAAAAGTGTCGTAAATATTAAGTATGCGTTTGTTTATGATTGGAATTTTTTTGAAACAAATAGGCAAGTATTATATCAAGATGAATATGGCTTGTTTTACGTCGTGCGTAGAAAAATAATTTGAGTATTTTTTTTTAATAATTTTGTTAGATATATAAAAAAATTATTAGATGTGATTTTTTTTCTTAACAATAATAGTCTTCCCTTACTCGAAATCCTGGATCCGCCCTTGATTGTATTTTCCAATTACTCTTTTTGTCCACTTATGTTTGTCCAAATTTTAAAAAAAGAATGTTGTTAGCCTCACCTTGTTTTATTCCCGTTTTAATATTCGACAAATCATCATTTAAACTAAAATTCATTTTGATATCACTTTAAATGCTTTCCAAAACCCCTCACTAGATTAGTTGTGTTCTTACCCTTAGACTTTAGCTTAAAATTCAAAAGAGCAGCTCCGCGGTACACCGCAGAACCACGGACCAGAAGCACGGTGCATTGGATAGCCCGTCAGTAAGCTCTTTAATCTGCACGGTACACCGGACCTAAGCGCGGTACACCGGATCAAGGCACGGACCAGAGGCGCGGTGCACAGGATAGCCCGTCAGTATGCATCAAGAATCTGCGCGGTGCACCGGACCATTCCCGCGGTACACCGCAAGAAAGGGTTTCCTGCAACATTACAAGAGGACAAAGCTTATATCCGTTAGAGTTAAAATAGATCCGTTAGAAAGAAGCCTTGTGACCGTTGGACCATTTTTTCAGCTATAAAATGGAGCTCATTCAAGACACAACTCAAGCCTTCCATCTACCAATCTTAAGAGCAATTAATTCTATCATTCAAGGAGGTTTCAAAGGAGCATTCAAGTCATATTTATTGTGAAGCTAATTAGTTCTTATCTACTCATTTAGGAGTTTAGTTACAAAGCTTTTATAAGCACCCCTAAACACTTTTCCCTTTCCTCTTAGTTCTTGTAATAGATTAAGAGAGTAGTGTGAGCATAGGTTTATGCTTGGTTCCTTGTGTTGGTGATAACACAAGTGTATTTCCTTCAAAGGGTTTTTGAAGTGGTTGTAAGGGTTTGTATCTCACCCGGTTAAGAGTTACGAAGATTAGTTGAGAATCTTGCAAATCCTAAGGAGGCTTCCTTAGGTAGTGGATGTAGGGAAACCGAACCACTATACATCGTTGTGTATCGTATTCTATCTCTACACTCTTTATATTTCCGCACTCTATATGCTTGTTAAAATGCCTACTTGAATAGTTTGATAATATTGTCAATTAGGATTATCTAGTTTTATACTATTTAGTTTGCTAATACAATAGGATTCAAATTAGCTTTTAATTTTATTTACTTGAAATAAAATTAGCCGATTAATTTCTATTGTCCTATTCAACCCCCCTTCTAGGACGCATATAGTATATCAATTGGTATCAGAGCCTAGCTCTATTGTACTTAATCGTTTCTAGAGTTAATACGATATGGATTCTAATCAACCGGAAGGTTCATGTTCTACTAGACCTCCGCTTTTTGTAGGAAAATACTACTTTGGGTGGAAAAAGAAAATGGAGATTCACGTCAAAGGAATCGATTACTTTTTGTGGCTTGCTATCAAGAAGGGTCCTTATATTCCTTATGTTACGGGTAGTACTACGGAGGTGAAAAATGAAGATGATTACAATGATCAAGACATAGCGAAACTCACCAAAAACAACAAAGCTATGAATATCCTCATTAATGGATTAAGTGTCACGGAATACGCTAGAGTTAGTGAATGCAATTCCGCTCATGAAATGTGGCAACTCTTGGAGCTATCATATCAAGGAACGGAAGATATTAAAGAAACTAAGATTGGTCTCTTTATCACAAAGTATGAGCTATTTCGTATGGAGCCCGATGAAGCCTTAAATGCCACGCATCAAAGATTTTCTAACATTGTCAACACCTTGAAAACTCTTGGTCAAGAGTACACCAACAAAGAACAATGCCGAAAAATCTTATTTGCTCTTCCAAGGAAATACAAATCAAAAATCAACTCTATAAGAGATACTAAAGATCTTTCAAAAATGACGGTTCATGAACTCATTTGCAACCTCATGACGGAAGAGCTTGTGCTTGAAGAAGAAAAGATAAGAGATGATGAGGAGAAAAAGATTAAGAAATCTATTGCTTTCCATGCCATGAGTTCCAAGTTGAAAGAACGAAAAGAAAGGAAGGAAAGTGAAGAAGATAACTCACATGAAGAAGAAACTAGTGAAAATGAAGGAGTGGCTATGTTAGCAAGAGATATGAAAAAATTCATGAGATACAAACGCTTTGCTAAGAAAGGAAGTTCTTCCTCACCATACAAGAAGAATGATAGAGCTATCAAACAAGATGAACCCACTTGCTATCATTGCAAGAAAGTTGGTCACATCAAAACCTATTGTACTCTTCTTCAAAAGGAGAAACCTAAGAGAGCAATGCATGCTAATATCACTTGGGATACTCAAAATTCGGATGAAGAAGAAAGTGAAAACGAAAACGTCAATCTTGTTGCTTTTATGGGAGTACTTGAAAATGATGAAGATGCTTCTTCGGATGATGATACCGGCTCAACTCACTTTGCCTTTATGGCAAATCATGAAGAGGTAACTCCTAAATCTAAACTCTCTTTAACTAATGATGATGCTAGTGAACAAGAGGCATTTGACTCTCTTTACAATGATTTTTTAAATTCTATTGAAACAAACAAGGTTTTAACAAAAGATTTAGAATTTGAGAAAAATAGAACTAAAGAGGTTTTGAAAGCTTTGGAAGATTTTCAAAATCTTTGTGATGAATGTATAGATGATAATGAAAAACTTCATCTTATTGAGAAAAATCTTTTGGAAGAAAAAGCTTTGTTAGAGAAAAAGATTGTTGATCAAAATGCCATTATTTTAAAATTCACTAGTGGGCAAGAAAACTTGGATTTAATTTTAGGTTCTCAAAGAATGGCTTGTGAAAAAAGTGGTGTTGGATATGATCCATTTACTCACCAAAAACCTTTGAAAAATGTTTTTGTAAAATCAAAAATTTCAAATGAAATTCCATCTTCTTCAAAATCTTCTATCACTTGCACCTATTGTGAAAAACTTGGTCATGATGCATCTCATTGTTACTATCGTAAATTATTGGATTTGGGATCTCTTGTGCCAATTTGGAAAAGGCCTATATGGGTCTTAAAAAGAAAATCCACTAACCCTCATGGACCCAAACCTAATTGGGTACCTAAAGCTTAAATTATTTTTGATTGTAGGGATTGAGCATCAAGAAGCAAAATATATGGCTCCTTGATAGTGGATGCTCAAGACACATGACCGGGAATCCATCATTATTTACTCGTTTATATAAAACAAAAGGTGATAGAGTTACTTTTGCCGACAACACTAAGAAACGCGTTTTGGGTAAAGGTAACATTGGTAACATGAATTCTTTACTCATCTCTAATGTGTTACTTGTTGAGGGTCTTTCTTTTAACTTGCTTAGTATTAGTCAACTTTGTGATGTTGGTTTTAGTGTTAAATTTGAAGCATCTAGATGTGTTGTTTTTAAAAATGATGAGTTAGATACTATGTTTATTGCAAAAAGATCGGATAATGTTTTTGTTGTTGATCTTGAAAGTCTTATGTCTAAACATATTAAATGCTTATCCGTGGTAAATGATAGTTGGCTTTGGCATAGACGTTTAGGGCATGCTAGCATGGATTTGATTTCAAAATTATCTAGAAAAAATCTTGTTGTTGGTTTGTGGTGGTCCTTTGTGTGTTCTAAATAAATGCAAATAATAATCGAACCACAACCGCAAGTGTACGGTTGTCCCAAGTAGTATTTCTGATAAATCAGATTCGTTCCAAGGACGGAATGGTTGATCACAATGTCTAGCAAATAGTGATTGATGCACTTAATAAAATAAAAGACAATAATATGTTTGTTTGATTTTTGTTATTAAAGCTAAAGAATGAAAGACAAATATTAAAATGCAAATAAAAGCTAAGACGCAAGTAAATTGATGTAAAACGCGATATGAGAAGTAGCACTTGAGAACGCAAGGATCCTCCCTATCCTATTTCTTAACTTATGTTGTTTAAGGGCTAAATTAGTCAATTACAATGGTCGGGATTCTAATATCCTTATACCCCCGTCAGGGTGGACTATAAGGCGATCCTAAAGTGTCACTAGTCCCGTCAGGGTAAATATGATCCACCGTTGGATGATTAAGTGTTATTACCTCATTGGCCCTAGGATTAGCTAAGCTCGTCAGAATCATTAACTTCTATCCTAGATTGAATAAATAGTTCCGTATTTAAACCCCCCGTCAGGATGATCCAATTGCCACTTATTGGAATAGCCTAAATACTATTACCTGTTCCTAGTTCATGACGCTAAAAACAGTAAACATTCATAATTTATCGAAAAGAGTAAAAGCCCTAATTTAGTTTAATTCATTAAAACCCAAATTCAACATTCGTTAATTAATAAGAATTGGGATTCACCCATTGTTTGTTCTCAAGCACTAATGAAAACTTAGCTCATATTAAAATGCAATACGAAATTAAAATTAAAGGAATTCATATTGTTTACAGAATTAAAAAGATAAAAGAACCTAATTTCCGGAATCGGAATGACTACGAACGGAGATATAGACCCTCTCCAGCTCTTGTAGCTTCTTCTCCTTCCTTCAGTTGCTTCTCTCTGGTGTTTTTAATCTTGCAGAATGTGAATTGTGTGTAAAATAGAAGTCAAGGGCTGATTTTATAGGTGGAAATTCGGACTTGGACCTAGGCTTTTAATTAAATGAAATATAAAAGGCCCAAGTCCACTAACTTAGCCCAAAATCCCGTAACTGCTGATATACCTTCACTAAAACAGCTTTTCCCGATGCGTTACAACTCCGATTGACCTCATTCCAGTTGCTAAAGTTCCGTAATTCGATAAGGAATGATTTCTCTTCAAAGGTCAACAGCTAGATCATCGCTTAAGCACCTCGAAATCAGCAATCTATGGCCTGGAAAATGGATTTTCAGCTCTAAAAATAATATCTTCGGGATTTCTTTTCAAGTCTTGACTCTATCTTTTGATCTTTGACTTTCTCCTTGGATTCCTCTTCTAGCTAACATCTTAAACCTGTAAAATATTCACTAAAAATACCAATATTACGCGCAAAAGCTTAATAAATCAAAAATGCTAGAATTAAAAGAGGAAAATCATATTATTGCATATTTAGTCCAAAAGTCTATCGAAATGATTAAATAAACACCAAAAATGATGTCTCCTAAGGGTCGAAAATAAGAACATTTAAGGAGACATCAAGACCCCCAACTCAAACCTTTGTCGTCCCGACAAAGCAAAACAAAACAAAACAAGGGGTGGAAGTAAACGCAAGAACAAATAGAAGCTTAGCAAATAAACCTAAAGCAATTCTTAAGATAAATCTCATATAGCAAAACTTTAAGAACTAACATATACATACACTAATCATGCAAAATCAAACATAAATAATCTCAATCGTAAAATTAAAGTTGCAATGCTTGAAGGTTACACTTGTACTCATATCTGTATGATGGCTATAGGGTGGTCATTAATCATAAATCGCTTTGAATGTTCCACCTAAATATTCCCTATCAACAGAAGTATAAATTCACTATGTATTTAAGAATCAAGAGGTCTTTATGGTTTTAATATTGGCTTAAGGACGGTATTGATATATATTTGGTAAATTTGAAGTGAGCTTTTGGCTCTCTCCTCACTTACCATCCACATGTCCTCGAGCTTGAGTTACGCTCAAAAATGTTCTCACTCACCCATTTGACGCGCTAAAGTTGCGTCCCCAATGTCAACCCAAATAAATCTAAGATGATTTCCAAAAATATTCCACTTTGCCGGTTTATTTTATTCTTTCTTTTCATTTTTTTTTTTTTTTTTTTTTCATTTCTTTTCTTCTTCTTTTTTTTGTACAAGATACCCATGACTATCATTTTGATGTGAAAAGTCATGTCTCTTATAATCATTTTTTTTTTTTTTTTTTTTCTTTTTCTTTTCTAATCCCGGCAAAGGGTTACAAATAATAATATCATCTACATTTTTGTGCCTCAATACAAACACATATAATCCCTTCCCAATGTAAATTCCCAAAATGTGGACCCTCCACCCCAAACTCAAGCTCGAGACAAGTCTCAGGGTTGTGATTCAAGTGCGGGTCATTTGGTCATGCCTAATAATCTAAAGGATAATGGGCTTATATCGTGGCTACAAAAGAAAAGGCTTAAGGCTCAAAATTGGGCTAAGACGGATAAAATTATAATAAGGGATAGCAAGCTAAAAGGTTTCGAATGGCTTAACAAAGAACTGCCCCTATCATTTTCCTAAGTACATAGCTTGTCTTTAGTTCATATCTAGGTGGGTTCTCTACTAATTAAGATTTCACGTTCTACACACCAAACATATTCCTTAAGTACAAGCTTACTTCATTTGCATTGTTCATTAATTTTTCCTATCAATTACCTATGTTCGCATGCAATTGTAAGTGCGTTCTATATCAATCCCTAAAGTCCACTATTTACTATCATAGATTCATCAAAAGTATGCTTAAAGGGACATTTAAAATCTTCTATAGTCAAACGCAACTCCGAAAATTATTTTTATTGAAAGCAAATAAAACATATAACACATAAAAATTGGGATGAGGCAACGAACCCCACCCCAAACTCAAAAATGAGTCGTGTCCCCACGACTCGAAAAGACTCAACACAATAAAAATAAACTAAACTAACTAAAACGCGAAAGGGATAGAAAACGTATCTTAACCAGCACGAGGCTGGTTATCGGTGTTGCGTCCACGAACTTTCTCCTGTGTAAGAATACCATAGGTGGCGTGTTGAATTGTGCTCACCCCCATTAACATGTTTCGGAGAAGTTCTAACTCTTTTGTAACGTTTCCTAAAGACGCAATCATCTTCACTTGGTTCTCTTCTAACACCTTCACTTTAGCTTCCAACTCATCAGTTGTATGCATCTTCTTCTTTGGAGGAGCTCTAGCATTCCTTGTTGCTTTAACCACTTCATCATGAATATTCTTGATCAAAGTTAAACCCATGCTCTCACACACTACAACACGATCAATCTCTGCGTCTTTACGCGGAACCTTTGCGTCTAAACACAAAGTAGTGACGGTACAAGGAAATTTGAGATTTTGTTGTGAAGTAGGAATTTTAGCAAATTCCATGATGGTATCATATATCACACGAGCAACATCCATGGGTTTCTCCTCAATAATACATTTAATGAACAAAAGATGCTCCTTCTTCACTTCCGATATGTGTTTAACTCCGAAGAAGGTAGGGATTATGAAACGTGACCAAATCTTAGCACATGGTAGCAAGTTACTACTATACATCTGTCCAGGATATCTCTCTCCTTCGGGAATTGGGCGGGCCCCATCAATAGTCACTTTCCCCCAAAGGGATTCATAGTCAAACGAAGGCTTTTTAAGAGATTCTTGAAACGGACATATTCCGGAAAACTCGGGTAGTTTTAATGATTTACGAATAAGCTCAACGGAGAAAGGAACTACCTTTTTGCGAATAATAACAGCCTCCTTTGAGAAGGCGATTCCTTCATAAAAATCTCGCACCAAGGTAGGAATATACTCAAGCTTCCTTTCTCTCAATTCCTTCCAACCCAATTTATCACAAGTAACACCATAATCTTTATAAGCACTAGTCATAATACCTTTAGGAAGATTCATCTCCTCACCAAACTTCAAAAATTCAATTCGATCACGAACCTGAGTTTCCCAAGGAACGAAGACTCTCTTAGGCTTGTGAGCCCAAGCTTTCCTACGCGGAGCTTTCGGTTGTTGCGCTGGTTCTTCGGGAATTACTAGTTCAGTTTCTTTAACCTCTTCTTCAACTTCTTCCTCACTTTCTTCATCACTCTCATCAATTAACCTGCTCTTTTTCGGATTAGCCTTACTTGGATTTTCTTTTCGTTTCGGAGCAATTGGGTTTTGGACAGTCTTTTTGGATCGTGAATCCGGAATCTCAATTGCTTGGTCTGGGCTAGCTCCAACAGTGTTCCTGTTTCTTGGTATGTTTCTTCGATAGTTACACATGGAATCGGTTCTGTTAGTCATCTCTTTGCACCCCAAACTCAAAACTTCAAATAGAGAAAAAGCTAGAGAAAAGCTTTGAAATTTGATGTTTTGAGGCTTAAAACTTGAAGAACTAGGTGTTATATGAGATGGGTTAAGGTTATTTGAGAGAGATTTTGAAAGAATTTGGATTAATTTCAAGGTTGGGAAGAGGAAATTTTTGGAGAAAAGGTGAAATTTGATGATGTTTTGAAGAAGCTATGAGTTGATTTTGTGTTTTTGTGATGGTAGAAGGCTTGATTTGATGATTTTATAGCTGTTTGTTGATGATTTTCGGAGTAGGTGGAGGCAAGAATTCGGATTATAAGGTTTGGCTTGGAAAAGAGGCAAAAAACTAGGTTTAATGAAGTTAAAACCGCCTCTCGTAACAGCTGGCCGGTATGCCTTCGGATTCGCCGGTATACCGGCCGATCCGCCGGTATGCCGGCCGAGAGGGCGGCGAAATTTTTTTTTTTTTTTTTTTTTTTTTTTTTTTACCTCAAAACGCAAGTGCATTGCGTCGTCGCTGACGCAATGGTCAGGGAATTTGAAATCCTTGACCGGCTAGCCGGCGGATTCGCCGGTATGCCTGTGAAATCTCGATGGCGCATTTGATGACGCAGCAACCTTGCGTCATCGCTGACGCAAGGACCAGAACATTCTTCCTCGTTGGCCGGCTAGCCGGCGGATTCGCCGGCATGCCGGTGCTTTCTCGCTGGCGCGAATGAAGACGCAGCATTGCTGCGTTGTCGCTGACGCAGTGGTCAGGGAGTTGGGGTCTACCTGCTCGTTTGGCCGGTATGCCGGCTAGCTCGCCGGCTAGCCGGTCAAACCTGCTGTGGACTTCAATTTTTCTCCGTTTTTCCATCGTTTGACCCCAAACTCATGACCATTATACCCCTGAAATCATCAACAACAAACACCCTTCCTCATTTCTTAAAAATAAAACTAAAATAAACGAAAACTTTAACTAATATACACTACGGAAATTGAAATACTTTACTAATATACAAGGAATTGGCTTTTGTTTAACGTCGTTAAGCTCGACGGGTTACCTCGTGCTTCTAAGGAGCTTCGAGGAGGTACATGACCTCTCCGGGATGTGGGTCTTTTGCACGATCGGTGTCCTCTCCTCCATGATAAATTTTTAAACGATGACCGTTCACCATGAATGTACGGTTCTCAAGTGGATGTTCTATCTCTATAGCTCCATGAGGTGTAACCTTGGTTACAATGTAAGGACCCGACCACTTCGATCTTAATTTCCCCGGATAATTACTGAACTTCGAATTATATTTCAACACTCTTTGTCCCACTACAAAGTTCTTTTCTCGAATTCGATTATCATGCCATCTTTTAGTATTTTCTTTATAAAGCTTAGCATTCTCATAAGCATGTAATCTAAATTCATCAAGCTCATTAAGTTTCATCATTCGATTCTCACCCGCTAGTGTAGGATCTAAATTTAACTTTGCAATAGCCCAATAGGCACCCATTTCTAACTCAAGAGGTAAGTGACAAGCCTTACCATATACCATCCGATACGGGGAAGCACCTACTGGGGTTTTGAAAGCAGTTCGATATGCCCAAAGTGCATCATCTAATTTCATAGACCAATCTTTTCTTGTAGGACCAACGGTTTTCTCTAAAATAGATTTTACCTCACGATTTGATACTTCGGCTTGACCATTGGCTTGTGGATGATAGGCTGTAGACACACGATGTCTGACTCCATATTTCTCTAGAACAGTCTTCAGATACTTATTAACGAAATGAGTACCCCCATCGCTAATAATCACCCTTGGAGTTCCATGTCTAGTGAAAATATGTGATTTTAAGAACTTAATCACCACTCTAGAATCGTTGGTAGGTAAAGCCACCGCTTCTACCCACTTAGACACGTAATCAACAGCTAATAAGATGTAGAGGTTGCCATTTGAAGGAACGAATGGACCCATAAAATCTATACCCCAAACATCAAATATTTCAACTTCTAATACATTATTACGTGGCATCTCATCCCTCTTGGATATGTTTCCGGTAAATTGGCATCTATTACATCTTTTAGTATATTCATGACAATCTTTTATAATAGAGGGCCAATAGAAACCAGATTGTAATACCTTAGCAGCAGTTCGATCTCCTTTGAAATGTCCACCGTAAGGTGAATCATGACACCCAGCTATAATCGCCTCAATTTCTTCCTTGGCTACACATCTTCTTACCATCTGATCAGCACACACTTTATAGAGGAACGGATCCTCCCAAAAGAATTGTCTTGCACGGTGAGCTAATCTTTTTCTTTCTTGATAAGTTGACCCTTCAGGAAAGGAACCACTTACCACTAAGTTTGCAATGTCTGCATACCAAGGGGCTTCATAATCGCGAACTTCGAATAACTTCTCATCAGGAAATTCCTCTCTAACTGCTTCAGTACCACTATTCAACTCTGAACCTTCTAACCTCGATAGATGATCTGCAACCTGATTCTCGCACCCTTTTCTATCCTTGATCTCTAAATCGAACTCTTGAAGCAATAACACCCATCTGATTAACCTTGGTTTAGCATCCTTCTTCTCCATAAGATATCGAATCGCTGAATGATCTGTATAGACAATAACTTTCGCTCCAAGAAGATAAGAGCGAAATTTATCGAATGAGTACACAACCGCTAGCAACTCCTTTTCTGTAACTGTATAGTTAATCTGAGCACCATTAAAAGTTTTACTAGCATAATAAATCGAATGAAAAACTTTCTCTTTTCTTTGTCCTAATACAGCTCCCATACATAAATCACTCGCATCACACATAACCTCAAACGGTAAATTCCAATCTGGAGGCACTACTATAGGAGCAGAAATAAGCTTTTCTTTAATTGCTTTGAAAGCCGCTAAACAAGCTTCATCAAAAAGGAATTTGGAATCCTTTTCAAGTAAGTTGCATAACGGTTTCGCAATCTTAGAAAAATCTTTGATAAATCGCCTATAAAAGCCAGCATGGCCTAGAAAACTTCTTACCCCTTTAACAGAAACAGGAGGGGGAAGAGTTTTAATTACCTCAATCTTCGCTCTATCGACTTCCAATCCAACACTCGAAATTTTGTGACCCAGAACAATACCTTCGCGAACCATGAAATGACATTTCTCCCAGTTTAAGACCAAATCTGTTTCCTTGCATCTGATTAACACTTTCTCCAAATTGTCTAAGCACTTATCAAAATCATCACCAAATACAGAGAAATCATCCATAAACACTTCAAGAAAGTTATCGATCATATCCCAGAAGATGGCCATCATGCATCTTTGAAAGGTAGCAGGAGCATTACACAACCCAAATGGCATTCTACGGTATGCAAAAGTACCAAAGGGGCATGTAAATGTTGTTTTATGTTGATCTTCTGGAGCCACGTAAATTTGATTATACCCAGAATAACCATCCAAGAAGCAATAGTACTCTCTTCCGGCTAATTTGTCTAACATCTGATCTATGAAGGGCAAAGGGAAATGATCTTTTCTGGTGGCCTTGTTCAGCTTCCTATAATCCATGCAAACTCTCCATCCAACTACCGTTCTTGAAGGAATCGCTTCATTTTTATCATTAAGAACTGTTGTCATTCCTCCCTTCTTCGGTACACACTGAACCGGACTCACCCATTCACTACTCGAAATGGGGTAAATAATCCCCGCATCTAAAAGCTTGATCACCTCTTTCTTTACCACATCCTTCATAGCGGGCATTAATCTTCTTTGACCTTCAACTGAGCGTGCGTTAACATCTTCAAGTATGATTTTATGTTGACAATAGGATGGACTAATGCCTTTGATGTCAGCAATTGTCCAACCTATTGCTTCTTTGTTGGCTCTTAACACACGCAACAGTTTATCTTCTTGAGGACCTGTTAAATTAGCTGAAACAATAACAGGTAGAGTTTCATTAGTACCTAAATACGCATACCTCAAGTGTGCTGGCAATGGTTTTTCTTCCAATTCCGGAGGAGATTCAATTGAAGGCTTCTTTTTAGGTACAATCTCCCCCGGTTCTCTCACAGGTTCATAGGCAGGACGCCTATACCTCGGATTTTCAGAATTTAGAGCTGCTATTGTTTCAGTGAGCTCCTCCATCATCTCAGGTGAATCTAATGTTAAAGCAGCCTGCAAGATATCATCAAAATTTAAACAATTAAATACCTCTTGCGATGCTTGCTCTACTATATCCATTCTGAAGCAATCTTCCTGAGAATCTGGGAATTTCATAGCTCGAAATACATTGAATTTCACTTCTTCATCTTGTATCCTCATTGTTAATTCTCCATTTTCTACATCGATCAATGTTCTCCCTGTAGCTAGGAATGGTCTACCCAAAATAATGGGGACATTTCTATCTGCATTGTATTCAAGGATTACAAAATCAACAGGAAATATAAGTGTACCTGCCTTAACAAGGACATCCTCAATGCGGCCTTCAGGATGCGCAAGAGACCTGTCCGCCATTTGCAAGACCATAGAAGTGGGTTTTGCGTTTCCAATTTTTAGCTTATCAAATATCGACTTGGGCATCAAATTGATGCTAGCTCCCAAGTCACATAGCGCCTTTCCTTTCCATTCTTCCCCAATTGATATGGGAATCGTGAAACTCCCCGGATCAACCAACTTCGGAGGTAATTTACTTTGACAAATCGCGCTACACTCTTCTGGAAGACCAATCATCTCGTTATCACAATAGGGCCTTTTGTTAGTGAGGGCCCTCTTCAAAAACTTAGTGTATTTCGGAATATCTCGAATCGCCTCAAGTAACGGGATATTAATACTTAGACCCTTCACTCTATTAAAGAATTTCTGAAAATCACCCAAATCACCCTTTTTCTGAACTCGCGATGGAAACGGTGGTGGAGGGCGATTTATCACCATATCATCTTTCTTTTTCGGAACTTCTCTTGGTCTCACTATTTCTTCAACCTCACTCTCTTTCTCTTTCTCTTTCTCTTTCTCCACCACTTCCTTTTCTTTTCTTGGTACTTCTTTCTCTTTCATAATGGGAAAAGGAGGGGGAGGAAGGTTCTTACCACTTCTCAATGTAACAGCATTACAATCTTCGCGTTGCTTCGGATTCTCCGTATCGCTAGGAAGTTGCCCTTGTGGACGCTGATTCAGCTGTTTATTAATTTGGCTTAGCTGATTCTGGAAAATCTTCATATTCGCTTCAGCTGCGTTCTGACGTTCTAAGGCTTGTGTTTGAAGAGCAATCAAATTTTCAACGGTTTTCTGAAGGGTAACTACTCCTTCTTGTGGATGGGCAGGTAAGGCTTTTTGGTTTAAAGTCTCATCGTATGTATTCTGAGGAGTATTCTGAGGAGCTTGCCTTTGTACATAATTTCCCTGATTCTGTCCTCCTTGATAATTGTTGTGTGGTCTTGGATTATAGTTATTACCTTGGGGACGCGGCTGATACGCATAGGTAGGATTGGCTGCCCCATTAGGATTTGAGTATTGAAACCCAGGATGGTTTCTGTTAGGCTGATATCCATTACCACTTGAATTGAAGTTACCTCTATTGGACATGAACATCACGGATTCTTGGTTATTTGGACAACTTTCCTCATCATGATCATCTACCTGACAAATCGAACACATATAAACCTCTTGTGCAGCATGCACAGCTACCTTCTTACCCGAAAATCCTTCTTTCACAGCTAAAGTAAGCTGTTTTAATTGTTGCTCAATAGTACTTTGAATCTTGTTCTCAAACGTAGCAAATTTCTCTTCCATATCAACATTATTCACTCCCTTAACCGGTGTTCTTACTGAATTCCACCCAACTTCATTCTTGACTGTTCTCTCTAAGATAATTTTAGCATGAGCGGGTTGAACTTGAAGAAAACCTGCACCACATAGCGTATCCAACTTCTCTCTTGACTTCCCATCAAGGCCTCTATAAAAGATCTTAAGCTGTTGTTGTTCTGAATACCCATGATTGGGAACTTTTCGTAAACACATCTGAAATCTTGTCCAACTCTTACCCAAAGTTTCTTCATATTCTTGACGGAAATGCGTCAATTCTAGTTCAGCATCTAACCTCATGTTACTTGGGTAATACCTGTCAAAGAACGCAATTTCTAATTGGTCCCAATTGGTGATCTTCGTAGGATCTTGCGTATCGTGCCATTCACTTGCTCCCTCAGTAACAAAGAACTTAAAAGCAGCAAAATACATCTGTTCTCTCGAGACCCCTTGTGTGATATAAGAATCACATATCTGTTTGAATTTCTGTACTGCCCTGAGAGGATCTTCTGCTGGTCTACCACGAAAATTACCAAAATTCTGGAACTGAGCTAACATACCCGAATCTGGACGAAAACGTGGAACATTAATATCTGGAGCACCTACTCCTATAGCTGGAGCACGGAATGGAACTTCTGGAGGACCATTAGTAAACCACGGATCATGATTCATCACTATCTGGACTGGAGCATTGGGATTTAGTGGTTGAACTGGAGGAATAACGCCCGGAGCTAAAGGTTGGCCATTCGCATCTAGCTGGCCTTGTCCATTATTCTGTTGATTATTTTGAAGATTGATGTCTGCCATTCTGTTACTTAATTCTTCTACTTCTAAAGCTTCTCGTTCTCTTCTTCTCTTGTTCGCAAGTCTGATCAACGATTCCGGATTACTAAGGATCGGAGGTGTTGGCTCTAGATCCTTGAATAGCCTTCTTCGCATACACCAAACCTAAAAACCTGAAAAGAAACTAAACAAAAAGCGTAAAACTGATAAAATAAAAATGCACTTATCACTAAAGGATAAACACCGTGGTCACACGCTACCGTCCCCGGCAGCGGCGCCAAAAACTTGGTGGTCCTTTGTGTGTTCTAAATAAATGCAAATAATAATCGAACCACAACCGCAAGTGTACGGTTGTCCCAAGTAGTATTTCTGATAAATCAGATTCGTTCCAAGGACGGAATGGTTGATCACAATGTCTAGCAAATAGTGATTGATGCACTTAATAAAATAAAAGACAATAATATGTTTGTTTGATTTTTGTTATTAAAGCTAAAGAATGAAAGACAAATATTAAAATGCAAATAAAAGCTAAGACGCAAGTAAATTGATGTAAAACGCGATATGAGAAGTAGCACTTGAGAACGCAAGGATCCTCCCTATCCTATTTCTTAACTTATGTTGTTTAAGGGCTAAATTAGTCAATTACAATGGTCGGGATTCTAATATCCTTATACCCCCGTCAGGGTGGACTATAAGGCGATCCTAAAGTGTCACTAGTCCCGTCAGGGTAAATATGATCCACCGTTGGATGATTAAGTGTTATTACCTCATTGGCCCTAGGATTAGCTAAGCTCGTCAGAATCATTAACTTCTATCCTAGATTGAATAAATAGTTCCGTATTTAAACCCCCCGTCAGGATGATCCAATTGCCACTTATTGGAATAGCCTAAATACTATTACCTGTTCCTAGTTCATGACGCTAAAAACAGTAAACATTCATAATTTATCGAAAAGAGTAAAAGCCCTAATTTAGTTTAATTCATTAAAACCCAAATTCAACATTCGTTAATTAATAAGAATTGGGATTCACCCATTGTTTGTTCTCAAGCACTAATGAAAACTTAGCTCATATTAAAATGCAATACGAAATTAAAATTAAAGGAATTCATATTGTTTACAGAATTAAAAAGATAAAAGAACCTAATTTCCGGAATCGGAATGACTACGAACGGAGATATAGACCCTCTCCAGCTCTTGTAGCTTCTTCTCCTTCCTTCAGTTGCTTCTCTCTGGTGTTTTTAATCTTGCAGAATGTGAATTGTGTGTAAAATAGAAGTCAAGGGCTGATTTTATAGGTGGAAATTCGGACTTGGACCTAGGCTTTTAATTAAATGAAATATAAAAGGCCCAAGTCCACTAACTTAGCCCAAAATCCCGTAACTGCTGATATACCTTCACTAAAACAGCTTTTCCCGATGCGTTACAACTCCGATTGACCTCATTCCAGTTGCTAAAGTTCCGTAATTCGATAAGGAATGATTTCTCTTCAAAGGTCAACAGCTAGATCATCGCTTAAGCACCTCGAAATCAGCAATCTATGGCCTGGAAAATGGATTTTCAGCTCTAAAAATAATATCTTCGGGATTTCTTTTCAAGTCTTGACTCTATCTTTTGATCTTTGACTTTCTCCTTGGATTCCTCTTCTAGCTAACATCTTAAACCTGTAAAATATTCACTAAAAATACCAATATTACGCGCAAAAGCTTAATAAATCAAAAATGCTAGAATTAAAAGAGGAAAATCATATTATTGCATATTTAGTCCAAAAGTCTATCGAAATGATTAAATAAACACCAAAAATGATGTCTCCTAAGGGTCGAAAATAAGAACATTTAAGGAGACATCAGTTTGCCTATTCATAAATTTGATAAAGATAAATTATGTGATGCATGTCAACTTGGTAAACAACATCGTTCATCTTTAAAATCCATAAATAAGGTCATCACCGTTAGGCCACTTCAATTATTGCATATGGATCTTTTTGGTCCCGTTGATGTTACTAGTCTAGGGGGTTCTAGATATGTCTTTGTTGTTGTTGATGATTTCACTAGATATACATGGGTGATGTTCCTTGCTTTAAAAAGTGATGCCTTCAATGAATTTGCAAAACTTTGTAGAAAGGTGCAAAATGAGAAAGGCTACTCTATTACATGCATTCGTAGTGATAATGGTAGTGAATATGTGAATTCTCCTTTTGTGCATTTTTGTGATGAATTTGGGATTGAGCATAATTTTTCGGCCCCTAGAACTCCCCAACAAAATGGGGTAGTGGAAAGGAAAAACCGAACTCTACAAGAAATGGCTAGAACAATGCTAAAAGAACATAGCTTGCCTACATACTTTTGGGGTGAAGCCGTTCATACGGCTTGTTATGTGTTAAATAGAGTTCTTATTAGACCCATTATTAAGAAAACCCCTTATCAGCTTTGGAATGGTAGACCACCAACTATTGCTTATTTTCGTGTTTTTGGGTGCAAATGTTTTATCCTAAACACTAGGGACTATTTGGGAAAATTTGATGCTAAATCGGATGAAGGCATTTTTCTTGGGTATTCCACTAAAGGAAAGGCCTATCTCATTTTCAACAAACGTACTCGTACTATTGAGGAATCTATGCATGTTGACTTTGATGAGACTAATCCGTTTTGTATCAAGAAAGTGGTAGATGTTGATGAAGATACTCCATTAGATCAACCCTTAGAATCTCCTACTCAAGAATTAAAATCTCATGAAGAACCTCTTAAGGAAAATGATCAAGTATTAAATGAAGCTAGTACGGATTTACCAAAGTGTTGGAAACATATCAAAGATCACCCAAGTGAATTAATTCTAGGTGATCCAAAAGAAGGTGTTACCACTCGCTCTCGTATTATTGCTCTATGTGCTCATCAAGCGTTCTTATCTCAAATTGAGCCCAAGAATATTAAAGAAGCGTTGTTAGATGATCATTGGATTAACGCTATGCATGAGGAATTAAATCAATTTGAGCGTAGTAAAGTTTGGACATTAATGGAGAAACCAATTGGCCCTACTATCATTGGCACTAAGTGTATATTTCGCAACAAGCTAGATGACACCGGTATAATCACTAGAAATAAAGCAAGGTTAGTTGCTCAAGGATACAATCAAGAAGAAGGTATTGATTTCGATGAAACTTTTGCTCCCGTAGCTAGACTTGAATCTATTCGTATGCTACTTGCTTTTGCTTGTTATATGAATTTTAAACTTTACCAAATGGATGTCAAAAGTGCTTTTTTAAATGGTTTTATAGACGAGGAAGTTTTTGTTAAACAACCTCCAGGTTTTGAGGATCCAAAATTTCCAAATCATGTTTTT
This sequence comes from Nemophila menziesii, assembly GCA_029959085.1. NCBI lineage: Eukaryota > Viridiplantae > Streptophyta > Magnoliopsida > Boraginales > Hydrophyllaceae > Nemophila > Nemophila menziesii. Next base: position 142,088,807 of record JARWIR010000001.1, on the reverse strand, counting down.
AAACTTTCAAAGGCTTTATATGGTTTAAAACAAGCTTCTCGTGCTTGGTATGAACGATTAAGCAAATTTTTATTAGATGATGGTTTTAAAAGAGGAAATATTGACTCCACTTTATTTATAAAAAGGTCTTCAAAAGATATCCTTCTTGTTCAAATTTATGTGGATGATATTATATTTGGTGCTACTAATGAAAATCTTTGTGAGAATTTTTCTAAAAGCATGCATAAGGAATTTGAGATGAGCATGATGGGAGAATTAAATTACTTTCTTGGACTTCAAATCAAGCAAATGAAAGATGGCATCTTTGTCAATCAAGCCAAATATACAAAAGAATTGATCAAAAAGTTTGGACTTGAAGATGCAAAGGAAATTGGAACTCCAATGAGCACATCCACAAAATTAGACAAAGATGAAGATGGTAAGGATGTTGATGAGAAACTATATCGAGGTATGATTGGTAGCTTACTTTATTTAACCGCTTCTAGACCCGATATTATGTTCCCCGTGTGTCTTTGTGCTAGATTTCAATCCTCTCCTAAAGAATCCCACCTTAGTGCCGTTAAGCGTATTTTTAGGTATTTGAAAGGAACCCTTAGTCTAGGACTTTGGTACCCTAGATTTACCTCTTTTGAGCTAATAGGTTATTCGGATGCCGATTATGCCGGTTGTAGACTTGATAGGAAGAGTACTAGTGGTAGTTGCCAATTCTTAGGTCAATCCCTTGTTTCTTGGTCTAGTAGAAAACAAAATAGTGTTGCTTTATCCACGGCCGAAGCCGAATATGTTGCGGCCGGAAATTGTGTGACTCAAATTCTTTGGATGAAACAAACCTTACTAGATTTTGGCCTAGAGTATGATCGTGTTCCCATTCGTTGTGATAACACTAGTGCTATCAATCTTACCAAAAATCCTATTCAACACTCTAGAACGAAACACATCGAAATCCGCCATTATTTTATCCGTGATCACACTCAAAAAGGGGATATTGTACTTGAATTTGTCACTTCGGAAAATCAACTAGCCGATATCTTTACTAAACCATTACCCCAAGATCTTTTTGAGAAAATTCGGTGTGAGATTGGCATGCAAATTCTCTAACCCTCTCTTCTTGCATTTCTTATTTTGTGCTTTTTGTGTATATTCTCTTGTTGCTAATATTTTCTTGATGTGATAGGATCCTTGAAGCTTCTACATTGTTATCCATTTACTTCCTTTGTCCTTGTTTTACTCAAAATGTATTTTTGACCCCTTTATTTTTCAAAAATCGTATCTGGTGTGGCCTAAGGTGTGATAAAAAGATGTATAAAATAAATGCAAATACACACCCTAAACTAACACTGTACTGCAAGTATTACAGGACGTATGCAAGTTTTAATGATAAGAAGATTCGTTCCTCAGGGACTGACGAAAGTTAGAGAGAACTTATGCAAATTATCAAGTGCAGATATTAAAGATAGATAATAATACGCAAGTAGAAAGAAGAGAAAGATAGATATTTATTTGGTTTTTAATAAGAAGACTAAACTACTAAATTAAAGACAGAAAATAAATAACAGAAAAGTAAAGAAGATAGTATGAACGATATAACTTAGGTTTTACTAGTATGCACTAATCCTTCTAATTCTATCCATGAATCTAGTTAATAAGGGAGAATATTAGCATTTGGTATACTTAGTCAGGATTCTAAATTCCACTACCTTAGACCTTGAGAGCGACTAAGGGGGCAACGGCACAACCAAGAAGTGATTTAAAATAGGGTTATCAAACGCCACTAAGGCCCTAAGCAAATACTGCAATCTTGGTGATATGGTGGTTAAAACAAACCTTAATGACTATCTAGTTAGAAGTATGTTTTGTCAGAACTGCTATCGACACTAGACGTTATGTGGTGGTTCAATAGTTAAACACCCTTACAAGGTGACCATCTAACTACTATTAAGGTAATCCTATACTCGTGCACTAGCAAGGAAAACAATCATTAAATCAAAACACATAATCAAATATAAGGGTAAGTAGCTAATATCAGATTAAAACATATAATTCCCAAAGAACTTAGATAGAAGAACTAGAATTCATAGATTATACATATGCAAAACCTAAGCTAAGAGAATTAGTTCATACAAAGAAAAGAAGAAGAAAGAATTACAAAATAAGAGGTTGAAGGAGACATAGTTGTTGCACAGCTCCCTCCAGACTTCTTCTCTTGTGTTGCAGCTTCCTCTTGGCCTTAGGGTCTGGCCAAGGATGATTTAAGAGTGTTAAGAGGCTGTATTTATAGTGTATAGGTTGACCTAATTCGTTTGGTGGAGATAACTTCAAGTAATGGGCTCCTGGCCCAACCCAAATTCGTAAGGAAAACACTGCTGCGTTGTTTTGAGTGTATCTTCTTCATTATTGGTCGGATTTTGCTCTATAAGATACCAAAAGAATCGCAACAGAATTATCTAGGCCCTGTAGAAGGAAATTACCAAATTCGGCCTATTTCTTAGGTAAAAACACCAATCTTTAGACGTGTTCTGCAGAATCCCAGATTTAGGCAGCTTTTCCTTTTCCTAATTGAACTCAGATTCCTTCTATCTCCAATTTCCATGCATATCTTTTTCCATAAGTTGTAGTCTTTGACTTGGACTCTAATTAATCTCCATAATTATCTAAAAAGCTTCACACTAAATAAACAATTAAACCCAATATGCTCTAAAAATAATAATTCTACAAATCAAGACCCAAAATAGGAAAGTGCACTAAACTAAGCTAAAATCAACCTATAAACTAATAAATAAGCCTAAAATGATGTCTCTGAAGTATATTTAACTATCACAAATGAGGAGACATCAAGACCCCCAACTCAAAGTTGTATCGTCCCGATACAATAAAAGTAAAGAACAGTAGGGTAGTCAAGAAGAAGAAGTAGGAGGAGAATAAGAACAGAACATAATGAATGATCCTAGAGCAAAATATCTAAAAAGTCTCATGTAGTAATGTTTAAGAAATAATGCACAAATATGCTTAATATACATGTAATCAACAATCCATAAATTCAAGTCAAGATTAATTTCGCAATGCCAGAAGGAGAGGATGATAACTTAGTTCATGTTAATGGCTATAGGTTGTTCATAGGTCCCAAATACAGCATCCAATGGTCCACTTACCTACTACCTAATAGCTCAATTGTTTCTCCATCTAGTAGTTAGAAATCCTAAGGTCTTTGGTCATAACTTGGCTTAAGGACGGGTGTGGTATATTTGGATAATGAAAAGTGAGCTTTTGGCTCTCTCCTCACTAGCCATCAACGAATCGCCCTAGAGCTTGAGTTGTTCACTCAAAGATGTTCTCACTCAACCCAATTTATTGATGCTTTTTAATGTGCATCCCCAATAATCCCAATTAAAACCTTTGATGATATAAAATCCACTTTGCCGGTCCGAATATATATTCTTTTCATATCTTTTTTTTTCTTTTGTATAGCTATGATTCTCTTTTTGAGGTTCGAGATATCACGCTATTTTTTTTTCATATATATATATTCTTTCTTTTTATGCCCTTGTTGGCAAATTTAGCTCGTAGCTTCTTTTTCATTCACTATTACCCCGGCAAAGGGTTACAATAATAACAATTCCATCATCAATAAAATCACAAAGATAATTCCAAATCCAATGTTCCCAAATGATGAAACCCACCACCCCAAACTCAAGCTCTAAAACGAGTTGTCTCAGGTTTTGCGATTCGAGTGCGGGTCATATAGATGAGTCCTAAAACTAGGGTAAGGATTATAATGTGTTTCAAGAAAAGGCTTTAGAAAGGCTCAGAGGGGCTAAGACGGATAAATAATAATCAAACAAAAGGGTGAGAAGGTATAAAAGGCTTCAAGTGTTTTAATCATGAAAGAACTGCCTTATTCATTTTTCTAACTACCAGATTTTGTTACTTTTTCACTAATAGTTCATAGATAAGCGGGTTTTCAACTAATTTTAAACCTCACATTCTACACACCAAATAACTATTCCTAAGTTTCAACATACTTCTTAGCATTGCTCATTAACTTTTCTATCCTTTATTTCCTGTTTTCATGCATGCATCTAAACAAATTTGTTGCATCTTTCAAAAACATACTACCTACTATCATTACCTTAATAAAATCATGCTCAAATAGGTACATTCAAAGATATTCTATGCCTAATTCAACCCAAAAAATTTTAAATTTTATGAAAAACACAAAAAGGAAGATGAGGACAACGAATCCCCACCCCCAACTCAAAAATGAGCCGTGTCCCCACGACTCGAAAAAGACTCAAGAAAAATAAAATTTAAAATTAGCATACATATTGCACATAAAGAAATGGTAGGGAAGAAAGAAAACATACTCTTCGAGGCTTTTACCTCGCCTAGACGATACTCGGATTAAATCTAATGTATCTTCTTCACCCATCTTCTTACTCGCTTTTCGATCAAGACACGTGATCATAATAGGATATTGCATTATATAACGACATGGGAGAGATCGAAAAATCCGTATCACCTCCTCATAGATCAACTGTGCCACATCTTTTCCTTCTCCTCACACAATACAATTCACAAACAACCCCATCATTCCAAATCTCCATGAATCTTCATGAATTCTCCTTCAACTTCTTCTTCAAATACTTTCTTATAAGAAAAAGGTAGTTCCTTTAATTGTTACTTCGGAGAAGCTATCATGGCCATTGAAGCTTTCTCTTTTTCTTTTGGGTATAAGGTCTTTGATTTGTAGAGGTTGTGTTGTCTTCTTCACTAAAGTTGGAATCTTTTTGCTCATCAACACAGCATGCTAACCTCTCTTCTCTTGACTTGTTTTACCCTTCGAATTAGAACTAGGACTTTTCTCACTTGATTTCTTCTCAATTAGATCCAATACCTAGATTTCTTCATCTCCCATACAGTAGATAATGTCTTAATCATCTTAATTGACCCCCAACTCAAAGCTTTAACCACTCTTGAAATTTGAAACTCTTGATTATTGGTTGTACAAGCTTAATTTGGGTTAGGAAAGGTGATTTGATGATGATTCTCTATGTGGGTAAGATGGATTCTTCATGGATTGGCTTGGATCTAAGAAACTGTAGGATGAATTTCTGAAATTTTAAGCTTTTGATCTTGGATTCAAGGTGTTTTGGTATGATATAGGTGGTTGAATCTTCCTTGTAATGATGTGGAGAATGAATTGGATGTGTTTTCATGGTAATTGGGTAGTGTTTTGATGATTGGTGAAGGTTTTTATGAGCTCAAATGGAGTTAGGAGGGTTGTGGAGAAGAAAAAGAGGGTTTGGGTTTATAAAATTCGGAACTAAAAGCTTAATACCTCCTTTATAATCAAATCCCGTAGGTTTTTCTCTCTCTTGCGGCGCTGCGGACTACCCCTGCGGACCATGGGGTGTACCGCGGGGTATACCGCGCCTCCTACGTCAAAAAACCCGTGGTAGGACCCCGTGGCACGTGTTTGTGCGGTGCATGGCGCGGTATAGGGTCCGGTATACCGGACCCATCAGCTATTTTTTTTTTCGTTTCTGGATAAAACCCGCGGTAGCAACCCGTAGTACGGGTTTTTGACCACGCGGTGCACCGCGGCTGAGGTCCGGTGTACCGCACGTGTCAAAAACCTCCCCAGCAGCTAGATCTCGAAAAGTTATGCAGTTTAGGCTCAAAAATCACCTGATTCCGATATCCGAGCGCAAAGATATGGCTTGCTGAAGTTTCTCCGTTCCGAAAACTTTGCTCGCTTCCCTAACTCGATTTCTCCAATACCTAATCATCAAAAACACTAATACCTTCCTCAAATATGCAATATCAACTAAAATTAACTAATCTAAACATAAATTAAAAACTAAAAACATAAAAACATAAAAGAAATTACGGGTTGTCTCCCGTACAACACTTTTGTTTAACGTCTTTCAAAGTTAGACGTGTTACCTCGATTAAGGATGACGAAATTTCCACCCTTTGCCTTTAATTCCCACGAACTTTTCAGCTCGATTCTTAATGATCATGGATGGTTCCATCCAAGATGTCGTGGGAATAGGTGGTAACTCAATTCCAAGTGTAGCATTACACTCCTCTGGTAATCCATTCATCTCGAATCTTCGTTTGTTAGAAAGAATGTCCTTCATGAATTGACCGTATTTTGACATTCTTGTGAGAGCTTCTACAAACGGGCTGCTGATCTTTAACTTGTTCACCATGTCAACGAACTTCTTGAATTCCAGGTTATTGTCCTTTCTGACATGTGAAGGGAATGGTGGAGGAGGACATGTATTGGTTACCACTGGGCTCTCTTTTTTCTCTGTTGTCTTCTCTTGGACACGTTCTTGTTCAACTACCTCTTCGACCTTATCTTCTGTTGCTTCTTCCCCCCTCTGATCTGGAATAGGGACTGATTCTGGTTCTGGTCTTGGTGGAGATAGTTGTTTTCCACTTTCTGATTCAACTGCATGACAAACTTTGTTTTCTGGAGCAGTAGTATCACTTTGGAGTTGCCTTTCTGCAGGGATTAGAGTTTCATTCATCCTTTGTGACATTCTCTGCAACTTCTCCATAAGCGCATTCTGCGAGTCTTGGGATTCTTGATGGCGACTCTCTATATTATCAAGTGTTTGCATCAGTCGAGCCAAACTTGAACTCAAACTCGAAGGTTGTTTTTGTACGGTTTGCTGCATTGAATAAGGAAGTGGTTCTTGATAAGCTTCATTATAAATCGGCGCTTCTTGATAGATAGGTTGTGGAGGATAATAAGCTTGTGGTCGTGGTTGATAATAATCATCATGATAATGGTTATCATAATGACACGGCTGTTGATCTCCGACCCAATTGTAACTCTGTGGGGGTTGATAGTCAGCGTAATTTCCTTGAGATTGATAATAACCATTATGATAATGGTCTCTTTGATAAGGCATGAAGGAAATTGAGGCTGGATTGTTCATGCAACGTCCCCACGAGTGATCTCTTGCTCCACAACTAGGACATGAAGGTGATGTATGTACTAGATTCCTCCGAGCTAGTTCTCGCGATTGTTCTCGTAATTCCTCAAGTTGTCGGCTCAACTCCTTGAGCCTTAGAGATTCCATCATGAATTAGCGTCTTCAGGATCTAATAACACGAAACCTTTATCTCCTAATAAATCTGCTCTCGCCTAAAAAGAATCTGTAAAGACAAAAACTAAAAAGAAAAGCGTAAAATAGAACTAACTAAAATAAAAGCACAGGATAATTGCACAAGGACTAACAATGTAGTCCCCGGCAGCGGCGCCAAAAACTTGGTGTGGCCTAAGGTGTGATAAAAAGATGTATAAAATAAATGCAAATACACACCCTAAACTAACACTGTACTGCAAGTATTACAGGACGTATGCAAGTTTTAATGATAAGAAGATTCGTTCCTCAGGGACTGACGAAAGTTAGAGAGAACTTATGCAAATTATCAAGTGCAGATATTAAAGATAGATAATAATACGCAAGTAGAAAGAAGAGAAAGATAGATATTTATTTGGTTTTTAATAAGAAGACTAAACTACTAAATTAAAGACAGAAAATAAATAACAGAAAAGTAAAGAAGATAGTATGAACGATATAACTTAGGTTTTACTAGTATGCACTAATCCTTCTAATTCTATCCATGAATCTAGTTAATAAGGGAGAATATTAGCATTTGGTATACTTAGTCAGGATTCTAAATTCCACTACCTTAGACCTTGAGAGCGACTAAGGGGGCAACGGCACAACCAAGAAGTGATTTAAAATAGGGTTATCAAACGCCACTAAGGCCCTAAGCAAATACTGCAATCTTGGTGATATGGTGGTTAAAACAAACCTTAATGACTATCTAGTTAGAAGTATGTTTTGTCAGAACTGCTATCGACACTAGACGTTATGTGGTGGTTCAATAGTTAAACACCCTTACAAGGTGACCATCTAACTACTATTAAGGTAATCCTATACTCGTGCACTAGCAAGGAAAACAATCATTAAATCAAAACACATAATCAAATATAAGGGTAAGTAGCTAATATCAGATTAAAACATATAATTCCCAAAGAACTTAGATAGAAGAACTAGAATTCATAGATTATACATATGCAAAACCTAAGCTAAGAGAATTAGTTCATACAAAGAAAAGAAGAAGAAAGAATTACAAAATAAGAGGTTGAAGGAGACATAGTTGTTGCACAGCTCCCTCCAGACTTCTTCTCTTGTGTTGCAGCTTCCTCTTGGCCTTAGGGTCTGGCCAAGGATGATTTAAGAGTGTTAAGAGGCTGTATTTATAGTGTATAGGTTGACCTAATTCGTTTGGTGGAGATAACTTCAAGTAATGGGCTCCTGGCCCAACCCAAATTCGTAAGGAAAACACTGCTGCGTTGTTTTGAGTGTATCTTCTTCATTATTGGTCGGATTTTGCTCTATAAGATACCAAAAGAATCGCAACAGAATTATCTAGGCCCTTTAGAAGGAAATTACCAAATTCGGCCTATTTCTTAGGTAAAAACACCAATCTTTAAACGTGTTCTGCAGAATCCCAGATTTAGGCAGCTTTTCCTTTTCCTAATTGAACTCAGATTCCTTCTATCTCCAATTTCCATGCATATCTTTTTCCATAAGTTGTAGTCTTTGACTTGGACTCTAATTAATCTCCATAATTATCTAAAAAGCTTCACACTAAATAAACAATTAAACCCAATATGCTCTAAAAATAATAATTCTACAAATCAAGACCCAAAATAGGAAAGTGCACTAAACTAAGCTAAAATCAACCTATAAACTAATAAATAAGCCTAAAATGATGTCTCTGAAGTATATTTAACTATCACAAATGAGGAGACATCAGTATCATTAGTTCTTTTTGTTGTTGACAAAGGGGGAGAAATTTTAGTTAAACTTTTTCAAATGCATTTTGTGAGGGGGAGTTTTTATAAAAACTCTAGTGATTAGATTGAGGGGGAGTTTTTGTTCAAAACTTAATCTTAGGCATCTTCAAAAGTTTATGATTTGTCAAACATCAAAAAGGGGGAGATTGTTAGCCTCACCTTGTTTTATTCCCGTTTTAATATTCGACAAATCATCATTTAAACTAAAATTCATTTTGATATCACTTTAAATGCTTTCCAAAACCCCTCACTAGATTAGTTGTGTTCTTACCCTTAGACTTTAGCTTAAAATTCAAAAGAGCAGCTCCGCGGTACACCGCAGAACCACAGACCAGAAGCACGGTGCATTGGATAGCCCGTCAGTAAGCTCTTTAATCTGCACGGTACACCGGACCTAAGCGCGGTACACCGGATCAAGGCACGGACCAGAGGCGCGGTGCACAGGATAGCCCGTCAGTATGCATCAAGAATCTGCGCGGTGCACCGGACCATTCCCGAGGTACACCGCAAGAAAGGGTTTCCTGCAACATTACAAGAGGACAAAGCTTATATCCGTTGGAGTTAAAATAGATCCGTTAGAAAGAAGCCTTGTGACCGTTGGACCATTTTTTCAGCTATAAAATGGAGCTCATTCAAGACACAACTCAAGCCTTCCATCTACCAATCTTAAGAGCAATTAATTCTATCATTCAAGGAGGTTTCAAAGGAGCATTCAAGTCATATTTATTGTGAATCTAATTAGTTCTTATCTACTCATTTAGGAGTTTAGTTACAAAGCTTTTATAAGCACCCCTAAACACTTTTCCCTTTCCTCTTAGTTCTTGTAATAGATTAAGAGAGTAGTGTGAGCATAGGTTTATGCTTGGTTCCTTGTGTTGGTGATAACACAAGTGTATTTCCTTCAAAGGGTTTTTGAAGTGGTTGTAAGGGTTTGTATCTCACCCGGTTAAGAGTTACGAAGATTAGTTGAGAATCTTGCAAATCCTAAGGAGGCTTCCTTAGGTAGTGGATGTAGGGAAACCGAACCACTATACATCGTTGTGTATCGTATTCTATCTCTACACTCTTTATATTTCCGCACTCTATATGCTTGTTAAAATGCCTACTTGAATAGTTTGATAATATTGTCAATTAGGATTATCTAGTTTTATACTATTTAGTTTGCTAATACAATAGGATTCAAATTAGCTTTTAATTTTATTTACTTGAAATAAAATTAGCCGATTAATTTCTATGGTCCTATTCAACCCCCCTTCTAGGACGCATATAGTATATCAAATGTGTCCAATAATATTTGTCCTTTTATAAAAACAATGCATTTTATCCAGTATTTTTTAATATTACCCCTATTTAAATATTTCTAATTTATTTTTTTCAATAAATAATTAACTCCTACATTAAAAAAACTTTCTACTCCGGTAATTAATGTAACATTTCTTTTCAACTGTTAACAGGACATTTCCAATAAAAAAATGATGTTCAGATAATATATAGTAAATCAGTGTGTACAAGCATGATTATAAGTAACAAGTTGAACAATAGAAATATATTGATGGTTAAATTACATTTCAAGTTTTACAAAAACTAAATGCATTATTCTCATAATGTAAAGCAATACATCCTTCTCCATCTCTTTGACATTTGATTTCAACTCTTATGCTCCAATGATACACCCAAAAAAAAAGTTCATGTCATAATATTCATTTTTTTTGTTTTACTTCCAGCTGCAATAGTAATCCTAACATTTTATTTAACGTGTTGTGTGTTGTGATAGCAAATTAAGTATATGTGATAACAATTTTTTTTTCCAAACATAAAACGAAAGTGTTGCACATTGACTAACATAAAAACATAGTGATGGCAAGGATTGGTCTTTGATCAATTACTGATTAACATAACACAATTAATTTAAAGTATCCATATATTTAGAGTAATGATATATTTATACCAGTCTAACTTCATTTCATATTTTTATATCAGCAACTCAGTAGATAACAGATGATAATCAAACAAAAAATAAATTGATCATCATTAAAATATTTTTATATTCTAACTTCATTTCATATGTAATAAAAATAGCAACATCTCTACAATAACGTTCTAGATTATCAAAAAAATTTAATCATTCTACCTCAAATAATTAATAACTTCTTGAACTAACTCCTGGTCACACTTTAATTGTGTTGGAAGTCGCCTTTCACGCTCCAAAAATTTCCTTTTTCATACGAGGAATACTATAATCATTAAAACCTTTCTTTTTCATGATCTCCTTCATACATAATTGTAGTGATAAAAATATAGGATTAGACTTCACCGATGAAAAATCCTCATATGACTTCTCAACAACATTAACAAGATCATCAACTGTCTTAGGTGCCTCCTTATGTGTTAGGGATTGGATAGCACTAAAAAATCCAAGATCAAGAATATTTAAATCAGGAGAATTTGGAGGTTGACACATTATACGAATATTAAATCCATCTTTAGTTGTTGCTTCGCAAAGTTCGGGATCATTGCAATCGATATGAGTTTTTGCCTTATCTTGTTGAATGAAGATCGGATTTCTCGAGTCTTCAGCATGCCATTTTTATTTGATGGCATGAAGGATTTTCTCAATCATAAAAGATCTTACAATATCTCTAGTCACTGAATTAATCGTCTCCATTGTTCCTGCAATTTTGTTGGAACTCTTTCTTTTGGCTTTTTCTTTTGTAACAAAGGGAAACACACCAATTTTTCCTGAAAAAATATCATTACCTTCTTCATCAAATCTTGGACGAGTCATAACAACTATAAACATGACTTTCGGAATATGATTTTTTCTTTTGCAGGTGCACGCGCTTCTTCGGGTGTTAAATAATAATTTTGAGATTTTTTGGTTTGGTAAAACCATTTCTCATCAATATGAATAATGTTATACATTCCAATAAATGTAGGATCATGCAGTATGTTGTTAACATCAAGCATTGATAAACGAAATTTAATCAAGATCTTCTGTTTTATTCCTTCAAAGAAGATTTTATAGCATTTGAATGTCGCCGTATATCTCTAGATCTTAAGCGGTTGTGTATTGTGCTTTTTTTCCATTTCTAAGGCTTCAGCTAAAGATATAATTGTTTTTTTCCTGTAAAGGTATACTTGAAATGCGATCCTTACTTACCTCAATATTTTTACGACCAGCATTTTTTGTCTTTGGAGTATAACCCTGTTTCCTGTAGCGTTGAATAGTTTTCATAGAAACTGAAAAATAGGATGAAATCATTTCTTTCGCTTCTTTTCCTAATTTTCCATCAACACTTTTTTCTAACAGCATATCAAGAAGTGCTCTAAGTTCATCATCTGTTAACTTTTGTGATTTTCTTGAAGGGTATGATTGCTCTTGCCTATTATTATCATTTGGATTTTCACATGTTAAATCCAGCAAATAAGGCAAAAAGATAATTCTACATGATAAAAAATGTGATATACATATCTGTATTGTACATCGCCGAGTTATGAATTTCGTTATCAAAATTATCTTGACTGCGAAATGGATTAACTGAAGAATGATTTTCCAAATATTTCTCATCAAAATTTAGATTCTGAGTGAGACCAATATCAACATATGGAAAATTTAAATCAAAAGTTCTCATATTTAAATATGGATAGAATTTTGAGAAAAAAACATTCTTAAACAAAAATGATTCTTAACGTACGTTTTATATAGAATGAAATTCTCTTAAAATACGAGTAAATTTTGAAGAAATGTGAAGGAAACACTTTTTATAGTTTAATTTGATTTTCAAATTCAAAATTCAATTGAATATTATAAAAAATAGTATGGTGGGAAATTTGTTATGTAAACCAAACGTTAATCTGAAATTTTGGCTCCATATGTTTATGTAAAATTTTGGCTACAAATGTTAGTGGAGTAAAAGAATACGTGTCTTTATATTTTCAAATTAGTATCATCAGTGAAAAACTTAGTTAGGGAATAAATAAATTTATAAGTATTAATTTAGGGGTTAATGCCCAATAGGCACCTGCCACCTTACACTTTTGGCCATAAAAGGCATCGTCTTTTTTAAAGAAGAGTGGGTTATGGAAAATTTCCCAAAACTCAAAATCTGAGTTCTGGGAAGCTTCCCATAACTCAAAATTTGAGTTATGGGAAGCTTCCCAGAACTCAAACGACTCATTTTATAGGCAAAAAAAGAAAAAGGCAAAATGTATGTGGCCTTTTATGGGCAAAAAAATGATGGTTGGGGTGAGGGGAAATTAATTCTAACTTGAGGTGTTTCTTTGGCATTAATCCTTAAAAAATATAATATTAATAATTTTATATCTTAAAGTAACATAATATACCTAGGATTGAGAAAATATCCTGTTGCATGAAGTGTCCTATGAAGTTGCAAATCCCATGGATCATCAATAATCTTCCAAACGTCTTTTTGTCTTTTATTCAACATTGTCGAATTTCTTGGTGATTTCTTCCTTTGCCCTATACAATGCTTCATATATATAACACATTGCTGGTTTGTATCACCATCGACAAGTCTCAGAACTTTAATCAAAGGCATAACATATTGAATTCAATACTTGATGGACCTCCAAAATGATCATCTCTCAAAATGATTTTTTGTTCCGTTTTTGCACCAGTGGTACTCGAATGAGAACTCCTTATGAATTCCTCTAAGGCAAACATAGCCCGTAATTGTATTTTTTACCGTGGAAACTCTTCACAGTTAGATAATTAGTTGCAAATCTAGTAACCCCAGGTCATGCCAATTCTTTCTGCTTACTAAATCATCTGAACAAACTGAGTACCCAAAGATGCTAATAAATGAAATTTGCCACTTTTTGTTCTTTATTGATATCATCTTTCAAAACTGGTAGATAACCTTTATCAGAAAGCATAAGATCGACAAATGTGTCGCACATGGAGACCAAACTTTATCGATAACATCTTTCTTGTTACTCATAACGTAATTGGTGCTTTAAATTGTGCTTACGCAAGTTATGACCTCTAACTAGTGATTGTAGTCTTACTAATACCTTCCATCAATGCATGTCTTGCCTATAAATATATTCATTAGTCGAATCATTAAGAATTAAGAAAATAATAAAATCTTAATTTATTAAAGTATCGCCCAAAACCAGCTAATTTAACAACTTTTACAGTCGTTTGAGCGGCTACATCAGCAACTTTGGCTGCAGTGGCAGTCGCTACTACAATATCACTGTTTTGATCTTCTTCAACTGGAGATGACTCGTAACTTTCATCATTTGTAATATTTGGCGAACTGGGCTTCGGCTTGTTGACATTTTCACTCTTCTTAATTTGAAATTCCAGAAGTTGTAAAATTTCATTTAAAGGGATTGAAAAATGTTGAGATGTTAGAAATTTCTATTCAAGAATGTTGCAATAACAAGTGATGGTGCTTGGGCACCTTCACATGGTATTGGTATACATAATTTTAGGAAAGAATCGGTTGTAAGTCAACTAAATGACACAAACATGAAAAATAATCTGGAGCTTGAGTCTAAGTTAATCTTGGATTTTAAAATATTGATAGTTATTTACCTAGTATGAAAACTACCACACAAGACAATGTTAACAAAAGGAAAAGAGATTCTAAATAACTGGAGGTGTGGCTAAGGTGTCAAAGAAATTACCTGTCATTATAGAGGTAGTAGCAAATAGGAGTAGTAACTCTAGAAGCAAAGATCAGTTTGGATGTAGCATTGAAAATGTGATGAAAGTTGTTAAATAAATGCCTAAAATTGTTGACGATGCAGAAATCTTTATGAAAGTCGCAAATGTCATAAGTAAAAGAAAGAATAAAGAGATGTTTTTTGCATTATCGGATTCCGACATACAGATTACGTGGCTTAAGAACATGAAGGTTTAATGTATTTGTGTAACTCTGGATCTTCAAAAACTAAGTAATTTTAGGGTTTTGGTTTGTTTTTTAGCGACGATTTCAATAATTTTGTAGTATTAAAATTTTCCCTTCAACTACTCCTATTTTATTATGAATTTTAATTTGATTGAAACTACATATTATTTTTTGATTGTTAATTGTTATCGTTTGATTGGAATCTGGTGGTTATTAATTTTTTGGTTGCATTATATGTTAATATGTTATATTATTTTATACATATGAGTTCTACTAACAATGAAAGTGATATAGATTCACATACGTCCTCTGATGTAAGTGATGAAGAACTCTGCCAATTGATATATATATATATATATATATATATATATATATATATATAAGTTGTGGAATAATTATTTCAAATTGGATGAAGTATATAGATAATTATTTCAAGATTGGGTAATGCATGTTTTAAATGCTAATGATATCGTAAGGTTTGAACAATTTAGGATGAAAAAACATGTTTTTAAGAAATTATTGCATTCTCTTACCAATATCTATGATTTGAAAAAAGGAAAAGATGTAACACCTGAAGAGGCTTTGGCAATGTTTCTTAACATATTAGGTCATGGGACAACTAATAGAATGATTCATGAAAGATTCCAACACTCAGGAGAAATAGTGTCAAGGTGGTTTGTGATTGTATTAGATGATGTTTCTCGAATGGACAATAATATCACAAGTCCACGTGATCCACAATTTAAAAGCATTCTAAATAAAATTAAAGATAAGAATCGATATTGGTCATATTTTAAAAATAGTATTGGGACGAATGATGGGACACATGTACATGGGGTAGTACCTACAGAACAACAAGTACCTTACATTGGTAGAAAAGGTATTGCTACTCAAAATGTTATGGTTGTATGTGATTTTCATATGTGTTTTACATTTGCTTGGGCTGGATGGGAACGAGTTGCTCACGATTTACGTATATTCATGGAAGCCTTAGGAACCCAAATTTAAATTTTCCGCATCCACCTATAGTTAAGTTATTATAAACAAAAAAAATTAATTTATGTTAAATATAATATTAATGTTGATTACAAGTTACTCATCTCATGTTATATTTGTGTATGAAAATACTATTTGGTTGATTTTGGTTATACACAGATAAAAGGATATTTAGGTCCTTATAAAGGTGAACAATATCATCTTCCTGACTTTAGACGTGGAAAAGTTCCAAGAGAAAAAAATAAACTTGTAATCATAGGCATTAATCATTAAGATGCACAATTGAAAGAACATTTGACGTATGAAAAAATTGATGAAGAATGGTACATCAAGTTCATAATGTTTCTATGCAAAAACAAGTTCAAATTGTTATTGCATCGATGACTCTTTATAATTTTATAAGACATCATATTAATATTAACTTGGAGTTCCAAATATATGGTAATGATGATGAGTAAGAGAAGAATTTAAAGAAAAATTATCTCAATGACGAGAACGTGAAAGCAAATCTTCTCTTATCTAATGAGTTGATGATTTTCACATTTATGAGATTTTTCCTTTTTAGCAAAAAACTATGACAATCTAAATTTTCGTATGAATTTCATGTTTTTATTCTTCGTTAAGATATAAATTTAATACGAGCGATTTTTATTATTCTTAATTTTATTTGATTCTGATGTTAAAATTATAAGAATGTGAAAGTATTTTTTTATTAGGTAGTCAAACATAAAAAGAAAAAGTGCTTTGATATCATATAAAGCACTTATATTATGATAGTCAAACTTCCAACTACTTTTCAATAAAATCACTTTTACATGAAACACTTTTAATAGAATCACTTTTGGATAAAAGCACTTTTAAAGAAATACTTTCAAACGGGCCTAAATATTCAAATGTGCTTATTTAACTTTGAGTTTTATCTGAGTTGAACTTAAATTTAAATGAGTCGAATGTTAAATTATTTATTTTTGTTTGCTTAATTTCTCAAATGAGTTTTTCTTTTAATCAAGTTTTAATTTTTCACGAATAATCTTCTTCTTCTTTTATGAAAGAAACATAACATCCATGAATAATATGTAAAATTTTGTGTGTGGTATTAAGTATGGAGTGTGATGATAATTATGAGATCTTTTTAAAAGAAACTAGACGATTTCTGAGTGCATATTCAAATTTTTACAGGATAATTATTCGCTAAACAAATATTAGTTTAGTTTATAAGCAATATACATACGAGGTCGAATGGACTGATTTTTTTTATTAAAACTCATATTTGTTTTCTTAAATAAATGAACTAGATCAATGAGTTGTTTTTAGTTGAATTCGAGTTGTTCACGAACGGTTCGGTTCGTAGATATTTTATAAAGTATAAGTTTAGGATAAAATAGGAAAAAATACGTCCCACGTACCCGTTGTATTGGTAAATGTACAAATAAGTACATATTGCTTCAATTTGGACAACGTGATACCAAGTTTTTTATTTTGTCCAACTGTTAGTACCCGCCGCTAATTTAAGTATTAAATGATTATGTGGAATGAGTAAAGCGGGTATTTCATAATTAAAAATAAAACATAAATTTAATAAAACAAACTATAAAAAAATTAAAAAATCCCTCCAAGGAATCCTGGAAATTGAAAAGTCGTCACTTGTAGCTTTCTTGAACCCAAACAGTGCAGATTCTGACTTAGTGGTTCAAATGGAAAAAGATGGGCATTTAAGTTCGGAAGTGGTTTCAGTGCATTTGGATTTACGATGCGAACGTTACAGCCTTTTTACTTACGTGGTGTACAGTAATGCAGAAATAATAAAACATATTTGGGCCTTAATTATTTGATTAAGCCAAAGATGGGCCTAATCCTTTTTTAATAAATATAAAAGGCTCCTTAGATCTCATAAATCAGTCCAATTTAATATTTTAAGAGACAGTATGCTTGGAAGCAAAGAAGCAGAAGTTGGAGAAGTCCTTCTTCATCAACAACAACTTGAGTCATTCCAATTAGGTTATTTTCAATAATTTATTTTCAGCAATTAGGAATTATGTCTTTAATTGATTTAATTTCTTTTATGCATTCAGTTATGAGCTTAAATTCTAAATACTTGAGACTCGCATTTTGTGGATGAACCCTAATTTTTAATTTATGTTTTTCTAATTTGGGATTGTGTCAATTTTGATTAAGTCGCGTAATTGCATATTGATTCTATTCTTTTATTTATTACTATAACTAATTAGGCGCATATTAAAGATAAGTTTTAGTAATTTGGCTATTCACTAGTGGCGGCGATCATCTGGAAAGGGGGTTTAATTACTGAACTAGAATAGAGACGCGTGGTGTTCGTTATTAAGTCTGGCGGCCTTAACTAACAACGTAGCCAATTAGGTTTAATCATAATTATTCGAAAGTAGCTTATAGTCGCCTGGACGGGGTCCGTAATACCAGAGAGTAGCTTCCTAAGTCTACCCTGACGGGAGTTAGGAAGATATTAGAGTCCCGACTAATATCAAGTACCCACTTTACCCTTAAAACAAATGCATTAGATTATAAACTTAGGTGATTCCCTAGCGAGGCTCGAGTATCTCTCTCATGTTTACGTAATCTCTTTAATTGCAGTCTTAGTTTAATATTAGTTTAAGTAATATTCTTGTGTTTGTCTTTTATTATTTAAAAACCAAATCAAATATCACTCTTTATTTATCATTTCAATTAGTTCTATTTCTCATTTAAGCATATCGATCTAATCTAGCAATCCCTGTGGAGCCGAAATCCCTTATTATTTATCTATACTTGGAACAACCCGTACACTTATGGTTAGTTGCTCCTCCTATTTAGTGTTGATTTTTGTCACATTTTAGGAGAGACCAATAAGTCATCTCCAATTACTACAAAGGGTCATAACAGAAAGACAACCTTGGCAAATCCAGTATTTGTTTCAGTAAAGGTACACCCAACAACTTATTGACCTTACCGTTAATTTCTTACAAATTTTTAGGGCAAAATACATTGAAAAGTATCTCTTCATCCCGATGAACTACAGTAGATCAAAATTAATTACTCTCCAATGAGTGAAAGACTATTTCTTCAAGAAAGTTGTTGGATGTAAAGGGAAGCTCATATCAAACGGGGGAAAGGCGATGTTTATCAAACCAGTTCTTCAATCAATACCTAACTACATGATGTCTATTTTTCAATTCCCGGGCCTTTTTGTAAATATCTTTGAAGAATGGTTGCTAATTTTTTGTGGATATCCGGGAGTAAAAAACGCATACAGTGGAAAGCGTGCGAAGGAGCAAAAAGAATGGAGGATTGGGATTTAGAGATTTTGGCAATATGAATGGTTAATTACTTATCTCAACAACTTGGAGACTTATTAATAACCAAGTCTCGTTGCAGACCTCACATGAATCTACTTCCCAAACAACTCATTTTTGGTATACCCCAATAAAAAATACTAGATCTTGGGCTTGGACGAGCATTATGTTAGGTAGAGATGTCTTAAAATTGGGAAGGATTATGCAGATTGACAACGGAAATAATGTTGACATTTAGAAGATAAATGGCTCCCGAATCACATTTCTATCTCACAGTTTGAAAATCTTGATAGTTATATCCAAAAAGTTCATGATCTTCATCTTCCAGATGGCTCCAGATGAAATTCAAGTCTCGTTCATGGTATTTTTCACCATATGGCTACAAATTTCATTTGTAAAATTCGTCTCCATGCTTTGTATGAGGAATATAGGATTATTTGGCGCATTCTACTAAAGGTAGCTATACTACTAAAACTGGCTATCATGCTATCAGCTCTCACTGTTCATAGAAATCTACGAAACATCTATATCATGTACCTCAAAAGATGCAAAAACCCTAATAAGATTAGGGACTTCATTTGTAAATGTTGCAATGATGCTATCCCTTGCGGCACACCACTTTTTAAGAGGAATTGTTCAATTTCACAAAGGTGCCAATTTTGCAATTATCCAATGGAAACAATTGATGATCATATCTTCTTTGATTATCATTTTAGTGTTGATACCTGGAATGATGAACATACGCATAATAGGGTGACTTTAAAAGAGGAGGGGGACTTTGAAACTCCAAACATACCTAGATTAAGGTTGGCACTATACACGGATGGTGTTGAAAAAACCTTCATTTTTATTACTGTTTGGTGCATTTGGGTTGTTAGTATGAAAAATCTTTTTTAAAATACTAAGTTAAACACCAAAGCAACTGTCATCATGAGAGATGGTTAGAATGATAAAATTGCAGATGTTACCCTGATTGTGAGACCTTCAACAATAAACAACATTAGCTCCAATCCAGAAGATTCGAGGTCATGTCTCAATATTTTATGTGATGTGTCGTAAGTGGATGATAATGAGATGATTGGTATTATGATCATTGGGAAAGACTCTTCCAACTATCCTATTCTTTGCAAATGAGATAAGGTGTAGGTCAATTATAGAAGGAGAATCGACATCTGTTTTGTTAGCTTGAAGACAACTGACTCCTTCAAAATAGGAGGGTTACGATTCATAGTGATTGTCTCGGGTATTTCTAAGACATGAAATGCACATCTAAAACTAGATGTAAGGTTCGACCTCTTATGTGGAAGGTTAGAAAAATCATCTCCTGTAGATCTTACATATTAATTCAACATATTCCTAAAGTAAAGAATAAAGAGATGTTTTTTTAGTTAGATATTTTTAGATGTAATTGCATCCCAATAATTGGTTATTGATTCTTAACAAAAATTTGGAAGGACCCAAACATTTTTTTTTTGTTCCAAAAGGACCCAAACATTGAAAAGGTTGAATTAATCAAGTTAAGAATTTTTATGGAAATGTGCAAAGATACTTTAGTTGAAAAGAGATAAATAAATGAGATATCTAAGTATTTCAATCTAAGAAATTATGTTGGACTTAAATATCATTTTTAGAATAAATATATACAAATTACAACTAGTGAAAGTTCAGTTTGGTGAAAGGGATTGATATAAACATTAACTTGAAAAAACAAAAAACATATATACTCTGTTTGGCACATCTTCTATTGATATAAAGAAGTTCGAAAACAATAACACTTGTTGCAAAATTCCTCCTGCCTAGCCTATTTCAAAGTAAGGAAAAAACTAAGTCTCACTCGAAAAAGACACTACCATCATATAAAAAAACAAACAGGATCATCTCACATGGCGTTGCTGTTTCTTGGTGTCACATATCAATCCGTATCTATTACACGGTATTACATAATTAAGAGAATCTAAATTAAGAATACAATTAAAGTTCCTCTGAGCATTACTAATGTCATACACTCATCAATTTTGATCCTATATTTCAGTTGGGACCAAAACATTTTTTTAGTGTTTGTATTAATTTTAGTCAAATTCATAAATCTAGTATAAAACTAGAATTGAAAAGTAACTTAGTTTTCCGGTTCACGATTTAGACCACATTTTCGATTTGGTTATTACAAAAATAATACGTTGTTAAATAATTTACTTTTTAATTCTGCCAAAATTGATCTAAATTAGCTGCAATAAAATTATGTAATTAGTTGTATTTGAATGATGTAACCAAAAGTAATATAAAATAGTAGTCAAGCTAATAAAAATGTGATTATAATGCCATTTCAACAACAGATAAACATTACACAAGAAAATAAAACCTAATCCTCTAAAACCAACATATACTCTTAAATCAAGTAAATCAACAACATTATAACTTTAAAAAAGAAAAAACGAAGAATAAACAAACAATTAAACCAATTACAATAACGTTTCATCAGATTCAGAATTACAAATCTCCTCAATTCGCTTACTCACATCCACCATATCCGGCCTTTTATCCGGATACTGAGCCGTACAATCAATCGCAAGTTGCAAAAGACTAACCATATCCTCTTCAACACTTTGATACCTCAACAATTCAAGATCAAACACTTCATTTGTCCATTCTTCTCTAACCACAGATTGTACCCATCTCGGAAGATCCACACCTTCTTCATTACTTACACTATTAGTCGGAGCTTTACCCGTTAACAATTCAAGTAATAACACACCAAAACTATACACGTCGCCTTTTTGCGACACTTTTCGTGTATCCGTCACTTCCGGTGCACGATAGCCTCCTACACGAGTTGGCGTGGTCCCCGGTACAACTATTTGAGCTAACCCTAGATCTGACACACGCGCTTCGTTTCCATTTGTTAGTAATATATTTGATGACTTTATATTACCATGTGAATATGTGGGCCCATGTGTATGTATGTAATTAATCCCTTTTGCTACTCTTAATGCTATACTAGCTCTTGTTTCCCAGTTTAATGGCGTCCTTCCACTTCCTCTATTTCCTATTAAAAAAAATTAAAATTAAATCCAAAAATTAAAATTAAAAAAAAAAAAAAAACTAACCATGTAAAAGAGCAGATAAGCTTCCCATAGGCATATATTCATAAACAAGAAGTTTTTCGTCACGATTAAAGTAATAAGCTCTCAAAGGAACTAAATTCTCATCGTTCATTCTTCCAATTTCTTCCATTTTTAATCGAAATTCATTTTCAGTAACGTAAAGATCTTTTAATCTTTTAACAGCTACAGTTGTACCCATACCTAGAACAGCTTTATAAGCTGTTCCGAAAGTACCCTTACCTAAAACTTCTGCTGAAGCTCTTAATAAATCTTCTAAATCGAAATTCCAATCTGTTGATTTGTTTAAGAATATTAATTTCTTCTTTTCTGTGTCGAGATTGATTTGTTCGATTGCTTTGTTCTTCTCTTTAGCAGTTACCGCTAATTCAACTTCCGGGTTTTCAGACATTGGATTCTCGTACTCTCGATCAGTTTGTTTAGCTTGAATTACACCATTTTCTGCAGATCCTACTTCCTTTTTGCCTCTTTTTCGACATAGCAAGAATAAAATTAATAAAATTAGTAAAAACGCAATTACACTTCCGATTATAATCCCAGCAATTGCACCACCGGATAATCTTTTACTTTTACTTTCCGTTTCACCGGGGCAAAGATCAAGTGGTTTCCCACATAATGAATTACCGGAAAACGCGCTTTTTGACTTCCCGGAAAGTGTATTAGGGATACGACCGGTTAAATTGTTATCTGAGACATCAAACTGTTCTAAACTAGGTATGTTCAGATCAGGTACTGACCCGGAAAGGTTATTACTCTGTAAATACAGAGTACCTAACCGTGTAAGGTTATTGAAAGCAGATGACAATGAACCGGAGAAGTTATTATTACCCAGATTTAGTCTTACTAAACTGGTTAAAGAAAAGATAGAATCGGGAATAGGACCCGAGAATAAATTATATTGAAGATAAAGATTCCGAAGGTCTTTAATCATGGAAAGATCAGATGGTAATGGAGAAAGAAGAGCATTGTAACGAAGACTAAGTGTGTTAAGAGAAGTTAAATTGGAGAATATTTGTAACGGAATGATACCGGAAAGACCCGTACCCGGTAAATGAAGTTCAGTTACTTGAGATTTATCCGATGAGCAAATAACGCCGATCCAATTACACGGTGTGGGTTCGGAAATGTTCCATAAAAGAGCACGACCACCAACTGCTGAACGTAAAGCTAATAACGCAGACCTTTCGGAATTGAGGTCTGCGTTAATGGAGATTGAATTGAGATAGAAGAAGAGTAAAAACAAATGAGAGATTAGTTTGAGCATTTTGTGGGGAGATTTTGAGAGGTTTTGATATGAATGTGTATTTGGAAGATGTGTTTAAAGATGGGATTTGGTGGTTTTGTTCTTCATCGTCTTCTTCTTTGTAAAGACTGTTTGTACCCGTACTGTAGTGTAGTGGTAGTTTTGGTTTTGAGTGAGTGTGGGTGAGTTTTGTGCGTATTAAAAGTAGCCAATAAGAAGGTTTGGTCAAAAGAGGTCAATTTTCTATTAAATTTTTGTGGAATATATCAATTTATTGTCTATTTTTTCCTTTTTCTAGTAAGGGAATCAGTTAGGTAGTATGTGTGTAATATGTATCTGTTCTTATTTATTAACCAGACAAAAAATAAAATATAAAAATAAATGAACTGATATAGTAAAACCATAATAACATCCTGTCCGGGAAGAATAAAGATCAAAAGGGATCAAAATATCTGTTAGGGCAATTCTTTTTAAACGCCCAATAACATTGAAACTCCTAATAAAATCTCCATCTCAAATTCTCAATTAAAGTAACTAAGAGCCCGTTTGGAAATGCTTATTTTAGAGTAAAAAAACGTTTTTAGAACAAAATTCAAAATTTTAAGAAATTATTAAAAATAAAATAATTTTATATATAAAATTATTTTAAGTGTTTTTTCTAAGAAGCACCTATTTGGTGCTTTTTAAAGTCAAAAAAACTCTTAAAATGCTAAAAGCACTTTTAAGTGCTTCTCCAAAAAAGCACTTCCAAACGGGCACTAAATCCCAACTAATCCATAGTAAAAGTCCAAACCACCCCTTTTTATTACTTCTTATACACTAAAATCCAAAGCCAAAAATCAAAACCCTATTAGATTTTTTTTCCCACCTCTTTTCTCATCTTTTTTTTCTATGTCCACGAACAACCCTCTCTCTCCAACACCCCTGGCTTCACCGAGACCGCCCACCAGCCTCCCTCCTTCACAACACCGCCCACCATCTTCCCTCTTTCACTAGAACTGCCACTGCCCCAGAACTGCCATTGCCCCCCCCCCCCGACACCATCACCATCTTCATTTTTTCACTCACCTTCCAACTTCGATCAACTCCGGCGCCAGATTGGTACCTCGATGCCGCTCTACAACCTAACACCGCTCCCGACGCCATCCTGCTCACCATAAAACCGTCGTGTATAAGAACCCTCCTCACCTCCGTCCATCTGCACGCCTCCTCCTTCGTCCATCTTCATGCCTCACCATCGCCGCCCCAATCTCCTCTCCAATCCACAGCAGCGAAGGCCACAGCATACGAGGCCTCACGCTCCACCAGCGTCGCCCTTCACCTCCGCATGTCTCCAAATCGAGATCTAGATTCAGATTCGAGATACACCTTGAGCAACTGAGATCGATGCTCACTCCGTTCGATGCTCACCATTCCAAGTCCTCACCGGCCTTCTGTTCCAGTCCCAACAAACCTTCCGTTCTAGGCTGCCCCGTGGCCTATTCTCCACTATCCTGCACGCCTTAAAACGTGGCTCCACCACCATCATTCGAACAGTTTTTTTTTAATTCATGTTCGAAATTGTATTTTTCCTTTTTTTAATTCCAATAAGTAATATAAACATATTTCTTTTAGTTATCAAATTCAAAAAAGTATTATATTTTTTTGATTTATTTTGTTGATCTGTTTGGAACGTACCAAATTGATCGGTTTAGTATCTATTCAACATAGTATAAAAGAAAAATTAATTATTGAATGTATCATTTTTTTTATCTAGACTGTATCATGCACTATTTGACACATTTTGAGTTTATCATATACTTTCTTCCGTTTTTTAAATAAATTTATATATATAGATTTAAAAATATAATTATTACTTTTAATTATTAAAATACCTTTTATAAAATGTTTTGAAATTATAAATATATAATCAAAAAATAAATTTTAGTAGATATAATAGTGAAAAAAATTGATTTTTTTTTATATTGAGATATTAGTTTAAAAAGCCCAAAAACTCAATAACTCATCCTTATAGAGTCCACATCATTTTAATCCCCTCAAAATATCCAGATTTTTTACTATTTTACCTTTTTACCCTCAACTTAACGTTGCTTATTCATTCATTTTTATAAATATATCAATTAACAGATTCCATCAAAATCGCCAACTAAAAATGAATCTAATAAATCCCTAATTTCCAGCATAATATAATTGAAGGTTTGTTACTATCAATCACCCTGCAAGTTTTAGCTTTAGTCTTTAGCAAACAC
Source organism: Nemophila menziesii (assembly GCA_029959085.1). NCBI lineage: Eukaryota > Viridiplantae > Streptophyta > Magnoliopsida > Boraginales > Hydrophyllaceae > Nemophila > Nemophila menziesii. The sequence continues at coordinate 142,063,129 of JARWIR010000001.1, read as the reverse complement.
AATTTTCTATACGAGTCAATCTTAATCGATCCTCGCAAAGAAAGGTAAGCATCATATTAACAACAACCTCTATCGTTCACGATTCTTTGTTGTATGCATAGACTCGATGTTATGTTCAATTTGAACTCTACGTATTTGAAGATATCAGGTAAAAGAAATGAGTTTTGTTATGGGTGATTGTGTAAGTAATTAGTAAGGGTGAGCAAAAAAAAACCAAAAAACCAAACCGATCCAAAAAACCGAAAAAATCGTTCGGTTCGGTATAAGCATTTCAAAAAACCGAAAAAGTCGGTACGGTACGGTTTTTCTATGCTAAACCGAAAAAATTACAAAAAGTAAGACATTCTTGAATTTAATTTATAGAGATAATTACATCTAGGGTCTTGACCACACCCCCCTCTTCAAGATGGGGACCCGGCCTAGAGCCTCTTCTTACTAAAGACCTCAGCAAGTTTTTAACACATGAACCCCAAAACCCCAATTACTAGACTACCCCTCTTTTGTTTTTTTCTCCCTATATATACCAATTATTACATTTCAGCTCATTATTATCTCTAATTATTCTTTCACATCCCTCTCCTCCCCTAAATCTCTCTCCTACCCAAGCTTCTAAACCACCACCACCACCAAAATCGCCACCACCACCACCACCGAAATGGCCACCACCACTCTCCTCCCTCCTCCATACCCCCTCTTTTTTCGTCCAGCTTCTCCAACAATCACCTACCTGCTTCTTCTATGCTCCAGCCGCTACCAGATCGGAATAAGGTCGGTCCAGCGCTTAGGTGCTTCGCCGGAGACACGGAAAGGAGCTTGAGGATGCAGATCGGAACTGAGTTGAGGTGAACACCACCTCCATAGCTCGCGAGGAGGCAGCAGATCTGGACAGCTCGAGGTGGTTACTGTTCGTGATTTCTTTTCGCCGGAGGTGTTCGCGCGGTGGTTGCTGTTCGCGAGGTGGTTGCTGTTCGCGCGGTGGTTTCTGGTCGTGCTTGTTTTCGCCGGAGATGTTCGTGGTTGCTTCGCGCGGCGGTTGCCGTTCGTGGTGCTCTTCTCCGGAGTGGGCCACCATGGACGAATGGACATCAAGCTTCGATGGAGCGCTGTGCTTTTCAAACCATCGAGTGAAGCTTCGTTGGACCACCATGGACGAGTGTTAAGCAAAGCTTCGATGGACCACCATTGACGAGTCTTTTTTTTTTTTTTTCCAGATCTAGATCTTGTTTGACCAGATCTGGTCAAACAAAAAATTAGCTAAATTAGTTTAGTTTTATTATTTTTAATTGTATATTGGGTTGTAATTATACAATTTTGTGTAATAAAAGATGAATAAAGATTGTTTTGAATATTTTCATGCATTGTTTTTTAATAATATTCATCAAATGAATCAAATACTCAACAATTTTATGAGTACTCACAGATTTTCTCGGAGTACTCCGAGAATTTCTTAGAGTACTCCAAGAATTTTCTTAGAGTACTCCGAGTTTTTCTTAGAGTACTCTACATTTTTATACAGTAATCTGCATTTTTCTGGCAGCCGGAGGTCGGTGGTCGGATTTCAAGAATATTCATTAAAATATACAGAGTACTCTATGTTTTTCTCAGAGTACTCTATGTTTTTCTCAGAGTACTCTACGTTTTTCTCAGAGTACTCTATGTTTTTTCCGGTGACCGGTGACTGGTGGTCGGAGGTCGGTGGCGGTGGTCGGTGGTCGGAGGTCGGAGGTCGGTGGTGGAGGTCGGTGGTCGGAGGTTGGAGGTTGGAGGCAGGTGGGTAGTGGTAGGTAGAGGAGAGAGAAACAGTGACATTACATTTGTTTGTCTTTTAGTGGTAGTAAGGGTAGGAAAGACTATTGTCAAAATTGAGGTCCCTAAGAAGAATGCCATTTAAGAAACTACTCTATAGAGAAGACATTTTGTCTCCAAGACCCTATATATAATTCACCCTAATTTATATTTTTGAAGAGATTATGACAATGAGATAGAAAATTGAGTAAATTTTGAAAACAAAAATGCTCATATATGACATACACCACCCCTAAAAATGTCATAATGTGCAACATATCTTTACATAAGTCATTAGTCGATATATCTTAAAAGATACTTTGTTTATTGAAATTTGTTGAAGGTAAAACATGCACATTAAATTTTATAAATATTCCTCTAAAATTATTTGTTTACTATTATACGTAATATTTGAGTTCTAAAATGCAATTTTCCTACATGGGTAATAACATGAAAATCAAACATTTTATATATGGATTTGATTGAGAATAAAATGTCGCATGTAAACGCCCTTGAAATCTATATAACTATTGAATATACGAAAACCGAAAAAATACTGAACAAACATATAGCGAACCAAAAACCAAAAAAAAACCAAATCGATAAAAATCGTTTGGTTCGGTACCGCCACCTTTAATAACCGAACCATTTGGTTTAGTTTCGGCTATGGCAAATAACCGAGCCGAACCGAATAGTGCTCACCCCTAGTAATTAGTGTCTGGGATTCAACCCATTGTTTTGTGTTGTTTAGCATTTTTTCATATAACAGCGCAAGTAATTAGTGTCTAAGATTCAACACATCGATTTGAGTTGTTCATAGTTTGTTTAGCCAAGGACAAAATCATTGTTTAAGTACTATTTCTCATTCATAGTTTGTGTTCTTATTGCTTACCAATCTATTTTTTTATCATACCAGCCCCCTACTTATACACTACCAACCCGTTGTTTTTAGCTAATAACCCACTACTATGCTCATATAACTCATTGTTTTTGAATGAGTAACTCACTGTTTTTTATAAATAACATTGTTGAGTTATTGAATTTATATCATGTTAGTTCATGCAATTTTCAGGTTAAGAAATGTCTTTGAATGTACTTGTCGTACTCTGATAAATCGAGAAGAAAGCGTTGAAATTGTTTCGGTTATTTAATTCATTTGACTCTATAGAGAAATATGTTGCTGAGACATAGCCCGAGTTGGATGCTAAGCGTGTTGATTTCGTATATTTAATTGGTTAGCATTAAAAGTGCAAGATTGTATTTCCTGTACTAGTTGAGTAGGTCTGGTTGTTTTCTTATGCAATGTTTGTGTATTATTTCCTTTCAATATATAAAATATGACTTGAAAAAAAACCATTAGCAAATCTACTGGTTTATATAAAAATTGATGGTCTTATGGGAAAACTGAAAGTGATTACTAATAACACATCTCTAACTGATGATGATGATAATAAATATATATATATATAACAATTTAGTAAAATAATTAGAGATTATATGGAAGAGAGGTGAGGATTTCTAGGTGTCAAGGTCTAGAAATAATTGGTTAGTAAAGGGAGACTTCAGTGTCATACTCAGTCCTTATAAATGGTTAACCATTTCAACTGGACAAACATGAAAGGGGGATAAGGTAGGGTGATCCTCTATCCCCCATCTTGTCTTGTATAGTGACTCAAATCCTAACTACCTTAATCAATCGGAAGGTAGAAAGTGGTTTACTAGAAGGTGTTAAAATCGGTACAATTTTCCCTAGTTTGAACCATCGACTATTTGCTGATGATAGTTTTTTCTTTCTAAGTGCAACCTATGAGGATATAAATAGCTTTAATGATATATATATGTGTGTGTGTGTGTGTGTGTGTGTTTGTGTGTGTGTGTGTGTGTTTGTGTGTGTGTGTGTGTGCTTTTGCTACTGGACTTACTCTTAATCTTAATAAATGTGGAGTGAAGTTTAGTATACACTCCTTACTATTTTTGCTTCAAGGTTAAATATAAAAATAACTAATAACTTAGGAAATTATCTTGGGATCCCACTAAATGGGGCAGGTTTAAGATAAAAGACCTAAATATATTAGTTGAGAAGTTTTTAAAATAATGAACAACTGGAAAAATCTATACTTATCTAAGGCTTGGAATGAAATTTTAATTGAACATAAATCCATTTAACTAAAGTGAGTTGCATATCCTTCAGATTAGACCAATCATCTTTGGGATATATTAAGGTTCTTTGTTCTTCCCATTGTTAAACATAAAGCCATTTAATATATCCCAAAATCTAAAGGATATGCAACTCACTGTAGTAAAAGAAGTGAAATTGAACAAACTCCTAAGGATGACATTACATGCCTGAGGGATGTGGTACTTGAATCAAAGAATTCAGGGGATAAGGTTGATCCTTTAAGAAGCATACAAACTAATGCTCAAACACTTGAAGTTGACAAATGGTAATGAACAAGTTAATATAAATATTGGAAGTCTTAAAAAAGAAATTAGTAAATGGATACCCCTACTCGTTAACTGGTTTAAAATAAACTGTGACGCCTCTTATAAAATTAAAAAAAATCCTCTATTGCTTGTGTTATTAGACAAAACAAATGAGTTATTATTAAATATAATGCATGGCAGATAGGTGCCAAAAATCCTTTGGAATTTGAAGTTGTATGTATCTTGAAAGCATATTTTGTAGGTTTAGGACATCAAGAACACAAGACGCGTCTTAAATTGCTAACTCAACCAAAAGTCCGAACCGTTAGGAGAAGACATTATATATATGAGAATTTACATTTCAACACGCCCCCTCACGTGCAAGCTTTGCAAATTTATAATGGGTGGCGGTGGAAAGACTCAAACCCGGGACATCAAGGACCATAGAGCTCTGATATCATCTTAAATTGTCAACTCAATCAAAAGTCCAAACCTTTAGGAGAAGGCATTATATTAGTGAGATGTTAAACTCCACACGCCCCCTCACGTGCAAGCTTAGTACAGTTAGGGTCTGTTTGGATTGAGAGAAATGGAAAGAAAGTAAAGGTATAGAAATGATTTTTTATTTTTTACGGTGTTTGTATTAGAAAACTTTATAAAAGAAAAGAAATAAAATGATTCTAAAAATCACTCATGTACCTATTTTTATAATCACTCCAAATTTGAGTCAAATGGAGAAAAAGAAATTTTATGAATGGATAAAGGCTAAAATTAATCTTTTATATTCTTTTTTTTTGTATTTTTTTCAGTTCAAACAAAAGATATCAAAAATCATTTATGAAATCTTTTTTTATAAAAAATTCTTATCCAAACAAAAAATTTCTCTTCCTTTAAAAATTTTCTTTTCTTTTACTATTTTTTCTCCTCCTAAATACAAACAGACCCTTAGAGAAAGCTAAGCTTTGCCCGTGCAGATTTGAAGTCGGTGGCGGTGGAGAGACTCGAACCCGGGACCACGGTCTACCGTGGAGCTCTAATACAATCTTAAATTGCCAACTCAACCAAAAATCCGAACCGTTAGGAGAAGAAATTATATATATGAGAATTTACATTCCAATAGATATCATCTTAAATTGCCAACTCAACCAAAAGTTCAAACCTTTAGGAGAAGACATTATATATTAGGGGTGTGCGCGGGTCGGTTTTGTATGAAAAATACTCAACCCCCAAACCGCCCGTTCTTGTGCGGGTTTTGAAAAATGAGACCCACACCCGCCCAATACATTACTTAAACCATTGAGTTTCGGGTTGGGCGGGTTGCGGGTGCATTGTGGGTGATTTAGTTTGATAAAGAAGGCGAATTTGTATCCATATTCATTTGACGACTCAAATTTATATTACAAATGAAAATTGTAATGAAAACTATTGTTTAGGATATTCATATGCATTTCAAATCATCTATGATTTAAAGATATAAAATGAGATTTTATGAAACTAAATATATGAATTAAACAAAGAGTATAGATTATATCATAATTGAAATGAAAAACATGTTCATTAGATATAATATTATTGAAATATTAAGGGATTTCAAAATATTTTATTAAAAAAGTAGAGGAAAAAGAATAATGTAGAGTGAAAAACACATGACCCCTACTATTTTATTTGAATAAAATGAGCAATACAAGTTTTTCTAATTTTTTATACTACAAGGTAATCGGGTATGCGGGTTTGCGGGTTTCAAGTTTAAAATCCACAACCCACAAAAAATGTATATTTTTTCAAAAATGTAAACCGCAACCCACCCAATTAAAAACTAACCCGTATAATTTCGGGTTAATGTGATCGGGTTGGTCGGGTTATGCGGGTTCCCTAACCCGATGCGCACCCCTACTATATATATGAGAATTTACATTATAACATTATTAGAGCTCTATGGTCCTTGAGGTCCTGGGTTCGAATCTTTCCACCGCCACCCATTATAAATTTGCACGTGCAAAGCTTAACTCTAATAAACTTCTAATGCTTCTACTAAGCTTGCACGTGAGGGGGCGTGTTGGAATGTAAATTCTCATATATATATATATATATATATATATATATATATATATATATATATATATATATATATATATATATATATATATATATATATATATATATATATATATAATGTCTTCTCCTAACGGTTCGGACTTTTGGTTGAGTTGGCAATTTAGGAATGCGTGATAGCGAATGACTGCAAAGCTATCATGAAAGCTCTTGAATCTAATCTTAGTATTGATTATCCTATTATTAGTAATATTATTCGTAGTATCTATTTTTATTTTTGAATTTTCTAACCTTTTTTTTATTTAAAGGAAACAAATATAATTACTGATTGATTAGCCAAAAATATACATATAGGCAACTATTTAGAATTTGTTTAAGTTGTATCCCTTCGCAATTATCAAACTAGTAGCATTTGGTACCAATCTCTCTGAAATTGGCTAGTATTTTGTAATGTGGTTTATTAGTGAAAGCTTTTTTTTTTTTTTTCAAAGCAAATTTATAGATAAAGATAATAGGTTACAAAAGTCATCCTACCCTTATTAGTGGAAGCTTTTAGAAAAAAAGAAAAGGTGGTTTATATCCATTTCATTATCTATGCTTTATGGTTTCAGCAAAAATATCATTTATCTTCTTCTCCTTTTCACGTAAATAGCCTTTCACCAAGAATGAACAATCGAATAGAATTATAGTATGGTTGAGAATCTCTTCTCACTTGTTAATTCTTTCACCCACCCCGTCATAATTATGTTAAGCTAGGCAAATTGTTACTTAAAGCAATGATAAGGAGTTAGTTTCTAAAAGTCATATCAAAAAAATTGTTTTAATATATTATTAAATCTTTGTAAAAATTTAATTTAACAAAAAATTTAAAATAGATGGAGTATTATTAACAATTCCCTGGCCCGATTTAATCCATTAGTTGCAAAATATGATTTTTGGAAATTAATTTTTAAATAGTGGCACAATTAAAGTTTGGCAACCACAAGTGGTTTACAAAAGATAGTAAAATAATTTATTAACGGTGTAAATTTTTTCCCCAGAATAATATAATATATTACATTATCAAAACATTATATAATTCTTGTTATAAACTCATTTAGTGGATATTCATTCCAGCCCATGAGCTAATAGTCAAGCTCATGAACACTAGGGTTTAGGGTTACCTATTACCTATAAATATGAACTTCCACTATGTAATCTTTACCTTATCTGATTATAAACAGAACGCTTTTCTTTTTTTTTTCTCACGTTCATCACACGTTATCAGCACGATAGTCTTTACCTCCAAACATAACTTTCGTGTTTATCTATTTACCACGTGAAAAAAAAAAATCAAAGCCGCAGCTTTGACTAGAAAGAAAAGAAAAAAATATTGGCCGTGAATATTTTTTTCTTGATGGATTGATCAAGAATCCATTTTATAAATAAAGGATTGATAAAGAATCTATTTTTCTAAAACTCAAATTGTGTTATCAGAGAACAAAAAAAAGCACTATATGTGCATTTATAACCTTCACCGCCACTGTAAAGTCTTAAAGAAAAAGCAAAAGATTCAAAAGTCATTTGAAAAGAAAAGGTAATTTCAAAAAAACAACAACACACAATTCGATTGGCATACGTTGAACAATTATACCATGTGATGATGTATTGTGCATTTCATTTTGTGCATTATTTTTCATCATTCATTACTCAAAAGAAATGAACTAAATATTTGACAAAATTCCGACCAAAAAAAAAAAATATATTTGACAAAATATACTCATGGATGGATTCATAATCCAACAAGAGCCAATTATACATTAATGCCTATTAAAAAACTTATTTAAAAAAAAGTGTCTACAATAAGATTTTTTATAGAAAAATGCCCCATCCCAAACTACCTTTATAATTAACAATTAAAAAAAAGAAATAAAAAAAACAAAAAAAAAACAAATAAACACATGCGCGCGTCTGTGAAATTTTTTAAAAATCGTCATAACTAATTCTAAAAAAATCAAAAAAATAAAAAATTTATATATTTAGATAAAGCAAATTAATATTTACGTCTATGATTTTTTTCAGAATTTTTTGAATTTTTTGGTTTTTTGAATTTTTTTGATTTTTTTAATTCGCAGAACATGGAATTCCATGTTTAAAACATGGAATTCCATGTTTTGATATAAGGAATTTGTTTTCCGCAAACACGAAATTCCATGTTTAAAACATGGAATTCCATGTTTAAAACATGGAATTCCATGTTCTGCGAATTAAAAAATTAAAAAAAATCAAAAAAACCAAATAATTCAGAAAATTCCGAAAAAAATCATAGACGTAAATATTAATTTGATTTATTAAATATGATTTTTTTCGATTTTTCTGATTTTTTTTGAATTAGTTATGACGATTTTAAAAAAATTTCACTGACGCGCGCGTGTGATGGTATTAGTAATAGGTGGTGGTGGTTGTGGTGGTGGAGGTGGTGATGGTTGTGGTGGCTGTAGTGGTGGTGGTGGTTGTGATGGTGGAGGTGGTGATGGTGGTGGTGGTGGTGGTGGTGGTGGTGGAAGTACCCTATTATTTGTTTAATATTTAAAAATAAATATTGTATTAAAAATAAAATAATATATTTAACAATAAGGATAGTATAGGTATAAAAAATATAAATGGGAGGTTTTATATAATTATTTAATTAAGGAGGTATTTATCTCTAAATAAGAAAATTAGAGGCTTAAAAAAATTAAAGATTAAGGAGGCATTTATCTCTAATTACCCCATCCAACAATCAAAGTGCTTTCGACAAAAAAAAAAAAAAATCATTACTTTGAGGAAAAAGAAAAATAAATAAAGAATATTATAGGAGAACTTCTCGTTCTCGGTAAAAATAAAAAGGAAAAGAAAAGCCTTTTTCGGCTGTGGTATTTCTTTATATCCATTTTCTTTAAGTTATGTACAATTTTTTTTTATTCTTTTTCAAACCTTAATTTATAGTAAAAAAAGAAAAAGAAAAAATGATATTTTTTTTTTGGGAAAATGACCCAAAAAATCAAAATAATATTATTTTCATCCCAATAATATCAATGACAAAATTTCTGGCCAATAAAATCATCAATTGATTATTTTATACATTATTTGACTATACTATCCCTACTTATGTTATACATTATTTGTCGCGTTGACGGGATTCGTCGGGTGATGGGACTCGTCCGTGACGAGAATCGTCCGTGACGGGAATAGTCTGTATGGTGTAAGGGTAAATATGTAATCTTATAATAGTAAGTTAATGGATGATTCTTTGGGGCAAGTATAATATTATTTTGTTTTTTTGGGCATCGACCCTTCTTACTTAAAGAAAAAGAAAAAACAAGAAAAAGTAAATTTTACTTTTTCTTTTTTTTCATTAATTATTATCTTTTTTCTTCGATATTTATTATATAATATTATTTTTTTATTCTTTATTATATTCTTTCATGAATAAAATTATAAATATTGTAATTTTTCTTCAGAAAAATATTATACCTAATTAAAGGTATATATTAAATAAATAGGCTATATACATTAATTGTATTTGTATTTTATGTTTATATCCTTTGATATACCCAATCTATCCAAAAGAAGAAAAAATGACATATACACAAGATGTATATATATTATTTAGATATATCTTCTGATATAACATAACGTGTGGAAAAAATAAGGTGTATACACAAGTTACATACGTATTTTATGCATATACACTGATATAACATAAACTATAATGAAAGAAAATATTAGAAATGACTTTATGTAACTTATGCGAATGCATATATGCCAATTTGAGATCGTATTCTGGTTAATAAATGGAACGAAATATAGGTCAATTAAAGATATATTTTATGCGCATATATCGCATAACCTATCACTTGATTCATTTTTCATTCGCAACATATATTTCTCTGATCTTCAAATTTTTGAATCAAATGTCAATACCATATCCGGTATATCCAACCTAATAGAAGAATTTGAAAAAACTTGTATTGTGCTTCCAAGATTTACATTTATCCATAATCCAAATAATATTTTATGAAAAAAAGGTATGATAATGTGAATTATATATGAAATTCTCGAGAAACCCAATATACATAATTTAGAAACATTGAGTTCAATAAGAGATATTTTCGATCCAGTAAATAAATCTACTAAATTTGAAAGAGTGAATTACTTTGTGATCCTATCACTTATATTTGGAAAATATCACTATATATTATATTTTGCCAACATTATCATATGTATATTTGGAAATATAAATTCTACAAGAATATTCACAAGTGATGATATTAAAGATCGAGATTATCAAGTGAATATTAGCATATTGACTATTCCTAAATAATTTTTTTTTATCTCAAATTATTTTTGATATCGAATTGTCTATTTTTTCAAGATAAAATCAAGGGATAAATACAAGTCTAGCACATTTATTTACTGAATTGTTCATGACGAATTGTTATAACGTTGCTCTTTATTATACTCCCTATTGGTGAAAGACCAAAAATTATATTCATCAAGATAATTTAATTGTGCAATTTCTATTACAACTGCTCCACCACCGTGCACAAAGATGGATTTCGAGAACATGTTATACATATATATTTATGATATTCTCAAGAATAGGGAAAGAAAAAAAAACAACTGGAATATAAGAATACACCATTTATAATGATCCTCGTATACTCATTCAAATTATTTAAAAGATTGTAAAGGTGTTTTGACTAAGTCACAAAAACCAGTTATCAATGCTCCTGATTAAACTTATGTCTCAAAAGAGCTATCTAGTAAAATTAGATTATTGTACGCTTAAAGTGCAATAGATCTATTTGGTTCCAAAAATAGCATAAAGGAGCAGCAACATGAGCAGGTTGTTAATTATGGGACTTTTTACATTTTATAAATTTCACAGTAGTGTATATAACTGAGAATTAAAATACTCCTATTGAGTATCCGGTACCTGATTATATATTGAGATCTCAATCAGTTATTTTACTACTTTAAATTATTGAAACCTAACAAAAAATTGATCATGATCAAATATTTATATATACGCGTAATAACTATTAATATATAAGTGAAATCGAGGATTATTTTAATTAAAATTGATATTCTATATGCGTCCTAGAAGGGGGGTTGAATAGGACTATGGAAATTAATCGGCTAATTTTATTTCAAGTAAATAAAATTAAAGGCTAATTTAAATCCTATTTCTTTAGTCAACTAAATAGTTATAAACTAGATAATACTAAGAGACAATATAAGTTAACTATTCATGTAAGCATTTTATGAAGCATATAGAGTGCGGAAAATAAATAGTGTAGGGATAGAAAGATACACACGATATATAGTGGTTCGGTTTCCCTACATCCACTACCTAAGGAGTCCCCCTTAGGATTTGCAAGATTCTCAATATAATCTTCGTATCTCTTTACCCGGGTGAGATTACAAACCCTTTACAACCACTTCACAACCTTGAATCAAACCACTTGTGTTATCACAAACACAAGGAACCAAGTATACTACCTATACTCACAATACTCTCTTAATCTAATACAAGGTAAGAATTAAGAGGAAGAAAGAGTGTTTAAGTGGTGATACAATGTTTGTAGCTAGACTCCTATATGAGTAGATATAACTATGAAGCTTGAATGTGTAGATATGACTTGAATGCTCTTTGAAAACCTTCTTGAATGATAACAATAATAGCTCTTAAGATTGGTAGATGGAAGGTGTGAGTTGTGCCTTCAATGAGCTCTTATTTGTAGCTGAAATAAGCCTCCAACGGTCGAAAGCCATGTGTCTAACGGATACATTTAACACCCAACGGTTATATGCCTTTTGTCCTCATTTGGTTACAGAAAAACCTTACCTGCGGTGCACCGCGGGTCTTGTGCGGTGTACCGCACTTCTCAACGTGTTGCTTTTCTTGCTTCTGACGGGCTAGCCATGCACCGTGCCCCTGGTCCGCACCAAGCATCTTTGATAGATATAACTTTTGCTGTGATGCTCGGATCAGTATATCTTCTTCACAAAAGTTGTAGATAACATCATTCTAATAAACTTTGCAGTTGATCATAAAGGCTATATCTCAATGTATATAAAGATATGAATTAAAGTATATGTAAAAAGATATAATAAGAATGATATGTAAATTGTTTTTGATGAACAATAGTGCAAGATAGGATGTATATAACAAGAGTAATTAGCACACTAAACACAAGAGGATTTGTCACATTAAAACAACCTATTAAGGGAGGCTATATGCCAACAAAAATGTCTAATAAAACTGACTGGCCATCAGTAAAAAGACATAAATAAGCAAATATTTTTTAATTTCACTTGTACGACGTGAAATTTTCACAATTTTGAAACAAATGTGCTACAAGGGGGAGTCACTATATAAGATAGTATGTTGTAGCACACGTAACATATTCATTAAAGAGATATAGTCTCCGGTGGTGGATGCACTTTTATTTGCTATTATTTCTTATGAAAAACTTCATATAAGTCTTAAGTCGAGCTTTTTAAATCATTATATATGAATGAAGCGTCGATCCAATTTATGTCGTATTATTTATTACTCCTATTAAATGTCTCAATTTATACACCATTGTGTTATACTCACATCAGGGGGAGACATTTACGCAATGCACTATTTTTCCTTTAGCATAGGTTTTTTCCCACTGGGTTTTCCTTGCACGGTTTTTAATGAGACAATTCATATAAGCGTATTGAAGAATACTATACTCTTTTTCCTTTACTATGATTTTGTCCCATTGGGTTTTTCTTAGAAAGGTTTTAATGAGGTATATTCTCAAAATCAAATATTTAAGCGGAATGCAATCTTTCGACAAGCAAACAAAGTTGAACAATATGCTACTTGTATCACTCAAGACATAGGAGACTACATCAAAGATGATCGAACCAAACATATCTCCAAAGCTATCCTTTATACATGAACTCTTGAAGAAATGTGACGTAGATGTTCAACCGATTCGCTTAGCGACTTCAAGATCTTTCTTAAGAAGCTGACAAGAGGGGGAGACAAATACGCACTACACTCTTTTCCTTCATCACGGTTTTGTCCTAATAGGTTTTCCTGATAAAGGTTTTTAATGAGGTAGTTTTAGTTAGCGTATAAAGAAATGTACTCTTTTTCCTTCACTAGATTTTTTCCTACTAGGTTTTTCTAGGAAGGTTTTAAGGAGGCATGTTCTTAGGGACTGAATATCCAAGGGGGAGTGTTATAAACCCATTTAGTGGATATTCATTCCAGCCCATGGGCTAGTAGTCAAGCCCATGAACACTAGGGTTTAGGGTTACCTATTACCTATAAATATGAGCTCCCACTATGTAATATTTACCTTCTCTGATTATAAACAGAACGCTTCTCTTTCTTTCTCTCACGTTCATAACAATTCTTTTTTTTCAAATAAACATCATATAATCCGAGTTGCTCAGCCAAACTTGGAAACTGTAAAAAAAAAACCCCCAAACTCATAAAAAAGATACATGATAAATAAAATAAATACAAAACTAAGGATCATACAAATAAACAGTCTCATGTCTCAACATGAGAGAAGAATGCTTACAACGATAAAAAAAGTGAGGAAATTATAAATATGAGCCGTAAAATTCTAAAACTTTTTCTAAAAGTAATGATATATACCATCTAAAATTATATTATTCAATACAATCTAATGACGTGGCCTGAATTGGTTGGTTATAAATCGTTAATTAGATTAAGAAAATAAATAGATTAACGATTTATAACAAATCAATTCATGTCACGTTATTGGATGATATTTTGGGTGGTATATATCATTACTCTTTTTTTAAAGTGTAGTTTATTACTAATACTATTAAAGTTCTTAGTTATAAATCTGGTTTGGCCAGTTTACATTTATACCCTTTTTATTTAAATTAATCAGTTTTATTTAATTTAAATTTTCAGTTGGGATTCAGATTAATAATAGGTACGCACCCATAAACCTTTTTATCACAATTAAAATCATTTTTCATATGAAATGGGTTGCACCCATTAAAGCTCGTATCCATTTTTCAAGTACCCAATACCAAGTAAATTCATTTTTTATTGCTAGTTGTCCATGTAAAAGTCCAAGTGGGTACAGACTCAATTCCAATATGTCAAAACTCGGATGATGGGTATAGTCTTAGTTAGAATAACAATAGGTGGGGTTACAGATCATCTCCAGCAATTGGGCCAATCTACATCAGTTAGGTACAGACCCAGTTCGAATACAAACATGGTTGTACCCATGGGTTGTTCATGGTCTATCAAGAAACAGATCAGATATCCTCACACGCATCATATCACATGCATCATAAGGGGAAAACATATCTTTTCACACTCGTTGTAACAAAAAAGAAATAGAAATCTCTTCACAACAGTTTGGTGGGTACATACTTGGGCCAAATCAGGGTATAGACCCAGGACAAACTAAATTTCATTCACAAGTGGGTACAGACCCAACATGGTACAAACCCAGTTACAATAACAACAGGTGGGGGAGGGGGGTACATACCATTTCCAGTAGTTAGGCCAAACTAAATTTCTTCACAGCAGTTGGGTACAGACCAGTTCGAATAGCAACAGTGTTCCCATGGGCTCTTCACAGTCTTCGAAGAAACAAACATCTTCACGGTTGGGTGGGTACAGACCTGGGCCAAACTAAATCTCTTCACAAATGTGTACAGACCCGGGTCAAACTAAATCTCTTTACAAGTGGGTACTAACCAAGGACAAACTAAATTTATTCACTAGTGGGTACAAACCCGAGAGGGTCCATCTCAAGCCTGCTTCAGACCTTTACTAACTCAATTCTTGAGATGGAGATATAGATTTCACCATGTATACAGATCATCTACTGTAAAAACCAGATCTACACTTGATGATAATAATCAGAGAAATAGAAATCTCTTCACTCACCCTCGCTGGAACAAAAAAAATAGAAATCTCTTCACTCACCATCGCTGAAACAAAAAAAAACAGAAATCTCTTCACTCACCATTGCTGGAACAAAAAAGAAACAGAAATCTCTTCACTCACCATTGCTGGAACAAAAAAGAAACAAAAATCTCTCCACTCACCCTTGATGGAACAAAAAAGAAATAGAAAAAAAAGCCATCTAACAGACATGGGGGTGGAAAATGGTGTATGTTGATGGTTTTGATAGTGTATGCTGAGTATTTTGGTGGTGTATGATGATGGGGGACGATGGGTTTGTTTAGAGAGAAGAGAGAGGAAGAGGGAGAGGAGAGAGAAGAGTTGAATGAGAAATGAAAAATGAAAAATGAGACATGAATTCGTAACCTAATATGATTTCTGATTTGGGTTTGGTATTCATTGTAATAAGAACTAAAGGGAGGGCTTTTTGAGTTTTTTGGGCTTGTGTAACTAAGTAATTAGTGGGAGGCGTTTTATTTATAAATACACATGTTGTTGGGGCCGTGATTTATAATTGCCCAAAAAAAGTCTATCTAGTAAAGTCTTTTTTTTGTTAGAAACTAATACAATTTTATGATCAAAAAGGATTCTAATGAATATATAACCCTACTAAAATTGAAGAATTGACGACAAATAATTAGTTGCAGTTATAAAATGTATTGTCTATTTTTTTGGTCGAAACTAATACAATTTTATGATTAAAAAGGATTCTAATGAATATATAACCCTACTAAAAATTGTAGAATTGACGACAAATAATTAGCTGCAGTTATAAAATTTATTGTCTATTAAATACATAATTAAATAATAAACGACAGATTCAATACATCAAAATAGGAGGGGAAAAAGTCTCTTCATATCTAAAGTATAAAAAATAAATTTAATATGATTGGAATAATAGAAAAACTAATATTAAAGATACTTAAAGCTAATAAAATATTTAAAAGCAGAAGATTAATAAAACCTCACAGTTGAAAAAATTAAAATGAAAACCTATATCCCTTTTACGACCTACCCTACGACCACCTTGTCGTGGACAAGGTCCTACCACTGTCGTTACGCTGCACAAAGATCATTTAGAACCCCAAACAGCATCACTATACCATTAAAAAGAAGATTTTGAAAACCTAATATTGAGGTACAAAATCACGGTTTTCAGTTGAATTCCATCGAATTATTAAAAAATAATTGTTATTGAATCTTACTCCAAATGATTATGTTCATTTTCCTGTTTTCCAGATGTTATTTAGGGTGATTAACTCATGAAGTCCATGACCCAACAATTTAGGCCAAAAAGGTCAAACACAATAAAATGACTAAGATATCCTTTACCACCTTAATTAATAACAAAATATTCCATAAATAAATTTCACTTTTCATAACAAAAATAATTACAACTAAAATATTCCATAAGTACAATATTTTATAACTTAAAATATTCTATAATTACAATATTTTATAACTTAAATAGTACCTAACGTTTATTATTCCATCATGAAAAATAAAACTGTTGCTCGAATCGCAAAATCAACAGAATCCATGTATGCAATCTTAAATACCTTATTTTCAAGCATTTTCAATGCCACAGTGTGTTCATTCATTCTTCTCATTCTTGGACTTCCACAACTCTTGATTAAACTTCAAATTCTCTTGAGTCGTCATCATGAATGAGTTTAAAAGTTTGTTAAGAGCATTTGAGGTACCTTCTTTTGGAAACGCTGGAAGTGCTTTTTGAGCGAGACGCTCAGAGTAAACATCTTGAACGGGCTTTTGGACTCTTTCGAATTGATTCTGAGGTCTTTGTTGAAAATTTTGTCCATGGAGGCGTTGTTGATAGTTTCCTTGATTTACCGCCCACTAGGATTTGACCATTGGAATCTAGGATGATTGCGATTAGGTTGCACATAGCCATGACCACCAACATAGTGGTTACCTCTATTAGATATGAACACCATGGATTCTAGTTTACCTTAACACTCCTCCCAAGCATAATCATTAGCACCATAATTAGAACACCCGAAAAGGATTTGTGTACAACTTTTCTATTAGGTAACCACTATATATCACAATCATCAGAATTTGGGATGATTGAGATTAGGTTGCATATAGCCATGACTACCAACATAATGGTTACCTCTATTAAATATGAACACCATGGATCTTAGGTTACCTTGACATTCCTCCCAAGCATGATCATTAGCACCACAATAAGAACACCCAAAAAGGATTCTTGTACAACTTTTTACTTCTTTCTGTTTATTATGGAATCCTTCATTCACGACCATAGCCAACTGTTTCATTTGATTCTCCAATGTATAAAATTTGGCATCTATCTGGTCTCGCTATTGACATGTAAAATACCTCTTTGTTCTCGCAGGTCTGGTCAACTTCTTTCAGTATCAATAATTTTCTGCATTGCTTGTGCGACCTAGTAGGATCTATTGACACAAAACCACCACCATTGAGGTTATCAACTCGTATTATGAGTATTTGTATAAAGTTTTTTTGGGATGGTAAATCTCCACAAGTTAGGTGGAAAGATATATGTACTACACAAGAAGAAGGAGGTCTTGGTCTTAAAGATCTATGTGCTTGGAATAAAGCACTACTTATGAAGATGTTGTGGAAAATTATTAATAAGAAAGACTCGCTTTGGATAAAATGATTTCATGGAGAATATTTGAAGAATACCAGATTTTCTGCTTTTGAAACAAATTTGGGAATTAAAAGTTGAGATTGAAGCTTAACCTGGTTATGAGTGAGGTGAGAAGATATTGTCTAGATGTTTTTCCTCTGCCAACGATCTTTCCACAGTTAGTGGTATTCTTAGTGGTGAGTACTATGTCTTGTACAAGAAAACTTATAAATTTTTTTGCCACCGTTCTTTCTAAAAAAATTGTGAGAACATAGTGTGAATTCATGTGTTACTCCTAAACGTGTAATCATGAGAGGTTTAGGACAAAATATGGGATGGTATATATAGAGTTGATCCACTTTGTGAGTGGTGTGGTGAAGACTTTGAAACAAACAAGCATTTATTCTTTGAATGTGAATCTGCAAGAGATATTTGGAATGATATAAGAAAGTGGTTAGGCATTTAGAAATAAGTGAATAGATCTTGAGCACAATGAAATGGCTTATAAAACTAAAATTTAGAAAATGTTGGTGGTGAAAAGCATGGAGAGTTTCTTTTATGACACTTTTTATCATATTTGGCGCGCAAGGAACAATCTAGCTATGCGTAAGGAGATCTTATTCTTTTTGATAGCATATATATGAGAATAGAAGGTTCCAAAATTTTACAAACTAGCCTACACCACTAGGCTCGTTGTCGTTGAGTAAGGTTGTAGCTAAATGGGTCGTAATAATGGTATTCCAGTTGCCAAACAAGGTGCTAAGAAGTTCATATTTAGAAACTCAGTCAGTTTTTGCATTAATACTCCTAGAAATATGATAAATTGGGCTTGGCTTGCTTAGTACAACCATAAATATTACAAACAATACTGTTAATAGTACAAAGAAAATCATTTTGTGCACGTTTTCTATGTTTGTACCCTCATCATGCCTTCACGGATGATAAGGGAATAGATGGATACTATCTTAAACTTTCGCGCCTAGTTAGGTATTGTATTGTATAAAATATATAGTTTTCTTCTTATTTTTTTATAAAATAGTTTACCAAACCAAATACAATATTTTTTTAATTTTTGAAAATATTAATATGAAATTTTGCATTTTTGCATTTTTAGTTTAAATTGATAACAACAACATATGTTAAAAGATGTATAATATGTTAAGTTTTTATTATATTATTATAATTTTAGTTAAAATTGTCTATTATGATTACCATTGTAACATGCATTTATATGTATTTGCTATGTAATGAAAGACTTCATATTTGTTGTAATATGATTATGGACAAAATAGTATCACGATAATTATTATAACATAAACCAGTATTGTTATTACATTATTAACTTTATTACAATATATTAATTACACCCTTAATGTTTATATTTGATTGACATTCAATTATGAATTTTGTGTAAATATTAAATCGGTTGTAAATTGTTTAACCAAGATTTGAAAATAAAGTGAGATTAGAATATACCAGAAAACATTCACATAATTAAGTTTGCGGAAAAATAAAGAATACAAGCACTTATCGTGGTTCACCAAAGAATGACCTACATTCACATCGAGTTTCGCTGAGAGAATCTCATTCACTAAAAATTTCGGATTACATATTACAATACCCCTTACAAACCATAACAAATCACTCAACCTATAAATATCTTAAAGCTAATCACAAATCTATTCTAGTCAATCAACTACGTTGAATACTATAAGTAATAATTCAAGGAGATTCTTACTATTACAATAATTTTGCTCGCTATTTTATTATATCTTACAATCTATGGTAAAAACTATAAAAACATACGATTTCTAGAAATTAGGGTTCGAGAGGGAGTATTTAGTGAGATTGAGAAAAAAGAATAACACAATTGAAGAATAAAAGAAACTGTTTATATGAGACATACCACTGGCGAATAAAAACACTAGATGGAGCACATAATTAATAGTCCAGATAAAACCACGTATTCCACCACCACTGATAAAATGACATAGTTTGGAACGTGGTCCAATAGCAGATCAAATAACTTGTCACAACTTAAGAAACATATAACATTTCACCAAAAACACATATAATATGAATATATATTTTAAACAAAATCTCTCAATACATGTCTTGTTAAAGGGAATACTTACGTTTACCTTAGATTAAAAACATTTTTCTTATTCAATAAATGATTAATATGTATATGACCGATAATATTTTTTTTTTTAGTATATAAGTGATTGGGAAAGGATTTGAATCTTGTACTTTTTACTTTATATTCGATAAGGAGCTGATTTAAACTCTGCATCTTTTTTAAATGTTGAAGAAATAGTAAGATATGACTATTTAAGCTACCTCAATTGGTTCATATATCATTACTCAGTAAGAGTAATATAAAACAAGATATAAAAAAGCAATCCTAACGTTATTCCGACCAAAAATTCCGATAGAAAGATATAAAATAAATTTTAACGTTCATTACCTTTTCTTGTTTCTGGATGGGGTCGCATGTGTCATTTCATTGTTAGAAAGCGTTGGCCATATCTCACGGTTGACCATTACTTTTTGTTTCTTTATATCAAAGATCCTAGGCGATTCTTAATTGTGCAAATTGCATTTAACATACAACGGCATTTTTTTTTTTTTTTCTCTAAACGTTTATATTAAATAAAGAGTAATGATATATACCGCCAAATTCATACTACCTAAGTATACCATCCATAACGTGACGTGAACTGACGGCTAAAAATCGTTAATCTATTTATTTTCTTGATTTGATTAACGATTTACTTCAAACCAACTCATGTCACGTCATGGGTGATAATTGGGTGATATGAATTTGGGTGGTATATATCATTACTCTTAAATGAAACCAACAAAATACAAAGTATTATTAGCCTATTCCAATGGGAGATGAATCAAGGCTTAACAAGTCAACCAATTTAGTAGGGATTAGATTTGCGCAAAAGTCATGAGACTCGCCAAGAGGCAAATTTTAAAAACCCAGTCCGCTATCAAGTTTCCACTTCTTCTAATACAAGAGAAAGTTGGATTACAAACTTCAGATACAAAATAACTACTCCTAATTATATTCGTAATACAAGAAGAATTAATAACAAAATTGCTAACTAAAGGCTCCATAAGTTGAAGGCAATCATTTTCCACAATGCAGTGGTAATTCTTGAGTTCTCTCGCCATAGACAAGCTTTAAGAACACCCAAAACCTTCTGCTTCTAGAGCAATTTCAGCTTTAATTCTCCAAGCTTTACACCTAAGTAATCTTTATTTGTGGTTCCTGGCAACACAAGCAATAGTAGACCTATTTTTACTAAAAGAAGCATCACTATTTATTTTAATAGAGTTTTCAGAAGTTGGTTTCCATTTACTATCATTAGTATTTACTTTGTTAATATTCACCTGTAACTTTGTTTCCAGTTTAGAATTACCTACTAAGTTGGAGTAATTCTTTCCCTTCAGTTTCTTAGTTTCATCATTAGAAAGATTGTATAGCTTTCCCTTTTCAATACTTTATTACCTTTTGTATCCGTTATATCCTTTTCTACACAAATATTTTGTGTAACAATATTTCCCTCAATACAAGAAAAGTATTCATTCCATATATTTTTAGCTTTTTTCAAAATATAAACAGGGTCCATTTTTTTGTATTGTTGAATACACAAGAGTTTAAATCCTTCCATATTTTCCACGATAAAATACAAGCTTTTTCAAAAGTATAATGCAAATTACTAGCCTGTTTATCCATTACATTAAGTAGGCCAGCCATCCAGACATCCAGTTTAGTGGAGTGGTTGCTGGTTCTTAATGGAGAAGCTAGCCACGTGGCACGAGCCCATTCGCAATCAAATAACATATGTTCCACATTTTCTGTTTTCTCATTACAAATAGGACAAATTTTTGTATCTTTGCATTTTTTCATATATAAATTTTCACAAGTAGGAATCATATTCTTATAGCTTTCCATAACCCCATGAGGTGTTTTCATGTTCCAAATTGTTTTCCAAATTACAGGGTCAGTAACATGGAAAGAAGATGGCTTAGCTTTTTTTGTAAGTGCTTCTTTTTTAATTTTTTCTGCCATCATATAATAATAACCTCTTTTAACTGAATAAAGTCCATTAGGACTTAGATTCCAAGTCAGGTTATCTTGAACCTGAATGAGAGGTATGAAGGTTTTAATTATATTTTCATATTCAGTTTCTTGAAAATTAGCTTTAATTTTCTCCAAATTCCATCTTCTTTCACCTTTGTGGAATAAGTCAGAAAATTTATTGTTATTAGTATCAATTGGTTTTTTGATTTTCATGTCTTGAGAGATCCAGTAATCCTTTTGGGGGATTAATGTCCTCCCCATTACTATGGTGGGGAGTATTGGCACTAAACTTAACTCCACACTTATTCAAATTTAAAGTAAGTCCTGTAGAATAACCAAATTTATTAATAATATCATGTTGGTATTTTTATAAGTAGCTTTCAGAGAGAAAACATTGTCATCAGCGAATAATAGATGGGTCAAGGAAAGGCTATTTCTTGATATTTTAAGAAATAGCCCTTCTTTAACTCATCTCGCACCATCTTGGCTCAAAACCCAATTTTTTCATAAGTTTAGATAAGAAATCCAATTCAACAAATTCGTAAGCTTTTTGTATATCAACTTTTATAACCATACTATAATTTTTTGTAGTTCTTTTTTCTTTTAAATAATTACAAACCTCATGTGTTATATATGTATTTTCCTTAACGATTCTTTCAGGAACAAATGCAGTTTGATTTTCATCAATTATATAACTCATATAGGGTTGTAATCTATTAACCAACAGTCTTGCTATGATTTTATAAATAAAATTAGAAACACTAATTGGTCTATAGTGTCTAATAGTGCCAGGTTTGTCAATTTTGGGAATAAGCGAGATATACGTGTGATTTAAGTCCTCAAGACTTTCCTTATTATACCAGAATTTATTAATAATTTTATTAACATCAAGTTTGATAATATTCCAATATTTCTTATAAAAGAAACCGGGGTAGCCATCAGGGCCTGGAGCTTTAAAAGCTCATAATTCTGAGACTGTCTGCTCGATTTCTTTGATAAGAATTGGTTTTAATAGGGTGTCATTCATAGATTTAGTAATTTTAGGCTGAATGATATTCAATATAGAAGTAAAGTCCCTTGGGCCCACTGAATTGAAGATATTATTAAAATAATTTAGCTTGTAGACACGTTGTTTGGTGATTGGAGGTCCTCGCCTCCTTGCCAGTTAGCTCAACTTATTCGCCTTGATCAGGCCGCTTGTGGCATTGGGTGACCTTTTGTAATATCTTACATTATGAATTCGAATATATTTAACCCATTGACTAAAAACAAAAGATCCAACATTTGTTATTAAGATTATATATCTTTATACATTTTTTCTTATATCACTTATGTCGGATTTACCACTAGCAACCGTCAAGGTGGTCGCTAGTGATCGTTAAAGGTCATTTTCACATTTAGCGACCGTTATTGGTCGCTAAATGTTGGTCGCTAATGTCTCGTCGTTAGAGGTGGCCTTTGCCGAGAGCCACTGTCGCTAGAATTTGCTAGAAGGAAAAGTTTATATCAATCACCCTCGTGGTCGCTAAAGGTGTTACGTTTACCGACCACAATATCGAGGACCATGGTCACCAAAGATGAAGACCTCTAGAGACACCCTAGTGCTTGCTAGTACTCATATACCTTTCGCGACCACAAAGTGGTCGCTAGTACTTCAAAAACCTTTTGCGCCCACATGGTGGTTGCTAGAGGTTTGTAATTTGAAAAAGATTTTTGTATTTATTTAGTTACAATTATTTAGAATCATACCTGCTGAACCCAAATTACACCACAAGTATATTAAATTTGAATTATCAACAAAATAACCGAAATTGAATAATTAACACATATAAGTTATTTTGATATGCAAAATAATGATAATCAACGTATACTACTAGTCAGTCTCGTATCTGTCCCTGTCAATGTCAATTTACTCATCATCACTTTCTATATGCATCGCTTTATTCACATCAAACTCATCTGCGTACTCGTCCTAGGAATCGTCTGACTCTTCTTCATCATATATGATAGTTGGATCATACTCTAATCTATCTTGGCCAATTTCGGTGTATTCCCTATTATTCATGCGTACTCCATCTATCTTTGCGGTGTCATTCACAATAGGTATCAACCGTCAACATGACACCCCAAACATCTACACTTCATCCATGAAGATCACTCACTTCCCAAGCAAATTTATACGCATTGTGTCGCGATCCCTTCATATGTACTATATTATCAATGTAGAACACCTTATTTGATTGATTTCTTAGAATGTACAATTCAACTTTGTACAAGTATGAATTAGTGTCGATTCTGGTCACAACGTGTTTATTTTGTATTCTTTCTTTTCCGGTATTATACCACTTGCACTCGAACACCGTATCAAACATTCTCTTGAGAAATTCACCTTGAATACGTTAACCAATTCACCATATATATATATGAACACCTTCGACATAACAACAAACCACACAATCCATAGAGACATATTTTTTACCCTTTCGCACGCAAGACCCACTCCACCCGATTTATAATACACGGATTATATTTCCACACCGTACGATTGGAATCGTAAGCCACATATTGGATTTTTATGGTTACAACTGGATCACATAATTTCTTCATGTAAAACACCTATTAATGGAAAAAATAGTGAGCTTCACTATATTGATTGATGCTTTGATTTTGATATATATTTTACCTTCTTCAAAAACCAGTGTAAAATCTACTTCGATGACATTTTTCCATATATGCACGAACATCTGTAGCCATTGTCGACTTGTGTTTCCTGAATCACAAAATATATTTGTTACAAGATTAATAAGAATGAGAAAATAACAATGGATATGGATAATCAAGAACGTACTCTATATAAATGTGAACCTCATCACAAGGTTGCAGAATACACCAAACATGCATATCATGTTCAATTTTAGGGAGGATAAATGAAGCTCTTTTTTCCGATCAAGTGAGATTGACTTTTGAAAATCGATATCTCTCTTAATTCTGACACAGGGTACGCATATATGTCAGGATCATTAAACTTGGATTTTTACTCTTTGAAATAATGTGATATTAAAGTCAAGGTTTCTCTCACAACATAACACTCAGCTATCAAACATCCTGGACTTGCCACATTTCGTATATACTCCTTTAACTCTTTCAAATAACACTCAACGGGTACAATCAACACACCTAGACTGGTCCATCAAATAGTATTTTTTGTACATGTCCACAGTTAGATATATGATATTGAAAAGAGATGGTGAAAATATCATCTCAAGCCGACACATTGGAATAATAACCTCCTTATTTACTTTTTCTATTTCTCGGATACTCAAATTCCGTTTACAACCTATACAGAAAACATAACACAATCCCATGATGCATCACTAACCACTTTATGCTCAAGCAATCCCGACACACTAGCAACAAATAAGAACTGCATCATAAGGTGATAATCGTGAGATTTTATTCCGATGATCTTTCTGGAATCAATCACAATACTATTTCTCAATTTCGACGCAAAATAATTGAGAAACTTTTGAGCCTTCAACCATATAAGTAAATCTCTCGTTTATGCATACTTTGCTTTCAGTTGCACCACCCTACCTCTCGCATTTGTAGTGAACCACAATTCTCTTCGAATTCCTAGATCCTTCAAATCAAGTTTCTCATTTACATTGTAAAAACAAAGGTTATAGTTACAAAGTTCACTATGTTTCCATCATTGTTATATTTATGGACTCGTTATATTCTCGTCAAAATGCATTATATCATATTAAATTTACCATAATGTTTTTTTAGGTACGCGTATGGTCTGGGTCAGATTTTGCGCACCACGACTAATCCCCTAAATTTTATACGTCTTTTTTCATGTATATTTTCATGTAAATTAGAAATAAGTTACCCATGATATTTAAAAAAAAAAAATTAAATCATATACCTTTAATTTTACAATGTAATGTTATAATAACATTGATAATGAAAAATAATAAAACGTAACCAGTTGGGATTAGTTCACTGACCAAGGTCTTGGTCATTCAATATTATAATATAAGTTTAAACCGAGTCAACGACTTCGAGTCTAATGTGACTCTTCTAAAAAAATACTCCCTCCGTCCCAAAAATAATGTCAATCTTACTAAAAATGGTGTACTAAAAATAATGTCTACTCAGAATTTCAAGATTTTATTAAAGTATTCAAATTATATTTTTAAAATATCAATACACTCTATTAAGGGTATTTTATTAATGAGAAAGATAATTATTATGTTTTTTAATTTGTGTAAAAATAAAATAAACATTATTTTTAAGATGGAGAAAGTAAAAATAATAAAAGGTCACCTGACCTTAGAAATACGTCACCTTTTGACGTGTATAAAGAGATTAAACGACAACTACATTCAATTTTTTAAAAATGAAATAAAGAACAATAAAGAAGAAGTGTTTTTTTTTTTTTCTCTTTTTGCATTTCAAAACTTGGACAATTGATTTTGAACTAAACAAAAATTATCTTCTTACTATATGGTGGCTGATTAATCATGAGTTGTTTGTAAATTTATATACCACCGCCGTTATCGCCTCATCGCTAATTACTTTGATAAGTGTTCTTTTTTGGTCGGACATAGTAGTAATTTTATACTCTAATTATTTTAATTTTGAAACTTTTATTAAATATAATTGGACAGAGTGTGACAGCTTCTTAGAAGGAACAAATTATCTGACAGCTATTCTAAAAACACATCGATTTCAGATTCGGCTGCATGAAATTTATGAGTTGTTTACTCAACCTATATTTAATGTACATTATCTATTGCTTTTTTAAGTTTTTTAATCTTCATTTTGTTTCTTTAATTGTTTTTTTTTGTTCAAAGGTTTCTTTAATTGTCGGTGACCCTTTTTATGTTAAAGTAATCACATGGCCTCTTGTAAAACAGTCTTTTGTGGTTATAAGTATTCCCAATTGAAATCCAGTCCGCTCTTTGACCATTAGGTACCTTTAATGTGTGTTCTTTCTACACTTATGTGTTCTTTCTTGAAATTGATGGTGTAGTGTGATCCGAGTGTATTCTATTGTGTTACTGTACCTCCTGAACCTGATTGTTGATCCAGTTACATCTAAGAGTATATGATTAAAACGATATGGGATAATTTTTAGTGATTCATACTTCATAGATATATCTCATTTTTGCTTAAAATGTACTCCCTTCATTTCTTTTTAATTGACGTTTTAGAAAGATGTACATATATTAAAGATTCTAAAAATTAGGAAAAAATTAATACAAAATGACCAATATAACCTTATTTATGGCTAATAATAATTATTTGGTTGTTGAAAGATTTAAAAAACAAGAAAGGGTATAAAAGAAAAAAGAGCATTTAATTTGCATTGGAAAAGATAGTACGACATATATTATGGAATATAATTTTTTGGTTAAAGAGTCAAATAATAAGGAATGTAGGGAGTATAGATTAACCAAGAAGAACCATGATAGTAGGGCTGCCCAAACAAATTTACTGCTCGTAAAACCAAATCATCTGATCATATCTGATTTAAAAAACTAAACCTACACACCTGATGACCCGTTAAGGTTTAAAAATCATTTTTTTTGTTTGGGCCGGACAATGGGTTTGGTCCAACCCAATTCTTGGTTACTTATCCCGAACCGATATATTACATAATATTTTTTTATTTTTTATAAGCATTGTGTATTATAAATAAAAATATAAAAGGCCAACTTGTGTAACCCTTGGATAACATAAATCACAGTTAGTCTTACCTTTCCCTTTTTTTATCTACCACGCCTCATTTCTCGGTTCTTATCTTCTCTTCATCTCTCTATCTCTCTCCCATTCTCAAGGAAACCCTGAGCTTAGCATGTCGTCTCACCGTCCCCGTCCAGTCCTTCTATGTTAGTGTCGGTTATCATGAGAGGAATAGTACACCACATTAAACGCCCTTTACCTATTTTATTAGTCTTCATTTATTACCCTTCTGATGTCCGGCCTTTGTGTACATAGTTGATATTTCTTACCACAATTAAGGCATATGTGTGTTTAATTGTTTGATTACGGGGTGAGATTGGGTCCCAAGTTGCCTATAAAAGACGAAACTCTACTTATTACTAATCAAAAGCCCTTTTCAGGTATATTTTCCTTTGAAACTATTCTTTGTTATTGTTAATCCGATTGATTCATAAGTGTTTTGATCAATTGCATGAGTAAATCTGGTAGATTTGAAATGATATTTTGATTTTGTAAATAATTTACGATATTTTCAACAACCATTCGATCTTATTTCCGTTTGTTATCTAGAAATTAAAAAGGAAAACATGTTAAGTTTTGGGTAATAACGTGTTAAAATTTGTGAGTAATGACTTCAGATTAAAAAACCATATGGGTTCTGTTCAAAAAGGTTTTTGGGTTGCTTGCTACTTTCTAATATTCTAAGATTAATTTTTTAGATTGAAAAAAGTATTTTCTGATATTGTTTAACTTATATTCATATGATTAATATCTAATAATTTGTCTGGGTTGCTTACTTGCATGGTTTGGCAAATGTGAGATGAAAGTGGAACTGCTATAGTTGCTAAATGATTAGTTTCTTAATCCATTTTCAGGTAAATCTCCCATGAGTTGTACTTTTTATTTTTGTGAAATCAAATTTCTTTTTCAATCAAAGCATTGTTTACTAAACACTCTTAACTGTTTCCAAAGAATCTTAAGTGTTTTTGAAATGGAAAGTTTTATATTGGCAAATAAAAGGTTCTTAAAACATCTCAGTGGTGAATAAATTGAATAAAAGGTGTTTATTTTGGTTAGTAAAGTGTTTAACAGGTTTCTTTGGTAAATAAAAGATTTTTAATAGTTGATTAAATATAAACAACTAATATATTATATAATTAAGTGTTAAATAATTTACACTTTTGTGAAATCGGTGGTGATTTTACCCAGGTGTTTATCATTTAACACTTGATCAATAATATGTTAGTTAATCATAAGTTTAGCAATTTAAGAAATAAGTGAAATCAAGTCGAATCTCACTAAATTGACTAGTGTTTAACACTTAACACTTTAGTGAATTTGAGTTGAATCCACTTATTTGTTTAGTGTTTAAACATAAACAAAGAGGATATAAAGGATTAAGTGTTAAACAATGAACACTTATGTGAAATCAGTTGTGATTTCACTTAAGTGTTATTGTATAACACTTATCACCACTCAAGTGTTTATTGTATTACACTTAATCACATATCTATTCTTTGTTTAGGTTTAAATACTATAGCAATTAAGTGAATTCAAATAAAAATTCACTAAACTGTTAAGTGTTTAACACTTTAACAATCTTTTTTAATGTTTGAGTGCTAAATACTTAACAAGTCAGTGAATTCTAAGTTGAATTCACTTATTTTTTAAGGGTTTCAAACAAAAACAAAGAAGATTGAAATGATTAAGTGTTAACAATTAACACTTAGGTGAAATCAGTGGTGATTTCACTCAAGTGTATGTTGTTTGACACTCAATCAAGTTAATCTTACTTGTTTAATTACGACTCGTGTTTGAATTATAATTTGATTTTGACTTATGCCTTGTCTTTTATCTCGTGTTTGCAGAACCTATTTAAAATATGGAGGTTGAGAATGAATCAGTTACTGATCTTACATCTCCAACTCCAACTCCAACTCCAGCGTTATTTCAACTCTTGTGGGTAATTCTTCTATAACCAAACACTCAGGTAACAACCCCCATTTAACTAAAAAGATTAAGAATATCATAAATAATTGTTGGATAATTTTTTTATCATATATATGATTAAGCAAATGTTAGGAGAGTCATGTGTAAATACTGTGAAATTACTTATAATGCTGATTCTAGAAAACATAGAACTACTAACATGCTTAATCATATAAATCATAGGAGATGTCTTAAATATACTTTCTATCCACTTTTAAAGGAGGGTCAAATTGATTTAATGTTTAAAAAAGAAGAGGAGGGTGGGGCTGTGGTGCCTTACATGTTTTCAATTGAGTCTTGCACTAAGGCATTAGCTGAAATGATAATTTTAAATGATATCCTTTAGATTTGTGGATGACATTGGATTTAAACGATTTTGTAATGTGATGCAACCAAAAAAATTTAAAAATCCCATCTAGGATAACCATCATGAGGAAATGTATGTCCCTTTATGCCGAAGAAAAGATTAAACTTAAAGATTTCATGAAGGGTGTGAGAATAAGCATGACCACTGATACATGGGCTTCTAATCAAAATCTGAATTATGTGTTTGATTTCCCATTATATTGATTGTGAATGGAAACTCCAAAAAAGAATAATTGGGTTTTGTATGGTTGATGATCACAATAGGGAAACAATTGGTAAGGTGGTTGAATCAATACTTGGAGATTGGGATCTTGATTCTTATTTAAGTTTGGCAGTTGATAATGCATCCTCTAATACTATTACACTTAAGTACTTGGTTAAAGTCTCAAAAAATAAATCGAAGACCAACTTGAACCATGAGTTTCTATATGTGATATGTTGTGCGTATATATTGAACTTGATTGTCAAAGAAGGTATGACTAAGTAAGATGCCGCAATTGAAAATATTAAGAGGCTTGTCACGTATTAAACTTGATTGTCAACTTGCTTTGACATATAAAACTACACTCTTCTAGTGATCCAACCATCTCACCTTCTTCAAACTTGTGTTTGTTAGAAAACACATCATTCATAAATTTCAAATATTTTGGCATACGTTGGATTGTATCTACAAATGTCAAGTTGATCTCCAATATCTATACCATATCAATGAGCTTCTTGTATTCTTTATCGTTATTTTTCTTTTGCACTCATAACAGAAATGGAGGAGTTTGACAATCTTCTTGCAAAACGGTCAACTTTTTCTTCTTTAGTTTCTGTGGCCCCTTATCTCAATTCACTCACAAGTACTAGCTCGGTTACCTCTTTTTCAACTTTTTCTCGGATTAGATGGCTCTCTATCTCTTTCTCAATGAATAAGGGATGTGTTAGTTGTTTCCCACTCCTTAGTGCACTCTTTTTGCATGCCGCATTGACTCCCAAATTATTGGTAATGCATGGGAGTTGACCTTAGGGTTAGTTTTTCAATTCTTTAGTTATCTGAGACAACTAATGCCCCAATATCTTCAAGGTAGTGCCATGAGAATTCAGCATCTCATCGGTCTTTTCCATTCTCTCCTATGTCATTAGCAAAAATTTGTTAGTCATTATTTCTATCTCACTCGATCATTCTTGTAGATTAGCAGGGAGAGCCTTCTGAGCTAAATTTTTGTGAAGCTTGATACCCGTAGGCATTGGCGGACCTAGAAGTTTATTTCAAGGTGGGATAATTTTAGTTTCAAACAATTAAAAAATTGCTTCCACCAAGACTTGAACCCTAAGAGCTCAACTTACATCACCTTTGACTTACCACTATGCCTACAAAGCTATTGGTATTTTTAACACTAAATATTACTTAATGCGTAAAGGAGCTAATTATTTTTTTTGGAAAAAATAACACATACATTGCTAAAAATCTCGGAGTCCGGGTGGGAATGAGCCCCCACAGACCCACATAAGTCTGCCACTGCCCGTAGGCTTGTCCACTCGAATAGTTTTATGAGGTCTCTATTGGTAGTTTGTACCTTAGGGCGTGGTTGGTCCAAATTTTATTGATAAGTATTTCCTTAATTCATGGCCTTGTTTGGATTCGACCACATAAATCCTGGATGATTTGAACACCGACTCTAGGTTGCTTTGACAATCCTCCAAACTGTGATTAGCCATACAACTATAACATCCATTTGACTCTTGAACTATATTCACATTCTCTTGCATATCTTGGTTCACACTCAACATCAACTATTTCACTTGATCCTAGAGGGTTGAAATCTTTTCACTCAATGTCGTCTCATTATCAAACCTTAAAGCTGGTGAACTAGTTCAGCTTAGCCAGTTCAGGCTTGAACCTCCTTGCCTGAATAGTTGGTGTGAGGATACCAAACGGCTGAACATAAAATTGGAAATCTTGTCACGATGGCCACATGAACTCTTTATCTAGTCCCTGTTGGACCTAAGCACCAACTCAGTTTCCCTTGCCTCTGTCCTTTCCACACACAATTCCCTTTCTCCATTAGTGATAAATGATATGTTTTCAAGCTAAAGAACTTTTATATATACGCTAAATTTTTTTGTCATAAGTTGGGCCCATTTAAGTGTGTCAAAAGTGGCACAATAATCTCTATGTTAATATTGGACAACTTGGGTCTTCATAACAAAACATCCATAACTTTCTCAATTCAACTCGAATTTCTGCATCTTCACTTCTCACGCATTCTAGGCTCCAATAGATACCGTGAGCTAAAGGGAATAATCGATATCATCACCAATGATTTAGCATGAATTCCAAAGTTGGCGATGAAGTTTTGCCGACAGCTTTGTTTGAGTTTTCGATAAATCGTTTGGCTCCTTTGCGTCTTGAGTCAGGTAGTTCTTTGAGTTTTTTACTTCTTAGCTTTATTTACGGTCTTGTATCATCCATGTCCCTAGGAATTACATACAAATCATCTCAGATTTCTACAAAAACACATATAAATCCAAGATTAGAAAAAACTCAAAGAATACGAATACATGGATAAATCCCACATTAGATATCACCCCCAAATGATGTCTTGTATATCTAAAAATCTATCATAAAATGCAAGACATCATAGTTCATTTCCTTTATTAATACTTGGTTACCCTTTGGTAGATTTTTCAAATTCATCATATACATGGTAGGATTTTTGTATTGTTACAATTGGACTTACTGAAGTTTCATTAAAACACTGATTACTTTTTGCCTTTCAACTAGATTAGATAATCTATGACACGGATTCCAAATTTTTTCTTCCTTTTAGATTCATTTGATTTGCCCTTTTAATTAACTATAGGAACTACTTATCAAATCTATAAGTTTATGGAATGAGTTTTTTAGATTAAAAGGCAAAGCAAACCATGCTACCTTTATGTCTTTATGCATGATGAACCTCGGGAGGGAGCAACGAAGTTTTCGCCTGTCCCTCTATATTAGCCTTCTTCCTCCTCACGAGAGAATAAAAAATGTTCTATTGAACCATAGGACTAGCTCAATGGCCAGGACCTTGTCTCTTAGCTAAGAGGTACAGGGTTCGAATCCCTCGGTCTTGTTATTTCTTGAGCTCTTAAAGGGGGTAAGCAAGAGGTGCAAGGTTCGAGTCCCCTCCCTGAACATGGGTAACCTAGTTCGGATTAAGTGGGAGTATGCATGAGGAGGCGTGTATATTTCCTATGGGAATAGTCGTGGTGCGCGTAAGCTGGCCCGGACAACCATACATAAAAAAAAGAATGTTCTATTGTATCAATATACTTTTTACATATTAAACGAATATTAGTGAAGAATTTCATCTTAGATGTTATTATTAGACATTTATTATTTGTTGTAGGTGAGATATTATGTGTCACTTTCTAAATGAATTTATGGATTTTTGGTAACTGTTTAAGTTACCAAATATAACCGATATGATACTTGGGAATAGGGTTGTAAACGAGTCGAGCCGAGCCGAATACTAGATGTACAAGCTTATTTGTTTAATTTCTCGAGTCGAGCCGAGCTCAAATTTACACGAGCCGAGCCGAGCTCAAATTTTAACGAGCCGAGCGCGAGCTTCCAATGATCCAAATCAGAAATGTTAGAACTTGTTTGTTTAACTTATAGAACAATATTTTTTTAGAGCCGAGCACGAGTTTCTCATGAATAATTTTTTTTTATGGTTGAAGTGGGACTTTCTTGAACATTTGGTATTTGATGGAGAGTGTGGTATGAAAATATGAAATATAACATTAATACAAAAATAAATTTTTTAAAAATATCCAATTTGATATTGAAGGTTTAATAATATATTTATAATTAGATAATCTATTTATTTATATTTTTTTATAACTTTAAACGAGTTCACGAGCTGATTTCGAGCAAACTCGTTTACTTATCGAGCTATAATGAAGATTGAGCTTGAGATTGTTTATATTCGAGCCGATCTCGAACGAGTTTTTCTCCGTTCCGAACTCGAGCTGCTCGCGAACGGTTTGGTTCATTTACAGTCTTACTGAAAGTATTTTGAATTTTTTGTGACACTTTAAGCTCCAACTGTAACCTCATATTTTGGGGGAAAAAAACTGTAACCTCATAGGATACTTGGGCAAGTATCAAATGAGGATGCTTTTGCACCTTGGACTTTTTTGCATTTGATTTGTTTTGATAATAACGTCTTTTAGCAGCTAGTTTTTAATCTTTAGACAACAAGGAATATTATCTTGATAGGATTATTTAAATTAAAATAATATTATTTATAAAAAAACATCAATAAATTCATTCATTACAATTTTCAGTCTCGAGCTTATTGTTATATCTAAGATTACAGTATTTGGGCATTCCAAAGCGAGGTTAACATATTTTAATTATATATAGTTTTTCTAAATAACTATACATGTAGATTATATCAAAAAAATAAAATTTTTGAATATAATTTATATTTATTAAAAAAAAAATATTATCATCAACTCATACTAATTAGTATTCAATCAGTAACAATTATATTTATATACAAAAAATTAAATTTGTAACATTGTTTAAACGTAGATAGACATTTTTACCTAATAACAAATAAATAATAATATTGTTAGATTTAAGTGAAAATGAGATAGAAATTATCGAGTCGCGTGGGTCAACTAATTCTAAATGGATTGTTTTTGAAAGGATAATCTACATAACTAGCTCATTGATTGTTGAAAATGAAATGAATGATCGTTTTTTAAAGTTTTATAGTGCTAGACTATGTTAATATGCAATTTTAATTGTCCCAAAAATTATATTGATATAAAATGAATTGTGAAGATAAATTTGCTGTATAAGTAGGGTTATAAATTAGCAAAGTTGTATGTTCAAATTTGGTTTTGAAAAAAACTGGTTTAAACTTATCAATTTATAAATAAGCATAAACTCTAGTTTGAACTCTGTCAAAAAAACAAATTCATTCATTAAATGCTTGTTTATATTATGAATTATAAATTTATATTTTATTTATCTATATGACCAAATTTTTATTTTTTAGTATTTATTTGTTATCAATATCACACTTTATATTTCATAACACACATTTTCTATTAATAATTAATATCAAACACCAATCATTTATTAGAAGTTTTCACTTCTACCCTAAAAAAACAAGTTGTACGTGAACAACTAAGAACTTGACTAGAAAAAAACTCGTTGGATAAGATAAAGAAAAAAACTTTAACATAACTGGCTCGGCTTGTTAGAGTTTAAGCAGCTCGACTCAAAAAATTAAAAAATAAGATTGCATATCTAGTATTCTACTCGATTCGATTTGTTTACCGGGCTAGATAATTTTTTTTACATTATTAATGTAGGTCACAATAAGGTTACTTTTTTCCCCATGTGGAACACTCCATATGCCCTTGCTCAGGGCCGGCCACCGCTGTACCTAAAGGACCGTTGTATGTAAGGCACTCATCTATACCATTCTTATCACACAAAACATGTTATGTTGCATAAATAATTGCCACATTTTGTATCGGATTTATATATTTTAATGGAGGCTGCATAGAATTTAGTCTCATTATAGGACCATATCTGGCCAAAAAGTGCGATAAATACCCAAGGGGCATAAGGGGTAGATCTAATAGTAGCATCAAGAATAGAAGAGTTAGCAATCTCTGTGCTAGTAGTCTCTGATGAGCATAACGTAGTAAAACTGTTAGAAGAACTCACTTATTCTACCGGTTTTGATATCATTACTTCATTTTATTTTTTTCACATGATTAACCCGTGGCCTAGTTTTCCACTGAATAAAGCAAAAATCTTGGAGCTTATTGTACTTTTTTACCATCTTTCAATATACATTAAACACTCTGGTTTGATGTTTTACTTAATCATGTCAATTTCAGAAGACAAAGGAATTGATCCGTTTAATACTGTTTTATGCCTATATCTTTTCTCTTCAGAGATATGGAACTCCAATCCATCAACATATGGTCTTAATTTGAGGAATAATTTGAAGAATCTAATTTACAGAACAAATTGATTCAATTTGTTTGACTGAATTTACTTTTTTTTTTGTTCCAAAGAATTTACTTTTTGGTTTGCAGACAAAAAGGGAAATGTTGAATTTGAATTTTGTAAACAAAATAGTTGATATTATTACAAAATGTCCAAAATAATCTTTACAAAAATGTTAAAAAGGTGATGGCGTTTAACAAAAGGGACTAAAAATAAAACAAAAATGAAGTTCAAGAACTATTTAGGTAACTTTACAAGAGATTGGGGACCATTTGCATAACTGGCCCATACCCCAGGACTATTTGGAGAACTTTTACTTTCTTTTATGCAGATTATCTTCAAATTTTTAAATACACATACAGATATTTATTTCGCATAGTAACACATAACTGGTGACAAGATATTATATTAAATTTGTGAGCAAAACAGAGGAATACTCTTTATAACTCATTTGAACGATTTCCCAACTCCCAAGTAAGGTCCCTTATAAGGTATAGGTACAAACATTCAAGTTAA
The DNA here is from genome assembly GCA_029959085.1 of Nemophila menziesii. Lineage (NCBI taxonomy): Eukaryota > Viridiplantae > Streptophyta > Magnoliopsida > Boraginales > Hydrophyllaceae > Nemophila > Nemophila menziesii. The sequence continues at coordinate 142,026,552 of JARWIR010000001.1, read as the reverse complement.
ACTCTTTATAAAAGCATCTTATACTTGAATATTTTCTATTAAGGTAGAAGAACTTCAATGCGAACCTCCTTTTGTTGTAATTTGTAAATTAAGGTGACAATTAGATTAGATGCTTAGGTAGAGTGGAAATTTAATCTGAAATTTTCGATTTCTAATTTTCTTAATCAAAAAATTCCAATTCCGAAGCATATTTACAATATTTAGATCAAAATTAGAACTACATATGAATTTCTGAAATTTCGATTTTATGTAAGTTTTATTTATGTATTTGAGGATGTTATGTTTCATATTATTTTTTATCCCTATTTCCACCCCTACCATACGTATGCTTACAATTTTCTATCTAGATCTAGCACGATACTTAGCCGCTTATTTTGTTGAAAATTAATTAGGATTTTAAGATTGAAATCACTATAAAGCTGAGGGAAAGAGAGCATCTGTTAAGGATATGATATATGCAGCAGATATAATAACATACATATTACTCTTAAGTTTTATCATATTTGCAAACCAAAAGAGCACATATTCAGCATATATATATGCAACAAAGAACATTATTTGATTCATTCAAAAGTTTCTCCATAATTTCAGATCATTCATTCCATTACAATTAGTTCGTAATTAAGAAAGAATTTATACTACAACAAAGGCCTTCTCTATAGTTTCAATTCTTAATATCTAAAAGCTTATGTCTCCAAGTTCTCTATTCGAAATTCATTCCTAATTAATTTTGTAAACGTAATGCAAATTCTTACAATTTCAACATTATATCATCCAAAAAGAAAAAAACATTCGATCCCAAATTCTAATAAAATCAAAACAACTACAAGCAATTAAATCAACAAATCCATCGACACAATTAAACAATTTCACAAAACTCACAACAATAACAAAATCCACCTCAAAATTTAAATTTTATTATCATCATAATAATGGAACACAATCCAGACATAACATTGTACCCTAAAAACGTCATAAATCCACATCAAATACAACAAATTTTATAAAAAAGATCGGAACAAAAGGGTCTAATCTTGGGACTTTAACTTTTCAACGCGCTTGTTGAGCTGGTCAACGCGAACAACGAGGGAAGTAACGGAGTATAAAAGCCAGTAAAAGATAAGTGCGGAAGCGATGAGAAGGGCATTACGCTGAGATTTGAAGATGGATTTCTGATGACGTAAATGTTCAGCTGGTGAGCATGAATCTGATGCGCAACTGGGACGTGTCTCGTATTTCCAGTAAATGTCCATTAACAGGAACAGGCAAAAGGGTACAATCGACAGGAATGGTTTTAGTAAGCTTCGTGTTACTGAGATCAGACCCTTTCGGATCGGGTCAAGACCCGGTAAGGTGAGGAGGAGGAGCATGATTGCCTCTGCAGCCGCGGCGTACCCTAGCACAACCCATTCTAATGCCATTGATTGGTTTGATCTGCTCTGTATGGGCTAAGGAGATGGTTTTTTGTAGAAGAATTGATGATGGTTTGCTTTTTTCGTGTGAAGTGAGATGGGGAAAGATTTGGTTTTAATATATAAATATTATACGTAATACGTGTGTATTGGCGTGGAGGGGTTGTTGGTGACTCTCTCTACCAAGTAAAGAATATGCCATATATTTTTAGGATTATTGCCCAAGAAACACCTCAAATTAGAATTAATTCCCACTCACTCCAACCTCCATTTTTTTGCCCATAAAAGGCACATATATTTTGTTTTTTCCTTTTCTTTCTCATAAAAAGAGTCGTTTGAGTTATGAGAAACTTCCCATAACTCAAACTTTGAGTAGTGGGAAGCTTCCCATAACTCAGATTTCGAGTGTTGGGAAGTTTCCCATAACTCATTGTTCTTTAAAAAAAACAGTGCCTTTTATGGGTAAGGGAGTAAGGTGGCAGGTGCCTATTGGGCATTAACCCTTTTTATTGACAATTTACATTTACTATATTTATTATATTATTTTTATCTAAAATATCATTTTATTTACAACGTTTGACCCAAAAGGTCAAAAACAAAAAAGTAATTACCTAATGAGGTTTATACATGTAACTCACTGATAAACACACGCAATTTCTTAAAATAGCGTTGCCCAAACAATGTCAATGTATTTGACAACCTTCCATATAATGCAAATCGGAATACCGATCCAAACCACTTTAAAACGGGTTTCCAAAATAAACCTACTTAAAGCATATACGACATCATTTGTAAGCCAACTCAGAATATAACTATTCAGTCACTTAGAGCCACCTGAATACAAGCCGTTGGGAGCCAAGACGGGAACCTGGTTTGCTAGAACTGGCATTGCCATTTCTCAAAGAATTGTGCCACGTCATACGCCACGTAGACAATTCGGTTGGAGCACGAATTACCTATAAATAAAGGCTTACTTTTTACAATTAATACACCAATTGCTCCTACAACTTTCGTAATCTTTTGGAGCCAAAATCAAGAGTTAATCCAATCCATATCAAGCCAATTTTTTAGTTTAATATCGATCAAACTTGATCAAATACGATCACATTATTATCCACTCAAGGAGGAGCTCTTCATCAAGTATCATTGAATCATCTACTCAAAAGGATCCAGATCTTCTAGCTTCATTTCATATCAACTCATCAAGGAGTTCAACATCGGCATTGTAATATTTGCTCATTAAAGAGTACTTGTATTCATTGTAATAATTCATCAAACATTTACAAGTTTATTGATCTTGCTCGAAGATTAGATAAAAGTGGGTTGTAAGGGTTGAATTAAGCCTTATAAAAATCTCAGATGGGCTGACTTATCCGATAAAAGTATCAGAAGATATGTTATGGTTGGTCTAAAAAAACCTCATTGTAAAGGTTTCATTTTCACCTTTAAGGAAACAAGAACCTTAGTGGTCGAGTTCAAAATCCTAAGGGTGTATACCTTAAGCGGTGGACTAGGCTCCCTTTAAAGATCGAGCAATATCTATCCCTATACTTTTACATATCGGTTTATCTCTTGTTAAAATCCTGTAATCCTCTTTGCATGATCCTTTAAATGTTTGTGTTTTACTAAGATAATATGTGTATAGGTTTGTTGCACTCTATCTTAGGTTAGATTTTCACCTCATAACAATCTTTAGTACATGTCCCCTTAGTCTCTTTTGTTCTCATAAGTTACTCTTAACTCGCTATGTTATTAATCATCAGATGTTTAGTAGTTGTAATTAAATTAGATGAGAAATAATCATTTTTAATTAGCCATAGGTTATATTAAAGTCATGTACACCCCCTCTTGGACTAACAATAAAAATGTAATTACACTTTTATATTTATTGAACATATTTTGTGCCATAACGTTTGATGTGATTTGGATATGAAAATGCCATAAATTACTAACTCCCTTATAAATTTCATATAGAATATATCTAATATAAAATGAAGGAAGTTTTGGAATTTGAGCGACGGATAAAAAATCCTTAATGCGCATTTATAGTCACATACCGAGATTTCGCTCTAGCCAAACTGGAATGCCGAGTTGCACCAGGATAACAAAATAGATCAAATACAAGGTCATCGATCCAGATGAATGCGACATCGTTTTATCTTACACTCGTTGATCAAGGATTCCACATTGGATTTGAATGTTGCCACACAAAATTAGAATTCCAATTTTGGAAAAAATGGAAAGCCAATTTGGAGCAATGGTGGTCCTTTGTGTGTTCTAAAAATAAATGCAAATGCTAATCGAACCACAACCGCAAGTGTACGATTGTCCCAAGTAGTAATAAGGATAATACAGATTCGTTCCAAAGACGGAATGGTTGATCACAATGTCTAGCAAATAGTTATTGATGCACTTATGAAAATAAAAGATAATAATATGTTTGTTTGGTTTTTGTGATTAAAGCTACTGAATGAAAGACAAATAATTAAATGCAAGTAAAAGCGAGGACGCAAGTAGAATGAGTGAAAACGCAATATGAGAAGTAGTACTTGAGAACGCAAGGATCCTCCTAATCTTATTTCCTAACTTATGTTGTTTAAGGGCTAAATTGGTCAATTACAATGGTCGGGATTCTAAATTCCTTATACCCCCGTCAGGGTGGACTATAAGGCGATCCTAAAGTGTCACTAGTCCCGTCAGGGTAAATATGATCCACCGTTGGATGTTTAAGTGTTATTACCTCATTGGCCCTAGAATTAACTAAGTTCGTCAGAATCAATAGTTTCTATCCTAGATTGAATAAATGGTTCTGTATCTAAACCCTCCGCCAGGATGATCCAATTGCCACTAATTGGAATAGCCTAAATACTAACACCTGTTCCTAGTTCATGACGCTAAAAACAATAAAATAATCTCAATTTATTGAAAAGAGTAAAAACCCTAATCTAGTTTAATTTAACAGAAACCCAAATTCAACATTTGTTATTCAATAAAATTGAGATTCACCCATTGTTTGTTCTCAAACACTATGAAAAGCTTAGCTCATATTAAAAAGAAATACGAAATCAAAATAAATGGAATTCATAACTGATTACAAATAAAAGATAAAAGAAACCTAATTTCCGGAATTGGAATGACTGAGAACGGAGCTATAGACCCACTCCAGCTCTAGCAGCTTCTTCTTCCTTCCTTCTGTTGCTTCTCTCTGGTGTTTTTAATTGTAAAGAATGAATTGTGTGAAAAATAGAAGTCCAGACCTCCTTTTATAAGCATAAATTCGGACTAGGGCTTGGACCAGAAAATAAAATACTAATTAAATGTCCAAGCCCAAATTCTAAGCCCAAAATCCCGTAACTGCTGATACACCTTCACTAAAACGGCTTTTCCCGATGCATTATGACTCCGATTGACCTCATTCCAGTCGCTAAAGTTCCGTAACTCGATAAGGAATGTTTTCTCTTCAAAGGTCAACAGCTAAATCATCGCTTAAGAACCTCGAAATCAGCAATCTATGGCCTGGAAAATGGATTTTCAGCTCTAAAAATAATATCTTTGGGATTTATCTTCAAGTCTTGACTCTAATTCACGATCTTTGACTTTCTCTTCGGATTTCTCTCCTAGCTAACATCTAAAACCTGTAAACTTTTCACTAAAAATACCAATATTACGCGCAAAAGTTTAATAATTTAAAAATGCTAGAAATAAAAAGGGAATTCCGGATTATTGCATATTTAGTCCAAAAGTCTATCAAATTAAATAAATAAACACCAAAAATGATGTCTCCTAAGGGTCGAAAATAAGAACAATTAGGGAGACATCAAGACCCCCAACTCAAACCTTTGTCGTCCCGACAAAGTAAAACAAAACAAAGGGGTAGAAGTAAGCGTATAAACAAGTAGAAGCTAGCAAATAAACCCTAAAGCAATTCTCAAAATAAATCTCATATAGCAAACTCTAGAAACTAATATACACATACACTAATCATGCAACATCAAACATAAATAATCTCAATCATAAAATTAAAGTCGTAATGCTTGAAGGTTACACTTGTACTCATCTCTGTATGATGGCTATAGGGTGGTCATTAATCCTACCTCGCTTTGAACGCTCCACTTAGTGTATTCCCTATCAACAGAATTATAAATTCACTATGCACTTAGGAATCTCGAGGTCTTTACGGTTATAATATTGGCTTAAGGACGGGTGTGGATGTATATTTGGTAAATTTGAAGTGAGCTTTTGGCTCTCTCCTCACTTACCATCAACAGTGCCCTCGAGCTTGAGTTAACGCTCAAAAAGATGTTCTCACTCACCCATATACGCAACCATTTAGCGTCCCATGTCTACCCACTATAACTAAGATGATTTTCAGAAAATTCCACTTTGCCGGATGTTTTATTCATTCATATTTTTCTTTTTCTTTTCTTTTCTCTTTTTCTTCTTTTTTTTTTGTACAGAAGCAAACCGGGTTCCCGGTTTTGACGAATCCGGGTTCCCGGTTCCTACTGTATGGATTTTTTCCTTTTTTTCATTTTTTCTTTCTTTTTCATTTTTTTCTCATTCCCGGCAAAGGGTTACAAGTATATATCATCAGCAATTGTGCTACAATACAAAGCACATCAATCCCAACCCATTAAATTTCCCATAAGTGGTCCCACCACCCCAAACTCAAGCTCGAGACATGTCTCAGGATTGTGATTCAAGTGCGGGTCATATGGTCATGCCTAATAATCTAAGGGATAATGTCTTATATCGTGGCTACAAAGAAAAGGCTAAAGGCTCAAAGTGGGCTAAGACGGATAATCATTAATACAAGGGATAGACGGCTAAAAAGGCACAAATGGCTAACAAAGAACTGCCCCTATCATTTTCCTAAGTTCATAGCTTGTCTTTAGTTCATATCTAGGTGGGTTCTCTACTAATTAGGATTTCACGTTCTACACACCAAACATATTCCTTGAGTACAAGCTTACTTCATTTGCATTGTTCATTAATTTTTCCTATCAATTACCTATGTTCGCATGCAATTGTAAGTGCGTTTTATATCAATCCCTAAAGTCCACTATTTACTATCATAGATTCATCAAAAGTATGCTTAAAGGGATATTTAAAAATTTCTACAGTCAAACGCAACTCCGAAAATTCTTTTATTGAAAGCAAATAAAACATATAACACATAAAAACTGGGATGAGGCAACGAACCCCACCCCAAATTCAAAAATGAGTCGTGTCCCCACGACTCGAAAAGACTCAAAGCAATAAAATAATCTACACTAAATGAGAAGGGATAGAAAACGTATCTTAACCAGCGCGAGGCTGGTTGTCGGTGTTGCGTCCCTGAACTTTATCTTGCGTCTAGACATCGTAAGTTGTGCTTTGAACAAATAAAGTTCAACTTGTTTGTAACGTTTCCCAAAATAGCGCACCTCTTATCCTGATTCTCTTCCAACACCTTGATTTTCGATTCCAACTCATCATCGGATCATTTTCTTCCTCACTTTCAGGTTCATCAATCAATTTCCTCTTCTTCGGATTTGCCTTAATTTGAACCTTTTCAATCTTGTGTTTGAAACGTGAAATAGGAATCTTAACAGCTGGTTCTTGAATAACACCAAAAGTGTTTCTGTTTCTTGGAGACTTCCTTTGATAAGTGCACATGAACACGGTTCTGATAAGCATCTCTTTCCACCCCAAACTCAAAACTTCAAATAGTGAGAAGCTAAGGCTTAGAACTTTGATGTTTTGAGGCTTAAGACCTGAAGATTATGGTGGAATATGAGATGTGTAAAGGCTAATTGATGCGGGGGAAGAGGGAATTGGATTTAAGTTGAAGATTGGATGAAGAACAATCGGAGGAAAGTGGGAATTTTATCGTATTTTGGATGGGAGATGAGTTGATTTCATGTTTTTGTGGTGAAAGAGAGTAAGATTTGAGGATTGTGTGGTTGTTGATGATGATGTTCAGGAATTTCTGGGTTTTGGGAGTGTTTTTGGAGGCTGGGTTGAAGAAAGAGGTAAAAATATAGGGCTAAAAATCTTCAAAACGGCCCTATCACAGATGCAAACCGGGTTCCCGGTTTCGAAAATCCGGGTTCCCGGTTCCGCGTCGCTGTGTCGGCGCGGAAAAATAAAAAATACTCTTTTTTTTTTACCCCGAGACGCACCAAAACGCTGGACCCCAAGACGCTGGGTCAGAAATTTCACTCGCCGAAACCGGGTTCTCGGTTCTGTGGAATGCGGGTACCCGGATTTTCTCGATGGCGCGAGTCAAAACGCGCAAAAACGCAGCTACTCAAAACGCCGGGTCAGATAATTCCACCAGTTACAGCTCCGAAACCGGGTACCCGGTTTTGCCAAATGCGGGTACCCGAATTTGTGTCGATGGCGCGAACCAAAACGCAGCAAAACGCAAGCCACCAAGACGCTGGGTCAGAAAATTTCAGAAATCACAGCACCAAAACCGGGTACCCGGTTCCGACGCTGTGTCGTGAACCAAGACGCCAAGTGTTGCGTTGAAAGGGTTGGTACCAGCTCCAAAACCGGGTTCCCGGTTTTGCGAAACCGGGTTCCCGGTTTCTCCTGGACATCCAACCTATTTTTCTCCTTTTTTCGCCAAATCGACCCCAAACTCGTGACCTTTTTACCCCTGAAATCATCAAAAACAACTACCCTTCCTCATTTCTTAATAATAAACACTAAAATTACGAAAACCAAACTAATCCAAATTGCAAAAATTTAAAAACTCAGCTAATATACAAGGAATTGGCTTTTGTTTAACATCGTTAAGCTCGACGGGTTACCTCATTCATTAGTCATTGACATAACCTCCCCAGCAGTGAGTGAGGTTGTCAATATTTGCAACTCGAAATTTGCATCCCTTAGCTTTTATTCCTACTAGTTTATCTGAGATAACCTTCGCGACCATGAATGGTCCTATCCAAGAACTTTTTGATTCACGTACCTTTGGAGGGGGTTTAGGATTTTTCATAGCTACCTCTTCACCTACTTTGAACCCCTTTTTCTTTCTTTCTTTCTTTCTCAGGTTCCTTTGGAACCTTCGTGGCACTCACTTTCTCTTTCTTCTTCGCATGATTTAGTTGTGGATTTCTAGGATGTGGAGGAGCTTTAATTGGTGGTTTCTTTCGTAGCTCTTTCTCCTCCACCCCTAAAGTGTCCACAACATTAATTTGCTCTTTTCTTACCGGTTCCCTTACATCTATACGAAAACATTCTTCCTTGGAATCCGGAAATTTTATAGGTCTAAACACATTAAACTTCATCTCCTCGTCTTGGATTCTCATGATCATTTCTCCGTTCTCTACATCAATCAAGGTACGCCCCGTGTCTAGGAATGGTCTTCCCAAAATAATGGTGACATTCCTATCCGCGTCGTAATCAAGTATAATGAAATCAGCGGGAAAAATTAACGTACCTGCCTTAACGAGGACATCTTCGATTCGGCCTTCTGGATGTGCAAGAGATCGATCCGCCATTTGCAAGACCATAGAAGTGGGTCTTGCTTCGATATTAAGCTTGTCAAAGATTGATTTGGGCATAAGATTTATACTTGCACCCAAATCACATAGTGCTTTTCCTCTCCACTCATTACCAATAGATATCGGAATTGTAAAGCTCCCAGGATCAACTAACTTTGGAGGTAATTTACCTTGACAAATAGCACTACATTCCTCAGGGAGACCAATCATCTCATTATCACAATATGGCCGTTTGTTGGTGAGGGCTCTTTTCAGAAACTTAGCATACTTGGGCACATCTCGAATAGCTTCTAATAACGGAATATTTATGCTAAGACCTCTTACCTTGTTAAAGAATTTTTGATAATCAGCCATATCACCCTTCTTTTGAACTCTCGATGGAAATGGTGGAGGAGGACGGTTTACTATAGTATCATCTTTCTTTTTCGGAATTTCACTAGACCTCTCCACTTCTTCTACTTCAACTTCTTTATCTTTATTCCCCACCTCTTTTTCTTTTCTAACTTCTTTTTCTTTCATAACCGGAAAAGGAGGTGAAGGAAGGTTCTTACCACTTCTGAGAGTAATAGCTTTACAATCTTCGATTTGGATTGGATTCTCAGTATCGCTAGGGAGTTGCCCTTGTGGACGTTGATTCAGTTGTTTGTTAATTTGACTTAGCTGATTCTGGAACAGCTTCATATTTGCTTCAACTGCGTTTTGACGTTCCATAGCTTGTGTTTGAAGAGCAATCAAACTTTCAACGGTTTTCTGAAGGGTAAATACTCCTTCTTGTGGATGGGCAGGTAAGGCTTTCTGGTTCATTGTGTCATCATAATTGTCTTGAGGAGCTTGTCTCTGAACATAATTTCCTTGATTCTGTCCTCCTTGATAATTATTTTGTGGTCTTGGATTGTAGTTGTTACCTTGGGGACGCGGCTGATACGCATAGGTAGGATTGGCTGCCCCATTAGGATTTGAGTATTGAAACCCAGGATGGTTTCTGTTAGGCTGATATCCGTTACCACTCGAATTGAAGTTACCTCTATTGGACATAAACATCATGGACTCTTGGTTATTCGGACAACCTTCCTCATCATGATCATCTACCCTACAAATCGAACACATATAAACCTCTTGTGCAGCATGCACAGCTACCTTCTTACTCGAAAAACCTTCTTTTACAGCTAAAGTAAGCTGCTTCAACTGTTGCTCTATAGTATTCTGAATCTTATTCTCAAGCGTAGCAAATTTATCTTCCATGTCAACATTATTCACTCCTTTAACTGGTGTTCTCACTGAATTCCACCCAACTTCATTCTTGACTGTTCTCTCTAAAATGATCTTGGCATGAGCGGGTTGAACTTGAAGAAAACCTGCACCACATAGCGTATCCATTTTCTCTCTCGAAGTCCCATCAAGGCCTCTATAAAAGATCTTTAATTGTTGTTGTTCTGAAAAGCCATGATTGGGAACTCTACGCAAACACATCTGAAATCTTGTCCAACTCTTACCCACAGTTTCATCATATTCTTGACGGAAATGCGTCAATTCTAATTCAGCATCTAATCTCATGTTACTTGGGTAATACCTGTCAAAGAAAGCAATCTCTAATTGGTCCCAGTTGGTTATCTTCGTAGGATCTTGCGTATCGTGCCATTCACTCGCTCCATCAATCACAAAAAATTTAAACGCAGCAAAATACATCCGTTCTCTCGAAATCCTTGTGTGATATAAGAATCACATATCTGCTTAAATTTCTGTACCGCTCTAAGAGGATCTTCTGATGGTCTTCCGCGAAAATTCCCAAAATTTTGGAATTGAGCCAACATACCCGAATCTGGACGGAATCACGGAACATTAATATCTGGAGCACCTACTCCTATAGCAGGAGCACGGAATGGAACTTCTGGTGGACCATTAGTAAACCATGGATCTTGAATATTCGCCATTCCTCTTTCCTCTTGTTCTCTTCTTTTCTTATTTGCAAGTCTGATTAACGAATCTGGATTGTCAAGGATTTGAACTGGCGTATCAAATCTGAGCCTTCTTCGCATACACCAAACCTAAAAAATCTGAAAGAGGAAAACAAGCAAAAAGCTTAAAACTGAAATAAAAATAAATGCAACTATCACTAAAGGATAAACACCGTGGTCACACGCTACCGTCCCCGGCAGCGGCGCCAAAAACTTGGTGGTCCTTTGTGTGTTCTAAAAATAAATGCAAATGCTAATCGAACCACAACCGCAAGTGTACGGTTGTCCCAAGTAGTAATAAGTATAATACAGATTCGTTCCAAGGATGGAATGGTTGATCACAATGTCTAGCAAATAGTGATTGATGCACTTATGAAAATAAAAGATAATAATATGTTTGTTTGGTTTTTGTGATTAAAGCTACTGAATGAAAGACAAATAATTAAATGCAAGTAAAAGCGAGGACGCAAGTAGAATGAGTGAAAACGCAATATGAGAAGTAGTACTTGAGAACGCAAGGATCCTCCTAATCTTATTTCCTAACTTATGTTGTTTAAGGGCTAAATTGGTCAATTACAATGGTCGGGATTCTAAATTCCTTATACCCCCGTCAGGGTGGACTATAAGGCGATCCTACAGTGTCACTAGTCCCGTCAGGGTAAATATGATCCACCGTTGGATGTTTAAGTGTTATTACCTCATTGGCCCTAGAATTAACTAAGTTTGTCAGAATCAATAGTTTCTATCCTAGATTGAATAAATGGTTCTGTATCTAAACCCTCCGTCAGGATGATCCAATTGCCACTAATTGGAATAGCCTAAATACTAACACCTGTTCCTAGTTCATGACGCTAAAAACAGTAAAATAATCTCAATTTATTGAAAAGAGTAAAAGCCCTAATCTAGTTTAATTTAACAGAAACCCAAATTCAACATTCGTTATTCAATAAAATTGGGATTCACCCATTGTTTGTTCTCAAGCACTATGAAAAGCTTAGCTCATATTAAAAAGAAATACGAAATCAAAATAAATGGAATTCATAACTGATTACAAATAAAAGATAAAAGAAACCTAATTTCCGGAATTGGAATGACTGAGAACGGAGCTATAGACCCACTCCAGCTCTAGCAGCTTCTTCTTCCTTCCTTCTGTTGCTTCTCTCTGGTGTTTTTAATTGTAAAGAATGAATTGTGTGAAAAATAGAAGTCCAGACCTCCTTTTATAAGCATAAATTCGGACTAGGGCTTGGACCAGAAAATAAAATACTAATTAAATGTCCAAGCCCAAATTCTAAGCCCAAAATCCCGTAACTGCTGATACACCTTCACTAAAACGGCTTTTCCCGATGCGTTATGACTCCGATTGACCTCATTCAAGTTGCTAAAGTTCCGTAACTCGATAAGGAATGTTTTCTCTTCAAAGGTCAACAGCTAAATCATCGCTTAAGCATCTCGAAATCAGCAATCTATGGCCGGAAAATGGATTTTCAGCTCTAAAAATAATATCTTCGGGATTTATCTTCAAGTCTTGACTCTAATTCACGATCTTTGACTTTCTCCTCGGATTCCTCTCCTAGCTAACATCTAAAACCTGTAAACTTTTCACTAAAAATACCAATATTACGCGCAAAAGTTTAATAATTTAAAAATGCTAGAAATAAAAAGGGAATTCCGGATTATTGCATATTTAGTCCAAAAGTCTATCAAATTAAATAAATAAACACCAAAAATGATGTCTCCTAAGGGTCGAAAATAAGAACAATTAGGGAGACATCAAGCAATTATGCATAAATTTTATGCCACCTAGAAAATATATTGGGGTTCTTAAGAGCTATAAATATAAGTTCCAATAGAGCATTTATTCATCTATTCAACTTCAATAGATAAAGATATTATTCGAGTATCATTCAAGAAGTCTCAAAATATCAAAATCATGTTCGAATCTTTATTTTCAATAACCTGATAATATTATTGTATCGTTCACTCATTGAGAGTTGTTCTCATATTGTAATATCCATCATATACAACACTTACTAGTACAGTAATTGAAGATTCCAAGAAGTAGATAAGAGTGATTTTAGAGGTTGAGATTGAGCTTAGTAAAAATCTTATCTAGGTTGTGACTGAATCCGTAATCATCACGAGAGAAAGGTTGTGATTAATACCATAAAAGTCACTATTTAGGTTGTGGTTTACCTCCGTCAAAAACTCATTGTAAAGGTTTGTATTTCACCTTCAATAAATACCGAAGCTTAGTAAAGAATCTTGAAAGTACTAAGGTGTAATTTTAAGTAGTGGACTAGGCATCCGAGAGTTCGAACCACTTTCAAACACTCGTGTACTCTCTATCTCTATCTATTTACTTTGAGTATTATAGTTCAATTTCATAATCTTTATTAAACCCATACTATATTTATTATGTGTCTATCTTGTGGATAAATTTCCTAAAAGAGTTTTTGAATTATTATCTTATAAATGATTTTAATTAGTTGATATTTGATTAGTGTCCTATTCACCACCTATAGAACTTACAAGTGGTTTCACAGCCTAACTCTAACTTAGTTGCTTAATCGTAAGTAGAGTAAACAACATGGAAATTTTAATTATTTGAGAGATACACTAGTACTAAACCTCCTCTTTGTGTAGGTACAAGTTATAATTTTTGGAAAAATATGATGGAGATATATCTCCAATGTATTTATTTTAAGCTTTGGGATATTATGATTAGAGTTCCATTTGTGTCGTACAAAGAAACGATAGATAAAACCAGATATAAAGTTCTAACCCAAGAAGTAAAGACTTTCAAAGAACTTACTCAAGGTGATATGGCTAAACTCACAAAGAATGCTAGAGCGTTAATACTTTAATTTATAGGTTGTTCGAGCTGAAATATAGACGAGTTAGTGAATACTCATCATCTTTTGCTATTTGAGAGTGTTTAACGATATCATGTGAAGGAACAAGCATCGCTATATAATCAAAGATTGGGTTGTATATCACTCAATATGAGAAGTTTTGAATGAAGACTGAAGAAACCTTGAATCATAAGCATCAAAGATTCACCACTGTTGTCAACACCTTGTGTTCTCTTGATAAAATGTATCCAAATTAAGAGTTTTGCCAGAAAATTCTTCATTCTCCTAAAAATAAAATAACCACTAAAAAGTATTATATATCTTCAAAGCTGATATTATTAAAGCTTATGAAAATTTAGAGTGTGATTTTTAACTTGATCTTCTGAGAAAAATGGGTTTCGTAATGAAATGGGTTGATTGGATCCATAATTGTATTTCTTCAGTTACTTATAAAGTTCAGGTTAATGGGGAATTATATGATATTGATGAACCACAGAAAGGATTGAGACAGGGCGATCCCCTGTCTCCATACATGTTTAGTTTAGTAACTCAAGATCTATCTTCACTTATTGAATTTTATGTTAATATAGTTCTCCTTAAACGATTGAGAATTGCAAAGGCAACTCCAGTTCTTTCTCACATTCTTTTTGAAAATGACAGTCTGTTCTTCTTGGAAGCTGATAAAATAATATTGATATCTTTCTTAACATTTTGAATAGATATAGAATGGAAATAGGTCAAAATATCAACCTTAACAAGAGTGGGTGTTTTTTAGTGAAAATACTCAAACTGATATTAAAAATATTATATCTACTCAACTTAGGATGAGGAAACTTGAAGATCTTGGTATGTATCTTGGGATTCCCTCAGGTTGGGGAAAATAAAAAATGAAATCTCTTGAGTGGCTTGTGGAAATGATCTTAAAAAGAATAGATGAGTGGGACACTAAAGTGCTATCTAAGTGTGGCAAAGAAGTTTAGATCAAATCAATTATAGGAACAGTTGCTAATTACATCATGTATGTGTTTCTTATTCCAAAGAAACTTACTAGTCATCTCACTTCTTTCATTTCAAATTTCTACTGGAACAATCAAGGTGAAAAGAGATGCCATTGGGTGAAACGGAAAACTATTATGACTAGCAAAGAGGGAGGTGGTGTGGGTTTTAAAGACTTTCATACTCATAATCTTTCTTTACTTACATCCAATTCTTGGAAAATCATGAACATTTCTAATTCTCTTTTTTCAAACTTCTTAAAGGGAGATACGTTAAATATCAATCTTTCTTGAATGCTTCATTGGACAAAAACTGGTCATGGGGTTGGAAAAGTATTTTACTAGGTAGAGACTGTTTTATCAATGACTTGAAATGGAACATTGAAGATGGTAGGTCAGTGAAAATTTGGGAAGACTCGTGGATTCCTAATGATGTCAATCTTTCAAGACCTTAACGATGAGAAGCTATCTATGTTGTTGAACTTATTAACTCTAATTCCACTTGGAATATGAAGCTTGTGAATAATATTTTCCCTCCAAATGTTGCGGAAACCATAAGCCAGTTGTACATTCCAAATTATCACTGTAATGACACTCCTTTTTGGGCTAATTCCATTTCAAGAGACGTCTCAGTGAAGTAGTGTTACAATATGCTATGGAGGGCTCAACAGAGAGGAGAAAAGCCAAATAATTAAAAAAATGGCAATTCTTCATGTCAATTGGATACAAATGATTGGAAGTTTCTTTGGAAACTTAAAGTGATGCCTAAGGTCAAAAATTTTATGTGTAAATGTTGTAACAATGGCTTGGCGACTAATGAGAACAAATGGAAAAAGGAAATCTATTTGTTAACCTGGTTGTCATCTGTGTGTAGATGAGTATGAAAATGTTGAACATCTTCTTTTCCATTGTTCTTGGGCCATGTCTGTTTGGATGGCTAGCCCATTGAGTTATAACTCATTATCTGAACCTTTTAATAATATTTTAAACTGGATCAAATTTATTAGAGGATATACCGCTGCAAATAGTGAAATTTCAACAAATTTGGGTGAAATGACTTTGTTTATTGCTTGGCATATTTGGAAAGGAAGTAATGATTTCATCTTTAGAGGAGTTTCTCCTGGCCCAATGAATATTGTTCAAATATCATTAAAGACCTATGATGAGTATTGTGAAGCTAACAAGCATACAACTGAGGTCTTAGAAATAAAATTAATCTCTAATTATGAGTTGAATTGTATTCCAAATTCTAATGTAACAAGAAATACTTATGAAACTGAGTTAACAACTCTTCAAATCATTATGAGTTTGCAGTTGGGGGTGGGGAGTAAAACTAGATACCCCCTACTATAGGAACATATAAAGTTAATTGTAATGCATCATTTGATCTTAAAACTAACTTAGCTGGTGTTGCTTGAGTGTGAGGGATTCAACATGTACAGTACTAGATGGTCTTTCGATGAGGGTACAAACACACTCAGTAGCTGCAGCCTGCAAAAGAAGCTAGAAGAATGGTTTTAGCGTGTGAGATGGGATTGAAGCTACCTTTTGACTCTGTGGAAGTTGAGAGTAATAGTCTCATTATTATTAACCAAGTCAATTCTAGAGCTGTTAGACTATCTAGTGGTACTTTTAATTTGGTTAAGTTCATTTTATTTCGTAAAACTAAATACATCATTAAATTCTCATTTGTTAGTAGAACTAAGAACAAAGTATCTAATTGAGTGACCAAACAAATGCTAAGAGACAAATTATTTAGCCTTCAGATGTTTAATCTCTCTCTCCCGATTAGCTAACCTCCTCAAAGACGACTTTAACACTCAAGGGATTGGTTGATCTTTTGTAATATTTTTGGTTCATAATGCAAGTTTATTTCGACTAAAAAAAAATTACAAAACTTGTCTATTATTAAAATTATTTTGGATGAGAAAATTGTAATATCTACTAACTGCGTTGGAGTGGGCAAAGACATTATCTCCAAATCTAACGGTAACATAAAAGTTTCACCATTTAGAGCATAACCAATGGGGTCTCTACTTTAGGTCTTTATATCTAAATTTAAAGACTCAATTTGAAGACCCGTTGTTAAATTAGGTGCTTAAATTGATGTCAACATCAATGGTAATTTAAACCTTAAGTTTTTATATGATAATTATATATTATTTTTATGTATATTAATAAAGTAATTTAATATCAATATATTTTTACTTGAATGATAATATATTCTTTTATTAATATTTTGATATAAAAATTAAATTTAAATAATAAAATATTTCATATTTGAAAATGAATTGAATAATTAATATTTATATATTTGATTTTTTAATTTTAATTTTTTATATGATAATCTCATATATTATTTTAATTTATATTAATGAATTAATTTAATATTATTCTTTTATCAATATTTTAATATAAAGATTAAATTTGAATAATATTTTTTTTTCATATTTAAAATGAATTGAACAACTAAAATTTATATTTGATTTTTTTGGTATATATAAATATATGTAGTAATATTGTAATTTTTTTAAAATAATATTATACAATTTTTAATTTTTATAAAAAAAAAATTAAATATGTATGTATGTAGTCAAATTTAACAAAATTTATAGAAACAGAGTGTCTGTTTCTATATTTGACAAGTCTTTACAAATGCTATTGGTCTTGCTTTTTAAACTAATTTTGCTTTTAAGTTTTCAATGTAACTTTTGGAAACCCTATTGATCATGTCCTTATGTAAAAATATTTATATATTATTGCTCTTAAATTTTATACTTTTAAGTATATATCTATATCTAGAAATGGAATGACTGGACTTTTAGTTATGAGTTTTAAAAAATAACTTACAATCTAGGGTATTGATCACCAACTTTTATCCCAAATTTGACAAATTTTTAGGATTTCTTTGTAACCGATTTTGAATCGGTTAATATTGTATCTTTTTTTATCTATTTAAAATCTTCTTTGATAAATAAACTTAGCAACAAAGAAATTCGTAAAAGGCTGACTTCAAATTTGGTGGCTAAGTTTGAC
Source organism: Nemophila menziesii (assembly GCA_029959085.1). Lineage (NCBI taxonomy): Eukaryota > Viridiplantae > Streptophyta > Magnoliopsida > Boraginales > Hydrophyllaceae > Nemophila > Nemophila menziesii. Next base: position 142,008,803 of record JARWIR010000001.1, on the reverse strand, counting down.
AAAAAAAAACTTATGGCTCAGAAGACGATTGAGATTATTAGAATTTGAGTTGCCAGTTACGGATTAAATGTTATAGCGCTTCTTCTATCAATTCCTGTAAGAGGAAATTGTAAATTACATCTCAAATTTCAATTTTTTTTATTAAAATCTTAGTTCAAAAAACTTAGTTTTTAAGTCTCATTTTTAACCTTTTGGTTTGGATTTTTTCGTTTTTACCCTTGTTCGTCATGGGAACGGACCCGTACCTACTATCTAGGCTTTTTTAGGTTGTTTATTTTTTCTATTAAGTCATCCATATATTCAAAAAGGGGTTGGCCCATCACGAACAAAGATCAGTTCAAATCAAGTTCGGGCGAGCCCCATAAAGAACAAACCTAGGCTTCAACAATAACCAAAACACTACAACAGGGTTGTACCCAAATCCTTACAAATTTTCAAATCACCCATTATAGGGCTGTACTCAACAGGAACAAAAAACAAAACACAGAACAATCACCATAATAAAAAAAACCATCTCGATTAAATTTTTCAAACTTACAACACAACTCAAAAAATGATAACAACAACTAACTTGGGGCTGGCCCAATAAAGAAGGAAATAAAAAATAAAAAAATGTTAACCCATTATCAACTACAACTATATGGGGCTGGCCCATCATATACAAATAACCTACTGGGCTGACCCCATTAGAAAAACATCACGTATTGGGGCTGGCCCATGCTTGACCGACATTAAAAAAAACACGAACTCGATGGATCTGCAGCCGAACACTGGTGGTGGGGCTTCTTCGTTTAGGAGAACGACGGTGATGATGGTTTGGCGGCGAGAGACAGAAGGCCAGATCTGGACAGAGAGAGAAGGCCAGGTCCGGCGAGAGAGAGAAGGCCAGGTCCAGCGAGAGAGAGAAGGCCAGATCCGACGGTGATGATGGTTTCGTGAGTAGTAGAACGACAGAAGAACGACGTCGGGTTTGGCGGTGGGAAGGCCACGTATGTTTGGTGGTGGGAAGGATTATGATGGTGTTTGATGGAGATGGTGATATTGAAGGGCTGGGAAGGGGGATCAGTGGGATGGTGATGGTGATAGGGGGTTGGGTGTGATGATGATGCTGACGAAGATGGTGGAGACCGTCGGTTTGCAGAGAGAAGAGAAGACAGAAAGTGAGGGTGAGGGAGGAGCTATGTTGTAGATCTCCCCGCGTAGGCGCCGCCTAGGCGTCAACTCCCCCCTCAACCGCTTAAGCATAGTTAAAATTCTAGGCGTTTTCGCCTAGCGCCTTAGTCGCCGTGTTATAGGCACCTAGCCCGTCTAGGCGCCGATTAATGGCAAAACATATCCGCATAGGCCTTCTTGTTATTTTTCTTATTCTCGATAATTCTTTAATTAATATGATAACTCAATTTTTAGTATTTTTATATTTACTATAGTGTTGTTAGATACATATATTAGTAAATATACAAATTACACAACGCGATTCAAAACCGTATAATTCCGACTACGCCCCGTGTAATCCCGCCTAGGCACTAAGCCTCGGTCGACCGCCTAGGCCGCGAAACCGAGATCTACAACATAGGGGAGGAGAGATGAGTGAATAGGTAGAGGATGGGTTTGCAGCTATTACGGGTTTTCAATTTTTTGTTTTGAATTTCTATCAGTATGTAAAGGGGTATTTTGGGCTTTCAGCTTTACTAGTTGGACTCCTAACTAGTAGTTAGGAATAGAGACTTATAATACAAAATGAAAATAGTTTTGGGATTTAAAATATAAATATCTCTTTTTTTACTAGGTGGCTTGAATTGACTTATGACTAATTTTACAAGAAATATGTATATTCTTTATATGTAAAATTATCCATATTGAAGGACAAAAAAAAAATCCATATTTAAGAGAATTTTATTTCACTTCACACCTTTAAATAAATAAAGTAACAAAACTTTAATCAATTATATTAATTTAACTGGTTTATTCGATTAATCTTCTCACATTTTATAAGGTCGATTATAGAAAGTAAAAGAATATCTATGAAATTTAGTGCCCGTTTGGAAGTGCTTTTTTAGAGAAGCACTTAAAAGTTCTTTTAGCATTTTAAAAGTTATTTTGACTTTGAAAAGCACTTTTTTGAGAAGCACCAAATAGGTGCTTCCTAAAAAAAGCACTTAAAATAATTTTAGATTTCAAAATTATTTTTAATAATTTTTTTAAATTCTGAATTTTATTCAAAAAGCATTTTTTTAGTCTAAAATAAGCACTTCCAAACAGGCCCTTAATTTTTGAAACTCTTTCTTCCTATGAATTTTATTCTTAGACAAAAGTAAGGCATTTAAATAATTACTGAAACTGTCTTAGTTACTTTCGAAAGAAGCAAAGGAGCCACTAATAGTTTATCTTACGTGGGCTAATTAGTTTCAACGAATGTGAGCTAATGGTTTCAAGGAATGTGAGCTGATAGTTTCCGAATATTATATATAAAAGCATGGTTCTAAAAGGCGTTAGGTGCTACTAGGGCGGTCGACCACCTTCGAGCGTCTAGATAGCTAGGCGGCCTATTAATCAGAATTTAGGCGGTTTCTCCCTAGGCGTATTTTATATTAATTTACATTAAATATACATTACTAATACATTGAATTGATTATTATATACATCCTAATATACTCAAAGTAGATCAATTTAACATAAGTAATATATATTTAACTATATAACAGTAATAAAATATTATTATGATTATTAACCTAAAAAATTACCAATTCGAGAAATCTAGACTTAAATTTAAAAAATCATACCTTCATTTTTCCTCGCGCGTAAAATCTCTAACCTAAGTAGTTTTTTCTTTATATTTTCTTATGTGTTGAGTTGGATTAGATTGAATTAGTAATTTATTGGCTAGCATTTTAGGTAGTATTCGGTTTGGGGGACCCATTAATTTGATTGGGTAGTTTATTAATTAGATTATTCGTCCACGAACCTTCGAGCCACCTTCGAGAGAAATTTTAGGCGGAACGCACCTTGGAACGCCTAGTCGGAGCGCCTAGGCGGCCTTGTTTTAGAACACTGTATAAAAGTTTAGAAGTGGACTCCAAATCTTATTTAATCAAAATACATATCAAATTATCATGCGCTACTCGTCCAAAAAAAAAAATTATCATGCGCTACATTAATTTTTTATAATGTAAGAAACTTTTTACATAAGTTTTAATTTTCGTTCATCATAATAACTGATTTTTTCCTATAAAAAATACCATATATTTTATTCTTTTTCTTTTTACTCATAAAAAAAGCAGTTTGAATTATAAAATATTTCTCAAAACTCAAATTTTGAACTATAGAAAAATTTCCAAAACTCAAATTTTGGGAATTTTTCCATGACTAACTGTTCTTTAAAAAATACAGTGCCTTTTACGGGACAGTGGACAAGGCTGCAGGGGTTTATTGAACATTAATGTTTTTTTCCCATCAAATTACAGGATGAGAATAATCCAGGTAACTTTTAATTTCACTTCTTAGCTAGTGGGTCTATAAATCACTTTCTATTTTTTTTCAAAGAGACGTTTGATTAAGGCCAAGTCCATATAGGAGAATTTGGGGATCCTTCCTAATCCCGAGCTATAGTAAAAACTCTAAAACAAGGACAACGACCGATAAGCGTATCATCATAGATCGAGAACGTCAACCCTTAACTTGGGGATTGAGCGATTCTCGCGAAGATAAATCCTATAAACTTTCTTATTAACTATGTGCTAGTTGCATATTTTTTAATTTTATAATTTTTAGAGTCTTTTTGAGTCGTGGGGACAAGACTCAAGTTTGAGTTTAAGGTGGGGATTCGTTGTCCTTATTCTCATTTTGTTGTTTTAGTTACTTTCTATACAAAACCATATAATTTTTTAAAAAAATTTAGTGAATAATATAAGAAATAGGTGTAGAACTCAAAGAATGTTTCTCAAAATCTTAATCTAGACGAGTTAATGATAGATAAGAAGTGTGTCTTTTGAATTGTTTATAGTATGCTTAAATTGCTTATATGAAAACGTGTAATTTTAGAAATAATTAATTAGTAAGCAATATAATGAAAATTAGTTTGAACGAGGTAAAAACGAATGGTGTGTAACGTGAGGTCTATCCTAGTCGAAAAACCCTTAGATATCTCCCATTTTTGCTTTCCCTATTTTGAACAATCCCCATGAGTTCAATAGCTCGGGATTTTCCACCCATGAGTTTAATAGATTCTTTATAATCTTATTGTTTAAGGCTCCTTTGCTATCTTTTTTCAATATAAGCATCGTTTTCCAAGAAATAACCTCCATAAACTTTTTCCAACTGTACCTTACTACACTAAAAAATCATTAATTACTCAATATTATATAATTCCTTAATAAAATGGTAAATAATGGTAATTTATATATCCTTGTACTCGAATGAGTGGTTCTTGTTCAGTAATGAGGAACATTTTATTACATTTAACCACAAAAGTTTATTCAAAAAATGATAATCTCTCCTTATGTGTATGGAATGTTTGTCAATTTTAATACAATCTTGTCTCTCTGTATGTGAAATGATTTATCTTAATAGAGGGTCTTCCAATACCTCACACATCGGAGGTTGAAAAATACTTATATATTAATAGTTATATGCATGGTATGGAATGATGACCTTATACATGATACTTTTAATCATGATATTGCAACTAGGGTGATCAAAATTAACACACCCTATGGGAATATGTCGATGATGATATCCTAACAACTAGGAAAATATATTAGAGAATGGATTAAATAGAAGAGGAGAAAGAAAATACTGAAAAGGATCAAAGCACCTTCTAACTCTTTCAAGCAATTATTTATACTTTTGACAACAATGTTGGAACTTTAAGTCCCTCAAAAAGTCAAAAAATCTTTCAAAGACTGTTAAGGGTGCTCCAGCAATTGAAGAAAATAAATTCAATAAAAATTTTGCAATTAATAAAACTTGCAAAGTCTGTAACATTAAAAATGAAACAACAAAGTATTTTCTTTTTAAATTTAGTTGGATCAAGGCATATTAGTTTTCTACTCCCATGGGGGGTTTTAAAAAAATGAGCTTACTAGAATAATAGAGACATGGTTCCTTATCATCATACGAACTCATGATGAAATATAGGAAAGAATAACCCTATGTGCTGCAAAACAATCATGTTTGGCCAAAAAATGTATACAAATTTTGTCGAAGAAAGACCCTCGAGAGACCGTGTGTAAGTGTCTTATGGAGTCCCTGCATCACCCATAAACAATCATTCTATGGATTACACTTAGAGGTAGGCTCAACACCAAAGACCGATTAACTTACATGACACTTGATCCGATTTGTCTACTTTGTAAGGAAGATTTTGTCCAGGGCCGGTCCTGTAGTAAAGCAAAAGACGCGGCCGCTTAGGGCCCCCGATTTTTTGACGTTTTTAAAGACCCTTATCATCTAAATATGTTATGTGTATATGTATATATATCCCCAATTTGAATAATTATATAAAAGTAGTATTGGTAGTTCGGTGGTAATGCGGCATGTTTTTATTTGGAAGGTCTAGAGTTCAAACCATGTTAATAGAAATAATATTTTTATTTATGTAGAGGGCCCCATTTTGTGAGTTCGCTTAGGGCCCCCGAAATGTCAGGGCCGGCCCTGATTTTGACACCAAGAAGCACTTGTACTTTGTGTGCAAGTTCACTGAAGAGATTTAGGATACTATACTAAGATGGTGGGACTAGGGAGAGATATGTTCACCATACAAAGCAACTCTAAATTGTAAAAAAATATACAAGGCAAGAGTAGCTTGAAAGATAAAGGCATGGATGATTGCTTTCATTTTTACCGTGTTTTTTGATTAGGCAAACTCAGAATAAGCTTAGTATGTAGGGTATACTCCCTAATTTGGAGAGTATAGTAAAAAGTATTAATATTTATGTCTTCCAATATCTTATTTTGATGTGTCCTCATCTCGCCTCCTCGGAGATAGTGGATTTTTGTTTCTTCCCCAACTAAATTCAATGTATTGTGGGAGAAATTACATTTTAATTTTTGTTAATGCATTGTTAACATTAGTTAGAACAATCTATGGTCGGGTCAAACTGGAGATGATGTAAATATTATGCTTCTTGCATCATTTTAATATATTTTTATTTACTCGATAAAAAAACCCTACGGTGACAATGGCAATCAAGTTGCATGACACATATGGAAAGCAAGGAACAAGTTCTTGTTTAATAATAAACAATTTGACTCTATACAGACATTTATGAACGCTAACATAGTATATGATGAATTCCTCGAAGCTACCAAGAATGAGTTTGAGGCTAAAGATAATAAGGATAATTTTAACAATTTAATTAATTATAGAAGGATGATAACAACAATGGGAAGGAAATTATTAAGGTAAATGTGTGTGTTTCACACACACACACACACACACACACACACACACACACACACACACACACACACATATATATATATATATATATATATATATATATATATATATATATATATATATATGCATAACACAATATAATCCATTAAATTTATTAATTGACCACTTAATTACAATGAGTGTATAATTTTATATTTAATCAATTGAAGTATAGTAAGATTAATTTATTTTATTAGTATGTACTTGTTAAATACAATATGACATAATATCAATATTAATGATAATATATCTATTTATTTTATAATTATATGTCTATTTGACAATTATAACCTAACATGTCAAATTTTATACATAAATAAATAATTTAATATAATTTATGACATAATATAAAGTAGTAGGAGATTACATTCATATATTTGTACGATATAATACTCAAGTAATTGTTAAAACAATATTTATGAAATGATGTAAGCTTTTAACCAATGGTTTATGTAATAAAAAAGTTCTAAAGAATATAAACGGTGTTGTATAAATGATATATGCCAAAATCAACTCATGTTGAAGATTGATAGTTGGTCTAGTGGTTTGAATACTCTGCAGAGACCAAGAAATCATGAGATCGAATCTTATTGGAATCAAAATGGTTCCGAGTCCAAAGTGGCTCTCATATGTATTCAAAAATAATCAACTCATATTTAAGGTATAGTTGTACATCATTTGATGTTTAGACATGACAAGGTGTTTTATGAAACATGAGAGTATATATTTCATCTATTCCTTAGCATATATGTATTTGATAAGTTAACATATTTAATTTTTATTGACAGGTTGTATGTAAGAACAATATCAAAAAAATGTATATTCACATTCAAAGAACTATACTATATTATAGGTAAAAACTTACTTTATTAAAAAATTATGATCAACAGTCTTATTAGGTTAAAAATAAATTTTTTCATCAAATATATAACATGTCACATGATAAAAATATATTCGATAAATTTTGTACTATTATACATGAATTTGAAATCTTCCATCTTGTTAAATAAACTAATAAAATACATAATATATATATATATATATATATATATATATATATATATATATATATATATATATATATATATATATTTGTATGCGCACATAAAGCATATCACTTGAAGCATACAACAACCTCAAGGAGTGGTTATGAGTCGATTAATCGAACCAAAGCACAAAAAAATCGAAACCCAAGAGGCCAGAAAAAGTCGGGCCAAAAAACTTTTGACCCTAAAAAACTAAATAAAAATAAATTATTATTTTTTTATCGGATTTTGGGTTATCTAGGATAAAAAAAAAGTTATTATTTAAAATATAGATCAAGATCTTATCTTATATATATGTAATAAGAAACAATTCAGATTAGTAATATTGATTATAAATAGATTCATAAATAATCTTATAAATAAATATATAAATAATTGTATTTAACAAAAATAAAAAATATTAAAAATGGTAGTTCTATAATTTAAAAAATTGATCTACAAAGTTTTAAAATTAAAATTATAGGTTGAACAATAAAAGTTCATCTAATATATATAAAATTATAATTTATAAACAAATCATAATATTACATAATATTATTTGTAAAAGTTGAATATACAATCACTTCTTATTTTTCTTCATCACTAATATAACTTTTTACTATAAGTATTTCTCGGACTATCCTTTCTTGTTTTAGAAAATTAAACGTGTATATAAATTTTCACTCAGAATTTTAAAGAGAAACTAAAAATGCAAGGAATTCGAAGAAAGACGGAAGAGATAGAGAAAAAGAAAGATATGTATTAGGTTTTAGAAATATTATGCTTAAATAATCGAAAATACGGTTGGATCAAATAAGAAATATAAGAGTCAACTAAATGTTTGGGCTACCCAAAAAAGACATGACCTGTAAGACCGACGTGTACTTTTTTGAAACAAAATAAAAATTAATGGGTTGGTCGGTTCAGTTGGCTAGGCAATTCTGATTCTCGACTAGGCTGCTTACCCCTACTTTATATAACTTAATAATAATAATTTAATAATAAATATTATTTGAATTACGCAATAAAAGAAATGTATAATAGATACGACAAGAAATAATAGTGTCTAGCTAAACAATAGATCAAATACTTAGTATGATTTACAAATAATATTACTAATTTTTCCTCAAAATTAATAATCAAATATATTAATTGTATAACAAACTTAAATTTCTCCATTAGAATTTTAAAAATTTGACTTATGATTCTTATTCAATTTCTAAGATACTCCCCATCTAGACCACTGTTAAATTTTTTAGAACTATCATCAATAAATGATTAAAATCTTATATTAATTGGTGAAAAATGAAACCCTTTAAGCTAAGTAGCCCAAAAAATTCCCCATCTTCGTGTGTTTCTTCAATATGGCCTTAATAGGCTCACTTATGCCATGTCGTGGATGTCAATCCGCCTGAATCACCGTTCGACCGTGACAGGCGTCCTAGATCCTTAACCGGCATTGGAGAAGTTCTAAATATCCCGTCCGAGGGTGCAAGCTAACTGTAATAACTAAGTTCAAGAATCACGTCCTCTAAACCTTCTGAAAGAGGATATAGTCAAAATTCCAATCTCACCTATTGGGAAAATTTCATCTAAACATAGTCGTGAAATAAGAACGGAAATGGGGATTCTTATTACTATTATCAAGCATATATTACTCGATCAAATACTTGCCTAACCACTAAAAATCCAATTATCCACCCCTTATTTTTGGGTGTTAACACACAGACTTAGTATCTCACACATTCTTATTGATAGGCTAATCCATGATCTATTAGTTGGCTTTGTATATCCGAATCGAATATTCTTAAGCCCGTCGAGAAACCATTGTCATAACAAGGTCCTGAAGAAACCTGCCAAGATAGGTGGAGATTGATGTATCATGCCTAACATATCCTAATACCAAAGGAGAAATACCCTTGGTACCTTGAATAAATATTTCCAAAGCATGCTCCTCTTAATTACAACCATAACCCATATCCACCAGGGTGGTACCACAAATATCCACCACTCATATGGGACGAGGAAGAGATGCTTTAGTCGAGGGTGGCCCAGTATTTCAAATAATTGTTGCAACATGTTATGGATCAACTACAACCCCCGCAATAAGACCACACATGGGTCCTTTTGTCATTGATGTTTGAGATGATTCTGTGAGCGAAGAATAAGAAAAAAAATTAAATGACGAGAGCTTAGTAAATAAGTATAGATGAAGAGAAAGGTGCGCTTGGAAAGAAGAGTGTTGAACTAGAATAAACTCGAGCAAACCGCAAGAGATGTTGTAGGCTGGTCGAATATCTCTCGTTAATGTAATGAGTCATTTTTCTTAGAGAATACTAAATATTGTCATGTTTCAAAATTTAAATCACCAGTCATATGTACGTTCAATGGATTGCTGAGCCTGGATTTACATGTTAGTGTCTTTCAGGGATATATAGAATTGATCACATCAACATATGTCGTTTATTGATGAGCTTTTCCCTCCACTCTATCATGTAATTCTAAATAAACGGTTTTCCAAGAAAGAACCACATTCCATTAAAAAATTCACTCAGTTAGCCAATAGTTGCAAGTCAGATTTCCTAGCAGCAAAACCGGCCATACAAATTACTCTTTACTCAATCTTTCTACCAAGAATGGGAACGTTTACAATCCTTCATGGATCGATTCTCAAGGTTTCTAGATCAATATACTATTTATCATTTTTTTACTTGAGGGTTCCTCAACCATGATATTCAGATTCATTTGGCTTCTCTGCCACGACATAGTCTACCACACATTATTGCAAATTCACGAGCCTTTATTGCAGCCGAAGAATTTCAAATAAAAAAGTCCGAGGAAGAGCCTGAGAGAGAGGGCACGTTGAATGAGAAACCGCCAAAAATTTGATGTCTCCTTGAGTGTAAGGTGATTTACTCAATTGAAGAATTAACTCTCTGCAAGTGAACATATTGTTTCAAGTAGGTAAGATTAAAGATTGTGTTTTTTTATCAGATTCGAATAAATTCATTATTCAATAAAATAATAGATAATAAAGATTATTTTTTTATGCTAAGTACTAAGAATTAAAACTAGTACTCGTAAGGGATTTCTGACTATGGGTCATGACCAATCTACCATAAATATGAGCCAAGTCCATTATCGGGTGTATTAGTCACCTGTAGGGGTGAGAGTGCTTTTGTTTGTCTCAGTTTTTGGCCAATCCAGAACCGAATCGGATGACTTAGTTTTTTATTATGTAAAAACCAAACATTTCATTGTCAGTTCGGTTACTCAATTTTGGTTCAATTTACTTGGTTTTGGGACAAATTTGGTTTTTGGCGTGCGACTCGCATTTGGTTCTGGTACTGTTGGCAACGACCCAATTCTATGTGTTTTAATATGACAAATTATTGTGTGTTTAATATCTCAATATGTTGTCACCTACATAAGTGTGTTAAGTAATGTTTACAACATATCTCTTACAGAAAAACTTTTTCATCCAAACATTTTAACACTTGCAAAAACCTGCATCTAACTTTTCACATATCCTATACATGTTTTATGAAAGGGTGAGCACGGTTCAGTTCGATTCAGTTTTTGGCTAAAACTAAAACCGAATGGTCCGGTTTCAAAGAGTGTTGCTACCGAACCGAACAGTTTTTATCGATTCAGTATATGTTTAGTTTTCAGCTTTTATATGTGTTTGGTTCGTAAATTGGACAGTTCTCAAGTATGTCTACATGAATCATATTATTTTCTAATAGATCAATATATTAAGTGTCCGATTTTCATGTTGATGGTCGATGTAGGAAAATTTTATCCTGAGGACTAAATAATTATGCATAAATTATAAACAACTTATTACAAACGAATATTTCTATACTTTAATGTGTATTTTTAGTTTCAAGTATTTTCAATAACTGAAGGATCTCTTTAGATATATCGACTAATGATTTATGCATATTTTTCACATTATGACTTTCTAAGGGGTGCCACATGCCATTTATGAGAATTTTTCTTTCCGAAATTTACTTCATTTTATATATTTCCTCTAATCATAATAATTTTTAAAAATTATCAAGGAAAGTCAGGGGTGCCTTAAGTAAGGACAGATGGGAGGTTACCCAAAACTCAAAAAAATCAATGACATATATTAGATTTTGTATATTTTCGGTTCGGTTAACTGAACCGAATTATTTTAGTTTTTTAAAAAGTTTATACCGAAACCAACGATTTTGTTTGTTTTGTTTTTTTCGGTTTGGTTTTTTCAATTTTCGGGGTTGGTTTGGTTTTTTCGGTTATGTTTTGCCCAGCCCTTGTTTTATGATTAGTAATAAATAACTTCCAATAAGTAAAACCTTCAACTCAGACTCTCATTTTTTGTAGAGAAACATAATATATATATACATGTGTTGATAATGCTCTTCATCATATACACGAGAAATTTGAGGTGATTGCTTATTCTTTAAGAGACCACCATATATTATATTCTAATTTTAGTAGATTCATTTGGTTTTTGCAGGATGTTTAAGATTTTGCTTAAAATTATCTCAAAACTTCGCTTGGTGAACCAGTTAAGTAAAAAATAACAAGTCAAGTAATTGTGTTTCCATTTTCCGCTTTAAACCAAACCAGAGTTGATTGAATTTTAAAAAATTAAAAACCAAATCGATCATTTTTTCCGGTTTGGGTTTATGGTTTTGATAATGTTTGTCTTAGTCACGTGTACTTTTAGACAAAAAGAATTGCTTCCACCAAAAACTGAACTTAGGTTACTCAACACCTTATACCAAATACTTACCACAAGACCAACAAAGCTATTTTTTTTTTAACACTGTATATTACTTAATGGTTAAGGGGGCTAATAGTTTTTCTAAAAAATATTACACATACACTTCTAAAAAATCTTGGAATTTGGATGGGCTTGAGCTCTCGAGACCTCACATAAACATATATTTGCCACTGCTCTTAAGTCAAAGACCACATATATCTGGGAGCATTCTGAGTCTCTCACATAGGAAGAACAAGAACGTGTCTTATTTTTTTTTCATTTTTCTTTCCCCGAGGATAGAACATGACTTTTTTTTTTCATTTTCCTTCTCAAACTGTATTAGTCAAGTGGAATCTTTCATCACAATTATAATTTTTTTGTTATAGATCATTAATGATAATGAACATTTTGGGTCTATTACTTAGAAAGAAAATGACTTATTTTTTCTCTATCCCTATGGATAAAACACGACTTGTTTTTCTCTCTCCCGTAGGAAGTATATGACTTATTTTTTTTCACATTCTTTACCTATGGAAGGAACTTGACTAATTATTTTTCATGTATCTCCCTAAAAAGCATAACTTAATTTCTAGTCATTTTTCCCTACGGAAAAACATGACTTGTTTTTCTTTTTCATATTTAACAATCACCTAAATCTAAATAAAAGATAAAAACCATTATATTGACGCATTTTTCAAGTTTATTCATCATTAGCTGCACAATTTCATCTCCACAAATTTGACTAAAAAAGTTGATCTTTAAAGCAGCAATTTTAACCAGGGAGTACACATTCATTTAACAAAATGTTATCTCTAATATTTCTAAAAGAAAAGTAGTTCAAAAGATATAGATACTCCTGAGTCTAGATCTCGCCCTAATATAAATAATCTTATGATAATTTCACTACAATATTATGATCCTATTTTTTGAACTATATAAGATACTTCATTGCATTGACCTATTGATATTCATCTCAACAACCATTTCAGCTAGGATTGACTCCCCAACGACCTTTCCCAGAGATAGATCGTTGCCAAAGCCTTGTTTGTTAGGATGAACCTCCACCACATAAAGTTTGTCTCTGTTGGTTCGACCACCATTAGTGGTGCCACGTCCATTAAATCTTGTGCCATATTGTCAATCTTCTAGCTTTCCAATTGAGTATGTAATTTGGGATTATGAAATATATTTGCTAAGATTTGAATAAATGATTATATACATGTATAAAAAAAATTACTGACCATATCATTAAGCATAGACTATTTATCTATAGTTCACAGACGGGTATATAACACCATTGGTCCATTGCTTTATGAAGAAATAACCATATATATACCCACATGTTTCAAGGTGAATTGAGGTCTATAGAGTTGTAAGTACCATTGCCTAGTCCTCAGGCTCCAGACATAGAAAAGATTAATTAAAAAAATATAAAGATTGATTAAAATCTTAAACATACATGTTTTGGCATCTTGTTGATGAGCAGACTTCACAAGATTGTGATTTGAGCACCATTGCTCCTCACGCTTGGGGACTACAAGCTCCTTTAATGGATGATGCGCTATATATGCTAATATTCTTTTACCAACTAACCCAGTAATTTTACTATCTTCTATGTCATAATCAGCAATGTATTGCAAGCACTGAAAAAATCAAATTGTATATTATAAGTTCGTATAACAGTGAATACAGGTCCATCAAAATCTGTTTTGGTAAAAAATATATAGTAAACCATATTCTTAATTTAAAAAATGTTTCAAAAATCTGTGCTAAGATGGATTTAAAATTTCACAAATATCTCTATTACTACATTACCATTGATAAAAAGGCTAATCAAATGGAAGTACAAAAATATTGACTTTATTTCCCCCAAGAAGTCACTAACTAACCATGCGTTAAGTGCGCCATGGCTATTGGCTGGTATTGACTCATGTTTCATTTGGGAGATAATGTATATTATATGTCTAGAAACAGTATGAGAGATATGAGTGATTAAGAGTTGAGGTAAGAAGAAGAAATATATTATGAGAGGTATGTGAAAGTGGGTAAGACACATAATTACTAGAAGGAAAAATATAGGAGAAAGACACTAAGTTTAGGGACAAAGACTAGAGTAGTTGGTGGATTTACTTGGTGTAAAATACACAAGATTTACTAGTGTTGTATATAATATGTGCATAACTAGAAATTGTATATGCCATGGAGGCAACTTGCTTAATTAGGATCTCATAGTATTGTAGAGTGAGAGTTGTATTCGACATAAATCCTTGTGCATGCATTGCTTCTTAAAACTACGCAAAACATCATTACTCATGACGTTGAATATCGATCAAAAAGGTATCATCCATAATGTGGATTTTAAATGATCCAATCATGTCATTTCTGTCTCTTACACTTTTGTCTCAGCATTACTTATTTTCTAATATTTATTTTTTGGTGATACCCTAAATTAGTTATTTTCTAGCTACTATTTTCTATGATACCTAACATAACACAGTTTTTAATTATTTCACAAAAAAATGTTACTTTTTTTTATAAATAGTTATTCACAAAAGGTTGTTTACTTAAATAAAACAATTTTTTTATTTTTTATAGTAAATTTATCTTTATTTAAAAATTAAAATTTATGTATTCAATAAATATTTAATATTTAAAAATATTTTATAAAAGACATATTCAAAAAACGTTATCCAATTAATCATTATTTTTCTAGTTTTGTGTGCCAAATAATTTAGCATACTTCTGTGAAGACTAGTACCATTTTTGCAATAAAACCATATTAATCGTAGGGAATGAAAATCGTATCCTCATAGCATATACCCTCATTAGTGCAAATATCTTTTAAATATATATATATGTAGATCTCCTGTCTCCACCAAATATTTTTGTATTTCTCTACTTACAATTATTTTAGCTAGGTTATCTATTTTCAGGGGAAAATTTAAACTACCTCTCATTTCACACTTACTAAGTGCTGAAGAAATAACAAGGTTATGTCCAATCAAATATTTTGCACAAGTAATCTGCTAAACAAAATTATAAAATTCTATCTACCAATTAGCAATCAAAAAAGTGAAATATTGTGCTTCAGTTAAACACAATTCACACTTGGAACTTATTCTTAATCCCCTTATTAAACAACCTATGTGCCAAGAAGAAAAAAGAGAAAAACTACACTTAGAAGCCACTATATTAAAACACATTCGTCCATTATTAAAACTATATCCAAAACAATTAAAAAAATTAGTTACTTTGTCCCAATTAAATTTAATGCATTAACTTTTCATGTAAACTTTCCATACACGTAGATCATAATCATATATTACAATACTTTCTAATTCGTAAATTTTTTAAAATAGACTTTTTTTCCCTTCTAGAACTTTCATTTTACAAATTTGTTTTCTATATAATTGTCTCCACCAGTACCAACATTTCTCACAGCTGACAACTCAAACCCTAAAGTACATTGCTAACCCGAAAATACAACCGCCCAATCCCAGGTTGTAAAATTTTGATCACCAATTCCAAATGACAGGATCTCAACCTGTAGCTCGCAGAGGCCGTCCTAGGAAAAAATCTCAATTGCATCACGTGATTGTTACATAGAGGTGAACCAACCGAAACCAGTAGCTCGCCGCCGATGCCGTCCTTGGAAAGGAGATCACCTGGTTCAACTGAACCCATCACCACCAAAATGTATTTTAAGGAGCTGTAGTTTAATTAGAATGTTAAATGAATAGTTTGAGATATTTTATAATAAATGTAGTTAATAATTCTTCTATAATTTCTAAAAGGTCATTACTTATATGTAATTGTGTGTTAATTGATAAAATTATTAATCAATTGATGTGTGATAAGGTAAAGATGATATTAAAGGATTTTTTTGAGTGATTTTTTCTTAGGCCTACATTATATGGTTCTTCGTCTGTGGTGCAATATTTAATAATATAATCGTTAACCTAACAATATATAATAACATGAGTGTACACAAGGTTTCATAGTCTATTTATATTTAATTAAAGTATAGTGTGATTAACTTTATTTTATAAGCATGGACTAGTTAAATATAATATGACATAATACTAGTGCTACATCTTCTAAACATATCAGTTGTTTTATAAATGTAGGTCTAATTGATAACTATAACCCAACATATTAATTTTACTTAGAAATTATTAGTTAATATGAAGTATGACATAATATAATATAATACCATGTCAGATTACATTCATATATTATCATTTTATAATACTCCAAGAATCGATAAAATAAAATAATCTTTATAAAATGATTTTTGTTTCTAAGTAATGACTTATATAATAATATATTTAAAAATAAAATAAAAGTGTAGTATGAAATGGTATGTGTTAAAATTAACTTATTTGAGGTATTATTGTATACAATGCATGCATATGATAAGGATTTTACAGAACATAGGAGCCATATGACAATTTCATTGATTATTTGACCTGTATGTATTTGAAACTCACCAATCGTTAATCAACAGTCAAATTTTTATTACCATGTCACATGTGAGAACTAATTCAAGATAAGTTTTATTAATAATATTCATAGAAATATATAATATTAGAAGTAAAAACTTACTATGAAATATCATGATCGACGATCTTGTTATATTATTGATAAAATTTGTTCACCAAATACATAACCTGGTACACAATAAAAAAACCTAATCAAATTTACACGACTGCGCATGAACTTGCGATCTTCCATCTTTGTAAATAAATTAATAAAAATATATATTATATTTGATTATTATACTTGTATATGTGTGTGGGTTGATAACCGACCCAAATCACAAAAACAATCCGTACCAAAAAATAAAAATCAAGCCAAAAAAATTGACACGAAAAAAGATTAAATAACAACAATTTTTTTCCGTCGGATTTTGGGTTTTCTAAAAACATATACTAATTAAAATTTATGTCTAGATCTATTAATTTCATATATGAAGATAAAATAAAAAATAAAAATTTAGATTAATAATATGAATCATAATATATGTATGAGTTATCAACGTGTATATATATATATATATATATATATATATATATATATATATATATATATATATATATATATATATATATATATATATATATATATATAAATCATAGTTCTAAAATTTAAATAATGATTAATAATTTCTTAAAACTGAAATAACAAGGTTAACAAGAAAATCTTAAATTACAATATCTTACATAATAAAATTTATCTTTCAGAAGTAAATCATAATATTACAAAAATATATTTCATATGAGTTCAATATCTCGTTACTTACAAAGAGATATCATTCGATTCTTCTTCTTCTTCACCATCAACAAAATTTATTGGTACATGTATTTTTCAGATTGTCTTTTCTTACTGCATAAAATTTACCTTGCATATAATTTTCCCTTTAGATTTATAAAGGGAAAATAAAGATTGAAACAAAATTACGAGTAAAGGATTTCAAAAAGAGGCGAAAAAGGAAGACGGAAGGGAGGTATGTATTAGGGTTTAGAAAAAATAGTTATATAATAGTTTATACTGTCAGGTTAGGTTAGAAAGATAAGAATCAACTAGATGTTTGGGCCGACCACTAAAGACATGGACTATAAGATCGACGTGTGCTTTGATAGGTAATAACATATGGGTTTGTCGGTTCCGTTGGGCCGGTCTATTCTGATATTCGACTAGACTGCTCAACCCTAATTTATACAACTTAATAATCATCTAATAAAAATACTATTTGAATTATACAATAGAAAACCGTATAATTAATAAGACAACATATATAAGTATCTAGCTAAACAATAGATCAAATGCTTAGTACCAATTAGATAACAATATTACTAATTTTACCTCAAAATAATTTACATATATACTGATGGTACAACATATAATAATTTCTCCATTAGAATCTTAAGAATTTCTCATACAAACTTTTTTTTATTTCCAAGATATTTACCATTTTGATCACTATTGAAAATCTTACAAACATCACCAATAAATCTTACAAACATCACTATTGGTAAAAAATACATAAAACCAAAGTAAGGGTCAATATCCCCCAAATAGTCCTCTTCTTTTGCGTGCTTTATTGAATATGGACTTGGTAGTCTCGGTTATGCCACAATGTGGACGTTAAACCGCCTGGATCCTCGGTCGACCTTGACAAGCGGCCTTGATCCTCGGCTAACCCTGGAGAAGTTTTAGACATCCCGTCTAAGGGTGCAAGCTCACCGTAATAACTAAGTTCGAGGATCGCATCTCCCAAACCTTCTTAAAGAGTAAATCAACAAAATTCCAGTACACCTATTTTTCTAATTCATCAATAAATACTCGTGACATAAGCGTGGAAAGGGGGAATATTATTACTGTTCATTAATATTGCTAGGCATATTTTCTCCAAGTGGCCATCGAAAAGCCAATCATCAACCCCTTCATTTTCAGGTTTCTACACCCAGACTTAGTATTTCAACACATTCTTATTGAAATGGTATTCCACTCTCTATCATTTGGCACCGTCTATGGAAATCAAATATTCTTAAAGCTACAGAGAAACACTATGATAATAAGGTCCAGAAGAAACCTATCAAGACTCGTGGATATTGGCATATCATGACCAATAGAAGATCCTAATTCCAGAGGAGTATCACCCTCGGTAACCGAGAACAAAGATCTCCAACAAGACAAACTTGTTCCTCCTCTTCATGTCGAGCATAACTCGTTCCTCCTATTGTTATCATACGGATGTGCATATCAGTGTCTTTCAGAGTTATATGGAATTCATCACATCATCAAATGCCTTTTTTTACTGAGTTTTATCCTCCACTCAATGCTAAAAAATTGTATTCCAAGCTGGAACCACATTCCATTAAGAACTTCACTCTGTTAGCGGACCGATTGCGAGCCATGTTCTCTAACAGAAAAACCGATCAAACAAATTCCTCTTTATTTGATCTTTTCCAGTGAAAAGGAGGTATCTAATAATCCTTCATGGAACGTTTTTTGAGGTTTCCTAAAATGTTTATGATCTAGATTAGTATGTGTTTATCATGATTTTACTCGAGGTTTCTTAAACATGATTTTCAGATTTTATTTGGCTTCTCGGCCACAAGATGGTCTATCCGACATTATTTGAGATTCACGAGCCTTTGTAGCACTAAGGAAATCCAAATAAAATACCAAGCTTAGGATAGAAAGGATTAGTTGAATGTGCAACCGGACCGGGGAAGCAATAAAAGAACAGTCAACCAAGAGGACAAAAGGTAACACTACTACAGATCGGGGATTTACCCACGACAGTTTACCGACGACACGTAAAGTCGTCGGTAAACTTTTCAAATTTACCGACGACAGGTAATTACCCACGAGAAACCTTTCGCCGGTAATTTACCGACGACTAGTCTCGTGGGTAAATGACAAAACGCCGTCGTTATTTCTTTTATTTTTTTTTATTTTTTTTTGCTTGGAATTGTCGTCGGTAAGTTCCGGACAATTAGGAAAGTCGTCGGTAAAGTGTAGATTTTAACGACGAGGCTTTACGTTTACCGACGACTTTACGTGTCGTCGGTAAATTTGACGTGCATATAAAGACAGTCTGTATTTTAATCTCCTTAAACCCCCAAAACCCCATTTTTTTCTCCCAATTTCTCCCAAAAACATCAATCAAACTCATTCAAATTTTTTGCAATACCTTCTCCAATTCATCTCTAACCATTTGCAAGCTTATAATCAAGGTGGGGCATCATCAACACACAATTTCATCTACAAATATTAGGTAAATTTTTGAATATTTTTTTTTTATTATGATCATATTTGGTGTAATTCTTGCAATGCTATGGGTTTAGGTTTATTATTACATTATCAAGGTTGGGACTTCATCATCAATATCCAATTTCTTCCACCAATTCAAGGTATTTTCTTAAAATTTCAAACTTTTTAATTTATTTTTTTATGCATGAATTTTGAATTGTGTATTAGTTGCTATATATAGATTATTATTTTGTATATTTTTTGATTGTCTTGTTATATATTGTGTATAAATCATGCATACATTCATTTATTTCATATATTATATTTCATATATTTTTGTATTTGTGTATTTATTATGTGAAATTGTTTATATATTTATTGTGTTGTAATTTTATTTATTTATTTATTATGATGTAATTTTATTTATTTATTTATTTGTGATGTAATTTTATTTATTTATTGGTTTGTATTTATATTCAAGCCATTGGTTTGTAATTTGTGTTATTTATATTCATTGTGTTGTAATTTTTTTTTTCATTTTATCAAATGGGTTGTAATAACTATTTATTTTATTTTCATATGAATGTAGTTGTCTAGTTATCTAAGATTGTTGTAAAGAGATGGCTTTGGATAAGAGTTGGATGGATGCTACGGATTTATTCGATCCAAACTATCTTGTTGGGGTTTTAGGTTTTATCGCATATGCAAAACAACATTCGCAATATGGAGATCTTATTTATTGCCCGTGTAACTATTGTAAAAATAATCGTCGATTAGCCTCTCGGACGGTTACGAACCACCTTTATAATGAAGGGATTATGAAGTCGTATCGGGTTTGGATAAAACACGGTGAGCAGCCAGTCGTTCCCGAAGAAATCCCTATTCCGAATAGAGTTAATGAAATTGTCGAGGTTTATGACGATGTGAGACACAGTTACGATGTTGGCGGTCATCAGGGTGACACCGAGATGAGAGACGCATAAATTCCAAGTAGTTTCGAAAAACTGTTTAACGAATTGGAGACAGAATTATATCTGGGTTGTAAAGCGATGAGTTCATTGAACTTCATTGCCAAGCTTATGCACGTAAAAGTAAAGAACAAGTGGACTAACACGTCATTCACCGAGCTATTGGAGTTGATTGGTCGTATTTTGCCCAAACCTCACACTTTGCCCGATTCGTATGATTCATCCAACAAGAAGTTGAAAAGCTTGGGTATGGGGTATATTACCATCGATGTTTGTTTGAACGATTGTGCCATATTTTATAAAGAGTATAAAGACCTCGATAAGTGTCCAGTTTGTAGCGAGTCTAGATGGGACCCAAAGAAGGGTATCAAAGTACCACATAAGAAGCTCCGCTATTTTCCGATTGCTCCCAGGTTACAGCGACTATACGCTTCAAAGCACACCGCTGAAGACATGATTTGGCACCATACTGGTAAGAGTGCCAATCCGGATGTGTTGCGTCATCCTGTTGATGGTGATAGTTGGAAGAGATTTGCAGCGCTACACCCTGAGTTTGCTAGCGAACCTCGTAATGTATTTTTGGGTCTCGGTATCGACGGGTTTTGTCCTTTCTCTATGAAGGAAACCACTTTTTAGCTTTGTTTGTTGATTCCGGGTCCTCGTTCGCCCGGTAAGGACATGGATGTTTACCTCCGCCCTATGATAGATGAGTTGGACGAGTTGTGGAGTAAAGGGATCCTTACGTATGATGCCCATACAAAACAAGAGTTTACTATGAAGGTTTGTCTATTGTCCACCACCAATGATTTCCCCGCTCGGTCATACACTTCAGGATGGTCGGGTCAAGGTTACATGGCTTGCCCGGAATGCATGGATTCCACACCGTCATTGGGTGTGACGAAAGGTGTGGTTTAATTTGACCATAGACGTTGGTTACCCTTCGGACATCGGTTTAAAAAAGATTATGTTTCGTACCCGGCAACCAATTTTACTAAGCGACCGAAGAAATATAGTCCAGCTAGTATTCAGACACAGTTAGATGGTCTTCCCATTGTGTTTCCCGGCAAACACAAGGATTTTGGAGGCAAGGTGACGAAGACTACAGGTCCTCGCCAGACGAATTGGAAGAAAAAGAGTATTTTCTATCGTTTACCTTATTGGTCCGAAAATTTGTTGAAACATAACATTGATGTCATGCACTGCGAGAAAAACGTGTGTGATGCTCTTCTCGGTACAGTTATAGCAGTCGATGGGAAACCAAACAAAGATAACGTTAAGGCGCGGGAAGATCTTAAGAAAATGAAATTCATGAAAGAATTGTGGTTGGCAACAGTAGGAAATAAAACGATTCTAAAACGTGGAAAGTATACGTTGTCAGCGGAGAAGAGGAAGTTGTTTCTTGAGTGGTTACAGGTACAGGGGTTTCCCGATGGATCCGCGTCTACTATGAGGAATAACGTTCACGCCGATACGGGGAAGATCATTGGAATGAAATCTCATGATTGTCATGTTATGATGCAGTACCTTTTTGTTTGTTGTCTCCCTGGGCTTCTAGATGATAAATCGATTAGCGACGCAATTATTGGGTTAGTTATCGTGTTTAGAGTCGTTTGTAACAAGAACCTGAGTAGGAAAGAGTTGGTGGATGGTAATGCGAAAGTGGTTGAAGTGATGTGCAAGTTAGAAATGATCTTACCTCCCGCGTTTTTTGATATCATGATCCACTAAGTGATTCACTTATATGATGAAGCGTTGTTAGGGGGCCCGGTTCAAATGCGGTGGATGTACCCATTTGAAAGGTATTTGAAGAAGTTGAAAGAGTATATTCGAAACCCGGCTAGGCCTGAGGGTTCCACAGCCGAGGGTTACGTGGCAGAAGAGACGTTGACTTTCATATCGCGGTATCTTAGTGAAGAAAAAACAAAGTTCAACGATCCAAGTAGATACAACGAACAACTGCCAGAACCAAAAGAGATATCCGTTTTCAATTCTCAGTGTACTCCTATTGGCAAGAAAGAGTCCGTTGCTTTACCAGCTCTTCAGAAGGAGCACGTCAGTTGGTATATTTTGAATAACTGCGACGAGCTCGAACCATATAGGACGTAAGTAACGTTTACTTATATATATATATATATATATATATTTATATATATATTTATATATTTATATATATATATATATATTTATATATTTATATATTTATATATTTATATATTTACATTAACTTATTTATATTCATTTATGATTTTAG
Organism: Nemophila menziesii; assembly: GCA_029959085.1. Taxonomy (NCBI): domain Eukaryota; kingdom Viridiplantae; phylum Streptophyta; class Magnoliopsida; order Boraginales; family Hydrophyllaceae; genus Nemophila; species Nemophila menziesii. The sequence goes on along the minus strand of JARWIR010000001.1, from coordinate 141,985,609 downwards.
TGAACACAAATCCACACTTACGGGAACGGGTGACGAAATAGAGATTATGCATCGTCAACGGTTTAAGAGTTGGTTTTTGGAAAAGGTATGTACTTTAGACGTTGGTTTAAACATAATCTACTTATGTCCGAGGTTCTTAGTATTATTTATGTATGACAGGTTCATGGGATGAAAGAGTCAGGTGATGTATTAGCTACCACTGAGATGGTATCCTTGGCCAGCATGTCTTTTGGTGCGGTGGACAGATACGATTCATGTGTCGTGAATGGTGTCAAGTGGGTAACCAAGGGTAAAGGAGAAAAAAGAGTCACGCAGGATTACGGAGTTTGTACCACGTACGAAGATAGACCATGTTATGGAGAATTAGTGAAAATATTGGAGGTTAATTACACTAAAGGGTGTTAAGTTGTCTTATTCGTTTGTAAATGGTACAAAATGGCTGAATCAAGGACAGAATATGGGGTAACCTTTATTAACACGACAAACTTTGAGTGGGAAGACGAACCATACATTTTAGCATCGCAAGCCAAGAAAGTATTCTACATTGACGAGATTAGTGCGAAGAAATCAATGAAGGGTTGGAAAGCCGTTTGGGAAATAAATGATCGTCACGGATGGAGTCCCGAGTTATGGGGTTCGGAATCACTATCTACAAACAACGAGAGCATTAGTATACCTTTGGGTAAAATTGAGACGGTTTCCGAACCGGAGAACATGGCAACTACCGAGGAGATCGAGATTGACCCAGCTCATTTTCGTATTGAGATGGCTTTTGAAATGGTTATTGATGAAAACCAGGAAATCGAAGACGACACGTGGGAGGAATATGGTGATGAAGAAGAACCTATAGAGGTTAATAGCGATGATGAACCTATAGATATTAGTGGATATGAAACTGATTAGGATATTTTGTATTTTTTTTAGTCTTAGTGCATTTTGATATTGTTTGACCCTAACTATTGACTAAACGCCCCTAACACTCAAGTTTGACCCTAACTGTTGACCAAACACCCCTAACACTAACATTTGACCCTAACTATTGACTAAACACCCCAAACACTCAAGTTTGACCCTAACTATTGACCAAACACCCCTAACACTCAAGTTTGACCCTAACTGTTGACCAAACACCCCTAACACTAACATTTGACCCTAACTATTGACTAAACACACCGAACACTCAAGTTTGACCCTAACTATTGACCAAACACCCCTAACACTAACATTTGACCCTTACTGTTGACCAAACACCTCGAACACTAACATTTGACCCTAACTGTTGACCAAACACCTCAAACACTAACATTTGACCCTTACTGTTGACCAAACACCTCAAACACTCAAGTTTGACCCTAACTGTTGACCAAACACCCCTAACACTAACATTTGACCCTTATTGTTGACTAAACACCTCGAACACTCAAGTTTGACCCTAACTGTTGACTAAACACCTCGAACACTAACATTTGACCCTTACTGTTGACCAAACACCTCGAACACTAACATTTGACCCTAACTGTTGACCAAACACCTCAAACACTAACATTTGACCCTTACTGTTGACCAAACACCTCAAACACTCAAGTTTGACCCTTACTGTTGACTAAACACCTCAAACACTAACATTTGACCCTAACTGTTGACCAAACACCTCAAACACTAACATTTGACCCTAAATGTTGACCAAACACCTCAAACACTGACATTTGACCCTTACTGTTGACTAAACACCTCAAACACTCAAGTTTGACCCTAACTGTTGACCAAACACCCCTAACACTAACATTTGACCCTAACTATTGACTAAACAACCCGAACACTCAAGTTTGACCCTAACTATTGACCAAACACCCCTAACACTCAAGTTTGATCCTTACTGTTGACTAAACACCCCTAACACTCAAGTTTGACCCTAACTGTTGACCAAACACCCCTAACACTAACATTTGACCCTAACTATTGACTAAACACACCGAACACTCAAGTTTGACCCTAACTATTGACCAAACACCCCTAACACTAACATTTGACCCTAACTATTGACTAAACACACCGAACACTCAAGTTTGACCCTAACTATTGACCAAACACCCCTAACACTCAAGTTTGACCCTAACTGTTGACTAAACACCCCGAACACTCAAGTTTGACCCTAACTGTTGACCAAACACCTCTAACACTAACATTTGACCCTTACTGTTGACTAAACACCCCGAACACTCAAGTTTGACCCTAACTGTTGACTAAACACCTCGAACACTAACATTTGACCCTTACTGTTGACCAAACACCTCGAACACTAACATTTGACCCTAACTGTTGACCAAACACCTCAAACACTAACATTTGACCCTTACTGTTGACCAAACACCTCAAACACTCAAGTTTGACCCTTACTGTTGACTAAACACCTCAAACACTCAAGTTTGACCCTAATTGTTGACTAAACACCTCGAACACTAACATTTGACCCTAACTGTTTACTAAACACCTCAAACACTCAAGTTTGACCCTAATTGTTGACTAAACACCTCGAACACTAACATTTGACCCTAACTGTTGACTAAACACCTCAAACAAATTTGTGTGTGTATATCTTAATTCCAATAAGAATAGAAAAAGAAAAGAAATCAGGTAAAAAATAATTATAAAAAAAAAGGTTTACCGACGACATTTAAAGCTTTACCGACGACATTCTTGACTTGAATGTTGTCGTTAAAGGTTTACCGACGACATTCATAAATTGAACGTCGTCGGTAAACCTTTAACGACGACATTCAAGGAATCTAGTCGTCGGTAAACCCAAATCCAAAATTTATTGGCCAAAATGGGCGGTTCATTTTTCCCGCCCAAGGATTTACCGACGACTTGTGAAAATAATTCGTCGGTAAACCAGGACACGCAACAGTCGTGCGTACGACTGTTTGACGCGTGTCACAGTTACCGACGAGTTTGACCTGTTTACCGACGACTTGCGTGTCGTCGGTAAACAACTGTTCTATTAAACCCTACCGAGCTTCATTTCTGAAACAGAAAATCTTCAAAACTCTCTCCAGAAATTCGATTCCGAGCAATAACAAGCTACTCCGAGGCATCCCCACAAGCAAACAACATCAAATGTAAGTGTTTTCATGCCAAAATCAATTGGTTTTTCAATTTTTTTCCTATTTTTCTAAATCAAATCCTAACTTTTTTGTTGTTTTTGTCCTTCTTCCTTTCTTGCGTGGCATGGATTCCTGGACATCCTCAACACAAATTCCACGTAATAGGTACACGAAATCCTATCTAAACTCAATTTTTTTTTTTTTAAGAATTGAATTTTTTTTCCGGATTTGTATATGGGTTTTTATGATTTCCGAGTTATTATGTTAGTGTTAGTGTTTGTTTAAACGTTTTTGTTAGTTAAATACACCATGTAATTAGAAGTTTTTGTAATTTTTGGCAAAATTAGGGTTTTGAATAATTTTTGGATTTTTTGTTAATTTATTCATGTTATTGGATTAAACTGTAAATATGTGGTATGGAATTCATGTTTTCAAATTTGTGTATGTTTATTAATTTAGGTGTTTGTGAAATTTACGGTTTTTTTTGTAAATAAGAAAAATTAAGGGAATAGAATGCAATTTAGGGACTAAAATGCAATTTAATAAACTTTGCAAATTTTATGACTTTAGGGTATTTTTTGTAAATATATCAAATATAAGGACTAAATTGCAAATTAAAAAACTTAGAAAAAAATTTATATGGACTTTAGGGTATTTTTTTATATAAATAAAGTATAAGGACTAAATTGCAAATTAAAAAACTTAGAAAAAAAATACTATGGACTTTAGGGGTTTTTTTGTAATTATATAAAATATAAGGACTTAAAAAATATTATTTTTCAAATTTACACGGGTATTTTTGTAATTTTTAATAAAAAAAGGTCTAAAATGCAATTTTATTAATTTTATTTAAATTACAGATGGCCGATGTGATGTCCAATTACCACCGGGGTGATGGTAGCGGTGAAGACCCGAACCGGAATCAACCCCCAAACCTCAATGACTGTAACCAGCCACCCGGTAATATTTATTATTTTATAAAATTCAATTAATATATGTTAGTAATTTATTTAACATAATTTTATTAAACAGTTAGGCGAAGGAGGAGACCCCGAAATGTCTCGACCCTCAAAACCGCAAACGATGCTAAGGAGAAGCTAGGTGGGCCCCTTCCAGTGGACTTCTGCATTTTAGATGACACGTGGAACCCATACGGAGAATATGGGAAACACGTGGCCCAAGTGGTGGGTCTCGCGGTTCGTGAAACAGTCCCCCCCTACTACAGATCGTGGAGTGTTGTGCCGAGGGGACTTAAAGTCTCGATTCTCGGAAAACTGGAGGAGTTCTTCAACCTCGAAGAGTGGAAGGCCCGCGAAGATTGGGCCTTTATCAGCGGGAAGCTACAGCAGTTTCAGTCCGCTGCCTACAGGCGGTGGAAGAGCGACCTGAAGGCCGATTACTTGGGCACGGACGAGTGTCCCCCGGATGTGCTTCCCGAGCATTGGAAGTTGACCGAAGAGATGATGAATGACCCTCAGAAGAAGGTAAAATCTTAGATTAATTATTTTATTATTAAATTAGTGTTTAATTAATTTTTTATCTTGAATCGTAACAGGCTCAGGCGGAGATTAATAGAATCGGCAGAACCAGAAGAAGCCGAACAAGTCAGGTTCTCGGAACCAAACCCAGACCCGCCACGAGATTATCGAGGTATAATTTATTAAAGTAAAAATAAAAATTATTAGTTATTTAATTTAATTTTTTATGTATATTTTATAGGGTAATCTGAAGATTAACACGAAGGAGCCCCTAAGCTTTATCGACGAGCAGACCCAAGAGGAGGTCCCACTTCCACCGATGGGCGGATACTTCGAGTACTTGGGCTATGACGGGGCGAAGGGCAAATGGGTCGATGATAGATGGGAGCAGGCTAGTGTAAGTATTTTATTTTACTTTTTATTGTTTAAAATTAAGAATTTAACTTTAAATTTATTTCTTTGTTAGTTTTATTAATTATTTAATTGAAATTTTATTACAGGGAGTTTATCGGGATAAGCTTAGGGAGCGGGTTATCGAGACGGGGTCCCAATCGGCTGATGATGTTCCAGTGGAGGAGCAGATAGGAGCGTTAAAGGAGACGGTTCAGGAGGTGATGAAACCGGCTAAGAGCAGACACTGGATCCCGTCAATCGGAGTTGTCTTCAAGAAAAAGAAGGAACCGAAGCCGCCTGTTTCGGACGAACCGCGAAGAAGAACGCGAGAAAGATCCAGCGGATATTTGACGGGATGAATGAGCTCCGCGCAATCCAAGGATTACCTCCTATGCCGGATGACGATGCTCCACCGAGCTCCTCCTCTAGGTCCGATGATTTTTTCACGAAGATGCTCAAAGGCCTCAACGAATCTCGAGAAAAAAATGGTCTCCCTCCGGTTTCCGATGAAGATGAAGATGAAGAGAGTGAAGCTAGTGATCGAGGAGAAGATCTTTCGGGCCCGTGATTGATTAATATTTTACTACGTTTATGACTTTGATTTTATTTACGTTTATATTCATGACTTTTACTTAAGTTTTTATGTAATATTTTGACTTTATTCCCGGGGTTTGACTTTATTGCCCGGGTTTTGACTACCCGGGTTTATTTATTTTTTATGAATATAATTCCAGTTTTCACGTTATAGTCATGATTTCTAGTATATTATTTTTTTTTAAAAACGAAAAACCAAATTAAATAAAAAAAATTAAAAAAAAAATTAAAATATAAAAAATAATAAGAATACCGACAACATTCATCACATGAATGTCGTCGGTAAAGTTTTAAAAAAAATAAAAAAAAAGTATAACGACAACATACATATGATGAATGTCGTCGGTAAAGTTTTTTTTAAAAATAAAATAATAAGGTATACCGACGAAATTCATGTGAAGAGTGTCGTCGGTAAACTATTTAAAATTTTAAAAAAAAAATTAATTTACTAGTATACCGACAACAAAGTCGTTGGTAAATAAATTATTTACCGACAATAAACGTCGTCGGTAACCAAAGGCATATTACCGGCGACTGAACACAAAGTCGTCGGTAAGATATATTTTACCGACAAAATGTTTTTCGTCGGGAAAATATGATGTTTATCGACGAGAAGCCAAATACGCTGTCGGTAAGCTTGATTTTACCGATAAACTTCTAGGGACGACAGGGTACCGACGAGTGGTCGTCGGTAAACAGTTTTACCGACGAAATTCTACTTTTTACCGACGACAGCTGTCGTCGGTAAATCCTCGACCTGCTGTAGTGTAAGCCAAGAAATTATAGGACCGGGGGAAGAGAGAATCATCGGGCTGAGAATTCCAAAACTATGATCAAACCCCGTTGGAATCATGTGTCCGATCATGAGGGATTAAGACGTGCTATGGTTGTTGAAGATGTTAATCGATGTTGATTTGAGGGATGCATCCAAGTATTAACACTTCCATAAAGACCACAGTCATAACAACAATGACTGCAAGCTTCATCAAACCTCCATTAATATAAAAATGTATTATTTAAAATCTCTTTCTTGATTTTCGATCAGATATGTTGGTCGTAAATCGATTCATATCAAATTCTAGTCTTGACTTTTGTCCGACTAGGTTTTGGTATGGATTCAAGTATGTGGTCCTTTTATTTTATTTTGTTGTGTTTAGGTGGTCAAAAAGTATCAGAGGTATTTTTGAAAAAGTTGGTGTTATTTGGGTATATTTCCACTCATTAACTTTTTCCATAGACATTACTCACTTGGATGTTAGGTATCTTGGAAAAGTTACAGTGTTTTTCACTATTGCAGGTCATGATTGTTGTTTGTTAATCATAATTAGAATCTTTCGCCCGGTTCTGATTTTTTTTTATCTCTGTTGGCTTCTCAACGATAGCGGATTCAAATGTATGGTTATATTACTTGAAACTTAATGGCGGTAAAAGATTAATCCTCTATTTTGTTGACTTTAATGTAATGTTGTTTAATGATTTTTCTCTTAATCTATTTTTTGTTAGCTTTGTAGTCTATCAATGTTTGTTGTTATGCATAAAGTACTTTTTTGACAAAAAAATTTAAAGCAAAAGAGAACAACAAGAATGTTGACAAAAAAAAAAAAACAACAAGAATACATGAAAGTAAAAGGAAACTTATTAATGTCTCTTTTTTTTCGTTTGTGCTAGAAAGAAAAACAAGGTTTTCGATCGAGTGGTAAAACAAAATATACATGCCTTATTGTTTAGTGCCCGTTTGGAAGTGCTTTTTCGGAGAAGCACTTAAAAGTGCTTCTAGTATTTTAAAAGTTTTTTTGACATTGAAAAGCACTTTTTTAAGAAGCACCTAATAGGTGCTTTTTAAAAAAAAGCACTTAAAATAATTTTAGATTTCAAAATTATTTTTAATAATTTTTTAAAATTTTGAATTTTATTCTAAAAGCGCTTTTTTACTCTAAAATAAGCACTTCCAAACGGGCCCTTAGTCAATGAGCGGCTTATCCTATCTTAATTAACGATACTCTTAACCATTTCCGAGCCTCCATGTATTGGTTAATTCTTGTACTTTTTTAGCTTCTATAGCTATTTTAATATATGCAATTTTAGATTTAATAAGGAAAAAAAGATACATGACTTATTGTTTAGAACGACGGGAAAAGGACACCTTGGTCCCTGAGTTTTTTATATTGGGACGCTTAGGTTCTTCAGTTATTTTTTATCTCTTTTCAAGTCCCTTTTTTAACATGAAGAGTTATATTTAACGGTCAAAATTTTGATTTTCTTGAAATTTCTTTATTACCCTTCATTAACTATTTATATAAATATACCATTTCAATTTTTATCTTATTTTAATTGTGTTTTTTAATTGATAGAACTAAAAAGTAGAATTTATATTTTTAGACATAGACTTTTTTTTATCAAAAATAAAATTATAAATATTAATATCAAATTTGTAAATCTATTTTTTTTTTATTTGAAAGGGAACGTATTTTTTTATATAATTATTTTATAAAATAAAATATTTAAATCTTGTAGATAATATTTGGTATGAATAATATTTTATAGTATACAAATAATTTTTTTTAACTTTTAAGAATTCAACTCGGATGTATAATATATTTTTAAAAAATCAAAATTACGTTTACATATTGAGAAAGAAATTAGATATATTATCCAACCAATATTTTCTATAATTTTGACTTCATCTTACAAGGATAAACACATAAACAATCTACACATACATTAAATATCACAAGATTGTTCAAATTCGCTCATCTTCATATTAAAAGCTTATTCTTTTGCTTAAATTTTTCTTCCAATAATTTTAAAAAAAATTCAATATTTAAATTAGACAAACAGTATTATCGGTCATATGATTAGCATGTTCACAAGATATGACGAAAATAACATTCGTACTAAAAATTTATTATCCACCATGTCGAGAAAATATTGCCTCCTCCACAGCGCTAATTTGTCTTGTTAGATCATATTGGATGAGGTGATCTCTTCTTGACATGATATATATTTAAATTTTAGTAAGATTGTTATTTTTGTCATATCTCGTGAGCATGGTAATCTTATGGTCGGGAATATTGTTTATCTAATTTAAATATTTGATATATTTTTATTAGTTTTTTGAATAAAAATTTTAGGCAAAAGAATAAAATTTTGGCATGAATATGAGAAAATTTAAACAATATTGTGATGTTTAATGCATGTGTGAGATTGTTTATATGTTTATCTTTATAGATAGAGGTAAAGATCAAATAATATATTACTTGAATAATATTCAACTTTTTTCTCAATATGTAAACGTAATTTTGATTCTTAAAAATATATAATATATTTGTGTTGAATGCTTAAAATTTAAATAGAAAAAATAAATTATTTTTATGCTAAAAAGTATTATTTATACCAAATATTGTCTAAAAAATTCATCATATTTTGTTTTATAAAATAATTAAATAAAAAACATACAACACCTTAAAAATAATATAAATAGATTTAAAAAAAGAGATATTAACTCATATAGTCCTAGAGCCCAACTATTCAACCCCATCAAGTCCAACCCATGATTTACACCATAACAAGTCCAACGTTTTTTTACTATATACCATCATTATCCCTCAATTAAATAATAATAATAATAATATAATCTTTTCCTTGATCCTTGGTTAAGAATGATTCTATTATATTAGCAGATACATTAAATCCCTATAATCATGCACTCATTTTAGTAAACTTGTTATACGTTTGTAATCTTTTTTTTGTTTCAATTATACGTTTGTAATCACATTCATCAATTCACCACCAAACTCCATTCACGCCGCCCCTCTTGATCCAAACTCCGACCATCAGCGCCTGACATCCGACCCACCAACACCTCCGAGCAGATACACAGCGACAACGACAAGCAGCACTCAACCTTCAGTCTTCTCTATCGAATTGAACCCCTACGCCATCGGTCTTCGTCTTCTTCAACAGCGCCGATCACCACCACGCTAATATCAACATCGCCCCAACATCACCACCACCCTCCTTCATTCTCAAAAACAACCTCCATCTCCGAACCCATTTCATTGGGTAGTTAGTTTCTTTATTTGGTAGAATGGATTTAGTTGAAACACTTTCTCATCAGATTCGTAAACGCATGAAAGTCAGAAGGTGGGAAGCATCGCAGAAATAGAAGCAAACTAGGTCGCGATGCGAGGTGGTCGTGCAATGTGGTGGTGGAGAAGTGTTGTTGGTGGGGTTGAAGACACTGCACATTTACTACACCATCGTTTTTTACAGAGAACCCATCAAAACAAAATTAATAACCCACTGGTATCTAAGTCTTAAAACATGTAAACCACCACTTCTATATGTTACAAAAACGTACCCCATCAATATGCTCATGCACACCATAAAAAATAATATTCATTACCCACCATCTAAAAATCAAACTTGGTAGCATTCCATATACCACCATCTTTAACTGACAACCCATTCAAGAAACAAACATTACCCACCCCTATTTCTACTGCCCAACACAGAACATTTATGAAAAAATTCATATACCATTGAGTTTAGTGGACAACCCAGCATCGTCCATTTGAACAAAAGTTTCAATATTTTCTTCAGTTGCTGCATTCGAATTTTTCTGATTTTAGCTTTTTTTGGTAACAAATTTATTTGTTTTAATTTTCAACTGATTGCATGATTTTAGCGTTTTTTTGGTAACAAATTTATTTGTTTTAATTTTCAACTAATTGCATGATTTTAGCGTTTTTTTTTGGGTAACAAATTTCCAATTAATGGGTAACTAGGGGCAAGTCTGTCATTTGCAGTGGACTGGACCTGGTGGGCAATCACTAATTGCTTGTGGACTCTATAAGGAAATCACCCTTAAAAAATTATATTAAAATTTATTATATTATTTTTAGTAAAAAAACATTTAAAAAAATATGTGTCTCAAAATATAAATTCTATTTCTGAATTCTCTTAATTTAAGCATATAATTAGCATAATTTATAATTGAGTAATGATATTTATCACCCTTTTCGTATCACCCTTTTATCACCTCCTACGTGTATGCCTACATGTACCAATGAATTTATTTCTCTATCCTATTTAATTTTTCTCTATCTTCTATACGAGGAAATAAAAACATGTATATAGAAGGGTGATAAAAGGGTGACATAAAAAGGGGTGACATATATCATTACTCTTTATAATTTGAAATGTATATTTATATAAGTAGTTAATGAAGGGTTGAAAAGAAAATTTTAAAAAGTCAAAGTTTTGACTATTAAATTTAACCATCTATGTTAAAAATAGACTTGGTAAAAGATAAAAAAGAGTTGAGGAATCTAAGTGTCCCAATATAAAAATGTTAGGGACTTGAGTGTCCTTTTCTCTTAGAACGGCTTGTCCCTATTTAAATTAGCGATACTTTTAACCGTTTCCGAGTCTACGTGTATTGGTAAATTCTTGTATTTTTTTAGTCTCTATGGTTATTTTAATTTAATATATGCAATTTTAGACCAAAGAAATAGAAAAGCAGACTACAAATTTCTAGATAAAAACTTAATGAGATTTATATACTTTTTCACTGGTACAAAATACATGAATACTTGGTGTGATTCTTGGAATTCGGGTCAACGGATCATGGAACGGTTAGATAGAGCGTATGGACGTAGAATGGCAAATTTGGTTCCCAAATACACGAGTAAGACACTTAGAAAGGGTGCACTCAGATCATATGCCGTTATTAATTCAAGTTTGTCCAATTCAAAGACCGAAAGAGAATTCACGTCGCTTCAGATTTGAGACGGCTTGGTGCCTCCACAAGGGTTTTCATGACTTTGTGAATAATAATTGGGAAGGTAATGAGGAAGGAGTGAGTAAAGGTCTTATGGCAATTCAAAATGGTCTAACTAAATGGAAGATGACGGTGTTTGGAGATCTAAATCGAAGAAAAAGAGAATTGTGTGCTAGAATTAGAGGAATTCAAAAATCCCTACAAGTCTCATATAATTCATCGCTTTGGAAAATGGGTTTCCGGTTAATAAAAGAATATGAGGACGTCCTAGAACAAGAAGAAGCAATACATTTCCAAAACTCGAGAGAGAAATGGATTGAATCTGGGGATAGGAATATGAGATACTATCAACTTGCCGCGAAAATAAAGAAGAAGGCTATTTGCACTAGGTTGTTAAATGATTTCGATGTTTGGGTTGAAGAAGAAGAGGAGGTGAAAGCTATGGCCAAAGATGATTTTGAAACATTATATGAAAAACCCACTGGTCTTATTTATGAGTTTCTGTTACCTTGTATGGGACCAATTGGAAGGGATAAAATTAATGACCTTAGTCAACCATTTACAGATGAAGAAATTCGAGCTGTTTTCTTCCAATCTAATCCATCCAAAGCCCCTGGTCCGGATGGAATGTCAGCCACATTTTATCAAAAATGCTGGATTACTGTGGGCCCCTCGATCTGCAAGATGGTTCGAGAAGCAATTGATACAGGTCATCTACCATCGGGTCTGCACGGTACACTCATACACTTAATACCAAAAGTACCAGACCCGAACCGGGTACGTTTACTTTGCCCTATTAGTCTTATAAACTCACCGGTTAAATTTATTATGAAGGCTATGGTCAATAGACTTAAGCCTATATTATCTAACATTACTGGCCCTTGCCAAAGTAATTTTTTGCCAGCCCGTTCAACGATTGATAATGTTGTGCTAGTACATGAGGTGGACCACAAGATGCGTCATCAACAAGGCTTAAAAGGAATAATGGCTATCAAAATTGACCTTGCAAAAGCATATGATAAGATCAGATGGAAATTCATTGATGATACAATTAATCGTTTTGGATTCCCTGGTAGTTGGGTTAATATTATTATGTCTAGTATGAAGGAGAATGAAATGCGTGTCCTTTGGAATGGAGAGCCTCTCTCACCGTTTAAGCCTCACCGTGGTATCCAACAGGGGGACCCCCTCTCTCCACATATTTTTGTTATGTGTATGAAAAGGCTATCGCTGTTAATCCAAGAATTGTGTACCGCCAGGAAGTAGAAAGAGATTCAAATTGGCCGAAATGGACCGAAATTGTCCCATTTATTTTTTGCTGACGATCTAATCCTTTTTGGTGAAGCATCTCTTTTGCAGGTACAGTTAGTTCATGAAACAATGGGTAGATTTTGCAAGGAAGCTGGACAAACCATTAGTGCGGAAAAGTCTTTAATTTACTTTTCGAAGAATGTTCTGATTCAGACATGGATGGAGTTGGCACAAGCGAGTGGGTTCTGCTATAGCGATTCGTTTGGTACATATCTTGGGGTTCCCATTTTCTCGGGGAGGTTACCAAAAGGCTTCTACAAGGGTATTGTTGAAAAGATGAGGAGCAAGTTAGCGACATGGAAGACAAAGACGTTATCTTTAGCAGGCCGTGTGACTCTAGCTCAGTCAGTCTTAAATGCTATACCGGTATATCAAATGCAGGTGATGAAGTTGCCGAAGTACATGTGTAAAGAAATTGATAGTTGAAAGTCTATATGCGTCCTAGAAGGGGGGGAGGACTACGGAAATTAATCGGCTAATTTTATTCTAAGTAAATAAAATAAAAAGCTAATTTAAATCCTATTCTCTTTCTAAACTAAATGGACATAAGTTTGATTAATGAGCAATATATAATAAACACCAAGATATTCATACAAGCATATTATCAAACATATAGAGTGCGGAAGTAAATAGTTTAGGGAAAGGGAATACTCAAGCATGTATATTGGTTCGGTTTCCCTACTCCACTACCTAAGGTAGCCACCTTAGGATTTCCAAGCTTCTTTACTAAGCTCTGTGTCTCTCTGAACCGGGGCGAGAACACAATACCCGTTTATAACCACTTCGAAAACCCGAAGCAAACTCTTGTGTAATCACAACACAAGGACACCAAGTATAATCCCTATACTCACACACTCTCTTAATCTATCTATTACAAAGACTAGACTAAGAGGAAGAAACAAGTGTTTGAATGGTTTTACAATAGGGATGTACTCCTAAAGAGTGGATATAACTTTATAGCACACTAAGAATGATTTTGACTATGATTAGCTCTTGACACCTTCTTGAATGATAACAATTAAGCCCCTTACTGTTGGTGGATGAATGGTGTAGTTGTAGCCTTGAAGAAACTTCATTTTATAGCTTCAAAATGCTCCCAATGGTCATAAGGCTTGTGTCCAACGGATATATTAATATTCCCAACGGATATATGCCTTTTGTCTTCATTTTGCTGCAGAAAACCCTTACCTGCGGTGCACCGCGGGATTGGTCCGGTGTACCGCATGAACTCTCGCTTATTTCGGTTTTTCTTGTTTCGGTCTAGCCATGGTCCGTGGTGTAATCCGGGCCGCTGCGGTATGCCGCTCTTACCTCCGGTATACCGGTCCGGCTACTCAATAAAGCTTAAAAAATTATGTATAATTCATGAATAAAAGGTATTTAGTAAGTACAAATGTAATGCACTATTTCGGAGATGTTTAAAGCACGATTTGGCAAATATTAAAACAAGATTAAAAGGACGTTAGGCCAACAATCTCCCCCTTTTTGATGTTTGACAAATCGAAAACTTTTGAAGTGGCTAGTAGCACATTTTTAATCAAAAAACTCCCCCTCAACTTAAGCATGAAATTTTTAAAGATAAGTTAATTTAAAAAGCTCCCCCTTACGAAATGCATAGAGTTTTTGTATCCAACGAAAAAGTTTAGCTAAAAAATCCCCCCCTTTGTCAACAACAAAAGGAAACGATGACAAGTTTTAAAGAGAAGGGGTAAAAGATAAATTTGTAAAGTAATAGGAACCAAAATGTAATTTTATCAAAAATATAGGGACCTAAATGCAATTTTTCTTTAAAAATTTAAATGACCTGAAATTTTCTAACTAAATTTTGCAAGAGGGTTCCTAGATACTAGAGACATCTAATATAAATTTTCCAAAACATTTTACGTATATTAGCACCAATGCAAATAATATCACAGTTTATTCCATTTGCATCTTGATGCTTGATTCCTACAAAAACAATTAAGCTTTAGGTACCCAACTTGGTTTGGGTCCATGGGTGTTAGGGAATTTTCTTTTTATGATCCATAAAGGCTTTTTCCAAGATGATACAAGAGATCCTAAATCCAACAATTTACGATAATAACAATGAGATTCATTATGACCAAGTTTTTCACAATAAGTGCAAGGAATAGAAGATTTTAAAGAATAAGGATTAAGATGAGATGAGGTGGTTTCAAACACCCTTTTTTGTTTGATCAATGGTTCATAACCCATCCTTTTTTCAAAACACAATTTTTGAGATCCTAAGATCAAATCCAAATTTTCTTGATCTTTTGTAAATTGTAAAACAATAGCATTTAACTCCTCAACCTTTTTGTTTAACAAAACATTTTCTTTCAAAAGATCCTTTTTAAGAGAACGATGTTCATTTTCATTAAAAAACTCATAGTTTCGATTTTGAGAATCTTCCAAAACTTTTAAAATCTTTTTACTCCTATTTCGTTCATTTTCCAAATCTTTTGTTAAAAATTTGTTTCTTTCTATGGAGTTTAAAAAATCATTATAAAGAGAATCAAAAGCATCATGAATATCTCCCTCACTAGCATCATCATTAGATAAAGAAGAGCTAAATTTAGAAGTTACCTCATTGTTTTTATCATCCCAACTAGCATGCTTATCTTCTTTGTGATTCACCATGAATGCAACTAGATTCACATGCTCGTTATCACTTTCTTCTTGATCGAAATTAAGAGTATCCCAAGTGATGTTGGTGTGCAAAGCTTTCTTAGATTTTCCTTTGTGAAGATTTGGACAAAAGGTTTTGATATGCCCTACTTTCTTGCAATGGTAGCAAGTAGGTTCTTCTTTCTCAATGACCCTTACATTACTTGAAGAGCTTCCTTTTTTGGCAAAACGTTTGTATTTCATAATTTTCTTAAGCAAAGCCATTGCTTCATCTTCACTTGTTTCTTCATCATAGGAATCTTCTTCCTCTTCAAAATTCTTTATTTTCTTCTTTTTGCAACTTGAAGCATGAAGGGCAATGGATTTCTTTATTTTCTTCTCTTCATCTTATCTTGATTTTTCTTCTTCAAGAACAAGTTCCTTCGTTATGAGGTTGCAAATAAGTTCATGTACCGTCATTTTTGAGAGATCCTTTGTATCTCTTATTGATGTGATCTTTGTTTTGAATTTCTTTGGAAGAGCAAATAGGATTTTTTGGCATTGCTCTTTGTTGGTGTAGTTTTGACAAAGAGTCTTCAAGGTGTTAAGTATGTTAGAGAATCTTTGATGCATTACATTCAAGGTTTCATTGGGATCCATTCTAAATAGCTCATATTTGGTAATATAGAGACCAATTTTGGTTTCTTTGACATCATCCGTACCTTGATAAGATAGCTCCAAGAGTTGCCATATTTAATGAGCCGAATTGCATTCATTAACTCTACCATATTTCGTAATACTCAAACCATTTATGAGTATATTCATAGCCTTGTTGTTCTTGGTGAGTTTGGCTATATCTTGAGGAGTGTAGTCATCTTCATCTTTCTCAACTGTGCCATCTTTATCCGAATAAGGAATAAAAGGACCCTTCTTAATATCTAACCATAACAAGTAGTCAATTCCTTTGACATGAATCTCCATTTTCTTTTTCCACCCAAAGTAATCTTTACCTGTAAAAAGCGGAGGTCTAGTAGAACATGAACCTTACGGTTGGTTAGAGTCCATATCGTTTAAACTCTAGAAACGGTTAATTACAAATTAGAGCTAGGTTCTGATACCAATTGAAAGTATATATGCATCCTAGAAGGGGGGTTGAATAGGACTACGGAAATTAATCGACTAATTTTATTCTAAGTAAATAAAATTAAAAGCTAATTTAAATCCTATTCTCTTTCTAAACTAGATGGACATAAATTTGATCAATGAGCAATATATAATAAACACCTAGATATTCATACACGCATATTATCAAACATATAGAGTGCGGAAGTAAATAGTTTAGGGAAAGAGAATACTCAAGCATGTATAGTTGTTCGGTTTCCCTACTCCACTACCTAAGGTAGCCACCTTAGGATTTCCAAGCTTCTTTACTAAGCTCCGTATCTCTCTTAACCGGGGCGAGAACACAATACCCGTTTACAACCACTTCGAAAACCCAAAGCACTCTTGTGTAATCACAACACAAGGACACCAAGTATAATCCCTATACTCACACACTCTCTTAATCTATCTATTACAAAGACTAGACTAAGAGGAAGAAACAAGTGTTTGAATGGTTTTACAATAGAGATGAACTCCTAAAGAGTGGATATAACTTTATAGCACACTAAGAATGATTTTGACTATGATTAGCTCTTGACACCTTCTTGAATGATAACAATTAAGCCCCTTAATGTTGGTGGATGAATGGTGTAGTTGTAGCCTTGAAGAAACTTCATTTTATAGCTGCAAAATGCTCCCAACGGTCATAAGGCTTGTGTCCAACAGATATATTAATATTCCAAACGGATATATGCCTTTTTTCTTCATTTTGCTGCAGAAAACCCTTACCTGCGGTGCACCGCCGGATTGGTCTGGTGTACCGCATGAACTCTCGCTTATTTCGGTTTTTCTTGTTCCGGACTAGCCATGGTCCGTGGTGTAATCCGTGCCGCTGCGGTATGCCGCTCGTACCTCCGGTATACCGGTCCGGCTACTCAATAAAGCTTGAAAAATTATGTTTAATTCATGAATAAAAGGTATTTAGTAAGTACAAATGTAATGCACTATTTCAGAGATGTTTAAAGCACGATTTGGAAAATATTAAAACAAGATTAAAAGGACGTTAGGCCAACAATGTCATTTCGATGGGATTTGATTTGGAAACTTAAATGCTCTCAGAAAGTTAGAATTTTTGTATGGCGGGTTGTGCTTGATCGAATCGCTACAACCGATAATCTGTATAAAAAGGGCATTGTTGAATCGTAAAAGGCGGAATATGTGGAGCGCAAAGGGAAGATATACACCATTTATTTCTGAATTGTAAAGTTGCAATTAGAGTGTGGAATTTATTGGGTTTAAATGCAGGACCTGGTGGATTGCCTGATGTTGATGCGGGAGTGAGAACTGCTGCTGGAAGATGGACTGAAGGGACTGACCTGGAGGGGGAGCTGCTGCTCTCGGCGGAACAGCACTTGAAGATGGAGGACAAAAACCACCTGCTGCAGCTAAACTCATCTTGGGTGAAGGCTCGATCAGGAGGTTACAGAGCTGCTGCTGCACCTGGACGAACTGCTGAAGACCAAGTTGCTGTAATTCCAGCTGGACGAACTGTTGAAGAAAATTCTGCAGAAACTCGAAGACAAGAAATGGCTGCAGGTTCTGTAAAATTCTGGGTTGAGGCTCATCTAAGGTCAAAGGCCCGAATCGCGGGTCTTGACTGGCCGTATGTGTTCATAGCTACCTTGTGGATCATTTGGACTAAGCGCAATCTTCTACTATTTAACGAAACTGAAAATTTACCGCATTCCCGAGCACTAATGAGAGAAATCCTTTCGTTGGCAAAATTTTTGTTTTAGCTTGGGGAAAGAGTGTAGATGGGGGGTAGTTAAAGTGGCGAGAAACGTGATGGTTAAATGGACAAATCCCGTTGATGGTTTTAAGTTGAATATCGATGGTAGCTTCACCACAACGAATGGGGAAGCAGGTATTGGTGGTATCGTAAGGGACAAATATGGCTCGTGTATTGCGGGTTTTATGGGTCCTTGCATAGTCGATTCCCCGCTAATTTCAGACTTGTTAGCGTTACATTTTGCATTGAAAGGGCTACCAATAGAGGGTTTATAGCTATGTGTATTGAAACAGATTCGGAGGAGCTCCACACGCTAGTGAAGGGCGGTGGGAACTTAAGTAGTCGCAATGTTTCAATTCTTAGAGAGAGTTCCTTCATATTACAGGATTTTCCGCACTTTGAAGTATATTGTATATTCAGGGAAGCGAACCTTTGCGCGGATAAGCTAGCGAAAGAAGGTGCAGTTATGAACACACATCCGATAGAGTTTACAGAACCTCCAGAGTATTTTTCGAGTCGGATCATGAGGGACCGTTGTGAACACGCAACTGCTAGAGTTGTGTTAGACTCCTAATAAGAACAATTGTTCTTCATGTAATCATTAATTCTTAACGGCTTTAATGCCTCTCTTGTATGAAAAGAAATACATGAATAAGAATCATCAAATTCCTAATAAGGATAGGATGTACTAATAACCTTTACAATATATAGTTGACAATTTGGCAGCCATCACATTACATTCCTCTTCACAATTCAAATACAAAACTTTACTCAGTCAAATTCATTTTCAAATTCTACATGAATAATGTAAAATTCATTATCAATCTTTACATGACTATATTTCTGCTCGAGATCCTCAATAATTGAGAATAGGTATGCTATTTTCACAGATTTGACTTTTGATCCCGGACCACGAATGACAACCTTATTAACATTAATGCACTTTTCCAGCATCCGTTTAACAAAATCAATAAAGAACTTATTTATATAAATACAACCAAAGCTCCAACTCACTCACATGCTTCATTTTAAAGAACCCAGCAAATGCATTCTCAAGAACGGTGTCGTTTAAATCATTGTAACTCAAGGATAGTTCACTTAGAAAAGGAAGAGATTCAGAAAGCTTCTTAAGCACCACTATCTCATCCTCAGGATCCAATGACGCAATTTTCCAGAGCTTAAGCTTCGTCAACTTTCGTATATTCTTATAAATAACTCTCAAGCCACGTGGTTAAGCATCCACTAATAATCAATATGCTTTACGATAAGTCTATCAAACATGAGAGATTGTAATGTCCCTTTTCCGATAAGCTTGAACTTCAGAAATTTACAAATAGATCTCATTTCTATCTTCTTGATTTTATCCGCCTTTAATGTACACATGCTCGTGTTTGAAATAGATCCAATTCCGTCAACATAAAATTTAATAATAGTTAATTTAAAATTTTTGAATAAAACTTTAAGTTGAATTTTTTGGATGATTGAAGTAATTATATTAATAATTGTTAAAATTCTATAAAAGTTGTAAAATATACGTTTAACCAAAGTGTGAAGCTATATTTAAAAAAGAAAAATGAGTGACTGGTCCACAAAGTTTGATTTAAACGGCCTAGTATTTTATGATGATTTGAGAAATATGATCCTAGTATTTTTTTTTACTATCAAAAATTTTCTACTTGTAGGATACTTACGATATTATTAAACTACTTCATCTAATTATTAGATTAAATAAATATTATATGTGTAACAAAACAAAAAATTTATAGAAATTTTTAGAAACTAATATAAAATTTTAAAATATCATTCTAAATCACTATACCAAATAAAAAATAATTATTTGTACTATAATATGTATATTTACAATAAATAAATATTATAATCAATATACTTAACTTTCAATAATTATAAATAAAAGATTAGTGACACATTTTTCTTCATATCTCTTCAATTTATCGCTTGTTTTTTCTTTATATCCATATAAATGTAAGCATTAAGAAAAACGAATTGAGAAAAAATAAAAGATACGGCCAAATTTTGGGAAACTAGTATAATATAAAGACCCAAAATGAGACTCCACTCTTGTCCTTTGTATGATTTTCTTTCATCTTACTCTCAGTTGTCATACACAAAAATGAAAAAAAAAAAAAAACTCAAAATAAGCATAAAGTTCATTCACTTGAAATTTGCAAGATCTTTCAATTTTAACCTTGAGCTTCATCTCCAACCTTAACCCTAGTGTTCTCAACCTCCCCATTCTACAGCTAGAAACGCCAACTTAGCCAAAGTAGGCACCGGAAGAGACTTTGTCCCTTTTTTCCCCCAATTTTCCAAATACTTCATATCTACCTCTACTTTAATTTTCAACTAATGAAACCTTTGTAGGGATTTTCCTAAGTTGAGTTGATGTACCGGATTCTCGAATGTGCTCCAGCTATGGCCAAGTGTTTGCCCAAGGATGAAAAATTGACCAGGAAGGAGGAGTTAGTGGGAGAAGTGGTATTATTTTTGTTTTACTCTTCGATGTAGCCTATGCTACAAAGTTTTTTGGCAATGTGTATGATATTTGGTTGAGGTTTGGGTTTTGCCGGAGACAAGGGCAAGTAATAAATTTTTATGGTCAATCCTCTGAGGCAAGCAATCAAGGACTCCATGTATAAGAAGCACATGTCCATACTCAATAGGACTAACTTATACAACATTTTCATACATTGAATTAGCCATACCATACTTGATACTACTCAAGCACATAAAAGTGGAGTAAAACAAACACCATACATTGATAGCCACAACACGTGGGGAATATTGGGCTTTGTTGTCACAACTTCTTGGAATGCTAATGCGGAGTTAGACAAAATCAAAATAGATAAAATAGCAAGTAAAGAAAGTATAGGGACTAAAATCAAATAGAAGAAAGTATGAAATGTTAGCTGCAAAATTAGTTAGAATCTTGTATATATACATGATGTAATCACCATAACAAACTAACTAATAAGATTCTACTTTCTATCTCCTCATTACTTCTCTCTCGCTTAATCTACTAATCTTCTTCTTCTTCTTCTTCTTCTTCTTCTTCTTTTTCTTCTTCTTCATACTTTACAGTCTTGAATCGCAGAGTTATGCAATTTTACATGGTATCAGATGTGAATCCTCTTCTCTTCCGCACTACTACCTATTGAAGCTTCTATCTTCTTTCAACAATGGCGCCGACTACTTCTTTCTCAGAGGACTTCTCAAATCCTTACTATCTTCATCCAAGTGAAAACACCGGCGTTTCTCTCGTCTCCGATGTCCTTACCGGCGACAACTATATATTGTGGTCAAGATCGATCGAGATAGCTCTTCCCGACAAGAATAAGCTCGGATTCATTAATGGTGACATTCTTCAACCTCCATTAACTAATTTAGTTTTATTCACAGCTTGGAATAGAGCAAATAATTTGGTGTTTTCTTGGTTATTGAATTCAATCTCTAAGGAAATTCGAGGTAGCTTGTTGTATGTTAATTCTGCTCATGATTGGTTTAAAGAACTGAAAACTCAATTCACTCAGAGCAATGGCACTCGAGTTTTCTACCTTGAAAAATCTTTAAGCTCAATTTCTCAGAATTCAGATTCTATCTCTGATACTTTGCTTGATTCAAAACAATTTGGGATGAACATGTTCACTTTAGGCCATTTTCAAGTTGTTCTTGTGGTCACATGAATCTCTGCACCTGCTGATTATTTGATATCCTTACTGAGCGGCAACAACATGACTTTGTGATAAAATTCTTGATAGGATTGAATGAATCATATGCTGCATTTAGGAGTCAATTTCTATTGATGGGTCCTCTTCCAAGTGTTAACTCTGATTTTGCTATGCTGAGTCAAGAAGAGAGCCAAAGAAAACTTACAAATCTTGCTCATGATCCTTCTGCAACTGCTTTTTACACCAATGTTGTTCCTAAACAAAATTCTTTTCTTGAGAGGAAGAAAATGATTTGCACACATTGTGGTTACACATGCCATACAATTGAGACCTGTTTTCAACTCCATGGCTATCCAGTTGGATGGGAAGGACCTAAAGGCAAGAGGTTTCATCTCAACAATTCAAAAAACTACAATGTGAAAGCAAATTGTGCAGCTGCAGATGAATCTTGCTTTCAAGAATCAAGATCTTCTACTTATATATTCACTCCTAAAGAAATTAGCAAATTGATGGTCTTAGTACACTCCTCATAAGCTAATTCATCGTTCTCCACTTCAGCTGTACATCAAGTCTCAACTAAAGAAGGTACTCTTGATCCTTCATCTTGGATTCATGATACAGGTGCAACTGATCACCTTGTTTTCTCCCTATCTTTATATACAAGTAATATAAGACTTGATAATACACTTGTAAATCTTCCAAATGGTGATTTGATCTCAGCTACACAAAGGTAGTATATGGATTCATAAGTATATCACTTTGCACAATGTTTTATGTGTTCCAAAGTTTAATATAATCTACTCTCTATATCTAAACTAACTTTAGACTCAGACATTTCTGTCATTTTCTTTCCTTCTCACTGCATTCTTCAGGACAACAAGTCTCAGAAGATGTCTGGGATTGCTTATGAACTTCAAGGCCTCTATTATATTCACTCAACTGCAGAATCCCTCTCAAAACACACATCACTTACAACTACAACTGAAGCTTTTGATTTGTGGCATTCAAGATTAGGACATCTTTCACAAGCTAAGCTACAAGTTCTTAAAAATTTATGTAGTTCTATTGAGTTTTTACCTTCAAATGTTTGCAACTCTTGTCATTTTTCAAAACAAAAACGGCTTGTATTCCCTTTATATGTATCAAAAACTACATCATGTTTTGAGATTATACATTGTGACATTTGGGAGCCCTTTAAACAAGAATCATATTCAGGCTATAAGTATTTCTTAACTATAGTAGATGATTATTCAATGTGTACTTGGATATACTTAATGTGTGCAAAATCTGAAGTAAGCACACACCTAATTACTTTCTATAACATGGTGCTCACTCAGTTTAACTCTAAGTTCAAGATCATAAGGTCAGATAATGGACCTGAATTCTTGATGACTAACTTCTATAAAGAAAAAGGGATGAACCATCAGCTCAGTTGTGTTGAAACACCTCAGCAGAATGGATTGGTTGAAAGGAAGCATCAACATCTTCTTACCAAAGCTACAGCTCTAATGTTTCAAGCCAACCTACCTCTACAATACTGGAGTGAATCTATCCTTGCAACAGCATATCTAATCAACATGTTACCTACACCACTTCTAAATAATCTTACTCCTTACCAACTTTTATATAATAAACCACCTGATTTTAATCACTTGCGAGTTTTTGGATGCCTTTGTTATGCCTCTACTTTACAAAGTCATAGAACTAAATTTGATCCAAGAGCTACCAAGTGCATCTTTCTAAGCTACCCAACCACAACCAAAGGTTACAAACTACTTGATCTCTCAACTCATAATGTTTTCATCTCCAGAAATGTTGTGTTTCATGAAACAATTTTCCCTTTCTCTATAGCTACACCACCTACTCCCCTACATACCTTATTATTCCCTCCATCATCTACATCTTTCATAGAACCTTTGTCAACACAACATGTACTTAACACTACCGATTCTCAACCAAATCCACCAACTCCTTCACCTCCTCCTCAGCCACAAAGAAATACTCGCCCAAGACATCCTCCTACATACTTAAAAGACTATATATGTCAACATTCCTCATCTTGTTTTATATCTCAACACTCCTCACCTACACCCTATCCTATACAAAAAAATTTAAGCTCAGAAAAATTGTCTTCACCTTACAAACATTATGTCAACTCCATTTAATCTCTCACTGAACCTACCTCTTTCAAACAAGCCTCTTCATCCTCTGAATGGATGGAAGCTATAAACAAGGAACTGAAAGCATTACAAGAGAACAACACTTGGTCTATTGTTCCATCACCTCCTAATATACATCCTATTGGTTCAAAATGGGTGTTTAAACTCAAGTTTCATGATGATGGAACATTAGAAAGAAGAAAAACACGCCTTGTTGCTAAAGGCTATAATAAACAAGAGGGGTTGGATTTCTTTGACACCTTTTCCCCTGTTTCTAAATTGGTGTCCATAAGGCTTATTCTTGCGCTAGCCTCAATTAATAATTGGTTTCTTCACCAATTAGATGTGAATAATGCATTCTTGCATGGTGAATTAAATGAGGATGTATACATGACTGTCCCTCATGGTTTACAAACACCACCAAATTCTGTGTGTAAACTTTATAAAAGCTTGTATGGTCTAAAACAATCTTCAAGACAATGGTTTGCAAAGTTATCCCCAGCCTTACTATCTTATGGTTTTTTGCATTCAGAAAGTGATTTTAGCTTGTTCATCAAAATAAATTCAACCTCCTTCATTGCAATTCTCGTATATGTAGATGATATCATCTTGACAAGCAATTCTATTTCAGAGATTTCAGCGCTTAAACACTTTCTTCATGAGCAATTCACAATAAAAGACCTTGGCACTCTAAAATACTTCCTTGGAATTGAAATTGCTCATTCATCAAAAGGTATATCTTTGTGTCAACGTACATTTGCTCTCGACATTCTCTCAGAGTGTGGTGTACTTGGCTCAAAGCCAATTAATTTTCCGATGGAATCAACATTGCGTCTATCTTCAAATGATGTTGAATTAATGGACAATCCCTCATCTTATCGTCGTTTGATTGGTAGACTTCTATATCTCACCATTACACGTCCTGACTTATCTTACTCAGTGTATTGTCTAAGCCAATTCTTGTCTAAACCATCGATTAATCACTGAAATGCTGCCCAACGAGTACTTCGATATATTAAGCTCACACCAGGCCAAGGGTTATTCTTTCCATCATCTTCAACTTCCAAACTCAAGGTTTTTTTGTGACAGTGATTGGGCAAGTTGTGTTGATTCACGACGCAGCATTACGGGTTTTTGTGTTTTTCTTGGCTATTCTCTTATCTCTTGGAAAAGCATGAAGCAAACTACCATAAGTCGATCCTCAGCTGAAACAGAGTTTAGAGCTTTAGCAGCTACTACTTGTGAATTGCAGTGGCTTGTATATGCTCTTAATGACTATGGTTTTGATCATAACTATCCAACTTTGGTTTACTCAGATAGCAAATCTGCAATTGCAATATCTACAAACCCCGTTCAACACGAGAGAACAAAACACGTTGATATTGATTGCAAAATAACTCGTGAAAAACTTGCAGCTGGAGTCATAAAGTTGTTCTACATCCCGTCATCTTTATAGCTCGCCGATATTTTCACAAAACCACTTGCTAATCTTCCTTTTCACAACATTATTTCCAAGCTTAACATTGTTAACATATATGTTCTGCTTGTGGGGGGATCTTGGAATGCTAATGCGGAGTTATACAAAATCAAAATAGATAAAATAGCAAGTAAAGAAAGTACATGGACTAAAAAGAAAATAGAAGAAAGTATGAAATGTTAGCTGCATAATTAGTTAGAATCTTGTATATATACATGATGTAATCACCATAACAAACAAACTAACTAATAAGATTCTACTTTATATCTCCTCATTACTTCTCTCTCTCGCTTAATCTACTAATCTTCTTCTTCTTCTTCTTCTTCTTCTTCTTCTTCTTCTTCTTCTTCTTCTTCTTCTTCTTCTTCTTCTTCATACTTTATAGTCTTGAATTGCATAGTTATGCAATTTTACACAGCTTGATTCAAACTTCAAAAGCATTTCTTCTTGCCCAACTTTCATGAAATTAAATTTGTTTTCATCATATGGCTGAAGAACTATGTCAATTCGAAACTCAGTTAGGCCTTTCTTTAGCTGTCTTCCCTTGTTGAGTTGGGCTATAATCCCGTAGCTGCTTGGAATGATCTTTGTTTCAAAACTTGTTACTTCATAGCGAAACAATCCACGGTTCATGCTTTGACAAATACTCTACTAGATTTCTGAATTTAGAGGGGAGTAGAATGTACTGTGTGACTACAATTAATTTTAGTAACCCCTTAGCTCTTCCTGAAAAAGAGGTGATCCAGCCTAGTGAGGCCTCGCTTTAACATCTGGAGGATTCAACATTCTCAGCGTCGGCAGCAGTGTTTTGAGAGATGGAGATGGGAGAGTTTTTTGTCTTTTATTCTAATGAGATTGCAGATTGAGAGAAGAAGAACACATTATTATGTTATGTGTTTTTTAACGATGGCTCATTTTTAAAAGTGAAACGGAGGCTCACCTCCCGTATTCTTTCTATATATATAGTTAATCCTTGCTATAAACCTCACTATAGCCCAGAAAATTTTCAAAAAATATGTTTCTCATAGGTCAACAATATAAACAATTGTTTTAAAAAAAAAACCACTCTGTTACAACTAATATAAACAATTAATTTCACATTTGATCCCTTGTTATGTAAAATAGCCAATTATAACCCCTAACATTGTGAACTTATACCCGCGTCGAGGAATATTTGCAACTTCTTGTTAATTTTCATGTCTATAATTAATGAGGTCATGGTAGAGGTGACCCGGACCCAAGGCAACCATGGAGGTCGTCTTGGACCCTAAAATTATAAGGGCCTCAAAAAAAATTATATATATAGTATTCGGTATATTATCATTCAATTTAAAAGATAACATAATATCATAGTTAGTCTACTGGAAAGCAAAATATTGTTCATTTAGGAAGTCATATCTTGATATTTTAAAATATGTATTGAATATATAAATTTCAGTATTTTAATAAAGGTAATAATGGACAAAGTAGAAAAAAGTGTCATGAAATCCCAAGTAGACATTATATTTGGAACATTTTTTAACGTCATCCCATGTAGCAAATGTAAAACACCCATTGATATTACCTCTGCAGATATAAAACTCCCATTAATGTCTCCTTGTTGTTACCATTAACGTCACCCTATGCAGATATAAAACTCCCATTAAAGTTACGAGTAATGATATATACCACCCAAAATCATACCATCTAATGATGTGGCGTGAATTGGTTGGTAATAAATCGTTAATTAGATCAAGAAAATAAATAGATTAACGATTTATAGCCAACCAATTCATGCCACGTCATTGGGTAGTATTTGGGTGGTATAATTTTGGATGGTATATATCATTACTCTAAAGTTACCTACCTTGTTTTTTTATATAATTACTTATATAATTAAACCTATATAAGGGCCCTAAATGATCATTAAACCAACTAAACGAGAAAAAAATAAAAATCTGGTTACGATGATCAACTAGAAAAGAAACACAGTGCCACACAACACCTTTTGCGGCTGGGGAAATTCTCTTTTTCAAAGTTTCAAAGATTCATTAAGGTTTGATTTCTATAAAAATTACCCAGGTATAGAGACTTATTTTACAAGTTACTTTTTAATATAGAGTTACACCAACTTAGCTATATGTAAATCCAATGGGGATTCTTTATTTCTAGGGCCTTCCCTTAACAATTGTATTCAATTCAGAGTTAAAGTTTGAGTAAAAAGATTAGATTTAGTTCCATGTTTTTATCAGAATTGTTCTTTATTATATTATAAACTTTATCTCATGGATTTTTTGCTAATAATAGATGAATATAGTTGACAAGATATTAGTCCATAGAAGTAAAACTGATTCGTGTAATGATGGGATGAGCAATGTAAATTCTATTTTTGTTCCAGATGATTTGGTATTTATGATCCTCGTTTTGCTTCCAGCGGATGTCCTTTACAATGTAATGAGGTATATTTGTCGAGGATGGTATAACATTATCTAATACCCTCTTTCTATTTCTTACCACCTAAAAAAGTCAAGATCTACTTCAAGTGTCCTTTTTATTCTCGAATACTTCCAGGACTTCTTCACGAATAAGTATGGGCCCCACACTTAATGTCTATTTATACAGAAATATTAGACCATTTGGAGGTGAAGGAAGTAAATATCAAGTGTGTTAGTTGGGTTCGAGGGAGTTGACTTAGATTTTTTACTCGGTCCTCTAGATGAGGTTTGTGGGTAATTTCCATGTTACGTTTCAAAATATTGTTACAAAGGTTCAATTAACCCTCCCTATATTCCCGGGTAACATAAGTATTGATTGTTTGGGGTTCGCATATGCTCATTTGTCTAGGGTATACAAAGTTGTGTTCCTATCACTTGGACACCTTTTAATATTAACAGTAGGTGTTGATAAGGCATGGAGAAAGATTTATTGTAGTCTTTGTACATCGTACCAATTGCCTAGGCCAGTTTCTTTAGGAGGTTATGTATATTGGATTGACTATAATCTCCGGTGTATCCTTTGTTTTGACATATAAACCAAACTTTTAGGCATATTCCTCTTCTTACTCAATACCCTAATAATTATCATGTTATGTCAGTGGAGACTTCTCTTTGCTCGCAATATAGGAAAACCACATATCTATATGAGTTTTGGTTGCTGAAGGATCGAGATCAATGGGAAAAGGATTCTTCCATTGATTTAACTGGTCAGAGATTATTGATAGATTGAAAAATGGGTGTATTTTTTTGCCTTGTGGGTGGTTGCAAAACAGGGAGTTATTGGCCTTTGTTGCAGCACAAGCAACTTTCATTTACAATGTTAATACTCGAGAAATTCTACCTAAAGAGATTATTAAAACTCGGTATGGCGGTATATGTATCAATCTTTTGCTCATGTCAAGAGCTTGGTTCCTATCAACAATTTGTCCTCCATAGATAATACCTTTAGATATAACATTGAGGACTCATCTTTAACAGAAGATAGCATATATTTCACCCATTTATTCTCATCTCGAAGCGCATCGATTTCATTTGAACCACCCAACTATATGTTTATCTAGCTCCATAAGTAGCTGGTCCCCCTCTTTCTTGACATTTTCCAACTCCTTCTGGATATTACTTCTTATCGAATCAATCTTTTCCAGTAGACTATGGTTCAAATTCTCAAGTTGTTCCATGTCTGCTCAAAGCTTTCCTATACACGCCAAATCGGAGCCGAGTTTGCTTATCATTGTCGGTACCTTTTTTACCACCATCCTTGTTTGCAGCTACCTTTATTCGAACACCAACCGGAATGTCATACAACACAAAATCATCCCATCCATCCGAGAAACCACCATCTTCCACACGGATAGAGGGCGGCTCTCTTTCCATGACTATTGGCACGATACCCAATGTGTCCGCTCGAGTTCCCCTAACTTCTTGTTCTTTCTCAACTTGATGTCTCTCTTTTTGTGATATATTAATATATACTTGAGACATAATGTTAGGGTTATTTAGTATTTAATTTCGAGATTTTACCCATTTATATATACTTGACACTTTCTTGTCTAATTTTAGCTGTTTTGCTATTTTGTGAGCTTTTGTGCGTAATTTGTGTGTTATTTGTGTAGCACTTAGGTATATAGAAGCTATTATACCTATATAAACTGATTTGAAGTGGATAAGTAAAGGAAAACCCTTAGTCAAAATAAAAAAAGATAAGTTTGAATATATTTGGAAACTAAAGAAGCTACCAAAACTGCATATACGTCCACTTATTAAATTTATACAGATAATAGGTCGCGAATTAGGAGGATCTTTTTATATGAATAGATATACCTTTCAAACGTCGTCGTTTCCATATAAAGAACATTAAATTCCGATAAGTAACGAAGGAGATATGACCAAATCAATATTTGCTAAGGTTTATTTTCTCCTATAAGTTAGGAATACGAGTTTTGGTAAGGCCAGGACTCCTTAACTTGGGGATTACTCAATATTTCGACCAAGAGACTATATATATCCATACCTACCTTAGAGAAATCATCCTTGGCCAGTCCTTAATCATCTAAAGACCAAGAGTAAGCTTACATCAAGAGAAGAGAACACCAGAAGGAGTTGGACACCATTCATGTCATTCCAACCCTTCAACTTTGTAATTTATTTTCTTTCTTTCTCTAGTATGAACTAATTCTATTTAGCTTGAGATTAGCATAAGAGTATGAACCTAGATTTGTTTTATATCTATTTTAATTTGGTATATCTTTTACATTTAACTGAAATTAGTTTTGCTATCTTTGTTTTTTATGTGATTTAATTTATTGTTCGTAGTTATTGCGGAGGCCTACATATAGGATTACCATAGTAGTTAGATGGTCACCCGGAAGGGTGTCTAATTATTGAAATACCACATAAACGTCTAGTGTGCGGTTAGTGATCCAGAAGGGCTTGCCTAACTAGATAATCGTTAGGGTTTGATATTAACCACCAATCATTTCACAGGGTTCCCTTACCCAAGTCCCCTAGTAATTGTTAGGTCGCAACCTAAGTCCCCCCGGAAGGGGGTTAGGAGGAATATAGATCATGGCTATTGTATATCACACAATTCTCCCTTACATGAATAGGTTATAACACAAGGCTAGTGAGGATTACTTGCTATATCTCGAGCTAAACTCTCATACTACTTCTTTCTCTTTCTATTTATTTTCTTGTATTTACTTTATTTAGTTAATTGTTTATAGTCTTAAAAACCCAACTATATATTTCAGAGTCTTTTCTTTTTCAGTGTATTATTCATCTAGCTTCTTTTATTTTCACTTTATATTTTCTTAAGTTCTCCCTAACTTTCATAGTCTCTGAGGATGAATTCTACTTGTTATCAAAACTTGCATACGATCTGTAATACTTGCAGTGAGTAACGTGCTTGGTTAGGGTGTTAGTCGTATACTTATTTATCATTATTTTATCACACCCTAACCGACACCACAACTTCAGCGGATTCTCTTTCTACACCAGATGCACCCTCAGCTGCATCAATATCAAGCAAACCCTTATCAATTGGGCCTTTTTGCGACTCATATACATGTTCTGCCGTGAATTTCCCCTCCGAGTCTTTTAACGAAAGGTCAATTGTTCATTTACCTGTAGACAATCAATTATTACCCGTTACCAACTCATCAAAAACAATGGTTATTCACGGCATTCTTAAAAAGAAACTCACGTCGAAAAGAACATAATTCAAAGTATGACATGGGTACTCTTTAACCCACAAATAATATTTGAGAAAGGCTTTTCCATCTCAAACTTTAGCTTTCATTTAAAGATTCTTGGGTACAAATTTGGGCACACGGGGCTTCTCAGCGTCACGTGCTTATAAAACCATGGCTACGCCAAAAGTAATATAAATGTTAAAACAATAATATAACAAAAAGAAACTTTCATCTTTTTAAAGGTTCAAATCAGATTAATGTTTACTACTTACCACAAACACAAGAGCACATCCCGAGATGTTGTTGATTGTCCCATTTCAGATCGCTTTCATCATGACATCAACAAAGTTGCTTGCTCAGTCAAAATATCTCATGCGCTTCAGGTCCTCGCAAATATTAACCATCCATTTAGGTGTTTACGATCCCGTTGGGTAGAATATAGTTGTTAATGCAAGAATACACAACAAAATTAAAAATGTTCGAATGGTGTTATATGTCTATGGTTCAACAGCTAGAACCTTAGTTATGTGTTTCTTGACATCCGAATCACTAAGTTGTCCAGTTACACATGGGAAGTTTTCATCAAACCACACTGAGTTTTCTCCGCTATCGGACTTCATCACCGGCAATTCTTCACTGCCTTCCTCGACACCAAGAATAAAATGCACATCGTGTGGCGTCAATTCGAGCAACTTCTTTCCAATTAAAAACCCCCACTTTTCCGACGAATACCGTTTCAGAATCTCGTATATGTATTTCCCGCCTTTCCTAAACCCTACTCATCGTTCTTCATGTCATAAATACCACGAATCAACATATAAAAAAGCAACTTTTTACATGCCAGCACGTGATCATTAGTTACCCTCTTGCTTGGCAGAATTGTAACAACTGACTCCAATGAGGACCTTTACGTAATTTTCACCATACCTGAAACAAAAAAACAAATTAAATATCATCCAATTTGTCTTAAATACTCATAATAATGATACATTGCAACAAGCCAAAATCATTAACAATGACATATGTTGTTATCTATTTCAAATTATCTGCAAATAGATTATTTTTATGTCTAATTATGTGCAAACATTCAAGCACTGTTACATTTAACTTCAAATTATTCTTTACCAATTCACACAATGATCTAATGTGTTCTTTATTGATATTTATCAACATCTTATATTCTGTTTGTGACAAAAAGAGACACCACAAGTTACATTAACCACACAACAATTTACACTACAACACATATTACTTGGCTTTTGAACAAACAAGGAACTATACATGAACAACAATATTTCCACTACAACATATATTACTCGGCTTTCGAACTATAAATGTTCAAGAAATTCATTAATTGGACAACAATTCAACAAGCAGCACACATATAAAGGAGACCAAAAAAAAGACACAACCCATACTTTTTGGACACCATAATTGCGTAAAAATGTATCAAATAATTAATTGAATTCGTGTACACCATTACATGGACACTAACACATAGACAAGCAATACACCCAACCCTGATTTTTTGTTATAGTAGAACGCCTAATAAATTAGTCTAATAACCTGCTCAGAAACTATTGTAGTTCGACTATCCTAACACATGTTGAACCTACGAATTCTAATAATCAAAACAAAAACAAAAAACTCATGCTTCGATACCATCTTAGATTACTATCATAACCCATCCACAAATCAATAAACTGAGACCTTTTATTCATCAACATAACACCACCAGAAACGCATTTTTAAATATTTAACATAACCCACTACACGTTTGACAATCATTCAAAAATACTTGTTCGAATAATCAAAAAAGAGATAAACTCACATGTCGATTCCTTGCTTGATTTTGCCTTTTTCTCATCATTTCCAGTGACCGCCAATTAATGATTTTCTCAAGCAAAACCTTCTTATTTTGTGTACTGATATGTTGTTGTGATTGCAAGATTTAAATGGTAAGTGGATTAATTATTATTTTGACCATTGATACACATTCTGATGATTTTGCATGTATAAATGCTACTAATCGTTTTGATAGGGCACGTGTTAAGAACGTGAACTATATTGAATGAGAGAGTAGATAAAAGAGAGTGGGCTGGAGGGGTATTTCAGTCCAGCATTTAGGCCATATACCATTTGAGTCACATTTTATGGATTACGGTCCTTTGAAGTAATTAACCCTATTCTTAATTGTCACATTAATAAAACAAAAAAATTAAAAGAAGTAAATTAAGCAACCAACACAAAAACTTGATTTGTTTTTTTTTTTTAAATTAGAGTAAGTATAGAAAGGAGGTTGTTAATTACTACATAACCTATCCTAACTAATAACACTATAATATCTGGGGCTTGCCCACTCTGCTAAAAGAATCTTAAGATAATTGATCTACAGAATCCAAATCCCATACATCTCCTCCACCTCTCCAATTTTTTTGCGTAGAGCACTAAACCAAGGGTTGATTCTTCTAATTTACTAATAAATTTCATATCTTTTGCTGGGTTTTACTGCTGAAATTTATTACGTTATAGTTTATGTTTATAGTATTTTAGCAGCATATTTTTAAGGTTGTACATGAAAATACATCATCGGGGGTGGTGTTGGCTGCAAACTATACATTAGCTTCTGCTATATATTAGTCGTCAGATTAAATATTAGCCCTATCGAACTAACATCAAATACTAGAATTTAACCCTACTTACTATTTTGATGTTTGAACCACGTGATAAATTCCTATATAATCATGGGATATTTAAATATATCCTGACATAATTATTGGTTAAGTTGATGTTAGTAGAAACAAATCTGTTATATTATTTTTTAATTATGTTCCCCTTGGCCAATTAATTTATACATTATATGCATTGCAGATGTCTGGGAAGAACGATCATATTACGGAGCAAATCATATTTAATATCCTCATCTGCCTTCCTCTAGATGTTATTCACAACGTAATGAGGTATGTTTGCCATGATTGGTATAACATGATCCATAGCCCTTTCTTTATTTACTCCCATTTAAAAAATTCAACTAGTGGTCTCTTAATTCAGAGATGCTCTTCTATAGTGTCTGGGAATTATGTGAAAACAACAAAGTGTGAAGTCGAGGCAAAAGAGATGCAATTTCAGTACCAAGGTGCTGTTTTATCTAGTTGTAATGGACTAGTTTTATTAGGTAATGTTGATGAACAAACCCTTTATGTTTGCAATCCTTTTATAAAGCAGCAGTTAATACTCCCTAAAGTTGTTGGTAATCTTGGATGTGGTTATGGTTTTGCATATGCTGATTTGTCTAGAGTATACAAAGTGGTACGTTACTTTAAAGGGGGCTTCGGATGTGAGATATTAACGTTAGGTGTTGATAAGGCGTGGAGATGTGTTAATACGAGTAATTTGACTTGTAATAATATCTTGCACCGAACTTCATTATCTGTAGGAGGTTTTGTGCATTCGACTGATGAGGGTCAATTTGTCTTTAGTTTGGAAGTAGAAACTGAAACATTCAAAAAAAATTCTTTTCCAGTAGATTGTCATGGCATAAACTTCAAAATTTTAGCAATGGGGAGTTCTATTTCCTTAATATTGTCCAAAAAGAAATTTTTATGGGAGATTTGGTTACTAATGGATCCAAAAATTGGACATTGGACAAAGTTGTATGACATTAATTTACAACGTCAAAGATGTTTGCTTCAACATACTTTTCCTGATTTTATAGTCTCTGGTGGTAGTTCTTCTTCTTCTTGTTATTCTACTTTATATTATATATATCAAAACATCAAATGTTGTAAAGCACCTGAAACTTTTCTTTGTCCTCTCGGATGGTCACAAAACGGGGAGGTATTGGTATTCCGTGTACGAGATCGAGTAGAAGACTTCTGGATAGTTTACAATGTGAAAACTAGAGGAGTTCATTTATATAAACCCACAGGTACAATGAAAACCTTGGGTGGTGATTCACTTATTTCCCATGCTCATGTCCCCAGCTTGGTGCCCTTAAATTTTTTCTAGCTAGTATGATTGAAATGTAAAGCTTATGCTACAATTTTTTTTCTTAATTGTCTACGTTTGAACAATAAATGTGATTTTTTCAACTTTTCACTTAGGGGCTTTTGTTTATTATTTTGCTCCATAATAATGTTGTTCTATGTTTTCTCGACCCTAATTGTTTGTTCTAGTACTTACTCGACTGTAGTTCTACTATTTTTACCCATAGCTAAGTGTTCATGCAAGTGTCGAGTATTTAAGAGACTGATCATGAAATCAATTAATATGTGATTTCCTAACCAAAATCTATGCACTTATTACATTTTCTCTCCTCAATTCAAGCTGGGAGTTGCCCTTCTCATACACTATTATCCCCTATTTACTAGCATGCGTAATTGTTCACAAATACAATGATGGAGATTATCCAGAATTGATGCTCGTGACGTTGCAATCATATCTGGGACTTGTTAAACGTGGGAATTAGCTTCGCAACAAATCCGTCGTTTTCCGTTTAATGTAAATGAGTGTTCAGGTTATTGTGAAGAGGATAGAGTCAAGGCTGGTCTGGTTATAATACCAACAAAGGGTTTGGAATGTCTTGCAATAATCATGCCTACTATTTTATGATTGAAATCTTCTACACTAGCTGATTGGGTTAGTCCTAGTCAAGTTACTTTACACGAATTG
Source organism: Nemophila menziesii (assembly GCA_029959085.1). Taxonomy (NCBI): domain Eukaryota; kingdom Viridiplantae; phylum Streptophyta; class Magnoliopsida; order Boraginales; family Hydrophyllaceae; genus Nemophila; species Nemophila menziesii. The sequence goes on along the minus strand of JARWIR010000001.1, from coordinate 141,949,795 downwards.
CATTGTTCTGTAAAAGTTTTTGCAAATTATCCCAATGTAAATATTCTTGAAAAGTGTGGTAGAAAGAAGCTCGTCTTGGGTTACAGTGATATTATAGGAATTATCCTGATATTCTAGAGTTCCCTTGCTTTCAAACTCTTTCTTTGAGTAATCTTTCTGCTATCCGGCTATGTACTTGACTCTCCTCGTATCTGCATGCCCGAGAGTTGAGAAATTGACCCTAATTACTGTGCATATCGAATTGATGCCACAGGATCAAACAAGTTTGGAATCAAATAGTAACTAGCCCGTTAAAGGAATTTTACTTAGCAGGCGCATTTGAAGCTGTTTCAGGCATGACGTATACATTAAAGGCGTAAAGTGTACGTTACAATCTCTCGTGATGAATAAAGCTTATGTAGACCATATTGATATTCAAGAGAATACTAAAAATCTCGAGGTTGTGTTTATTAGTGGATGCTTGACCATTCGGCCAGAGTTTTTTAAAAGGATTTACGATACGAAAGTTGGCGAAGCTTAAAGCTCTGGAAAATGTCCTCGTTGGTTCTTGGAAATGAGATAGTGGTGGCCGGCTCTGACATTTCGGAGGCCCTAATGAGGCCCTTAATATAAATAAAAATATTATTACTACTAATATGATGGTTTGAAATCTAGATCTCATGAAGTAAAATATACAACATTACCACCAAACTAACAATTCTATTTATTTATGATTATTTAAATCAGGTATATATATATACACATAATACATTTATATGATGGGGGCCTTTAAAAACATCAAAAAGTCAGGGGTCCTACGCAGCCGCGCCTTTCGCTTTGATATAGGACCGTCTCTCTGAGGGGTGCTGAATAAGCTTTCTGAATCTCTTCCTCCTCTAAGTGGACTATCCTTGAGTTATAATTATTTAAACGATGCACTTATTGAGATGGGATTCGCTGGGTTGTTTGAACTGAAGCATAGGAGTGAGTTGTGTGGGATTATGTGAAGTGTATTAAGCTTATGTGGAACATTGACCGAGTCAATGCTTATGTGGACAAGAGGACTTTTACACTTGGCTCATGACTTGGCTATACGGTGTCGTTTTACTTAAAAGTAATGCGGAGCTATTATGGAGCGTTGATCTTATTTCATATGGACGGCTGAGATTAAGTCTCGAGGATGTCTCATATATATACCCTCTTCTCTCCTTAACCCTATTCATTCTTTCGTTCACTTTTAGTCAGATATTCTCTCGCCTCTTTTACGAGACAAACTAGGGTTTGCTCTATCTTCTTGATCTATCTGTAATCTCTTGTAATAGTTAGCGTAATCTAGTGAGTTTCCTTTGAATCGTGCTGATTCAAAGCTAGATATTCAGCGTAGTTGAGTATTGATTAGATTTGCTGGTTCTATTCATTAGGGTTGGTTGATTCAAGGCTTTTCTGTAATTGTGAAGATTGTAATCGGTGATAAACTGTTGTGATAGTGGAATGGTGCTCTCTAATCCGAGCCCAACGTGGATGTAGACTATTTTGTCGAACCACGATATATCTAGTGTTCTTACTTTCTGTTTATCTTTAATTCTTGTTTTAAACCTAATCAAAACTCAATCAAATACTCAACGTATTTGCAACAAGTTGGGTTATTTTCATTTCGATAAGCTATTCATTGATTTTATTAGAAGGATGCTGAGAAAGTGCATTATCTTAGAAATCTGCTCATTCGTGGTCCAGTACCTAAACCGAATGATATAGAAAATCTATTAACTATTGAAGATTTTAAGAAGCAATATAGCCATGTAAAAATTGTAAGTACATTTGACTTTTAGTAAAGTTTTGTATGTGAACTGTGAAGGGGTATGTAATATGATGGTTGCCAAGTCGTCGACTATAAGCATTTGAACAAAAAAAAGGTCGACTATAAGCAGATCATATCCTTTTCAGGCTTTGGATGATGATTCTTTATTGGGGCAATGAGTTTTAAAGGGCTCAGCATTTATGATTCACAATATAAGGTCTAGCCCCAACTAAGCAGTAACTAGTCTATTAGAAGGTAATTAGAAATGGGTTAATGCTTAATGGACACCTGCCACCTTACACCTTGGCCTATAAAAGATACCGTTTTTTTTTTAAAACAGTAGAATTATGGAAAGTCTCCTATAATTCAAACGACTTTTTTATGGAAAAAAAAAAAGAAAAAAACAAAATTTATGTGGCTTTTTATAGGCAAAAAAATGATGGTTTGGATGAGAAAGAATTAATTCTAACTTAAAATGTTTCTTTGGCATTAATCCATAAAAAATGAAAAAAGACCCAAAAAAACCACCCTCCATTCTATGATACATAGTGAACATTTGCAACCCAAACCAATAAACCCATTAAGGTTTAGAAATCAAAACCCGCCTCTTCTTTTTTCTCGGGTTTGTTTTCTCTCTCATCCCTAGGGGTGGAAATCGGATCCGAAATTTCCGATTTCCGACTTTTCCGATCCGAAAATTCCGATTTCGGAATAGATTTTTAAGGTTCCGAAATTCCGATTTCCGATTTTTCCGAAAAAATCGGATAGGAATTGGAACTAAATATAAATTTCCGAAATTTCCGGGTTTTCCGATCCGATTTTATTTCCGAATTATATTTCCGATCCGATTTTATTTTCCAAATTATATTACCGAATTATAAATTATATTACAAAATAATATTGCACGGAGTATTTGAAACATGAAAATCGATGGCCTGTTTCTTTGGTCCTTGAGACATGTAATATTGCAGGATCATTTTCCGAGACATTTTTGTAATATTTGTTTTTTCATGTTATTGGAAAAGTAACATCGGTTTAGTATTGTTTTTTTATTTTGTTACTTCATGTAAGTAAATTTTAACTTTATCTTTTAACTATTGTTACTCTTCGTGTAAGTTTTATAAGTTTAGTTTTTTTACTACTGTTACTCATCGTGTAAGTTTTAAAGTACTGTTCGATTTATAACCCTTAGTTCCGCAATTCCCGAACCAAAAGTTCGGAAATTCCGACCCAAAGTTCCGAATTTTCCGAACCCAAAGTTCCGAAATTTCCGTGCCGAAATTTCCGAATTTCCGGTAAATTCCGAAATTCCGAATTAGGAATTGTTTTTCCCAGTTCCGAAAAATTGGATAGGAATTGGAACAGAAAAAATCTATTCCGGAAAAAATTGGAATTTTTCCGAAATACCCTTTTTCCGATCCATTCCTTCTGATTTCCACCCCTACTCATCCCATACCAAAAAATCGATGGCCTCCCTCCTGTTTCACCCTCCCTCTCATTTTCACTCTCTCATCCCACACCAGAAAACCGATGGCCTCCCTCCTCTTCACCCTCTTTGTACTTCTCTCTTTACCCCCTCTCCACCATGGTCGTCGCTCACTTTCCCACCATCTCCACCAGCAAGTTTCGCCACCTTCAGATCTAACCCCTGGGGTTAAGTTACGAGACCACAAGGATCTCCCGTGCAATTATTTTCTTTAATCTTCAAATAATCACATAAAAAGAGAAACAGAAATCTGCAATATCACTAGAACTTCACCTCATATTTGCCAAGAACTGAGTCTTATAGTTACTCGAAGCCTCAGCCTTTCTCCTCGCATCAAGATGACTAATCAATTCCGCTCGTAATTTCATTTCCTTCGAAACTCCATTAGTTAACACGAAGATTAATACACACCCGATAATTAGTATACAAACAGACGCAGATATCAAAATCACCAACGTTTTCATCGCTTTCTCGTCCACTTTTCCCATTATATATTTCCTCGGAAGTATAATAACCCCCACCATAGGAAGTCTTTTCAAGTTAAGAAAAAACGAGTCGATATAATATTGATGGTGCTTAATCTTTGCATTTTCAACATGAACTTCATGGTTCGGAGGGAACTGATTACCATACTTGTTTTTCAAGAACTCAGCCCCGGCTCGTATAATATGATCCTCAGAATTAACCGCCATCATAAGTTTCGGCCCTTTAGTTGAATTTATCAACAAAGGAGTGTTCGAGGAAGTGGCTAGAAGCCAACCTTCTTGAGAAGTTAAGTAAATATGTCCGCTATGAAACTCCACTAGCTCTTTCATAAATTGACCTACGCTATAGAGTGCCGTAGTTACACCAACTACAGCAACTATGCTTTCGTTAGCTGGGTCCCACACTGGTAATGCCGCTGAAAGTAGCGGCGAATCAGAAAACTTGCTTACTTTTATATGCCACGTGGCGGCACCTTCCGGGACTTGCGAGATTCCGGCGATGTTTATTAGTTCGTCCGGTGGGATTTGGCGCGGTTTTCCGACGTTTTCACCGGTTGTGGGGTCCACGTAAGCTCGGTACCATATAGCGGAAAAGTTGTTGTGAATAGATTGGTCGTTCCATCCTTCACGAGATGAGAGCCGATCAATATCCGAACTTGGACTCCCGGTTATTGTATAGTTGATAAGATCGGAGTATATGTAGTACGTATTGTTACTTCTAAGATCTCTATGAAATGCTTGGACAAAACCGTTTCTATAGTTTATCGTAAGTGAGTTAAGCGCTTTCCGACTTGCGAAAAGGGCCCACGTTACTTCTCGCATTACCTCGTACAGCTGCTAAGAATGAAGAGCACGAAATGATTAGTATAGCATAGGGACCTATCATGCAATTAAAAATCTATATAATAGTGGTGAAACAACTACCTCGACTTGTTGTGCTTGATCTATAGGCTTGTTGTACCTCTTGATTACATATTCCGATAACTTAACTTGGGCCGTTGCTACTTCGACTGTGGAATTAAGTATATTCCACATTCTTAAAATGGGGCGTTGAAGAAGCTCGTGACGAAGACCATAGGCTAATGTGTTTAACGATCTTTTCGTGTAAACATTAGTGAAATGCCATGTTAGTAATGTTAGCATTCCGATCAATATTGCTAACATCACCTGCATATATTCATCAAACGCGTATAAATAATTCGTAACATAAAGTAATGGAAATTTGAATCATAATTGATAAGCAAAACTATGAAATTGTTATGGATCTTTCATTGGGGCATACAAATATAGTATTTCTTCATCAAGAATCCATCATGTTATTTCAAACTATATACCACTCTAAATCGGAACCAAGATTTCCATACTATTCACAATCCATAGAATTTGATTCAAAAGTTTAAGCTATCAAATATTAATTTCTCTTTGTTCTTATAAACCATGTTGACAATATAAATAAACATTTCTTAAGCGCGCTGGTCTCGCCTGCACGTCAGAGTAATCCCTGAGTTTCAGACTACGACACCATTGATTACTAAAAGACAATGGGCAATACATTCATCATGCCTCGTGAAATGGACCAAAGAGACAAAGATAAAACTAAAGCATGGTCCATTTTTTTTAGTTTTTTGACATTAAAACCTTTTGTTTTTGTTGACATGGGAACCCAATTGGTGGAACGACTTAACCACCGGAGACAGGTGGAGCACAACCACCCAGTATGTCCCATTACATGTATATTAAACTCATCTGCATTTCAAACACACCCCATACTAATGGCCAATCTCTCTTGGGTTTTTTCTGACATTAAAATTTATAGAAAAAGAGTTTGGACATACCATGATAGCAAGACGAACAACAAAGACACTGTAGTAAGATGAGAAGCAAAGGGTACTAGGATACTGAAAATCTTCTTCTTGACCTTCTTCTTCTTTGTCTTCGACATTTCTATTATTGAACCTTCTTTTCTTGCAAATTGAATGATCCCTTTTGCAGTAATTAGCTAAACAAGACATTTGATTCAGAACTCTACTCAGAAATGATCCGCCCTTTTGTGATGCTTGATTATGGTCAGCAGTACTAACAACAGCAAATGAAATTCGATTTGTTTTTTTGTGACATTCTATTCTATCTTATATTTTATATTCTTCTTGATCTGCGAAAGAATCCTTCGGCATGAAGCTTCTGTTCTAGTTGTTTCGTGGGAGAGAGAGTGTGTGTGAAAGAGAGAGAAAGAGAGAATTTGAATCAGTTCATCATGTTTACGAAGTGTCTTCTTCTGCTTTTTATGTATTCTGTGTAGAGATTGTAGTTTTCAAGTGGGGGTGTGGCTGATGTTATTCAACACTTAATTCTCATCCACAATTCTTTTCAATTTTCTGTTTTCCCAACTATATATGGTCTATACCGACCAAAATAAAATAAAATACGGTCTATAGGGTTGACTTTTAATTCTTTTCACTCTATCGACTATTTTATATTATATATTATAGGAGTATGTATTTAGAAGGGTGCGCGGGTCGATTTTGGATGAAAAATGCCCATCCCACAAATCGTCGGTTCTTGTGCGGGTTTTGAAAAATAAGACCCGCAACGCCCAATACATTATATAAACCATTGAATTTCGGGTAAGGAGGGTTGTGAGTACATTATGGGTGATTTAGTTCGATAAATAAGCCAAATTTGTATTTGTATTCATTCGACGGGTCAAATTTATATTACATACAAAAGTTGTAACAAAAAATACAGCTTAGAATATTCATTTACACTTCAAATAATATTTTTTTGCTACATAAGAGAGCCACTTTCGACTAGGAATCACTGACTCGGTCCGAACCTGCACCACTAGATTGGATGACCAAGGCCCTGGCCAGTGAGCTAATCTCAACTGGTTAACACTTCAAATAATTTATCATTTTAAAAAATATAAAATAAGAGGCTAGGAAACCGAGATCTACAACATAGGGGAGGAGAGATGAGTGAATAGGTAGAGGATGGGTTTGCAGCTATTACGGGTTTTCAATTTTTTGTTTTGAATTTCTATCAGTATGTAAAGGGGTATTTTGGGCTTTCAGCTTTACTAGTTGGACTCCTAACTAGTAGTTAGGAACAGAGACTTATAATACAAAATGAAAATGGTTTTTGGCTTTAAAATATAAATACCTCTTTTTTTTTACTAGGTGGCTTGAATTGACTTATGACTAATTTTACAAGAAATATGTATATTCTTTATATGTATAGTCTTAGATAAAATAAAATGAAATTATCCATATTGAAGGACAAAAAAAAAATCCATATTTAAGAGAAGTGTTTTTAAACTTTTTATTTCACTTCACTCCTTTAAATAAATAAAGTAACAAAACTTTAATCAATTATATTAATTTAACTGGTTTATTCGATTAATCTTCTCACATTTTATAAGGTCGATTATAGAAAGTAAAAGAATATCTATGAAATTTAATTTTTGAAACTCTTTCTTCCTATGAATTTTATTCTTAGACAAAAGTAAGGCATTTAAATAATTACTGAAACTGTCTTAGTTACTTTCGAAAGAAGCAAAGGAGCCACTAATAGTTTATCTTACGTGGGCTAATTAGTTTCAAGGAATGTGAGCTAATGGTTTCAAGGAATGTGAGCTGATAGTTTCCGAATATTATATATAAACTAATAAAAGTTTAGAAGTGGACTCCAAATCTTATTTAATCAAAATACATATCAAATTATCATGCGCTACTCGTCCAAAAAAAAAAAAAAAAAAAAATTATCATGCGCTACATTAATTTTTGAGCCAATTAGAGATTAATGCCTATTAAAAAACTTATTTAAAAAAAGGTGCTTAGAATAAGATTTTTTATAGAAAAATGCCTCATTCCAAACTACCCTTATAATTAACAATTAAAAAAAAGAAAGTAGAAAAAAAACAAAACAAAAACTAATAATCACACGCGCGCGTCCGTGAAATTTTTTTAAAATCGTCATAACTAATTCTAAAAAAATCAAAAAAATAAAAAAATTATATATTTGGATAAAGCAAATTAATATTGACGTCTATGATTTTTTTCAGAATTTTTTGAATTTTTTGATTTTTTGAATTTTTTTGAATTTTTTAATTCGCAGAAAATGGAATTCCATGTTTTAAACATGGAATTCCATGTTTAAAACACGGAAACATGGAATTCCATGTTTAAAACATGGAATTCCATGTTTAAAACATGGAATTCCATGTTTTGATATAAGGAATTTGTTTTCCGCAGACACGAAATTCACTGTTTAAAACATGGAATTCCATGTTTAAAACATGGAATTCCATGTTCTGCGAATTAAAAAATTAAAAAAAAAATCTAAAAAATTAAAAAATTCAGAAAATTCAGAAAATTCCGAAAAAAATCATAGACGTAAATATTAATTTGATTTATCCAAATATGATTTTTTTCGATTTTTTTTGAATTAGTTATGGCGATTTTAAAAAAATTTCACGGACGCGCGCGTGTGATGAAATTAGTAGTAGGTGGTGGTGGTGGTGGCGGTGGAGGTGGTGATGGTTGTGGTGGTTGTAGTGGTGGTTGTGGTGGTGGTTATGATGGTGGAGGCGGTGATGGTGGCGGTGGCGGTGGTGGTGGTGGTGGTGGTGGTGGTGGTGGTGGAAATACTCTATTATTTGTTTAAGATTTAAAAATAAATATTGTATTAAAAATAAAATAATATATTTAATAATAAGGATAGTATAGGTATAAAAAATATAAAGGGGATGTTTTCTATAAATAATTGTTTTATGAGGCATTTATCTCTAAATAAGAAAATTAGAGGCTTAAAAAAATGAAAGGCATCATTAAGGAGGCATTTATCTCTAATTACCCCTTAATTTTTTATAATGTAAGAAACTTTTTACATAAGTTTTAATTTTCGTTCATCATAACTAATTTTTTCCTATAAAAAAATACCATATATTTTATTCTTTTTCTTTTTACTCATAAAAAAAACAGTTTAAATTATAAAATATTTCTCAAAACTCAAATTTTAAACTATAGAAAAATTTCCAAAACTCAAATTTTGGGAATTTTTCCATGACTAACTGTTCTTTAATAAATATAGTGCCTTTTACGGGACAGTGGACAAGGCTGCAGGGGTTTATTGAACATTAATGTTTTTTTTCCCATCAAATTACAAGATGAGAATAATCCAGGTAACTTTTAATTTCACTTCTTAGCTAGTGGGTCTATAAATCACTTTCTATTTTTTTTTCAAAGGGACGTTTGATTAAGGCCAAGTCCATATAGGAGAATTTGGGGATCCTTCCTAATCCCGAGCTATAGTAAAAACTCTAAAACAAAGACAACGACCGATAAGCGTATCATCATAGATCGAGAACGTCAACCCTTAACTTGGGGATTGAGCGATTCTCGCGAAGATAAATCCTATAAACTTTCTTATTAACTATGTGCTAGTTGCATATTTTTTAATTTTTTAATTTTTAGAGTCTTTTTGAGTCGTGGGGACAAGACTCAAGTTTGAGTTTAAGGTGGGGATTCGTTGTCCTTATTCTCATTTTGTTGTTTTAATTACTTTCTATACAAAACCATATAATTTTTAAAAAAAATTTAGTGAATAATATAAGAAATAGGTGTAGAACTCAAAGAATGTTTCTCAAAATCTTAATCTAGACGAGTTAATGATAGATAAGAAGTGTGTCTTTTGAATTGTTTATAGTATGCTTAAATTGCTTATATGAAAACGTGTAATTTTAGAAATAATTAATTAGTAAGAAATATAATGAAAATAAGTTTGAACGAGGTAAAAACGAATGGTGTGTAACGTGAGGTCTATCCTAGTCGAAAAACCCTTAGATATCTCCCATTTTTGCTTTCCCTATTTTGAACAATCCCCATGAGTTCAATAGCTCGGTATTTTCCACCCATGAGTTTAATAGATTCTTTATAATCTTATTGTTTAAGGCTCCTTTGTTATCTTTTTTCAATATAAGCATCGTTTTCCAAGAAATAACCTCCATAAACTTTTTCCAACTGTACCTTACTACACTAAAAAATCATTAATTACTCAATATTATATAATTCCTTAATAAAATGGTAAATAATGGTAATTTATATATCCTTGTACTCGAATGAGTGGTTCTTGTTCAGTAATGAGGAACCTCTTATTACATTTAACCACAAAAGTTTATTCAAAAAATGATAATCTCTCCTTATGTGTATGGAATGTTTGTCAATTTTAATACAATCTTGTCTCTCTGTATGTGAAATGATTTATCTTAATAGAGGGTCTTCCAATACCTCACACATCGGAGGTTGAAAAATACTTATATATTAATAGTTATATGCATGGTATGGAATGATGACCTTATACATGATACTTTTAATCATGATATTGCAACTAGGGTGATCAAAATTAACACACCCTATGGGAATATGTCAATGATGATATCCTAACAACTAGGAAAATATATTAGAGAATGGATTAAATAGATGAGGAGAAAGAAAATACTGAAAAGGATCAAAGCACCCTCTAACTCTTTCAAGCAATTATTTATACTTTTGACAACAATGTTGGAACTTTAAGTCCCTCAAAAAGTCAAAAAATCTTTCGAAGGCTGTTAAGGGTGCTCCATCAATTGAAGAAAATAAATTCAATAAAAATTTTGCAATTAATAAAACTTGCAAAGTCTGTAACATTAAAAATGAAACAACAAAGTATTTTCTTTTTTAATTTAGTTGGACCAAGGCATATTAGTTTTCTACTCCCATGGGGGGTTTTAAATGGTTCCTTATCATCATACGAACTCATGATGAAATATAGGAAAGAATAACCCTATGTGCTGCAAAACAATCATGTCTGGCCAAAAAATGTATACAAATTTTGTCGAAGAAAGACCCTCGAGAGACCGTGTGTAAGTGTCTTATGGAGTCCCTGCATCACCCATAAACAATCATTCTATGGATTACACTTAGAGGTAGGCTCAACACCAAAGACCGATTAACTTACATGACACTTGATCCGATTTGTCTACTTTGTAAGGAAGATTTATTTTTGACACCAAGAAGCACTTGTACTTTGTGTGCAAGTTCACTGAAGAGATTTAGGATACTATACTGAGATGGTGGGACTAGGGAGAGATATGTTCACCATCCAAAGCAGCTCTAAATTGTAAAAAAATATACAAGGCAAGAGTAGCTTGAAAGATAAAGGCATGGATGATTGCTTTCATTTTTACCGTGTTTTTTGATTAGGCAAACTCAGAATAAGCTTAGTATGTAGGGTATACTCCCTAATTTGGAGAGTATAGTAAAAAGTATTAATATTTATGTCTTCCAATATCTTATTTTGATGTGTCCTCATCTCGCCTCCTCGGAGATAGTGGATTTTTGTTTCTTCCCCAGCTAAATCAATGTATTGTGGGAGAAATTACATTTTAATTTTTGTTAATGCATTGTTAACATTAGTTAGAACAATCTATGGTCGGGTCAAACTGGAGATGATGTAAATATTATGCTTCTTGCATCATTTTAATATATTTTTATTTACTCGATAAAAAAACCCTACGGTGACAATGGCAATCAAGTTGTATGACACATATGGAAAGAAAGGAACAAGTTCTTGTTTAATAATAAACAATTTGACTCTATACAGACATTTATGAACGCTAACATAGTATATGATGAATTCCTCGAAGCTACCAAGAATGAGTTTGAGGCTAAAGATAATAAGGATAATTTTAACAATTTAATTAATTATAGAAGGATGATAACAACAATGGGAAGGAAATTATTAAGGTAAATGTGTGTGTTTCACACACACACACATATATATATATATATAATACTAAACAAGTTACCGATGCTTGTATTGTTATAAATGTTGATACTTGCTTGCTCCTATGGTCTTTCTGGGATTTGAGACCCTAGTTTAGTGCTTATTTTGTTGAGACAACAAAACCTTGACTTGGAGGTCTTGATGTCTCGCATTTTGTGATGAATTAGTATAATATTACGAAATGCATGATAATGATCTAGATTAACATGTCAAGTATTATCAAAGATAGCTTTGGATTGAAACAAGAAACCAGATAATTCAAATACCAAAATATTGAAATTAGCATCAATCAAGATTCATTTCTATTTCCAAATGTCATTAAATAGAAGAGTGACGAACCTATGATACCTCATCTTACCACAAAATAAATCTAGAACGATAGCTGATTGGTAACTATGATGAGCAATCAACAAGATTGACTGCTCTACTATCTAAAGAGCATAATATTTAGAATATGTAACTCATAATAGACCTCAGAAGAAAGGATCCAGCTTCTTTAGGTATATTGTAAATAGCTGTTTGTAATAGTTGATGTCCAATCTTTCACGATGTTCAAGCATGTTTGGATATTTTTCTTGGACTTCTGAAACGGACCTACTTAGCCTATTCTTTGTATCATTGTTAATCAAATATTCAGCCACAGCTTTGCCCCTAAAACATTACAACACAATATTTCCAGCATAAATTAAGAAAATCAGATTAAAAATGGTAGCTGTTTGTTCATACCTTGATGCAACAATCTCGCAAGGTCCTCCTTCCTTGATGGATTTATGAGAAAAGAAGTGATGTCTGTAAAGTGTACAAACAACTTTCATACAAAGTTTAGGATCCTTTATAAATGAGGAAAGCATATTACGTGCATACTCCACCACCTCCTCTTCTCTGTTCTGTTGAACCTCCATTATGGGACTTGTTGGGCATACCACCATCAATCGTGTAACTTCCATAAATTGCTCACTGATATTTTTATGAATAATATACAAATATAAGTACATGTTTTAAGGTGTATTAAATATTTCGCTATAATTTGAAAAGTAACAAGTGTATATTTGCTTATTCCGAAAAGGATAGAAATATATATGAGTATTATGCATAAGAGCAACCAAAGGTGCATTTCAAGCTAAATATATTTACTTATTATGGAACACATGGTACACACACACACACACACACACACACACACACACACACACACACACACACACACACATATATATATATATATATATATATATATATATATATATATATGCATAATACAATATAATCCATTAAATTTATTAATTGACCACTTAATTACAATGAGTGTATAATTTTATATTTAATCAATTGAAGTATAGTAAGATTAATTTATTTTATTAGTATGTACTTGTTAAATACAATATGACATAATATCAATATTAATGATAATATATCTATTTATTTTATAATTATATGTCTATTTGACAATTATAACCTAACATGTCAAATTTTATACATAAATAAATAATTTAATATAATTTATGACATAATATAAAGTAGTAGGAGATAACATTCATATATTTGTACGATATAATACTCAAGTAATTGTTAAAACAATATTTATGAAATGATGTAAGCTTTTAACCAATGGTTTATGTAATAAAAAAGTTCTAAAGAATATAAACGGTGTTGTATAAATGATATATGCCAAAATCAACTCATGTTGAAGATTGATAGTTGGTCTAGTGGTTTGAATACTCTGCAGAGACCAAGAAATCATGAGATCGAATCTTATTGGAATCAAAATGGTTCCGAGTCCAAAGTGGCTCTCATATGTATTCAAAAATAATCAACTCATATTTAAGGTATAGTTGTACATCATTTGATGTTTAGACATGACAAGGTATTTTATGAAACATGAGAGTATATATTTCATCTATTTCTTAGCATATATGTATTTGATAAGTTAACATATTTAATTTTTATTGACAGGTTGTATGTAAGAACAATATCAAGAAAATGTATATTCACATTCAAAGAACTATAATATATTATAGGTAAAAACTTACTTTATTAAAAAATTATGATCAACGGTCTTATTAGGTTAAAAATAAATTTTTTCATCAAATATATAACATGTCACATGATAAAAATATATTCGATAAATTTTGCACTATTATACATGAATTTGAAATCTTCCATCTTGCTAAATAAACTAATAAAATACATAATATATATTTGTATGCGCACATAAAGCATATCACTTGAAGCATACAACAACCTCAAGGAGTGGTTATGAGTCGATTAATCGAACCAAAGCACAAAAAAATCGAAACCCAAAAGGCCAGAAAAAGTCGGGTCAAAAAACTTTTGACCCTAAAAAACTAAATAAAAATAAATTATTATTTTTTTATCGGATTTTGGGTTATCTAGGATAAAAAAAAAAGTTATTATTTAAAATATAGATCTAGATCTTATCTTATATATATGTAATAAGAAACAATTCAGATTAGTAATATTGATTATAAATAGATTCATAAATAATCTTATAAATAAATATATAAATAATTGTATTAAACAAAAATAAAAAATATTAAAAATGGTAGTTCTATAATTTAAAAAATTGATTTACAAAGTTTTAAAATTAAAATTATAGGTTGAACAATAAAAGTTCATCTAGTATATATAAAATTATAATTTATAAACAAATCATAATATTACATAATATTATTTATAAAAGTTGAATATACAATCACTTCTTATTTTTCTTCATCACTAATATAACTTTTTACTATAAGTATTTCTCGGACTATCCTTTCTTGTTTTAGAAAATTAAACTTGTATATAAATTTTCACTCAGAATTTTAAAGAGAAACTAAAAATGCAAGGAATTCGAAGAAAGACGGAAGAAAAAGAGAAAAAGAAAGATATGTATTAGGTTTTAGAAATATTATGCTTAAATAATCGAAAATACGGTTGGATCAAATAAGAAATATAAGAGTCAACTAAATGTTTGGGCTGCCCAAAAAAGACATGACCTGTAAGACCGACGTGTACTTTTTTGAAACAAAATAAAAATTAATGGGTTGGTCGGTTCAGTTGGCTAGGCAATTCTGATTCTCGACTAGGCTGCTTACCCCTACTTTATATAACTTAATAATAATAATTTAATAATAAATATTATTTGAATTACGCAATAAAAGAAACGTATAATAGATACGACAAGAAATAAGAGTGTCTAGCTAAACAATAGATCAAATACTTAGTATGATTTACAAATAATATTACTAATTTTTCCTCAAAACTAATAATCAAATATATTAATTGTATAACAAACTTAAATTTCTCCATTAGAATTTTAAAAATTTGACTTATGTTTTTTATTCAATTTCTAAGATACTTCCCATCTAGACCACTGTTAAATTTTTTAGAACTATCATCAATAAATGATTAAAATCTTATATTAATTGGTGAAAAATGAAACCCTTAAAGCTAAGTAGCCCAAAAAATTCCCCATCTTCGTGTGTTTCTTCAATATGGCCTTAATAGGCTCACTTATTCCATGTCGTGGATGTCAATCCGCCTGAATCACCGTTCGACCGTGACAGGCGTCCTAGATCCTTAACCGGCATTGGAGAAGTTCTGAATATCCCGTCCGAGGGTGCAAGCTAACTGTAATAACTAAGTTCAAGAATCACATCCTCTAAACCTTCTGAAAGAGGATATAGTCAAAATTCCAATCTCACCTATTGGGAAAATTTCATCTAAACATAGTCGTGAAATAAGAACGGAAATGGGGATTCTTATTACTATTATCAAGCATATATTACTCGATCAAATACTTGCCTAACCACTGAAAATCCAATTATCCACCCCTTATTTTTGGGTGTTAACACACAGACTTAGTATCTCAAACATTCTTATTGATAGGGTAATCCATGATCTATTAGTTGGCTTTGTATATGCGAATCGAATATTCTTAAGCCCGTTGAGAAACCATTGTCATAACAAGGTCCTGAAGAAACCTGCCAAGATAGGTGGAGATTGATGTATCATGCCTAACATATCCTAATACCGAAGGAGAAATACCCTTGGTACCTTGAATAAATATTTCCAAAGCATGCTCCTCTTAATTACAACCATAACCCATATCCACCAGGGTGGTACCACAAACATCCACCACTCATATGGGACGAGGAAGAGATGCTTTAGTCGAGGGTGGCCCAGTATTTCATTTAATTGTTGCAACATGTTATGGATCAACTACAACCCCCGCAATAAGACCACACATGGGTCCTTTTGTCATTGATGTTTGAGATGATTCTGTGAGTGAAGAAAAAGAAAAAAAAATTAAATGACGAGAGCTTAGTAAATAAGTATAGATGAAGAGAAAGGTGCGCTTGGAAAGAAGAGTGTTGAAGTAGAATAAACTCGAGCAAACCGCAAGAGATGTTGTAGGCTGGTCGAATATCTCTCGTTAATGTAATGAGTCATTTTTCTTAGAGAATACTAAATATTGTCATGTTTCAAAATTTAAATCACCAGTCATATGTACGTTCAATGGATTGCTGAGCCTGGATTTACATGTTAGTGTCTTTCAGGGATATATAGAATTGATCACATCAACATATGTCGTTTATTGATGAGCTTTTCCCTCCACTCTTACATGTAATTCTAAATAAACGCTTTTCCAAGAAATAACCACATTCCATTAAAAAATTCACTCAGTTAGCCAATAGTTGCAAGTCAGATTTCCTAGCAGCAAAACCGGCCATACAAATTACTCTTTACTCAATCTTTCTACCAAGAATGGGAACGTTTACAATCCTTCATGGATCGATTCTCCAAGGTTTCTAGATCAATATACTATTTATCATTTTTTTACTTGAGGGTTCCTCAATCATGATATTCAGATTCATTTGGCTTCTCTGCCACGACATAGTCTACCACACATTATTGCAAATTCACGAGCCTTTATTGCAGCCGAAGAATTTCAAATAAAAAAGTCCGAGAAAGAGCCTGAGAGAGAGGGCACGTTGAATGAGAAACCGCCAAAAATTTGATGTCTCCTCGAGTGTAAGGTGATTTACTCAATTGAAGAATTAACTCTCTGCAAGTGAACATATTGTTTCAAGTAGGTAAGATTAAAGATTGTGTTTTTTTATCAGATTCAAATAAATTCATTATTCAATAAAATAATAGATAATAAAGATTATTTTTTTATGCTAAGTACTAAGAATTAAAACTAGTACTCGTAAGGGACTTCTGACTATGGGTCATGACCAATCTACCATAAATATGAGCCAAGTCCATTATCGGGTGTACTAGTCACCTGTAGGGGTGAGAGTGCTTTTGTTTGTCTCAGTTTTTGGCCAAACCAGAACCGAATCGGATGACTTAGTTTTTTATTATGTAAAAACCAAACATTTCATTGTCAGGTCGGTTACTCAATTTTGGTTCGATTTACTTGGTTTTGGGACAAATTTGGTTTTTGGCGTGCGACTCGCATTTGGTTCTGGTATTGTTGGCAACGACCCAATTCTATGTGTTTTAATATGACAAATTATTATGTGTTTAATATCTCAATATGTTGTCACCTACATAAGTGTGTTAAGTAATGTTTACAACATATCTCTTACAGAAAAACTTTTTCATCCAAACATTTTAACACTTGCAAAAACCTGCAACTAACTTTTCACATATCTTATACATGTTTTATGAAAGGGTGAGCACGGTTCGGTTCGATTCGGTTTTTGGCTAAAACTAAACCTGAATGGTCCGGTTTCAAAGAGTGCTGCTACCGAACCAAACAGTTTTTATCGATTCAGTATATGTTTAGTTTTCAGCTTTTATATGTGTTTGGTTCGTAAATTGGACAGTTCTCAAGTACGTCTACATGAATCATATTATTTTCTAATAGATCAATATATTAAGTGTCCGATTTTCATGTTGATGGTCGATGTAGGAAAATTTTATCCTGGGGACTAAATAATTATGCATAAATTATAAACAACTTATTACAAACGAATATTTCTATACTTTAATGTGTATTTTTAGTTTCAAGTATTTTCAATAACTGAAAGATCTCTTTAGATATATCGACTAATGATTTATGCATATTTTTCACATTATGACTTTCGAAGGGGTGCCACATGCCATTTATGAGAATTTTTCTTTCCGAAATTTACTTCATTTTATATATTTCCTCTAATCATAATAATTTTTAAAAATTATCAAGGAAAGTCAGGGGTGCCTTAAGTAAGGACAGATGGGAGGTTATCCAAAACTCAAAAAAATCAATGACATATATTAGATTTTGTATATTTTCGGTTCGGTTAACTGAACCAAATTATTTTAGTTTTTAAAAAAGTTTATACCGAAACCAACGATTTTGTTTGTTTTGTTTTTTTCGGTTTGGTTTTTTCAATTTTCGGGGTTGGTTTGGTTTTTTCGGTTATGTTTTGCCCAGCCCTTGTTTTATGATTAGTAATAAATAACTTCCAATAAGTAAAACCTTCAACTCAGACTCTCATTTTTTGTAGAGAAACATAATATATATATATATATATATATATATATATATATATATATATATATATATATATACATGTGTTGATAATGCTCTTCATCATATACACGAGAAATTTGAGGTGATTGCTTATTCTTTAAGAGACCACCATATATTATATTCTAATCTTAGTAGATTCATTTTGTTTTTGCAGGATGTTTAACATTTTGCTTAAAATTATCTTAAAACTTCGCTTGGTGAACCAGTTAAGTAAAAAATAACAAGTCAAGTAACTGTGTTTCCATTTTCCACTTTAAGCCAAACCAGAGTTGATTTAATTTTAAAAAATTAAAAACCAAATCGATCATTTTTTCCGGTTTGGCTTTATGCTTTTGATAATGTTTGTCTTAGTCACGTGTACTTTTAGACAAAAAGAATTGCTTCCACCAAAAACTGAACTTAGGTTACTCTAACACCTTATACCAAATACTTACCACAAGACCAACAAAGATACACTTTTAAAAATCTTGGAATTTGGATGGGCTTGAGCTCTCGAGACCTCACATAAACATATATTTGCCACTGCTCTTAAGTCAAAGACCACATATATCTGGGAGCATTCTGAGTCTCTCACATAGGAAGAACAAGAACGTGTCTTATTTTTTTTCATTTTTCTTTCCCCGAGGATAGAACATGACTTTTTTTTTTCATTTTCCTTCTCAAACTGTATTAGTCAAGTGGAATCTTTCATCACACTTATATTTTTTTTGTTATAGATCATTAATGATAATGAACATTTTGGGTCTATTACTTAGAAAGAAAATGACTTATTTTTTCTCTATCCCTATGGATAAAACACGACTTGTTTTTCTCTCTCTCCCGTAGGAAGTATATGACTTATTTTTTTCACATTCTTTACCTATGGAAGGAACTTGACTAATTATTTTTCATGTATCTCCCTAAAAAAGCATAACTTAATTTCTAGTCATTTTTCCCCACGGAAAAACATGACTTGTTTTTCTTTTTCATATTTAACAATCACCTAAATCTAAATAAAAGATAAAAACCATTATATTGACGCATTTTTCAAGTTTATTCATCATTAGCTGCACAATTTCATCTCCACAAATTTGACTAAAAAAGTTGATCTTTAAAGCAGCAATTTTAACCAGGGAGTACACATTCATTTAACAAAATGTTATCTCTAATATTTCTAAAAGAAAAGTAGTTCAAAAGATATAGATACTCCTGAGTCTAGATCTCGCCCTAATATAAATAATCTTATGATAATTTCACTACAATATTATGATCCTATTCTTTGAACTATATAAGATACTTCATTGCATTGACCTATTGATATTCATCTCAACAACCATTTCAGCTAGGATTGACTCCCCAACGACCTTTCCCAGAGATAGATCGTTGCCAAAGCCTTGTTTGTTAGGATGAACCTCCACCACAGAAAGTTTGTCTCTGTTGGTTCGACCACCATTAGTGGTGCCACGTCCATTAAATCTTGTGCCATATTGTCAATCTTCTAGCTTTCCAATTGAGTATGTAATTTGGGATTATGAAATATATTTGCTAAGATTTGAATAAATGATTATATACATGTATAAAAAAAATTACTGACCATATCATTAAGCATAGACTATTTATCTATAGTTCACAGACGGGTATATAACACCATTGGTCCATTGCTTTATGAAGAAATAACCATATATATACCCACATGTTTCAAGGTGAATTGAGGTCTATAGAGTTGTAAGTACCATTGCCTAGTCCTCAGGCTCCAGACATAGAAAAAATTAATCAAAAAATATAAAGATTGATTAAAATCTTAAACATACATGTTTTGGCATCTTGTTGATGAGCAGACTTCACAAGATTGTGATTTGAGCACCATTGCTCCTCACGCTTGGGGACTACAAGCTCCTTTAATGGATGATGCGCTATACATGTTAATTTTCTTTTACCAACTAACCCAGTAATTTTACTATCTCCTATGTCATAATCAGCAATGTATTGCAAGCACTGAAAAAATCAAATTGTATATTATAAGTTCGTATAACAGTGAATACAGGTCCATCGAAATCTGTTTTGGTAAAAAATATATAGTAAACCATATTCTTAATTTAAAAAATGTTTCGAAAATCTGTGCTAAGATGGATTTAAAATTTCACAAATATCTCTATTACTACATTACCATTGATAAAAAGGCTAATCAAATGGAAGTACAAAAATGTTGACTTTATTTCCCCCAAGAAGTCACTAACTAACCATGCGTTAAGTGCGCCATGGGTATTGGCTGGTATTGACTCATGTTTCATTTGGGAGATAATATGTCTAGAAACAGTATGAGAGATATGAGTGATTAAGAGTTGAGGTAAGAAGAAGAAATATATTATGAGAGGTATGTGAAAGTGGGTAAGACACATAATTACTAGAAGAAAAAATGTAGGAGAAAGACACTAAGTTTAGGGACAAAGACTAGAGTAGTTGGTGGATTTACTTGGTGTAAAATACACAGGATTTACTAGTGTTGTATATAATATGTGCATAACTAGAAATTGTATATGCCATGGAGGCAACTTGCTTAATTAGGATCTCATAGTATTGTAGAGTGAGAGTTGTATTCGACATAAATCCTTGTGCATGCATTGCTTCTTAAAACTACGCAAAACATCATTACTCATGACGTTGAATATCGATCAAAAAGGTATCATCCATAATGTGGATTTTAAATGATCCAATCATGTCATTTCTGTCTCTTACACTTTTGTCTCAGCATTACTTATTTTCTAATATTTATTTTTTGGTGATACCCTAAATGAGTTATTTTCTAGCTACTATTTTCTATGATACCTAACATAACACAGTTTTTAATTATTTCACAAAAAAATGTT
Source organism: Nemophila menziesii (assembly GCA_029959085.1). Taxonomy (NCBI): domain Eukaryota; kingdom Viridiplantae; phylum Streptophyta; class Magnoliopsida; order Boraginales; family Hydrophyllaceae; genus Nemophila; species Nemophila menziesii. The sequence continues at coordinate 141,928,851 of JARWIR010000001.1, read as the reverse complement.
ACTTTTTTTTTTATAAATAGTTATTCACAAAAGGTTGTTTACTTAAATAAAACAATTTTTTTATTTTTTATAGTAAATTTATCTTTATTTAAAAATTAAAATTTATGTATTCAATAAATATTTAATATTTAAAAATATTTTATAAAAGACATATTCAAAAAACGTTATCCAATTAATCATTATTTTTCTAGTTTTGTGTGCTAAATAATTTAGCATACTTCTGTGAAGACTAGTACCATTTTTGCAATAAAACCATATTAATCGTAGGGAATGAAAATCGTATCCTCATAGCATATACCCTCATTAGTGCAAATATCTTTTAAATATATATATATGTAGATCTCATGTCTCCACCAAATATTTTTGTATTTCTCTACTTACAATTATTTGAGCTAGGTTATCTATTTTCAGGGGGAAAATTTAAACTACCTCTCATTTCACACTTATTAAGTGCTGAAGAAATAACAAGGTTATGTCCAATCAAATATTTTGCACAAGTAATCTGCTAAAGAAAATTATAAAATTCTATCTACCAATTAGCAATCAAAAAAGTGAAATATTGTGCTTCAGTTAAACACAATTCACACTTGGAACTTATTCTTAATCCCCTTATTAAACAACCTATGTGCCAAGAAGAAAAAAGAGAAAAACTACACTTAGAAGCCACTATATTAAAACACATTCGTCCATTATTAAAACTATATCCAAAACAATTAAAAAAATTCGTTACTTTGTCCCAATTAAATTTAATGCATCAACTTTTCATGTAAACTTTCCATACACGTAGATCATAATCATATATTACAATACTTTCTAATTCGTAAATTTTTTAAAATAGACTTTTTTTCCCTTCTAGAACTTTCATTTTACAAATTTGTTTTCTATATAATTGTCTCCACCAGTACCAACATTTCTCACAGCTGACAACTCAAACCCTAAAGTACATTGCTAACCCTAAAATACAACCGCCCAATCCCAGGTTGTAAAATTTTGATCACCAATTCCAAATGACAGGATCTCAACCTGTAGCTCGCAGAGGCCGTCCTAGGAAAAAATCTCAGCTGCATCACGTGATTATTACATAGAGGTGAACCAACCGAAACCAGTAGCTCGCCGCCGATGCCGTCCTTGGAAAGGAGATCACCTGGTTCAAGTGAACCCATCACCACCAAAATGTATTTTAAGGAGCTGTAGTTTAATTAGAATGTTAAATGAATAGTTTGAGGTATTTTATAATAAATGTAGTTAATAATTCTTCTATAATTTCTAAAAGGTCATTACTTATATGTAATTGTGTGTTAATTGATAAAATTATTAATCAATTGATGTGTAATAAGGTAAAGATGATATTAAAATATTTTTTTGAGTGATTTTTTCTTAGGCCTACATTATATGGTTCTTCGTCTGTGGTGCAATTTTAATAATATAATCGTTAACCTAACATATATAATAACATGAGTGTACACAAGGTTTCATAGTCTATTTATATTTAATTAAAGTATAGTGTGATTAACTTTATTTTATAAGCATGGACTAGTTAAATATAATATGACATAATACTAGTGCTACATCTTCTAAACATATCAGTTGTTTTATAAATGTAGGTCTAATTGATAACTATAACCCAACATATTAATTTTACTTAGAAATTATTAGTTAATATGAATTATGACATAATATAATATAATACCATGTCAGATTACATTCATATATTATCATTTTATAATACTCCAAGAACCGATAAAATAAATAATCTTTATAAAAAGATTTTTGTTTCTAAGTAATGACTTATATAATAATATATTTTAAAATAAAATAAAAGTGTAGTATGAAATGGTATGTGTCAAAATTAACTTATTTGAGGTATTATTGTATACTATGCATGCATATGATAAGGATTTTACAGAACATAGGAGTCATATGACAACTTCATCGATTATTTGACATGTATGTATTTGAAACTCACCAATCGTTAATCAACAATCAAATTTTTATTACCATGTCACATGTGAGAACTAATTCAAGATAAGTTTTATTAATAATATTCATAGAAATATATAATATTAGAAGTAAAAACTTACTATGAAATATCATGATCGACGATCTTGTTATATTATTGATAAAATTTGTTCACCAAATACATAACCTGGTACACAATAAAAAAAACCTAATCAAATTTACACGACTGCGCATGAACTTGCGATCTTCCATCTTTGTAAATAAATTAATAAAAATATATATTATATTTGATTATTATACTTGTATATGTGTGTGGGTTGATAACCGACCCAAATCACAAAAACAATCCGTACCAAAAAATAAAAATCAAGCCAAAAAAATTGACACGAAAAAAGATTAAATAACAACAAATTTTTTCGTCGGATTTTGGGTTTTCTAAAAACATATACTAATTAAAATTTATGTCTAGATCTATTAATTTCATATATGAAGATAAAATAAAAAATAAAAATTTAGATTAATAATATGAATCATAATATATGTATGAGTTATCAACGTGTATATATATATATATATATATATATATAAATCATAGTTCTAAAATTTAAATAATGATTAATAATTTTTTAAAACTGAAATAACAAGGTAAACAAGAAAATCTTAAATTACAATATCTTACATAATAAAATTTATCTTTCAGAAGTAAATCATAATATTACAAAAATATATTTCATATGAGTTCAATATCTCGTTACTTACAAAGAGATATCATTCGATTCTTCTTCTTCTTCACCATCAACAAAATTTATTGGTACATGTATTTTTCAGATTGTCTTTTCTTACTGCATAAAATTTACCTTGCATATAATTTTCCCTTTAGATTTATAAAGGGAAAAGAAAGATTGAAACAAAATTACGAGTAAAGGATTTCAAAAAGAGGCGAAAAAGGAAGGCGGAAGGGAGGTATGTATTAGGGTTTAGAAAAAATAGTTATATAATAGTTTATACTGTCAGGTTAGGTTATAAAGATAAGAATCAACTAGATGTTTGGGCCGACCACTAAAGACATGGACTATAAGATCGACGTGTGCTTTGATAGGTAAAAATAATAACATATGGGTTTGTCGGTTCCGTTGGGCCGGTCTATTCTGATATTCGACTAGACTGCTCACCCCTAATTTATACAACTTAATAATCATCTAATAAAAATACTATTTGAATTATACAATAGAAAACCGTATAATTAATAAGACAACATATATAAGTATCTAGCTAAACAAGAGATCAAATGCTTAGTACCAATTAGATAACAATATTACTAATTTTACCTCAAAATTAATTTACATATATACTGATGGTACAACATATAATAATTTCTCCATTAGAATCTTAAGAATTTCTCATACAAACTTTTTTTTATTTCCAAGATATTTACCATTTTGATCACTATTGAAAATCTTACAAACATCACCAATAAATCTTACAAACATCACTATTGGTAAAAAATACATAAAACCAAAGTAAGAGTCAATATCCCCCAAATAGTCCTCTTCTTTTGCGTGCTTTATTGAATATGGACTTGGTAGTCTCGGTTATGCCACAATGTGGACGTTAAACCGCCTGGATCCTCGGTCGACCTTGACAAGCGGCCTTGATCCTCGGCTAACCCTGGAGAAGTTTTAGACATCCCGTCTAAGGGTGCAAGCTCACCGTAATAACTAAGTTCGAGGATCGCATCTCCCAAACCTTCTTAAAGAGTAAATCAACAAAAGTCCAGTACACCTATTTTTCTAATTCATCAATCAATACTCGTGACATAAGCGTGGAAAGGGGGAATATTATTACTGTTCATTAATATTGTTAGGCATATTTTCTCCAAGTGGCCATCGAAAAGCCAATCATCAACCCCTTCATTTTCAGGTTTCTACACCCAGACTTAGTATTTCAACACATTCTTATTGAAATGGTATTCCACTCTCTATCATTTGGCACCGTCTATGGAAATCAAATATTCTTAAAGCTACAGAGAAACACTATGATAACAAGGTCCAGAAGAAACCTATCAAGACTCGTGGATATTGGCGTATCATGACCAATAGATCCTAATTCCAGAGGAGTATCACCCTTATTAGCCGAGAACAAAGATCTCCAATAAGACAACCTTGTCCCTTCTCTTAATGTCGAGCATAACCCGTTCCTCCTATTGTCACCATACAGATGTGCATATCAGTGTCTTTCAGAGTTATATGGAATTCATCACATCATCAGATGACGTTTGTATCGATATTTATCCTTCACTCAATGCAAAAAATTGGTTTTCCAAGCTGGAACCACATTCCATTAAGAACTTCACTCTGTTAGCCGGCCGATTGCGAGCCATGTTCTCTAACGGAAAAATCGATCAAACAAATTCCTCTTTATTCGATCTTTTCCCGTGAAAATGAGAAATATAATAATCCTTCATGGAACATTTTTTGAGGTTTCCTATAATGTTTATGATCTAGATTAGTCTGTGTTTATCATGCTTGCACTGTAGGTTTCTTAAACATGATTTTCAGATTCATTTGGCTTCTCGGCCACAAGATGGTATATTCGACATTATTTCAGATTCATGAGCCTTTGTAGCAACTAAGGAAATCCAAATAAAATCCCAAGCTTAGGATAGAGAGGGTTAGTTGAATGTGCAACTGGACCGGGGAAGCAAGAAAAGAACAGTCAACCAAGAGGCCAAAAGGTAAGCCAAGAAATTATAGGACTGGGGGAAGAGAGGATCATCGGGGTTGAGAATTCCAAAACTATGATCGGACCACGTTGGAATCCTATATCCGATCTTGAGGGATTAAGACGTGATATGGTTGTTGAAGACGTTTATTGATGCTGAAATGAGGGATGCATCCAAGTATTACCACTTCCATAAGGACCACAGTTATAACAACAATGACTGCAAGCTTCATCAGCCCTCCATTAATATAAAAACTGTATTATTTGAAATCTCGTTTCTTTATTTTCGATAAGATTTGTTGGTCGTAGATCGATCCATATCAAATTCTAGTCTTGACTTTTGTCCGACTAGGTTTTGGTAAGGATTCAGGTATGCGGTCCCTTTTATTTTATTTTGTTGTGTTTAGGTGGTCATAAAGTATTAGAGGTATTTTTTGAAAAAGTTGATGTTATTTGGGTATATTTCCACTCATTAACTTCTTCATGGACATTACTCACTTAGATGTTGGGTATCTTGAAAAAGTTACAGTATTTTTCACTATTGCAGATCATGATTGCTGTTTGTTAATCATAATTAAGATCTTTTGCCCGGTTCTAGTTTTTTTATCTCTGTTTGCTTCTCAACGATGGCAGATTCGATTGTATGGTTATATTACTACTTGGAACTTACTAGCGGTAAAAGATTAATCCTCTATATTGTTGACTTTAATGTAATGTTGTTGTTAATGATTTGTCTCTTAATTTAGATTTTGTCAGCTTTGTAATTTATTAATGTTTGTTGTTATGAATAAAGCATTTTTTCAACAAAAGAATATTAACGCAAAAAAGAACAACAAAAATACATAAAAGTTAAAAAAAAAAAACTTATTTATATCTTTTTTTCATTTGTGTCTAGGAGGAAAAACAAGGTTCTTGATTGGTTAAACAAATCTTATTTTTTAGTTAATGAGCGCCCTATTCCTATCTAAATTAATGATAATCTAAACCATTTCCGAGTCTACATGTATTGGTTAATTTTCTTGTACTCTTTAGGATCTCTATGGTTATTTTGATATATGTAATTTTGGACTAAAAAAGAAAAGAAAAGAAAAGCAGACTACAAGTTTCTGGACAAAGAATTAATGAGATTTATATACTTTTTCGCTGGTACAAAATACATGAATAAGAATAAGATAGAATAAGAATAAGAATCATCAAATTTCTAATAAGAATCGGATGTACTTTATAACCTTCACAATATATGGTTAACGATTCACATACAAAACTTTACTAATCAAAAGTCAAATTCACTCCACTTCTCTAATGACTTCCTCTCTACTCTTACAATTTAACACTACCTATTATGACCTTCACAATATATTGTAATCGATTTGGCAGGCATCACATTACATACATCTTCACGTGCACAGGCCTCACATACTATGGCCAAATATACGTTTAAATTCTACATTTTCATATTTCTCCTTAAGATCTTCTAGAGCTGCAAAATTCTTATCATTTTGATCAGGAGTTTCATCAGGTATAGGACCATGAATGAGCAACGTTCTAAGACTAACGCATTTTTCCAACAGTCCTTTAACAAAAAGTATGAAGTTCTGAAAAACGTTGTAAGAGTTATATCCCAGTTTTAAATCACTCACATGCTCCAATTGAAAAATACCAGAAAACCCCTTATTAAGAACTTCATCGTTTAGATTATCATAACTTAAGGATAGTTCATTCAAAAGTGGAAGATCAGATAGCTTCTTTAACTCAAGTATACAATGATCACCAAATAAAATCCAAAGTTTAAGCTTCGTCAGCTTTCGTGACTCATAAATTCTTTCAAACATCTCTGGCCAAGTAGTTAAGCATCCAAAAATATTCAACTCTTCTATATTTTCTGTGTTCTTTCGAATATCAATAAAGTTTATGTAAGTCCTAAACAACACTAGAGATTGTAAAGTAGCTTTTCCAATTAGGTTAAACCTATTCAGTCGACAAAGTTTTAGATTTATTTTCTTGATATTGTCCGCAATTAATGTATAACTAGTCTTCTTTGACGTATATGCAGTTCCTTCAACGTAAAACTCCTCCAACGAGTTACTACTAAATACCAAATTTGTTTCACCCTCTCGCAATTCAAAGTCTACGTTTTTGAGACTCAGTTTCTCAAGTTTAGGGCATGCAGATACAAGTTTACTCAAATACATGGCAGGCATGCTAAGATCACTCAAAGAAACAGTTCTTAAACAAGGAAAGAGAAGAGTATCAGGATAATCTCCCGTGATATTAGTGTAACCCAATGCTACCACTTCTAGCTTATTTCTAGCACAAACTTCAAGAATATTTACTAAAGGACGAGAATTTATAAAGTAATGCAGTTCTCTTAAAGTATCTGGGTTAGTACTTACACAATCAGTTATTACTGCAGATTCAGAAGCGTTGTATACGGAGAAAAAAGACACTCTCAGCTCAAGACATTCCAAGACGAATCTTGGTACAATAGCCAGAGCATCCATGAATGTTTTTTTATCGTGATATCCATACCAGTTCTTAACATTAATTGAAAGCCGATTTATTTCCTTAGAAGCTAATGCCCACGTGTCACAAGTTTCGGATAAAATCGCAACCTCATGAGCATCGAGTCTGGATAATATGTTTGCTATGATAGAAACACTCTCCATGTTCAATCTTCTTGAAACATTCAAGAATGATATACTTTCTTTGATCAGTCTTCGACCCTGAAATAATAAAATAAAATAATTTGAATAAACATATGGGGACATGGATAAATAATAATAAAAACATATATAATTCTATTTTGCTAATTACCAACTAACAATTTTTACGAATCTTACGTTACAACATTGCAAATATAGAGAGAAATTAGAATTAATTAAACGAGGTTGAACACAGAACACGATCAAGAAGTTTTATAATCAAGACATATGTCAAAGAATAAGTAACGTACGATACAATATACATATAGAATAAAGATAAAGCTAGTGAATTTGCGCAGTTAAGTATTTACCAGAAGAGAAGTGTACTAATTGTTGTCTCTCAATCAATTAAGAAAACTGATTCTAAACTGTTCTTAAATTTATTCGGTTGGTGAGTAGAAGAAGAATGAAATGTTAATTCAATGAAGGAAGAAAATGAAAGACGATTGAGTGATTAGCTTTTAATTCTTGATGTGTGAAGAGATTGAGAATCAGAGATGTATATATGCATAGAGGATGTGTGATATGACACGTGCACTGTTGCTACTGTTTTGCCTGATCTCGTGTTTAAGATGGGTTTTTTTTTAAAAACAATGACGAAGGAAAAGAGAAAGAAAAGATGGTGATTGATTAGGACCTAAACTACATTACTAATGGAGTAATACTCTAATTCTTTTTTGGAATCTTCATTTTGATTCTTTAAATTTTTTATTAAATTTTAAATTATTTTATTTATATAAATATTTTATTTTCAAACAACAAAATATATGTTATTTTATATAAAAACTAACTTATAAAGTAATTGATTAAAAAAAAATTAATATAAAGATCTATAGTACAATTTTACATTTTTGTGCATAATATATAGACATAGAGGGCATATATATAAGCCAAAAGATACATCACTACTAGATTCGGCTTGTTTACCGACGACACGCGTCGTCGGTAATAATCCGTATTTCGTCGTTAAACATGATTACCGACGACATGTCGTCAGTAATCTGTCGTCCCTATCGATTTGTCCCTAATTGGTTCATTAGCGACGAAATGTTGTGATTTCGTCCCTAATTACTCATTAGATTATCGACGACGCGTGTCGTCGCCATGTTTACGAGTTAGCGTCGAGTCTGCGTCGTCGGTATTTAATTAATTCGTTTTTTTTATTCGGTGATTAATTAATTACATTTTCTTTTTTTATTACACTAACGACGGAATTATAGCGACAGATTTTTCGTCGCTAACTTTTTTTTATTTCACCGTAAATGATTATTTATTTATTTATTTATTTTAGTGTTAGCGACGACATCATCATCGTCGCTAATCAATAATATTTTTTTATTAATTTTTTTTTAATTTTTTTTAAAACTTGTTTTGATTTTAATTTTTGTTTTTATTTTTTAAATATAATGCAAAATTCATAAATAAATAAAAATCCAAAACTATATAGAAAACACGATCGTAAAATTGAAATCAAACATAGTCTTACATTCGATAATAAAATTCAAATATATCCGAATAATAGTCAAAGTCAAACATACGAAAGAAACGTAAAGTCATATTACAAACCAACTTAATAAAATAAACATAATCAAGGATCACTCAAATCCTCGTCTTCATCTTCTCTCTCTTCGTCTCCTCTCTCCTCACTAGTGGGTTGGGGCCCGGATACGCTGATCGCGGGAAGTCCTTGAGCGAGTCTCATGTCGTTTTAACGCTTCGAGGAGCGTGTCCACCATGCTCGGCTGCTGACTCGGCCGACTCGAAGAAGCTGTGGGCCCGGTTGATGCGGAGGCTGGATCTGGTATAGGTTCAAGTCCTTGAGCCACACGAAACTCGTTCATTCCTACCAGCGTCGCCTTGAGAAGCTCCTCGGTCTGCCTATCCGGCTGTGTAGGAGTCTGGGCTCTTTTTTGGACCGGACCAATGGTGGGCACCCAATATTTTGTCTTGGGTGGGGACAGGACCTCTATGATAGTCTCGAGCATGGCATCTATCTGCTCCTTAATAGAAACTACAGCTCCTTCGGTTCCGGCCTCCACAATTTTCTTCTTCATCTTCTCCCGAAGAACACCCTGTAATTAGATTTCAATTTAAAAATAAATTAGATTAATAAAAAAGTAAAGTTAAAAATAAATAATTAATTTAAAGCAATTTTTAAAAATTACTTACACTAGCTTTTTGTAAACGCTCGTCACTGTAGCTGCATCGTAAGACAGGTGATCGAAATAGCCGCTTAAAAGAGGAAGCTCCATCTCCTCCTAGGTATCATCGTAAAAAAAAGTCAACGACTCTTTCGTCACCGTCTTCAGCTTCCCCTGGACAGTATACAATAACAAATAATAATTAATTAAAAATTAAATTAAAAAAATAGTAAATTAAATTTTTAATATTAGAAATTATACCTCTGTGATCACCTCCCGAGTCTGGGATAAGTTCCTAGACCCCGTCTTGATAGGAACTGTCTGCAGCTCTCGGTTCTTCTTATTGATCTCCGTCTGACTCTGTTACAATTAATAAATAAAGAGTTATAAAATTAATAAATAAAGACGTATACAATAATTAATAAATTATTATTTTGTACATGTACGTTCTCGTCATCCCACATCTTCTTCGCCAACGCCCAAAAATCCGGTAAAACATCTGTTGGTACAGTATTCGTGAGGTAGTAGTCGGTTTCCAGATCTGACTTCCATCGCCTGTAGGCCGTAGATGTCATCGTGGTCAATCTCTTAATGATTTCCTCCCAATCCTCTCGCTGCCTCCACTACTCTAGGTCAAAAAACTCCTGGAGTCGCTCCATAATAACCCATTTATTATGCTCGGGGACATTTATCCATCCTTTGTAGCAAGGAGGCAAGGCTTCTCGAACTGCGTTCCCCACCACTTGACCCATGCGTTTGCTGTATTGCCCGACAAAATTCCACGTGCCATCGATAATCTAAAAGTCAACTGGAATGGGCCAGCCAACTTTTTTTAAAGTCTCCTGAGCTGTTCTTATAGTCTTGGCAACTCGAGGGCGTCTTTGTCTTTTACGTGTACCTGTTTTATTGAATAATATTTATTAATTATTTATTTATATTAATTGAAATTTTTCTAATTGAAATTGTTCAGTTATTTTTTTTATTACCCGATGGTTGGGCACAATCAGCCATTGGATGGTTAGGATGCCTCGGGGGATCGTTACCCCATCTACGTCATGTCCACGACCCATAACAGCATCCATCTATAATTTAAAGGAAATATTTACTATTTAGTCCTTTAATATTTTTTTCATAAAATTTAATTAAATTGCAAATAAGTCCTTAAATTTTTAAAATTTGCATTTTAGTCCTTAAAATTTCTTTTCCTTTTAATTTTATTAATTTCCTAAATATTGTTATTTAGTCCTTATAATTTCTAAATTTACTATTTAGTCATTTAATATATTTTTTTTCATAAAATTTAATTAAATTGCAAATAGGTCCTTAAAATTTCTTTTCCTTTTAATTTTTTTTAATTTCCTAAATATTGCAAAAACTAATTTAGCATCATATGCTTGTATTTTGCGTGATTCAACAGGTTCTTTTTTGGAAGGGAAAGCTGAGAAGATTAAGGCTCACTCTAGTGTAGAAGCAAAAGCTAGGGGAATTCTTGAAGCATGTGAAATGGAGAATAGAAGACCTCCATCTACTGTGTTAATAGAGAATGATTTCCAAACTATTATTAATCAAATTAATATGACTAATTGTAATCTTAGTAGTTGTACTAAGCTTTTGGTGAAGAACATTAGGCTTTGTTTGAGAAAAAACAAGAATAGTATCTCCTTTTCGAGGAGATAATGTAATAGAAGCGCTGATTGGGTGGCTAAACAAATGCTAAGTGGCAAATTATTTAGTTTTTGGAGTGCTAATCCTCCTCCCCAATTAGCTAACTTGTTTAGATTAGACTTTGATGCATTAGGCATAGGTTAATTTGTAACAACTTTTGATTTCTATTTACTACTTTCTCGACAAAAAAAACTAAGTGGCATAAAAACGACGTGGGACAAATAAAAGATATAGGTTAGACTTTTCCCAACTCTGGTTTGGATAGGTTTTATCTTTCACACTGGGAGTTATATTTTTCACCCTTGCACATCCATTTCCATTAAATAATACTATCAATTTTTTTACCAAAAATAAAAGGAATCACGGTTGGTATTTTCAATATTAGAATGGAGAGGTGTAGGAAAAAGTACTCATTCTTAATTTGTATATTTGTAATTTATCTGGTAGATATTTAGATTGGTTAATATTCGATCACATTATTTTTTGGTAGTTGTATGTAGAGTACTAACAGATTAACTATTGATCTTTTTCTCTAACTTGTATTTAACTAGGGGTGAGCACAGTCCAGTTCGACTCAATTTTTGGCTAAAATTGAAACCAAATATTTCGGTTTTTAAGGGTGTTGCTACCAAACTGAACAGTTTTCATCGGTTCAGTTTCATCGATTTTCGGTTCGGCATATGTTCGGTTTGATTAATTTTTGGATTTTATGTGTTTGGTTCGGAAAATAGATAGTCCTCAAGTACATTTATTTGAAATGTTTTATTTACTAACATATCAATATATAAAGTGTCCGCTTTTTACGTTGTTGGCCGGTGTAGAAAAATGCATTCTTAGAACTAAAATATTATGCATAAAATTGAAAACGACTAATTATAGAGGAATATTTCACATTTTTTTGGAGAAAGAATATTTCATATTTAATGTGTATGTTTTAGTTTCAAGATTTTTTATTACATGAAGGGTCTCTTTATATATATCGACTAATGAATTATGCATATTTGCATATTAAGACCATTTAAGGAGTGACACGTGTCATTTGTGAGCATTTTTTTTAAAATTTACTCAATTTTCAATTGCCTAATCATAATACTTTTAAAAACATCAAGGAAAGTCGAAGGTATATGGTGCTTTAAGTAAGGCCAGAGGAGAGGTCATTCAAAACTAAAAAAAAAAATATAATGACATAAATTAGTTTTCTGAATTTTTTTCTGTTTGGTTTTTCGGTTCGGTCTAGTACAGAAGAACCGAATCGTACCGAATTTTTTCGGTTTTTTAAAAGTTTATACCAAACCAAACGGTTTTTTCGGTCCTTTTATTTTTGGGGTCGTTCTTTTGGTTCAATCGTTTTGATTTTTAGGGTCAGTTCGTTTTTTTGGTTTTGTTTTGCTCCATCTTTATTGAAATGATAGTTATAAGTAATATATTCATGACAAATTTAAATTACGGGATTAATATTCTTAATTATCAAATTAATATAACAAACCAGGTGAGCTAGCTCATCTGGCCAGGGAAAGTTATGGTTGGGGAGGCAGTCATATCTCCCGGGGGACTAGTGGGGTGTAAGCCCGGGAACCCTCGTCATCAAAAAAAAAAAAAAAAAAAAAAATTAATATAACAAAAAAAATTTAAAAAGTAAATTAAGCGACCAACATAAAAACTTGATTTGATTTTTTTTTTTTTTAAATTAGAGTAAGTATAGGAAGGAGGCTGTTAATTACTATATAACCGAATGAAAAAAAAAAAATTACTACATAACCTATCCTAACTAATACAAACACTATAATATCTGGAGGCTGGAGCTGGCTCAAACTCTGCTAAAAGAATCTTAATATAATTGATCTTCTACAGAATCCAAATCCCATATATCTCCTCCACCTCTCCAATTTTTTGGCATAGAACACTAAATCAAGGTCTTGATTCTTATAATTTATTTATAAATTTCATATCTTTTGTTGAGTTTTACTGCTGAAATTTATTACGTTATAGTTTATGTTTATAGTATTTTAGCAGCATATTTTTAAGGTTGTACATGAAAATACATCATCGGGGGTGGTGTTGGCTGCAAACTATACATTAGCTTCTGCTATATATTAGTCGTCAGATTAAATATTAGCCCTATCGAACTAACATCAAATACTAGAATTTAACCCTACTTACTATTTTGATGTTTGAACCACGTGATAAATTCCTATATAATCATGGGATATTTAAATATATCCTGACATAATTATTGGTTAAGTTGATGTTAGTAGAAACAAATCTGTTATATTATTTTTTAATTATGTTCCCCTTGGCCAATTAATTTATACATTATATGCATTGCAGATGTCTGGGAAGAACGATCATATTACGGAGCAAATCATATTTAATATCCTCATCTGCCTTCCTCTAGATGTTATTCACAACGTAATGAGGTATGTTTGCCATGATTGGTATAACATGATCCATAGCCCTTTCTTTATTTACTCCCATATAAAAAATTCAACTAGTGGTCTCTTAATTCAGAGATGCTCTTCTATAGTGTCTGGGAATTATGTGAAAACAACAAAGTGTGAAGTCGAGGCAAAAGAGATGCAATTTCAGTACCAAGGTGCTGTTTTATCTAGTTGTAATGGACTAGTTTTATTAGGTAATGTTGATGAACAAACCCTTTATGTTTGCAATCCTTTTATAAAGCAGCAGTTAATACTCCCTAAAGTTGTTGGTAATCTTGGATGTGGTTATGGTTTTGCATATGCTGATTTGTCTAGAGTATACAAAGTGGTACGTTACTTTAAAGGGGGCTTTGGATGTGAGATATTAACGTTAGGTGTTGATAAGGCGTGGAGATGTGTTAATACGAGTAATTTGACTTGTAATAATATCTTGCACCGAACCTCATTATCTGTCGGAGGTTTTGTGCATTCGACTGATGAGGGTCAATTTGTCTTTAGTTTGGAAGTAGAAACTGAAACATTCAAAAAAAATTCTTTTCCAGTAGATTGTCATGGCATAAACTTCAAAATTTTAGCAATGGGGAGTTCTCTTTCCTTAATATTGTCCAAAAAGAAATTTGTATGGGAGATTTGGTTACTAATGGATCCAAAAATTGGACATTGGACAAAGTTGTATGACATTAATTTACAACGTCAAAGATGTTTGCTTCAACATACTTTTCCTGATTTTATAGTCTCTGGTGGTAGTTCTTCTTCTTCTTGTTATTCTACTTTATATTATATATATCAAAACATCAAATGTTGTAGATCACCTGAAACTTTTCTTTGTCCTCTCGGATGGTCACAAAACGGGGAGGTATTGGTATTCCGTGTACGAGATCGAGTAGAAGACTTCTGGATAGTTTACAATGTGAAAACTAGAGGAGTTCATTTATATAAACCCACAGGTACAATGAAAACCTCGGGTGGTGATTCACTTATCTCCCATGCTCATGTCCCCAGCTTGGTGCCCTTAAATTTTTTCTAGCTAGTATGATTGAAATGTAAAGCTTATGCTACAATTTTTATCTTAATTGTCTACGTTTGAACAGTACATGTGATTTTTATCTTAAGGGGCCAAAGTAATCCTTAAACTCATAAAAACGTGGAAACTTAAGGACTTATCCATGAGTCAATTCACTTTTCGACTATGCTGTAGATATCGCCGCGTAGGCGCGCCTAGGCGCTGCCTAGGCGTCAACTCCCCCCTCAGCCGCTTACGCCTAGTAAAAATGCTAGGCGTTTTAGCCTACCGCCTTAGTCACCGTGGAAGAGGCGCCTAGCCCGCCTAGGCACCGATTAATGGCAAGAAATGGCCGCCTAGTCCTTCTTTTAATTTTTTTTTACTCTCAGAAATTCTTGAATTGATATGATAACTCTAAGTTTTGTATTTTCATATTTAATATAGTGGTGTTAGATGAATTTTATGACTTAAATAGATAAAATGATTATAACTTATACACATGTATTACTAAATATATAAAACTACATAGCAGGATTCAAAACCGCGTAATCCCGCCTAGGCCCCGCGTAGTCCCTCCTAGGCGCTAGGCCCCAGTTGACCGCCTAGGCCGCGGAACCGAGATCTACAGCATAGCTTTTCGACTTGTATGAGACTAATTGATCTTGTTGGGTCATTTCCCGGTGACGTACTTATTCTCATCAGAATCATCACCCTCATGCCTTTTCTAAACCGTTTCACAGATAGTCTTTGTTGACTTCTCAACGGTACACAAATAAAAGGTGGGGTTCGTCACATTATCCAAGATCCATCCTCTAACCACTGAATTAGCTTTCTTGAACCTAATTTTTAGAGCCAGAAACCTAGCATGGAGTTCTTTGGTATATTCCCCATTGGCCTCAATGGCAGGGAGTACCTCGAGAACAGCAAGGTCTAGTTCATGTTGTTCAAGGCATATCAGTGGCTTTTGTACCCAACGTTTGTAGTTGGAACCATTGAAAGGCTCCAACATAGTCACGTCGTGAAAAGGCCTTTGCATTCAATTATGAAGCAATTGCCGAGAGAGAAAAACCATTTCTAAAAAAAACAACCAGTGATATTACAAGAATATCTTTTTAAATTGTTGGAAAAATAACAATATCACTGGTTTTAAAATAGAGAAATGGAATTCCAAAAGTAAAAAATAATATTCAATTAAAGTAATACTACACTATTACAATAAATTGAAAATAACGAAACTTACATGGAAAATACGAAAAGAACTATTACATGGAATGTAAAATGGTGTTAAAAAGATATTCCGGTCGTGCCGGTTATCTCTAACAAAAAAATTCTACTCTATAGAAATATTATATCAGAGAAGCCTTTTCTGATTCTTAGTTTCGTTTTACATATGCTATTCTATAAATTCTCTAGAATAGTTTTTTCCTTTCTTTCTAGAAGTGTTTTTTTCCTATTCTCTCTAGAATATTTTTTCCATTCTCCCAAGAATACTTTTTTTTCCTCTTCTCTTGAAATGAAAGTGACAAAGTCACTATTTATAGAAGAAAAGGCAAGACAAGAAAACCGTCACATTAATGCTCGTCAATGCTCATTAAAGTCGTCTGTTTTTTTCTTTATCAAGTTTTTGTAACTCCCATAACAACTAATAGATAAAGAACCATTATTCCTTCATGAAGAATAAGGAATTATTTGAAATTAAATAATTCCAATAGTTTTTTTTCCCTCAAATTATAATGTGTGACTAATAAGCACAAATAATATTTTTCACTCTTCCAAGAACATGAAAGGATTATTTAAAATAAATTATATTAAAGAATAATTCCAACAATCCCCCACTCATGTTCTTTGGAAAAGAAGGTGATCAGGTTTCCATAAATAGCAGCATTTGGGTGAATTGTACTTAAGCGGCAATATCTTTCGATTTGAATTGCCACGTAGTGAAGTGAGGCAACCACCAAATTCCTGTCAAGTGAACGTACTCTTGAACTTGACGGTTTTCGATCGAGACCCCCACAACACATACTCTACCCGACTGATAGTTACAGATTCCTCAAACATCACCCTTTCTATGCACATAGGTGATCTCCAAGAGCGTCTAGCCTTATTAGCCGACTTTCTCGGATTTTGAGATCATTAAGAGCAATAAAGCTCAACCTCATTATGTGTCTCGCTAATTCATCAAGTCCTTTCTCTTAAGGACCACCCTTACAGGCTATGAATTTGTGGTGATTCTAACAACTCATCCCTTGGGAACATCAAGGATGTCTCCTTGTAATCATATAATGAGCAATATACAACAACCTCAACGGTGAATTCATCAAATCCGTCTCAAAAGGACCACCACACATGGCTATGAATTCATTAAGTATGAGGAATATATAACAACCTAAACGGTGAATTCATCAAGTCCGTCTCAATAGGACCACCACACATGGCTATGAATTCATTAAGTTTTAATTTGCTCATGTATGCACAATTTACATTATATGGATGAGAAATTAGTGAATCATATAGATCAATAGTACATCTCTCGTACTTTATTAAATAAAAAAAAAATCCAATGATCACCACTTGAATCTCTTTACAATATGGACAATACCAAGTTGGGTTTTCTTTATAAAGAGCATCATAATCATTATAATTATTTTATATTCATTAAGGGGTACACACCCCCCCCCCCACAATTCTCTTATTTATGAATACTAGTATTATAAAGATTTTTTTTCTTAGATATTATATCAATGGAGTCAAACCTTTCCAACAAAGTGAGACTAACTAAGGTAAATTCTATAATTGACTCTAACGAATTTTTCCCTTAGGCTCATCTTTCCCCACATATTTTATTCACAAATAGAAGAATAAAAGAATTAAGTCCCATGAATGAAAGTAGCAAAAGTGGATCATGTCATACACATATTGATAAAAGTGTAGTACAAACGGATCCATCTTATATTAGGATACTATTTCATTAACATGGCGCCCGTTTAAAAAACACAAAATAATTTCCTTAGTTTTCATACTTTATACCCTTAATCCAAAACCACCAACCCTTCATGTTGCACCATATAGATCTCTTCACATAGATCTCCATTCACACATATATTTAATATCCAATTGATATATATTCGTGTTTGTGAATGAAATTTAGGGCAACAGGAGGTAAAAAATTGGTAATATAAGGGGCCAAAGTAATCCTTAAACTCATAAAAACGTGGAAACTTAAGGACTTATCCATGAGTCAATTCACTTTTCGACTATGCTGTAGATATCGCCGCGTAGGCGCGCCTAGGCGCTGCCTAGGCGTCAACTCCCCCCTCAGCCGCTTACGCCTAGTAAAAATGCTAGGCGTTTTAGCCTACCGCCTTAGTCACCGTGGAAGAGGCGCCTAGCCCGCCTAGGCACCGATTAATGGCAAGAAATGGCCGCCTAGTCCTTCTTTTAATTTTTTTTTACTCTCAGAAATTCTTGAATTGATATGATAACTCTAAGTTTTGTATTTTCATATTTAATATAGTGGTGTTAGATGAATTTTATGACTTAAATAGATAAAATGATTATAACTTATACACATGTATTACTAAATATATAAAACTACATAGCAGGATTCAAAACCGCGTAATCCCGCCTAGGCCCCGCGTAGTCCCTCCTAGGCGCTAGGCCCCAGTTGACCGCCTAGGCCGCGGAACCGAGATCTACAGCATAGCTTTTCGACTTGTATGAGACTAATTGATCTTGTTGGGTCATTTCCCGGTGACGTACTTATTCTCATCAGAATCATCACCCTCATGCCTTTTCTAAACCGTTTCACAGATAGTCTTTGTTGACTTCTCAACGGTACACAAATAAAAGGTGGGGTTCGTCACATTATCCAAGATCCATCCTCTAACCACTGAATTAGCTTTCTTGAACCTAATTTTTAGAGCCAGAAACCTAGCATGGAGTTCTTTGGTATATTCCCCATTGGCCTCAATGGCAGGGAGTACCTCGAGAACAGCAAGGTCTAGTTCATGTTGTTCAAGGCATATCAGTGGCTTTTGTACCCAACGTTTGTAGTTGGAACCATTGAAAGGCTCCAACATAGTCACGTCGTGAAAAGGCCTTTGCATTCAATTATGAAGCAATTGCCGAGAGAGAAAAACCATTTCTAAAAAAAACAACCAGTGATATTACAAGAATATCTTTTTAAATTGTTGGAAAAATAACAATATCACTGGTTTTAAAATAGAGAAATGGAATTCCAAAAGTAAAAAATAATATTCAATTAAAGTAATACTACACTATTACAATAAATTGAAAATAACGAAACTTACATGGAAAATACGAAAAGAACTATTACATGGAATGTAAAATGGTGTTAAAAAGATATTCCGGTCGTGCCGGTTATCTCTAACAAAAAAATTCTACTCTATAGAAATATTATATCAGAGAAGCCTTTTCTGATTCTTAGTTTCGTTTTACATATGCTATTCTATAAATTCTCTAGAATAGTTTTTTCCTTTCTTTCTAGAAGTGTTTTTTTCCTATTCTCTCTAGAATATTTTTTCCATTCTCCCAAGAATACTTTTTTTTCCTCTTCTCTTGAAATGAAAGTGACAAAGTCACTATTTATAGAAGAAAAGGCAAGACAAGAAAACCGTCACATTAATGCTCGTCAATGCTCATTAAAGTCGTCTGTTTTTTTCTTTATCAAGTTTTTGTAACTCCCATAACAACTAATAGATAAAGAACCATTATTCCTTCATGAAGAATAAGGAATTATTTGAAATTAAATAATTCCAATAGTTTTTTTTCCCTCAAATTATAATGTGTGACTAATAAGCACAAATAATATTTTTCACTCTTCCAAGAACATGAAAGGATTATTTAAAATAAATTATATTAAAGAATAATTCCAACAGTTTGAACTGAAGCATATGAGTGAGTTGGGTTATTTTCATTTCGATAAGCTCTTCATTGATTTTATTAAGCTCTTCATTGATTTTATTAGAAGGATGCTGAGAAAGTGCACTATCTTAGAAACCTGCTCATTCGTGGTCCAGTACCTAAAACGAATGATATAGAAAACCTATTAACTATTGAAGATTTTAAGAAGCAATATAGCCATGTAAAAATTGTACGTACATTTGACTTTTAGTAAAGTTTTGTATGTGAACTGTGAAGAGGTATGTAATGTGATGGCTGCCAAGTCGTCGACTATAAGCATTTGAACAAAAAAAAAAGTCGACTATAAGCAGGTCATATCCTTTTCAGGCTTTGGATGATGATTCTTTATTGGGGCAATGAGTTTAAAAGGGCTCAGCACTTCTGATTCATAATATAAGGTCTAGTCCCAACTAAGCAGTAATTAGAAGGTAATTAAAAATGGGTTAATGTACCTGCCACCTTACACTCTGGTCTATAAAAAATACCGTCTTTTTAAAAAACAGTGAATTATGGAAAGTTTCCCATAATTCAAACGACTTTTTTTATGAAAAAGAAAAAAACAAAATTTATGTGGCTTTTTATGGGCAAAAAAATAATGGTTGGAATGAGTAAGAATTAATTCTAACTTGAAAGTATTTCTTTGGCATTAATCCATTAAAAAATGAAAAAAGACCCAAAAAAACCACCCTCCATTCTATGATACTTAGTGAACATTTGCAACCCAAACCAATAAACCCATTAAGGTTTAGAAATCCAAACCCACCCCTCCCTTTTTTACTCGGGTTCGTTTCTCTCTCTCATCTCATACCAAAAAATCGATGGCCTCCCTCCTGTTTCACCCTCCCTCTCATATTTTCTCTCTCAACCCACACCAGAAAACCGATGGCCTCCCTCCTCTTCACCTTCTTTGTACATGTCTCTTCACCCCCTCTCCACCATGGTCGTCGCTCACCTTCCCACCATCTCCACCAGCAAGCTTCGCCACCTTCAGATCTAATCCCAGCATTCATGGTCTCAACTTCACTCTGTCGCTCTTCTACACACGAAAACCGATGCCAGCTTCAGATCTGGCCATGGCCGGAACTTCTGCGTAAACCTCGTCACCGTTGCCGCTTTCACATAATCCCCGTCAACTTCACCACCATCAGAATCCGATCTCCACCATCATCAGAACGAGATGAGATCTCACCTTCACGCCAATCCTCACTAGTGTCGTTCGTGCGCCACTCTCCACTGCTAAGGAAGCCGTCGTCGTTCTCCTACTCATGAAACCTGACGTAAACCACCCCCCCATCATGGCTCTTCTCCCCTCACGCCGAGATCTCAGCTTCCAAACATGAGATCTTCTTCATGCACAAGAAAACCGTTCGCCCTGGTCCAAGCTCCACCATCATCTGACCTTCCTGTCGTTCTCTATATTCATTCAGATCTAGATCTGTAATTTCTTTTTAAAAAAATTACCATAGACGTGGGTACAAACCCTTTTGGGCACAGCCTTTAGACGGGTACAACCCATTAGGGTATTGCCCCTAGGGTACAACCCATGAGGGATTCAGGGTTTTTGTTAATGTATGCTATTGTGAGGTAACATTAGGGTCCAGCACCTTTGTCGTTTTTTTGTTAAACATAAATAAATGAGTCACTAATTTTTTTGATTTGCAGGTTTCCAGCCCCTGGAGTATGGATCCTTTGGGTGCAGCTAATTTGTTTGTGATTGGTTTTTTTCCCATGCGAGTGTGAAGGTGAAGAGATAAGTGGGCTTTGGGTTACAACCCCTAAGGTACAAACATCTGACTTTGACATGGACAATTATATGAAAAAAATATTATAAAATTTAAAACCAGTCATAGGTACGTACGCTAGTGAATACGTATCCTAGTGGAAAAAAATGTACAAGGGTATTAATAAAAAAGTAAAAATAATTAAAAAAAAAAAGATATATTAAAAAAGATTCAACCAAATTTTTTGAATAGACCTTTATTAAAATGTTTTTTTAATAATTTTCCTTATATAGAAGAAATTTTGAAAATTGAACCTTAATTTGTAATTTTCTCTTCTTATTCATGTACTCCCTTTGTTTCACAATGTTTGTCTACTTATTGAAAATGTAGTTTCAAAATGTTTGTCCATTTAGAATATCAAGACACTTTTTTCCATTTTTTTCCTACTATTACCTTCATTAAAAAATTAAAATTTATATTTCCAATACAGATTTAAGATATCAAGACACTTTATGAAAGATACTTTTGTAATAGGGAGTGTAATTATCATATTTCTTAATTTGTGTGAAAAGCAAAGTGGACAATCATTTTGAAATAGAGGGAGTATTTTGTATATTAATGTAGACCAGATCCTATTCTTTTTGTTCACTTTTTGCTAAAATGTAACGTGCGTCTCTAAATCTCTCTATGAATTAAGTATAGTTATTTTCTCTTTATTGTTACTCGGTCTATATATTTTATTTATTTTTAACTGGTATAAAACTTCACAAACTATTACCATATTATAAAAAAACTAAAAACAACAAAATATGACTCAACTTTCAAATAAAATTACCATATAAACCATCCACATCTATTTAGATTGAAGTAAAAAATTGTATCAATAAGGCGGACGAAACACCCAAATCAATATATAAAAATCTCAATAACAATTACAAGCAAACATCATCTGAAACCTGTTACGTAAAAACTATCCTTCTTTGATCATACCCATTAATAAGTTGGGTTTGGATCCTGAAGGAATAAAAAATTTAAAAGGAGACTATATAATTATTATCGCTCACGTTGCATAATAAATATACTCTTAGCTGAATTGATAGTTAGATGGAGAATCAAAGACTTAAAACTTCATATCACTATGTTCATGTGGAATGCATGCCTAAATCAAGTGTTTAGAATCAATCGTCGTGTACTGTGTTCCATTTTTGACAAAATCTAAAAAGAGTTAAGCATTTTTTTTCTTTAACATATATGGAGAGTATGAAAACTATGGAGAGGTGGTATGGAATAAAGCGGTGATTTGAGGGTCAAAGCAATATATTGTTTATAAGAAGTTTGGGAATTTGAAACCAGATTTGAGTGGGTTAAACAAGAAACACATTTTTATTTATATATCCTACAGAAAAAAAGATCAAGAGAAACTTTGGAAGAAGTCGAGGTGAAATTTCAACAAAATATGAAAATTAATGCACAATTTGAAGAAGTTGTGGAGTTTCATAAGATGGCCACAAGACTTGAGAAGACTGGTGTTAGTTTTCACCAACAAAAGGAGAAAAGTGGATATAAGTTTAAAAGCGATCGATGCAAAAACAAAAATCACGGCATAATGAAAAATAAACAAAGAAGTAGGTTTAGTGCAAAAATCCAACTTTCAAACGGTGATGAAACTATTTCTAGTGTTCAAGTACATGAAGCATTGGTGGAATATTATAAGAAGTTGTTGGAATCAAATATTGATTCCGATTGATTCGATTTAGAGGTGTTCAATTAGGGTAAAATATTGACTATAGAGCAAGGAGTGGAGCTTTTCAAAGAGATCTTCGATGAAATAAATTAAAGAGGTTATACTTCGTATAATTAGTGATAGAGCTCCCAATCCCAATGCCTATTCTTCGCTCTTCTTCAAGAAATCGTGGGGACTTGGTGGGTGAGAAAGTAATTATGGTGGTATGTGATTTTTTTGTTTGGTTTTTATAAAACAATTAAATGCCACGATTACTGCACTCATTCTGAAAAATAATAAAACCACAAAAGTAGAAGAGTATAGGTCAATCTCGTGTTGTAATGTTGTTTATAAAGGCATCACGGTGATTATTGCATATAGAATGAAACTGGTTTTAAATGATATTATTGGTGAAGCACAAGGTGCTTTTATCTATGGAAGATCGGTGATAAAAAATATTCATTTTATGCAAGAATTGTTGAGAGGATATAATAATAAAATTAGTTTCCCGAGATTTATGATCATATTTTATTTGTGTAAGGCTTATGACTCGCTTTTGTTGGAGTTTCTTCTTGAGATTCTCTAAGATCTCAACTTTAATCAACATTCACATTTGTACATCAACATCTACATGCTCAATATCAACACATAAACACTATGAATATCTTTATAAATAGTTTTCCTATTTGATACTTTGATTCTTTGGATTTAAAAATAAATTTGCGATTTTTTGAGAATTACAAAACTATTTGTTATTTTCTTTTTTAATTTTTTAGTATGCTCAAATTTTTGCTTACGAATCGTGATAATTGATAAAATAGTAATAGAATACTTGAAATTGTGTATTTGACGAACTCCCAGATGATTCTTTGCTTCACGTTTTGTTTACAAAATTTATTTGTGATCTGAAGTATGTTCAATAAAACCTCTGATTGATATATGGGATAATTCCAAATTAATTACGAATCTTCAAATTCCAAAAAAGAGAAGGAAAATCCTTCCTACTTACTCATAGTTTAAAGGATTAATTCTCAATTAAACACTTTGTCATATTTACCTTCCACTATTACCCTTAGTGTCATTTTAATTATTTCTTTTTTATTATATAATATTCATAATACACTTTTTTTCTTTTTATTATAAAATCTGGCCACCACCACCACTAACCACCACCACCATCACCATCACCACCTTATGCATTTACCACCACTATCACCACCCCTCATACATTCTCCACCGACCACCACCACCACCACCCAAACCACCACCACCACCACCCCACTACCCCCACCCCTCCCACCACCATCCACCCCAACACCCATACCACCATTCCTACCACCACCATCCCCGCCCTAACCCACCACCCCTACCTACCACCATCACCACCATTATTCTCCGTCGACCACCACCTTCATCTATAACCACCATCAACTAGTTCCGTCACCACCAACTAAATCCATCACACGCGCGCGTCCGTGAAATTAAAAAAAAATTATAAATAATTTTAGAAAAATTATAAAAGTAAAAATTTTGCATTTTTAGACGAGACAGATCAATATTTATGTGTATGAATTTTTTTGATTTTTTTGAATTCATCTATTTAATATTTATTTTTTTATTTCGACAATCCGGTTTATGTGTTGCTATAACACACAAAAAAAGATTTTCCAAATTCAACAATATGCACGCGTCCGTGAATTTTTTTAATAAAAAAATCATAATTAAATCCAAAAAAGTCAGAAAAATTAAAAAAAAATGTATTTTTTGACAGGGTAAGTTCATATCTACATCAAATTTTTTTTTTTACTTTTTTTAACTTTCGATATTCCGTTATATGTGTTCCCACAATACACAAAGATATATTTATGTATTCGTGTAATACACAAAATCATAAAATCAATCTAAAATATTCTCTTCTTTAACAAAATCATTTTTTCTCTTTATTAATTGCATATACCCTATTTTTACTTGTTTTACTAATTTGATGTATTATCTTTTTGTCCAACTCCTTTTTGTTATTTTGTGTGTTGATCTAATACACAAAACAGTTATTTGTGTATTACAGCAACACACAAAATCAGGTATTCCCTTTTAGTCATACCCTTTTCAGTCTGTGATTTTGTGTATCACATGAACACACAAACTGATCGATTTGACTGGAAGAGAAAATTGAATTTGTGTCTAACTGTAATACACGAATGACTGTTTTGTGTATTATAGCAACACACAAAATAACAAAAAAGGGTTGGACAAAAAGTTAATGCATCAAGATAGTTAAAAAATATTGTGTATGTGACTAATAAAGAGAAAAAATGATTTTGTTAAAGAAAAGAATGCTTTAGAGTGAATTTTATAATTTTCTGTGTTACAGGAATACATAAATATATTTTTGTGTATTGTAGGACCACATAAATTAACTGCATATACCCTATTTTTTCTCTTTATTAATTGCATATACTTTATTTTTACTTGTTTTTTACTATCTTGAGGTATTATCTTTTTGTACAGCCTCTTTTTGTTATTTTGTGTTGATCCAATACACAAAACAGTTATTTGTGTATTACAGCAACACATAAAATCATGTATTCTCTTTTAGTCATATGCTCTTTTCAGTCTATGATTTTGTGTATCACATGAACAACAAACCGAACGGTTTAACTGGAAGAGAAAAAATGAATGTGTGTTACTGTAATACACAAATGACTGTTTTGTGTATTACATCAACACAAAAAATAACAAAAAAGGGTTGGACAAAAAGCTAATAGATCAAGATAGTTAAAAACGAGTACAAATATTGTATATGTGACTAATAAAGAGAAAAAACAATTTGTCAAAGAAAAGAATGCTTTAGATTGATTTTATAATTTTTTGTGTTACAGGAATACATAAATATATATTTGTGTATTGTAAAAACACATAAAACTGAATATCTAAATTTAAAAATAAAATAAATGAAAAAAAAATCTCTGATATAGATATATACTTGCCCCGTCAAAAAATACAATTTTTTAGCTTTTTAAATTTTTTGGATTTTATTATTATTTTTTATAAAAAAACCACGGACGCGCGTGTGTTGTGAAATTTGGAAAATCCTTTTTTCTGTGTTATAGCAACACATAAAACAGATTATCGAAATTAAAAAATTAAAAATAAATAAATAAATTCAAAAATAATCAAAAAAATTCACAGACGTAAATATTAATTTGTCTCGTCCAAAAATGCAATTTTTTTTATTTTTACGATTATTTTAGAATTAGTGTTGAAATTTAAAAAAAAAATCACGGACGCGCGCGTGTGATGGAATTAGGTGGTGGTCGGTGGAGAATAATGATGGTGATGGTTGTAAGGGGGTTGTGGGTGGTGGTGGGGTTGGGGTGGTGGTGATGAAGAAAATAAATAGATAAATATTATAAAATAAATAGTAATAATAATAAGAATTAAAGTAATAATTAATAGGTTTTTAGGTATTTTTGTAATTTTTCAACTTTTTGTTATTAATTGAGAATTAACTTGAAGTTGTAATTTTTTGAAAATAATTTCATTTTTTGTGTAATTAATTAGCCTTTGCCCTTTTTAGTAAAGAGTTAAGAAATAAAAATATTAAAAAATAATTAAAAAAATTAATCAGGATTTTTTTTAATCATCTTCCTTTTTAAAATTAAATAGATTTCTCGCATATTTAAAAAAATAATTAGAAAGAAATTATCATGTAATGCATCATGCTTTTGTATAGTTTTTCATGTTGGATGTTGTTAGACCAAATCAACTTTAGGCCCATGTAACTCGTTTGGATTAGTACAATTGATCTGAATTTTAGATTTTCTTTTTTAAATAGTAGTACAAGTTTAAAATGAGTTAATGATTTCAAATCAAAAATAGTTCTCAGATATATTTAAAAAGAAAAACTTTAGTGCCCATGAAAGTAACTTTTTTGGACCATAAATAAAATATTGGTTATTGCATCTTAAGTTTTAACTTTACAATGGAGGCTTATACTTTCAATATGTCTTATTCTAGGAAAGGAGTGGCCTTTGTGACCACGATTGAATACATAAAGTCAGTTGCTAGCTAGCTCTTTCTCATTGACATCTCGATACATTACATGACATGCATATGCAATTATGCATGCAATATATCATGAATTCTTGGTTTATAAGTATTGGGGATATTCAGGACAATAATTGACTCTTGGTTTATAAGTATTGGGGATATTCAGGACAATAATTGACTGACAGAATATACATGAGCATGATCCTGATCCTTCTTCATTAAGATAATGAAAGCAATAAGGACCACTTTAGCACTAATAATCCAAGCAAAACAGTACAAAGATAAAAGGTAAAAACACTCCCACACTCACTATGTGATCAACAGGGAAAAATCTTATAGACAGGGTTGGAATCATACAACTGGTTATGGTCCTTTTTAAACGTTCAAACTCTTTTTTTATTTTTTTTATTGTATTAGTTAGTACTTTTTGGCACCCAAATTTTTCAGAATATTCTCTTGATCTCTCAACTTAAAAAAAAAAAATTGTATTAGCATCTTTTTTTTATCAAAAAAAATGCTTAATAAATAATTATTCAAGACATTGCCTCATAACCTTTCTTTCTCTTCATCTCCACCAACAATAAAATCTAATTCCTCCCTTGTGTCTGAACTAAGATCATGTCCTACAAATATTCATTATCAATCAGTTGGGATTAGCTTACTAGCCAGAGTCTTGATCATTCAATCTAGTAATGCAGGTTTGAACCAAGTCGATGACTCCGAGTTCAAAGTGGCTCTTCTATGTAACAAAAAAAACAAATAGTCATTAACATTAAGTTTTAAATATTTGTAAAAATATGACAAGGTTGTTACATGCTCCAACAAAATAAATATTTTATTAGAAAGTGCTTTAATAATAATCTATATCAAATATATTTATCTATATCAAATATATTTTTAAAAAGTTGAAACTCCTGAACATTTATTCCTTAAGTATGATTGGACTACACAATTTTGGTATTTATCCTCTTTACAGTGTATTATTAACCTAAGTCTTCCTTGGGTATGGATAGTTGGTTTTGTAACTTGTTAAAATTTTCTTCTAGTTCGGATATAGTTAATGGTTTGGTGAAAATTATTGTATATGTTATTGGACTATCTTGTATATGAGAAATAAGTTTGTGTTTCAGAATACTCTTATATGTTATGACAAAAGTCTTATACCAATTAGTAGTTTCTATAGGAATATTTTTGGATTTGAAAAAGAGATCTCAACTTTACACCCTCATTTTTCAGCACTAGTAAAGAATATTTCAACTTCTCCCTTCTATTGGTCTCCACCAACAATCAACGCCACCAAATTCAATGTCGATGCATCCTTTAGAGTAGATAAAGCCTTTGTTGCCGATGTTATGCGTAACTGGAAGAGTGACTTAATAACTAGTTTTGTCTAGAATATTAAGTCAACTTCTTGTATTGAAGTTGAAGCCATAGTCATTCGATCTGCACTAGAGATGGTTATGGATCAAGCTTTCTCCAGCGTCACAATTGAAATTGATGCAACAACTATTCTTCAAGCAATATAGTCTCCTAGTTTCGACTGCCATTGAAAGTATAAGCCTATCTTAGAGACATTAGAAGTCCTAAAGCCCTCCCACCTGTCGAGATCAAGGAAATTAGAAGGACAGCTAATTGTGTAGCAGATTGGCTTGCAAAAACTTTTTCTAACTCTATTCACTTAGTGAATTGGTGTAATAATCCTCCTAGTGAACTTAAGACTTTATTATGCTTTGATACAACTTCTGTAACTCAAGGGATTGGCTAGGCCCCCTTAACTCTCGTATGTATTTTAATATAAGCATGTTTTAATTAAATAATAAAAATGAGTTGTTTAATTCCTTATATTCTTAAGAGGATAATTTATTACTTAACATCTAAAAAATAACTAGTATAATATACAAATATTATGGAACTTATAAATTGTTAGAATTATGCCCTAAAACGGATCGTCTTTAATGAACTGAGCATAATTGTTTATTGTGCACGACAAAGTTATACCTCCAATATTTATTAAAGGAATTATTTCCAAGAATTTATGCATTAATATTATTGTAGTAAACTACATAATATTAATGTGGATACTTGATTAAGTTACAAACCAGAAATCTTAGGGAGTTATGGTAATGAGAATCTAGCCCATATGACTTATTCTGAACTTGTTCTTAATCATATGAACGTCGATTTAGGATCTCAATAATCTGGATAGGTTAATATGTATCTAACAAGTATTTATTCGATAATGTAGGTAGTTCTCGTTTACCAAAATAGCTATATAAATAGTGCAAATAGAGATGTGATTACCGAACCGACCAAAACTAGAGATTCCTAATGCCTAATTACCTTGAACAGACAAGTCAAGTAATCTCTACAAAGACTTAAATACTTGTAATCCTTTGACTTGATCACATTGGTATAGTTACATGTGTAATTGTTGTGTTTGGATACTAGACAACTAGTGTGTCGGAATACTAGAGATGGGTCAAGATGGAATCTATCACTTTTCGTACAAACTTTGAGATATATAATGTCATAATATTATAACAGTTGTATGAAATCCCTAGCCAAGGTGATCGAATGAATGAAGAAAGAAGATCCTTAGGTCATTCGTCAATCGTTGGTAATCAACGTATAATGTAGTTGATTATCTCTGGGGTTTGACAGTTATACCATATCCCAGGATAATCCGGAGTTGTAAGATAGAAGGAGTACATGCATGATCATTTACTAGGTTCTTAGAAAAGAGGTGTTTCATATTTTGGTCGTTGAAGAGTGTTGTTAGACGTTAACCTCGAATAGTAATAAATAGTGTACATGCATGGTCGCACACTTACGAGTGCATTGATCTTGTTCAATATTATACATTATTAGATAATAAAAATTAATTAATCAATGAATTTGGAATATTCACATGTTAATTTGATAGCACAAACAATTATACTAATATTTCATTGAGAGAGAGAGAGAGAGAGAGAGAGAGAGAGAGAGAGAGAGAGAGAGAGAGAGAGAGAGAGGGATAACTAGACTTGAATAGTCCAATTCTTAATCCAAGATTCTAAAGAACAATTCCATTATATAATAAAGGATTATTAATGGACTTGGATGATTAAGTTAGAATTATTTTTGGGTGATTGGCCTAAGAGATCTTGAAGATAAACTTATTGGCCTATAGGGAACATGTAATTACCTTCTTCTTTAAAGAAACCGCCCCTAATCTTATGGGTAATAAAATACTAAAATATCCTCAAACAAAACAAGAATTACCTAAGGATAAAAAACAAGTGGCGATAAACATTAATCATCAACTCAGTGAGTATCGACTCACTGGGTAACGAGTCACTTAGTGTCACCACCAACCACCAGGGCATACTTACTGATTTCTCTGAGTATCGGAAAATTTCTTTAAGTAACAGAAAAATTTTCTGAGTACTAGGAATTTTTCTACGTATTAGAATAATTTTTTGTGTATTGGAATTTCTCTGAGTATCGCAAAAAATTATGAGTATCGGACAATTTCTCTACGTATACTCAGCAAAAATCACTGAGTACTCGGCAAAAACACTGAGTACTCAGCAGAAAACATTGAGTAAAATAAAATAATGCATAAAAATTCATTTCTATTATCTGAAAAATAATCATACACTTAATCAAGAGGAAAAACACAATAATAATGAAATCATACCGAATTTTCATTAACAAGTTAAAATGTAAAAAAAATTTATACTTCTCAAAAAGAAAAATATAATCTGATGCTAAAGGACATGTTGACGTCAATGTTGTGGCCGCAGCTGACGTCTTTCGTCAGCTTCAACTGTTTTTTTCAACAAAAAAAAAACCAGATCTCGAGCTCTTCTGGAAAAGAACGAAGCTCGACTCAAGACGCAGCTTCAAAGGTGCTCTCCTAGAAACAAATGGAGAACACCGAGATCTTGAGCTCAGTAAAGGAGAGAAGACCAACATTTGAAGCACGACATGGAGCACAAACTTGCTAGACAAAAATGGAAATCTTGTTGCTTCGGATGAAACCCTATCTGCGAATCAAATCTTGCTGCCACGAATCAAACCTGCTCTTCCATTAAAGTTGCAGCCGTTGTTTGAAGTAGACACGAAGCTTGATGTAAATGGATCCCCTCGCCGGATCTGGAAGGCTTCAAGCTTCAAGCAGCAGCCATTAACTTCCTCCATGGCTTTGATCTGCTTCTCTGCCAATACCAAATCCTTCATTAACTTCCTTCAAGCAACAACCATTAACATATAATCCTTTTAATTACTCTGTTGTTTATCATTTAAATTTAACCACTCTGTTACAACCTCCCACCACCACCACCTTATTACTACCCAGGGGTGGAGCTAGGATTTTTTGTTAGGGGGGAGGGGGGTTCAAGGGGGGAGGGGGCAACACCCATGAATTTTTTGTTTTTTTGAGTTATTTGCAATATAAGTCCATATATTATGCAAAAATTACAAAATAAGTTTTATATTAATGCAAAAGGGCAAAAATTATGCAAATTACCCTATAGGTTTCTATATTAGGTAAAGATTGCACGATAATATTTCAATATTAATTTTTTTAAATTAATTTTTCTATGAATAAAATAATTATAAGGTTAATAAAATAATATTTAAAATTTAGGAGGAGCCTAAAATGGATTTTAAAAAATTTAGAAAAGATAAATAACTATAATTAATTTTTTATAATTAGTAATTTTTTTTAATATAGGGGGAATGGACTCCTTTGGCCAAATCATGGATCCGCCTTGTTACCACCACCTCCACAAACACAAGAGAGAGAGAGAGAGAGAGAGAGAGAGAGAGAGAGAGAGAGAGAGAGAGAGAGAGAGAGAGAGAGAGAGAGAGAGAGAGAGAGAGAGAGAGAGAGAGAGAGAGAGAGAGAGAGAGAGAGAGAGAGAGAGAGATGTGGGTGGGTGGTTCCGGTTCATTAATGGAGTTTTGGGGTGGGATTTTTGTTTTTCATTGTGGGAAAGGGTTTAGGGGCATTTTGGTACAATACCACTCCTAGTTAGACTAGTTAAGCGGTTAGTTGGGGGTGGGATTTAAAATGAGAAATGGGGTGGGTGTTCGACCTTATAAACTGGTTTTCCCTTATATAAATTTAAATAATGTTATAAATTTCATTTTCTAATATAAATGTAATTATTATTGATTCATCAAATTTATATACACGTTGATGATAATATTTTTTATCGTAAATAAAAATATATTAGAAAAATCTATAACACTATATTTGTTTAACGTAATTTTTAGAAAATTGTAAATTTATGACAAATTAAATTTTTATTTTAAATAAAAATGAAATGTAATCGTAAAGAACAATTTAATTTTTTTTATCATATAAGTAAAATCAAATATAAAAATACATATTAATCCCAAAAAAAAAAATCATGAACATTAACTTATAACTAATTTTTTCTAAAATCACCTCCTTTAAATAATTTTTAACATTTTATATATTAATTTTAGTATAATTTGTAATAAAAGTTCAATTTAAAATTTTGTTTAAAACTTTCAAAATTTCAAAACCCATTTTAACTAACTTTTGTTAGTTTTGTAAAATAAAAACTACTCATTCCAAATCTTATGTTCACTTTGTTTATAAAAGTAAAATAATCCAAGATCAACCTTTACAATTAATTATTAGAATACGAGTGTTTTTATTAATATGACTGTTTGGAATTTATTTATTTTTTTCAATAAGTATTTGGAATGATATTGCCAAACCCAATAATAAAGGATAATTAAAGAAAGCATTCTTATAAAATAGTCTAATATTTTTTTTAAGCTTTTAATTATTTATAAAAAATATTCCCTTTATATTTTTTATATCTTTACTACCTTTATTATTAAATTTATTATATTATTTTTAATGCAATATTTTATTTTTAAATATTAAACAAATAATAGAGTACTTTTACCACCACCACCACCACCACCACCATTATGTATTTAACCATCACTACAACCACCACCACAACCACCACTACCACCACCTACTATAAATTTCATCACATGCGCTCGTCCGTGAATTTTTTTTTAAATCGTCACAACTAATTCTAGAAAAACAAAAAAATAAAAAATTTAAATTTTTCGATAAAGCAAATTAATATTTACGTCTATGATTTTTTTTGTTTTTTATAATTTTTTTTCGCAGACACGGAATTCCATGTTTAAAACATGAAATTCACTGTTTGAAATAGTAATTTTTTTTTTTTTGACAGGCACGGATTTTCATGTTTAAAACATGAAATTCCATGTTCAAACATGAAACTCCGTGTCTGTAAAAAATAGATAAAAAAATTTTAAAAAATTCAAAAAAAAACATATACGTAAATATTAATTTGATTTATTCAAATATATATATATATTGATTTTTTTAGAATTAGTTATGACGATTTAAAACAAATTCATAGGCGCACTTGTGTTTATTAGTTTTTGTTTTGTTTTTTTTTAAATTTTTTTATCTTTTTTTTTAATTATTAATTATAGAAATGGTTTGGGATGAGACTGTTTTTTATAAAAAAATCTTATTCTAGATATCTTTTTTTAAATAAATTTTTTAATAAACATTAATCTATAATTGACTCATCCAATAAAACACTAATTTCAGCCAATTACATAGGACATTATAATCAATCTAATTTCATCAATTTGATTTGAATTTGATATTCATTTCTTACTGTGACTACGTAACTCAATTATTTAGCAAAAAATGAAAAGGAATATGCAATAAATTAACAAACATACATGTTCAGCTTATTATTAATGTAAATTGAAAATTCTAGGTTCATTGAGTCTATGAGAAAACAAGTTCTAAATACATTTAATTACACCACTCATTAATTAATTATTATTATACTATGTAATACCTTTAAATTAAAAGAATAAGATTTCACACAAATTAAACTTTTGTTAATTGGACGAGAAAGATTGGAATCTTAGTAAGCTTTTATCATCGCCTTTTCCTTTTGCTTTTGTTCCCTGCAGTGCGCACTCCCAAGACGTTTCCTAAATAATCTCTTCTGCCTTTTGAATCTTTGATTGAATATATAATTATAAAGAAACCAGATTCACAGCAAAAGTACTCTCCATTTATTTTCCTGCAAAAAAAGCAACAATTTACTGTATAACTATTCTACATTTTTGAATAAAAAGTGTGGGGCTTTTTAAAACAATATATTTTCTAATAAAAATTGTAAAGAACTGAAAAAGGTAATGAAGATCGATCTCATACCATGTCCCCCAAACACCCTTCTCATGAAGGTCAAGAAAATGATCACTAGAGCTATTCCAGCTAACAATCCAATGATAATAGCAAATGTCTTCTCAGACTCACTGTGAGAACCACCTGCATTTCAACATAACAATGAAATACTTAACCTTTTCTCCTACTATAATTTTTTCCTTTTGTTAATTGTTAGTCCACTTGAATAATATACATTAAAATTAACCATAACATATTTTGTCCGAGACATTTAATTACATACAGAGTACTCAGAGTAGTTGGTAATTACTCTATCCAACAATATTTGTCCAACTTTCTAAAATAAGATATCTAATATTATTTGTTTCTTTATCTTTTAAAATTTGTGCACCAAAAAAGATGGGCAAATCAAAATAAACATAAAAAATAATGAATAATTAGATTTTCTTACCATGGTTAGATTTGGGTAAAGCACGAGCTCCAGTAGTTGAGTACCTAGCATAACACTTGGCCAAAAACATATCACCATAAACACCATCAACACACTCACTCTTCAACCCTTTAATAGCTTGCATTAAACAATCTTGACATTGTCCAATACTCAAATCCCCAACACATTGAGCCACTCCTTGAACATCTTGGGCCCCACCAACACGATACATCCCACTAACACCACCACCACCTAAACTCGTCAACACCGCATCACGACGGCTCATCTCATCATTATCAACTCCAATCGACGGTCCACATTTCTTCATCACAACCGTCTTATCTTCCACACCTAGAAAAGAAGTGTTATCATATTTTATAAAACAACCTTGTAATTGCATAGCTCCACCACTTGTTTGTGGACATAATTTGCCTATTTGAGACACTGTTTTTGCTACACATGTTGCACAATCTGGCATTGATAAATCACCTCTACATTGATAGAGACCGTAGATTATGTCTTGTTGAGTTGAACCCATGATGCTATACTTGTTGTAAGAAGAGTAAGTAGCTGAGTTAACTAATGAAGTTAAGAGTGAATTTAGATTTGATTCGTAAGGTGAGTCTGGCGTGTATTTTACTGATGAGCAACCACCATACACGAAAGAATCCGTAGATGAATTCGAAAGGTTAATGAGAAAAGAAAAGATTGATAAAACTATCAAAATTATAAAATGATTTGTTTTCCCCATTTTGTGAATCTTCAAATATGAGAAAGTTTCTCTAACGCACTTGTATTTATATAAGCGTACAATTGTACCATGCATGCACTAGTAAGCAAAGCACTAGTTTATTTACTATGCTAAAAGAACATGCAAACTTTTTCCGGAAAAGAAAATTAATGGGTCCAGTCCACTAGAGAACTTTTTTTCTTTCTATAATTAAATAAAATTTATAAAAATAAACAGAATTTGCACTACTCGTATATCTATAATAAAGTACATCTTGTAAGTACTTACGTTAAGTAATTAATGGAGTAGTGAGCTAATCCCGAAATTAACCCATCTTAGTATACATCTAAGCAAAGCAGGAGTGTGTGCACTTTTAATTTTTACGATACAACTTTTCTTCAATCAAAAGCTAGGCTGTCAAAAGTGTTCATTGAGAAAAGAGTCCTCCTTTTTGGATCTTTATAATACTAGTATTAGTATTTTTTTATATATATAAAAGTTTAATGATGAGTCATGACGCATAAATATTATCAACCAACTGTACCACACCCATTCATTTCCATACAAGTATTGAGAAACCCAAGTTGAAGGAGAAGGAAAAGAAAAAATAAAAAATACAAATCTCATTCTTCTAACTTCGGATCAACAAATTTAAGTAATAATGAAATAAATAATAATTCAAATTGCCGATAACTAATCTAACCCTTGCGTTTACACTCATTATTCCCTCATTTCACTTCTAAACTAATAGTAATTTACAAAGTTAAAGTAACTAAAATCAATTTATTAATTCTTAATAAATAATTTTAATTAATATCAATATTAACCTCTTGACATCGTACAATACCAGCTGCTCCTCCATAACTTAACCATCTTTCACTTCCTTTATTCATATTCCATCTCACCTTATGAAGTGCCACCATTTTCGAAGGTAATTCTTCAACTTCAACTTCTTCATTTGACTTTAAACCAATCGATGTGTCCACCTCATCATTATCCGACCCTACATCTCCTATAAAAACATTCACATTTAGAAACTAGTACCATATCATTTTTAAAATAAAAAATGATCTAAAATTAAATTAATGCCTAATTGATTTTTAGCCATCAGAATATACCTAGACCTATAAAAGGTCTGGATTTGAACATAAAAGGTCTGATGGGTAAAAATTGCACCGTAGGTCCCTATATATGAAAAAATCACATTGTAGGTCTCTAAATTATTTTTTCAGTAAATTGCACTTTTAAGTCCCTATATTATGCAAAAAAAACACTATAAATCCTTGCATAATTTTTTTGAGTTAATTGCACTATATGACACAATCTAATACAAAAATCAAACTATACGTCTCTATATAATTATCTAGTTAATTTCATTATAAGTCCCTATATTATGCAAAAATTGCACTAAGTCCCTATCCAATTTCACTCGCAGGTCCTCACAAACGTTTCAAAAACCCTATCCCCTCTAGAACACCTATTATGCAGATCCGAAAGAATCTGCATAACAGGTTTAAATTCTTAAACCGCATTATAGTCCCTATTAGGCGTTAAAATCAAATTTAACGCCTAATAGGCGACAGTTATATTTCACCCATTAGAACCATAACACAAAAAAAAAAAAAACTAATTACCTAAAACCAACGCATTTTTTTTACTAATAGCTTCTTCTTCTTCCTTAGCACGTTTCTTCTGATTCGAAACCGAAACAAATCCCCGTTTCGTCCTCGGTCCATCACACAAATTATTCATCGCACTTTTCATCGGAAACGGAATATCACAATCCGGAGTAACAACCATTAAAACCGATTCCTCCTCTTCACAAAACGACCCACATAAAAAATGCGGGTCCCGGTTACGAAAATGATCACGTTCAACCGCACGAGTAGTCAACGGAAAACGAAGAGTATTACCATCAGCTGTACAATAAGCAGCCATACCAGTTTTTTTGGAAACATTAAGACACCAAATAGCGTAAGAACAACATAAGTAACTAGGAAAACCTTGTTGCGGTTTCCCGCCAAAAGGTTGTCCTGTTACCGCTACGTCGTACGCCGCTTTCACTAAACTTAGTGTACGTAGCGTTCCGTCGTCGAAACATACGATTACACATCTACAAATTTGTTATTATATTAATTTAATATATTTTAATATTAAAAAATGGAAATAATTTTTATACAGCGTCATACCTTGGATCTGATAGCCAATCTAAACTATATAAAACCGCTTTTACTGTATCGAAATCCCATAACGGACGATATGGATCCCTGTTACGTTTTTATTTTTTAATCATAAAAAAATGGTTAAAGTGTAAATAAATATTTACCGTATATCCCAAAATTTCATTCCTTTATGACCAGCCGTAACTATTACATTTTCACTCTCTGAACCACTGAAAAAGGTAACTAGTAGATTAAGTATCTTTAATAATAAATTTAAAAAAGATATAACAAGAATTAGTTATTATTAACCTTTCAGCTGGGGCCCATGCTAGTGCCCTAATAGGAGCTGTATGAGCACTAAAACAAAGTAAAGGCCTAGTATCTACACATACAAAATTCTCTCATAAGAAAAATATAACGAAAAAAAAAAAAGTATAATTAATTCACGTTAATAAATAAATAATACCTTTACATGAATCTTCAGCAGAGAATTTCCACATAGCAACCTGGTAGTTACATAAAATATAAATTAATTTAATTTTTTATTAATTTAAAAAAAATAAAAAAGTAAATTACCACTCCATCGTGACATCCCGCTAGTATCATATTATTCGGAGATGAAGCTGACCATTCGACTGTCAAAGGAATACTAAAACAAAAAATTGTAAAAATTAATTTTTTAAATTAAAAAAAAAATTATATTCACTATAAAATACCTTTGTATATCACCAGACATTAACTTTTCACATTTAAAAACAGGTTTTAGTTTCATAAATCTCGGATCCGTACCCTCTTTTTTACAGACATCATAAATAGCTTCAACTGTACGAGGAAACGGAACTTCCCATCTACATTAATTATAAAAAATTAAATCGTAACACAAATAAAAAAAAATATAATTTTTTTTTAATTCTTACACTTCAAGAGCTCCATTTCCAAGTATAACAGCTAAATAACCCATTGTCGAATTTACATAACTTTCAGAACAAGGCTTCCATTTTAAATCCCATGTTGTTCTACCATGATGTGCTAAACATAACATTAATCTCGGTAACGAAACATCCTTAGGAACATCAAACTTATCACTTTCTTCTTCTTCTTTTTCTTCATCAGCTTTTATTCGTAAAGAATCTAATTCATAATCCGAATCTTCTTCTTTATTTAAATCATCCTCAGATTCATTTTCGTTATAACTTTTTGTTTTCTTTTTTTTTCTTTTTGGTCTAGATAATTTTTCATCATTATTTTCTTCATTTTTTAAAGGATTTTTTCTTGGTCTACCTAATTTTCTATAAACAGTTGGAACTCGATTATACCTTCGTTTTTTCTTTTTTACATTAGGTATATATTCTTCACTACCTATATTTAATAAACCCCATATTTGAATTAATCCTCGACCTATTAATGGCGCACCGATTTTATGATACGATGATTCTGGTGAATGAGCCGCCACCGCAACAAACTATCCAATAAAAAAAAATTAAAAAAAAATAAAAACTCAAATCTCAAAAAAAAATTAAAATTAAATTTAAATTAAATGTATATACCTCCATTTTTATGTTACATTCGGAATTATTATCAACTCTAGGACACCAATCCATAGCCCATATTGGTCCTCCAGCATATAACACAAAATCTTTTCTGTATATAAAAAAAAAATCGCGTAAATAAAAAACAGTAAAAGTAAAAAAAAAAAAAAAAAAAAAAAAACATAACTTACTTGG
The DNA here is from genome assembly GCA_029959085.1 of Nemophila menziesii. Lineage (NCBI taxonomy): Eukaryota > Viridiplantae > Streptophyta > Magnoliopsida > Boraginales > Hydrophyllaceae > Nemophila > Nemophila menziesii. The sequence continues at coordinate 141,889,543 of JARWIR010000001.1, read as the reverse complement.
AAGAGAAAGATGAAATTCCGTTTAGTGTTTTTTTCTGTATAAATATAAAGAGTAGAGTTAAAATATATTTTTTATTGTAATAAAGTAATAATTTATTTACCTTAGGAACAGAAGCAGATGAAAATTGAGGTAAATTTATTTCACCTATAACTTCTTTTTCATTTCCACTTTCATTTGAACGTGCAAATTTAATAGTTTTGGGTTTATAATTAAAATATTTCCATTCTCTGTAAAAAAAAACATAATTAGTAAAAAAAAATGAATTAAAAGAATTTAATAATTATTTACCTTAGGAATGTGATTGATGAGGAAAAACGTTTAATATCATCTGGGTTAAAATTTGGTGTTTCGGATTCTCCGGATAATTTACACATATTTTTTACAGCTTTGAAGTGATTTTCGATTGAATAATCGAATAAAGAAACTGTAATTTCTGGTGGAATATTAACTTCCATGGTGAGTTGTAATATTGGATTATTTTTTGTGGTGGTTGATTTAGGCGGCACCACCTTGTTTATGGTTGTTTCAGGTGGGTTTTTTTGTTTCTTTTTGGAGCGTAATTGAAGTTTTCTTCTATTGAATGCTTGTGCGATTGGTTCATCCATGTCGATTTCGAATGTATCTTCTTCTGCCATGGCTGTTATAAGGACTGTTATGCAATTTTTAAATAGTATAGGGGTATGAGTGGTAGTTTATAATAGTAGTTTACAGATTATCATATTACAGGGTCTAACGTGTAATTTTAGCATAGTTCAGGGACTTGCGTGTAATTTTAACATAGTTGAGGGGGTGTTATGCAATTTTCACATAGTATAGGGGCTACAAGTGCTAGTTTACAATAAGGTACAAAAATTTAGTTTTAGCAAAATATAGGGACTGTGCAATTTCAGCATAAGATAGGTACATTAGTGTGCAGTTTTTGCCATATTCTAGGGACTATAGTGCACTTTTATCATAGTATAGGGTCTAAAGTGCAATTGTATTCTAGTTTATGGAGTATTCTGCAATTTTATTATATTATAGGGTCTATAGCGCGATGAGCTCAATTTTTCAATAATATGGGGTATGAAAATGCAATTTTTAACATAATATAGGGCCTGTACTGCAATTATAATATAGTATAGATTTTGGGGTTCAAATTTATCATAATATTGGGACCAAATTGCAATTTTTTAAATAATATATTATTTAATAAACTATTATTCCTACCTCTTAAAGTAATTCATTGACTAAATAGCACTAAAAGTCCCTGTCAAATGTGAAATATCCTCTAGGTTCCTATTTTGAACTAAATTTTGCACAACTAGTCCCTATGTTAGATTTTTTTCGAGTAAATTGCACTATAAGTCCCTAGAACATGAAAAAGGACCTATAGGCGCCTATTTTGAATGTAAATTGCACTATAAGCCCCTAGAGTATGTGAAAAAATTCGTCATTTGAATACAAAAAAAAAAATAGTATGATTTGTTTTAAATTAGCAAATTCGTGAACACTTAACTTGTAAAGTCTCCAACTTTCAACATTGTTACAGTTAAAAATAATCGAGGCTCTATTTTCACATCAAGATTAGATTTTTACTACACCTATATATAAGCAATTCATCAAAACCAGAGTCGCGGCAAATCATGGGACCCACTATTCTCAGCGCTGAAACTGTTCAAATGGTAAAAGCTTGCAACAGGGATTTGCTTATAGATATAATACACACAGATTGCAATTAAACATAAAATTAAAGCTGAAATGTCTGAAAATTGTAAAAGTGATGGAATTAGAGTTTCAATTGTAAGAATTAATGTTTTTTTTACCTTAATTTGAATTCTTCGATGGTCTAACAGTGTTGATGGCGTAGCAAGGTGAAGATTGATTCCTGTGTGGCGGTGGTTATATGTGCAGGAGAGCGGCTGGGTGAAGAGAGTTTGAGGTTTTATGTAATGTTTTCGGTTATTAAATTTTAAAAATTTACTATTTTTTTTTATATTTTTAATTGAAAAAAATAAATTTTGATAATTTTGGAGAAGTTAAATGTGGTATGTCTTTTTGAGTACTTTTTGAAAATTGTACAAACCAAGTAATAATCTTTGGCCTCATAATAACTTAGTCAGAGATACTTGTATTTTATGAGTCAGAATCAAACAAGAATATATATGGACTCGGAAGAACTGAGGAATATAGCTTTTCCCTTTATATCTCACTCAATTAGAAGGGGGAGAACACATATTTTTCTGGGAGAAATGGATAAAAGGGAGTATTGTAGGGGAATTGGTGAATATGGAGGTTCAATAAAGTACCTTATGGATGAACAAGAAAGTTGGAAGTTGTTATGTGAGGAATAGATGACATGTCCCACCAAGCTTGCGGGGGGTAGTTTCCTTTCTTCCTCGGCTAACTAATGGAGAGGATGAGATGAGGTGGAGTGAGAGTATAAAAAAGAAGATTCTTTCAAGAAAACTTTACAAGCTATTACAGAGAAAGGGCAAATCTTGGAGTGGATTCGAGTGGTATGGCATAAGAACAATGTTTCAAGATTCTCTTTCTACTATTGGCTAACCTGTCAAGATAGGCTTCCTACAAAAATGAGAATGAAGGAATGCAGAGTGCAGCAAAATGATCTTTATGTGTTCTGTTGCATCTGTATTGAAGATAGGGACCATTTGTTCCTTAATTGTACTTTCTCAGGAAGAATACTGGAGAATTGTATAACAAAGTGTGGGGATATTATGCCTTACTATCAAACATGGGATGAATTGATAGAATTTGTGCTGACGAGGATGGAAAATAACTTTAAAGACATGGTTTATGCAGGGTGGTTTACTGCATACATATATCTCATATGGAGTAATAGGAATGTGCATCTGCATCAAGAAAAAGTGAAGAATGAAGAGCAAATTATGCAGGAGATCATCTTCTTTATGTATGTTAAGAGTGTTAATAAAGGGAAATCCAAATGTATAGGGGATAGGAGCAGTACTGCGAGAAATTGGGGATTAATAGGAGTTTTTAAAGAGTAGTATGTTATGTTTTTGAATGATAGATAGATCAGGAATGTTGTTTGTCTAGTCTTGAGATCTCTTTGATATGCTATTAAGGTGTAAAACGTTTGAGGTATTAAATAAAAAAAATTGGTGATAAAAAAAAGATTTTGATAATCTAATATTTTATAAATAAATTACATAGATAATCATATTATATTTCAAATAAAAATGATATCTATAATATTAATAGTATATAATCAAGGGTTAATGCTCAACAAGCTCCAGCCTTGTCCACTATCCCCATAAAATTCACTATCTTTTTTACCATCTTAAGATATCTTGAGTTCGCTTCCCGTTGAGAGGAATAAATTAGCTTAATTGGATACATTAAGAAATTGTACAAAAATATTATAAAACAAGTCACAAATTATTCTAGATAAAAAAACTGAAATTTTGTGTACATATGCATCGCACAAAGAATTCTTTAAAAAAAAAAAAGACAGTTTGAGTTAAGAAAAAATTCTCAAAACCCAAAAGTTGCTGCATTTTTGTTCTATAATCTACAAACATATGATATACTTATTGTTTGTTATTCACAAACACTAAAAAAACTAAAATATATTAAGAATGCATAAATGAATTAAAAAAGAAGAACAACTTGAGTTTTGGGAAAATTCTCTTAACTCACAACCTAAGTTTTAGAATTTTTTAAAACTCAAACTATTTTTCAGGCCTATAACACGTAGCAACACTTTATATAAATATGTTCTAAAGATATTTTTGGGAGACTCAAACAATGACTACCATGATTGATATTACTTAAGAGCCAATATTCACATTCATTTGTAATTATTATATACACAATATAATTTTTTTGTTTGTTGTAATGAACATTAACATCTTTGAATTCAAATTTTTTTAAAATGATGTAATGTTTATTGCATTAATAAATAATAATTTGATTGTAAGAGAATGATATAATTAAAATATTGTCGAACAAGAGGAACAATTGCAATTCACTGGTAATGGTCCCAACAACTCTGATGCTTTCATGATTAATGGTTTTCATGGTGATTTGTATTCTTGTTCTTCAAAATATAACTATCTATGCATATTTTGGCTACATAACAACAGTTGTGGTAAAAAACGTAAAGCCGACAGCGACGGTAGTTTAAAAGGGCAAAAAGGAAATAATCAAATATATGGTGCCTTTTGTAAGAGAATAAATAACGGGCTGTGGTGAGAGGGAATTAAAACTAACGTGAGGGGTTTTTTGGGCATTAATCCTATATTCAGTCAAATATTTTATTTACTTTAGTATATTTTACAAAAAAATTATTAAATAAAATTAATTTGTGTGCATAAATATATTAAAATTATAAAATCTAATATTTTAATAAGAATTGAAAAGAAAATTAAATATTAAATTAAATGGGTTAACGAATTTTATTGGTTTCGGGAATGGATTTATTAAAGTAAATGGGTTTTGATGGGTTAAGTTTGGGTTGCTTATTAATTAATTGGGATTTTGAAGATGAACTTGAATTAGGTATTCAAATTTATTGTTGCTTGGAGGATGTTTTAACTATTAAATTTAAATAGTTTTTTATATGTTGTAATTTAATTACTTTGTAGTATAATTTTATTTTCATATATGGATCGAAATGTCCTTACGTAACAAGATTTTAAACCTTATTCGAAATGGGCGGTTCAATCGAAGATCTAATTATTATTGATGAAGGTGTTACCATGGTTGGTGAGAATATCAGTGAACCAGATAGTCCAAACCTAGTTTCATCTGAACTCGATAAAAATCATGATGGACAAAGACAAATTTTTTATTGAAATAAAGACGATATTTTGTGCAAAGTATAGTTATGTGCTTCACCAACTCAACTGTTGGAAACAAGCAAAGAAGTGTGCAATATTTAAATAATACTTCATGTGAATCTAAGATCCACGAAGATTTTTTGGGTGGAAAACATTTAGTTGAATCGTTCCAGTGACAAATGAATACGATATGGGTTGCCCTTGCTAGATGGAATGACTATTGCGTGATAGTTGTGAATACTAGACAGAGTAAAATTACAAACACAGATACATACCATTTTGATTAAAAAATTATTATTATTATTATTATTCATTTATAAAATTTTGACTAACTTAGTATATTTTTATATGTAAAGCATACTCAACAAATGGACCACAGATTGAACAAAGAAGGTAAAGCTTCTGTTTTATTCCATAATTGGGAATTGTTGAAAAAAACAAAAAGTTTATGATCGTGGTTACAATTACACATTATTGCCCAGAAATAGTCTCAGAGGGGATGAATAGGACCGAAGCAAACTAAAATTGTCTAACTAAACTGTCTCAATCCAACTCTATCTGTTCAAATCCAATTTATTAGGATTGATAGGTAGATAGGCTAAAGCTACACAAGAGGTATGATATATGAGTGCAACACTTTTCAATCACTTAGTGTATATACCCAATGAAATAATACTAACCAATAATCAAATAGACAACTACATATACTAAGCATGCAAAATTTATGCCTAATATAAATAAGCAAGTAGTGAAACAATAAAACAAACACTAGGCATTCATAAAATTAAAGAGATAAGGGAAGAGAAAACAAACACGTCATTTAGAGTGATTCGCCTCTCGTAGACTTAGACATTACCTAAGGTCTAGGAACCCTTAGGATCTGCATGGAATTCCACTAGAATCTCCCGTGTCTCTAAAGGCGGGAGCATATACCTTTACAACTTCTTCAAAATTACCTTCGAAGGAAACTTCGGACGTTATCACCAATACAAGCAAACCAAGTGTATAATCTACACTCATGATTTCACTTCAGCCTTCTATTGTGCATCACCACACAAGGAAGAGTAGACAATCTGTACTCACATTCTACCACTACACGCACCGTGAAGCCTTCAACTTGTCTCAACACCTACACAAGCTCTAAACTCTCTCTTGTCTATTCTATTGAATATCACACTTCTTACTAGACCACGAGGACCCTTAGATCATACAATTAAGCCTAATCTAACTAGCCTTTATACTTCTTTATGAGTATATGGTTACAATATGGGCTAAAGACAAAGCAATATAGATATTTGTACTTTTGGTTTCTTTGGGATTTCAACTAAATATATGATTTGAAAGTTTCAAGTTTGGTGTAGATAGTATCCACTTTTAAGAGTCTTGAGAGCCTCTATTTATAATAATGGATCTATCAACGTGTCAACTCCTTATTGGATAAAATTTTTCTTATCGGGTATCTGAACCTCTCCTGGTCAGATGGTCAAACGATATGTGATATCTAGTGTGGACTTTAAATATTCTTACATCAACGACTTTTTGTCCGTCCTTTGAATTTGTTATATTTCGCTTGTCGGGTAGTCGTCTCCTTCTCTTAGGGTATCTACTAAATTCGAGTCTTCCATCTTTTACGATTAATGACTAAGGTACCTGGTACCTTTACTCGGAGGTCCGATTTCAATAATCTCGACTCTCCATCAGATGCACTTTGGAAATCTGGCATTTCTCTTCGGAGATCATACATCTTTGATTTATGAGCTTTATCAACAGATGCTTTACAGCAGTCTGGTCTTGTTATCAGCTTGGAGGCCCGGTGACCCTATTTCCTTGGCTCTATTTTCGAGATGCTCTTCAGCAGTCTACTTTGTGGCTTCTTCAGAGGTCTGGCGCCTCCACTCTTCCTTCACAATTTATGTTATACCTCTTTGGTTGTCCGTTGATCTTCTCTTTAGGGGCCCGATGACCTTATTTTAGTACTAATTCCATGTCTTTCTGAACCTACAAGTTTTATACATAAATTTCGACACTTTTATAAGATCAAACAATTCAATACTCAATATTTTGTCAATTACACATCAATCAAAATATGGCCTTAAGTCCAACACTCTCTCATTTTTTATGATAACAAGATATTGCATGGATCACCTAAACAATATATAGAATACGACAAAATAAAGGAGATTTGTCCCCATTAACATATAATGATAAAGGTTAAGCTCTCAAAAGACCATCACTCCCATATAGTGATTACATGCATATATATTCCTCTTTTTTCAATATCAAAATAAAGCATTTAAGTGAGGAAGAAACACAATTTGTAAGACCCGTATGTAGCATGATGTAAGTCTTATAAGTAGGTTTATAAAAAAACTTAAATAATTATGCCTACTTAAAAACAAATTATTAGTTGGAAATCAAATTAAGTCTGTTATCAAACTTTGAGAGGATCATGCAATGGGGTATCATATGATTGGAAAATAAACAATGCAAGCAAATAGAAAAAGATAAGTAAAATATAAGAAAAGAGATTACACAATCGTTTTCGAGAGGTTCAAACTCTCGAGTGCCTAAGCCACTACCTAAGGTAATTCCAGCATAGGTTTGAAGCTTCTCACAAAGTAATGTAATTATTGAGGATGAAACACTAACCGTTATAACAAGATTTGTATGGGGTTAATCAAGATCTCAACGTGATTTTTGTGGGTTCAATCACAACCAACTCTTCGTATCAGCACAAATAAAACTCTTGTATTATCGCCAACACAAGGACTATATTTATTATAGGTGAAACACAAACACACCACTTTGATAACACAAAACCTAATCACCTACATGGACGAATCGTTTTTCTCTATTCTTGGAATCTTCGATTCCTAATCTAGGTCAAGAGAACTATATTGTTTTTGAATGATTCAAAGATAGTAAATAAATCTTAATGGGTATATATTACAATGTTATGTATCAAACTAATTTCTATTGTAAGTAATTTAAGAATATTGCTTGCCATCTCTTTGTGATGATTATCTTGGTGGATTGAAAATTGAGACTTGAAAAGTTGAGTACGTTGATGATATATTGGTGTCGCCTAGGGTGTGATAAAAATAAGATCAATTTAAGTATGGAAAACTATGCACTCTCACCCTAGACAGGCACAGTACTGCAAGTATTACAGGACGTATGCAAGTTTTAATGATAAGTAGAGTTCGTTCTCAGGGACTTAAGTGTGTTAAACGCGTAGGAACAGATAACGAGTAAAAGTAAATAACTAGAAGACAGTAAATAAATATTTGGTTTTTCGAATTTATGAATTAAAACTAAATTAAAACTAAGAAAATAAAGACAATAAAGTAAAAGATTAAGAATATGAGATGAGAAGTATAGCTTAGGTTTTGCTAGTATGCACTAATCCTTCTAATTCTATCTATAGATCTAGTTCATAAGGGAGAATATTAGCTCTTGGTAATACTTAGTCAGGATTCTAAATTCCACTACCTTAGACCTTGAGAGCGACTAAGGGGGCTACGTCACAACCAAGAAGTGATTTAAAATAGGGTTATCAAACGCCACTAAGGCCCTAAGCAAATACTGCAAGTCTTGGTGATACTGTGGTTAAAACAAACCTTAATGACTATCTAGTTAGAAGTATGTTTTGTCAGAACTGCTATCGACACTAGACATTATGTGGTGGTTCAATAGTTAAACACCCTGTCAAGGAGAACATCTAACTACTCTTAAAACAATCCTAAAGTGATCAATTCTAGGAAAGACATTAAATCAAAACACATAAGCAAATATAAAGTAAGTAGCTAATATCAGATTAAAACATATAATTCCCAAAGAAACTTAGATAGAAGAATTAGAATTCATAGATTATACATATGCAAAACCCAAGCTATGGGAGGTTTAGTTCATACCTGAAGGAAATAAACTAAAAGAAATAATAAAAGACATCATCTTGCTCTCTACAATAAACTGGAAGAATAAGACCTTAAGAACTAATTACTATGAGGCAAGGATGATTTACAAGTGATATAAGGGTGTATTTATAGGTGTTTAGAAGACCTAATTCGTTTTCTTGAGGAAGAGTTAAGGTAATGGACTTCTAGCCCAACTCAAATTCGTATGGAAATAAAGATAAACACTGCTGCGTTGTTTTGGTCATAACTTCTTTATTATTGGTCCGATTTTGCTCCACAAGATACCAAAAGAATCGCAACAGAATTTCCTACGCCCTTTAGGAGTAATCTACCAAATTCGGCCTCTTTATTAGGTAAAAACGCCTATCTTTGCAGAATCCCAGATTTAGGCAGCTTTTCCTTTTCCATCTTTTTAGCAATTCTTTCCTTATCTCCAATTACCATGCATATCTCTTTCCATAAGTTGTTGTCTTTGACTTGGACTCTAATTAAACTCCATAATTATCTTTAAAGCTACACACTAAATAAACAATTAAACCCAATATGCTCTAAAAACATTATTTCTACAAATCAAGACACAAAATAGGAAAGTGCACTAAAACTCAAGAAAATCGACATTATTGACTTCTAAAACACTAAAAATGATGTTTCATCTTAACATAAATCTATCACAAATGAGGAGACATCAAGACCCCCAACTCAAAGTTGTATCGTCCCGATACAATAAAAGATAAAACAAAGGGAAGTCTAGAAATACACTCTTATAAAATTCTCAACACAAGGGAAAAACATAGCAGAATATATAGAATAAACCTAAAGCACATAACTCAGAAAATTTCATGCAATAATATTCATAAACTACATACCTGTACACTTCTTATATCCACAGTCAACACGGCTTGATTTCAAGATCAGATTAGTTTCGCAATGTAAGAAGGATTGGGACTTTACTCAGTTCCCCTTGAGAGCTATAGATTGTTCATCAAACCTTGCTAGTATCCAAGGATCCACTTAACTAATCTCTAATGGCTCAATCACTTCTCAATTACATAACAAAGAATCACAAGGTCTTTAAAGTTGTAATGTAGGCTTAGGGACGGTATGATAGTATATTTGGATAATTTGGAGTGAGCTTTTGGCTCTCTCCTCACTAGCCATCAACGAATCGCCCTAGAGCTTGAGTTACTCTCATAAAACGTTTCTCACTCAACCCAATGAATTCCTTGATGCACAATTTAGCATCCCCAATAACCCAATTAAGCTTTAAGATGTTCACATAAAAATCCACTTTGCCGGTCCGAATATATATTTTCTTTTCTTTTCACATCAATCTCTTTTCTATAGCTATGACTCTCTTTTAATGTTGAGATATCACGCTAATTTTCTCATATATATATTTTTTTCTTTTAATGCCCTTGTTGGCAAAATTAGCTCGAAGCTTCTTTTTCATTCACTATTACCCCGGCAAAGGGTTACAATACAATGTTGTAAAGCATCCTCAATATAAAGCACAAAGCACAATAATAAGCTCAAAAATCCCAACATAATAACTCCCATAATGGTGGACCCACCACCCCAAACTCAAGCTCTAAAACAACTGTCTAAGCATCGCGATTCGAGTGCGGGTCATATGGAAAAGTCCTAAAAATCTAAAGGATATGGCTTATAATGTGTTTCAAAAAAGGCTTTAGAAAGGCTAGAAGGGGCTAAGAAGGATATAACTTTTAAACTCAAAAATCACAAGGTGAGAAGGTATAAAAAGGCTTCAAAGGCTTAAAAATATGAAAGAACCGCCTTGATCACTTTCTACACTATGTAATTTAGAAAATTTCTTACCTTTAGCACTCTCATCAAATGGTTTTTCAACTAGCTTGGATCTCACGGCCTACACACTTTCAAGGTTCCCTGAGATCGAACATACTTTCTATCGCATTGCTCACTAATCTTTCTTTACTATCAACGTGTGTTTTCCTGCAAATACTCAAAGTATACAAATACATAGCTCATAAACATATCACTTACTATCATTAACCTACTGAGCTTATGCTTTCAAGCTATTAAACACACTCTACATCTAATTCCCATGCATCAAAAATTTTAATTTCACTCAAAAACTGAAAAATGGAGATGAGAGACAACGAATCCCCACACCCCCAACTCAAAAATGAGCCGTGTCCCCACGACTCGAAAAAGACTCGAAAACAGAAATTAAAATTAGCAGATAGACATATTTACAGAAATGGTAAGGAAGAAAGAAAACATACTCTCGAGGCTATTGCCTCGCATCATTGATATCCAAGATTGGAATTGCTGGATCTTTCGTTAATTGCTCAAGGAGTTTCATGATGTGCACTTGATTAGCATTGATTTGTGCCACATCATTGACTAAGGAAGTTTGAGCTGCTTCAAATTTCGTTAAACGCTCCTCCATCTTCTCTTGCCAATTTTGCTCCTTTTCTTCCTTCGAGGCTTGAGTAGAACCCGCTCTTCGAAGGCTTTCTCTGATCCAAGCATTATCAATATAACTCGTCTTAAACTCGAGTTTCTCTTCTTCACCCAATACTACATTCGCTTTTCGCACAAGACACGTGATCATAGTTGGAAATTTAACGTTATAAACCGATTTAGGAGAGACCGAGAATCGTATCACCTCCTCATAGATCAACTGTGCCACATCAACTTCTTCTCCTCTCAAAATACAGTCCAACAGTAGCGCGTTCTTCATAGTCACCTCCAAAGTTCGTGTGTTTCCAAAGACATTAGGGATAAGGAAATTATGCCAAATTCTAGCATCTGCTTGAAGATATTTGTAAGGCCAAGGTGCCTTCAATTCTCCCTTATGTAATTGCACTTTCTCCTTGTCTAACACATGCTCAAAAAGTAATTCCTTATCAAAGATTTTTCGTTTAGCAACTGCTTCCTCAAATTTGCAACAACCTTTCGGATTCTGAAACTTGAAGTGGTTCCTAATCTCCTCAACTGTGAAAGGAACTAACTTTCCTCTAATCGGAACACAATCACTATCTCGGCTAAAGAGGCCTAGATAGAACTCCAAAACTAATTCAGGACATAATTCAGAACGGCTTACCATGAACGTAGACCAACCCAACTTCTCACCAAGCTTAAAGAATCTCTTGTATTCTCCATCTCTAATTTCTTCCTTGAATACTTTCTCATAGGCAAAAGGTAGTTCTTCTAATTGTTTCTCCGCAGAAATCTTCAAGGCCTTTGAAGTATCCACTTTCTCTATAGGTATAGGATTTGTTTGAGGTAGTGTTCTTTCCTTTGCATAAAAATAAAGCTTTTTACCATTACTATCATACGAAGGTTTCCCACTCTTCAATTTATCTTTACCCTTTGATTTAGAACTAGCTCCTTTGTCAATTGATTTCTTCTTGTTTAAATCCAATCCCTTGTTACTCTTCACCTCCCTCTTGCTAGATAAGATTGATGTTCTATTAGTCATCTTCAATTAACCCCCAACTCAAAGCTTTAGCAACCCTTGAAAATTAAACTCTTGAATTAATGGATGAACAAGCTTGATTTGTCCTAGGATGGGTGAATTGGTGATGAATCTCTATGTGGGTGAGGATGATTTGTAATGGGTAGGCTTGGATTTTAGAAATTGTGTGAGGAATTTGTGAAATTTGGCTCTTTGATTCTTCAATTTGAATGAATTTGGTGATGATTGGTAGCTTGATTCTCTCTTGTAATGATGTGGAGAGAAGGTTTGATGTGTTTTCCTTGATGATTGGGTAGTGTTTTGGTGATTGGTGAAGGTTTTGATGAGCTTCAATGGAGTTAGGAGAGTTGTGCAGTAGAAAGAGAGGGTTAAGGTTTAATAAATTCGGAATAATAGCTTCAATACCTCCTTTATAACTCAATCCCGTAACTTTCTCTCTCCTCTGGCGGCGCTGCGGACTACCCCTGCGGACCATGGGGTGCACCGCGGGGTAGTCCGTGACATCTGATGCTCGAAAATTTTTGCTTACTGACTTAAACCCGTGGTAGGACCCCGTGGTACGGGTTTTTTGGCTCGCGGACTAGGGTCCGGTGTACCGCGGGGTACACCGCGGCTTCTGTAGCTGCTCCGTCAAAATACCCGTGGTAGTCAACCCGTGGTACGGGTTTCTGGGGCGCGGACCATGGCACGGTGCACCGCGGGGTGGTCCGTGGAATTTTTTCGTGTTTCTGACCTAAACCCGCGGTAGCTACCCGTGGTACGGGTTTTGACCTCGCGGACCATCCCTGCGGACCATGGGGTAGTCCGTGAGGGTAGTCCGCGGGGTGCTTTCTTGCGCTCCAAAAATTTTCCTCGCGTTCCCTAACTTGATTTCTCCGATTCCTACACACCAAAAACACTAATACCTTTCTCAAATATGCATTATCAACTAAAAACAACTAAAATAAACTTAAACTAAGAATGTAAAAGACATGAAAACATAAAAAAACTTCGGGTTGTCTCCCGAACAGCACTTTTGTTTAACGTCTTTCAAAGTTAGACGTGTTACCTCTGTCAAGATTTGCGAATATAGCCTCCCCAACAACGAGTAAGGCTATGAACGTCAACTAATCTGCGCTTGACCCCAGTTTTGGGGCGAATTTCTATCACCTTGGCTGAAACAACTTTAGTGACAATGAATGGTCCCATCCACGAGTCTTTGAAACTTCGTGGCCTGTTCTCGCGTTTGTGGGCTTTCCATAGGACTTCATGGCCAACCCCAAACTCAATGTTTGGCTCAGTATCCACAGGTTTTAAGTGGATCTCCTCAGGAGGGACTTTGTGATGTGAAAGGCTGTGGATGATAGGTACGGTGGGATCCAACTTCCTCGGTTTCTTACCCAAGACATAGAAGGTCTCGGATACATTTTTAGCATGAAGGGTGATGGTCCCATCTTGGAAGTTGATCACACTTTGACTTGTGGCCATGAAAGGCCGTCCAAGTATGATCGGAACCTGCTTATCTGCATCAAACTCAAGAATAACAAAGTCAGTAGGGATGGCGATATTACCTGCACGGACTAAGACGTCCTCCACTGTTCCCCACGTCCTCTTCACTGAGTTGTCAGCAAACTGCAACTTCACTGGAGTTTTCTCTGATTTTTGAAGTCCAAGTCTCTCGAACACGGACTTAGGCATAAGATTCACACCAGAACCCACATCGTACATTGCTTTCACTTTGAGCCTACCATGCAATTGAATAGGAAGGTTGAAACTTCCCGGATCTTTAAGCTTAGTGGGTAGCTCTTTCTCACTTCTTCTCGAAACCCTCAGGTTCTCTCTTGGGATCTCTACACTCGCCTCTTTCTCAGGAATAACTTGCGTAAAAACTTGTTGCGGTGTAAGTCCTCTCTTCGCAATCTCAAGCATTTGGGCGTTGATATTTTCAGGTTGGTACGCCTCTACAAATGTCTTGAGAATAGTGTCATCTTTAGGATTTGTATCAGGAATAGTTGATGACACTGGTTGAACACTAGGTGGCGATTCCACCTTCTCTTCTTCTTTCTCCTCTAGCACAGCAGGTGCCACTTCATCTTCTTTCGATTCTTCTTTTGAGGCTTCTTCCTCTTTCTCTCTTGCTAACTCCGCTGCATACTCTACCATTGATCGCATCTCCTCTTGCACCTTTTTCAGTAGCTCTATGAACTCGTCTCTCTCTTCATCGCTTTCCAGATGATAAACTTCTAGACAGTCGGACTCCTCGGGGTTAGACTCGGTTGGCTCTTCTTCAATACTGGGAACTTCCACGGCACTAATGGCAGCATGTGGTGCTTCCTCCTTTTCTTTTTCGATTTCAAGGCATATAGCCTTGCAAGCTTCGAACACAACATTGTTTTCACCTCCTTCGATTGCCTTTACTTCCTTTTGTTCTGTTAGATGCTTGTTTATTTGGGCTAATTGAGTATTTAGCATCTGAAGTATGGCATCGTGTCCTCTGACCTTTTCTTCTTGAGCGTTTACAGTGGTGTTCAAACGTTCTAGAGCTTGTACTATCTGTGTATTGTCCATAGATCCTTCTTGCGGATACTGAGGTAAAGCTTTTTGGTCTAAAGTATCGGTATAGGCGTCTTGAGCAGGTTGTTGTGGAGGAGTAGGTCGATTCTGATATTGGTTTTGGTACTGACCTCTCTGTTGGTAAGAGTTGTTCTGGGGTCGCGATTGATATTGACTAGGATTAGCGGCCCCTTGTGGATTTGAATACTGCATACCCGGATGGTTGCGGTTGCCCCATCGGTTAGATATGAAGTAAACAGATTGCGGATTTGATTCACACTCTTCCCATGAATGATCGTTAACTCCACATTGTTGACAACCTCGTGCCTCTTGAACTACCTTTGTAGCAGCTAAATTCTTCTCCATCGCGATTCTCAGCTCCTTGATTTGATTTTCTAACGAGGATATTTGAGCTGAGTTCGCGGTTTCTGCATCTAAACGAAGCGTTCCTCGGGTCTTTGCTGCAGAAGCTCGCGTTGAAGGCCAACTTCTTTCTTGTTCCATAATATTTTCTAACACCTCGGAAGCTTCATTGTGATTCATGGACACAAAATTACCCTTTCCAATGTTATCCACCTTGTCTCTACCCTTGTCATCAAGACCTTCATAGAATATAGCAAGTTGTAGAGCAGGTGTATAACCATGGAGCGGACATCTAGCTAATTTTTGTTGAAACCTTGTCCATGCTTCTCCCACTGTTTCTCCATCTTCTTGAGAAAATCTTGCAAGCTCGGTTTGATCTTTAAGTCTCATGCTCTTTGGATAAAATCGGTTAAAGAATGCGGCTTGAAGCTCTCTCCAAGAGTGAATGGTTCCATGTGGTTGTCTTTCTAGCCAATCGCTAGCTCTTCCGGTCAAGAAAAACGAAAACATATGACAATACAGTTGCTCGCGTGTAATGCCAGGAGTAATGTAGGCATCACAAATCTGCATAAACTTCTGAATCGCTTTTACCGGATCTTGAATTGCAGTACCAGTATAGAGTCCGAAACTTTGAAATTGACTAAGCATACCCGGATCGGGTCTAAATTTGATATTCGGAATCTCAGGAGGGCGGTAACCGATGGGTTGAACATGGAATGGTATGTTAAGGCCAGGTAGATCTTGTTCAACTCGGTTTTGTTGATTATTCTGCCCATTACCTTCTCCTACTGGCAGTTGTACACCAGGTGGAACAAACGCAGGAGGTCCTCCTGGTGCAAAGTAAACTAACTCCGGATCATTGTCTTGAATGTCTGCCATAGTTCTTCTTAAGGCTCTTTCCTTACGAATTCTTTTGTTATAAGCTCTGAAGCTCCTCTCAGGCTCCGGTAAGGGAGGCCAAGAATTAAACACTGTGAAAACCTGAAAAAGACTAAAGCAAACCACAAGCGTAAATCTGGAAAAATAAAAACTAAAACTAAACTAAAAACTGAAAAGTAAAAACTAATTAAAAACTAAAACTCGAAATAGATAACCCACACGCTAACGAGACACAAGTCCCCGGCAGCGGCGCCAAAAACTTGGTGTCGCCTAGGGTGTGATAAAAATAAGATCAATTTAAGTATGGAAAACTATGCACTCTCACCCTAGACAGGCACAGTACTGCAAGTATTACAGGACGTATGCAAGTTTTAATGATAAGTAGAGTTCGTTCTCAGGGACTTAAGTGTGTTAAACGCGTAGGAACAGATAACGAGTAAAAGTAAATAACTAGAAGACAGTAAATAAATATTTGGTTTTTCGAATTTATGAATTAAAACTAAATTAAAACTAAGAAAATAAAGACAATAAAGTAAAAGATTAAGAATATGAGATGAGAAGTATAGCTTAGGTTTTGCTAGTATGCACTAATCCTTCTAATTCTATCTATAGATCTAGTTCATAAGGGAGAATATTAGCTCTTGGTAATACTTAGTCAGGATTCTAAATTCCACTACCTTAGACCTTGAGAGCGACTAAGGGGGCTACGTCACAACCAAGAAGTGATTTAAAATAGGGTTATCAAACGCCACTAAGGCCCTAAGCAAATACTGCAAGTCTTGGTGATACTGTGGTTAAAACAAACCTTAATGACTATCTAGTTAGAAGTATGTTTTGTCAGAACTGCTATCGACACTAGACATTATGTGGTGGTTCAATAGTTAAACACCCTGTCAAGGAGAACATCTAACTACTCTTAAAACAATCCTAAAGTGATCAATTCTAGGAAAGACATTAAATCAAAACACATAAGCAAATATAAAGTAAGTAGCTAATATCAGATTAAAACATATAATTCCCAAAGAAACTTAGATAGAAGAATTAGAATTCATAGATTATACATATGCAAAACCCAAGCTATGGGAGGTTTAGTTCATACCTGAAGGAAATAAACTAAAAGAAATAATAAAAGACATCATCTTGCTCTCTACAATAAACTGGAAGAATAAAACCTTAAGAACTAATTACTATGAGGCAAGGATGATTTACAAGTGATATAAGGGTGTATTTATAGGTGTTTAGAAGACCTAATTCGTTTTCTTGAGGAAGAGTTAAGGTAATGGACTTCTAGCCCAACTCAAATTCGTATGGAAATAAAGATAAACACTGCTGCGTTGTTTTGGTCATAACTTCTTTATTATTGGTCCGATTTTGCTCCACAAGATACCAAAAGAATCGCAACAGAATTTCCTACGCCCTTTAGGAGTAATCTACCAAATTCGGCCTCTTTATTAGGTAAAAACGCCTATCTTTGCAGAATCCCAGATTTAGGCAGCTTTTCCTTTTCCATCTTTTTAGCAATTCTTTCCTTATCTCCAATTACCATGCATATCTCTTTCCATAAGTTGTTGTCTTTGACTTGGACTCTAATTAAACTCCATAATTATCTTTAAAGCTACACACTAAATAAACAATTAAACCCAATATGCTCTAAAAACATTATTTCTACAAATCAAGACACAAAATAGGAAAGTGCACTAAAACTCAAGAAAATCGACATTATTGACTTCTAAAACACTAAAAATGATGTTTCATCTTAACATAAATCTATCACAAATGAGGAGACATCATATATACTCCATATATACAAGCTACAAAGTCTCTTAACGTTCATGATCCATGTGGCATGTGTTGTATAGAAAATTCAACACATGGCATGTCTTCTCTTCAAAGATTAACTGTGCAACGTTAGGTAGAAAAGATTACTTTATTACCCCTTTTAGGTTCACTCTTATATCACCTCATACGTGGAGGTTTTAAACACCAATTTGAGTGTTTCTCTTTCCTAATTACTTTTTTCTCTCTCTTTAATTTAATGTCATATAAGATGACACATAAGGGGTGATATAAGGATGAACTAAAAATGGGTGATAAATATTATTACTCTTTCTCCAAAGATTAACTGCGCAACGTCAGGTAGAAAAGATGATTTTTTTGTAATAAGTGGATGTAATTTTATTTAATATGTAATAAATTTTTTAGTTGAATTTAATGTAATGCCATAATTAGCTTATTTTGAATATGTGATAATTTGGTTAATTTAGTTAATTTAATTTGCAATACCTTATTTAGTATGATTTAAATGTGTAAAAAAAAATGGGTAATTAAGTAGAATTTATTTAGTTACTTTAGTTTGTAATGATTTCGATGTTATAATATCACGTTGTTTGGATACTAGGGAACTTGTGAAATTATAATAACAAAGAACACAAATCATAGAACAATTTTTTTTTCTAAAAATTCAATTTATAAAAAAATGAAGGAAAATAATCTGGTAGTGTAATAAAAAAAATATACTAATTTAATCTATATAAACTGAGCCTAAATACATTTAATCAAACCTAGTTTGGGTTAGTTTTTGGTAATCGTTCTTCATTAACTGAACCGGTCTTAGACCGAATTACCGGAGCAATAGTATTCGATCGTTTAAGAACCAGACCGAAACAGTGCAGTCCAACCGTTTGCCTGACTTCAAATTCATAATTCAAACTTTATAAAGACATATTTCATTTTTAACCACAAGAAAATTTAAATCTGATAAATCGCCTCATATAAGTAATGAAACATAGTGTAAGATAGTCAAGTCTAGTATTAAATATGAATTGATGAGATACGATATGATACAAATAGAAGACATGCTTAATTCATTGTTATTTCCTGGTCACCTTAGTATACAAATACTATTTCGTTCACAAACATGCTTATTATTAACATATCAACCACAAGAATAAAATTATACAAACACTAAACAATAATTTAAAGCTTGAAACAATACATGACGATACGACATGACACATACATACATGACGATACGACATGACATATATTGTATGAACACAATGCAAGAGAATGGAACATTATTTGTTTGTTATTTTAATAACTCCGTTCATCAACAATAGTTATTTCTAATAAACCTTGGATCCGTTAGATGGGACTATTTCATTAGTTTCTAGCTAGTATATTATATTATTAAGAGTAAGAGAGAGATCAACGTAAACTGCATTCCATCCCGCTTGTGTTGGGTGAACGGTATCCCAAAAGAATGAAGAGCTTGGATCACTGCACAATGTGTACATCTTTTCTCCTTTTGCGTTTACACTTCCGCATTTATATGCTTGGCTCATAGGTATACAACAACCTTTCAATGGATTCTTGAACTTTAAACCTAATAATCAATCAACATAAAGATTTCATTATTCAATCTCACTTTTTTTTGTTACTTTGAGCAAATAATTATTTTTAAAAAGACAGAGAATATCAAAATGTATTCGATCAGTAGCACTAGTTTAGAAGTAAGGTAACGAGTATAAGGAAATAGAGACAAGTCGAGTTATAACCTGGTTGGTTAGATGTGCGGTTCAAAATAGTTGTGAATGATTTATGAAGATCAATAATGACGAAAGCAGAACTTTTTGTCTCATCATTTAACTTAGCAACTGCTTGTTTCAATAGGGAATTATGGTAATCCACGGCAGAGTTTTGAGCATCATTACATTTCAAGAATGAAGTTGAAATTGTGGCTTGAGGAAGACATCCCAGTGGCTCAAGGGATATAACTGCTATTTTCTTTGCTCCTAACTCATGAATACTCTTCAAGTTTGCCGCTAGTTGATTCACCACAAGTGTTATAAATTTTGGCAACTCCTGCAAAACCAAAATAATTTTTTATGTGATTAAGTGTTTGGGCCGTCCCAAAAGTTTTTGTTAGGGGGACCATGGGATTCGGGGCAGTGCCCCAATTTATTCATTTTTGATTTACTTGCACAATAGGTCTATATATTATGCAAAATTGAAAAAGAAATTCTTATATTATGTAATATTATAAAAAAAAATTATATATTATACAAAATTGTACTATAGATCCTTATATTAGATAAAGATTACCTTATAAGTTTTAATTTTTTCTAAATTAATTATTTTTTAAATAAAATAAATTATAAAAGTTAAGGAAGTAACTTTAAGGTATTGTTTGTAATCAAGAGGAAAATAGATAATAAAAAAGAAAGAGTAAAATCATAAAAGAAAGAAAAATGAAAGAAAAATGTTATTTGGATCATAAAATTTTAAAGAAAAAATTATAAAAGATTTTAAGTATTTTTTGTTTGAATTTGAATTGGAAAAAAACAAAAATAAACAAAAATGTATAAGTATATTTCCATTTTTATCATCATTTATAAGATTTTAAGGTTATTTATTTTTACTTGTTTATTAAAAAAAAAAAATCTATTTGACCTTGATTTGCAATGATTATAAAATATGGTTTATAGAGTATGTTTGGATTGAAGGTATTGAAAAAAAAAAAAAAAAAGATTTTGATATATTCTATTGTTTAGATTAGGAAGTATTTTAAAAAAAGTAATTAGTGATTATGAAAATTACTTATAAACCCTATTATATAATCATTCTAAAGGGAAGTCAAATGGAAGAGAAAGATTTTAATAAATAAATAAGAGAATTTTTTTTTAACATCTTATAAACACGAATAAGAATAAAAATATGTTACTATTTTCTTTTTTCCTAATTTTTTTTGTTCAATTTAAAAAAAGAAATACTGAAAATTCGTTATGAAATTTCTTTATTAAAATTATATAATTCAAACAATTTTTTTTAAAATAATTTTTCTCTTCCTTTTTTTTATAATTTTTTTTCTATAATATACAAACGAGTAATGATATATGTCACCCCTTTTCATGTCACCTTTTTATCACCCTTCTATATATATGTTTTGATTTCCTTGAATAGAAGATAGAGAAAAATTAAATAGGATAGAGAAATCCATTCAATTGTACATGTAGGTATACACGTAGGAGGTGATAAAAGAGTGATACAAAAAGGGTGACAAATATCATTACTTTATACAAACACACCTTAAATGACTTTCTTTTAAAAATATTTCCAATATAAACAGTAGAAAATGACAATTTTTTTTAATACCCCTAATCTAAACATACCCAAAGAAAGATCAACAATATTTATAATTAATTTTCTTTTGTAACCCTCAATATATGTGGCTCCACTGGCCCTTAGCTAGCTAGGATGGTGTGCCATATCTTTAGAGTTTAGTTCACCAGTTAACTCTGAAGCTAATTATACTTTATCTCACGAAAAAACTGAAACAACTTATGAAACCAGGAAGTTTACTTACCCTAATCCTATATATATATTTGTTGATGCATCTTTTATTAGCTCATCTTATAGAGCAGCTGTTGGATGTATTTTCAGTGATTCAAGAGGCCAAATTTTGAAAGCTAAAGCATGGAAATTCAAGGCTAAGTCTCCGGAGGAAGCTGAAGCTATAGGCATTCGTTTTGCTGTTAAAGAAGCCGCTTCTCAACCCCAATGCAAATTCATTTTGAAGAATGATTGTTCTTGCCTCATCAACAAGCTCAAGAAAAGCATAAGGTTTGAAAATCGTCATCTATCCCACATTTTTGAAGATATTCAAACACTATTGCATAACACAACAGTTGATTTCCAACTCATACCTCGGAAATCAAATCAAGCTGCGGATTGGGTTGCAAAAAAGAGTGTATCTTCTACTCTTCCTTGTAATTGGGCGGAATTTATTCCCCCCACCCTTTGTAACTTATTTTTATCTGATCTTGTAGCTCAAGGCATAGGCTAGAAACAATCCGAACTTATTGTATTAACTTTTAATTGCTTTAATCTAATTTCAGTTTCGACAAAAAAAAAAAAAAAAACTTAATTAAGAGCGAAAAGACATTGCATTTTGTATTATAATGGAATGCATATTATTATGAATCTATGTAATGGGAGAGTGGTTTATAACTTTATAAGTGACAAAAAAAAGGTTTATAACTTTATGATTTTCGAGATCATATTCTAGATTTAAATTGTCTGGTTACCAACTTATCTGGCATATATTACAAATTAAGGCCACATTTCATTTGAAATTCCTGACCCTTTATTCTTAAAATACTAATTTACTTCACTTTTAAGAGTTTGCCCACAAAAGTAGGACCACCATATAAATTACTGTTTTCTCTTAATAAGAATCGAATTATATATGATATTGATGAAAGTATATATATAATCTCACTTTGACAAAAAAATATATATATATATATATATATAATCTCACATGAACAAGTTAGCTTAGTTTAATTCAGCAGAGACTTCGGTTATTTCTCCATCACTTAAATTGAGTAAAATGAAAAATACAAGGTTTAAACTTTTTTTAAATTTGAGCAAACTAATTCCTATTTACCTAAAATATGTATAAAGAATTTTTCATATTTTCGTGGAATTAATCGTGGTCTGCGCAAACCGGCTCAAACCACGTAAAAAAAAAGTATAATCACATGTCAAAATGTAGAGATTATATATCGTAATGGTCATAATTATGGCAAAGTCTCTTTGTCATAAATAAAGATAGAGATAATGACACTTAGGGTCTTGACCACACACCCCTCTTCGAGTTAGCACCCCCACCTAGAGCCTCTTCTTACTAAAGACTTCAGAAACTTTTTAACACATGAACCCCAAAACCCCAATTACTAGACTACCCCTATTTTGTTTTTTCTATACCTATATATACTAATTATTCCCATTTCTAATTTCAGCTCATTATAATCTCACCTCCCCTCCTCCCCTATTTCTCTCTCCTCCCCCATCTCCCAAACCGCCACACCACCTCCATCAACCACCACCTCCATCAACCACCGCCGGCATGAGAACAGAAGCACCGGAGTTCAGATCTGTAAAGCTAGATCTGTGGTTGAAGATCCGGAGTTGTTGAGCTTCATTTCGTGATTTCCGGATTTACTGCTCCACCAAAACTCCTCCATGGCTCGGCGAGAAGAAGACCATGGCTCACGAACCAGATCTGCTGCGTTGGTGGTTGTTCGATCTGCTATTTCTTCTCGCGTGAAGCAGCTTCTTCTTCTCGCGTGAAGCAGCTTCTTCTTCTCGCGTGAAGCAGCTTCTTCATCCTCCTTCTTCGTCGACGTGAACCAGCGCAAGGTGTTGGTGGTTGCTCGGCTGCGTGGTGGTGGTTGCTGGATCTGCTTCTTCTTCTTCTCGCGTGAAGCAGCTACTTCGTCCTCCTTCGTCGACGTGAACCAGCGCAAGGTGGTGGTGGTTGCTCGATCTGCGTGGTGGTGGTTGAAGCTTCGAACAGAGGCTCGATCGATGGAGAAGAAGACCGGCCGTGTGCAGCCATGGTGAAGCTTGAACGATGGAGAAGAAGAGCTCGCCGGAGGTGTTGGAGAAGCAGAGCTCGCCGGAGTTCCTTTTTTTTTTTTTTTTTTTTACTCGCGTACACAACGTACGCTTTAGATTTGGGTTTTTTTTGTTTTCCAGATCTGGGTTGACCAGTCAACTTGTAATTAGTTTAATTTTTTTTATTTATCAATTTGTAATTGGTTTTAAATTTCGAATGTATTATTTAAATATATACACATGATTTTTTATAGAGTATTTATGTAATTTCTAAGAGTACTCTATCTATTTTATAGAGTACTCCATCTATTTTATAGAGTACTCTCTCTATTTTCATAGAGTATCGGGAAAAACTGAGAGTACTCTCTCTTTTTCATAGAGTACTCTCAGTTTTTTCCGATACTCTATGTTTTTTCCGGTGACTGGTATCGGGAAAAACTGAGAGTACTCTCAGTTTTTTCCGGTGACTGGTGGCCTGAGGTCGGTGGTCGATGGCCGGAGGTCGGAGATGGGTGGTAGGTGGTAGGTGGGTAGTGATAGAGGAGAGAGAAACAGTGACATCATACTATTTTGTCTTTTAGTGTTAGTAAGGGTAGAAAAGACTATTGTAAAAAATGAGGTCCCTAAGAATAATAACTTTCAAGACACTACTCTATAGAGAAAAAATAGTGCTCCTAAGACCCTATAGATAATTCACCCATAAAGATATGTTTCATTAGGCAGTAGCCATCCTAGATCATGCCATATATGGTCCCCTGATTTTTAAATTTTTTGTTATCTCTAACATCTTCCCCTCCCTCCTGAATTCTGTTCTCTATATGTGATATAATATAAACTATGTTATATAACAATTAGTTTAATACTTTAGTGCAAATATTGCATAGAGATGATCTATAGTGCAATTAACTGAAATTAGAAAAACATGTGTATTGTTTCCTAAACTTCTTTGCTCCCAAGATAAAACAAAAATGAATTAGTGCAAATAGGGAAAGGAATAGGTACCTGAAAAGAGCCACCTTTGGCTAAGTAGTAAGAATAATCGTTTCCAGAAAGTGTGACAAGAACTTTGTCCAAAAAAAAAAAAAGAAAGTGTGACAAGAACTAAACCAGATTCTAAGTCAAGTTTGGTAAAGATACTAGTCTTGAGAAGGTTGTCAAAGGACTTAATCTGTACGGTCATATTAGGGCCCAATACTGAAGTAGGAAACACACCCGTCCCTCCATAAGCAAAATTCATCCCATAACGTAATGCTGTCCTTCCCACATTTTTCAGAATTTTAAATGCTATTGGAGTCTTCAGTCCCAAATGATTAGCTGTTCCAAAACAATTTAATTATTAACTTTATAAAGTTTTCGTATATAGAATTATAAGTATGCAAATCATTTTGGAACACTTACTCAATCTATAGATACGCTAACCTAAGTGGTATGGGGTTATAAAATCACGTGATCAATAAAAGAAATTGATTAATCAGGTGAGGTTAACAAAAGAAGATAAAAACATCAAAAGACCCAATAATGTAAGTTTTATAGCACACTCAAAAACAAGAAAGAAACATTTATAGCTTTTGACAAAAAAATAAAATAAAGAAACAAACATTAGCTTTAGCATCACGTTTCGAAAAAGTCTTATGAAATAAAATAAGTTGAACTAATTGGGAAAGATGAGATCCTCCAATTACCAAACATTTTGACAAAAGTTAACATTTTATGCTATTTTATATAAGCAGTTGGGGAAAAAAAACTTCATTCCATCCATGCATGATGAGAAACTGAATTTTAAAAACATTTTTCTCAAAATTAGTAAATCTAATAAGTAATATAAAAGAACATACCAATAAAATCAGTGAAGACGTGACCATCAGAGAACCTCCCAGATGGCTTTCCTGGAAAAGTTATACCATAAGGTACCTTCCATGAATTTGCTTCTGATTTATTACCGTTTCCTGTATCAGCATATGAGTCACCAAATACAAAAAGCTTTGAATATATCTTGTGGGGTTGAGATGAAGCTATGACACCTATATCTCCGGTTACAAGAAGTGAGAAGAGGAAGATGAAGAAGGAGAAAAGATTTGAGAACTGCATGATGAAGAATGTAGTATTAAATTATTAAAAGAATTTTAATTGGAAAGGAGATGATGAGAATTAGACCACCAAGTGATGGTTCTTATATAGAGTTTCTTTCACTATTGAATGAAAATTCTACTACACAATAAATATCTAAAAGGTGGTGTTCCCGTGGTAAATTAATGGGTAAAATTTACTAATTTAGTATACCTTACATAGAATTTGACATCTACATCTTTCAAAATGCAGGATATCCTTTTAAGGTACTAAGATATTATTCTTAAAAGAACCATGCATGCAAATATATAATTGAATTTGATAAACAATTTATTTTTTATGACAAATTTTAAGAACTCGTCATAGTGAGACAAGTATTAATAAATTCTTTACTACCGTTTAATGCATCTTAAGCGTTCTTACACACGACAAACAGAATGATCACTGTGATTGCTAGGATTTTTGGCTCGCATTACTACAGTTCGGGTTTTTAAGGGGCAACAAATTTAGCGACGACCCACGTTCGTCGCTAATGTTTCCCGTTTAGCAACGACGTCCGCGTTCGTCGCTAAGAAATTAAAAATTCGTCGCTAACATGTTTTCTTATTAGCGACGACACGTTTTGGTCTGTAAGATAATTAAAAATTTGCCGCTAATTTTTTTGATTAATTTTTTAATCGAAACGTCGTCGCTAATTTTCTTTGGTTTAGCGACAACCTATGTCATCGCTAAGTTTCGAAGTTAGCGACGAAATTTGAAATGTTAGCGACGAAAACGCGAGTCGCTGCAAATAAAAAACTTAAAATAAACGGTGAACAGCTTTGTCAACACAGAAAATTTTAAATATCTCATTATTAATTTTTTCTCCCACTTTCTCTCAATAACCTAACACTTATTTTATCAAACCTTTACTACTTGATTCTCTAAATCATCTAGCACCGTTCTTAACTTCATATTCAAGTTTGTGCAAGGTTAATCCACATATTTTTCATCCCAATTCAAGATATTTTTCATAAAATACCACTTCTTCTTTTCTTTTATTTTTGTTGAATTTGATGGTTAATTGCATGATTTGATGTTTGATTAGGTTAATAAATAATCGTTACACCATTAACGGGTCCACATTCATGGTGGGGTATGATCAATCTTCAATCTTCCCATTCAATTCAAGGTATTTTCAATAAAATTCCATATTTTTTATAATTTGATTGTTTAGATTATAATTGATCATAATTAGGTGATCACATTGAATAAAATGTGATTAGGCTAATAACTACTTGTTTAATTATTTTATTTTTGATTGATATTTTGTATTTCATGCAATTGTGTATTGTTTTCCTATATATCTATTTGTTGTATATTTAGTTATATATGAAATTGTGGTGGGGGCAAAGGTGTGATAAAATAATAGATAAATAAAGATAAGAATAAAGAGTCACACACCCTTGAGAACCACGGAACTCACTGCAAGTATCACAGATCGTATGCAAGTTTTAATGATAAGTCAAGTTCGTTCGCAGGGATTGTATCCGTTAGATCAATTTATGATTAACAAGCGTAGATGAATTTAGATGTTTGGAATAAAGTATGAAAGATAAAATAATATGAATACTATCTAATGCAAATAAATAAATAAAACAAATAAACAAAACAA
Source organism: Nemophila menziesii (assembly GCA_029959085.1). Classification (NCBI taxonomy): domain Eukaryota; kingdom Viridiplantae; phylum Streptophyta; class Magnoliopsida; order Boraginales; family Hydrophyllaceae; genus Nemophila; species Nemophila menziesii. The sequence continues at coordinate 141,862,465 of JARWIR010000001.1, read as the reverse complement.
ATAACTAAATATGAAAGTGAGTCAAATATATTAGGATTACTACGTCTATTACTAAATTGTTATTCTAACCTGTCACATTAAGCATTATATATTAACCAGGATTGCAACAACTACCTAGCCTTTTCTAGACCTAGGAGCAACCTCTCCACTACTAGGGATTCCTAAGTAATGTTTGGAGACTTAAATCAAACCTTAGTGGCTATCTAGTTACACTAGACGATTATGTGGTGTTGTCAATAACTAAGATTAATCCTAAGATTGATCAGATCTAGGGGAATAAGTCAAAACACATAATACAATATACGCCAAGCTTAATCAATTAAAATAACCAAATAGTATTTAAAGATCAAAATAATAATCCAACAATTAAGAGTAAACTTACAGAATAACAGCTTAGAAATATGGTTGAGAATAGATTTATAGCTAATTACTCTAAATATAGAGAAAGTGAGATGTAGAAGAGGGGTTGTCAGGCTCCAATCTTCTTCTTCTTGTCTTCTTCTATAGGTCAACTTGCTTCTTGGATGAATAGCTTGATTCTAAGGATGAATATTTAACTAAAGGACTAAGCTATTGTTTAAAACTAAGAAAATATAAGTAAAGACTAAGCCTATACTTTGCAATTGAGCAAGGACATGTTTACAATGATAAGAGGGTGTATTTATAGGTGTCTTGGAAGCCCTAATTCGTTTTCTTGAAGGAGAAGTAAGTAGTGGACTCCAAGCCCAACTCAAATTCGTAACCCTAAAAACATGAAATCAGGTCCGATCTTCTTTTGGCTCTAACAGCTTCAATACTCATCCGTTTGACGCGTATGAGTACACCAAATTGATCGTCTCGGAAAGCTCTTCAACTTTGCTCTTGACCGTTTCTCCAAATTCCTTACCTTTCTTGAGATATAAGCTGATTTGTGGTCGTAGGTGCAGAAATTCAGGATTAAGGCAGCTTTTCCTTTTCCATATTTTTAGCTTTTATTTCCTTATCTCCAATTACCATGTCTATCTCTTTCCATATCTTGTAGTCTTTGACTTGGAATCTAATTAATCTCCATAATTATCTTTAAAGCTTCACACTAAATAAATAATTAAACCCAATATGCTCTAAAAATATTATTTTACTAAATCAAGACTCAAAATAGGAAAGTGTAGCATTTCTCAAGAAAAACGACTATAATGACTTCTAAAATACTAAAAATGATGTCTCATCCTAATATAAATCTATCACAAATGAGGAGACATCAAGACCCCCAACTCAAAGTTGTATCGTCCCGATACAATAAAGATAAAAACAAAGGGAAGTCTCTAAATACACACCTAGGTCAATTAAGCACAGAAGATAGAAGATAGAAGAATATAGAGAATAGACTTAAAGCAACTACTCAGAAAATTTCATGTAATAATATTTAAAAACTACATACCTGTACACTTCTCATATCCATAGTCAACACGGCTTGAATTCAATATTAGATTAGTTTCGCAATGTAAGAAGGATTGGGACTTTACTCAGTTCCCCAAGAAAGCTATAGATTGTTCATCGAACTTCACTAGTGTCCAAAGATCCATTTAACTACTCTCTATTGGCTCAATCACTTCTCGATTACATAGCAAAGAATCAAAAGGTCTTTAAGGTTGTAATGTAGGCTTAGGGATGGTATGATAAGTATATTTGGATAATTTAGAGTGAGCTTTTGGCTCTCTCCTCACTAGCCATCAACGAATCGCCCTAGAGCTTGAGTTACTCTCATAAAACGTTTCTCACTCAACCCAATGAATTCTTTGATGCACAAAGTAGCATCCCCAATAACCCAATTAAAGCATAAGATGTTCACTTAAAAATTCCACTTTGCCGGTCCGAATATATATATTTTCTTTTCTTTTCTATAGCTATGACTCTCTTTTTAATGATGAGATATCACGCTATTTTCTCATATATATATTTTTATGCCCTTATTGGCAAAATTAGCTCGTAGCTTCTTTTTCATTCACTATTACCCCGGCAAAGGGTTACAATAAAAATCTGTGAATCATCATCAATATAAATAACAGAGCACAATTAATAAGCTCAAAATCCCATCCCAATAACAATTCCCATAATGGTGGACCCACCACCCCAAACTCAAGCTCTAAAACAACTGTCTATGCATCGCGATTCGAGTGCGGGTCATATGGAAAAGTCATTATAATCTAAAGGGATATGGCTTATAACGTGTTTAAATAAAAAGGCTTTAGAAAGGCTAGAAGGGGCTGAGAAGGATATAGCATAAAATCAAAAATAACATGGTGGGAAGGTATAAAAAGGCTTCAAGGGCTTCAATATGAAAGAACCGCCTTAATCACTTTCTACACTATGCAATTTCGTTATTTTCTTACCTTTAGCACTTTCATCAAATGGGTTTATCCACTAGCTTGGATCTCACGGCCTACACACTTCTCAAGGTTCCCTGAGATCGAACATACTTTCTATCGCATTGCTAACTAATCTTTTCTTTACTATCAATGTGTGTTTTCCTGCAAATACTTCAAAGCATACAAAATAAAATAGCTCATAAACATACTAATTTCTATCATTAACTTATTGAGCTTATGCTTTTAAGCTATTAAACACACTCTACATTAATCTAAACCTTCTCAAAAATTTTAATTTTACCTAAAAACAGAAAAATGGAGATGAGAGACAACGAATCCCCACACCCCCAACTCAAAAATGAGCCGTGTCCCCACGACTCGAAAAGACTCAAAAATAAAATAAAAGAAAATTAAAATTTTACAGATATTGCACACATAAAGAAAAGGTAAGGAAGAAAGAAAACATACTCTTCGAGGCTATTTACCTCGCCTGATCAATACCCGGAATAGGGTGCAGTGCTTTCATGTATGTAAATTTCTATGTATCACCACTCGCTTTCCCTTACATCTTCATATATCCCAATCAATCACACTCTAGAAATCTTTTGTTAATCTTCTTCCAACTTTGCTCTTTGAATAATCTCCCATGTGACAGTTGTTCATCCAGGAATATGTTTTGAACACCGCTACTAGCGTCCCAGAAGCTTTTGTTCATCTTAGGTTAAAGGACTATCGATTGTAGAGGTTGTGGTGTCTTCCTTATGACAGTTTAAACCTTTTTGTTCTTTGAATTCACCACAGCTAGCTTCCCTCTATTCTCTTTCCGATTACCTTGTAATTTATTCCCAAACTAGTACCCATCTCAATTGAAATCCTCTAGAGCTTACCCAATACCTTGCTTTGATTCTTCATATCCCATACACTTGATAATATCTCTATTCTCTTTATCATCTCTTTTGACCCCCAACTCAAAGCTTTGAACACTCTTGAAATTTTTTCTTCATGATCATAGGTGGAACAAGCTTTATTTTGGTTAGGAAAGGTGTTAGGATGACAATTCTCCATGTGGGTATGATTGAACCAAGCTTTGGTGATATGGGTTTAAGGAATTTTGGGAAAAGATTTTTAGATTCATGGCCTTGATTCTCCGTTTCTAGGTGTTTTGGTATGATTCGGGTGCTTGAATCTTCTTTGTAATGATGTAGGGAAGGATTTGGATGGTGATTTGGTAGTGTTTTGATGTTAGGTGAAGGTTTTTATGAGCTTTAATGGAGTTAGGAGAGTTTTGGAGAAGAGAAAGAGGCTTGAGGTTTATGAAATTAGGAATTAATAACTCTATATCTCTTTTATAAGCTCAATCCGGTAACTTTCTCTTTCTGGCGGCGTGGCGCGGTATACCGGGCATATTCTCCGGTATACCGGAACATCTGATGATCAAAATTTTTTTAGCTTCTGGATAAAACCCGTGGTAGGACCCCGTGGTACGGGTTTTTGAGATGCGGACCATGGTCCGGTGCACCGCGGGGGTGCTCCGCGCCTCCTACGTCAAAAAACCCGTGGTAGGACCCCGTAGCACGTGTTTGTGCGGTGCATGGCGCGGTATAGGGTCCGGTATACCGGACCCATCAGCTATTTTTTTTTATTTTTTTTTCGTTTCTGGATAAAACCCGTGGCTCTACCCCGTGGTACGGGTTTTTACCGTGCGGTGCACCGCGGCTGAGGTCCGGTGTACCGCACCTGGCAAAAACCTCCCCATCAGCTAGATCTCGAAAAGTTATGCAGTTTAGCTCAAAAATCACCTGATTCCGATATCCGAGCGCAAAGATATGACTTGCCGAAGTTTCGTTCCGAAATTTTTTTTTTCTCGCTTCCCTAACTCGATTTCTCCAATACCTAAACATCAAAGACACTAATACCTTCCTCAAATATGCAATATCAACTAAAAATAACTAAATTAAACATAAATTAAAAACGTAAAAGACATGAAAATTTAAAAAAAACTACGGGTTGTCTCCCGTATAGCACTTTTGTTTAACGTCTTTCAAAGTTAGACGTGTTACCTCGATTAAGGCTTGCGTACATAACCTCCCCAATAACGGGTTAAGTCATGCTCATCTACTATCCGAAGTTTGTGACCCTTCTTAGCTTGTATTTCAATCCGTTTTGACGAAATAACTCTCGTAACTACAAACGGACCCATCCACGAATCCTTGAATACCCGTGGTCTATTCTCTTGTTTGGGGGCTTTCCATGCAACCATGTCACCAACCCCAAACTCACTTTTGATTCTCTTTTTCACGGGTTGACTGTGGACTTTCTTTTTAATTTCTTTTGTCACAACTCGGAGTGTCGGGGCTTCTATACGTGATTCCTCATGCTTTTCATCCACCAAGTGGAATGTTTTAGATTCTTTTCCCACTTGGAAAGTCACGGTTCCCCTATGCATATCAATTATGCTGTGACTTGTCGCCAAGAATGGGCGTCCAAGTATCAATGGAACATGTTGACCTGCAATGCTATCAAGGATAACAAAATCTGTAGGTATAGTTAAGGTACCTACTTGGACAAGCACGTCTTCAATGACTCCCCATGGTTTTATCGTTGAATTATCTAGGAGCAGCAAATCAATATCTTTTCTTTTGGCATCTCCCATGCCTAACTTCTCAAACAAACTCTTGGGCATGATATTCCTTCCTGAGCCCAAGTCACACATCGCTTTAGCTTTGAAATTACCACCTATATTAATGTGGAGATATAAAGCTCCAAGATCTTGCATCTTTTGTGGTAATTTCTTTGGAATGGTCGTCAAGCTTTCTCTAGTATGGTCCCTATTCTCAATTTCAACTTCTATACTTTCACTCTTTTTAGACAGATCTTCCTTGCAGACTATCGGTGGTGTAGGCTCTTTATATGCGATTACGTCCTCTATGCATATCGTGCTTTGTTCTTCTAGCTCATTAAGTGGAACTTGTGATGATTCCACTTCCTCCTCTTCTTGAAGGCTGAACTCTTCAACAACATCGAACCAAACATCGCTATCGATTTCAATGGCATCATCATCAATTTGTTTACCTAGGCCAGTTTGCATGTATGGGACGTCGAGTATAGGAACAATGATTTCTTCTGGGCTTGACGTTTTAGTTTTAGTATCACCACTAGGATAAGTAATTCTTTGTAGATGAAGTGGTGATAGTAACGGATGTGTAGGTGGTGGTTCCACCTTACTTCCTTCTTTTTGCACCTCTTGTGCGGTTGTCTCTTCTTTATTGGTTTCTTTTTCTTCTTCCACATACTTGAATTCTGGTTCAACCTCCTTTGTAATTTGATCTTTAACAATTACTTCTTCTAAGCTAAGCTTGGTTGGTTCTTCTACGGTTGAAATTTCGAACCCAACATTGCTATAACCCAGTTTCTTATGTAATTCTTGTTGTAACTGTTGATTGATCGTAGTGAGGTCCGTTAATCTTTGCTTCATTGCTTGATATTTTTGGTGCATCGAACGTATTAAGGTTGTATTAGCATCTATCTTTGCCGCATGTTGCTTTTCCATACTCTCCAGATAACTTATACTTTCAAAAACTCGGTGAGATGGAAATGCTTGTCGAACCTGTTCTTCTATGATGCTTCGGATTAACGGTGGAGTCTCTTGCTGATATTTTAGAGAAGAATTGGTCACTTGCGTGACTTGTGTCTCCAAGGCCTCCACTTTTGCAGTTTGCTCATTGTGGAGCTGCACAACATTTTGAACCAGATTCACTAAATTACCCATCAGTCCTTCGAGCTTGGTTATAGCTTCTTCTTGTGGATTATGCATGGGTTGTGGTTGAGCTTGCAGTTGATAGCTCGAACGTTCTTGATAAAAATTTTGACTTTGGGCCCCATGCATATTTTGTGCGTAGTAATTCTCCATACCTAATAAACCTGAGAAGAGACTAAAAAGAAAACGCGTAAAACTGAAAACAAATAAAAACTTCTACACTAAATAACACAAAATAGATTTAACTTAAAGATAAATCCCCGGCAGCGGCGCCAAAAACTTGGTGGGGGCAAAGGTGTGATAAAATAATAGATAAATAAAGATAAGAATAAAGAGTCACACACCCTTGAGAACCACGGAACTCACTGCAAGTATCACAGATCGTATGCAAGTTTTAATGATAAGTCAAGTTCGTTCGCAGGGATTGTATCCGTTAGATCAATTTATGATTAACAAGCGTAGATGAATTTAGATGTTTGGAATAAAGTATGAAAGATAAAATAATATGAATACTATCTAATGCAAATAAATAAATAAAACAAATAAACAAAACAAATAACTAAATATGAAAGTGAGTCAAATAGATTAGGATTACTACGTCTATTACTAAATTGTTATTCTAACCTGTCACATTAAGCATTATATATTAACCAGGATTGCAACAACTACCTAGCCTTTTCTAGACCTAGGAGCAACCTCTCCACTACTAGGGGTTCCTAAGTAATGTTTGGAGACTTAAATCAAACCTTAGTGGCTATCTAGTTACACTAGACGATTATGTGGTGTTGTCAATAACTAAGATTAATCCTAAGATTGATCAGATCTAGGGGAATAAGTCAAAACACATAATACAATATACGCCAAGCTTAATCAATTAAAATAACCAAATAGTATTTAAAGATCAAAATAATAATCCAACAATTAAGAGTAAACTTACAGAATAACAACTTAGAAATATGGTTGAGAATAGATCTATAGCTAATTACTCTAAATATAGAGAAAGTGAGATGTAGAAGAGGGGTTGTCAGGCTCCAATCTTCTTCTTCTTGTCTTCTTCTATAGGTCAACTTGCTTCTTGGATGAATAGCTTGATTCTAAGGATGAATATTTAACTAAAGGACTAAGCTATTGTTTAAAACTAAGAAAATATAAGTAAAGACTAAGCCTATACTTTGCAATTGAGCAAGGACATGTTTACAATGATAAGAGGGTGTATTTATAGGTGTCTTGGAAGCCCTAATTCGTTTTCTTGAAGGAGAAGTAAGTAGTGGACTCCAAGCCCAACTCAAATTCGTAACCCTAAAAACATGAAATCAGGTCCGATCTTCTTTTGGCTCTAACAGCTTCAATACTCATCCGTTTGACGCGTATGAGTACACCAAATTGATCGTCTCGGAAAGCTCTTCAACTTTGCTCTTGACCGTTTCTCCAAATTCCTTACCGTTCTTGAGATATAAGCTGATTTGTGGTCGTAGGTGCAGAAATTCAGGATTAAGACAGCTTTTCCTTTTCCATATTTTTAGCTTTTATTTCCTTATCTCCAATTACCATGTCTATCTCTTTCCATATCTTGTAGTCTTTGACTTGGAATCTAATTAATCTCCATAATTATCTTTAAAGCTTCACACTAAATAAATAATTAAACCCAATATGCTCTAAAAATATTATTTTACTAAATCAAGACTCAAAATAGGAAAGTGTAGCATTTCTCAAGAAAAACGACTATAATGACTTCTAAAATACTAAAAATGATGTCTCATCCTAATATAAATCTATCACAAATGAGGAGACATCAAATTGTTTTTTCTATTTAATAGTTTGTAATTTTAATTCATTCGATGTGTTGTAATTTGTAATTTATTTTATTCATTTGGGTTGTAATTTGTATTTTATTCTATTCACTTGGGTTGTAATTTTGTAATTTATTTATCATTCGGGTTGTATTATTATTTTATTTTATTTTCATATGCATGTAGTTACTTAGCTATATCATATTCTTATTAAAAGATGTCTCCAGGTCTTGATAAGAGTTGGATCAAAGCCACCGATCTTGTGTCCAAAGAATATATTTCTGGTATAACAGATTTTATCGAGTTTGCCGCCAAACAAGATAGGTATAATGACTATATTTTTTGCCCATGTACTCGTTGTTCGAATAATCGTCGCTATCCATTAGAAACGGTTCAGGCTCACCTTTTAACTACAGGGGTTATGTCCACGTATGAGGTTTGGACAAAACACGGTGAAACACTAGACATTCCCGAAGAAACCGTGCCGAATCAAGAAAAATAAAATGTTAAATGCATATGACGACTTGAGAAACAGTTACGATGTTGGTGGACATTCTGGTGATACCGTGATAACATAAGCAAATCAACCAAGTCGTGGCATTTTTTACACTATGTTCGAGGAAATGGAGACCGAATTATATACTGGATCTACAGTGATGAGTTCCTTGAATTTCATTGCAAAGTTTATGCACATAAAGGTAAAAAATAAGTGGTCTAACACATCTTTCACCGAGTTATTGGAACTGGTTGGATGTGTTTTGCCCAAACCTCACAATTTGCCTGGGTCTTACGAGGAATGCAACAGGAAGTTGAAAAGTATGGGTATAGGTATGGGTATGGGTTACACTACTATTGATGTTTGCTTGAATAATTGTGCCATTTTTTTACAAGGAGAATGAATCTCTTGACGAGTGTCCGGTATGCAGCGACTCTAGATATAATCCGAAAAAGGGTAAGAAAGTACCCCATAAAAAGCTTCATTATTTTTCGATTGCCCCGAGGTTGCAGCGTCTATACGCATCGAAACACACAGCCGAAGACATGATATGGCACCATACTGGAAAGAGTGCCGATCCAGATGTGTTGCGTCATCCGGTTGATGGTGATTGTTGGAAGAGATTTGCAGTGCTACATCCCGAGTTTGCTAGCGAACCTCGTAATGTATATTTGGGTCTCGGTATCGATGGTTTTTGTCCTTTCTCTATGCAGAACAACTCGTACAGCATATGGCCAGTTATATTGACTGTATACAACTTTCCACCGTGGGTATGCATGAAGGAAACCACATTTCAGCTTTGTTTGTTGATTCCAGGTCCTCGTTCACCCAGTAAGGACATGGATGTCTACCTCAACCCTATGATAGATGAGTTGGACAAGTTGTGGGATAAAGGAATCCGTACGTATGATGCCCATACGAAGCAAGAGTTTACGATGAAAGTTTGTTTGTTGTCCACGACTAATGATTACCCCGCTCGGTCATACACTTCAGGATAGTCGAGTCAAGGTTACTTAGCAAGTCCTGAATGCATGGATTCTACTCCTTCGTTGAGGGTGAACAAAGGTGTAGCGTATTTTGATCATAGACGATGGTTATCTACGAGACACCGGCTCCGAAGAGACAACACTTTTTATCCAGGTGAAGAAACGAGGGCCCCCCGAGGAAATATAGTCCAACAAATATTAAAACACAGCTAGATGGGTTGCTCATTGTGTTTCCTGGTAAATACAAGGATTTTGGGGGCAAAGTGACAAAAAAACGGGTCCTCGCTTGTTTAACTGGAAGAAGAAGAGTATCTTTTATCGCTTACCTTATTGGTCGGAAAATCTGTTAAAACATAACATCGATGTTATGCATTGCGAGAAGAATGTTTGCGATAGCTTGTTCGGTACAGTTGTATGACTTGATGGGAAACCCAACAAAGATAACGTGAAGGCGAGAATGGATATTGAGGATATGAACATCAGGAAAGACTTGTGGTTGATAACAAGAGGAGGTAAATCGGTGCTCATGCGAGGAAAGTATACGTTGTCTAATAATAAGCGGAAATTATTTCTTGACTGGTTGAAGACACAAAAGCTTCCCGATAGTTTTGCGTCTAGTTTGAGGAATAATGTACAAAGCGACACGGGTAAGATTATTGGAATGAAATCCATGACTGTCACATAATGATGCAGTATCTTTTTGTGGCTAGTTTACATGGACTTATAGAGGATAAAACAATTAGCGATGCAATTATTGGGTTGGCTAACATATTTAGAGTCGTTTGTAACAAGAATTTTAGTAGGAAAGAGTTGGAAACCGGTAAGGCGGGAGTGGTTGAAGTGATGTGCAAACTAGAATTGATTTTACCTCCCGCATTTTTTGATATAATGATCCACTTGGTGATACACTTATACGACGAAACATTATTAGGGGGTCCCGTTCAAATGCGGTGGATGTATCCATTTGAAAGGTATTTGAAAAAGTTAAAAGAGTATATTCAGAATCCTGCTAGGCCAGAGGGTTCAATTGCAGAGGGTTATATTGTTGAAGAGACATTGACATTCATATCACGGTATCTTCGAGAAGAAAAGACAAAGCTCAATGATCTGAGTAGATACAACGACCCACTGCCCAAACCGAAAGAGCTATCCGTTTTTAAGAGTCAGTGTACTCCCGTTGGTAAAAAAGAGTTTGGTCATTTACCACGTAAAATGAAGGATCAAATCAACTGGTACATTTTGAATAATTGCGACGAGATCGAAACATATTTGACGTAAGATAACGTAATTTATTATTTACTCATTAATTTTTATTATTTTCTCATTAATTTTTATTATTTGCTCATTAATTTTTATTATATATTACAATTTAGAGAACACAAATTCACGCTATCAGGGACGGCTAAAGCAGTGGAGGAGATGCACCGACAAACATTTAAGGAGTGGTTTTTGGAAAAGGTACGTAACATGATTAGAAAACTTGTATTTAGAAACTTTCCCTTTTTGGAAACTTTCTTTATTTGTAAACTTGTCTTATTTGGTAACGTTCTTAGACTTGAAACTTAACTTATTTGTAGACTAATCTTATTTGGAAACTTTCTTTATTTAGAAACCTACCTTATTTGTAGAGTTGCCTTATTTGGAAACTTTACCTTTTTGGAAACTTTCCATATTTGGAAAGTTGTCTTATTTGGAAACGTTATTGGGTTAAAAACTTAACTTATTTGATTTTAACTTTATGGTTGTTAAAATGTTACGTATCGATTTATGATTGTGTCTAATTTTGTTGTTTTAAATTTAACATCTCATAATTAGTATAATTTAAATCCACCAAAACAAAAGAAAAGAAAAAAAAATTAGCGACGAGTTCTTACACTTAGCAACGAGATTTAACCGAAGAACTCGTCGCTAAGTGTTTGCTACGGGTTCTTAGTAATAACTCGTCGCTAATTACTAGAGACGACATTCAAAGCACTTAGCGACGAGGAACCTCGTCGCTAATAACTCCCAAATTTTCGATTGGTCAATTTGGGCGGTCAGAATTCCCGCCCATTCGAATTTGCGATGACACATAAAGTTAGCGACGACACGCGTCGTCGCTAAGTACAGACACGCAAGGGTTGTGCGTACGTTACGTGACGCGTGTCCTAATTAGCGACGAAAATTTAAAACTTAGCGACGAGGATTCTCGTCGCTAACTAAAAAATTCTATAAACCCCTACGCGACCTCATTTCACTCTATTCTTTCTTCTCCACTAAAAATCCAATCCGTCCCAAATCACCCCCCTCCATTTCCGAGCATGATTCAAGGATTTGCGAAGCTCAATCCAACACTAACAAGGTAAAATCATACTCCAATTCCATTTTTTTTTTCAATTTTTCATTACTTTATAAATTCTAATCTACAATTTTCTTTGTGGTTTATGACAATCATGGCTTGGCATGGCTTCATCAACGAGTAATGATCACTTCCAACGTAAAAAGGTGCAATTTTCATCCCTTTTCATTAAGTTTATGTATAAATTTTTTTTCCATTTTTGATTGAAAATTTAAGTGTTTGTAATTAATTTTTTAGTATTTCCGAGATGTTTATGGACTTTTCTGGACTATTTGGTACTTTTATTGTATATATAACATGATTAATAAGTATTTTTTAAGGTTTTAGATATAGAAATTAATTTTTTCTATTTTTTGATTGAAAAAATTGTGATTAAATGTTAATTTTGAGCAATTCTGAGATGTTTATTGTTTTTTCTGGATGATTTGCTAGGTGTATTGTATGTATAACATGTTAAATAAGAGATTTAAGAATTTTTGGTTGAAGAAATTAATTCTTTTCTATTTTTTTGATTGAAAAAATTGTGATTAAATGTTGTTTTTTATCAATTCCAAATTATATGTGTATTTTTCTGGATGATTTGGTATTTAATTTGTATATATAGCTTTAGTATTAATGTTTTTGTTATTTTTTAACATTTTTTGATGGAAAAAAATGATTTTAAATATGTTTTTTTAATAAATCCGAATTTTTATTATATTTTTTTTGATATTTTAAAATAAAATATTATAATTATTATATGTTATTTTTTAAAATAGTAAACAATTTTTAGGTCATTGGAAACAATTTAGGAGAAAAAAATGTAAAATAAATTAATTTTTAGTGTTTTTAGAATTCTTTGTTAAATTTTTTTTATTTAGTATCCCAAATAAGGAAAGTTTCCATTTTAGGAAACTTGGAAACTTTACTATTTTGTGAACTAACTTGTTGTTTTTGGATACATATTTCATCCAAATTGGATTAATATTATCTTTATTTTATTTTATTTTATATCTATTATTTGTAATAATTTATTTAATTTATTCGATTGGTTTGTAATAATTTATTTAATTTATTCGATTGGTTTGTAATAATTTATTTTATTTATTCTATTAGTTTGTAATATTTTATTTAATTTTTACTATTGGTTTGTAATATTTTATGAGATTATTACCCAAGAGGTCTTGAAGACACCACCTCAAGACCTAACAACACCAATTGATTTTTCTCTTCTTACTAAAGGCCACAAACTAAATTTAACACTATAAGCCTAATTTTCCAATTACCTTTTTGCCCCTTTTTGTATTTTATTTTCCTATATATACTATTTTTTATCAAAAAAATTAAAACTTAAAACAATTTTCTCTCTCCTCTCTTTCTTCTCTCTTTTGAAAACAAACTCACGCAGCTTTTTCAATAAAACTCATGTGCTACTACTGTAGCTTCTCTTCTTTCCCCTAAAATCGGCTAGATCTTGAAACCGGAAGCTCAAATGTTCCATTCATTCATGGCCGGTGAGGTGCTGCGAACCGACCACATCCATAGATCGAATCTACAACGCCGGATCTAATTTCCAGCAACGCCAAATCTAAGCTCCGGTGAGAAGCCGTTTTCTTCAATTTTCTACTGAAACTGACCACCTCCACCGCCCCTTGCTCCGTTCGTTTATGGCTTCTCTGGTAATAAATTAGTTTCTTCATATTTTTACTAATATTAATAAACAAAACAATGATTTCAATCATGTGTTGACTTATTGACTTTTGTGTACAGATGTGAACTTACGTCTATGATATAAGGCATTTGCAATAAACGGTTTTTTGTCGATATTCCTTCAAGATATTCCTTGAAGATATTCCTTCCATAGTGTGTGATACAAGGTTTCTTCAAATTGGTCAATTTGTCGATGCAATCAGAGGTTTTTTTTCCTTCGATAGATGGAATCAAAGGGGTTAAGTCATGAGTTCAGTCATTGTATATTTTTTATTTCTTTTTTTATTTGGTTGTATTTCTTTAAATAATTTTGATCTAGTCAAACTACTTTAATTAGGTTATTTCGTTGTTTGTATTTTTTTCTTGTAATATAATAAATTTTATTTTTATAATGTAAAATATATTTTTGTATTAATTTCAATAACTTTTATCTAAATGCTCAACACTTTTACTAATTTTATGAGAAATGCTCAGTAAGTTTACTGATTATACGAGAAACACTCAGCAAGGTACTGAGCAAACGAGCATGCTTAGTAAAGTCATTCAAGAAAAAAATTCGAATACTCAGCAACTTTTTTCGACACTTAGAACTTCTTTCCAATACTCAGCAATTTTTTTCATGCTCAGTACTTTTTTCATGCTTAGAACTTTTTTCCACGCTCAGAACTTTTTTCCACGCTCAGAACTTTTTTTTACGCTCAGTACTTTTTCCATGCTCAGTAATTTATGCTCTATACTTTATCCGGCGGTGGTCGGTGGTCGAAGGTCAGAGCTGGAAATTAATGAAGGAGGAGAGAGAAAATTTGATAAAAGAGGGGAGAGAGAGAGTAATGGTAATGGAGGAGAGAGAGAAATCTATTTTTTTTGTCTTATATACACTATAAGGGTAGAAATGATATTTGTCAATTTTGAGGCCTCTAAGTAGGAGAGAGGAATCACTTGGTTTCTATATGGCACCATGATTCTCCTCAAGACCCCTTGGATAATTGACCCATATTTTATTTAATTTTTAGATGGATGATGTAATGGCACAAGGACATGACGGTGATGGAGACGGTCGGGATCCTACTAGGATTCCGGATCGCACTTTATCCACCTGTGCCGGCCCTTCTGTTAATTAATATATTTAAAATATAAGAATTTATCAATTTATCAATTTAAAATTAAGTCAACTTATTTTAAACCTAAGAACACGTAAAAGAAAATCCTGTGGAACAAATGCACTAAAGACAGACCTATAAGCCCTAGAGAAACACAGTTACCCCTTGCCTGTCGAATTTTGCATGCTAGACGAGTCTTGGAACCCAATTGGAGAGTATGGTCACCATGTCTCACAAGTTACAGGGGCGACCGTCCAAGAGAATGTCCCGCCTTGCTACAGGACCTGGAAGGAGGTTCCTGACGGCATGAAAGCTACTATAATGGACCGAGTTAAGCAATTTTTAGACCTTGATCAATGGCGTACCAGGTCTGACTGGCCCGAAATCCAAAAGCACGTTAACAAGACCCAGTCGACTAGGTATAGGGCGTGGAAGGGGGACTTGAAGAATTACTATTATAAGAAGAAAACACCACCTGATGTTAATCCAGATATTTGGAGGAGGAGTTGTAAGATGTCGGACCACAAAGACGCTCAGGTAGAAATTTTTATTATTTAAAAAAAAATTATTTAACCTTTTTGAATCATATTGAAACAGAACCAGGCAAAGACTAACAAGGAGAATAGGCAGAAACAGAAAAAATCGGGCAAGGCTGGTTCGAGAAACTATTCACGGACTCGAGAGGTCATTCATAAGGTATATTTTTAGATTTTCAAAAATTAAATTACTTATTTAATTAATTATTAATATATTTTGTTTAAAATATTAATGCACATGGGAAGCTAAAGAAGAAGACTAAGGAGTCGTTAACCTGTTTTGACGAGTCTACCCAACAGAAGAGAGAACTCCCTAATATTGGGGGTTTTTTTAGAGTATATGAATTACGACTCGGACAAAGACGAGTGGAGAAACCCGGACTACAAGGAGTGTAATTGAGTTTCCTTTCCTTTTATTATATAAATTCATTAAACTATTACTTAAATCTTACTTTTTTAGGAAACTTTCCAAATAAGGAAAGATTAGGAAAGTTTCCTAAGATAGTATATTTTCTTATTTGGAAACTTTCCTAAAATAGTATCTTTCCTTATTTAAAATTTTACTTTGTCTTTTTTAAATACTTATTAATTAACTTTTCATGACTTGTAACAGGACGTGTATAGGGAGAAGCTCAAGGAGATTGTTTGTGAGAAAGGGTCAGGTATATCTGGTGGGACCGCCCTTGAAGTGCCGCTTAAGGATCAAATAGAAGCCATGAGAGAAGCCGTTGAACAAGTCATGGACCCTCCGAAGACGGCTTGGGTGACCGGATTCGGACAGGTCCATAAGAAGACTCGTGTCTCCCAGCCGGATCCAGAAGTTAGGCGAAATTCGGAGAGGCTAGACGCGATGATGACGGCGATGAACGAGCTCCGCGCGCTTCAAGGTCTCCCTCCTATCGAGCCTACCCCTTCAGCGACTCCTTCCTCATCTACTTCGACTGGCGGTCGCTATTCGATGAGCGTGCTTGACACAGCTATGGCGGCGTTGAATGATTTGAGGGCCGCTCAAGGTCTTGGACCTATCCCCCCCGAAGCCCCGAGAGGAGACAGAGATGATGATAAAGATGATGATGATGATGATGATGATAATGATGACGACGATGATGAAGAGGGTGTAGATTTATAAGCTCCTTGATTTTAATTATATTATATTTTGGTGTATTTTGACTACTTTATATGTTTGTTTGACTTTTGTTGGCTATGTTTGAATTTATACGGTTTTTGGAATTAATTTGAAGTACATTTTGTTTTTGGTTAATATTTGTGATTTTTAATTATTTATTACATATATTTGTTTAAATATTCAAATAAAAAGAAATTTATAAACAAAATTAAAAATATAAATATATTTGAAAATAAAATGAAAATAAAAAAATTAATTAATCCAAAAATACGAATAAAAAATTATTTAAAAATCAAATTTTTAATTCAGAATTCGAAATTTAAAAAAAAACACGTTAGCGACGAATATGTCGTCGCTAGACAAAGATGAATTTTGTCGCTAATACATGGAACAATTAACGACGACGAAATAGGGACGAGTCAAGTCGTCTTTATATTTAGTAATAGCGACGAGAAAATCTCGTCGCTAACATAGACATATTAGCGACGAACAGGTTGTCGCAAGAAAGTCTCACGATTTGGCGGCGAATCAACTCTTTTTCGTCGCGAAGTCTGAAGATTAGCTACGACTTTCTAGCGACGAAAACTTAGCGACGAGTAGTCGTCGCTAATTAACTTTAGCGACGACTTTCTGCGTTTAGCGACGAACGTGGATCGTCGCTAAAAGACCGATCTGTAGTAGTGTCGGTTTTGAGCAGATCGATTTGCTATTCAAGTCCTTAGAGTTATAGGAAATAATTTGTTCTTCGATCTGATTTATCCTGGAGTTTCTTTCTTAATAATTTCAGGCCCTATTTGTTTTCGTTCCTTGCCCATTCCTTGCCTTCTCACTCAATTGTCTAATCTCTTCTTGTCGAGTTCTTATTATGGTCGAGCCAGTGTATACCAAACGTGATAAAGTTTGTGACATGTTAAGCAAGCTTTGCATTATTGAATTCAGTTCAGTGTTGTACCACGGATGGATCGCCTAATGGGCATAGAGACGGTTACGCAAAAGAGTATATAAATTGATAGTTATGCTATTATTATTGGGTTATTTAATGATCATTTATTTTAAAATTGATGATTTCTTGGGTACTCGTACTTTAACAAATATTCACATTTCGTGGGACTCGTGTATTTCTTGGATATTATGGATATTATCTGAAGTTTATGCGAGTCCGAAGTATGTGTTTAGAAAAATCTTGTAGGAGGCACTTGAGAAGGCTTCTTACATATTTATGAGTCGTCGATAGAATTAGGGGATTTTAATCAAATTGGATTACATAAGGACAAAATGAGGAGTAAAGGGTACAACAAGTTATATGCTTAAGTTTGAGAGATGGAGAGATCAATGTAGTTTGAAGGATTTGGGGTTCGTTGGTCCTAGGTTCACTTGGAACGATTCGTGGAACTCATGGATGAGAATCTTGAAAAAGTTAGACAAAGCATTCGGTAATCGGGAACCATTCGAAGTATTCGAGTCTACGAAGGTCAAACATTTAGCCCGGGTACATTTCGATCATGTTCCTTTACTTATTTCAGTGGCCACGCCTTTAATACCGCCTGGTGGGACAAGACGATTGCATTTCGAGAAGGCCTAGTGTCACCATCAAGAGTTAAGAGGGTTGGTTGACGCGACATGGGAGAAGGAAGCTAAAGGTCTAGATGGAAATATTGAGGTCTTGCGGGAAGCTTTGGAAGCATGGAATAAAGAACTCTTTGGTGATATCCTTCGAAAAAAGAATAAATTATTGGCAAGAATTTCGGGTATCCAGAGGTCGCTTCAACAGCCATGTAACGTGTCTCTAGTTAGATCAGTGTTCTAAAAGTCGGCTTAGGCGCTAGAAGGTAGTGTAATTTTCAAAAATGGCCAGGCGGTCCCAGAATATCTTAGACGGGGTTAGGCGGCGCCTAGGCGGACCCAGGCGTCCGTCTAGGCGGCCTGAAAGCTAAAAAAATTAAAAATCTATTTTTTAATACAAAAAATTAAAAAAATTTACTTTTTAACATTAAAAATTATATAAATCTATTTTAAAAATTATAATTCTAAACAAATATTTAAATAAAAATCAAAATCGCCTAGCGAAAAAATGCTTAGGTTCCACTAGACGTCCGCCTAGTTTTCTAGGCGCTCGTAAATAGTCAATCGTCCACCTAATTTCCTACACTTTTAGAACATTGTGTATAATATAAATATTTCATTATCAATTTTCATTTCACCCTTAGATCTCTTTATCCTCAATTTGAATATATCCTAAATCCAAAAGGATATTTTGGCTCCGACCAAAAAAAAAAAAAGAAAAAGGATATTTTGGCATTTTATTCTCTAACATAAAACAAAAGGTGAATAAAATCAAATCATTATCTTTGCTCTCAAGTCTCAATCAATATGAGGTTAGAATCTTGTCCAAAAAAAAAAATGAGATTAGGACAAAAGAAAAAAATCAATATATGATACACTCCTATATACTTCATTTTCATCCCACGGGTCTTTTGAACGTGGGAAATCGTTACTCTCTATAGACCATATATATTTCGTCCTCCTATTCTTTTCTTCAATAAATTATTTGTTCCTTTGTTGCAATTTGCATAAACATATTCACTCTTCTTTTAAACGTTGCAAGAACACAGCCAGACAGTTTTTGTCGTTTGAAAAGTACTTTTATTTTAATGTTGAAAACAAAAATGAAAGTTGACAAAAAAGAAATGAAAACAAAAATATGAAAGAAACAACTTGGAAAAAGCTCTAACTCACACTTCTTTTTATATAAAACAAAAATTGGATGAGTTAATAAACAAGAGTTTTTAAACATTTTATTTGATAATTAGAATCCTCTTTAATTTAATTAGCTAAGATTTTACTAATTATAACAACTGATGTCTCCTCATTTGTGATAGATTTATATTAGGATGAGACATCATTTTTAGTGATTTAGGAAGTCTTTGAGTCGATTTTCTTGAGAAATGCCACACTTTCCTATTTTGAGTCTTGATTTAGTAAAATAATATTTTTAGAGCATATTGGGTTTAATTATTTATTTTGTGTGAAGCTTTAAAGATAATTATGGAGCTTAATTAGAGTCCAAGTCAAAGACAACAACTTATGGAAAGAGATTTGCATGGTAATTGGAGATAAGGAAATAAAAGCTAAAAAGATGGAAAAGGAAAAGCTGCCTTAATCTGGGATTCTGCAGCACACGTCTAAAGATATGCGTTTTTACCTAAGAAATAGGCCGATTTTGGTAATTTCCTTCTTTAGGGGAAAGATAATTCTGTTGCGATTCTTTTGGTATCTTATGGAGCTCAAACCGACCAATAACGAAGAAGATATGCTCAAAACGGTCCAGCAGTGTTTATCTTTATTTCCATACGAATTAGAGTTGAGCTTGGAGTCCACCACTTACTTCTCCTTCAAGAAAACGAATTAGGTCTTCCTAAACACCTATAAATACACCCTTATACCATTGTAAACATGTCCTTGCTCAGTTGCAAAGTATAGGCTTAGTCTTTACTTATATTTTCTTAGTTTTAAACAATAGCTTAGTCCTTTAGTTAGATATTCATCCATAGAATCAAGCTATTCATTCAAGAAGCAAGTTGACCTGTAGAGGAAGACAAGAAGAAGAAGAATATTGGAGACTGACAACTCCTCTTCTACATCTCACCTTCTCTATATTTAGAGTAATTAGCTATAGATCTATTCTCAACCATATTTCTAAGCTTTTATTCTGTAAGTTTTGCTTTTTATTATTGAATTATTATTTTGTCTTTAAATACTATTTGTTATTTTAATTGATTAAGCTTGGCGTATATTGTTATTATGTGTTTTGACTTATTTCCCTAGATCTGATCAATCTTAGGATTAATCTTAATTATTGACAACATCACATAATCGTCTAGTTTAACTAGATAGCCATTAAGGTTTGATTTAATCACCAATCATTACTTAGGAATTCCTAGTAGTGGAGAGGTTGCTCCTAAGTCTAGAAAAGGTTAGGTAGAATTTAGAATCCTGGTTAATATATAATGCTTAATGTGACAGGTTAGAATAACAATTTAGTAATAGACTTAGTAATCCTAATCTATGTGACTTACTTTCATATTTATTTATTTGTATTATTTATTTATTCGTATTAGTTTATCTTTTTATATTTTATTCTAAACATCTAAATTCATCTACGCTTGTTAAATATAAGTAGATCTAACGGATACAATCCCTGCGAGCGAACTTGACTTATCATTAAAACTTGCAAACGATCTGTGATACTTGCAGTGAGTTCCGTGGTTCTCAAGGGTGTGTGACTATTTATTATTATCTTTATTTATCTATTATTGTATCACACCTTTGCCCCCACCAACAACATTAAAAGGATAGACTGATTTTTAATATTTTGAATTCCTTTAATCTAATTTATTAATATAGTTTCCAAAAAAAAAATGTAAGAAAGTAACCGTCCTTTCACTTACTCTGTAGACCATATATGATTATCTTTTTTTTTCTTATCAAACTACTGTATCCTCTTACCCTTTCTTTAATGAATTTTTCTCTTTTTTGGTGCAAGAATTTTTTTTTTAACTCGAAAAGGTGCCTAGGCACCTGAAGCGAACGAAAAGAAAGTAATCAACCAAAAATTAACCTATCTCTAATTTAGAGAAAAAATAGGTAAGTCCATCCACCGTAGTGGATGATTTAAGATCTTCCGTGGCTTCGTGCCTAGCATATTTTGCGAGTTTATCAGCTGAACAGTTGAACTTCCTATTGATGTAGACAAAATCAATAGGTAGTAATTCCGCTACCTTCCGTAAGATTTTCCTATAATAGGCTTGATCTTCCAACTCGCTGCTGACACCTGCCTAATACCTTGAATACATTCAAAGTTATCTGATAACACAACCTTTTTCCTATTTGAGTAGCCTTCACACTCCTGTACTACTGTGAGTATGGCATATGTTTCTCCTTTTAATGGCGTGTCGCACATCACGTCCATTGTTAGATCTTGGGACGTTCCAGTATTTTTGTTTATCATCCTCACCCCTATTCAAGTTGGTTCGTAAAGAGGCATCGCAATTTACTATGATCTATGCGTCATCACAGTTTGGTTCTTGCAATGATTGTTGAACATATTCTTGTCTTCTACTTAAAGTGTTGTTTATTTTTTTCCAGTCTATACCATGTACCTTTCCCATGAGTTTATTTGTAATTGAAATAATCCCATCACCATCTATCTTTGCATCTTCGTGTAAAGACTTCATTTTCCCCTTCATCAAGTAATCTATAACTTTCCTTTCTTCCCAACCCTCTTTCGTAAAAACCTCTTCTGTTTTTTATCCATTCTGTCGCTGATATATTGTCTTTTTCTTCAATTTTTATTTGTAACGTGGTTCCCGCCCATATCGGTTTACTAATATTACATGAAAGTAGTAAGTGTTCAAGTGTATCTATATCATCATCCCCATATACATTTGTTGGTATCAACACAATTCCTCTTATAAAGATTATTTTTTGTTGGAATATCATTATTACAAACCTTCCACACGAATAATCTGATTTTTTTGGTATATTTGTTCTCCATATCATATTCCAGATCTTAGAATTATATCCAGTTGGGGTTTCAGTGTTTTGGGGACCATTTATTTCAATTTCTTCCACTAATTTCTTATAACCTGTTTTTGTATTGTATGTTCCATCTTTAGTACACGGCCAAATAAATTTGTCTTTACTATTATATCCATGACTTGAATTCTTATAATAGAAGAAATAATTGGGATAGGAAAAATATTGTCAATTGTTTCTTTATTCCATATGGTAGTATGAGGGTAGAAGAGTTGTGCTACCTTGTTAATGTTAGAGTTCATAGGTTTCTCTAGTTTCCATTGCGTATCAATCTATCTCTCATTCCATATGTCTATATCTTTCCCGTTCCCAATTTGAAAAAATCCATATTTTAAAAAAAATTCTCTTCCTTCTATTAGAATTGCCCAACTCCATGTTCTGCTCTGTCTCAATTTAGAGTAATGATATATACCACCCAAATTCATACCACCCAAATGTCACCCAACGACGTGGCGTGAATTGGTTGGTTACAAATCTTTAATCAAATCAAGAAAATAAATATATTATCGATTTGTGACCAATCAATTCACGCCACGTCGTTGGGTGACATTTGGGTGGTATGAATTTGGGTGGTATATATCATTACTCCTCAATTTAATATGTATAAAACTCTTGTTATGATAATAAATACCTTTTAAAAATTTAGCTGCTAACGTTTCCTGGTTTCTTAGAGGCCTCCATGCCCGTGCTGCAAGTAAGGTTGTGTTCATCTTTTTAAAACCTCTAGATCATAATCCTCCAATCAATTTCCCCATAACAATCTTTTCCCATGCTATCCAATGTATCCTGTTTCGTTCACCTGAATTCCACCAGAAATTAGAAATAGTTGAGATTAGTTTTTTACAGAAAAAATAGGAAACAAAAAAATGGACATATAATAATTAGGAAATGCTTGCAGGATTGCTTTAATTAGCACTTCTTTCCCTCCTTCTGATAATAATTTTGCTTTCCGTCCTTTTGTGCATTTAAATAATTTCTTCGCTTCCTATTTTAGTGATTTCACTTTTGATCTCTTATGGCATAATGGGATCCCAAGATAATTACCAAGATCATTTGTTTCTTTAATACCAACCTGGTTGCTTACCATCTCTCTAACTTGTTGAGGAGTTTCTTTAATAAATATTATTGCTAATTTATTAAAATTAATTCGCTGTCTTGATCCTTTACAATAAATATCCAAACATTCATTTAACTTCTCTACATCGGTATCATCTCATTGCTATAAAGAATAAAAAATCATCTGTAAAAAGTAGATGTGACATGTCTAGACAGTTCCTGTTAATCTGTATGCCTTTAACATTATTATTATTCGTATAATATTCCATATTGTTGATTAGCGCTTCAGTCATAATAGAAAATAGAAAAGGGGAAAGTGTGTCACCTTGTCTCAAACCTCAATGTGGTTGAAAAGTAGGTAATCTTTCCCCGTTAAGATTAATATTGTAAGATATGGACATAACGCAATTCCTTATCCAATTTATCCATTTTTCGCTGAAACCTAATTTATTTAGAACAAGAAGTAAAAAACTCCAACTTACTTGGTCGTATGCTTTTGCCATGTCATTTTTTATTGTCGCCATGTGTTTCTTATTTTTCTTTTTCCAACTCATAAAGAAAGATATTTCTTATGGTATTTTAATATTATCTTGTATATCTCTTTCTTTGATAAATGTTGATTGTGTTTGTGACACAATTTTGTTCATAATCCCCTGCAACCTATTTGCCAATATTTTTGAGATAATTTTATAAATAAAATTAACACATGAGATAGGACTAAAATCTCCCAACCCCTCTTGAACCTCCCCTTTGGGAATAAGAGTGATAAGAGTATCGTTTATACTTTCCAAGCTATTATTATTAGAGAAAAAGTCCTTAACCATGTTAAACACATCCTGATTAATAAAATCCTAAAATTCTTCATAGAATTTACCATTCAGTCCACCAAGATCTGGGGCTTTAGAAGAAGACAATTCCCAAACAACTCTCTCTACCTCCTCCATATTAGGTTCCTTAACAATTTCATCATTCATTATATTATCTACCCTAGGTATTATATGTTTCGAAGCTTCTTCCATTATATTATCACTAGTAGGTTTATCCTTGTACAAATTCTCATAATACCCTTTAAACATTTTTTTATTTCCTCTGCCTCTTCTTCCCATATTCCTTGTTCATTTCTAATTCTAGTTACCCTATTCATTTTCCTTCTCTGTATAGTAGCCATATGAAAAAAAATTGTATTTATATCTCCAAAAATTAACTAGTTCTGTCTCGATCTATCACTCTAGTATTTGTCTTCACATGCATATTCATATTTAATTTTCTCTTTAATTTCTCGTTCTTCTTCTATACTCTCATTAGAAGGTTTTTTTTTGTTGATATCAATAAGTTTCTCTTGTAATTTTTTGATTTAAACTTCATGATTTTTAAACGTTTTTTTACTCCACTTCCTTAGTTCATTTATATTATTATCTCTCTTTCGTATAAAGTTTTATTCACCGGTTGTATAACTTTAACTTTCCAACCTTTCTCTATGGTACAACTCTCATCATCAAGCTAGTGAGTCTCGAATCTAAAATGTATAACATGTTGTACCATATTCACATCATAGTTAAGAACAAGGGGAGAGTGGTCGAAACCGACTGCCGGAGGCACGAACACTAGAAGAGGTATAGAAATCCATGTTAAAGAAACACTGGAAAACTAAGCACCGGAATGGAGAAAGGGCTAAAAGAAAAGCACATAAAAGGTGAAGAAGATGATTTGTTGGAAACAAAGATGAAATCTGGTGTTATAGTTGAGATTTGTATAGAAAAAACACTAGATTGTAAGGATTTGACTCAAACAAATTGGATTTTGAGCAAAGGTTTAGTGTATGGGAAGGGTTTCGGGAGAGAGCATTCTTCGGTCGAGTTTTTTTCTTCAATAGGGAAAAAGAGAGAGTATTCTTAGTTTTTCATTAGGATTTAGGAGTGTGTATTTGTAATAAAGTCCGTATGTTGAACTATTATGTTAATGTGAAGATAGAGCTCCTACCTGGCCAAAAATCAAGTTTACTGCAACATATTGATGTGGGCCACTTGGACCACCATGTCAAGAAACTAAGAGTGTTAATCATTATGATTAAGGGCCATTTAGTTTATAAGGCCTACCTTAACACCCCAATTACTAAAAACCTCCTCAAGCCCAACTAGTAATTGGGTTTCAACTAATGAGCCAACAATTACCAACTAGCCCAAAATTGCCCTCTATATAATCCCCCCATACCATTCTTCTCCAACAATACCCGAACCCCCCCTCCCCTCCACTCCCACCCATCCCGTTCTCTGATCTAACCAAGCAACCGCCACCGCCACCCTACAATCAGACCCTAAACCCTAACCCACCACCTCCTCCTCTACCATATCTAATCAAACCACCACCCAACCCATCTCTTCTCTCTCTCAACCAAAACCCCCGCACCCCTACCATTCTCTGTAATCTCCGATCAAAGAAACCCACCACCCAACCCTACCCTCTATCGGACAAACCCACCGCCTACCATCATCAAACTCACAACCACCGTCACCAGCAACAGCGCCACCGTCTGCTCTCTCGCTCTCTCAACCCAACTCACTCACCCCACCATCAGCAACATCAACCCAACACACCCACCGTCCCAACCTTCATAACCATCCCCACCATCCCGAATCCGCCGCTGATGCATCTTCACTCACCTCCGCTGCCACCACCGTTCGAGGCCCAAATCAGGAAGCCCCAGGAAGCCCAACACCGAGGTAGAAGAAGCAAGATGAGGTGAATCGCTTCAGTACTGTAACCATAGTTGATTGTGGTTTGGGTTTGTGAATTACAGCCCCATTGTTTGTGGTACCGTGATGGGTCCAGCCTGTGGAAGCCCAATCCCGTGATGGGTCCAGCCCGTGGAAGCCCAATCCCGTTCCCAATCTTCACCTCTGTTCCTGTTCTTATATTCTTTTGTAATTTATCTCAAAATACGTAATGGAATTATTTGTAAAATTTGACTAGGTTCCACCTATATGTTTAATATAATCTACATTTTGAATCTGTTTATATATTATTATGATTATCTGAATATGTGAATTTAGTTGGTCTGTAATTGATTTGGATTGTTTTCAGTTTGTGTTTTGATGGAAAATGTGTTGATTTAGATGATTTTTGTGTTGAGAGATTGTTTTTGTACTTGATTTGGTGATTGGATGATTGCATTTCTGTTTATTTGTAAATGGAATTGGTGATTTGGATGATTTTGTTGTTGAGAGACAGTATGGGGTTGTTTGTGTGGTTTAGGGGCCGTACCCACCAAGTTAGTAAACGAGAGTAAACGAGAGTAAACGAGATGGGGCTGGGCCTATGGAAGGTGACTTAGAGTAAACTGTAACTTCTACATGGGCCGTACCCATCACGAGGAAGGGTAAAAAAGGCAATAACCTAACCAACTAGTTAGAAAGTGGATGTTTATAGGATTAATTTTTAGTTGGGGGTTTATTATAAATGTTGGAAAAAGTTGGTTGGAAAAAGTAATTTCCTCTATGATTAATTGCATAAATTTCTCCCAAGAGACAATGATACTTTGAAATTTTAAAAGAAATAGTTACACTATTATGACCAAACTAACCAATGACAGAATAATATAATCATATAAACTCCAAACAACAAATTAAACTTGATAAAATGACTAAACAACTGAATGAATAGAGTACAAGAAAGTAAAACACTCCTTGTTCATTTTATTCCAACTATCTACTCCGATAAGAGTTATCTCTGATGTACCATTAATATGTTGAACAAGAACTCTTCAACTAGATACTAGCTAGTAAATAATACTATTCAGGGTAGGCTTCAATTGAGTGTAAACGGCACGCCATCCTGCTTGTGTAGGGTGAACATCATCCCAAAAGAATGAAGATTTTGGATTATTGCAAAGCGTGTACATTTTCTCTCCTTTCTTGTTCTTACTTCCGCAAGAATATGCTTCACTTATACCCTTACAACAACTTTTTGTTAGATTCTCGAACTTCATATGTCCTGATAATCAATCACCATACATACAAGTGTTTAGTACAAAGTATAAAATATTCCAGGTTTTACCAAAATCCCTAATTTTCTTTTGGTTTGAATTATTTTTATTATATTGGTGTTAACAAACAAGCTTAATAGGGTTACCTGGCTTGTCCCCTTTGCGAACTAAAACAGTTTCAAATGCTGTATAGAGATCGATAATGACGAAAGCTGAACTTTTGGTCTCATTATTCAACATGGCCACTTTTTGTTGCAGTAACGTATTATGGAAAGCCACGGCCTTGTTTAGAGCTTCATTACATTTCATAGTCGAAGTTCCATTTGTCTGTTGAGGAAAACATCCTATTGGTTGAAGATATGGAACTGCTATTTTCTTTGCTCCTAAACCATGAATACGTTTCAAGTTCACCGCTAATTGATTCACCACAAGGGTTATATAATTTGGTATAGTCTGCATAACAAAAAAAATTTTAGAAACATGAAAAAATAAAGAGTGTGATTAGTGAATGAATTAGTTACCTCAATAGTGCCACCTTTGGCTAAGAAGGCAGAATAATCGTTTCCAGAACATGTGGCAAGAACTAAAGCAGAGTGCAAGTCAATTTTGGTAAAGATATGAGCAGAATTGATAAGATTGTCAAAGTAGTTGATCTGGATGGTCATATTAGGTACCGCATACAAAGTCTGGAACTGACCACTCCCTCCAAAAGCAAAATTCATCCCATAACGTAATTTCCTTCCCGCAAATTTAATCCATGCATATGCTGTTGGAGTCTTAAGTCCCAAATGTCTAGCTGTTTTAAAGTTTACATTCCCATATAATTAAATGGCATAAGAACTATATATAATCATATCATCAACACAAAAAATAGCATTAATATAAGTACTTGATAGATATTTTTATTAGAAAAATATAATTCTAAAAAGGAGGAAAATAATCCGAAAGGATGATACTGATGAATATTAAAATTAGGAAAAAAATTATGTGACAAGAAAACTTAAAGAATGCTTGACAAGTCGAAGATGTTTTGGTTTCAACAAAAAAGTGTATGTTATGTGACTAGTAAGTCCATAAAAGATGTAAGCACTCAAAAGATTAGTAAGTCATTATCCCAAATAAATGAGCATATACCAAAAATAGAAATTACTAGATTAGCTATAATTGGACTAATTCAAAGTTTAGTTCAAGATCTCCGAATTACCAACCGTAGCTCTAGCTAAAATTAGAAATTATAGTAACTATTAGAAAATCTTTATATAGAATAGCCTATTTTTTAATTAAGAAATAAATAAAATAATAAAAAATATAATGTTTGTAAGTGTATAATCACTAAACACTTATTGTCCAAAAAAAAAAATCACTAAACACTTTAGCAATGTATTGATATTTTAGTATGAAAAAAAAAAGGAAGAGCATACCAAAGTAGTCAGTGAAGACACGACCATCAGAGTACCTCCCAGATGGTTTTCCTGGAAAAGTGATACCATAAGGTTCCATCCATGAATTTGCTAAGGCTTTATCATTGTTTCCCGTATCAGCATATGAGTCTCCGAACACAAAAAGCTTTGAATATGCCTTTCGGTGGTGAGATGAAGCTAGGACACCAATATCCCCTGTTACAAGAAGCAGGAATAGAAAAACGAACAAGGAGAAAAACACTAAGAAGTGCATGAAGAAGGATGTGTTTATTAAATTAATATGAAGGATTAAATGGAGAAAGATGATGTCCAAAAAAAAAAAAAAAAAAAAATGGAGAAAGATGCAATGATGGAGAAAGATGTAATGAGAATGATGTTATGACCACCAAACTTATATAGAATTTTTGGTGATTTACCGGTTTTAAAAATAAATTTTATGGCATATAAAAAATTTGTTGCTAGATTTTTTTTTTCTTTCTAAAAAGACTACATAAATATTAAAATATTATGATACTTTCAAATAAAATAAACATTTAAAAAAAAAAAAAATGTCAAGTAGCAAAATTTATGTAAAGACAAAATACAAGTGAACCAATGAATTAATAAGTATTATCAATTATCTCTGGGCATCACTCTGACCACCACTGACGTCGACACGCCGTCATCGAAGTATCGCAAAAATTTCTGAGTAACGAAAAAATTCTATGAGTATCGGGAAAATTCTTAGATTGTTGTAAGAAATCACTGAGTATACTCAGCAAATGTTTTGAGTACTCAGCAAATATTTTGAGTACTCAGCAAAAACTTTGAATATACTCAATAAAATTCACTGACTACTCAACAAATTCTCTGGGTACTTTTTATAAAAGGCAGAGTAAAAATAGATTTATTTTCTCGAAAGGCAAATCTCCACTACTTAAGGATTTTCATTTTCACAAAAGGTATCCATGGAATCTAGAACAAAGAATGAAATTGGAGCTACTTATCTCAAACAAAATATCGAACAAAGTTGCAATGTTAATGGATGTGAATCTTTAATAGATCTTTAGTGTTTGGATCTTCAAAGCCGGCGGACGAAATCTCAAACAAAACACAGACATATTTACCTTACTGCTGCTGCCAGAGCTTCCATGACCACGACAAACGAAGCTCACGTAGTTGCTGTCACCGGAGCTTCCATGTCCACGACTAACAAAGCTCACAAAGCTGCTGCCACCGAGCTTCTATTGCCACAACGAATGAATCTCACGAAACTGCTGCCACCTGAGCTTTCATGGCCATGACGAACTAATATCAAGAATCTGCTCCCGCCGGAGCTTACATGGCAACGACAGACAAAGTTGCTGCTGTTAGAGCTTCCATGGCCACGCAATGCCGCTAGAGCTCTAGGAAGTTGTTGCTCCTAGATATAGATATATAGATATTTTCAGAGTTATGAGGATATTAATTTAATATATTGTACATAAAAAAAATTAAAAGTATAATGGAGAAGGAAAAAAGACTGATAGTATAATTTTTTTTAATGGTCTTTAATAAAAAGAATAGATTAGATGAAAGTGATTGAGTCTTAAAATAAATTAAAATATTTTGAGTAACATTTCTAGAATTTTTTATTATCAAAAATACTAACATTCACTATGTAGTTAATTTATATAGTAAAATATTAAGTAATGGTAAATATAAAATACCTCAAATTATAGATAGATTTTTATTTTTAAAATTGTGTTATATTTGATCATTTCATTTATCATATTAATTTCTAACCAAAATGAAATAAAAGACCAAAAAATATATTTATAAAGAGAAAATGTATTACCGTGCCTCTACTATCCCAAGTTAATTGTTTTACATTTTGTTATTCGTTATTTATTAGAAAATACGTCAATTTTTTTATTTGTGATAGTTTGATTCCCTTGTCATTTTGTGGAAGGCTCGTGCAACTTTGTGCTTAGACAACAACGTGTATTAATATTCGCGATTAACTACATAATTATTATCTACGTTGTATTTTATCTTGGGTTTGAAACCTACATGAAGATGAAGATTCTCTACAAATTCATTGATACTAAAAAGATAATGGTCAGGATAATTGGTCAAATTAAGACCAAATGATTATATCTCCACAACATTTATAATTTAGGAAGATGTTTAGTCTCGTGTGATCATTTGAATACACAATATTTACTTTTGATATTTGATCACTTTTGTAATGCAAGAGGAAGTGGTGACCAATTTTGGATGGTTTTGGTTTGAAAAACTTTGTATTTTAGCCTCTTTTGCTACAAGACTATTAATTTTGGGTCCATTTCACTGGATGTCCATGTAACTAAGTGGACAACCTCCTTATAAAGTTTTAAAAACAAATAAAGAAAAACTCTAGATATTGCTCTTGTTCATGGCTTAAAAAAATCCTTTTCTTTTTAATCACATGCTGCTCGTGGTCAAGGAGTCATTATTTGAAGGTGAGAATTTAGATAAACGGGTGGAGTTATATGGTTTTGACCATAGGAGATGCTTGTCACAATGGATATTTTCATAAAACTTGCAAATCATCATATTTGAAAAGGAGTTTCAGCATTGCTTTGGATATCAAGAGCTGAGTTTGGTTCATAAGTGCTTCAGTCCTTCGCAAGCTTAATTCATGTTGATCATAAGGTATCACGAATTTCCCCCCTTTTTAAATGCTTATGTGTGGAGTAGTTCGATGTTTAGTTATCACTATTCACATTTCATTCCACTATTCAGCAAATTTTTTTTCTGTAATATGGGAAAAAGGCTACAATCAACATAACAATAGATAGTTACATGAATTGTGTGGGAACTATAACTCCTTATGCAAATTTTAACTGTATCAATATTTTCCAATGGCGGTGGATCAGCCACGTGAAATTTTTGTGTTTTTTTCACAAGATATTGGTGAAAAGGCAAGGGTCAATTCCTACTAAGGCGCTTCCTAAATCGTCTCTCAAAAGTTTAATATATTAGCTTGGGTGGGTGCTTCTTATTATTGTTAATAAGATGGTTGTTGGATTCATCCTAAACCATCTTTCCATCGACTTTGTGCTTCTAGATTCTTTCAGACAACAAACCTCTACCATTAGTTTTAATGGTACTATTGGGGGATAAGGGATGTTTACCATCACTGCGGGCTGTGGATGTCAACTTGATCAATTTTTATGTCCATAATAACGTTCCTCTTGGTTACCGTTGGATCTCTGATCTTTCCAGCTACTTATATACCTTCTCTTCCGAAGGATTTCAAATGGATAAAACCTATTAGAATGTTGTCTTGGTCTGTTTATGTGGCATTGTAATCCTCTCGCTTTTTCAGTTAATTTTTCCCGAGTAATGATATATACCACCCATGACGTGGCATGATTTGGTTGAAAGAAAATCGTTAATCAAATCAATTAATAAATAAATTAACGATTTACTTCCAATTAAATCACGTCACGTCATGGGTAGTATGTAGATGGTAAGAATTTGGGTAGTATATATCATTACTCATTGTTTCCCTTCTTGTTGAAATCCCCACCCTCTCCCTTCCCAATTTGTAACAATTTCATACTTTTATTTTAACATTATGTATATTCTAACAAAAAAAGTAGTTTAATTCT
Source organism: Nemophila menziesii (assembly GCA_029959085.1). Classification (NCBI taxonomy): domain Eukaryota; kingdom Viridiplantae; phylum Streptophyta; class Magnoliopsida; order Boraginales; family Hydrophyllaceae; genus Nemophila; species Nemophila menziesii. The sequence goes on along the minus strand of JARWIR010000001.1, from coordinate 141,830,631 downwards.
AGAAATCTCCTCACCAAATTTTATTTACATTACTGTCCATGATTTTTATCAGTATATAATAAAGTAATTCAAACCCAACTTTGTCTGGTTGCTCTCAGCGGCATGGTGGAAGGTCAAACCTGAAAGTCCTAGAGGGGGGGTGAATAGGATTACTAATAAGAATAATGCCTAATTAAAAATCTTTTGGACAATTATAAGTTTAAGAGAAAACTTCTAAGTCAACTAATTAAATCAAACTCTTATAGGATCATGCAAAGGTAAGATAGAGTTTTGATATAAAAGTATAACAAGTAAATCGTCAATCCAATATCTTAAAAACTACTCTAGAAGACTATATGTTAGATATCCTAGATAAACAATATCATATAACTCATGCTAGCATATTATCAAACATATAGAGTGCGGAAAGTAAATAGAGTAGGGATAGAAAGATACACACGATTTATAGTGGTTCGGTTTCCCTACATCCACTACCTAAGGAAGCCTCCTTAGGATTTCAAGCTTTTCACTAAGCTCACGTGTCTCTCTTAACCGGGTCGAGAACACAATAACCCTTACAACCTCTTCGATAACACGAAGGACAATCTCTTCGAAACCACGAAGGAAATACACTTGTGTTATCACCAACACAAGGAACCAAGCATACAACCTATGCTCACACTACTCTCTTAATCTATTACAAGAACTAAGAGGAAAGGAAAAGTGTTTAGGGGTGCTTATAAAAGCTTTGTAACTAAACTCCTAAAGAGATGGTATAACTATAAGCTTAAAACTTCTCTTGAGTTGATAATAACTTTGAAGCTTATTGGTTTAAGCTCTTGATCAAGCTTGGATGATTAACTTTGATAGCTCCTTGGATTAACTCCTTAATTGAGTGGATATGAACTATGAAGCTCTTGACACCTTCTTGGATGATAACAATTAAGCCCCTAAGTATATATGGGTTGAAGGTGTGATTGTAGCCTTGAAAGACCTTCAATTTATAGCTGCAAAATGCTCCCAACGGTCATATGATTTGTCTCCAACGGATATATTAATATCCCCAACGGATCTATTGCTTTTGTCTTCATTTTGTGCAGGAAACCCTAATCTGCGGTGCACCGCGGGGTTGGTGAGGTGCACCGCGGGATTGGTGAGGTGCACCGCGCCAAGCTTTCTCAAATCACTTGCTCTCTGACGGGCTACCCCCCTGGTCCGTGCCCTGGTCCGCACATCTGCGGTGTACCGTGCCCATAGTGCGGTGTACCGCACCAAAGGTCTAAAACACCTTTTAATGAGTATATCTTTCACTACGATGCTCGGATCAGAAAACCTTCTTCACGAGAATTGTTGGAAACATCATTCTAAGAAACTTTGTAGTTGATCACTAAAGCTAATTCTCAATGTACACAAAGATAAGGTTAATAGCATTTGTATGAGAATTAGTTTCTTAAGATAAAACAATAAAGCTTTGATCTAAATGATAAAGAATGAGCTTTTTGATGAATTAGTGTGCAAGATAGAATGTATATAACAATAGTAATTAGCACACTAAACACAAGAGGATTTGTCACATTAAAACAACCTATAAAGGGAGGCTATATGCCAACAATCTCCCCCTTTTTGATGATGACAAATCCTTCACTAAAACACCTTAGGAATGATATGAAAGTATAAGCTCTAATGCAATTAAGCTCCCCCTCACAATAAGCATTTAAGTAAAAATGAATATAAGTTATGAAATGCATTTGTGAGTATTAAAAAGTGCATTTTTGAAAGTTTTAGTGCACATATTTCTCCCCCTTTGTCTTCATCAAAAAGACGGGATAATAAGATCAAGCAAATAATCATAGAAGAGCTAAAAACTCAAGTGAATAGATTTTGAAAAACACCATAGAGTGATCAAGGGTTAAAGAGCAATTAAAACATTTTAATTTGAGATGCACAAAGATCAACAATTGCAAAGCATGAAAAAGATAAGGGATGGAGACATTTTACCAACTTCTTGATCGATAGGTTTTCATCTTATAAGCTTTCTAACAACGCAAACGATTAGTGCAATTATAAGACAAACGATTAATCAAGCAATTTAGTTTTTAAAGATAATTTACTAAAAACTCCCCCTCACGGAATGCATAGAGTGTTTGTTTCAATTTTGAAAAGTTTGACCAATAATTTCTCCCCTTTTTACCAATAAGAATATTTGAATCAATTTTAAAAAATCATGGGGTAAATTGTCATTTTTTGAAAAGCAAAGGGGTCAAGATGTATTTTCCAAAAGTTTAGGGACTAAACGCAATTTTGAAAAACTTCAAAGGACCTAAATGCAATTTTCAACCATTTGAAGAACTAAGACTAATTGAGCAAACTAAAGGGACTATAAAACAATATAGAATAAGATCAAGGATGAATGATGCAATAGTACCTATATCATCAAGGAAAATGTTAGCACTATTAACACATAATATCCGAAACATAAAGATTAAGCATCTAACATATACTCCCTCCGTTCCACTGAAATTGTCCACTTACTAAAAATAATGTTCCAAATATATTGTCCACTTAGGAGTTCTAGACACTTTTTTCCCTACTTTTTCCACTATTACCCTTATTAAAATATTGAAATTTATATTTCCAATACACATTTAAGATATCAAGATACTTTATTAGGGGTATTTTTATAATAGTGAATGCATTTACTATGTTTCTTAATATATGTGAAAAGCTAAGTGGACAAATTAAGTGGAACGGAGGGAGTAACATACATAACCAATAAACCAAGTTAGACACATAGCATCCTAAACCAATTATCCAAATATGACCAAGTAGGATAATATGAAGATTAAAAACACCCAATAAGAACAATTAAAACCGATTTTAAGAAATCTAGGGGTAAAATTTAAATTTTGAAAAACAATTTCTTTAAAAACTTACCCATATGAAAATGTAAATTTGTGATCAAAGATAAATTAAGATTTGAAAGAGTAAACTAATATCTTTGATCTTTTTCCCTTTTATCAATCAATAGGCACTTTTAAAAGGATATAAAAACTTGTAAGAATAAAAAGTGCAATTTATAATCGTTGAGGGACTAAAAAGCAATTTCACATAGTAAGGACTAAAAATGCAATTTTTAAAAATATGAACTAAGATGGCAAATATTACATGTGAAAGAATATGAAGTCCAAACTATGACACTTTGGAGAATTTAAAACTATGAGGGGTCAAAGTGCAATTTTGAAAATTTTGGGGACTAAGATGCAATTACCAAAATTCTAAGAGCTAAAGTGCAAAAACATCATTCATGAGAATTAGATGCAATAACACTAATAACATTAAAACAATGATAAGAATCACAAGATAATATCCAAAGATAAAACATGATAACAACAAACACAACTAATCAAATCACAACCCAAAACAAAATTAAAAACGCAAGCCATAAGGAGGAAACGCAATATAATATACGAGATAAAGAAAAGAAATCACCGGATTTTCCTTTTTCGAGATTTGAGCGTTCTTTCGTATATTAATTCTTCCATTTGTTTCCTCCAAGCAAAGTAACGATTACCTACAAGAAAATGGAGGTTGTGTAGAAAACAACTCTTCCAAAAGATTAGATTCCAAATCGTTTACTCTACTAACGGTTAAGCTATTCACGTAGAGTTAGGATCTGATACCAATTGAAAGTCCTAGAGGGGGGGTGAATAGGATTACTAATAAGAATAATGCCTAATTAAAAATCTTTTGGACAATTATAAGTTTAAGAGAAAACTTCTAAGTCAACTAATTAAATCAAACTCTTATAGGATCATGCAAAGGTAAGATAGAGTTTTGATATAAAAGTGTAACAAGTAAATCGTCAATCCAATATCTTAAAAACTACTCTAGAAGACTATATGTTAGATATCCTAGATAAACAATATCATATAACTCATGCTAGCATATTATCAAACATATAGAGTGCGGAAAGTAAATAGAGTAGGGATAGAAAGATACACACGATTTATAGTGGTTCGGTTTCCCTACATCCACTACCTAAGGAAGCCTCCTTAGGATTTCAAGCTTTTCACTAAGCTCACGTGTCTCTCTTAACCGGGTCGAGAACACAATAACCCTTACAACCTCTTCGATAACACGAAGGACAATCTCTTCGAAACCACGAAGGAAATACACTTGTGTTATCACCAACACAAGGAACCAAGCATACAACCTATGCTCACACTACTCTCTTAATCTATTACAAGAACTAAGAGGAAAGGAAAAGTGTTTAGGGGTGCTTATAAAAGCTTTGTAACTAAACTCCTAAAGAGATGGTATAACTATAAGCTTAAAACTTCTCTTGAGTTGATAATAACTTTGAAGCTTATTGGTTTAAGCTCTTGATCAAGCTTGGATGATTAACTTTGATAGCTCCTTGGATTAACTCCTTAATTGAGTGGATATGAACTATGAAGCTCTTGACACCTTCTTGGATGATAACAATTAAGCCCCTAAGTATATATGGGTTGAAGGTGTGATTGTAGCCTTGAAAGACCTTCAATTTATAGCTGCAAAATGCTCCCAACGGTCATATGATTTGTCTCCAACGGATATATTAATATCCCCAACGGATCTATTGCTTTTGTCTTCATTTTGTGCAGGAAACCCTAATCTGCGGTGCACCGCGGGGTTGGTGAGGTGCACCGCGAGGTTGGTGAGGTGCACCGCGGGATTGGTGAGGTGCACCGCGCCAAGCTTTCTCAAATCACTTGCTCTCTGACGGGCTACCCCCCTGGTCCGTGCCCTGGTCCGCACATCTGCGGTGTACCGTGCCCATAGTGCGGTGTACCGCACCAAAGGTCTAAAACACCTTTTAATGAGTATATCTTTCACTACGATGCTCGGATCAGAAAACCTTCTTCACGAGAATTGTTGGAAACATCATTCTAAGAAACTTTGTAGTTGATCACTAAAGCTAATTCTCAATGTACACAAAGATAAGGTTAATAGCATTTGTATGAGAATTAGTTTCTTAAGATAAAACAATAAAGCTTTGATCTAAATGATAAAGAATGAGCTTTTTGATGAATTAGTGTGCAAGATAGAATGTATATAACAATAGTAATTAGCACACTAAACACAAGAGGATTTGTCACATTAAAACAACCTATAAAGGGAGGCTATATGCCAACAAAACCTTATGTTAAGCAGATCATCGCGTATGTTGCAGAACATGGTCTGTTCTTTAAACATATTCCGAGACGTCCCAATGGCATAGCTAACCGAGCCGCGCGGAACACTAGACAGCAGGGTTTGCTATATGATTACCAGTTGGATCTTAGTATCGTTTTTCATGTCTAGGAATTGGTTAAAAACGGTTTTGTTATATGTATGCTTTACGTTGTAAAAAAAAACAACTTTGTCCTAAGTATGCATGTTTTTAGATTTTTGAGCAATTAACTATAAGTAGGGATGACAACGGATCGGATTATTGCAAAAAAATCCAAAACCATATCCATATTCATTTAATTTATCAAAAACCAAACCCTAACGGATTTAACCATCAAACTTACTTTTCAAAACCATATCCGAATAATTCGGATTCGGTTTTTTAAACGGTTTTTCGGATTTTAACGATAACCAGGCTCGTGAAGCGTCCCTCTCGCAGTAGGATTCCTAACCTCGCCTCTCTCTTGTGACATGCCAAACTATAACTCTCTAAATATATTGAAAATATTGAAACAAGATCACAAATACATGAAAAATCTCCAATATATAAAATATTTTGTTGATCTTTAATTTTTTTTTTGGACATTAGTTGATCTTTAATTAAATAACGTTTTTGTTAATTCTAGTATTTAAATTTTAGTTCTGCGATATGAAAATACTTTTTTATCTATATTGCTATAAAATATACAAAAATAGATGATAATAAACGGGTTTTTTGTTATTCAGTTGTATTTTTATATAAAATTTTAACCTAAAGGATTTAACCATCGGTTATATTTTTCAGAACCATAACCTAACAGTTTTACATCCTTATCTATAGTTGGGTTGAGACTTTTGGCCTTTTAGTAATTAAAAATCAAAAAAATATAAGAAAGATGGACTTCAAAATATAAAATACATGGATTTTATCCTTTAATAGGTAAAATGATATCAGATTTATATATATATATATATATATCTATATTATATTTTAGAGTTTTTTCTGGATTTACCCGCATAAGTGGTGTCCAGGATTAAATCTGGCCAAACATAAGTGGTGGCCAGGATTTATTCTGGCTAAACATGAGTGGTGGCCAGGATTGATCCTGGCCCCTTCACCTAGGGAACCTGGGTTCGATTCCCGTCAACGAAATTAATTTTTGCTTTAGTGTCTTCAGACACGGGTTTTACCTAGTATATATATATATATATATATAACGGATTTTCGGTTTTTCGGGGTTTTTTTTAATCTAAAACCATAACCTAACGGTTTTAACCATCGGTTTCACTTTTTAAAACCAAACCCTAACGGATTTAACCACGGTTACATAATCGGTTTTTATTCGGTTCGGTAATCCGTCGGTTTCGGATTAAAATCGTAACCACTACCATCCCAAAAAATAATGGTTGGCCTTTTTTTCTTCTTAAAGAATTATATAAATGCCAAAAATCAATCGGATATACTCCCCAGACTCATTTTCAATCATTAACCTGTCACACAATTATTTTCAACGTGGGAAATCTCGTTCTTAGTGTAGAGACCATATAGGGTGTGTCCTCTTATCCTTTCTTCTTATCCTTTCTTCTAGGAAAATAGTAATTTTGTTAGTTGCAACACTATAAGTCGATAATTTTACCGTATCCAAAACAGTAGCTATAATATAGAAACTTTTACACGTGAATCTGACAATAATTTTACTTACATAATTTTCATATATGAATGTTACAGAACGAAATTAGTAAGTTTGTATTTTGTTACATTAAAGTTAACTCCAACCGTTCTTAATTCTATTAACCACAATTAAAAGTTAAATCTAATCTTTATCTTAAATACTTCTCATAAAATTAAACGCTGCTCTAACCGCTCTTCTATTTTAAACACTTAATTTTAATTTTATTCAAGGAATTTATTATATATTTTCATTTTCAATAATAAAATAAATATTATTATTTATATATAATTCTAATTAATATATAACTATTTTCTTTAATATTCACAAAATAAAAGTTGATTTTACTATAAATATCTATTATAATTTTTCACTTAAAAGTATAAATAAATATTGTAATATAAAATAAAGAGAATCAAAAAAAGAATATAAGAAAATATTAATATAAATCCAATAACAGAGACACGTAAAAGAAAAAACTAATTTTATTTAGAAAGATCGAACAGTTATATTCAAAAGAGAGATAAAAGGTAAAGAAAACAAAAGAAATAAAATGTAGCATGCATGTTTTTATCGTCACATGTGTTGAAAAAAGGATAGAAATAGGGATGCATAGAATAAAAGAATCATAGAATAGGGATGTTGTTAGAGACTTAAAAGTGATACCCTTCGTTTATTTTTATTTGTCCTTCTTTTTAAAAAGAGATGTCCAACAATATTTGTGTGAAAGGGAAAGTTTCATTGATTCAAGAAAATGACTCCATTGAGCAAGAAGTTTCCCCGAGAAAAAGTTATTTCTCTTTCATGGCTACAATGGTGTATTACAGTGTTCTTTCATGTCTGACTTCATCGTTGATTTATGTTTTTCAAGACAAGATGTTGGACCCAACCTTGCTCAAGAATCTTAGCCAGAAGTTGAAGTTTATAGCTAAGGTAAAGAAAAAGATCTCCTCGGGACTCGAAACTTCTCGCAAATATAAGGGCATAGGCTTATCCTTTTCTTCGAAGGTGGGGATTTTTCCAAGTTGCTCGACAACACACCTGTCGATCTTGATACCCCAAAGGGCCAAACACTCATCCAAGTGTTCAAGTTAAAGATGAAAAATCTTGTTGATCCTCTTTAGGTGGCTACTGTCACTCCTCTTTTGTTATATTTATAAAGACTTACTGAATAAGGGCCAAGTAACTATAGTTACTTTAAAATGAAGACTTATTTAACCAGAGTCGGCCCGAAGCGGTGAAGAAAATCTGGGAGAAGCATGGCCTAGGGAGTTGTCATGGCTCGACCACCCTATCGCAGACCCATCACCGAGTGGAGGTAATTTTTCCCGTGAGTTGTTTCATTTAAAAAAAAGGTATTTATCCTTTTTTATCGTGATTTGTTATTTTATAGGATATTTAGGAGGATCTTGTCATGTTTATTCTCGAGATATAGGCAGATGGCGTTCTAAGATAGACACCTATACCCTCACTTCGGAAGAAAGAATCCCAAGATATTTGAATTTTACAGCAAAATAGGAGTGAGGAAGTCGAGAAATTTGAGGGATAAAAATAATTGGACTTACATTTATATCTTGGACTCAGAGGAAGTCGAGAGATTTGAGGAAGCACATCAGGTGATATGTAGGGGATTTTATCCACATCATCATTCACACAGATAGACCAGATTTAGACGGTGATCGAGGTGGAAAAAGACCATATAGGCCCTACACAAAAGGGTTGGAACCCGTAAATTCTACTGGTCGATCCTAGTCAGAGCCAGAGCCAGGTTTAGGATCCAGATTCATACGTGACGACGAGATTGATGATCGATGGTTGGGAGACGGTAATCGGGTACATGAATGATTATGCCTTCCGAGTAGCCCGAGTAGGGATGGCAACCGGATATCCTCGAAAAATTGCATAACCACGTCTACATCCATTAAGAAAAACGATACCAAATCTGCATCCATTAACCATCGGATTTTAGAATTATTTACCAAATCCGCATCCGCGACGGATTCGGTTTACCTACGGTTACTCCGTATCCGCAATCGTTTAAAATGATTTAAATAAAATGATTTAAATAAAATAATTTATTAAATATTTTTAAAATTCTATAATTAGCTACAAAATTTTTGGAAGGCCATAAAATGATATTAGGCAATATAGTAATAAAATAGATAATAATCAATTACTTAGTTTATGTATAGAATAATTATATGTGATCGATATTATGTATGAAATTTGCATATATAGAATATCTTTATATATTGTATATATATTTAATATTTTATTTTTTATATTTTTGTTCGGATTTCGGATTATCCGTCAGATTTTTGTAAAAGACCAAATCCTAACTGTCAATCCATCGGTTACCTTTTGTGAGAACCAAACCCTCATGAATGCACCATCGGTTCTACTAACGGATATTTTATCGGATCAGATATTCATCGGTTACGATTAATATTTGAACCATTATCATCCTTAAGCCCGAGCCTGAACCATGATTCCACTGGCATTATTGGAGCCACATGATTTAATCTGTCCTCAAATCTTGACAGTTTTATGCACATGATTGAACAGGTCAATCAGATGAGTTAAACGCAAAAATGACGTTGTTAAATATTTTCCTCATTGATTCACTAAATCCAACACACCAGCCGAGTAATCCACGCACAGGACGATCACTTAGAGTTAATCTTGATCTTGATGAGACTCGGTCTCCCGATCAAAACCTTTTCCTGATTTAATTTCCTATTCTTTGTATTAGCACGACTATATTTTATCTGGTTTGCAATCGACTATTTTAATGTGCCTATTTAATTCTATTTGTGTAATGCATTTTTTTAAACCCTTTGTCGACCGCACAGGTAGTCGCTAGATAAGGTAACCTTTAACGAAACAACTAAATAGTCGGTAAAGATCACCAAATGATCGCTAATTTAAAAAACTTTCCACGACCACTTGATGGTTGATAAAAATTATTGAGTGGTCGCTAATTCAAGAAACTTTTACCGACCACCAGGTGATCGTCGAATATTAAGCCTTTAACGGCCATCGATTGGTCATTAAAGATGGTGGTCGACAGTGATAACGAGCGATTGATAAAAGTATAAACCTATCTTTAACGGCTTATTTATGGCCTTCTAGCATCTGCTTGATCTTACATGTAGTGGTGTTTGAGAAGTTAAATATATATTAAGATCATAAATTAACAAATAAATATGCTTACTTTTATTATTAACTTAACCGACGATACAAGAAAATGATTATACAAACGCGAACAATAAATTAAAACTGAAAAAATGACACCACACATACTGAATTAGACAATAATTGTTTGATATCTACTACCGACTCCGTTCATCAATAAGAGTTATCTCCGGTAAACCTATAATCTATTGAACGAGAATCCTTCAAGTAGCTATTAGCTAATAAATAATGTCATCAAGAGTGGGCTGCAGATGATTGTAAACTGCACGCCATCCTGCTTGTGTTGGATGAACATTATCCCAAAAGAATGAAGATTGTGGAGCATCGCATACCGTGTACATTTTCTCTCCTTTTTCATTTACACTTCCACATGAATATGCTTGGCTTATACCCATACAACAACCTTTCAATGGACTCTCAAACTTCAAACTTCCTGATAATCAATACAAACAATTTTATTATTCAGTCTTCATATTTTGGTATCAAGTATCAACTATGCCTAGTCCAACAAGAGATTACTAGAATAGGGAAATTGAGTTATTATAAATGAACACTAGTTCTTCATTAGTAAGTTTGCTTGGAGCATCAAAATAAAATGTTTAGGCTTTGCAGATTGCAAAAACCCTGACTTTCCACGCTCCTTCCGTCTTGCGACCTAGTCGACCTATATCTGGGTTTGTTTGATTTATGAAAACATTTTCTGTTTTTGTTTTTTAGAATATATTTTTAGAAAATGATTTTCGTTTTTAGTTTCAATATTTTTAGAAAATATGGAAAACGTCGATTTCACGTTCTCTAATATAGTAATATAACACTGTTTTCATTTTATTTTCCAGAAAACTATTTTCATTTTTTTTTTTAGCCAAACACGTTTTCATTAGCATTTTAGAAAATAAAGAAAATGAAAACAGAAAATACCTATTATTTTCACGAACCAAACGGGGCCTATACTTTATAAACGGAACGATTATATGTTTTGCAAAGTTAAAAAGGACATTACTGAAGTAAAATTTTCTTTTAAACAGATATCAATTGGTAAAATGCTCTCGTAGCTCAGTTGGTTAGAGCACCCGTTTAGTAAGCGGGAGGTCTTGAGTTCAACTCTCAACGAGAGCACGAAATATACTAATTCAATTTTGCTATAATATTAATAAATCAATTATATAAAATAAATTATAAAGTATAAGCTGAGCTATCATTATTTAATTATTATACCTCCGGAGGCCCTTAAAATTTGGCCATTTTGACTATTTAACCCTTGGTTTATATATTGAGACAAAGACTTTCCTGTAGTTTAAACTAGTGACACTGTTAGTCTATTTTTAGTAAAATTCGTCATATTTTGACAATATAAATGTCCTTGAACAAAACATGCTACTTTATATAATACTGATAACATAAAGACCATATAAGCATTTGGAAAAAAAAAAAGATAACATAAAGACCTTAAGAAATTATTTTGGAATGAAAAGTATTACTACTAATAATTATATTTTGATCAAGTAGCCACTTTTGCCAATCTAATTTGAGCAACTAGCCAGAGTCAGAAGTTTACCTGGGTGAGTATCTTTGCGGTCGAAAATAGTAGTGAATGTCGTGTAAAGATCAATAATGACAAAAGTTGAGGCCTTGGTCTCATTATTCAACTTGGCCACAGCTTGTTGTAACAAGGAATTATGAAAAGCCACGGCTGTGTTTTCAGTATCATTACATTTCAAAAATGACGTTGCAATTGTTGTACGAGGTAGACATCCTAAAGGTTGAAGAGCTGTAATTGCTATTTTCTTTGCTCCTAAATCATAAATTCTTTTCAAGTTTACAGCTAGTTGATTCACTACTAGTGTTATATATCCTGGTAATCCCTGAAAAATTAAGAAACATGTCTATTATGAGTTATATAATTTTTTTATTATTGAATCGACTATCATACCCGATGGGTCTTGAATACATTCTTTATAGACCCAAACACCCCTCACTTAATCCATTTTCTTACTAAATACCACAAATAAATTTTAACACTATATGTCAAATTTTTTTAAAATACCTGGAGTCATTATACTCATTTTTTTTCTTACTATATATACTTAAATATCCATCTTATTTTTTAAACACTAAAAAAACATATTCTCTCCTTTCTCTCCTTTCCACTTGCGCACCTCACGCATCACATCTTAATTGTGTTTACTTAGTATTTTTCTAGAAATAATCAGTGATACTCTCTGATTTTACGATTATACTCAGTACCATAATGAATATATACTCAACGAATTTTTTCGATACTCGGTAAATTATAAGACTCGATTTTCCTAATACTTAATAATTTATCGCAATCTTCAGTGACATTTGTATCACACTTAAAAAATTCTCTAAACATACTCAATGATATTCTGAATATACGTAGAGAATTTGTTGAGTATACTTTGTGCTTTTTTGTACTCAACTAATTTGTTTGAGTACTCAACACAATCTCCAAACACTTAGTAAAGTCTCCGAGCACTAGTAAAACTATTAAGATTTCAGTAAAATCTCTGAACATTTGAGCACTTAGTATAGTCTCCAACCACTTGGTAACATCTCCCGCGATGATCGGAGGTGGTCGGTGGATAGTGGTTAGAGTTGAAAAGTATCGATACTGAGTGAGTTGATACTCTTTGATTCACTAATTTGGTAATTTGTATTAATGTTATTTGTTTTTTATCTTTATGTAAATTGTTTTATTTAAGTATTTGATCATCCATAAAGTTGAATGATCTCCTTAAAAAAAAAAATTAGCCAGATATTTCTTATACGTTATTAAATTTATCTACATGATTCAATCATATTTTTTTTTTTAATCTAAGATAATTATAATAGAGAGTGGCAAGTTCTTATACTTTAGTCCATCCATTAAATATTACCATATGTTTTTTCCATAAATTTAATATGCTATCAAGTAAGATTTCAAGATGTTTGAGATTTTGTCACCTAAACTTCAATTTGTTTAATCCAAAGAAGACCTGATTTGTTGAAAAACAAAGAATGGTTGTTAATGCATGATGTGATTGTGGAACAACTTTTGTCCTTGTCCATTAATTTTAGCATATAAGAGCATGACTTTGCATATGGGTTTTAACTTATTTAATTATGTTATAAGTATTACTATAATTAGATCTAGTTAACTTAGACGTATTTGTGCAATGTGTCGGTAATCAAAATGTCTATTTTAACCAATAATGTATCACATGGTGCAAAAAATATACAGATTATTATTACTCCTAATCAAGAATAAGGAGTATATGATTTTGACGATATTAAAACTATTAATGGATTGTTGTTACCTCGAAAGTACCACCTTTTGTTAAGTAGGCTGAATAATCATTTCCAGAAAGTGTGACAAGAACTAAAGCAGATTGCAAGTCAACTTTGGAAAAGATATGAGCAGAATTGAGGAGGTTATCAAAAAAATTGATTTGAACGGTCATATTAGGATCCAATACCAAAGTAGGAAATACACCCGTCCCTCCATAAGCAAAATTCATCCCATAGCGTAGTCTCTGTCCCGCATATTTTAACCATCTATATGCTGTTGGTGTCTTTAATCCCAAATGTTTAGCTGCTCCAAACCAATTTAATTTAATTTAAATTATTGAAATTAATTTAACACTATAGAATTACTTTGATACAATAAATTAAAATACTAATGTACTAAGTTACTTGTATAATTAAATTATATATGAATCTCGGAAAAGTAGGATCTAGACACGCTAGCCTATGTGGTATGGAGACATAAAATCACGTGAAAAGAGTACGTGCATTAGTCATTTGTCAGGCAAAGACATGTTGGGGGTCACAAAAAAAGATAAAGAAACTTAAAGGACTCAATAATGCAATAATTTATGGGACACCCGCCCCAAAAGAAGAAATAAACGGTACTCCAATAGTACAAACTGAAGCTTCAGCTTTTTCATGTTCAAAAGCCATAGTGTAGTGTAGTGTAGTGATAGGTAAAGGTGTCTGATCGTTAATTATCATCCCACCATGTATACTGAAAAAGCAAATTATATATATACAGCCGAATTATTTAACACAACACATCTAAAAGTTAAAGCAAAAGTTAAAGTATCAAAACCCATGATGATGCTGCTTTTAACAAAACATAAAAAAGGCTAAGTGTGTAATGTTTTAAGAAGATTTTTTTATTTATATATTCTTATAATTATACCTAAAGAATGTTTACCAAAAAAAATTTTAGTAGCCACAAATATTAAACATATTAAAGAACAGAAGTTACCTACCATAATTAATTCTTTTGTCCTTGAAAAAAAAATTAAGAAGCATAGTTCCCAAACCCCATTATTACTAAGTGCCCGTTTGGAAGTGCTTTTTTGGAGAAGCACTTAAAAGTGCTTTTAGCATTTTAATAGTTTTTTTTACTTTGAAAAGCACTTTTTTGAAAAGCACCAAATAGGTGCTTCTTAAAATAAGCACTTAAAATAATTTTAGATTTCAAATATATTTTTAATAATTTTTTTAAATTCTGGATTTTATTCTAAAAGCGCTTTTTTACTCTAAAATAAGCACTTCCAAACGGGCGCTAAGTGTGTTTGGCGCAATCTTTTAAGATTGTGAGTAGTAATTTTGGAATTATTATTAATGACATCTAAAGTTGAGGATTGCTATGGAGATTAAAAGTATTTTATAATAATCCTAAGTTCTTGAAATCGAACATAAGTCTATTTTTTTGCTCAACAAATCGAACATAAGTCAAATTAACTCACTAAAATAATAAAAATAATTATTTTGTGGCGTTGATTAGTCAATTAAAGAGAACGTACCAATGAAATCAGTGAAGACACGACCATCAGAGTACCTCCCAGTTGGCTTTCCTGGAAAAGTGATACCATAAGGTTCCTTCCATGAACTTGCTAAGGTTTTTCTATTGTTTCCTGTATCAGCATATGAGTCTCCGAATACAAATAGCTTTGAATATCCCTTTTGACTCTGGTGCAGATCACGCTCGTTTTCATGGTGGTGGTGGTGGTGAGGTGAAGCTACGACACCTACATCCCCTGTTACAAGAAGTGAGAAGAGGAAAACGAACAAAGGGAAAAGATTTAAGAAGTGCATGAGAATGAATGTATTAATGAACGAATAAAAAGGATTTAAATCGGGAAAAATGAGATAGTGAGATTTAAATCACCAAGTGCTGGTACTTATATATGGACTATGGTGATAAGTATATGTGGTGTTTTGTAGTTAATAAAAGGTATATTTTGTGTATGGTGGGACAACTTCAAGAAAAGGTTTGGTGGCTTCACATCGGTCAAATACTAATAATTGAGCAGCCTAAAATGGTTTCAACCCTTTGTGACGAGTTAAAATTTGATTGTTAAATACAATTATAATACAAATATGTACGTAAGATTTCTAGTTGTATTTAGGGACGGCAGCGGTTCGATTTTTTACAAAAATATAGAAAACCATAACTATAACCGTTTATTTTATTAAAAACTATATCCTAACATTTTCAACAGTCGGTTATATATTTTAAAACCATAACCGTATTCGGTTTCGGTTTTTTAAATGGTTTTGCGGTTTTCAACGATAACCAAATGATAATTTAAATATTATTAATTTTCATAAAATCAAACTACACTTTATAAGAAAAATCTTAGAGGTATATAAAATATTTTGTTGATTTTTAATAAATTGCATATTTATTATTTAGTTGGTTAAATCTAATATTTAAATTTTGGTACTATAATTTTAATATATCTCGGATGTTAATAGCTTTCAGGGATCGTTTGCTTTACCGCATGGGTGTAGCTTGGATGGAGAAGAGAGGGCGTTACTCGTAGAGGAATTTAAAGATGAGGAGATTCGTATTGCGGTCTTCCAATCTAATCCGAGTAAGGCGCCTGGCCTAGATGGTATTTTAGCGTTGTTCTATCAAAAGTGTCGGGATATTGTGGGAGAGGATATTTCTAGAATGGTCAGAAGGGCGATTCAGTTAGGAAAGGTGCCTACAAACCTTAACGGGTCCTTAATTCATTTGATTCTGAAAGTTTCGAATGTTGAAGTGGTGGGACAGCTTCGTCCAATTAGCCTTATTAATGTCCTAGTGAAGTTTATCATGAAAGCAATGGGTAATTGTATAAGACCGCTTGTGGCGTAAAAAGTGGGGTCAAAGCAGAGTAGCTTTCTTCCCGGGCGTTCGACAGTTGATAATATAGTCTTGGCTCAAGAGATTGATCATAGAATGAAGAAGTTAGTGTCGAAGAAAGGATATACGGCGATAAAAATAGACTTAGCGAAAATCTATGATAAGTTGAGCAGGCGTTTCATTGAGGACACCTTAGCTTATTTTGAGATGCCGGATATGTGGGTAAGACTTATTATGTCGGCTATGAGTACTAATACGATCCGGGTTCTTTGGAATGGCAAGCAATTGGAGGAGTTCACACCTCAGCGCGGTATTCGTCAGGGAGATCCCTTGTCCCCTTATACTTTTGCTTTATGTATGGACAGACTTTCTATTCTTATTCAGGGGCTCCGTGAAGGTGGAGAATGGTTACCCATTCATATTCACCGTCAACCGCCGCCTATCTCTCATATGTTTTTTTCAGATGACCTACTTTTGTTCGCGGAATCGAAGAACTCCCAAGTAAATCTTATCAAGGAGGCACTACGTGTTTTTTGTGATGAGGCTGGACAAACAGTAAGCGAGGAGAAATCTTTGATATACTTCTCGGCAAATGTACCAAGCCAGAAGGTGGAGGAGCTCTCCGTATTGAGTGGTTTTAATGTAAGTGACACTTTAGGGGTCTATCTAGGAACGCCGATTAGATCGCAACGCCTCCCAAGAGGATTCTTTAGAGGTGTGACATCAAAAAAGCTAAAAGAAGCTTCTGAATTGGAAGGGGCGGAATTTGTCCTTAGCGGGGCGTGTGGTACTTGCTCAGTCAGTCTTATCGGCAATTCCTACGTATATTATGCAAACCATGAAGCTCGCAGATATGTGTGTGAAAAGATAGATCGAATTATTCGTGATTTCATTTGGGGGTCATCTAGTGAAGGGAGGAAAATATATTGGTTATCGTGGGATGTATTGTGTCACCCTAAGAAGAAGGGAGGTCTTGGTCTCAGGAAGGCAAGGAATTATAATTGAGCACTTTTGGCGAAGTTGAGTTTGAAGGTATTAAATAAAAACCCCGCGTTGTGGGTTAAGGTAATGACGCAAAAGTATTTCCGGACTGGAATTATGGAGAGGAACGTGAAGCAGGCAGACTCGAGAATTTGTAAGAATATAATGGCCGGGAAGGAGGTGTTAGAGGGGGGATTGAGTATAGTGGAGAACGGAGATGCGAGGGGGTTTAAATGGAATTTGACGTCATCCGGAAACTATTTAGTAAAAACGGGGTACAATAGACTAACACCGGGGGAAGAGGATGTGGGGTTTAAGTGGGAGCTAATATGCTCCTTGAAGTGTCCGCTTCTCTTGTGGAGGGCGGTGTGGGAGCGTCTGCCGACTAATAGGAACCTAGAACGAAGGGGAGTAGTACAGGATCTGTGGTGTGGGATATGTTGAGTGGAGTGGGAAACGGCAGGTCACCTTTTTCTAGAATGTAATTTTTACACTAACCTTGTTTATGAGTGTACAGCAGGTTTCCTAGGTCAAAAAGTGCAGGTACAGCACCACCAGCAGAATAATGGAAGCACGGAACGGTTCAGGGCAGCTGATCGTGGGCGTGGACAGGAGCTTGGGGAGGGCTGGTGTTGTCGGGACTGGATAGCGACGTTCAAGAGCTGGATGGACCAAATATGAGGGGGTGGCAGCAGCAGCTTGGGAATGATCAGCAGCAGGGGGATGGTTCTGTTCAGCGACAGGACTGTGGAACTCGACCAGCTGTAACGTTGCAACAACTCAAAATTTTATGATCAGGGACAGCCGCAAAGCGAAGCAGATGCAGCTGCAGCCTTGCAGTATGCTGTTTCGGGGAGTAGAGTTGCGAATCAGGGACCTGCTACCACGCAGCAGGTAGTGCAGAATGATGGTGATGGTAATGTGAAAATATGGGCAGACTTATTGTCAAGTAAAGCATTAGTGAATGGGGTGGAAGTAAGGCTTATAGTGGCAGCACTTGTATGGCAAGTTCGAGTACATAGGAACACATCGCTCTTTGATCATTCGGCAGGGACTAAAATGCAAAAAGAAAAAAAGTTATTGTATTTAGTTTGGTTAATGATTATGTGCGCGCGTGGGGTAAAGAGCGAGATGGTGGGTTAGTTGTTTCCTCCAAATCCATCCTCGTTAAGTGGACTAGACTAGAAACTGGGGTGAAGTTAAATGTAGACGGAGCCTTTGATTTGGTAAAGTCATTAGGAGGTGTAGGGGGCTGTTCCAGAATAGTCGAGGAGAATATATGGATGGTTTTGCGGGAAAGTGTGTTGCGCGTAGTGCGTTTGAAGGGGAGGCACTCGCATTGCATTTTGGATTAGAACAAGCAGTAAGGCGGGGGTATAAGTCGCTAGTGATTGAGCTAGACTCGAGTGAATTGTACGCGCTAGTGAAGGGCAGTACGAATTCAAAATCTTTCTCATGAACTATTATATGGGAGTGTTGTGATATATTGACAAGACATCCGCAGTTTGAGGTGACTTGGAACTACAGGGAAGCGAACAAGTGCACAGATTGGATGGCTAGGATGGGAATAAAGTGCGAGGAGGGTCCTCTACCATATCGTGATCCACCGGATGGGCTATGGCGACTCTTGACGAGGGATCGCTATGGTTGGGCAACACCTAGATTAACTCTGGATAGTTAGTATATTATTTGGAAGTTTACTTCCTGGTCTATTATAGGCCTCTTATGTAACAAAAAATATAATATATATATATATGATAATAAACGGTTTTCGATTATTTGGTTTTATTTTTATCTAAAACCAAAACCTAATGTTTTAACCATTGGTTACACTTTTCAAATCCATAACTTAATGATTTTAACCACGGTTACATAATTCGGTGTTTAATCGGTTCGGTTACCATCGGTTTTGGTTTTTAACTGTAACCATTGTCATCCCTAGTTGTATTAGGTATGATCAGTACTTGAAGGTGTTTGAACAAAATTTATTACTTTATTTTTTAGAAATGGACGTGAAATATAAATGTATATTAGTATTTAAAGATATTGAATAAAATTGACTATTTCATATTAGTAAACTATTGTACGATGGATCTCATCTGTGAAAAAAACATTAACGAAGACATGTTAATAATAAGATTAAGACTTTTCATTTACTCTCTTTTTTTCTCTTATTCTCTTTTTCTTTGCTCCGTATAACATTTTTACTTCTTTCTTCCTTTCCAGAAAACTTTTAACCTTTCGTGAGCTAACGCCCACCCAGACTGCATACCTTGAATCATATACTTACTACTTATGTTAGCAACTATGAACCTTACTTCGAATGAACTTAAGGAGAGATTCTTTAAACCCAGAATCTACCCCTCCTATTCAGTTAATTATGATAAAAAGATTGTTCTTAAGAACACAAATGATGTCTCTATAGTTGTGATAAATATATGCCCTTAGGAGACATCATTTCAGGTAGAAATTGGACTTATTAGATAGACTTTTGAACTTATTTTTTTGTCATATTACACTTTCTTCCCTCGTAATATTATTATTTGCGGTTTTAGAGATTTTGTGCGTTAATTCGTCTGTTATTAGCATAAAGTTCTTAGTACATGGATGTTAGGGAGCACCAAGCTGAGGAGAAGAAATGAATTTTTAAGGTTTTGATCAAAAAGAGAGGTCAAAAGGGCAAAAGATATCACTCAAAGAGTTAAAGAGGAGCATAAGAATATGCAAAGCTGTCACTTCTTGCTGATTTTGAGCCCAAACGGTACTGATCCAGGTCTGGTGGTTCAAATGAAAAAAGTGTGTCTTTGAGCTAGCTCGAATTGAGGAATTAGATGATTTGGACTTAAGACGCGAACGTTACGCCCGTTTTACTAGAGTGTGTACAACATTTACGGGAATTACTAATTGGACTTGGGTTTTTAATCATTTAATTAAATAAAATAGAAGCTTAGTCCATTTATACTTAGTATATAAAGCCTTTTAGACCTTAATTTTTAGTACGCTTCATATTTTCTAAAGTTCAGAAGAGAGCAAAAAGGCAGAAGGCAGAGGAAGAGCTGGAGATTCATTTTTCTTCAACAACAGCTCAACCCATTCCTTTAATTAGGTTCTTATTCTTATTTTTGTAATAGGAAACATGAATTATTTTAAATTTTTTATTGTTTTTACTTTGAATGTGAGCTAAACATTTAGTGCTTGAGAATCGCAACATGATTTAAGCCCTAATTTATACAATTTGATGTTTTTCCGAATTTGGGATTGTTTAATTTAATTTGAGTTAGGTATTTTGTATTGCCTAATATCATGGGCTTGTTTACTACTTTTAATTTGACCAATTAGAATTAGGTATTATTAATTGGAGGAAATTATAAATTGAGGCCCAAAAGAGTAAAAAGATTGTATTTTAAATCCTAGTTGGAAAACTTATTTTTTAAGGCCTATTTCTAACTAACTGGTTTGGGACTTTTCCTATTTTACCCCTCTTCGTTATGGGTACGGCCCGCCCCACAGTGCAGAACAACCATTAGTGTATATCGAATTCGGGCTAGCCCCAGTATGAAAAAAAAACATTTTTAACAAGTATGGGTTGTACCTATGTAGACCAACAACACACAAAATAAATTGATAATATAATTGGATCTCATTACCAAGCTTTTATATTGATGGGCTGTACCCAGATTGAACAACAAAATTACAACTGAAAATTAACAACTACACTAACTACATGGGCCAGCCCCATTACCTACTACCACTATATGGGTCTGGACCCAATACATCAAAACACAATACAACAGAAACCTAAGCCCAACTGGGGCTGGACCCAAAACCTGCGAATCTCAGTTTCACACGAGATCAGAGATGGATTCTTCTTCGTCGTGGTGGCGGTGGAGTGTGAAGAACAGGGCTGGCCCCAACTGAAAATCAACAACCGGTATGGGGGTCTAGCCCCAACATGAACAACCCTATTGGGTCTGGACCATCAAGCTTGGTCTTCGCCGGAGCTTCGTCTTCTTCACGCAGAGAGAGGATGGTGGTGTTGAATAGCATCTTTGAGATCTCCTTTGTAATGGTTGAGCAGCGGAGCTTCGTCTTCTTCACGGCGGCGAGGTGAAGCAGCAGTTTTGGGTGGTGTAGGTGCTGCAGATCCACAGTGAAGCTTTGGGTGATGTTGGTGCTGCAGATTCACGGTGAAGCAGCAGTGTTGGTTGGTGTTGGTGTTGCAGTTTTGGGTGGTGTTGGTGCTGCAGATCCACGGTGAAGTAGCAATTTTGGTTGGTGTTGGTGATGTAGGAGGGCGGCGGTGGTGTTTGTAGTGGTGTCGGTGGTGGTGGGGTGCAGCATCTATATGGTAGGATGCAGCTCGTTAGTAGGAAGAGGGTGGTGGTGCGGCGCGACGAGGGTGAGGGTGGGGTGTTACAGAGAGAGGGAGCAGCAGCAGTGTTGCTGTGGCGCGTTTTCTGGGTGGCGAGGTTCCAGATCTGGTGGTGTTTGTGATGACGGTAGTGGTGGTGGCTCGGCATGGTGAGTTCTGGTGAAGCAGAGTGAGGATGGTGGTGGTGTTAATGGCGACGGGGTGATGAAGGTGGGGCTCGATTGTGGCGGTGTTAATGGCGACGGGGTGATGAAGGTGGATGTGAGGGTGGGGGTTCACCGGGGTCTTGAGAGAGAGGGAGAGAGATAGAGAGAGAGCAGAGTGAATGAGAGGGATGGGGAGTTTCGAACCCTTAATGGTGTTTTGGGGTTCATTTGGTGTGTTTCAATGTATGGATATGGTTTGGGGGGGGTATTTTGGTACGCTTACTCTTTAGTTGGAGTAGTTACAAGGGCTGGTTGGGATGGGATTTAAAACACAAACGTAAATGTGTTTGGGCCTTAAAATATAAAGACCCATATTAATTGGGGTATTCACTATTGGAGGTGATCACCTTGACGGGGGGGGAGGGGGGTTAATTTCGGACCTAGGTAATAGACACGTGATATTAGTCAATGAACCTTACGAGCTTGACTAACCACGCAGCCAATTGGGTAAAACACTTTGACGTCTCCCTATTTGTGATATATTAATTTATACTTGAGACATCATTTTAGGGTTATTTAGTTATTAATTTCGGGATTTCCCCCATTTATTCATAC
Source organism: Nemophila menziesii (assembly GCA_029959085.1). Taxonomy (NCBI): domain Eukaryota; kingdom Viridiplantae; phylum Streptophyta; class Magnoliopsida; order Boraginales; family Hydrophyllaceae; genus Nemophila; species Nemophila menziesii. Next base: position 141,808,341 of record JARWIR010000001.1, on the reverse strand, counting down.
TTTGCACGTTCTTGTCTAGTTTTAGGTGTTTTGCTATTTTGTGAGCTTTTATGCGTAATTTGTGTGTTATTTGTGTAGAACTTAGGTATATAGAATCTATTACACCTCTGGAAACTGATTTGAAGTGGAAAAATAAAGGAAACCTCTTAGTCAAAATAATAAAGGATAAGTTTGGATATAATTGGAAAGTAAAGAAGTTGCCAAAACTGCAGATACGTCCACTAATTAATTTACTTCAGAAAATCGGTCTGGAATTAGGAGGATCTTTTTATATGAGCAGAAATATCTTTCGAACGCGGTCGTTTCCATATATAGAACACTAAATTCCGATAAGTAACGATTGAAATATGACCAAATCAATATTTGCTAAAGTTTAGCCTCTCCTACAAGTTAGGAATACGATTTTTGGTAAGACCAAAACTCCTTAACTTGGGTATTACTCCTACTTTCGACCAAGGACATATATATATATATATATATATATATATATATATATATATATATATATATATATATATATATATATATATATATATATATATCCATTACCCCTTAAAGAAATTATCCTTGGTCAGTTCTTAATCATCAAAATACCAAGAAGATGCTTATATCAAGAGAAAAGAAGATTAGAAGGAGTTGGACAATCATTCATGCTTTTCCAAAGGACAAATTTTTTTAATTTTTTTCTTTCCCATCAAGAGGTCGGGAAGAGGTTTTTTTTTTATTCTTAGATAATTTTTTCCAGCAAGGGGCCATTGGATGGGGCAAAAGTATCTGTTTTTATAATTTTTTTTTTTCCTAAGGGGAAAATAATTTTTTTTCTTTTCCATTGGTGGCCTAGAGAAATTTTTTTATTTTTATTTTTATCTTTTACACTAGGGTGAAAATGTTTTTTCTGGTTTATTTACTTTTCTAGTGAGGTGTTCTGGGACGGGCAATTTTTTTTACTTTTCTAGTGAGGTGTCCCGGGATGGCATTTTTTTTAACTTTTCTAGCGGGAGGCCCTTTGGGTAAATATTTCTTTTAGTTTTTTTTACTTTTTACATGGGATGAAAAATATTTTAGATTATCTTTCTTTTCGGGGGCTATGGGAGCTATTTTTGTTTTGTTTTTCCAGCAAGAGGCTGGGAGATAAAAACAAAATTTAAGATATTTTTTCCTTTTTCCAACGAGGGGACCAAGGAGAGGGGGGGGGGGGGGTGTTGTCTCACCTTCATTCTAAAATTGGGATGAGATTTGTCCCATCTCCATTCTAAGATTGAGATGAGATTTTCTTGTAAAATCCAAACAATATTTGACCCCCCTTCCTTGTACTCCTACTGAGATGAGATTTGTCCCATCAAAGTATTGAAAAGTTCAAAAATAATAGAAAAATAAGTGTTTCTTGATAAATTTTTGATAAAGAAATATGATAGTATTCATCTATATTTTTTTTAGTACGATGCATAATTGTGAAAGTTAATCCACAGTAAATAAGAAACTAAACACTTTTTGTCAATTATGTATGTAATGACATTTGTTTTACCTTAACTGAGATGAAATTTGTCCCATCTCTATTCCAAGATTGAGATGAGATTTGTCCCATCTTCAATTTGAAGACCGAGATGAAATTTGTCTCATCTCTATTCTAAGATTGAAATGAAATTCATCCCATCTCTATTCAAAGACTAAGATCTGATTTGTCTCATCTCCAATTTTTAGGATTGAGATAAAATTTGTCTCATTTCTATTCTACGCTTGATATAGGATTTGCCCCGTCCATAATTTTAAGAGCAAGATGAAATTTGTCTCATCTCTATTATAAGATTTAATTAAAATTTGTCTCATCTCCTTTCAAAGACTGAGATATGATTTGTCCTATCTCCAATTTTAGGACTGCGATGAAATTTGTAACATTTCCATTCTAAGACTGAGTTGAGATTTGTCTCATCTCTGGTCATAATTATTCTGCATACATGAATTTCATTGTTCGGTATAAGAAATATATATATATTTTTTGAAGCAAAGGATTTTATTGTTAAAAATAATAAAATTCACTGTTCCGAATAATGAATTCCTTGATTAGAATAATGAATTCTTTGTTTAGAACAATAAATTATTTGTTCTAAATAATGAATTTCATTTCTTGATCAGAAAAAAAATTGGATAGGTTGTTGATGGCGGAAAGAGTGTCCAGTGGTTTATCGGTTAAAAAAAACATATATATTGGTCGGAGGTGGTAGTCGTTGCAGCGGTGGTCAGTGGTGGTGGACGATTTTTTTAAAATATTTTGGAAAAACACCCGTGGGTGCCCAGCGTTTTAAAGTTTGACTTTTGGGTGTCCAAAGCTTTAAAAGTGACAAATCAGTACCGAAAGTTTCATTTTTCTGACTCCGTTAGTACCCACTGTCAGTTTTTTCGTTAAGTGTCACGTGGTTTCTACGTGGCACCTATATGGCGCGTGTGTGCCAGCTTTTCACTTGCCACGTAGGTGCCACGTATGCGCCAGGTACTAACATAGTCACAAAAATAAAATATTGGGTACTGATTTGTCACTTTTAAAATCTTGGACACCGAAAAGTAAAAAATGAGATCCGGTGGGTACCCCCAGTGAATTATCCCTTAATTATTTTTTTAACAAAAACTGGCCAGATGCGGTGGTGTTTAATTTTCTTTAAATGAAATTTAAAAAAAAACTGACCGGAGATAGTGGTAGTGATGGTGACTACATCGGTGGTCGGAATTTTAAAAACAATTACTAGAAAGTAGTGGTGGCGGTGGTGGTGGCGGCGGTAGTGAAAGTGATGGTGGTTGAAGGTTGTAATATAGTTGGTTAAATTTAAATAATTTTTTTATATAGATAAATAAATAATAAAGTAGTTAAAAAAATTATATCAGATATTTTGGTAATAAGAATGTTTGTAAAAATAATTTTATTCGAAGTTATATTCAATAAATATGTTGTTTATAAGTAATGACTCATAATAAAAAGAAAGGTAAAATAATAAAATATTTTCTATAATTATAGAAATAGAAAGATTGGTGATTTAAATAAAAATAAAATAATTTAGAAAGATATATTTCTATGATTTTATTAAGAATTTTTCTAGAGCCAATTGTTGATTGATGCCTATTAAAAAACTTATTTAGAAAAAAGTGCCTAGAAAAAAATATTTATTGAAAACAGCCCCCTTATAATTAACAATTAAAAAATAAGAAAAAAACTAATAAACACGCGCGCGCGTCCGTGAAATTTTTTTAAAATCGTCATAACTAATTCAAAAAAAATCAAAAAAATCAAAAAAAATTATATTTGGATAAATCAAATTAATATTTACGTCTATGATTTTTTTCGGAATTTTCTGAATTTTTTGATTTTTTTTGATTTTTTTTGATTTTTTTAATTTTTTTTTTCGCAGACACGAAATTCCATGTTTAAAACATGGAATTTCATGTTTGAAACATGGAATTCCATGTTTAAAACATGGAATTCCATGTTTATTTCACGGTTTAAAACATGGAATTCCATGTTTAAAACATGGAATTCCGTGTCTGCGAAAAAAAAATTAAAAAATTTCGAAAAAATTCAAAAAATTCAAAAAAAATCAAAAAAATTCATAGACGTAAATATTAATTAGATTTATTCAAAAATATTTTTTTTTAATTTTCTGATTTTTTTTGAATTAGTTATGACGATTTTAAAAAAATTTCACGGACGCGCGCATGTGATGGAATTAATAAAGGTATAGAAAATATAAAGGGGATGTTTTCTATAAATAATTATTTCATTAGGCATTTTTTTATAAATAAGATTATTGAAGGCATAAAAAAACAATTAGAGAGTTTAAGGAGGATGTTTTCAACAATAACCCCATTTTTCTATTTTAATATTATAAATAATAATAATTATAGTAATAAATATAAAAGCATTTTTTGTTAAGTTGTCAAACAAGAAAAACACTTTTAAATCATTTACGCATTAATATCACGTCAAATGAATGTTCGTCCAAAAAAAAAAACGTCAAATGAATAACTATTCTCCGTCTATTAATATTTGTATGTGTTTTTTTCATCAAGGTTAAGAAAAACAATTAATTTCTTCTATTTTTACTAAACTATCCTCAATCAACTAAGATGTCGTTTGATTTTTTTAAGTGATAATTACTGAATGCTGAATAACAATTGAATAGAACTTATTCTGTTAAGAGGCAGAGTCTGAATGATTTGTTTTTTTAAGTGATACTCCCTCCGTCCACTTTTATTTGTCCATCTTTCTAAAAAGAGGTGTCCAATATTGTTTGTCCCTTTCACAATATCAAGACACATTTTCTATACTTTTTCCAATTTTACCCTTAATTAAATAGTATAAAAAAAATTGCATTAAATAACCTCATGTACATTAATTAAGGGCAATTGTGTAAAGATGAATAGTATTAAATGCTCTTTTTAATCTTTGTGCCACAAAAAGTAGGACAAATAAAAATGGACGGAGGGAGTAAGTGCTGAATGCTGAATGAACAACTAAATTTGACTTATTTTGTTAAGAGGCGGTGTCTGAATGATTCAGACTTAAGTGCTGAATGCTGAATGAATAGCTGAATCGGACTTATTTTGTTAAGAGGCAGTGTTTGAATGATTCAGTCTTAATCTTAATGAAACAGATCCGTTAAGAGCCATTCAGACCTGAATTGGACAGGAAAAACAAACAGTCTTATTGATCCAGTGTCTTAATGAACCAGATTAAGATCTTATTAAGTGCAAACAAACACCCCCTTAGTTTGAAATCTTAATGAAACAAACCCGTTATGAGCCATTCAGATCTGAATTGGGCAGTAAAAACAAACGGTCTTATTGATCCAGTGTCTTAATGAACCAGATTAAAATCTCATTAAGTGCAAACAAACACCCGAAACAGACCGGTTAAGAGGTATTCAGATCTGAATTAGTCAGTAAAAACAAACAGTCTTATTGATCTAGCGTTTTAATGAATCACATTAAGTGCAAACAAACACACCCTAAGTAAATAAATTTAATGATTATAAACTTTTGAGTATTAAATAAAGATAAAATTAGTGAAAAATATTAAAAAAAAATCTTGATATCGTAAATAAACAACTTTTTGTGGACATCTAATTTTAAAAATTGTAACAAACATTAATGATCAGAGAAGTACTTTTTAATAAAAATGTTTTAATAGAATCAATCTCAATTGGATCCAAAATTTATGCACGACTTTATTAAATAACATTTAAGACTTTATCAAATATTCTTTCTCAATTGCACTATTGCACTACTGACGTTTATTAAATAAAAATTGTTCTATAATACATGTTATATAAATTGATCATTTTTAACTAAGTTTTTATTAGTCTTTAGGTTGTTTAGTACGTGTAAAAAACTTTAACATATCAATATAATGGAGGTAGCGGTAGTATTAATCTTCAATGAATAACGTGTTGAGAATGAAAGTTAGTAAATTTTGAATAACTTAAGAGTTATTTTCGTTTTTCAATTTGTTGTCAAAATCCCCGTCAAGCTAAAATATTCGCAGCAACTTTAATATGAACACTGAAAAGCCGTCGATGTGTGGACGAATTACAACCGATTTTATTAAAGTCAATTGATTTTTTTTTTTGGACGGGAAAGTCAATTGATTCAGTCGCAGCCATCAGGACGAGTTTTATAGGAGACTTGGAGAGCCTGCCCTATAGAATAGTAGGATTAGGACCTCATCCAATGTTAATTAATAATATCCAAACACTTGTTTGAACCTCACCTGCGTACGAGTTTTTTAATTTATATTTGTTCATGCCGCCTGTATATATTTTTTTGACCAAATTTATCGGTTAACTAATATCACCAGTAACATCTAAGGGAGACATATATTATCGGCATGACAATTTTTAAATTTATGATAACTTATAACATAATACTACTACCTACTACGAAGGCTAAAGAGATGTCTATGTTTGTCTATGTTTTTTAATGAGGCTGTGGGATGTAAAATATGAGATGTGGGTTCTGGTGACTGGTTCCAACTCATGTATGAACAAGAGTAAAATGAGGAAAGCATCTCTAGAAAAAAGATGTTACGACCTTCAAACTAATGCAACTCTGCCTTATTTATTGATGCCCTTTTTAATAGATGCTTGTAGTTTGTTCATATAACACCTTTCATTACATTTGTCATAATCTTCATTATACTTCAACCTGTTTCAAAGATCACACAACAAGTGATCAGTTTACAATCGTTTTTACTGTCTTACTAATACCATGATTCCCGCATGACAAGAAAAACCAGACAGTAAGCTTGCTGATTAGCCGTTGATGTTAGCTAGTTGACTTCCACTTGGTTATAAGCATGGTTCTAAAAAGCGCTAGGCGCTACTAGGATGGGCCTAAATAGTTAGGCGACCTATGAATCGGAATTTAGACGGTTTTTACCTAGACGGTTTTTTATATTATTTTATATTAAATATATATTACTAATACATTGATTTGAATAATTTTTACATCCTTATATTGTTAAAGTAGATTAATTTAACATAAATAACATATATTTAACTATAAAACACTAATAATTCATCATTATTAACTTAAAAATGACCAATTTAGTAAATCTAGAATTGAAATTTGAAAAACCCTACCTTCTTCGTTTGAACGCGCGAGAAAACGAAGAGCTAAGTAGTTTTTTCTTTATATAGTATTCGGGCTGGGGGATCCATTAATCCGATTAGGTAGTTTATTAATTTGATTACGCGTCGATGAACCTTCAAGCTACCTTTGAGAGAAATTCTAGACGGATCGCATTTTGAAACGCCTAATCGGAGCTCTTAGACGGCTAGGGCCTTTAGTTTTCTATATTAATCCTATAGGGTTATATGAACCAAAGCTTAAACCTTCATTTTGTGAGCTAAAACTATAAAATAAATAAAATTATTATTTCTTTGCAATTTTTGTATTTTTAATACATCGGAGAGCCATTTTGAACTCGAAGTCATTGACTCGATTCAAACCTGTACCGCTAAAAAAAAACCTAAGCTAACCCCAACTAATTGATTTTAGTATTCAGTGTAAGGCCGTGTGCAGTTATTTTTATAAACGAAAATCATATATAACTTTTTCCAAAACTGTATAATATTATGTAGTATTTACGAAAATTATTTAAGAATTGTAGGAGCCTACTGCTCTTTTGGGCCATACTGCATCCGCTTCTTGGTAGAAGTTGAATGTTGCACGAGTGTAAGAAAGGAAAATCAAATGATTAATTAGGCAATAACAATAGAATAACTTTTCTCTAGAAAGATATACTTTACGCATCTAAATTTTCTAGGGTAATACTTCCATCCAATATAGGATGGTCCAATATTCATATCATGGTCATTGATAATAATAACAAAACACATGTCATTAGATTAATAAGTTAGTTAATTTTGTAAGTTTAAAACATGGGTTATGTGTATTATTATTATTGGTGTAGGATCATCCAATATTGGATGGAAGAATTTTCCAATTTTCTAATACAGCACAAAGTTCCGGACTACAGCCAAAAAAAAAGATTGGGAAAATGAATATGTGGCGCAATGATATTTATTCTTTTATATACTACTATTTAATTAAAAAAAAAAAATCTTATCAACAAAATCATTCGTTTTCAGAATTTAGTGAAAAGTCTTTCTTCAGATATCTTTTCTTTTTGGGGCTAGTAAAAAATAGAAGAAGAGAAAACCATCAAAATGCCAAAACCCAGATCCGAGTTTATTGAAGACTGCTCAAATTTAGTCACTAGAACAGTTCATCTTTCTTGGATATATTTGATGAAAACCAAACTTACTTGATCGACCCCTGATTGATTCTTCAGATAGTAATAGTAAAAAATAGAAGAAGAGAAAACCATCAAAATGCCAAAACCCAGATCCGAGTTTATTGAAGACTGCTCAAATTTAGTCACTAGAACAGTTCATCTTTCTTGGATATATTTGATGAAAACCAAACTTACTTGATCGACCCCTGATTGATTCTTCAGATAGTAATAGTCTCCTTTCATAAAGGTTCTAATCAATTTAGTATTTCTAATTTTACCGAATTACATAATATCTATGGATTATAAAAAAATTTCCTTTACATATTTATTGTTTTAAATTTTGATAAAAAAATATTCAAATCTATAAAAAATGACAAACATATATTCAATATTTTATTTATTACCTTCCATTAGTATTCTTTAAGATTCAATTTAGGTATTTCATTTTGGAGAGAAAAAGTATCCACGTCACAAACTTCACTAAAAGTACTAACTACCAATTGTCATCTTTGAAAAATTAGTTATTTATTTATCTATCTCTGTGCATAACTCCAAGATAAGTACTTATACCATAAACTTTCATAATAGGAACCATAATTACCTCTTGTCTTCTCGAGTTTGGAAGGAATATCCAAACTTTTAACACATTCAAGAGTACTTTTAGAATTATTTTCACAAATATAAAAGATTCTTTTTCTTTTTTAATTACAGAGAGCTTAGAGCCATTTGGCTCAAATAAAATTTGATCTCACATATTTTGATTTTTCTCGAGTGCTCTAACCATTAACTAACTATGAATCTTCAAGCAAGTTATTTCATGATTACTCAACAAATGGAAAGATTTTACTACTGTAATAACTTCATTACAAGAAAAAGGTGTACAACTGTGAACTGTGTATGTCTGGATGGTTGATAGGGTTTGTGTGACAGTTAGGAGAAATGGTTATGAGTTTTGTTTTGTAATAGTTTGAAGTTCCTTGCTCTTAGGAATGCTCTTATTTTGTATATGTTATTGGGTTTTGATTATGAGACCGTTTAAAGAAATACTCGAAATCCTCTGGAAAATGTGTTGATAGATTCATTTTTCCCTATGAAAACATAACACAAAATTTACATCCATAGGTCCATATACTTGAAAAGGGACTTGCATAAGTGGAAACTACAAACTTAATTCTTAACTGACACCTATTGCGTTAGTCCGTGATACAGAACCTCAAATAATTCATATAAACTATTAATACTTGAAAGGGGTGATCTTGATAACTAATCCAGGGAAAACATCATCTGGGTCATGAATATGAGGATTCTCTTCAACAATGTACGGATCTCCACACTTTTCACTAATAGTTTGTAGCGTCTCACCTTCACGAACCACATAGATTTCATCACACGGCTTCATCATCATCATAGCCTTGTGTCGCATTTCTATATGAAACTCACTTTCTTCGTTTGATTCACAACAGCTCAAAATCAGCATCAATGCCAAGAACAATGCACAGTACCATGATATTGTCTCGGCTAGTACAACTAATGAATGTACCCTGGACATGATTAATACAAGAAGGAACAGGGTTGAGTTTTGGGTTGTGAGAATAAAGAGTATTTTTATAGGTTTTGAATTAGTGTATTAGGATTGGATTGTAAAATCATCATAAATTGATAATGGTCGTTGGAGTAGGTGGTACGTGCACAGTTTCTGAAGTAGGTAACTGTCAAGTGAAGAAGATTTGGGAGGGAAAGTTGTTTAACTGCTTTTATTCAAATGGATCAGCAATTTTAAGTCTTCATCAACTCAGGAAAAATGCTAAAGTTAGTTTGACTATTTTATACATTCATGCAATATATACTGATTTATAAGAGAACGGGGGACAATATTGATCTACCAGCAGTTACTTGATTAAAAATTATATATTGAGGTTTATATTTTGTGACATCAACATGTTATCAATTGAATGATTTTTTCACATTTGTATAAGCAAATAACAAATAGCAAGTCAAACGACGTATAACTCCAAAATCTTTGTTGTTTCTTCACTTGATGGATTGTACTTAATAACTATTATCTAGATTATCCAATACTCTTAATAACATCTAGATTTAGGGTGTGTTTGTTTGCACTTAATGAGATCTGAATCTGATTCATTAAGACGCTGGATCAATCAGACTGTTTGTTTTTCCTGACCAATTCAGATCTGAATAGCTCTTATCAGGTCTATTTCATTAAGATTTTAAATCAAGTCTGAATCATTCAGACACTGGCTCTTAACAGAATAAATTCTGTTCACCTGTACATACAGCATTCAACACTTATTACTTAAAAAACAAACGACACCTTAGTGCAGCTCAAATTCTTATGTTGATTTAAGGTGAAAAACGTGACTATATATTAGTTACTTAATTTTATAAAGAAAAAAAAAATTAGTTTCTTATTTTTTTTTCAAATAGATTCATTAATAAGAGGAACCGGAAATTCAAAACAAACACAATGAGATAAAGTCGGGATGAAACAAATAATCCACAACCAATATAATAAAAGACACCACTTATGGGTCAAACACCAACAAAAACGACACACATTACCCGCTGTTTGAAAAAGAAGCTCAACTTATTCACCTTACCAAATACACTTTCTTTCCAACCTGGATGTTCATCAAATTCACAAGATGCAAAAGAGGAGGGGTTCGTAAAACATTGGGTAGGAAACACCATTTTTAGCAAAATAAATCTCAACAGACGCTAAAAATTTCCTAAGCATACACTTGGAGTAACCCTCGATCTAAACAAAATATGATCATCAAAGAAAGGATAGAGTTATCACATTTGATGAGCCGCAAATATCTGCTTTTCCTACCATCAACGCTAATAAAAAAAGAAAGACAACGCCGGGGGCTTTGATAATTGCATCATAGAAACAAAACCTACTCGTCATCCATCAAGTTTGAGCCCATCACCTTGTGAAATCAAGAATCCTGGGTGAGCTCATACCCAAAACCCCTAACCAAAACACCTCTCATAATTTAAGGCTCATCTCAACTAGACAACTGATAGGTTATGATGAAATATCTAGTATAACCGGGAAAAATGAAGCCACTTCCGAAGGTAAATACCGATCCCAAGGAAAAAAATACATGATCTCATAATTCATTTGATGGAAAGAATACACTCATGACTAGTAACCGAATATATTGTCATTGTAAATCCAAAAGGAAAAATGAACTAATCTCACATGGGCATCACGCGTCTTGCTTATCTATAAGTACTCTAAATGCACCTCTCAAAAAGGTATTTACTACTCCCACATTAATGTTCATAAACACAGTCAAACCCTCCCCCTCTCTCTCTCTCTTAGAATACTCGTAGTCATAATACTAAGTTAAGCGTCTGAGTGTCATCGGGAGAAATCCTCCCCGTGGTCCTGACTGAGTATATGGTTTAAGGTGTTATCAACATCATACAAAAAAGCCATCTCGTCCAATTTAGAAAAACACCTCGGCAAGGCCATCTTTTGCCTCAGCACACTCGGTAACCGTCTTGGCAAGCTCTCCGGGGGATATATTTAGATTCCTACGTAAACAAATTGCATTGGTGGAGTTTTTATACTCAATCAGTTGGCGCCGTTTGTGGGAATCAATGTCTGAAACCCACTTAAATAAAATATGGTGTTAATAAGATCTGCAAGAAATTTGTCTTGCCATATGGAAAACGAGGTTACAGAATGTCACTTGAAACGTTGTGGGTAGATCTCCCACCATAGCGGAAAATTCATAACCATAGAAATATAACGCAGTTCCTCAATAAAATATCCCGATAAGTCAATTGTTGATAGAAGAGTCACAAGCCTCTGTTGGCCTAACGTCCTTTTAATCTTGTTTTAATATTTGCCAAATCGTGTTCTAAATATCCCCGAAATAGTGCATTTTACTTGTCCTAACTAAATACCTTTTCTCCATGAATTTAACATTATTTTTTAAGGTTTATTTAGTAGCCTGGCCGGCATACCGCCTGTAGGATCGGCATACCGGCGGAAAGATCTGTTGCCCAACGGTCACATGCCACGTTGGATCTTCCCGTTGACTAGAAGACAAACCGGACCTGCATATACCGGCCAGAGGCAGAATGTTGCCTATATAATGAATCTCTTTGTCATTCATTCAAGCACCTCTTACCAATCCAATTCTAATCATTCTTATACATCAATTAGAGGTCTCAAGCTATCATAGTATCAATCCGAGCTTGATTAATCAACTTTTTATATCTACTCAATCAAGGAGTTAATCAAAGAAGCTTCAAAGTTATTATCTACTCAAGAGGAGTTTCATGCTTAGTGTTCTATCTACTCGTTAAGAGATTGTTAGCAAATTTGTTCCACCCTTTAAACACTTACATTTATCCGCTTAAGTCTAGTCTTTGTAATAGATAGATTAAGAGAGACTTTGAGTATCGGGAGTATACTCGGTGTCCTTGTTTTGCGATAGCACAAGAGTTTGTCCTTCGTGGTATCGAAGAGGTTGTAAGGGTTATTGTGTTCTCGACCCAGTTAAGAGAGCCACGGGAGCTTAGTGAAAAGCTTGAAATCCTAAGGAGGCTTCCTTAGGTAGTGGATGTAGGGATAACCGAACCACTATGCATCGTTGTGTACTTTCTATCCCTACTCTATTTATTTTTCACACTCTATATGTTTGATTATATGCTAGTATGAATATCGTAATAATGATTATCTAGTTAATCAAACTTATGGTCATCTAGTGTAGTAAGAGAATAGAAATTCGATTACTTGTATCACTTATATATAGAACCTCTAGCTTATCCATTGCATGATCCCGTAAGAGTTTGATATATTAGTTGACTTAGAAGTTTCTCTCTAAAACTTATAATTGTCCAAAAGATTTTTAATTAGGCATTAATCTTATTAGTAATCCTATTCACCCCCCCTCTAGGACTATCAGTTGGTATCAGAGCCTAACTCTACGTGAATAGCTTAATCGTTAGTAGAGTAAACGATATGGAATTTAATCTTTTGAAAGAGCCGTCTTCTACACGACCTCCACTTTTTGTAGGCACTTACTACTTTGCTTGGAGAACAAAAATGGAGGAATTTATCAAAGCCGAAGATCCCGATCAATGAATGATAGTTATGGAAGGTCCATTCGTTCCATACAAAGAGGATTTAAATGAAGCGGGGGTTCTTAAGTTAAATCAGGAATAAAAAGATTATGATGAACTCGCCGATGATGATAATGTTAAACTCACTCAAAATGCAAAACCGATGTACACTTTAATATGTGGAATAATCGAAAAGATTTCTCAAAAATGCTATTTGTAATTCGGAAAAATAACTTTGGGATCGTTTGGAATTTCTATATGGGATTGTCGAGAATGACGAAGAAGAAGAAAGCATAATCCATGATGAATCTCATGATAATCCTAAACCAAACCATGAGGTAGCAATCTATCCTAACTCTTTGTCTCCTCCATATAATTATGATGATATTAGGTATATTACATCCCTTCTCAATATTCTTGACTCTCAAATCCATTTGAATAACCTTATGTTGAAAAAGGAAAAAATTGAGCAAAGGAATTGTTTTAACTATTGTATCACTTTAGGTGATATTTTGGGAAATACTAAAAACCCATGTTTTGAAAATATTTTATCTTCAAATAAAAGTCAACATCTTATAAAGAAAAATATAGTAGGTTTTGAAAAAGTGGATGAAGCATGTTCCATTACTCTTAAAATTTTAGAAAATCATCCCTATTTAAATGTCACTCCATTTGATGAAAATGAACTATTTAAAGAAAAATTATTTTTGGGTGAAAACTTGGTTATACAAAAGAACGAGAAAAAATCGTGTTCAAAACCTTCTCGTGATATTTCTATTCAAAAAAGAAGTACCTACAATTATTGCGGTAAACCCGGTCATCGTGTTTCTACGTGTCATTACCACAAACAACTTGAATATGGGTCCTTAATACCTTCGTGGGAAACACCACATGGATCGTGAAAAGTACTAATCATATTTCCGGATTCACTCCACCTTGGATACCATATAAATATTTATTATAGGTGTTAAGCGTCAAGGGAATGAAATTATATACAAAAGGATGCTCAAAACTCGTAAAAGGAAAATCCGGTGATTTCTTTCTTTATCTCGTATATATTTGTGCTTTATTATGTGTGTTTGTGTTTCTTTTTGTGTGTGCTATTATTTTTTAGTTCTTACTCTTTTATCATGCTTGAAAATGCTTAGTTTTTGTTTTGGGTCTTTTTGTAACTTTTAGAAAATATAGGGATCTTTGTGAAATTAACTGTTTTCATTATTTCCGAGATTTCTACATTGTATTTTTTCAAAACAAGAGTTATTTTGGAAGTTTTAAAACATTCTTAAACTATTGGGGAGCTTTCGGTTTAGTTTCAGGAGTTTTTAAAGAATCCTTAAATTCCATTTTTACCCAAATTTGCGAGGCCGGAGCGATAATTTTTTTTACAGGTTTCTACTGACCGGCATACCGGAGAAACGAGCGGCATACCGGTCGCGTAATCTGTATCGACAAAAAACGGGTTATTCCAGCTTTTAAACCCATCTCTTTCAATTCCAAAACCCTAACTTCATTTTCTTCTTGGTTCTCTCTGCAAAAACGCATCATCCACTTCTCTCTCTCAAGATTTCATCTTCAAATCCTATCAAAAAACCTGTCTCCTTCAATCTTCATCATCATCTCTTGCTATGGGTCCAAGAAAGGAAGCTCCTTCATCTTCAAAGAGAAAGAAAATAGCAAGTTCATCAAATCCTCCTCAACCTTCCAAGCCATTCGAAACTAAACCGGGTAGAAAGGTTGAATCCTCCGCTTTTCCTAATGGTAATAGCTTTTACACTCTACTTGAATTTCAAGGGCTTATTACTTTCCTATATATTGTATCAAATATAGCCACCACTTTTTGCCAAGAATTCTACCATAAACTTATCTATGATTGTGATTTAAATGCTCTTTCTTCAAAAGTTCATAGGAAAATCTTGAAAATCAATTAATCTTATCTTAGTACCCTTTTTGAGCTTAAAACTTCTGGTTTTGATAGTTTTTGGAATGTGGGTTGGGGTGTTCTTGATAATGATCTTATTCCCCGTGTTGAATCCTTTATGGAAGCCCATTTAATCAATTCCGCCTCAATTACTCCCGAGTCTAAACATTGGAGATCCTATGATTTTACTCCCGATTTTCAAATTGCAAATAAAATCGTTTTAAATGGTCTCTTTTGCAAAGATAAACACGATGCAACTATGTCTCCTTACGAAGCCTATATTCTTTATCGCATTTATCACAATGAACAAATCAATTTTCCGGCTATTATGCTTAAAATGATGAATCATGCCCGTAACAACACCATTAGTGTTCCTTACGGTTTAGCCCTCTCCGTTGTTTTCAAAGATCATAGTCTTAATCTAGATTTTTCTCAAGCTAAAAGTTTTAATCCTAACTGGATTATCAATTATAAAGCCGTTAGAAAAATGAAATTTGTTATTTATAACAACAAGTATTTTCCCAAAAGTCATATTAATAATTTTGGGGATGAAAATATTATTGCTCGTATCCTTTCCGATACCTCTCGTTCCGAGGGTCCACCTATTCCATCATCTCCCATTCAAGTTGAGCCTATCCCAAATCCTCCTCAAAATGATGATTCTTCATGCTTATCTCGTCTCGAAGCCACAATAGACCAGTTTGTAAACTTTGTGCAACGCAAGGTTGAAACCTTGGAGAATAAGATAGAAAATATTTTGGATGAAGTTTCGTGCTTAAGAAGTGATGTTTCATGCATTCGTGAAAATCAATAGGTGGAAGTTGTTAATTTTGGGATTCCTTTTAATGCTTGTTTTTGTTGAACTCTTTTAGTTATTGTTTGGTTTATGAACTTGTGAGTTAAATTTTAGTTGTAATTGTTTTAAAACTTGATGTGTTGATCTAGTTTCTTAATTGTTGGTTTTATGAACTCATGGTTTATTCTTGTATTAGTTCAAACTAAGTTTATCTTTAGATGATTATTAGCTTTCGGATATTTAAATGTGCTTATCTTATGATGTGGTATTGTACTTTCCTCTATTCCCGTGAGTTATGCTAATTATTACTCGTTGCTATTCTTGATGATATAGGTGTTATTGCGCTTCTATCGTTTGTTAATCTCTTGAAATCATACAAATTTCTTTTAGGTCCCTTAAGTTTGAAAAATTATACTTAAGTCCCTATAATTTAAAAATTGCATTTAGGTCCTTATAGTTTGGGAAAATACATCTTCGCCCCTATTCTTTACAAAATTACATTTTTTACTTTGAAACATGGCATTCTAGTCCCTATACTTGTGAAATTGTATTCTAGTCCCTAAAGTTTGCAAAAATATATGTCGGTCCCTAAAATTTTTAGTTCAATTTATTTATTGAAAATATTTATCAAACTCTCCTATTTTAAGAACCTCTCTTGTTAAATCCTTCAAAATTTGAAAAATAGTACTTAAGATTCTCAATGTTTGAAAATTTACATCTAAGTCCCTCAAATTTTAGAAAATTCTGCTTTTACCCCTCAAATGTTCTTTGAATTATTTTTGTTGTTGACAAAGGGGTAGAAAGATCAAAGATACTAGCTTACACGTATTACAAACCTTAAAGTATCTTTAAACACAAATTTGCTAGTGTTTCATGCTTTTAGAAAGGGGGAGAGTTTTTAAAATACATTCACTTATCATATTTACAAAAATCTGTTAAAATTCCTTTGGTACTTCTAAAATATTTTTATGCATAGTGTAAGGGGGAGTTACTCCACTTTTCAGTCGTTAACTCATTTGAAGGAAAACTTTGTTAAAAACTCTCTATCGGCAAACTTGTGTTTTCGATTTGTTAAACATCAAAAAGGGAGAGATTGTTGGCCTAACGTCCTTTTAATCTTGTTTAAATATTTGCCAAATCGTGTTTTAAATATCCCCGAAATAGTGCATTATACTTGTCCTAACTAAATACCTTTTCTCCATGAATTTAACATTATTTTTTAAGGTTTATTTAGTAGCCGGGCCGGCATACCACCCGTAGGACCGGCATACCGGCGGAAAGAGCCGTTGCCCAACGGTCACATGCCACGTTGGAACTTCCCGTTGACTAGAAGACAAACCGGACCGGCATATACCGGCCAGAGGCAGAATGTTGCCTATATAATGAAGCTCTTTGTCATTAATTCAAGCACCTCTTACCAATCCAGTGCTAATCATTCTTATACATCAATTAGAGGTCTCAAGCTATCAAGTATCAATCCAAGCTTGATCATCAACTTGTTATATCTACTCAATCAAGGAGTTAATCAAAGAAGCTTCAAAATAATTATCCACTCAAGAGGAGTTTCATGCTTAGTGTTCTATCTACTCGTTAGGAGATTGTTAGCAAAGTTGTTTTACCCTTTAAACACTTACATTTATCCTCTTAAGTCTAGTCTTTGTAATAGATATATTAAGAGAGAATTTGAGTATCGGGAGTATACTCGGTGTCCTTGTGTTGCGATAGCACAAGAGTTTGTCCTTCGTGGTATCAAAGAGGTTGTAAGGGTTATTGTGTTCTCGACCCGGTTAAGAGAGACACGGGAGCTTAGTGAAAAGCTTGAAATCCTAAGGAGGCTTCCTTAGGTAATGGATGTAGGGATAACCAAACCACTATACATCGTTGTGTACTATCTATCCCTACTCTATTTATTTTCCGCACTCTATATGTTTGATTATATGCTAGTATGAATATCGTAATAATTATTATCTAGTTAATCAAACTTATGGTCATCTACTGTAGTAAGAGAATAGAAATTCGATTTACTTGTATCACTTATATATCGAACCTCTAGCTTATCCATTGCATGATCCCGTAAGAGTTTGATATATTAGTTGACTTATAAGTTTCTCTCTAAAACTTATAATTGTCCAAAATATTTTTAATTAGGCATTATTCTCATTAGTAATCCTATTCACCCCCCTCTATGACTATCAGCCTCTGTTGGCCAAGCAACAACCGAGAAAGAGCCACTACCTTTAAGGGTTGCCCAATAACTACAATAGTTAACGCAACAAGCCACGACTTAATATATACTTACGACGGAACAACGACGCAAATAACCCACGGGCATACACGTTCAGGGTAATTTTAACTGACAAGCCGAAAGAGTATACATACGAGAACCGACAGAGAATGAGAAGATAGAAGTCTGAATGAACCTGAAATCCTTCTCGTGGGAAATATTAAATGCTCCAATGTTGAGGAAATTCAGTCCACGAACCTGGGAAACATTCGATGGGGAAACTGACCTATATACATGCGTTTACATGTATAAAATATGTAAAAAGCGTATTGCAAAAAACCGACAAAAATAATTGCCGAGATTTTCCTTTTTCCTGGCTATATTAGCAAATTTATATAATGTTTGATTGAACACAATGCAGGTTCCCTGATACAAAGACATGGACGAGATTCACGACTATAAAGGAGGGTCTAATAGAAAATTTGGTAAAATTTGTGCAACAAAAGACATCTGAAATAAAATCCTATGTCACATCAACATTGATGATGATATACTATAGTCGCCGATCCTGGATTAAATGACATATCTCAGTAATGAGTGCAAACAACTGAGAAAAGCAAAACGACTGATAAAGACATACCGTAAGCTGACGGATCACACAAAAATTTAATCTACATCTTACGTTAAGGGCTTGGCCAATTAATATTCTGACCTAAAAATGTCAAAAGATCAAAACTTTTTAACCTACAATTTCTTTCGTAAATTAGGGGTCGGTCAGATATTATTTTAACCAAAAAATATTAAAAGATCAAAACTTTTTAACTGACCTTTTACATTCATAAACTAGGCGCCCGCCATATAATATTCCTACCAGAAAGTATCGAAAAATCAAAACTTAACTCTTACGTTCGTAAACTAGGGGTCGGTCAAATATTATTCTGACCTAAAAATATCAAAAGATCAAAACTTAACTATTACGTTTGTAAAATAGGGGTCAATCAAATATTATTCTAACCTAAAAATGTCAAAAGATCAAAAAAAATTATCCAAACTCTTACATTAGTAAAATAGGGGGTCGGTTGAATATTATTCCGACCTAAAAACGTTTAAAGTCAAAATGTTTAATTGACCTTTTACGTTCATAAACTAGGGGTCGATGAAGTATTATTCTGACTTAAAAATGTCAAAATATAAAAAAAATCAAAATAGCCGGCCTCTTACGTTTGTAGGGGGTCGACCAAATATTATTCTGACTTAAAAATACATAAAGAGTTAAAAAATTACTAGACCTTTGTTCATAAAATAGGGGGTCGACCAAATATCAGTCTGGCATAAAATGAAACAGGTCGGCAACAACCATCCCAAACTGAAACAAGGGGCCAAAGAATACCCTCACAAGCATAATGAGAACGATCAAATATTCTTTTCATCTTCATGAAAGTAAAGGGGTGCGAGGAATACAAAGCCAGAAGTAGTATAGAAAAAGGTATGCATAAACAAAGAAAGGAAACCGGGAAGATGATATGGAAAACTAATATACCAAAGAAAATCAAATTGTTTATCTGGAGGGTGTGCAGCAACGCCCTACCCACCAAGAAAAATCTAGCACGAAGGAGATGCAGTGACACAGAAAAGTGCGAATGGTGCCCGGAAGATATTGAGACGGTCGAGCACCTGCTTCTGAAATGTAAGGTAGCACATGCCGTTTGGGCAGCATCCACCTTTCAAATCAAAATACATGACGAACAGGCAGAAGATATCACGAAATGGATCCCAGAAGTGATTAAAAGCTATGCGAAAGGAGGCTGGGAGGAACAGAAAGTCAAGGACTATCTTTTTATAACCTTATGAATTTGTGGAAAGCTAAAATGAAAGGCGTTCACCAGAATCTATGCTGTAGATCTCCCCGCCTAGGCGTCAACTCCCCCCTCAGCCGCTTACGCCTAGTTAAAACTCTAGGCGTTTTTGCCTAGCGCCTTAGTCACCGTAGAATAGGCCCCTAGCCCGTCTAGGCGTCGATTAATGACAAAAAATGGCCGCCTAGGCGCCGATTAATGGAAAAACGTGCTAGCATAGGCCTTCTTGTTATTTTTCTTATTCTGAATTTTTTAATTGATATTATAACTCAATATTGAGTATTTTTATATTTACTATAGTGCTGTTAGATGAATTTTATGACTCAAATGGTTAAAATTGCTATTAATACTACATATATATTACTAAATATACAAAATTACAAGCGAGATTCAAAACTGTATAATTCCGCTTAGGCCCCGTATAATCCCTCCTAGGCGCTAGGCCCCGGTCAACCGCCTAGGGCGCAAAACCGAAATCTACAGCATAGACCAGAATTCAGGAGTAAATGTGGATCAGATATTGGCTAATACTCATACGACGATGAGAGAACTACACGGAGCGGAATGGAGAACAAATACAAATCCAGCACTAACGGAACAGGACAGACTGGGGAGACAAGAAGCTCCGGCCCCACAACAGGAAAGTGGTGACGTAGTTTTCTTCTGCGATGCGTCTTTCACTGACAAGACAGAGGCCACAGGAATAGGAATTGTACAACAACATAAGCAACAGAACTTAAGCACGGTAGAACACATGGAGACTCAGAGATGCGACTCAATTCTGGAAGGGGAGGCACTTGCGGTCCTATCAGCTACCATCAAATGCAAGGACCTCCCGGGCAACACGAAAACGATTTTCTCAGACAACCTTTAATTAATACAAGGTATAAGGCGGGCACCAGCTGCAAGATGGACGATTCTTCCGATTATCCGACAAATCTGGCGGGGATCGGAGAGCCATGGCCCAATTTCTTTTCGGCATCTGCCGAGGAAGTTGAACGGACATGCAGACAGGCTTGCGAACAGAGCTAGGTGCGGAACCACCCACAACAGTTCGGCTAGCGACAATATTATCCTAGGTATATCGAGAATGGGAATCGGATGATAGAAAGCTCACATCGTTACCTTCCGACCAAAAAAAAAATGGCAACTAGTTGGGTTAGCTCAACTGGCCAGAGCCTTGCTATTTCTTTAGCACCTAAAGGGGAGGTCCATGGTTCGAATCCCCTCTCTAACGGGTGTAAAGTAAGAGGTACATGGCTCGAACCCCTCCCTGAACATGGGCAACCTAGTTCTGATTTACCATGAGAATATATATGGGGAGGCATGTATATCTCCGTGGAATTAGTCGGGTGCGCGCAAGCTAGCCCGGAACCCATGTAACCAAAAAAAAAAAAAAAAAAGGAAATGGCAAAACTTGGGTCCGTTGGGTGTACTCTCGAACTAAAAATGTCGATTTATCAAAACAAATTAAGTGACTGGCTATGGCCATAAACTAAAGGGACGGCCAAATATTATTTCGACCTAAGAACATTAAGAGATCTAATATACAAAACGTGGAAACCTATGCTGACAAAATACTAATGAAAAATAACACATTTGAACAACACTTGAAGCTTTAAGCCGAGGCTCTCGATGTCGTAGAGTCGGCATAAGAGGAACCCCAGAAAACTCTATAAAAGTAAATAATTAAATAACAGTAATTAAATAACTTTACTTGTCGAGGCTCGGATTGGATCCGATGTCTTTAAGGTATTTAGGCCACGTACAGGTGTCTTACGTTTGTTGGCTTCAACCTCCAGGATACAACGACAAAACTATTCAAAAGAAACTGACACACGAATTCTTAAGAATTTCAACGAACTTAATAATGCTGCTTCTTTCTATCTCTCTCTTATAATTTTAATGCTTTCGAAAAATGAATGAAGAAAATGGTTTAGTTGGCCAACTATTTATAGAAAATGAAAAGGTGGCTTGCCAAAGGTTGTGATATTTCATTTTGGAGTTACGTTGTATTATACAACGTTTACTTAAAAGACCAAAAAATTTGGGCTGGTCCAAATGGTACGAACCTAAGGCCCAAAAGCCCAACAAAGATGATAAGGCCCAACAAAGGTATAGACCTAAGGCCCAAAAGCCCACAAAGCTAATGGTTCAGGTTCAACCCTAGCTAAGGCCCAACAAAGCTATGGACCTAAGGCCCAAAGCCGAACAAAGCCTTTTTTTTTTCTTTCTTTGCTATATATATAAAAAAAGGAAATAAAATAACATATATATATATATATATATTATTTTTCTTTTAATTTCTCCAAATTACATGACTCAATTTCTCATTCAATTTCAAATGATTTTAACCAAGTGAATATATTACGTTAATCTTCACAACTTGAGTAAACGTATTAATATCCGAATAATTTCATTAAATTGAGTCACCGACTAACATCGTAAACATGGTCAACACTTGGGTAGAATCCCATTTGTCCAACAATCCCCACATGAATGAAAATTGACTAACCACCTTAAAATATTATGCAAAAGAATGCTAAACACTTGAGAGAGAGTGAGAGAGAAGCGTAGAAGAATACTACATCGAGAAAGGTAGCTTTTGGCCTTGAACCTTCTGTAGTAAGAGCTATCGGATTTACTTGCTAACTAGTGAACGTGATGTCTTGAACTATTCAGCTTTTGTGTAAACCAAGACAATAGAGCTTACATAGTATACTTCCAAACATTATTTGGTTCTCACGGTTGTGTCCATTTACGGCCCTTGACAACAACTGGTATTTCATGAATAACCGTCGGAGAATTTCGCCTTTAAAAATTCTCGTAGGGCGGCCCTACCCATGTTATTCATATAGGAGGTCTTTTGTTGAGAGTATTCTGCATTACTCTATCTTATGTTATCTAAGATACAATAACCTTTAAAAGTTTAACTTATCCTTCACTTTTACAAGTAGCACTGTTTAATTTTGTCCTAGGAATGGTTTGGGGAGGTCTCCCCACAGTGCGTCGCACCAAGTTGCAGTTTCATGATTCAGTTTTCCCTTTGAACCTAGATTGTGGGATCTCCACTCTGCTAGGTAGGGTTCCCATCATGGCAACTCAGCTTTCGTAGGCTTAAGACCCATTCCCTTTGACAACACTCGCACTTGCTCTCTTTGTAGACCTTTGGTCAGTGGATCTGCTATATTATCCTTTGATCGAACATAATCAATTGTGATAATTCCGTTTGAGAGCAATTGTCTAACGGTATTGTGTCTACGACGTATGTGTCTAGACTTACCGTTATACATTTCATTTAGTGCCCTACCAATGGCACTTTGACTATCGCAATGTATGCAGATAGCTGACACAGGCTTTGGCCAATTAGGAATATCCTCTAGGAAATTGCAAAGCCACTCGGCTTCTCCAGCAGCTTTGTCTAAAGCTATAAACTCAGATTCCATAGTAGATCTGGCTATGCACGTTTTCTTAGTGGATTTCCAAGACACAGCTACTCCTCCTAACATGTAGACAAATCCACTTGTGGATTTTGAGTTGGTGGAGTCTGATATCTAGTTTGCATCACTGTATCCTTCTAGTACAGCTGGATATCCTGTGTACAACAACCCTTCGTTCATAGTGTATCTAAGATACCTTAGAATTCTTACAATAGCAATCCAGTGGTTCTTCCCCGGATTATGTGTAAACCTACTTAGCTTGCTTACTGCATGTGCTATATCTGGTCTAGTGCACTTCGTTGAGTACATGAGACTCCCAATAATCCGAGAGTACTCCAACTGGTTGATCATATCACCAGTGTTCTTAGCAAGATGTAAACTTACATCAACAGGTGTCTTGGCGATATGTGTGTCGTTATTACTAAATTTGTTTAATACTTTCTCAATATAGTGTGACTGAGATAGTATAATACCTTCAGATGTTCGGAGAATCTTGATACCCAAAATAACATCCGCAAGGCCTAGATCTTTCATGTCAAACTTACTTGAAAGCATCCTTTTGGTGAATTTAATCACATCATTGTTACTTCCAATGATTAACATATCATCCACATATAAACAGACAATGACATATCCAATCTCATTTCGTTTTACATAAACGCATTTGTCACATTCATTGATCTTGAAATCATTCGAGATCATGAATCTATCAAATTTGTCATGCCATTGCTTCGGTGCCTGTTTTAAACCATATAAAGATTTAACAAGCTTACATACTTGCTTCTCCTTACTTGGAACTACGTAACCCTCAAGTTGTTCCATATATATCTCTTCGTTTAGTTCTCCATTTAGGAAGGCTGTTTTTACATCCATTCGATGTATTTCGAGCTTGTATATTGAAGCTATAGCTATTAACATTCGAATGGATGATATTCTCGTGACTGGAGAATAAGTATCACAATAGTCAAGTCCTTCTTTTTGACTATAACCTTTTACAACAAGGCGAGCCTTGTATTTTTCAATAGACCCATCAGTCTTTAGTTTCTTCTTGAATATCCATTTACATCCAAGTGGTTTATTCCCAGGAGGGAGATCCACTAGTTCCCATGTATGGTTTTGCATAATGGAATCTATCTCGCTATTTACCGCTTCTTTCCAGTATGGGGCGTCAGGGTTTGACATAGCCTCCTTGAATGTTCGCGGTTCGTCATCCAGCATGTAAGATAGAAAGTCAGGACCAAAAGACGTAGAAGTTCTAATCCGCTTACTTCTTCTTGGTTCTCCTTCATTTGGCAATGACTCTTGATCTTGCTTTTCAGTTGGCAATGATTCTTGATCTTGCTCTTCTTCAATTGCATCACGTGTTCTTTTTAAGGACCCCGATTCTGGTGTGGTCTTGTACGGAAAGGTTGTTCCAAAGAAATGTGCATTTCTTGATTCAATCACCATATTGACGTTAATGTCAACATGACAAGATTTGTGTAACAGGAATCTATATGCAGCACTGTTGTGAGCATATCCAATAAAGACGCAATCGATGGTCTTTGGTCCTATTTTGACCATTTTAGGAGCAGGAATTGCTACCTTTGCCAAGCATCCTCACACTTTTAAGTATTTGAAGGAATGTAATTCTCCTTTCCATAATTTGTAAGGAGTTTTATCTACCTTCTTGTGTGGTACCTTGTTGAGGATGTGATTTGCGGTGAGCAAAGCCTCTCCCCACAAGTTCTGTGGTATCAACAAGGTATTCATCATTTCCTTCAGCGTGCGGTTCTTGCGTTCAACAATCCCATTTTGTTGAGGCGAGTAGGGGGACGTGGTTTGAAGGATGATTCCATGTTTAACGCAAAACTCCTCAAAAGGAGACACATATTCTCCTCCCCTATCTGTTCTAAGATTCTTAATCTTTTTATTTAGTTGATTCTCAACTTCAGTTTTGTATTGCATAAATGCTTCTAAGGCCTCATCCTCACTTCGAAGCAAGTATATTTGACAATACCTTGTGCAATCGTCAATGAAATTTATGAAATACTTTTTACCACTTTAAGTTTGCACAAATTTCAAGTCACATATGTCATTGTGAATTAATTCTAAAGGTACCAAAGTCCTTTCTATAGATTTAAATGAGGTTTTTGTTAATTTTGACTCAACGCATACTTCACATTCCTTTTGAGAATTGAAGTTCACATTAGATAGTAACCGGATGTTTACTAACTTACTTAATGAACCAAAATTAACATCTCCTAATCTATCGTGCCACAAATAAGGTGAGTCAAGGATATATTACTTACTCGGTTACATTTTGGTAGGTGCTATGGTCATTATATTCATCTTAAATAAACCATCACATAGATACCCTTTACCCACAAATATCCCACCTTTAGTGAGAATAAATTTATCAGACTTAAATACTAGTTTGAAGCCATTCTTACTCAATAACGAACCTGAAACTAGATTCCTTCTAATGTCAGGCACATGGAGAACGTTATAGAGACTCAACTCTCTTTTTTCTTTTTTCTTTTTCTTTTAGAAGTCATTATTAGAATAACGATTCCAGATCCAACTATTTTTGATGTAGAGAAATTTCCCATACATAAAGTCTCTTCAGTAGTTGCAACTTTGTATGTCAGGTGGCCCAAGTATCCACCCACCAGTATTTGGTATTGTCAACCAAATTTACTTTAGAAACTACTGTAGTAAAATCAATCTTATTTGATCTTAGTCATGGTTTCTTGGCCTTATTTTCCTTTCATGGAATTGCCTTTACCCTCTGTGATTTCAGCCGTCTATTCCTTTACACAGATAGTCATTTCCATTTAACTTCTTAGACTCCTCAACGGGTCTATAAGAGTCGGGATCATATCCCACAAGTATATTTTCCATAAGTGAAATTGCTGATGGTATGTTGTTACCGATTCCATCATTTCTGGACATATTGTTTATCTTGGTAGACATCATTTCAATTACCAAGGATTACACAATATTATAGATAATTCAAACAAATGAATTATTCAACCTTTCTCACTAAAAGACAACACAAAAACTTGATTCTTTCTTACGACAAAATGATTAAATTAATTTTAATTTCCCAAGTTTTTATATTCTTGTTAGTCCCCCAAGTTTTTATATTCTTGTTGTAGAGGATCGAAGAAATTAAAGAGATAATCAATTCACGTAAAAGAAGAATCTCAATCAATTAAGAATTCTTTTAGAGGAAAATTTTCAAACCACAAGGTTCGACAAGTATGTCGATACTAGCAAGATTGATATTAGTTGTTAAAAAACACACTAACATTACAACGTAATATGACGTTAGTAAGAAAGTATTTTTCTAGTATGTATACACAAGCCTAGAAATCAGAATAAGAGAAAAGAAATAGAATGTAATATTCATGTTCTGTATACACAGACCCAAAAAAAAATTTACAAAAGTAAAGTTTATAAAAACATAAAAAGAAAATGTTTTCTGGTTTATACCACGTGAATCATAAATACCTTAAATTATTGTGTTATGTTTGTATATACCAGTAAAACAATATAGGAACTAATGCAGAAATAAAATAAAAGTAAATAATTAAATAACAGTAATTAAATAACTTTACTTGTCGAGGCTCGGATTGGATCCGATGTCTTTAAGGTATTTAGGCCACGTACAGGTGTCTTACGTTTGTTGGCTTCAACCTCCAGGATACAACGACAAAACTATTCAAAAGAAACTGACACACGAATTCTTAAGAATTTCAACGAACTTAATAATGCTGCTTTTTTCTATCTCTCTCTTATAATTTTAATGCTTTCGAAAAATGAATGAAGAAAATGGTTTAGTTGGCCAACTATTTATAGAAAATGAAAAGGTGGCTTGCCAAAGGTTGTGATGTTTCATTTTGGAGTTACGTTGTATTATACAACGTTTACTTAAAAGACCAAAAAACTTGGGCTGGTCCAAATGGTATGAACCTAAGGCCCAAAAGCCCAACAAAGATGATGGTCCAGGTTCATACCCTAAGGCCCAACAAAGGTATAGACCTAAGGCCCAAAAGCCCACAAAGCTAATGGTTCAGGTTCAACCCTAGCTAAGGCCCAACAAAGCTATGGACCTAAGGCCCAAAGCCGAACAAAGCCTTTTTTTTTCTTTCTTTGCTATATATAAAAAAAAGGAAATAAAATAACATATATATATATATTATTATTTTTCTTTTAATTTCTCCAAATTACATGACTCAATTTCTCATTCAATTTCAAATGATTTTAACCAAGTGAATATATTACGTTAATCTTCACAACTTGAGTAAACGTATTAATATCCGAATAATTTCATTAAATTGAGTCACCGACTAACATCGTAAACATGGTCAACACTTGGGTAGAATCCCATTTGTCCAACATATACTTTATCTTTCGGAAAAAAAAGGGACACTCAAACTCAAAGAATAACAAATCAAAGACACACCATGGTCAACGTTACCTATTGCCTTTATCTTCCCCGAATTTATTGGGTATGGTATGGAGGAGTATAAGTAGTTATCATTACTTCGAGAATAATGAAATAAGTGGTAAATCAAAGGTAGAGGTCAATAAAAATCAAAAGTATAAGCTTATATTCATTAAAAGTTATGGCTATATAGAGAAGGCAAGTATTCAACATTACCCAGTACGTTGTCATTTAATAGCTGTGCTTTTGAATCCGTAATTCATAACTCGCCGCTATTTACTTGTAACATATAGTTTTGTCAACTGGACAAGGCTCTGTCTCTCAACTAAGAGATACATGATTTGAATCCCGAATGTGGAAGAAAGTTTAGAAGGTTATTATCCAGGGCTTTATTTATCATCCATGAGGTCCAAGGTTCGAAACCCTCTCAGAACACGGGTAACGTAGTGCTGACTTGCATGGGGGTATGGGTTGGGGGATATGATAGGCTCGGAATCCACCTATAAAAAACATATATCTATATATATAAACATAATAAATAGCGATTAACACTTACCAAAACCACGGATTCCGACTGGGGCCTAGCGCCTAGGCGGGATTACACGGGGCCGAGGCGGGATTACGCGGTTTTGAATCCCGCTATGTAGTTTTATATAGTTAGTAATAAATGTGTAATAATTATAATAGTTTTTATTATTTAAGTCATAATATTGATATAACACCACTATATGAAATTTGAAATACTAAATTAGAGTTCTAATATCAATTCAAGAATTTTGGAGGGTAAAAAAAATTAAAGGAGGGCCTAGGCGGCATTTTTTGCCATTAATCGGTGCTTAGGCGGGCTAAGCGCCTCTTTCACGGTGACTAAGGCGCTAGGCGAGAACGCCTAACATTTTTACTAGGCGTAAGAGGCTGAGGGGGGAGTTAACGCCTAGGCGGTGCCTAGGCAGCGATATCTACAACATATCCCGGAAGGTTATTACGGTGTTGGTTGCCTAGTCTTAGTCTCTGATATGATCTAGGCCCTCGCACAGTTTCACTCTCCACCTTGGTATGCGTTTTTCCCATGCTGGATAAGAAAAAGTAGACATGGCTAGTATTACAATCAATATGACGAAGCTCCGTATCGAGTCTTTCAGTTGAAATTTAATATAGAAAACCTCTATTAGTCTTATTTTTGTTTGAATTTGAGTGAGCTGGCTAGTAATGTTTGTGAAGTGTCTAACAAACCAATTGGAGTTCTTTAGTTCCTCGTAGTTGAACTTTGAGAGTTTATTTTCACCCTCCCTCGACCCCAAATATTAGTCGTATATCATTTGATGACAACACAAGTGTTTTTTGACCTATTATGAACCCCTCATTTTCTGCATAATAAGTCTTTACTATCTCATATATGTATTTTCCCCCTTTCTTAACGCATATGTCTCATCCTTTATGGGGAATATACCTCAGATAAGCATGTAGAATATACGTCATGATATGCATTAAGGTGCGCATCTATTATTCTACCACCATTTAAAATAGTATAAACATATTTGAGGGACTGTCAATGTTGTACTGTCTACATACATGTAGCACATCATAAAAAATAAGCGGTCACCACTACAATGATGGGTTGCATGGAATTATCTGTGGGTTGTGCATGTAATATATGTAGGTTGTATATAAAATATTTATGGGTTGCAAAGTGTTCTATTCCAACCCACAAATTTCCCTTACTTAGATAATCTTACATGAATGAGGATGCAGTTATAAATAAATGTGTCGTGTCTTATTTACTATCTACGCACCACAAGGACAAAACAACATATAATTATGGCTTGGTCCTACAAGCATACATCAGTGAGTTGTCTTGTGGTTCCATTGAGTTGGAACCCATAGTAATCATGATTCAACCCATGCATATACACTAACTAATCAAATAAATATCAAATTAGGTAACCTAATACGCAAAATCTAACAATATAATAAACAAAAAATCAGCAAACCTTAACATGATTAGCATCAACCCAGTAATTAAACTAACAAAACAACCCAATACATTATATAGTAACATCACAGTTCTGATTAAATCATAATATATTGTATAATCTTGCATTTTTTGCATTTTTCACAAGTCAAAATATAGGATAAGACATAAAACATTTTACAACCCACTGATTACACTAACATCAAACGGGGAATTTATTTTATACGGCCCAATGGCCTATTGACTTTCTAAAATAAGTCCCACCCTCTAAACACCCATTGGAACCCAACTGGAAGCAAGTAAAACCCAAAAATACCCCTCAACCCCTATTCTACACTGAACACAATAAAGTTCTCCCCAAAACACCATTAAAGAATCGAAACCCCCACCCCATCCCTTCACTCCGCTCTCTCTCTCTCTCTCTCTCTCTCTCTCTCTCTATATATATATATATATATATATATATATATATATATCTCTCTAGTAAACCGAACACCCCCCACCCCCACCTTCATCAGATCCCCGCCGTGAACCCCACCGCTCTCCCTCCATCAAGACCCACTCCCACCTTCCCAGTAAAGAGATGCAGAAACCCACCTACCCTCTCGATCTGAGATTCATCCCAGATTTGCAGGAAAAAAAAACGCTGCTCCTTGCCGCCGAGATCCACCGCCCCTGCTGCCGCCGTCGAGATCCACCAGCACTGCTTCACCACCACCATAACCACCATTGCTTCGCCCTCCCTCCACTAGGTTCGAGATCCACCAACCCCACCACCGCTATCACCTCCAGGTTCGAGATCCACCTTCTTCAATGTGGCTAGCCATCTTCTTCACCATGACGAGCCACCACCTCACCTTCCTTACTGAATCATCACTGCCATCACCGCTGGGGACCCGTCAGCCATCTTCAGATCCACGCCGCCGCTGCTTTCTCCCTCTCTCTGTTGCAGGAAAAGGCGTCGTTGCAGTAGACCACCTCTCTCTCTGTGTGTGTGATCTGCTCTCTCTCTCGCCGTTCGTGGACCACATCTCGTTCATCACCAATACTCCGCCGTGAAGACTCTGTTGCTCCGATCTAAACCCCTTTCTATTCGTGATGGTGTTGATGGGGCCAGACCCCAAGAAGGTTTAATCATGTTGGGGCCAGCCCCCCTCTTCAGGACCACCCTGACCTCCACCCCCACCACATCGATCTAGTTGCTCGCCGCCCATCTCATCGATCCAGATCGTCATTCTGGATTTTTTTAATGTAATGTGTGAATAGGGACAACCCCATTGGATTTTTTGTGTATCATGGGCCAGCCCCGTGTAGGTGTATTGTGTATCATGAGCCAGCCCCATGTAGATGTATTTTATAATTTTATTCAATTCATTAATGAGCTAGCCCCATGAAGCTTTAGTTCTTTGTTTATTTGCTTGTTGGTGTCTGATGGCCTGGTATTTGTTCCTTAAGGGGCCAACCCCTAGTTGGTTTTGTTCAATATGGGGCCAGCCCCATTTATCATATACTATGAAGTGAATAAACACACAAATACAAAAAGTATTGCAAAAAGACTAAAAAAGTATTGCAAAAAGACTAAAAAAAAGACTAAAAAAGTATTGCAAAAAATGTATTGGGTCTGTACCCATGACGTTAGAGTAGCCCGTGATAGTTAGGCGTTATGGGACCGTACCCATAACGAAAGGGGGTAAAATGGGAAAGTTTCAAACCAGCTAATTAGAAAAAGGACTTTAAAAAAAATTCTAACTAGGACTTTAATCAAAAAGTTGTTGGTTTTTGGGATCTATTTTATAATTTCCTCACATCAAACATCCCACTATATTCATAATATTCTCAGTATAACAATAATAAAATAAATAAAATAGAATATTTATAAAATAACAATACACAACAATAAACATTTTATAACATAACAACAATGAAAATAAAAAACCCTAGAACTTAAATTTTAGAAACAAAGAATATGGATTAAATATGCGTACCTCTTTAGTTTCTTTTGTTGTTTTTTTGTATTCTTTTCCATTTTTGCGGTGTACTTTTTTGGAAAGTTAAGTTGTATGATTTGAGCGAGTTTCGGGTTAGGGTAGGGATATCATTACGAAAATGAACCTGATCTTTTTCTCTTTTAAGTTAATTTTAAAACGAACCTAGGGTTAACTCGACCTGCTCTGCCCTATCTAACCCGTTCAATTAACGTTGGCCTCTCTACCTACGATTAACCTTTATTTTTATTTTTATGCAAGTTAATTTCTTTTGAACCGAGCCCACTAAGTATCCCAATTAAACTTATATAAGGGTTAATACAGTCATTACTCAAAAAAAAAAGCTCTGGTTCCGTGATTGTTGGTAAAAACTAACAATATCACTAGTAAAGTAAAAATTGATTTCATATAAAAATATTACGAGAAATGTAATAGTACAACTATTACAGTAATTGTACCATTACAGTAATTGTAATACTACAATTATTACAATAAAACCAGGTGAGCTAGCTCATCTGGCCAGGGCTCTGTCTCTCAAGTGAGAGGTACAGGGTTCGAATCCCGCAGGTGGAAGAAAGTTATTAAGTTTGGAAAGTTTCCAAGGTTCGACACCCTCCCAAAAAATGGGCAACCAAGTTCTGACTTGCCTGGAGGTATGGTTGGGGAGGCAGTCATATCTCTCGAGCCCGGAACCCTCGTACAAAAAAAAACTATTACAGTAAAATGGAAATTCGGAATATAAATGTATCCCAAAACTATTTCGGGAGTACCGGTATCTCTAACAATTGATCCTTCTATTACTATAAGCTTTATGTCAAAAATAATTTGACTAATCATTGAGAAGAGGGCATTTTATTCTTCTGAATTTTTTTAGTTCTCTATTCTCTCTAGAATAGTTTTCTACCTTTTATAAAATACGCAAGTGACAACTCACTATTTATAAGAGAAAAAACAAACAAAAAAAACCGTCGCATAAATACTTATTAATACACATTAATGGTCGACGATAAAGACTCGTTAATTTTGACGTTTTTATTGACCAAGCTCTTGTAACCACAACAACATCCGAATTAAATAGACACGTCAAATTCTTATTAATGCACATTATATGGTTGGTGATAAAAACCCATTAATGCAGACATTTTTATTGACCAAGCTATAAGTCCTGTAGCAACTACTGAGTTAAGAGGTTTTGATGATGGAATGTAGTGAATTAATTCCGAGTCAATGATCCATCAATTCTTGGTCGATTTGTGTTTTATTTTATTCTCTATTTTCTAGGAACTCTTTAATTTTAGTAATTCCAGTTATTTCCTTCTCAAATTTTAATGTGGGTTATTAGTACACGAATAGTCATATCCACTTCTACCAAGAGCATGCGAATTAATAAAATAAATCATCTTTTATTTAATAATCCCAACAATCCCCCATTAGGTTCTTTGGGAGAGAAGGTGAGCAGGTTTCCATAAATATTAGCATTTGGGTGAATTGTATTTAAGCGGCAATACCTTTCGATTTGAATTTACACGTAGTGAAGTGAGACAACCACCAAATTCTTGTCAAGTGAATATACTCTTGAACTTGACGGTTTTTTATCGAGACCCTCACATCACATACTATACCCAGTTGATAGTACAAATTTCTCAAACATCACCCTAGCCTTACACATAGGTGATCTTCAAGAGCATCTAGCCACATTAGCCAACCCCTCTCAGATTTTGAGATCATTAAGAGCAATAAAGCTCAACCTCATCATGTGTCTCGCAAATTCATCAAGTCCTTTCTCTTTAGGACTATCCTTACGGGTGATGAATTTGTTGTGAGTCTAAAAAATCATCCCTTAGAAACATCAAGGATGTCTCCTTGAAGTCATTTTATGAGAAATGTATCTCAATCTTGTCGGTGAATTCATTAAGTCCTTCTTATCAATGGGTCCACCATTTCATGATTATGAATCCATTAAGAGTTATAAACTCATCTTTAAACTCTTTCGCGAGCAACAAGCCTCCACCCTATTAGTGATTTATTAAGTCCTTCTCAATAGGACCGCCACTGAAAGCTATGAATTCATTAAGTAGGAACAACATACAACAACAATCTCAACGGTGAATTCATCAAGTCCGTCTCGATAGGACTACCACACATTGCTATGAATTTATTAAGTTTGAAAAATATACAACAATCTCAACGGTGAATTCATCAAGTCCGTCTCAATAGGACCACCACACATGGCTATGAATTCATTAAGTTTGAGCATTATACAATAACCTCAACGGTGAGTTCATCAAGTTTGTCTCAATAGGACTACCATACATGGCTATGAATTCATTAAGTTTGAATTTTCTCATGTATGCACAATTTACACTATATGAATAGGTAGTTAGTGCATCATATAGACTTATTAGGCATAGGTTTCCCATTAATGATATCTAGTCCTATCACTAACGTTTATAGGATTACTCTCACGGTTAAGTCATTTAGTAAACGAATTAACCATTAATTTCATCATTATATGGGACCTAGTTTGCGTAACAACAATCCTTCAAAAACTACATGAGTCATTTTAAAACGCAGATCTAGATCAATGGTACCTCTTCCGTACTTTATCAAATGACATAAATTGACCATGTGGTCATTATTAGATGTCTTTACAATATAAATAATACCAGGTTGAGAATACTCATTACGAAGGTCACACTCCTTATAATCATTTCATATTCATTAAAAGACACACCCCCTATAATTCTCTTATGCATGAAAACTAGTATTAGAAGAGTTTTACCAGACATTATATCAAAGGAGTCAAACCTTTCCAACAAAGTGCGACTGACTAAGGTAAATTCCATTATTGACTCTGATGAATTTCATCCTTAGGACCAGCTTCCCCCCCCCCCCCCACACATCTTTTATTCACAAAAATAAGATTGGAAGCAGTAAGTCCCATGAAATAGAGTACCAAAAGATGATCACGTCATACACCTATCGTCAAAAGTGTAACACACCATGATCTAACTTTTATATAAGATACTATTCCATTAGCAAGGTGCCCGTTAAAGAACACAAAACGATTTCCTAAGTTTTCATACTTTATCCTCTTGATCTGAAACCACCAACCCTCCATGTTGCACCATATAGATCTTTTCACATAGATATTCATTCATACATAGGTTTAATATTCAACTGATATATAATCCCGTTTATGAATGATATTTAGTGCAATAAGAATTAAATAATGGTAATAGAAGGGGCAAAGTAATCCTTAAACTTGTATAGACGTAAAAAATTAAGGTCTTATCCTTGAGTCGATTCACTTTTCTGACATGTATGGGACCGATTGGATCTTTTTGGGTCATTCTGTGGTGACGTATTTCTTCTCATTAGAATCATCACCCCATATACCTTTTCTGAACCGTTTCCCATATAGTATTTGCGGAGTTCTCAACGACTACCAGATCAAAGATGGAGTTCGTCACGTTATTTAAGATCCACCCACTAATCACTGAATTAGCTTTCTTGAATCCAACTTCAAGAGCTAGAATCCTAGGCTAGTGTTTTTTGGTAATTTCACCATTACCCTCATTGGCGGGGAGTACCTCGAGAATGGAAAGATCTAGTTCATATGGTTCAAGAAATATTAGTGTTTTTTGTGTCAACGTTTGTAGTTGGAACCATTGAAAGTATCCAACATAGTCATGTCAGGAATGACTTTTGTTTTTTAGGATGAAGCAACTGCCGATATAGAAAAATCATTTTACTACCATTTATATTAAAATATATCTTTTTTAAATTGTTGGTAAAAACTAACAATATCACTGGTAAAGTAAAAATTGATTTCATATAAAAATATTTCGAGAAATGTAACACTACAACTATTACAAATAAAATAGAAAGTCAGAATATAAACATATCCCAAAAACCGTAATACTACAACTATTACAAGAAACGAGAAAAAAAACTTACACATAAATATTCAGAAAATAATCTAGATACGAATACACAAAAACGTACAACGTTGAAAAAGATATTCCGGGAGTGCCGGTATCTTTAACAGTCGTATTTCTCTAATACTTTAATCTCTATGTCAAAAATGATTTGACTAATCATTAAGAAGAGAATATTTTATTCTTCTGAATTTTTTTAGTTCTCTCTAGAATAGTTCGTCTATTCTCTCTAGAATAGTTTTTTATCTTCTCTATAATATGCAAGTGACAAAGTCACTATTTATAAGAGAAAAAGCAAACCAAAAAACCGTTAATGCACATTAATGGTCGGTGATAAAGACTTATTAATGT
The DNA here is from genome assembly GCA_029959085.1 of Nemophila menziesii. Taxonomy (NCBI): domain Eukaryota; kingdom Viridiplantae; phylum Streptophyta; class Magnoliopsida; order Boraginales; family Hydrophyllaceae; genus Nemophila; species Nemophila menziesii. The sequence continues at coordinate 141,772,540 of JARWIR010000001.1, read as the reverse complement.
TGACGTTTTTCTTGACCAAACTCTTGTAACTAACGTGCACATTAAATAGTCCGTGATAAAAGCTCTGAAGGCGTTTTTCTAGACCAAGCTATTGTAACTCCCGTTGAGTCGAGAGGTTTCGATCATGGAATATCTTGATTAATTTTGGGTCGAGCCATCAATTTATGGTAGGTTTTTTTTTTATTTCTACTCTATTTTTAAGTGGAATTTTTTAAGGGTCAATGACCCAAAAAATCAAAATAATATTATACTTGCCCCAAAGAATCATCCATTAACTTACTATTATAAGATTACATGTTTACCCGTCAAGGACGATTCCCGTCAAGGACGATTCCCATCAAGGACGATTCCCGTCAAGGACGATTCCCGTCAAGGACGATTCCCATCAAGGACAAAATTTAGTTAATGATGTTATTGGGAAGAAATTTTGTCATTGATGTTATTGGGCTGAAAATAATAATATTTTGATTTTTTGGGTCATTTTTCCATTTTTTAACCCATAAACTTAAGAAAGAATTAATAAAATAATTTTTTTAATTTTAATAATTTAAATTATTTGCTTTTTAAATTTTAATGTGGGACTATAAATACACGAAGGGTTTGTTATGTCTACCAAGAGACTGGCTTATTTCTGTTCTTCAAACGTTTCAAAGATTCACGAGGTATGATTTTATAAATATTACACGGTTTAGGGATTAGGGAATTTCTTTTACGAGTTGATGGCTTTAATAGAATGTTTTCTTTTTGAGTTTATAGTTTATACATATTGTTTTTTCTATTATATATCATGTTAATAGTTTTTATTAATTGATATAGTTAGTTTTAATCTATTTTTTTGGTCGATAGTTTTAATCTATTTGATTAGGGTTACATATATTGCCGCTCAACTTTTGTGCCCACACCATAAAATTATTCTGATGATTTTTTTGCTTTTCTGTAATGTCAGATGAATTTAATTGATACTGGAGTAGTTTAGTCAAGAGAAGTAGGTTTGATTTTTTGTACTAACGTGAGTACGTGGAGTATCACTATGGATTCTACTTTTGTTCCGGATGATTTGGTATATATGATCCTTATTTTGCTTCCTGCTGATGTTCTTTACAATGTAATGAGGTTTACTTGTAGACGATGGTATAACATTATCCATTCCCCTGTTTTTATTTCTTCCCACCTCAAAAAAAACTCAAACTCAACTGCAATTGGCCTCTTCACACAAAATTGCGTGGCCAGATTTTCCAAGTACAGTATAAAGACAAGGTATAGTTTAAAAACAAAGTCAGACCATTTGGAGGTGAAGAAGGAAAATTTGATGTGGATTGGTAGTATTAGAGGGAGTTGCAACGGTTTAGTTTTTTTACTCAGTCCCAATGTTCAACCTAGAGGATGGCCTTGTTACGTTGCAAATCTCGTTACAAAAGAGCAATTGCCTCTCCCTCTATTTCCTCTATTTCCGTATAGTCTCGGTGAAAATTACTGGGGGTTTGCATATGCGGCGGCTTCTAGGGTATACAAACTTGTATCACCATCAAGAGATCGCCTTTTAATATTATCAGTAGGTATTGATAAGGCATGGAGAAAGATTAATTGCAGTCACTTGACTCCCTTACCGAAGAGCGTTACATGGAGCTCATTGTCTAGTCCAGTTTCTCTAAGCGGGTTCATATATTGGTATTACGGTATACTCCGGTGTATCCTTTGTTTTGACATAGAAACCGAAACTCTTAGGCAGATTCCTCTTCCTCAATACCTTAAATTACAATATAGCAATTATGGTGTTATGGCAATGGATACTTCTCTTTGCTTGTGGTATCAGCACGAAAGCAAAAATTTATTCGAATTTTGGATGCTTAAAGATGAAGATCGATGGGAAAAGGGTGCTTCTATTGATTTAACGAGTCATACGGATGTTATTGAAAAATTGGTCGGAAAAAGATGCAACCCGTATAGGATTAGCCCTCTTGGTTGGTTGCAAAGTGGGAAGCTATTGGCCTTTAGTGTTTCACCAAAAATATCAGGAATCTTTGTGCACAATGTTATTACTAAAGAAATCTATCAACCTGAAGAGCTTAAAAATATGGTGGATCCTTTGTGGGGTTATTTCTGTTATGAACATGTCGATAGCTTAGTTCCCATGAACAATTTATCCTTGGTTACCAATGGCCGTCCACGTAAGACCTTTAAATGTAGAGCAAACTTCTATTTAAAACACGAGGGTAGAATTTGTGTAATTAGTTGAAATTGAGTGAACAAGTAAATAATTTCCAATAAATTGACTATTGCCTAATGTTTTATTTTACAATTTACTTTGCTTATTGAATTATTTATCTCCGTTTCTTCAAGTTACTGGAATTATTTTGCTTATGATGTTTCTTCTTAGTCATTGTAATATCCGTGTTAATCACACCACAGTCCCCTATGGTCTAATACCATAGTCTTCCGCTCAAAGTGAATGTCAAGTGCATATGGTGCGAACAGTTATGAAATTCCGCTCAAACTTTGATGCTATTTTGCAAATTGTCGAAGGCTATAGGTAGTATTTGTTGTCATTAAATGGAGGCTTTGGCTACAAACGAGTTTTTTTTATATATATATGGGTGTCCAGGTTAATTTTCGCGCACCACAACTATTTCTATAGAAAATATACACGTCTTATGCATATTACTTTGTACCTCTTGCTTTACCTCTTTTAAGAGTTGAAGAAATATCAAGACACCCAAACAAGTTTTTTCTTTGTTAATACGTTATGCTTAATCTAAGGGAAAGATTGTTATGCAGAAAAAAAGTGGCGCACCCAAACACTCATTACACTAGACAAGTCAATAAACTAAAATTGGCACTTGTACACTCATTACAATACACTAGTAAAGTCGATATGTTTGAAAGATAACAGAAAACCACCATGGATAACGGGGCGGAGCCAGAAATTTTCAGTAAGGGGTCAAGGGGGTCCAGAGGTAATGCCTACAAATTTTTTTTGGAATTATTTGCATCGTAGGTCCATATATTATGAAAAAAATTGTAAAATAAATTTTTATATTATATAAAACTACATTATAAGTCCTAATACAATTGTTTTTAATTGATTATCCTTTATTTAATACAAAATAACATATATTTTATTAAAAAAAATAAAATAATTATAAGTTTAATAAAATAAATTTTAAAAATTAGAGAATTAAATAAAGATTCTGAAAATATAAGGAGACCAGACGAATGTTTTAAAAATTTAGAAGTGACCAAATAAATGTTTTGAAAATTTAGGTGGGCCAAATGAATATTTTTTAAAAATTTAAGGAAGACCAAATGAATATTTTTAAAAAATTTAGGAATAAAATAACATTTTTTTTTAAACAAAGGATTTTTTTTTAAATAATTAGGGGGGCCATGGCCCCCTTACCCTTTACGTGCCTCCGCCCCTAATGGATAACTACAATGCAAAATTTCGGAATATTTCGGAATACTAAAGTGAAACGGACATTCTTTTCATAGCTTCGTAAATTATTTATGAAATAATAGCAACATAACTTTATTTTAAAGGGACAATTATAAATCACGGCCCAATAACATCTAAACTTATTAACAAAGTTCTTACCCCTAACTACTCATTAGAAATCCAACTAAATAAGTAAAAAAAACCCCCAAAAAACCCTTCTTATATTCTTTTATAACACTGAAAACAAAAAACCCAAAACATAACCCCTATAAAATTATGGAAAATCATTTGCCTAAGAATCATCCCCCATTTTCTCTTCTCTCTTTCAATACTCTTTATCTTCTCTCTATTTACAAGAAATTCGCCGCCGCCTGAGACCATTCTTCACCACCACCAACCGCCGCCTTAGACCATTCATCAACACCATCTTCTGCTGTACAAAACCGTCGGCGCTCAGGGCTAAAAAACCATCTCCATCATCATCAAACTGGAGAGGATAAAAAACAAAAGGAAATCTCTTCAGATCCCACATTCTCCACCAACCATCATGGACCATCTCCACCATCTGATGTACAAATAAACCGCTTGCACTAGACACTTACCTGCACCAAGCCGCCACCGCTCTCCTGCATAATACAACCGCCGCCTAGAACAAAAAACCATCACACTGGAACAAAAAAAACAAAAAAAAATCTCTCCAGATCTTGGCTGGCATGAAAGATCCAAATAAAGGTAAAAAATCTATTTACTTTTAACTTAATCTCATGGTTGTTCAACGTTTAATTTTTTTTTTTTTTTTTTTGTATTTGTTCCCAGGGAGTGTGAGGAGATTTCTCTTTTTTTTTGTTTCCACTGTGAAGAGTGAGTGTGAAGAGATTCTATTTCTTTTTTGTTCCATCGAGTGAGGAGATTACTTTTTGTTATTGTTCACCGGAGTGAAGAGATATCTTTTTGTTTTTTGTTCAGACGAACATGAAGAGATTCCTTTTTTGTTTTTTTTCCGCAAGAGTGTGAAGAGATTTGTTTTTGTTTCAATTCCTATGATGCAAGTGTGAATAGATATGTTTCTTAACAGACTGTGAAGAGCCCATGGGTACAACTCTGTTGCTATTCAAACTGGGTATGTACCCAACTTCTGTGAAGAGATTTAGTTTGGCCCAACTGCTGGAGATGGTTTGTACCCCATGTTGTTATTCTAACCGGGTCTCTACCCATTTGACATTTGACATATTAGAATTAGGTCCGTACACACTTGGACTTTTACATAGACGGTATCGTTAAAAAATGACTTAATAACAATTAAGAAACGGCACGGGTCCGTAACCATTATATAATGAATTGAATTTAACTGTTCTTGGGTACGTATCCCATCAGTTAATTTAAAAAAAATGGATACGAATGTTAATGGATATGTATTTTATATAACAAATGATTTCAGATCTGTGATAATAAGGGGCATGGGTACGTACGTACCCACTGAAAAACCGTTGTTGAGTGCGTACCCATAACGAATCCGAAACCTAAATGGAAAAAATAAAATAAAATAAAATAAATTAATTTAAGGGTAAGGGTATGGAGGTAATATGCACTAATGATATTGTCAATAGAGGACTTTGTTAGTAAATATAAAGAGGTATGTGATGTCTCAGTGTTTGTGATATAATAATCTAGGTTGGAGACGTCATTTTATGTCTATTCAAGTATTTAATTAGAGATTTTATTCGTATTATGATAAACCTATTTCTTGTCTTGATTTGATGAATTATTATTTTTAGAGCATATTGGGTTTAATTTGTTTATTTAGTGTGAAGCTTTAATATGGAAATTAATTGGATGCCAAATCAATTCTAAGAGATAAAGGAAAGAAGATATGGATGGAAATTGGAGAGAAAAGGAAGTAGAGATGAAAAAGGAAAAGAAAGCTGACAAGTAAATCTGAAATTCTGCAGCCATATCCACTAAAGTGAAGATAACTTAAAACAGGCTGGTAATTTGGAGGAGAAATCTAAAGAAAAAGTGTAGATCTTTTCGACGCGGTCGTTTCTATATAAAGTGGGCAAAAACCGAATCAATGATAAAGGAGTTACGACCAAAACAAGACAGGAGCAGTTTACCCCTTCTCCTATATTTTAGGAAATGAATTTGATTTGGAAAAGGAGTCTAATTACTTGCCTTCTACTCCAATATTTCGACCTAGGGATTCTTAAACACCTATAAATACACCCTTTAATCCTTATAAACAGGTCCTTACTCAGTTCTAAACCTTAGTCACATTCTTAGTCATTCAAGAGAAGCAAGTTGACAATATGTATATTTATTTTAGTTTTATTCTCTCTAGTATGAACTAATTTTCCCATAGCTTGGGTTTTGCATAAGTATAATCTTTGAATTCTATTTTCTTCTATCTAAGTTTGTGTGGGAAAACTCTCTTAAAGTGATTATAGCTTCTTAACCATATATTTGTTTAATGTGCTTTAATTTATTGTCTGTCTAATCCTAATCAAATTAGGGTTGTGTTAATAGTAGTTAGATGGTCACCCGGAAGGGGTGTCTAATTATTGAAACATCACATAAATGTCTAGTATGCGGTAGTGATCCGGAAGGGCTTGCCTAACTAGATAGTTATTAGGGTTTGAGATTTAATCACCGATCATTATTGCAGGGTCCCCTGGTAATTGTTAGTTTGCCTCTTAAATCCACCCTGGAGGGGGTTAGGAGGAATATAGAATCATGGCTACTTATCTAAGAGCTATAATCATCCTTATTAACTAGTAGAAGAAATAGTAGGATTAGTGCATACTAGCAAAACCTGAGCTATACATTCTCATCTTATTCGTACATCTTTTTATTTTATTGTCTTTAATTTAGTTAATATTTTATCCTCATCAATCATTGTTATTTACTTTTCATGTCGCTAACTATTAATTTCTACGCTATTATGTTAAATCCATTCGTATAACACACTAAGTCCCTGAGAACGAATCTTTATTTATCATTAAGACTTACGTACGACCTGTGATACTTGTAGTGAGTCCCATGTTTAGGCTAGGGTGTTAGTTGCAATATTTATATCTTATTTTTATCCCACCTTCGCCGACACCAGTGTGATTTATAAAATAATATTTGTATTATTGGGGCTGGAATTTGTAATTTCCTCCAATTTAAACAATAACTTTACATCCCACTAAAGGCAGGGCCCAATAATAATGATATCTAATTACCCAAACTCATAAAGATCAAGGGAAATTATTCCTATCTTTTAGAAAAAAAGAAAGTAGCACTTAAACTCAAAGCACAAGAAATCAGAGACACACCATGGGCAACGTCACCTATTGCCTTCATCTTCCCTGAAGTAAAGGGGTATGAGGGAGTATAAGTAGATAGGGGTGAGCATGGTTTGGTTCATATCGGTCTTTGGACAAAATCAGAACCGAACCAAATATTTTGGTTTTTTATAATTTGTAAACCAAACCGAACGGTTCGCATTTGGTTCCACGTCCAGTTTTTGATTCTGAATTGGTTCGCTTCGAATTCGGATGCTTGGTCAATAATGTTTGTCAACCCATCTCTTAAAATACATTGTCCAATAGCGACTAATATTCTAATACAACTATACTACTATTACAGTTTACGGTGGATTATTAATATATCAATTAAATAAAAACGTATAACCCAACAATAATTATCTTAGTTTGCAATACTACATAAATTTATAAAATAAAAATTCCTTCTTCCTAATTCATACAATTATAATTAATAAAAATCAATTAAGTAAAGGATACTAATAATATTAAAAAAAATCTAACTAATAACACCACATAATAGTAAACCTAATATTATGATAAATTCTCACCAAAAGTTTCTCCCATATAATTCTTATAAAAAAATTTCCACATTCACTATTTTTTTATTTATCCGGTTTGGTTTTTTGGTTTAATTTTTGCAAAGTAAACCGAATAGAACTAAAAGAATTTGGATTTTAAAAACTTGAAAACCGAACCATTTGATTTTTCAGTTCGTAGTTTTTTTGATTCGATTTTTTTTGGTTTTCTGGTTCAGTTTTCTGGTTCTCATTTGCTCACCCCTATAAGTAGCTATCATAGTATTTGTACTTCAAGAATCATGAAAGAAGTGGTAAATCGAAGGCTTAGGTCAATAAAAAACAAAAATAAAATTTTATATTCATTGAAGTTATGGCTAAATAAAGAAGGAAAATATTTGACATTACCCAGTTAGTTGCATTAAGTAGTTTTGTTTTTTAATTCTTAATTCGCAGCTCATCGCTATTTGCCTATTATATATAGTTTTGTTTTCTTATAATGAAATCCACCACAAGTCAATCTTAAGGAGTTGGTTAACTATTGCCCTTTGACCTTGCAAATTGTTTCACTGAATGGGGTTTTTTCCGTCTATATCCTAATCTTCCATTTCAAGACTCAAGGGTAATGGCTGGGGTGCCTTGGCACTTTTCTTGTCACATTCTCAAAAACCATGGCTAAAAAAACATCACAAAAAGCAATTAACACTTACCGAAAACACACATTTGGATCTCGCAAGGTTATTACGAGTACCAGAACAGACGTGCTTCATAATATTCTTTACCATGAGGGTTGCCCAATCATAGTCTCTAATATGATTCAGGCCCTCACACAAATTCACTATCCACCTTGGTATGCATTTTGACCATGTTGGATGAAAATAGTATACATGAATAGTATTCCAGTAATATGACGAAACTCTATATCATGTCATCCATTTGAGGTTTTATACCCAACACCTCTATTAGTCTTGTTCTTAGTTGAGATTAAGTGAGATGGCTGGTGATGTTTGTGTAGTGTCTAGCAAACTAATACAAGTTCTTTAATTCCTCATAGTTGAACTTCAAGAGTTTATTTTCACCCTCACTTGACCCCCAGTTTTAGTCTCATATCATTTGATGACATCTCAAGTGTTTTTTAACCTGTTACGAACCCCTCGTTTTCTGCATTATAAGTCTTTACTATCCCATATATGTATTTCCCCTCTTTCTTACCGCCCTATGGGCTATGTCTTATCCTTTGTGAGGAACATACCCCCGATATACATGGAAAGGCATTCCATGCATTGAGGCATGCATCTAATATTCTACTATCATCTAAAATAATATAAACATATCCTATTATCTCCAAGATGTATCACAACATATAAAATAAGTAGTCACCACTACAATGATGGGTTGCATGGGTTTATCCGTGGGTTGTGCATGTAATATCTGTGGGTTGTACATGAAATATCTACGGATTTGAAAATTATTCGTTCAAAACCCACAAAATTCATTTTCTAACCCACAAAATTCCTTTACTTATACAATATTACATGAATAGGGATGCAATTGTAAATAAATGTGTTGTGTCTTATATACTATCTACACACAAAAAGAACAAAACAACATATACTTATAGCTTGGTCCTACAAGTATACATCTGTGGGTTGTCTTGTGATTCATTGGGTTGGAATCTACAACAATCATGATCCGTCCCACACATATACACTCACTAATCAAATAGACATCAAAATAAGCAACCTATTACCCAAAATCTAAATGTGCATCCAAAAAAAAATCATAAAATGATTAACATTAACCAACTCATTGATTAAACTAACATCAAACAACCCAAGTATACATTCATATAGCAACACCACAGATCTGATTAAATCACAATATATTGTATAATCCTGTATTTTATTTTTCATTTTTGACATGTCGAAATATAGAACACACCAAAAAACAACGCTCAACCCACTGATTACACTAACATCAAACATCCCACTACATCTATAATATTCTTGGTATAACAACAATAAAATGAAAAACATAGAATATACATAAATACAACAATAAACACCAATAAACGTTTTATAACAACAATGAAAATAAAAAACCCTAGAACTTAATATGTAGAAACAAATAATAGAGATTAAATATGTGTATCTTTTTGTTATTTTTGTTGTTCTTTCATATTCTTTACCATTTTTGCGGCCGAAAAATTAGTTTAATCTTGAAGTATGCTGATTTGGAAAGGTTAGTTGTGTCATTTGAGTGAGTTTTGAGTTTGGGTAGGGTTAGTACCATCCCCAAAGGTGTGATAAAATAATTTTAGTAAAAGTGCACACCTATAGGGAACAGGTATAAACTTTCTACAAGTGTACAAATCATTTTCAAATAATAGTAAGTGACAGAGTATCCATATCAGGGACTACGAAAGCTAATTTGTAAACAAAGTTCTTAGAAAGCGTACTAGGAAGAGTAGCTAAAATAAAAATACACGAAAGCTAAAAGATATTTGTTTGGTTTTGTTTTATAACTATAATGCAAATACTATTAAGTAACTAGGAATTAAACTAAAGACAAGAAAGTAAATCACGAAGGAGAAAGGTATGAGAGTTTATTTCGAGAACTAGCAAGTATTCCCCACTAGCCTTGTATTATGTTTATTGTCTAAGGGTTGTGAGATATATGCAATAGCTGAGATTCTAAATTTCTCCTAAAAACCATCAGGGTAGCTTAAGGGAAACCTTAACACTACTAGGGGACTTGGGTAAGGAACCATATGCAATGATTGTTGGTTATATCTAACCTGTTGACTTCTAGTTAGATAAGCCCGTCAGGATTACTACCGCATACTAGATGATTATATATCGTTTTATATAATTGAATCCCTTGCCAGGTTGATAGTCTTAATTACTAACGGGGAATCCTTATACTTGTGCATAGCAAGGACTACAAACACAAGTCATATATATAATACATGATGTCACGTGATTAGATTATTTTATCACATAAACCGAGACATCAGTTAGGATAATGAAAATTGAACCTGAATTTTTTAACACCAAGTTAATATCTAAGCAAACCTAGGGTTAACTCGACCCGTACATAACCAGTTAATTGGTCATTGGCCTCTCTAGGACTTCTAATTTTTATGCAAGTTAAACTTCTTTTAGTTGGACTCATTAATTGTCCAACAAGTGTTGACCTTTGGGAAAAAGGATATTAGAAGTTTGGTAAACTTTTGTAGTGTTTTATAATGGATTATGATAAGTCGTGAGTTATTGTAGTATCCCACATCGGTGGATACAAAAGGAGAAACCACGCTCAGATACTTTGTGATCTTTTTAGAACACCACCACCCGCCCGTGCTTGGGTGCTTGGGTCCTAACAACTAGGTCCCGGGTCTTGTGTCTTGGGAAATTAAATATAAAAATAAAATTTAAATATTTTTTGATAAAGATTTAGTCACTTTTGACCAATTCACGTTTGTAACAGTTTTTTACCCACGTTTTATAACGGCTCTTTTGATTGTAACTGTTGCTATATTTCAGCCATGATCAACAGTTCTGACTAAATGTAACAGTTAGTTTATACTGGCTAGTATTTTCGTCTATATATAAAATTGTAGCCCAGTTCGTATTATACACTTACAACATCACTGCTTATGAAATTATTAACCTTCTTACTTCCTTCCTGAGCAAAGTTTATATAAGTTTCATACTTTTACTTGTGAGTACATACGAGGGAGGCTAGCAGTGTTCAAATCTGGGGGAGCGTTTGGATAAACAATATAACATCTTGGTTGTCCCAAAATTCGTTCTTAAGGCAGTGGCTTTTCCACGAAACTACAATCCGATTTCCATCTTTTATTAATCTGGATGTTATTTTATTTACTTTTAAATACTCGTTTTTTCCTTAATTAAACTTTTAAAAACCCATTATATTAGTTTTCCACACTTTTGACCCGAGCCCACTAAGTATCCCATTTACACTTATATATAAGGGTTGGTACAAGAAAAGGTCTGGTACCGTGACCAACAGGATAAAAAAGAAACGCAGTGAACACAACACCTTCTGAGGGCTGATTTTTGTTCTTCAGCGCATCAAAGATTCACGAGGTGTGATTTTATAAATATTACACGGTTTAGGGATTAGGGAATTTCTGTTACGAGATGATGACTTTAGTATCATGTTTTCTTTTGGGATTTCTAGTTTATACGTATTGTTCATTCTATTATATATCATGTTTATAGTTTTTATTTATTGATATAGTTTGTTTTAATCTATTCTTTTTGGTGATAATTTTAATCTATTTGATTAGTGTTATATATTGCTGTGCCCGCAGTTAAACTTTCAATAAAAGATTATATCATATTTGTTTTTTTATACTACACTATAAAATTATTCTCATGATTTTCTTTGTTTTTCTGTAATGACAGATGAATGTAATTGATACTAGAGTAATCAACGTTAGGAAAAAAAAAGTAGTCAAGAGAAGTAGGATTGATTCTTCTACTAACGTGAGTACGAGGAGTAGCACTATAAATTCTACTTTTGTTCCGGATGAGTTGATATATATGATCCTTATTTCGCTTCCTGCTGATGTTCTTTACAATGTAATGAGGTATACTTGTAGACAATGGTATAACATAATCCATTCCCCTGTTTTTATTTCTTCCCACCTCAAAAACTCAAACTCAACTGCAATTTGCCTTTGCCTCTTCATGAGTGATTACGTGGCACGATTCCCCAAGTACAGTATCAAGACAAGGTATAGTTTTAAAGTGAAGTCAGACCATTTGGAGGTGAAGGAGGAAAATTTCAAGTGTGTTGTTGGTAATGTTAGTGGGAGTTGTAACGGTTTAGTCTTTGTACTCGGTCGTTATGTTCAACCTAATAGAGGATGGCCATGTTACGTCGCAAATCTTGTTACAAAAGAGCAATTGCATCTCCCTCTATTTCCGTATAGGCTTGATGATAGTAACTGGGGGTTTACATATGCGGCGGCTTCTAGGGTATACAAAGTTGTATACCCAACACTAGATCGCCTTCTAATATTAACTGTAGGTGTTGATAAGGCATGGAGAAAGATTGATTGCAGTCACTTAAATCACTTATCGATGAACCATATGTGGGGCTCATTGTATAGTCCAGTTTCTCGAAGAGGGTTTGTATATTGGTATTATGGTATACTCCGGTGTATCCTTTGTTTTGATATAGAAACCGAAACTCTTAGGCAGATTCCTCTTCCTCCTCAACACCCTCATTTACTTCCTTTCAGTGATGGTGTTATGGCAATGGAGACTTCTATTTGCTTGTGGCATAAGGAAGGCTCAGATTTATTCGAATTTTGGTCGCTGAAAGATGAAGATCAATGGGAAAAGGGGGCTTCTATCGATTTAACGGGTCATAGGGGTGTTATTGAAAAAATGTTCAGAAAAACAGACAAGAGGTATAATTTTAGGCCTCTTGGTTGGTTGCAAAGTAGAAAGCTATTGGCTTTTGGTGTATTTCCAAGAATACCAGGAATCTTGGTGCACAATGTTAATACTGGAGAAATCCATCAACCTGAAGAGATTGAAAATATTCCGGAGTTATCTTCCAGTTATGACTGTTACGATCATGTAGACAGCTTAGTTCCCCTGAACAATTTGTCCTTGGTTACCAATGGTCGTCCTCCTAAGCCATTTAGATGTAGAGCAAAAGTCTATTCAAAAGATAAATAGCACGAGGATTGAATTTGTAGAACTAGTTGAAATTGAGTGAACAACTAAATAATTTCCAATAAATTGATGATTGCCTAATTTCTTATTTTACAATTTACTTCTCTTATCAATATTTCTTCAAGTTAGTGAAATTATTCATTTGATGATGTTTGTTCTTAGTTATTGTTAATATCCGCGTTAATCGCACCACAGTCCTCTATGGTCTAATATAACATAGTCTTCCGCTCAAAGTGAATGCCAAGTGCATATGGTGCGAATAGTTAAGAAACCGCCTTAAGCTTATGAATGAATTTCAATGCTAGAACTTTGATGTTATTTTGCAAATTGTCTAAGACTATAGGTGGTATTTGTTGTAATTAAGTGGAGACTTTAGCTACAAAACGAGTTTATGGTATTTGTTGTAATTAAATGGAGGCTATGGCTACAAAAAGAGTTTATTTCTTTGCTAATACATTATGCTGTATCTAAGGGAAAGATTGCTATGCAGAAACAAAGTGGCGCCCAAACACTCACTACACTAGACAAGCCAATAAACTAGAATTGGCACTTGTACACTAATTACACTACAGTAGATGAGACGATATGTTTGAGAGATAACAGAAAACAACCATCGATAACACTACTAGATGCAGACTTTGGATTAACAAAGTGGAACAAAGGAACGAACATTCATTTCATATCTTCGTGAATTATTTAACTATATAGCAACATAACTTCATTTTAAACAATAGCTTTACATTCCCCTAAAGACAAGGGCCAATAACAATGATATATAAATACCCCGAAATAGACTCTCCAATGCCGATGAACTTCAGACCACCGACTATGGAAACATTCGTTTGGACAACTGAACCATATACATACACATTTACATGTATCAAAGATGTACGAAACTTAATGCAAAAACCGACAAAAAAATTTGCTGAGTATTTCAATTTGTCTTGGATGGCAACGCTAAAAGGAGTTTTCCAGGTTAAAATCACATTTTACTAATAACTTTACCTAATTGTTCGATGGACCACGACGCATGTTCTCTTATATGAAGACATGGATAAGGCTCACGACTAGAAGGTAGAGTCAGATAAATTGATGAAGGTATACAACATAAGATGCCGAGGGTAGAACAAAATCCTATGTCAAATCAGTAATGATGAGGATATACTAGGGGCGGAAATCGGATCCGAGATTTCCGATTTCCGACTTTTCCGATCCGAAAATTCCGATTTCGGAACAACTTTTTACGGTTCCGAAATTCCGAAATTCCGATTTCCGATTTTTCCGAAAAAATAGGATCGGAATTGGAACTATATATAAAATTTCCGAAATTTCCAGGTTTTCCGATCCGATTTTATTTCCGAAATATATTTCCGATTTTTATTTCTAATTTTTATTTTCGAATTATATTTCCGATTTTACATTTCCTATATTAAATAAATAATAAATATTGATATAAGAAAAAAATATACAATCAGAAATGTTGAAAATTTTCATAACAAAAGAAGAAAAGAAAATCTAAACGTTGAAAAAGTGAAACACAATGATACATTTTTTTTATATCACGAAAATAAAGAAAAACAATAAATCTGATAAAATCTAAAGGATAAGGCTAACCCATTTTTTCACATTTTACATTACCTTTGCACGAAGCCTAATATCTGCTTTTTGTGTAATTTGAAAAGTAATTTGAAAAGATTAATGTTCTATTACCTTTTGTTACTTATGTTATTTCTGTTATTGTTCATGAAGTTTATAAGTTACGCTTTTTAACTACTATTACATGAAAAGTTTTATAAGTTTTATTTTTAATTATCTTCATGTAAGTGATAAACTATTGCACCGATTTTCAACCCTTAGTCCTGCAATTTCTGAAACAAAAGTTCCGAAATTCCGAACCCAAAATTCCGAAATTTCCGAACAAAAATTTCCGAAATTTCAGTGCCGAAATTTCCGAATTTCCGGCAAATTCCGAAATTCCGAATTCGGAATTATTTTTCCCAGTTCCGAAAAATTGGATAGGAATTGGAACAGAAAAAATCTATTCTGAAAAAAATAGGAATTTTTCCGAAAACCCCTTTTTCCGATCCGTTCCTTCCGATTTCCACCCCTAGGATATACTATAGTCGCCGAACCTAAATTAAAAGACATGTCTACGCAATGAATGCGAACCACTGAGAAAAGCAGACCGGATGACTAAAATCATTAAGTAACGTGTCTGATAAAAAAAAAATTAACCGACCTCTGATGTTCATAAACTAGATAAACTAGAGGGTCAGACAAATATTATTACGACCTAAATATGTTATAAAGTTTTGATCTGTCGATATTTTAGGTTGAATAATATTTGGTCGACCTCTAATTTATGAACCAATCTTTTACATTCATAAATTAGGGATCGACTAAATATTATTCCTACCTAAAAATATATCGAAGGATCAAAACATAACTTTTATGTTCGTAAACTAAGGGTCACTAAAATATTATCTCGACCTAAAAATATCGAATGACCAAAACTTAACTCTTACATTCATAAACTAGGGGTGGGCCAATATATTATTTTAACCAAAAATTGTCGAAAGATCAAAACTTTCTGATCTCTTACATTTGTAAAATAGGGATTTATTAAATATTATACCGACTTAAAAATGTCAAAAGATCATAACTTTTTAAATGACCTTTTACGTTTGTAAACTAGGGGTTGGCCAAGCATTATTCCGAGCTAAAAATGAGCCTTTAACGTTTGTAAACTACGGGGTCGACCAAATATTATTGTGACTTAAAAATATAGAAAGATAAAAAAATTAACCAACTCTTATGTTCGTAAACTAAGGGGTTGAACGAATATCATTTTGACATAACACTGAAGAGATCGTACAACAACAATCCCAAAATTGAAACAAGGAGCCAAAGAATACCCACACAAGTATAATGAGAAAGATCAAATATTTTTTATCTTCATAGAAATAAATAGGTGCAAGGATTACAAAGTCGGAGGAAGTATAAAGAAAAATGTGTGCAAAAACAAAGAAAGAAAAAGTCAAAATTGGGGTTGGTTGGGTGTATTTTGAGCTAAAAATGTCGATAGATCAAAAAATTTAACAGGCCTCTAATGGTCATAACTAAAGGGTCGACCAAATATTATTTCGACCTAAGAATGTCAAGAGATCTAATCCACAAAGCGTGGAAATCTATGATGACGAAATACTAGTGAAAAGAAACACATTCGAACAACACGTAGAAAAATTAAGTTGAGTCTCTCAATGTCGAAGAGTCGGCATAAGATTAAGCCAGTTTAGTTCGTATTTGTGGCTACATAGGGAAATCTAAAAATGCCATATTATCGACATTGTATATATGTAAACTATGGGGTCGTTTGCTGCTATTACAAATCAAAATGTACGACTAGTTGATAAACTCGTCCAAAAACAACAGATGGTGCAAAAAACTTACAAAGATCAAGGGGTAATTGTTCCTATACTTTGGGAAAAAGAAAGAAACTATCAAACTCAAAACACAAGAAATCAAAGACATACCATGGTCAACGTCGCCTATTGCTTTCATCTTCCCGGAAGTAAAGGGGTACGAAGAAGTATAAGTAGTTATGAGTACTTCTAGAATCATGAAAGAAGTGGTAAAGAAAAGGCAGATTTCAATAAAAATCAAAAGAAAAAGTTTATATTCATTAAAAGTTTTGGCTATATAAAGAAGGAAAGTATTCAACATTACCAAGTAAGTTGTCATTCCATAACTGTGTTTTTGAATCCATAATTCACAAGTCACCGCTATTTACATGTACATATAGTTTTGTTTTATTATAATGAAATCCATGCACAAGTCAATCTCAATAGTTAGGTTAACTATTGTACTTTGACCTTGTGAATTGTTTCACGAAAAGTTTTTTTGTCTATATCCTAAGCTTCCATTTAAGGACTCAGGGGTAATGGTCGGGGTGCCTTGGCTCTTTTTTCGTCATATTCAGAATAGCATGGCTGGAAAAACACCCATTATCATTATATATATACCATAAGCGAAAGCAGTTGCAGGTATCTAGTGTTGTGAGGGCTTTCATTTTTGCCTTAAGGGAAGTCTAATATTCCAATATTCCAAAATGAAATGATAAAAAGATCTACATCAACTTATATATATATATATATATATATATATATATATATATATATATATATATATATATATATATATATATATATATATATATATATACATATATGTGTGTGTGTCTGTACGTGTGGTTATAAATACCTTTTTATGTTGTAACACATTATAAATAACGATTATCACTTACCAAAATCACACAATTGGAACCTGCAAGGTTATTACGAGTACCAGAACAGACGTGCTTCATAATATGTTTTACCAAGTGGATTGCTCAATCACAGTCTTTGATATGATCCAGGCCCTCACACATTTTCACAATCCACCTTAGTATGCGTTTTGCCCATGTTGTATAAAAATAGTAGACGTGGCTAGTATTTCAATCAATATCACAAAAATCGGTATCGTGTATTTCATTTGAGGTTTTATACCCAACACTACTACTAGTGTTGTTTATAGTTGAATTTGAGTGAGTTGAGTTATGATGTTTGTGAAGTGTCTATCAAACCAACCTGAGTTCTTTAGTTCATCATGATTGAACTTTGAGAGTTTATTTTCACCCTTTCTTGACCCCTAATATTATTCTCATATCATTTGACGACATCTCAAGTGTTTTTTAACCTATTATAAACCCCTCATTTTCTGCATTATAAGTCTTTACAATCTCAGATATGTATTTAAACCCTTTCTTAACACCATATGTCTCATCATTTGTGAAGAATATACCTCAGATAAGCATGTAGAACATAAATGCATGCCATGAATCGAGGTGCGCATCTACCATTCGACTGCCATTTAAAACAGTATAAACATATTCAAGGGACAATCGATGTTTTATTATCTCCATACATGTAGCACAACATAAAAAATAAGTGGTCGCTACTACAATGATGGGTTACATGGGGTTATTCATGGGCTGTGCATGTAATAACTGTGGGTTGTACGTGAAATATCTATGGGTTGTAAAGTGTTTTGTTCAAGACCCTCAAAATTATATTCCAACTTACAAATTTTCCCTGCTTAGACAATCTTACATGGATGCAGTTGTAATTGAATGAGTTGTGTCTTATTTACTATATATACACAACAAGGACCAAACAACATAAATTATGAGTTGGTCCTACAAGTATACATATGTGGGTTGCCTTGTGATTTCATTAGGTTAAAACCCACAGTAATCAAGATTCAACCCACACATTTACACTTACTAATCAAATAGACCTAGATTAATACACGCGAGGGATCAATGGAGCGATTTACACCAACTCATCCTGGAGGTGAAGGATGGGTTTGGCTTTCGATGGTGGTAAATCGATGGGTTTCAGTGTTGATCGTGGTGAGGAGATGGTTTTCGGTGTTGATGGTGGTGAGCAGTGGTGAAGAGACGAGTTTTAGTGTTACAGATGGTGATGCTGGTGGTGATGTTGTTGATGGTGATGGTGGTAGATTAGGGTGTAATGGTTCAAATGGTGGGGTTATGGTGGTGGCGTTCGATTTGGGTTCTGATGCTGAAGATGTGGAGCAATGGATTTGGGTTGTGATCTTGGCGGTGACGTTGATGTCGACAGCAGAGATGGAAGGGGATGTGGTGGGGTTCTGCTGCTGCTGAAGATGATGGTGGAGCAGTGGATTTGGGTGGTGATGTTGGTGGAGAGGTTGATGCCGAGAGGGAAGGTGAGGTGGTTGTGGGGTTCTGTTGTTATTGCTGAAGATGATGGTGGGGATGGCAGGAGGGGTTGGTGGGGATGGGTTTGATGTTGATGATGGTGAGGATGATGGTGTGGAACGGCAATGAAGGTGGCTGAGGGTGAGTTTGATGATGATGGTGGTGGTTTGGTGATGCAGTGCTCATGTGATTGTAGGGGGGCGATGGTGGGTTGCTCAATATCACAGAAGGGAGGGGACGGGAGGGGACGGGGGTTTGAAAGTCCTAGAGGGGGGTGAATAGGATTACTAATAAGATTAATGCCTAATTAAAAATCTTTTGGACAATAATAAGTTTAAGAGAGAAACTACTAGGTCAACTAAATATATCAAACTCTTAAGGGATCATGCAATGGATAAACTAGAGGTTTGATATATAAGTGATACAAGTAAAACGAGTTTCTAATCTCTTACTACTCTAGATGACAATAGGTTTGATTAACTAGGTAAAGATTATTACGATATTTATACTAGCATATAATCAAACATATAAAGTGCGGAACGTAAATAGAGTAGGGATAGAAAGTACACAACGATGTATAGTGGTTCGGTTATCCCTACATCCACTACCTAAGGAAGCCTACTTAGGATTTCAAGCTTTTCACTAAGCTCCCGTGTCTCTCTTAACCGGGTCGAGAACACAATAACCCTTACAACCTCTTCGATACCACGAAGGACAAACTCTTGTGCTATCGCAACACAAGGACACCGAGTATACTCCCTATACTCAAATTCTCTCTTAATCTATCTATTACAAGAACTAGACTTAAGAGGATAGATACAAAGTGTTTAAGTGGTGAAATAACTTTGCTAAACAATCTCCTAAAGAGTAGATATAACTATAAGCATGAAAACTCCTCTTGAGTAGATAATAATTTTGAAGCTTCTTGGTTTAAGCTCTTTATCAAGCTTGGATGATTAACTTTGATAGCTTGAGACCTCTAATTTTGTAGGAGAATGATATGTATAATAGTTAAAGTGTAAGAGGTGAATTTCTCCTTGAAAGAGGTCATATTTATAGCACAAGAAAGTCCCCAACGGTTATAAATTTGTGGGACAATTTGTGCTTAAACGGGTTCCCGTTTATAGCCAACCGGGTTCCCGTTTAGAGCCAACCGGGTTCCCGTTTAACTTCCCAAACGACTCTTTTCCAAGTGGCAACGGTAAGAAATGACGTGGCATTGACTAGCAAGAAAATCATCCTGAACGGGTACCCGGTTAACATTGAACGGGTTCCCGGTGGTGAGCGGGTTCCCGGTTAGAACCAAACGGGTTCCCGTTTATCTTCTGACTTGTGCATTTTTGACATTTTGCTATGATGCTCGGATGGAAAAGTTTTCTTCACGAGAGTTGTTGGAAACATCATTCTAAGAAACTTTGTAGTTGATCATGAAGGCTAATTCTCAATGTATACAAAGATAAGGTTAAAAGAATTTGTATGAAAATTAGCTTCTTAGGATATGACAATAAAGCTATGATCTAAATGATAAAAATAGTGTTTTTGATTAAAATAGAGTGCAATAGAGAGGGTATAATTAAAGTGAAGTTAACACACTAAACACAAGAGGATTTGTCACATTAAAACAACCTATGAGGGGAGGCTATATGCCAACAGGGTTGGGTATGCTGAGAGAGAAAATGGGATGGGTTGGAGGTTATATAATGGTGATTGGAGGGGTTTTTTGGGGGGTTTTATCCTTATTAGTTGATTCCTAACTATTGGTTAGGGAGGTGGATGTATTTTGTAATTAGGGGTGGTGGTTTGGCCTTATAAGATTAATAGCCCATTTTTTTACTTTTATGCAAGTTAAACTTCTTTTGACCCAAGCCAACCAAGAAACCCAATTAAACTTAGGGTAAAAGAGGTTTTGGGGCCATCTACACTAGTGTTTAATAAAAAAAGGCCCCAATTAAAAACCAACTAGCCTAATTAGAATCCAACTAAAAAAGACCCATAAAACCCACCCCCCCTTTCTTTCTATACAGCATTGCAAAAAACCAGCAACGCTCCCCCTCTCTCTCATTCACGGTAGGCCTCCAGGATCGAGTTGCAGCGCCGCTGCTGCTGCAAATCCACCAACCCAACCTCGGCATTGCTGCAGATCCACCACCCTCAAGCCTGTTGCGTCTGCCATCGAGATCCAGTTCGTGAGGTCCAGCCTTGCTGCTGCCATGGAGATTTGCTGCCGCGTCTCGTCAATCTCTGCTGCTGCTCTGTTTCGTCGATCTCTACTGCTGCCATCTAGAGTTGCAGCGCCGCCGCCGAGACGATTCACCACCGACCTATCCTCCATTTACAGCAGCGTTCGTCATCACCATAGAATCGCTGCACCAGAGAACCACCACCACCACCAGATCTGGCGCCCCAGAGGTCGTTGCCCACCACCATTTCTTCTCTGCACAATACAACCTCTTTCTTCTCCATTAGAGATCAGATCCGCCACCACTGTGGCCATTTCACCAAGATCTTTGTTGGGTTTCAATTTTTTAATAATTTATTTTATATGTTGTTCAGTTTTTGCAGGTGGATGCATTTTCAGATCTGTATATTTAGGGGGTAAATACCCCCTTTTTTGCGTGTTTAGGGGATTTATACCCACTGTTTTGTGGGGTTTTACTGGGTAATCATGTTATTTTAGTGGGTAATAGACCCAGTGTTTTTGTAGTTATGGTTTTACACCACCACGTTGGACTCGCCACCACTTTGGACTAACCTGAACAAGGAATAAAGAACATTGAACTTTGAACAATAGGGACTCAATATGTAATTAAAAAAATAGTGGGTACTTATGTACCCTCTATTTGCATTTTCAGGGGGTATATACCCGCTGTTTTGTATTTTTCAGGGAATATTCGTTCAGGCTGCTATTTTCAGGGGGTAACCACCATTAACGGGCCACAAAAGGACATGCGTAAGAAAATTGGTACCATGAAAATTCAACACGGATTTATAATGTAATTAAAAAAAATTGAAAATAGTGGGTGTGTACCCTTAAAAATGTAACCCGACTAGAAAAATCGAGTAATGCTGGATATCACCCCAAATTGTATAGCCTTTATATCGCCTCCTAGGTGGATTTTACACGAACCAATCATGTGATTTCTCTTTCCAGATTTATCATTTTCTCTCTCTTTTATGATCGGTCCACATAAAGGGCGACATAAAGGCGGTGCAATTTGGGATGATATCCAGCATTACTTAGAAAAATCCCCTTAAAAAACATAACATCTAACTAACCCCTTAAAATTCTCATTTTTGAATTAAATAACTAATAAAGATATATTCCTCATTTTAGAGTAATGATAAACTTATACCAAGGGTTGGTACACAAAGACGGTCGGGTACCGTAATTAACAGGAAAAGAACGCAGTGAACACAACACCTTCTGTAGGGCTGATATCTGTTCTTCAACGTTTCAAAGACTCACGAGGTGTGATTTTATAAATATTACACGGTTTAGGGATTACGGAATTTTTTTTACGAGTTGATATGACTTTAATAGCATGTTTTCATTTTGAGTTTCTAGTTTATACGTATTGTTCTTTTTATTATATATCATGTTTATAGTTTTTATTAATTGATATAGTTAGTTTTAATTTTTTTTTTTTGGTCGACAGTTTTAATCTATTTGATTAGTGTTTATATATATTGCGCCTCAAGCTATTTGGAGGTCCTTCAGTATATTGTGCCAGGAGTTAAACTTTCAATAAAAAGATTATATCATATTTGTTCTTTAGCCACACTATAAAATTAGTCTCATGTTATTTTTGTTTTTCTGTAATGACAGATGAATCTAATTGATACTAGAAGAGTCAAGAGAACTAGCACTATAAATTCTACTTTTATACCGGATGAGTTGGTATATATGATCCTTATTTTGCTTCCTGCCGATGTTCTTTACAATGTAATAAGGTATACTTGTCGACAATGGTATAACATAATTCATTCCCCTCTTTTTATATGTTCCCACCTCAAAAACTCAAACTCAACTGCAATTTGCCTCTTCATGAGCAACTACGTGGCCCAATTCCCCAAGTACGGTATTAAGAAAATGTATAGTTTTAAAGCAAAGTCAGCCCATTTAGAGGTGAAGGAGAAAAATTTCATGTGTGTTGTTGGTAATGTTAGAGGGAGTTGTAACGGTTTAGTCTTTGTACTCGGTCGTTATGTTCAACCTAATAGAGGATGGTCATGTTACGTCGCAAATCTCGTTACAAAAGAGCATTTGTCTCTCCCTCTATTTCCGTATGGGCCCGATGATAGTAACGGGGGGTTTGCATATGCGGCGGCTTCTAGGGTATACAAAGTTGTATACCCGACACTAGATCACCTTCTAATATTAACCGTAGGTGTTGATAAGACATGGAGAAAGATTGATTGCAGTCACTTGAATCACTTATTGATGAACCGTATATGGGGCTCATTGTATAGTCCAGTTTCTCGAAGAGAGTTCGTATATTGGTATTACGGTAGACTTTGGTGTATCCTTTGTTTTGACATAGAAACCGAAACTCTTAGGCAGATTCCTCTTCCTCCTGAATACCCTAATTTACTTCATTGGAGTAATTATGGTATTATGGCAATGGATACATCTATTTGCTTGTGGTATAGAAGAGGCTTAAATTTATTCGAATTTTGGTTGCTGAAAGATGAAGATAAATGGGAAAAGGGTGCTTCTATCGATTTAACGAGTCATAGGGGTGTTATTGAAAAATTATTCAGAGAACGAGACAACACGTATAGTTTTAGGCCTCTTGGTTGGTTGCAAAGTGGGGAGCTATTTGCCTTTAGAGTATCTCCAAGAATACCAGGAATCTTGGTGCACAATGTTAATACTGGAGAAATTCATGAACCTGAAAAGCTTAAAAATATGCCGGATCTTTTGTCCGGTTATGAATGTTATGATCATGTAGACAGTTTAGTTCCCATGAACAATTTATCCTTGGTTACTAATGGACGTCCACGTAAGACCTTTAGATGTAGAGCAAAAGTCTATTCAAAAGATAAATAACATGAGGGTTGAATTTGTGTAACTAGTTGAAATTGAGTGAATAATTAAATAATTTCCAATAAATTGACGATTGCCTAATTTCTTATTTTACAATTTACTATTCTTATCAATATTTCTTCAAGTTAGTGAAATTATTCATTTGATGATGTTTCTTCTTAGTTATTGTTAATATCCGCGTTAATCGCCCCACAGTCCCCTATGTTCCAATATACCATAGTCTTCCGCTCAAAGTGAATGCCAAGTGCATATGGTGCGAATAGTAAAGATATCGCCTTAAGCTTATGAATGAATTTCAATGCTCAAACTTTGATGCTAATTTGCAAATTGTCGAAGGCTATAGGTGGTATTTGTTGTAATTAAATAGAGTGGCATTCAAACACTTACTACACTAGACGAGCCAATAAACTAGAATTGGCACTTGTACACTCGTTTCAATACACTAGATGAGACGATATGTTTGAGATGTTTGAGAGATAACAAAAAACCACTATCAAAACCAGATGGGATTAGCTCACTGGCCAGGGCCTTGGTCTACCAATCTAGTAGTGCAGGTTCGAACCGAGTCAATGACTCCGAGTCCAAAGTGGCTCTCCTATGTAACAAAAAAAAAAAAAAAAAACCACTATCAATAACACTACTAGATGCAGACTTTGGATTAATAAAGTGGAACAAAGGAACGAACATTCATTTCGTATCTTTGTGAATTATTTAACTAAAAAGCAACATAACTTCAATTTAATCAATAGCTTTACATTCCCCTAAAGACAAGGGCCAATAACAATGATATCTAAATACCCCGAAATACCCTCCAATGCCGAGGAAATTCAGACCACCGACTATGGAAACATTCGTTTGGGCAACTGAATCATATACATACACATTTACATGTATAGATGTACGAAACTTATTGCAACCGACAAAAAAATTTGCTGAGTATTTCCCTTTGTCTTGGATGGGAACACTAAAAGGAGTTTTCCAGGTTAAAATCATATTTTATTATTAACTTCACATAATTGTTCAATGGACCACGATGCAGGTTCCCTTATATAAAGACATGGACAAAGCTCACAACTAGATGGTAGAGACAGATAAATTTGGTAAAACATGTAAAACATAAGATGCCGAGGGTAATGGTCAGAGTGCCTTGGCTCTTTTTTCGTCACATTCAAAAAAGCATGGCTGAAAAAACACCCATGATCTGTATATATATACCATAAGCGAGAATAGTTGCTGGTGTCTAGTATCTAGTGTTGTGAGGGCTTTCATTTTGGCCTTTAAGGGAAGTCTATTATTCCAAAATCAAATGATAAAGAGATCTAAATCAACTTTTATATATATATATATTGTTGAGATATAAAATCTCATTAATATAATGACTCCTCCTAACGGTTCGGACTTTTAGTTGAGTTGGCAATTTAACATGGTATCAGAGCTCCACGGACCTTGAGATCCTGGGTTCGAGTCTCTCGACCGCCACCCACTTTATTCTGCACGTGCAAGCTTAGCTCTTCTCCTAAAAGCCTTCTATGGGCACTCTTCTCCTAAGCCTTCTATGGGCTCTCTTCTCTACTAAGCTTGCACGTGAGGGGGCGTGTTGAGATATAAAATCTCATTAATATAATGCCTCCTCCTAACGGTTCGGACTTTTAGTTGAGTTGGCAATTTAACATATATAAATATTTTTTTATATTTGGAACCCGCAAGGTTATTACGAGTACTAGAACGGACGTGCTTCATAATAATTTTTACCAAGTGAATTGCCCGATCATAGTATTTGATATGATGCAGACCCTTACACAATTTCGCAATCCACCTTGGTATGCATTTTGCCCATGTTGGATAAAAATTAGTACACTGGCTAGTATAACAATCAGTATGACAAAACTCTATATCGTAAAGAGAAGCAAATCGTTGTGCAGATTTCTTGGCTAAGTGGGGTGCGCGTTTAGAAAGGTAAGTGATACATTATTACAGAGAACCTCCAGATGGTCTGAAGAAATATATCATGAGAGACAAATGTGGGGTAGCCTCTCCTAGACATGTTTTGATTTCTCCTACGGGAGCTTGACTAGTATTGTAAGGTGTAATTGTTAAGGTCTTTTCGGCCTCAGATGTAATGAAAAAAAAACCCTCTATATCGTGTATCTCATTTGAGGTTTTATACCCAACACCCATACTAGTCTTGTTTTTAGTTGAAATTGAGTGAGTTAAGTGATGATGTTTTTGAAGTGTCTATCAAACCAATTTGAGTTTTTTAGCTCATCATGATTGAACTTTGAGAGTTTATTTTCACCCTCCCTCGACCATTAATATTAGTCGCATATCATTTAACGACATTTCAAGTGTTTTTTGACCTAGTAAAAACCCCTCTTTTTCTGCATTATAAGTCTTTACATTCTCATATATGTATTTTTCCCCTTTCTTAACACCATATGTCTCATCATTTTTTAAGAATATACCTCAGATTAGCATGTATAACATAAATGCATGACATGAATCGAGGTGCGCATCTTTATTCAACTACCATTTAAAACAATATAAACATATTCGAGAGACGACTGATGTTTTATTGTCTCCTGGTGTCGCCTAGGGTGTGATAAAAATATGATAAGTAAACACTGAAAACAATGCACTAAAGCACCCTAGACAAGCACAGTACTGCAAGTATTACAGGACGTATGCAAGTTTTAATGATAAGGTAGATTCGTTCTCAAGGACTTAGTGTGTTACACGTTATGAGCAAATATCAAGAGTAAAGAGTAGAAAATAAATAGGAACGATTGAGAGATTAATGATTTAACCAATGAAAATAAAAGACAATAAAATAAAAGATAAGAATATGAGATGAGAAGTATAGCTTAGGTTTTGCTAGTATGTACTAATCCTTCTAATTCTTTCTATCAGATTCTAGTTAATAAGGGAGATGATTAGCTCTTAAATACTTAGTCAGGATTATAAATTCCCTCTCTTAGACCTGGAGAGCGACTAAGGGGGCTACGGACACACCACGAGGCTGCCTGAACTTAGGTTTATCCTGCACTACTAGGTTCCTAAGCAATTCAATTCCAAACATGGTGATAGTGATGAAAACATACCCTAATGACTATCTAGTTAGAATTAGTGTTGTCAAGACCAATATCGGACACTAGACGTTATGTGGTGTTTCAATAATTAGACGCCCAGTCAAGGTGAACATCTAACTACTATTAAGAAAACCTAAAGTGATCAGGTTTAGGTCAGACAATAATTCAAAACACATAAACAAGTATATAGGTAAGAAGCTAATATCAGATTAAAACATATAATTCCCAAAGAAACTTAGATAGAAAGAAAAATAGAATTCATAGATTATACATAATGCAAAACCCAAGCTATGGGAAAATTAGTTCATACCTGAAGGAAATAAACTAAAAGAAATAATAAAAGATTTCATCTTGCACTCTTCAATAATTCTGATGATAATAAATCTAAGGATTAATTAATGGGAGGTAAGGATGATTTACAAGTGATATAAGGGTGTAGTTATAGGTGTTTAGAAGACCTAATTCGTTTTCTTGAAGGAGAAGGTAAGTAATGGACTCCAAGCCCAACTCAAATTCGTAACCCTAAAATATAGAATCAGCCCCATTTTTTT
Organism: Nemophila menziesii; assembly: GCA_029959085.1. NCBI lineage: Eukaryota > Viridiplantae > Streptophyta > Magnoliopsida > Boraginales > Hydrophyllaceae > Nemophila > Nemophila menziesii. The sequence continues at coordinate 141,745,110 of JARWIR010000001.1, read as the reverse complement.
TTTGGTCCTAACAGCTTCAATACTTATATGTTTGACGCGTATGAGTAGTCGAAATTCATCGTCTCTGAAAGATCTTTAACTTTTCTCTTGACCATTCTTCCAAATTCCTCACCGATATTGAGATATAAGCCAGTTTGTGGTCGTGGGTGGTGAAATTCAGATTTATTTGGCAGCTTTATCTTTCCATACTTTAGCTTTTGTTTCCTTATTTTCAATTTCTATGCATATCTTCTTTCCTTATCTTATTAGAATTGACTTGACATCTAAGTAATCTCCATATATATCTTTAAAAACTTCACACTAAATAAATAATTAAACCCAATATGCTCTAAAAATAATAAATAATTAAATCAAGACTAGAAATAGGAAAGTGTAATAATTCATGTGAAAATCGACTAGAAAGACTTCTAAAACACAAAAAATGATGTCTCCACTTAATATTAATTCATCACAAATGGAAAGACATCATCTCCATACATGTAGCACAACATAAAAAATAAGTGATCACTATGACAATGATAGGTTACATGGGTTTATTCACGGGTTGTGCATGTAATAACTGTGGGTTGTATGTGAAATATCTATGGATTGCAAAGTGTTTTGTTCAAGACCCACAAAATTATATTCCAACCTACAAATTTTCCCTGCTTAGACAATCTTACATGTATGGGGATGCAGTTGTAAATTAACGAGTTTTGTCTTATTTACTATGTAAACACAAAAAGGACAAAACAACATAAATTATGACTTGATCCTACAAGTATACATTTGTGGGTCGCCTTGTGATTACATTGGATGAGAACCCACAGTAATCATGATTCAACCCACACATATACACTTAGTAATCAAAAGACCCGGATTAATACACACGAGGGGTCAGTGGAGCAATTTGCACCAGCTCATCCAGGGAAGCACAACAAAATCAGCAAGTCACAGGGGTGCCGGTGCATCACAGCAGCATAGATTCCAGTGCCGGGGGCGAACAATGGAAAGAAGTGTCTCCAAATAGGCAGAAGAGTGGAAGACAGTCATGGTGGGCTGGATAAAGGGTGTTGGACCAAGAGAGGACAGGTCAATAGGACATCAGTAGCACTGTTATGGGGAATGTGTCATCAGGGACCTCCAGTGCAATTTCTGAAAATAATATGAGGTACAGCTCCAAGGTCTTGTGGGACAAACATTTGGCTGGGAATGGTTTTTTGTGGGCATCCAGTGGAGTGTTTTCTTCAGCGTCCTTATTGGAGTTATCTGGACTGAGAGGAATAAGGGGCCGAGGTTTACGTGGTGCGATTCGTGGAATATAGGTCAAAAAATTCTCTGGTGATTAGACAGAGCATATGGTAATTCTGGTTTGCTTAAGTTGTTCCCTTCCGTTAAAGTTTCGCATTTGTATCGGAGGCATTCAGATCACGCTCATATCTTAGTTACGCTTAGTCCGGGGTTTCAAAGAGTTCCACCTAGGTTCCGTTTTGAGACTGCATGGTGTCTTCATAAGGATTTAAGAAAACAATTCACGATAATTGGGAAGGAGGTGCTATGGATTTAGGAGACCAGTAAGTGAAAGTTAAGGATCATCTTACTAATTGGAAAGTGGAGGTATACGAAGATGTGAATAATAAAAAAGGAATCTTGCTTGCCAAACTAAAGGGGATTCAATATTCGCTTCAAAGGTCTTTTAATCTGTATCTGTTCAAGAAAACGGCTTATGGGAGTGTACTTGAGTGTTCTAGAGGAGGAGGAGCAGTTGTGGCTTCAGAGATCGAAGGAGAATATGATCCGTTCGGGGGATAAAAATACTAGATATTATCATTTGGCCACTATGAAGAAAAGGAGACAGACTAAGATTGGTAGCTTGAAGAATTCGAATGGGGTTTGGGTAGAGGAGGAAGCGGAATTAGGGATGTTGGTAAGAAACTTTTATGTGGAACTTTATTCGGAAACTAATAAGTTCATAGTACCTTACGCGCCTCCACATGTGCGGTGTCTTGACATGGTAGAAAGAGGTATTTTGGATGAAGAATTCTCAGAGGAGGAAATCAAGGCGGCGGTGTTTCAATCGGGTCCAACGAAGGCGACGGGACCGGATGGTATATCAACAGCCTTCTATCAGAAATGTTGGGATGTTATTGGAAAGGATGTCTGTCAGATGGATAGGGGATCGATTCGAGATGGGAGGATTTTGGTAAAGTTGAATGGGACCTTGGTTCATTTAATACCTAAAGTGATTGATCCAGAAGTGGTAGGGAGCTTGCATCCCATTAGCCTTGTTAATGTTCCTGTTAAGTTCATTATGAAGGCTATGGTGAATCGGGTTCGTCCGCTACTAGACGATAAAATTGGGTATACACAGAACAACTTTCTTCTGGGAAGGTCAACAATTGATTATGTGGTGCTAGTTCTAGAAATAGATCATAGAATGCAGAAGGTTACGTCCCAAACAGGAGATATGGCTATCAAGATTAACTTAGCAAAATCATACGATAAGCTGAGTTGAGGTTTATAGAGGATACGACATTCTTCTTTGGTTTTCCGGAGTCCTGGACACGAGTTATTATGGACGCTATGGCGAAAAACCGGATGCAAGTCTCGTGGAATGGGCAACAGCTGGAGGAGTTCATCCCTCAGAGGGGCATTCGGTAGGGAGATCCTTTGTCCTCTTATCTTTTTGTTTTATGCATGGAGCGTTTATCTACTCTGATCCAGGGGCTTTGTGATGGAGGAGATTGGTTACCCATTCGAATCCATCGCCAAGGTCCGCTATTTCTCGCTTGTTCTTTGCAGATGGTTTGATGCTTTTCGCGGAGGCCAGAAGCCGTCAAGTTGATTTAATCAAAGAAGTCTTTAGAATGTTCTGTGATTAGGCGGGGCAAACAGTGAGTGCGGAGAAGTCGCTTATATATTTTTCAAAGACTGTAGAGGAGGATTTTGCTTTGGAATTAGCGGAAAGAAGCGAGTTTACTCTTAGTGATTCGGTAGGAGTTTACTTAGGTACTTCTATAAGGTCACAAAGGTTACCGAGAGGGTTTTTTCGTCGCGTTACATAGAAAATGAGGAGTAAACTTCCTAATTGGAAAAGTCAGAATCTTTCAATGGCGGGGAGAATTACTCATTCTCAATCGGTTTTGTCTGCTATTCCGACATATATGATGCTTACTATGAAGTTCCCTAGATATATCTGTGATGAAATTGATAGAATTGTCAGAGATTTTATATGGGGTTCTTCGGAGGAGGGGCAAAAAATACACTGGTTATCGTGGGATAAAGTTTGTCTTTCCAAGAAGCGTGGAGGACTAGGGATCAGAAGTGCTCGTGACTATAATAGAGCCCTTTTGGCTAAATTAGGGTGGAAAGTTCTTAAAAAAGATCTGGCATTATGGGTTTATGTTCTTAATCAGAAGTACTTAATGGGAATATACTTGGGAGAGAAGTGAAATTATCCGATTCCAGAATGTGCAAAAATGTCTTGGCAGGGTGCGAAGTGTTGAAGCATGGAGTGACCGAGGTTTTGAATGGAGGGGAAAAGGAGTATACATGGAAGCTTGAACTAACTGGTAACTTTTCGGTTTGTTTGGCTTATAATGTATTACCTCAGGAAGGGATGTTCCGTATTTCAATTGGGACTTGGTTTGGAAATTATAGTGCCCACAGAAAGTTAAGGTGTTGCTTTGGAGTTGTGTTTGGGATAGGCTTCCTACTCGAGGAAATCTAGTGGGGAGAGGTGTGGTTGTTGATTCGGCTTGTCCAGGTCGTGGTGGAGTGGTAGAGACAGCCCCACATATCTTCCAAGAGTGTAGCGTATTCAGGAACCTGACTATATATTATTCAGTGACTGACTTGCAATTACTAGGAAATCAAAGTTCCACCTTGCGCGCTGCTATAGCTGAGTTTAGAGGGGCTGCTGGACATCACTCGGGTTCTCGGAAGGAGTTAGACTCTAGTGTGGAGCCAGATTTTGCATCAGACAGAGGGATGGCTAGGGGATTGCGATAGCATCATGACAGATTAGGAGCTGCACCAGCGCTTCAGGATACTGGATCCTCGCGTGGAGCTACAGAAAGTGTTGTAACAAGGGTTGTTTTTATAGTAATCAGTGGTGGGCTAACTTGTTATCCAGTAAGGTGTTGGTTAAGGGTATTGAGAGGCGTACATGTCTTGCGGCTGCGGTATGGATTATTTGGACCTATAGAAATAAGCGCATCTTTGATAGCGAAGCTCGAGTTAAAACCAACAGCGAGTTGATTGCTTTGAGCAGGATCGTGGCTACGGATTACGTTAGAGCATGAGGAATTGAGCGGGATGGAGGCTTGATTATATCTTCGCGTAGTGTAATTGTTAGATGGTCTAAACCAGGTGTCGGAGTTAAACTTAATATAGATGGCTCATATGATTTGAAGAAAGCCTCTGTTGGGGTTGGCGGTTTGTTTCGTAACATCACGGGAGAGTACTTAGGAGGATTCGCCGGTTGTTGTGCCGCTCGTACACCTTTCGAGGCGGCGATCTTGGCTCTCCATTTTGGTCTTAAGATGGCGGTGTTACGCGGTGAGAAATGTCATATCATCGAGACAGACTCGTGTGAGTTGCATGCGCTAGTGAAGGGCGATGTGAACTCAAGGGGATTCTCGAGTGATATTATTAAAGACTGTCAAAGTATCTTAAGAAATAACACGAATATTGAGATAGTTTGGAGCTTCCGTGAAGCAAATTGTTATGTGTATTGGTTGGCAAAGTTCGGATTACAAAATAAAGATGGACCGGTAATGTATAGAGACCCTTCGGATGGACTTTGGCGCCTACTAATCGGAATCGCTATGGTTGGGCGACCCCTAGAATAATTCTGGATAGTTAACTATCTCTTGTAGAAAATTTTTATTTCTTCAGGGTACTTCTGACCTCCTATGTATTAAAAAAATAAATATAAGGGATGTTTTTTACAATTAATTATTTCATTGGGCATTTTTTTATAAAATGAATTATGGAGGTTTAATTTAACAATTAGGTAAGCTTCTATTAACGAATATCTCTTTATTTAATTTACATAGAAACTGACTCGAAGGAACTCTATGCGCTAGTGAAGGGCGGTGTGAGTTCAAGTAGTCATTATGTAACAGACTCGAGGGAGTTCCATGCATTAGTGAAGGGCGGTGGGAACTTAGGTAGTCGATGAAATATTTTTGCACGGGAATGTTGGGAACTGTTACGTAACTACCCCAACTTTGAGCTTAATTTTATCTATGGGGAAACTAATTTTTGTGCACATAAATTAGCAAATGAGGGAGCTCACCTGCACACAACACCTGAAGAATTTGAGGACCCCCCGGACTTCATTTGGAGCTTCATTACAATAGATAGGAGTGAATGTGCAACTGATAGAGTTGTACTAGATTAAGTATAAGTTGATTTCGGTTTTGTTTTATCGTGTAATACTGTTCTAATCGGTTGTTAATGCATCATAATGTATGAAAAAAAATATCTCTTTATTTAATGCCACTGTGAAAAAAGATGAAGCAAATAAGGGTGATATATTTTTATTTTTTTAATGCAAGTTAAACTTCTTTTTGACCCGAGCCAACCAGAAGCCCAATTAAACTTATATAAGGGTTGGTACTTGGTAGACATCATTAATCAAAAATCAAAGGTCTGGTACCGTAATCAACAGAAAAAGAAAAACGCAGTGAACACAATACCTTCTGAGGGCTGATTTCTGTTATTCAACGTTTCAAAGATTCAAGAGGTGTTATTTTATAAATATTACACGGTTTTAGGGATTAGGGAAATATTTGTATGAGTTGATAGCATTAGCATGTTTCTTTTTGAGTTTCTAGTTTATACGTATTGTTCTTTCTATTGTATATCATGTTTATAGTTTTAATTAATTGATATTGTTAGTTTAAATCTATTTTTTTGGTCAGACAGTTTTAATCTATTTGATTAGGGTTACATATGTTGCCGCTCAACTTTTTGTGCCCGGAGTTAAACTTATAATATTAAGATTATATCATATTTGTTCTTTAACTACACGTTAAAATTCATCTCATAATGTTTTTTCTTTTTTGTAATAACAGATGAATGTAATTGATACTAAAGTAGTCAAGAGAAGTAGGATTGATTCTTGTACTAGCGTGAGTACGAGGAGTAGCACTACAGATTCTACTTTTGTTCCAGATGAGTTGGTATATATGATCCTTATTTTGCTTCCTGCAGATGTTCTTTACAATGTAATGAGGTATGCTTGTAGACAATGGTATAACATAATCCATTCCCCTCTTTTTATTTCTTCCCACCTCAAAAACTCAAACTCAAACTCAACTGCAATTTGCCTCTTCTTGAATGATTACGTGGCCCCATACCCTATCAAGACAAGGTATACTTTTAAAGGAAAGTCAGACCATTTGGAGTTGAAGGAGGAAAATTTCATGTGTGTTGGTAGTGTTAGAGAGAGTTGTAACGGTTTGGTTTTTGTAATCAGTCCTCATGTTCGCCCTTATAAAGGACGGTCTTGTTACGTTGCAAATCTAGTTACAAATGAGCAATTGCCTCTCCCTCTATTTCCGGTTAGCCTCGATAAAGATATATATAACTGGGGGTTTGCATATGCGGCGGTTTCTAGGGTATACAAAGTTGTATCCCCAATAAGAGATCGCCTTTTAATATTAACAGTAGGTATTGATAAGGCATGGAGAAAGATTGATTTGCCGAAGAACGGTACATGTAGCACATTGTCTCGTCCAGTTTCTCTAAGAGGGTTTGTATATTGGATTTGCGAGACACTCGGGTGTATCCTTTTCTTTGACATAGAAACCGAAACTTTTAGGCAGATTCCTCTTCCTCCTCAATATCTTTTTCCTTACACTTACAATTATGGTATTATGGCAATGGAGACTTCTATTTGCTTGTGGAACGCGGAAAGCTATTATTTATTCGCATTTTGGTCGCTGAAAGATGAAGATCAATGGGAAAAGGGTGCTTCTATCGATTTAACGAGTCATAGGGGTGTTATTAAAAAATTGTTCAGAAAAGGAGACAACACGTATAATGTTAAGCCTCTTGGTTGGTTGCAAAGTGGGAAGCTATTGGCCTTTGGTGTATCTCCAAGAGTACCAGGAATCTTGGTGCACAATGTTAGTACTGGAGAAATTCATCAACCTGAAGAGATTAAAAATTATCCGGAGTTTTCGTCCAGTTATGACTGTTACGATCATGTAGACAGCTTAGTTCCCATGAACAATTTGTCCTTGGTAACCAATGGACGTCCATGTAAGACCTTTTAGATGTAGAGCAAAAATCTATTCAAAAGATAAATAACATGAAGGTTGAATTTGTGTAACCAGTTGAAATTGAGTGAACAACTAAATAATTTCTTATTAAATAATTGATTGCCTAACTTTTTATTTTACGAATTACTTTATTGAATTTTTCATCTCTGTATCTTCAAGTTACTGGAATTATTTTGCTTATGATGTTTGTTATATATATTAGTCATTGTTAATATCCGCTTTAATCGAACCACAGTCCCCTTAGACCATAGTCTTCCGCTCAAAGTGAATGCCAAGTTCATATGGTGCGAACAGTTATGAAATCGCGTTAAGCTTATGAATGAATTTTAATGCTCATACCTTGATGCTATTTTGCAAATTGTCGAAGGCTATAGGTGGTATTTGTTGTCATTAAATGGAGACTTTGGCTACAAAAAGAGATTAATCTTTAATCTCGAAATCCCCTCAAGTCATAGATTCATCAACAATCCACATCAATTAACTGTCCAAGCAACCGAAATAGGCGAATAATCAGTCCAAGTATTACTCGAATTCCATCTATGCAAAGCGTTACAACATAATTAGATTAAATGTAAGATAAAAAAGAGTAAATAACACTTTTGCCCCCTGGGTTTATACGCGATTGACAGGTTGCCCCCTAACTCTTAAAATGCGCCTCGTTGCCCCCTAAGATTTGTTTTTGTGACCCGTTACCCCCTACTGCGTGTTCCGTCCATTTTTTCCGTTAAAAGTGACGTGGCATTTCCATGTCACAATTTTTTTTTTTTTTTTAATCCAGATGTCAAAACAAAGGGCAAAAAAGAAATTTCATTAATAAGTTTTATAATATTAAATATAATTAATATAATAACCACCCCCCACCCCACCCACCGCCCCCCTACCCCCCCCCCCCTCTTCCCCTTCTTCTTCCCCATTCTTCTTCTTCTTCCCGACACCACCTGCAACTTTTCTTAAAAAAAAAAAAAAAAAAAAATCGGATATGAAATCCCGAAATCTTTTTGAGTAGAGCTTTGGATCAACAGCAGATATTGATGCAACCTTAGTGATGAACAGCTGTAAGAGATGGAATTTTAGGCGGCGGCGGAGGTGGTGGTTGTTGTGGAGGCGGTGGGGTTGTGATGGTGGTAAAACAAGTCAATGACGTTAACGAAAAAACCGATTTAAAAAAAATGATTGAAGGTCTTGATTCAATTGAAGTTCCAATAGTGTTTATATGTCCAATTTCATTAGAACCAATGCAAGATCCTGTTACACTATGTACAGGACAAACTTATGAACGAGCCAACATTAAAAAATGGTTCTCTTTAGGTCATTTAACATGTCCCACCACTATGCAAGAGCTTTGGGATGATTCACTCACACCTAATACAACTCTTCATCAACTCATTTACAGTTGGTTTTCACAAAAATACTTAGCGATGAAGAAACGAGCTGATGATGTTCAAGGTCAAACCGAGGAGCTTTTAGTGACGTTAAAGAAAGTCAAAGGTCAAGCTAGAGTTCAGACATTGAAAGAATTAAAACAATTAGTTATCGCTCATGAATCAGCTAAAAAAACAGTGGTGAATAATGGAGGGGTTAGTTTACTTTCATCTTTATTAGGTCCTTTCACCTGTTGATGGATCCAGCATCAATATCTGCTGTTGATCCAAAGCTCTACTCAAAAAGATTTCGGAATTTCATATCCGATTTTTTTTTTTTTTTTTTTTTTTAAGAAAAGTTGCAGGTGGTGTCGGGAAGAAGAAGAAGAATGGGGAAGAAGAAGGGGAAGAGGGGGGGGGTAGGGGGGCGGTGGGTGGGGTGGGGGGTGGTTATTATATTAATTATATTTAATATTATAAAACTTATTAATGAAATTTCTTTTTTGCCCTTTGTTTTGACATCTAGATTAAAAAAAAAAAAAAAAATTGTGACATGGAAATGCCACGTCACTTTTAACGGAAAAAATGGACGGAACACGCAGTAGGGGGTAACGGGTCACAAAAACAAATCTTAGGGGGCAACGAGGCGCATTTTAAGAGTTAGGGGGCAACCTGTCAATCGCGTATAAACCCAGGGGGCAAAAGTGTCATTTACTCGATAAAAAAAATACATACATACTTCTTTAATCCTTGATCCATCAATGTATGTCCTACGCACAAATACCCTGTGTCTCAACCCTCACAACCCCTTTCCTAAACGTGAACAAATCTGGACGAATTAATGCCACGTAACTAACAGGGTCATGAAGGAATAATTCTGAAAACAATACACTAACATATTACTTCATGAAATAAAATAAATAAGTACTTACCATAAACACCATCAGATTTTACATGCCAGTCACGGTAAACTTTTAAGATATCGTATATAAATTGACGTATTTTCCTTTTGATTGTCTTAGTTGATCAAGATCAGAATCTGCAAAGAAAAATATGATCAACTTTTCTTGACAATTGCCACATAAGGTGGTAAAGTGTATGGATGACCATTGACATGTCATTTGAAGCTGTGTTTTAAATATGATCCGAGTAAGTTTAATTTTAGTTAGAATACCAAACTTTAACACATTCACGAGTACTTTTTGAAATTATTACAAATATAACTTCTCCAAGGAAGGATTTTTTTTTTTAACCTATACAGAGCTTAGAGACATTTGGCTCGAATAAAATTTGATCATAGATTTTTTTATTTATATACGTAGTAATATGTGAAGTGTCATCAAGCTAATGTGGAATTTAACCTAGTCAACTATCTTTCTTTTACGCGTTTAACGGTTTGACCTTTATCGATTAAGTAAAAAGTTGTATTATTCGTGAGCCATTGATCTTGTTCTACTTGGACGGTGTAGATTGAAAACCAAAGATGTTCCATATAAAAAGACTCTCTCTTCACACCGCTGTTTATTCTCTTCTTCACTTTCTTTAGAATACTCTTTCGTCTCTCAAGAGCCAGAGTTAGGGTTTGCTCAATTCATATTCAAAGCTTGAAATCTTCTGTAATAGTTAGCTTAATCTTGTATATTACTTGAATCTTACTGATTCAAGTATTAATATTCAGCATAGTTGGAGTATTGGGTTAGATTAAAGGTTTTTATACTTAGGGTTTGTTGAATACGGTGATTTTTTGTAAACGTGATAAGTGTAATCGGTGACAACAGTGGTAATAGTGGAACGACGCTCTCAAATCGGAGCCCAACGTGGATGTAGAGACATCTTTTGTCTATATCCCGAGTTATTTACTTTATGTTCTTTATATTTTCTTGTTTAAAACCTTAATTGAAACTCAATCATATACTCAAATATTTTTACAACAATATAGAGTATTCAAACCATTAACCAACTATGGATCTTCAAGCAAGTTAATTATCTTATGATTACACAACAAATGCAAAGATCTTAGTACTGTAATTACAAGAACAATGCACAGTACCATGATCTTATTAATGTACCCTCGACATGATCAATACAAAAAGAATCCGAGTTGGTTTTCGGGTCATGATGAAAGGGTGTTCTTATAGATTTTGCATTAGCGGGACAAGATTGTAAAATGGTAGTTGGAGTAGATGGTACGTGTACAGTTTCTGAAGTAGGCAATTTTCAAGTGAATGGGAGGGAAAGTCGTTTAAATATTTTTATTCAAATGGATCAGCAATATCTTTCTTAAGATTATACCTCCCATTGGTAATTGGTCTGTTCTGATTCTGATAGGTGCGCCCGACATGGCATTTCAAATTTTCAAGTCTCTATCCACTCAAAAAAAAAGCTAGAGCTAGTTTGACTTTTATATACATTCATGCAATATTTACTGATATATAGGTGACCAGGGTGTTTATTCATCCGGTTAAGGACAAAATTAGTCTACCAGCAGTTACTCGATCGTAAATTATATATTGAGGTTTATATTTTGTGACATGTTATCGTTGAATTATCTTTTCACATATATATTAGCAAATAACAAATAGCAAGTCAAACCTCGTATAAATTCAAAATCTTTGTTTGTTCTTCACTTTAGAATGTACTTTAAAACTAGTATCTAGATTATCCAATGTTGTTAAAAACAAGAGTAATTAGATTTAGTGTAGCTTAAAGTCTTCTGGTGATTAATTAGAGGTGAAAATGTGACTTTAATGTTACTTAATTTTATGAAGAAAAAAATTAGTTTTTTTTTTCCAAATAGTTTCATTAATAAGAATAAACGAAAATTCAAAATAAACACAATGATATAAAGTCGGCATGAAACAAACAACCCACATACAATGAAATAAAAGATAACACTTATGAAACCAGTTGGGTAGCTCAAATGGGCAGAACCTTGCTATTTCTTCATCCCTTAAAAGGGGGTAAAGCAAGAAGTACAGGGTTCGAATCCCCTCCTTGAACATGGATAACCTAGTTCAGATTAACCTGAGAATATGCATGGGAAGGCGCGTATATTTCTCATGAGATTAGTCGTGGTACGCGAAAGTTGGCAAGGACACCCATGATATCAAAAAAAAGGAAAGCACTTACGAACCAAACACCAACAAAAACGAAACACATCACTTGCTGCTAGAAAAAGAAGCCTAGCTATCACACCTTACCAAATACACATTCGTTCCGAATTGTTTGTTCTTCAAACACCCATGATATCAAAAAAAAAAGGAAAGCACTTATGAACCAAACACCAACAAAAACAAAACACATCACTTGCTGCTAGAAAAAGAAGCCTAACTATCACACCTTACCAAATACACATTCGTTCCGAATTGGTTGTTCTTCAAACGTATCGGACGCAAAAGAGAAAAGGTCATCTCAACAGACATTGAAAATTTTCTAAGTATACACCTGGAGTTACCCTCTGATTCAAACAAAACATGGTCATTAAAAAAAGAAAGGAAAGTGTTAGCACTTTTAACGAGGCTCAAGCATCTTCCTTTCCTACCATCAACACTGATAAAAAATGAAAGACAACGCGAGGGGGCTTTGACAATTGCATCACAAAAATAAAACATACTCTCCATCCATTTAGTTTGAACCCATCACCGCGGGAAACTAAAAATCCCGGGAGAGCTCCAACCAAAACCCCTAACCAAAAAATGTCTCATAATTTGTGGCTCGTCTCAACCAGACCAATTGATATGTTATAATGAAGTATCTAGTATAACCGGCAAAAATTAAAGCATTGTCCAAGGTAAATACCGATGCCTAGAGAAAATACATGATGTCATAATTCAACCGATTGAAAGAATACACTTATGACTAGTGACTGAATATATTGTCATTGTGACCCCAAAAGGAAAAAACGACAAAATCCACGGGGGCATCATGTGTCCTGCTTATCTATAAATACTCTACATGCACCTGCACCACTCAAAAAGGTATTAATGTTCATAAACACAGTCAACCCACCCACCCACCCCCTCTCTCTCTCTCTCTCTCTCTCTCTCTCTCTCTCTCTCTCTCTCTCTCTCTCTCTCTCTCTCTCTCTCTCTCTCTCTCTCTCTCTCTCTCTCTCTCTCTCTCTCTCTCTCTCTCTCTCTCTCTCTCGCTCTCTCTCGTAGTCTTGAGCGTCTAAGTGTCATCGAAAGAAAATCTTCCCGTGGTCCGGATTTAGTATTTGGTTTGAGTTGTTATCAATGATGTACGAAAATTCCACCTCAAGAGATTTAGAAAATACCTCAAAAATCTAGAGATCACCTTGGCAAAGCCATCTTTTTCCTCAGCACACTCGCCAACCGTCTCTGCAAGCTCTCTTTCTGATTCCTACATAAACAAATTTTATTAGTAGAATTTTTTGCTCTATCAGTTGGCGCCGTTTGTGGGCATAAATGTCTGAAACCCACTGAAAGACCATATGGTGTTAACGAGACCTGGAAGAAATTTTTCGTGACAAATGGAAAACGAGGTTACAGAATGTCTCTCAGAATGTTGTGGGTATATCTCCCTTTGTAGCGGATAATGGAGAACCACAGGAAAATAACACATTTCCTCAACAAAATATCTCGAACTATCATTTGTCGATAGAGGAGACACAAGTCTCTATTGTCCAAGCACTAACCGAGGAAGAGTCACTCCCTTCAAGGGTGGCTCAGTATCTCCAACAGTTAACGCAACAAGCCATGAATCATTAGACACCTGCGATGGCACACCAACTGAGAAAAAGTCACTCCCTTCAAGGGATGCAGTTGTAAATGAATGTGTTGTGTCTCATTTACTATCTACACACAACAAGGACAAAACAACATATACTTATCGCGTGATCCTGCAAGTATACATTTATGGATTGCCTTGTGATTCATTAGGTTGGATCCCACACATACACACGAACTAATCAAATAGACATCAAAATAAGCAACCTAATACGCAAAATCTAATTGTATATCAAACAAAAAATGAGAAAACCGTAACATGATTAATATTAACCAACTCATTGATTAAACTAAAATCGAACAACCCAATACATTTATATACATTTATATAGTAACATCAAAGTTCTGATTAAATCACAATATATTGTATAATCCTGTATCTTTTTTTTTTCATTTTTGATATGTTGAAATATAGAATACACCATAAAACAATGCATAACCCACTGATTACACTAACATAAAAAATCTCACTACATTCATAAGTAGAATAACAATAAAATGAAAAAACGTAGAATATACATAAAAACAAAAATAAACGTTTAATAACAGCAATGAAAAATAAAAAAATCCTAGAAATTAAGATGTAGAAACAAAGAATAAAGATTAAATATGCATACCTCTTTTTTTGTATTTTTTACTATTTTTACTATTTTTTAAAAAAAAAACTTGAACTGTACTGATTTGGAAAGGTTAGTTGTGCCATTTGAGTAAGTTTTGAGTTAAGGTAGGATTAGTGTCATCCCAAACGTGTGATAAAATAATGTTGGAAAATGCACCTCTAGGGAACGAGTATAAATTCTAAACAAGAGTATGGACCCTTTGCAAGTAATAGTAAGTATTAGAGTATCGATCCCAAGGGCTACAAAAGTTAATTTGTCAACATTAATTTCTCAGAAAGTGTACTAGGAAGAGTAGCTAAAATAATACGTGAAAGCTAAAAAATATTTGTTTGATTTTGTTTTATAACTAAAAATGCGAATACGACTAATTAACTAGGAATTAAACTAAAGATAAGAAAGTAAATCATGAAGGAGAAATGTATGAGATTTTATCTCGAGAACTAGCGAGTAATCTCCACTAGATTTGTTCATATGTTTATTGTCTAAGGGAGCACTGTGAGATATATTCAATAGACGGGATTCTAAATTCCTCCTAACTCCTGTTAAGGTAGCTTAGAAGACAAACTAAATATTACTACGGGACTTGGGTAAGGGAACCCTTCGTAATGATCGTTGGTGATATCTAACCCTATTGACTTAGGCAAGCCCGTCGGGATCACTACCGCACGCTAGACGGTTATGTATCGTTTATATAATTGAACCCCCACCAAGGTGATAGTCTTAATACTAATGGAGTGGCTCTATACTTGCGCATAGCGAGGATACAAAAATAGGTCAAATACATAATACAAAACAATCACAAACACAATTCATTTGAAGGTAAACTCCCAAATTCAATATATGAATAAAACAAGTTCAGGGTTCATACCCAATGCTATTCTAAATTAATAGAATTAGTTCATACTGAAATAGTGAAAACTAGTCATTAAGAATATCTATTTATGTCCAAAAGACAAAACAAAATAAGAATATTTTACTAATTGCTGAAAAACGATGAATGGATAGGTTAGAATGGCCTGGACTGCCTAGACTCCTTCACTTCTCCTCTATTGCTTTAGGCGATCTTTTTATGACATTGAACCCGATCTTTTTAACTTCAAGTTAATATTCAAGCAAACTTAGGGTTAACTCGACCTGCTCTGCCCTACATAACCAGTTAAATGGACGTTGGCCTCTCTAGCTAGTTTCAACCCTATTTTCTAATTTTTATGCAAGTTAAACTTCTTTTGACCCGAGCCCACTAAGTAGCCCAATTAAACTTATAATATAAGGGTTGGTACAAGAAAAAGTCTGGTACCGTGATCAACAGGATAAAAAAGAAACGCAGTGCACACAACACCACCTGTTCTTCAACGTATCAAAGATTCACGAGGTGTGATTTTATAAATATTATTCGAGTTTAGGGATTAGGGAATTTCTGTTACGAGTTATTGACTTTAATAGCATGTTTTTGGTTTCTAGTTTATACGTATTGTTCTTTCTAGTTTTAATCAATTTTATTTGGTCGACAGTTTTAATCTATTTAAATAGTGTTATATATAATAATTATATATTGCGGCTCACCTTGCTCATGCTTGCACCTCAGGCTATTTGGAGGACCTTAAATTTTATTGCCCGGAGTTAAAGTTTCAATAAAAAGATTATATCAAATTTGTTCTTACCTACATTATAAAATTATTCTCATGATTTTCTTTGCTTTTCTGTAATGACAGATGAATGTAATTGATACTAGAGTAGTCAACGTTAGGAAAAAAAGATTAGTCAAGAGAAGTAGGATTGATTCTTCTACTAACATGAGTACGTGGAGTATCACTCTAGATTCTACTTTTGTTCCGGATGAGTTGGTATATATGATCCTTATATTTCTTCCTGCTGATGTTCTTTACAATGTAATGAGGTTTGTTTGTCGAGGGTGGTATAACACAATCCATTCGCCTCTTTTTATTTCTTCGCACCTCAAAAACTCAAACTCAAACTCAAATGCAATTTGCCTCTTCATACAAAATTACATAGCCCGATTTTCCAAATACCGTAAAAGGTATAGCTTTAAAACAAAGTCAGACCATTTGGAGGTGAAGAAGGAAAATATCATGTTGGTTGGTAATTATAGTATTAGTGGGAGTTGTAACGGTTTAGTTTTTTTACTCTGTCTGCGTGTTCAACCTAAAAAAGGATGGCCTTGTTACGTTGCAAATCTAGTTACAAATGAGCAATTGCCTCTCCCTCTATTTCCGGTTAGCCTCGATAAAGGTATATATAACTGGGGGTTTGCATATGCGGCGGCTTCTAAGGTATACAAAGTTGTAACCCCAATAGAAGATTGCCTTTTAATATTAACCGTAGGTGTTGATAAGGCGTGGAGAAAGATTGATTTGCCGAAAAATGTTACATGTAGCTCATTTCCAGTTTCTCTAAGAGGGTTTGTATATTGGATTTGCGGTATACTCCAGTGTATCCTTTGTTTTGACATAGAAACAGAAACTTTTAGGCAGATTCCTCTTCCTCCTCAATACCCTATTCCTGACCGTTACAATTATGGTGTTATGGCAATGGATACTTCTCTTTGCTTGTGGTATCAACAAGACTTAAATATATTAGAATTTTGGTTGCTGAAAGATGAAGATCAATTGGAAAAGGGTGCTTCTATTGATTTAACGGGTCATCGAAGTGTTATTGAAAAATTATTCAAAAAAAGAAACAAACCGTATAGGTTTTGGCCTCTTGGTTGGTTGCAAAGTGGGAAGCTATTGGCCTTTGGTGTTACACCAATAATACCAGGAATCTTAGTGCACAATGTTAATACTGGAGAAATCCATCAACCTGAAGAGCTTTTAAATATGCGAGATCTTTTCTCTGGTTATTCCTGTTACAATCATGTAGACACCTTAGTTCCCCTGAACAATTTATCATTGGTTACCAATGGACGTCCACGTAAGCCATATAGATGTAGAGCAAAAGTCTATTCAATAGATAAACAACATGAGGGTTGAATATTTATGTAACCAATATTCCAATAATTTGACGATTGCCTAATTTTTTATTTTACATATTACTTTTCTTATTAACTTATTCATCTCTATTTTTTCACTGAATATTTTGCTTATGATATGTTTGTTCTTAGTGATTGTTAATATGTTTGAGAGATAAAAAAACAACCATAGATAACTACTCGATGCGGATTAACAAAGTGGAACTCAGGAACGATAATTCTTTTTAATTATTTGAAAAAATAGCAAGCTTTACATCCCCTAATGTCCGGGGCCAATAATATTTAAATACCCGAAATACCCCCAAGTCATAGATTCATCAACGCGTTCTTAATATAACTAAGAACTTCATCCACATTAACCGTCCAAGCAACCGAAATAGGAGAATAATCCGTCCAAGGATTACTCGAATTCCATCTACAAAATCATTACAACATAAATCAAATCAAACCCACGACTAAAAAAAAATAAAAATAAAAAAATAAACTTACTTCTTTAACCCTTGATCCATTAATGTATGTCCTACACATAAACCCTGTGTCTCAACTCTCACAACCCCTTTCCTAAACGTAAACAAATCCGGACGAATTAACGCCACATAACTAACAGGATCATGAAGGAATATACCTAAAAACAAAATACTTAACACATTACTTCATTAAATATAAAAAGTAAAAACAATTAAATAAATAATTATTTATTATACCATAAACACCATCAGATTTGACATGCCAATCACGATAAAATTTAGTTATATCACATATAAATTGAGCGTATTTTCCTTTAGACTTCTTTAGTTGATCTAAATCAGAATCTGTAAAAAAGAAATGATCTAAACAACTTTTCTTGATAATTAAGGAATGAAAAATTTAAAGATGACCTGTCATTTGTAGCTGTGTTGTAATATTAATACCAACTACCTCGATATTCGCACCCGAGGTGAAAAAAATATCTGCTGCTTCTGGATCTCCGTAAATCTATAGCCCGGCCCAATCAAAAGCCCGTTAACATACTTATATATATATAGATGTACTTATATAATGTAACGTACATTTGCTTCAGCTGCTGGATTAACATTTCCTAAAGCAAAAAATGATCCACCAAGTACTACTACTCTTTTAACCTTGCTTGCAAAGGATGAGTCTCTTTTTACAGCCTAATAAAATTAATTACAGTAATTAAAAAAAAAGGAAAAAGATGGATAATGTAGAATTCATGAATGGAGTTAACTTACGAGTGCTAAATTTGTGAGTGGGCCCAGTGCGAGTATAGTTACTTCATTAGGGAATTCATTGACTTTGTCAACGATAAATTCAGGGGCGTATTTGTCGATTTTTTTAAGTTTAGGGGGTGGTAAAGATATGTTGCCTAGTCCATCTGGTCCATGAACAAAATCTGCTACACGTGGCTCTCCTCTCTATAATACAAAACATGATAAGATCTGAAAAGTGATTACTTTCGTAGAAGCAAATTAGCAAATACCTTGAGTGCTTCTTTGCTACCTTGTGCTACTGGAATATTTGGAAAACCTGCGATCTCACACTATCTTTTGCACGTTAAAATTTTAATATAAAAAAACATGAAATTTTGTTTAAAGTGAAAAGAGAAGCTTACGAGATTTAAGGTGTTACGTGTAGCATCTTCAGTTGTAACATTACCAAATACTGTTGTGAATCCTAAAATCTCTAAATCTGGGTTTTGGAATGCCATTAATATTGCTATAGCATCATCTGTAAATAATAAATTCAATAAATCATGGATCGCCTCATATTTTCTTATTATTTGGAACAATTGAACCTAAATTGGATCAGCTAAATCTCAAAAAATAGAGAGGTAAAACAATTTTTAAATTTGGAAGAAAATTAACTAGAGACAAAGTTAATTGCTAAAAAGAATCACATTCTGAATAAAAAAGGACTTTTAGGAAATATTCTAGAGCAGAACTTTACAGAGTAAAGTAACAAAAAAGCTAATAGGATCTACAAAAGAAAAAGGTAAATTCTCGTATAATACGGTCATGGCATATACTGATTAAGCTATAAATCAGAATTCGTACACAATTAAGAAAAAAATTAAATGAAAAAAGAGAGAATTGGTGTAGATTATGCACCTATACCAGGATCAGTATCGATGATGAGCTTCATCTTCTGAGATTTCTTAGGCAAAAAGCCATCGGAGACCAAACCATTACTAAGATGAGGAATTGAGGACATTTTTAGAGAGATTATTAGCTGAGGAAAGATTAAGGATGAGAGAGTTGGCTTTTGAGACCCACCCGAAAGGGGTCCCTGGGTTTATATAATGATATATAAATGATTAATGAATGAGTTAAGTGATTGATTACGTGAGAAAGAATAAAAAATGACCACTAATTGTTTGACGAATGGATTAGTACAAAAATGGAGTATTTGTATATTCGATATTATAATCCAATAATGAGTTGGAGTCGTGGAAAATGAATCTTCCTCAACGTAATCAATCCATTAATAATTAATTAGATAATGATTATCTATATTTTTTCTTGGATGGATATAATTAATTATATTTAGATATGTTTTTTAAATGAGATTTTGATCTATGAGTTTGGGAAAGTTTCTTAAGATCCAAAAAGTAACACCTTACGAGAGCAATAATTGGTATACTGATTAAACTACTCCACAAAGACTAAAAGATCTGAGATTGAATTTCATTGAAGTGAAAATGACTGCGAATCCGAAGTGGCTCAAATGAAAAAAAAATAACACCTTATTATATCTTGGCAAATACTATATATCACCTTTTATGTGTTATTTATACATCATTAAACAAAAAAAAAATAAGAAAAGTAATAATTGAAAAAGAGAAACAAAAAATATTATTAATTGTAAACTTTAGCGCTATACAAGTTGTTAATGAACCGAATTTAAAAGTCGATAAAATATTATATATTAGTTTAGTCGAAATCAATTATTTGAAAAATTTGTACAATATGTATTTTTCGCTTATCCCGAGATAAAATAACAATATTGTTTATTAGGTGGTAAAACAAAAATTATACGACGTTTTATTTAGTTAGTGGGTGTTCTTTTTTCCTCTTCAATCAGCGAGACTTCTATCCCGATACACAAAGCGAGTGAAATGGTTGAGTGTTGTACTTTTGTCCTTTTCAATGTTACGTTTTTTATTAAAAAAAAAACTAAAAGTCAAAATGGAGTTAAGAATTACTGTTGGAAGAACACAGGGGTTTGGGATAGCGTTTCGAAATTTTTCTTCGAATTAATTACAATATAGGTCTCTTTATTATGCAAAAATTAAATATAATTCTCTATATTATACAAAAAATACACTATATATCTCCGTTCTAGTTTTTGTAAATCTCATACCAAATAAGTTATATTTATTATAAGAATAATAAATATTTATGAAAATAAATATAAATTAAAATATAATAAAATATTTTCCAAGTTTGGGGAGGTGGGAAGCATAATGTTAAATATAATTTATTTATTTTTACAAAAGAAAAAAAATCTTATACGTGTCTTGGTCATTAGGTCAATTCAAAAAAAAAATCTTGAATTTTTATATCTTTAAAATCTCCTATATAACTCATTTTAAATCCTTAAATCCTAAATCTAAATTACATGCAAGTTTCACGAATTCTGAAAAATCTTTCAAGATTTCCTTTCCGTCGGGTAACTCTCAAGCGGCGGTGCGGTTCCTAGACGTGACGGAGTAGTGATAGTGGTGCGAAGATCAAGGATTAGAGATGGTACTATTGTGATCTCGTGTGGAGCAGTGATGGTTGAAGTTGATATGAAGTAGGTCTAAGATGGATGTCAAAATATAATATCAGAGCATCCTTGGAATTAGTGGTCAGAGGTTTGTGGTGGTAGCGCGAAGGCTAGGATGGCTAGTGAAGCTCAGACAAGGTCGTGGACTTCCACCATGGTTCGAATCAGAGTTTTGAAATGATGGTTTGTAGTGGCTCAAAAAGGCACATCTGTTGGAGTAAGAGACATGATGTCAGTGTAACATTTTTTTCCTCGCCGATTTGCAACAGTTTTTTTGCTTAATTTTTTTAAAATCTTATTGGTTTCAAATTATTACTTTTTTTTCCTATTACTTTAGAGAAATAATTCTTGTAATTTGTGTATTTTTTCTATAAAATAGTGTAAAATGATAAATAGTTGCTTGAAGTAAAATCTATGTGTGAAACAATGAATATGCTCAATGATAATAAACAACGTCTCACATACGCTGATATATCCCTATTTGTGATATAATAATCTAGGTTGGAGACATCATTTTAGGTGTATTTGATCGATTAATTATAGAGTTTTATTCATATTTTAATAAATTCTTATTTCTTGTCTTGATTTGATGATTTATTATTTTTAGAGCATATTTGGTTAAATTTGTTTGTTTAGTGTGAAACTTTAGAAATATATGAAAATTAATTAGGTGTCAAATCAATTCTAAAGAGATGAGGAAAGAAGATATGGATGGAATTAAGAGATAAAAGAATGTAGAGATAAAATAGGAAAGGAAAAATTGCCAAGTAAAACTGAAATTCTGCAGCTACGTCCATTAAAGTGAACATAACTTAAAATTTGTTGAGAATTTTGATGAGCAATCGAAAGGAAAACTGTAGATCTTTTCGACGAGGTCGTTTCGAACTAAAGTAGGCAAAAATCGGACCAATAAAGAATGAGTTACGACCAAAACAAGAGAGCATCAGTTTATCCCTTCTCGTATATTTTAGGAAACGAATTTGAGCTGGACTTTGACTCAAATTACTTGTCTTCTACTCCAAGATTTCGACCTAGGGTCTTCTAAACCCTATAAATACAGCCTCTTGTCATTAGAAATACATCCTTGCTCTGCCTTTAGATCAAGAAAAAGCCTACATCAAGAGGAAAGAAGATTAGAACTAATTTGTTATCTTTTCTTTCTCTAGTATGAACTAATTCTATTTTAGCTTGAGATTAGCATATGGGTATGAACCCCATTCTTGTTTTACATCTATTTTAATTTGGGATGTTCACATTTAAATTGATATTTGTGTTTAATTCTCTATTTTTATGTGTTTTGATTTATTGTCTGTAGTTCTTACGGTGGTCAACATATAGGATTACCATAGTAGTTAGATGGTCACCCATAAGGGGTGTCTAATTATTGAAACACCACATAAACGTCTAGTGTGCGGTAGTGATCCGGAAGGTCTTACCTAACTAGATAGTCGTTAGGGTTTGAGATTTAATCACCGATCATTATGCAGGGTCCCCTTACCCAAGTCCCCTGGTAATTGTTAGGTCGCCACCTAAGTCCACCCGGAAGGGGTTTAGGAGGAATATAGAATCATGGCTATTGCATATCACATAATTCTCCCTTACATGATTAGAATAAACAAGGCTAGTGGGGATTACTTCCTATATCTCGAGCTAAACTCTTATACTATCTTCTTCTCTTTATTTATCTTTCTGTTTTTATATTATTTAGTTAATTATTCTTATTCAAAAACCAAACAAATATTCCATTAGTCTTTTATTTACAACGTATTATTCTTCTAGCTCTTTTATTTGCACTTTATATTGCATAAGTTCTACCTAACTTTCGTAATCTCTGAGAAACGAATCTTACCTATCATTAAAACTTGCGTACGACCTGTGATACTTGCAGTGAGTACCGTGTTTAGGCTAGGATATTAGTTGCATCTTTTATTACAATTTTTTTATCACGCCCTAGTCGACACCATGCGCATAGTCTAGTTAAATGATATTCTCATAGGTAAAAGTCATGCGCAATGTCAATATCTCTAAGCATGCTCTGTATCAAACTTACTGAGCATACTTTATGCAGTCGTCGGTAGTGGCTCCAGCCGTCAGACATTGAGAATGACCAGTGTCTTCGCTAGCGGTAGCTCATCGCGGTGGCGTGCTAGTGATCAATGGATCTCGGAGATGCTCAATGTAGCTTCATTAGCATGTTCAGTGTTCACTTTTCCACTTTTTTATTTTTTCCAGTCTTATTTGAGGATATTTTAATATATTTCCAAATATGTGGTCTCTAATAAGAACAAAAAATACCTTCCATCATTATTGTCAGTAAAAGACTTACGCAAGACTACTTATTTGGCTGGGTAACATTTGGTGATCCCAAGACCTCTTGTTCACTAAAGATATTCTAACTAATAACACAACTATTGACCGTACGTGTAAATATGTTTTAACTAGAGAGTTCAATGGGGAGATGAAAAAATCCAAAAATATTTTATCAATAATAGTAGATGAAGACTTGGTTGATTACTACTTAAACATGGTTTTGTCTGAGGATAAAGACTTGAATTCAGACAAAAGGACAGGGGCCACTGGGAGGTGCCTTCTGATGGCACTCTAACTGTCAAGTCAGTATTGAAATGAGTGAAATATATGAATTTATGGAATTATATATGCATATAATAATGAACAATAGAATTTACCTCTTAGCAAGCATATGCCATGAGTTTTATAGATGGATATGGCCCAGTAAAAGGGATTGAAACTTTGTCGCTTTCCTTTTTCGCAATACTTGAGAAACACAAGCCTTGGTTGGCTTTCTAATTTGCCTTGTACCTTTTGGGCAAGTTGTTAGAGGCTCCCAAGGCTCATTCTTGCATCTAGGTTGTCCTACTAGATCGAGCAAGGGTATGGTGTTATTAGCAGTCACAGTGTAGCATAGCTGAACCTATCAGACGCACGTTAGCAGGTACAATCCTGACCCACTATGGACTAGGGATGGCAACGGATCGGATTTTTGCAAAAATAACAAAAACCATAGCCATAACCATAACAATTTTTGTTATTAAAACCCATATCCTAATAGTTTTAACCATCGAATACATTTTTCAAAACCATAATCGTAATATTCGGTTTCGGTTTTTTAAACGGTTTTGCGGCTTTTAACCATATTCAAATGATAATTTAATAAATATATTAAATTTCATAAAATTACCACACATATAAAAGAAAACTACAAGGTTTATAAAAAATTATGTTGGTATTTGATTAAATTGAATATTTATTATTTAATTGGTTAATCCTAGTATTTTGATTTTGCTTTTAGAATTTCAATACATCTAATTTAACCTAAATTATTATAAATTTTGAAAATATATATGATAATAAGCGGTTTTTGGTTTTTCCGGTTTTATTTTTATCAAAAACCATAACCTATCGGTTTTAACCATAGGTTACTCTTTCCAAAACCATAACCTAATGGTTTTAACCACATTTATATAATTTGATTTTCAATCGGTTCGGTTATCATCGGTTTTGTTTTTTAACCGTAACCATTGCCATCTCTACTCTGGACACATGTTTGGACCTTAACTTTTGAGGGCCTAAGACTATTTCCAAAAAAAGACGCCCTCTATAATTTTTGTTGGACTAAATATTATATTTTGATTGATGTGATTATTGACAAACCATTTAATCATAACCTTTTTATCTTAAAAGAAATGTCATGATTGTGAATAAGTCTGGCAGGTTCAGTGTAGCATGGAAATGATGCAGAAATAGGGTCATCAGACCCCAAAGAGTTGAAGAGCAGTCAACCAAAAAAGACCAGATAAAGGCATAAGAAGAGGAGATAAATTATAGGCCTCTAAGATTCGAGAATCACCTGATTGCCTAAATCCATTCGAGATTGAAGGCGAAGAAGAAAGATGATTGAATCTTCAAGTTATGAGAAAATGCAAACTGCCTAAATCCATTCGAGAGTGAAGGCTGAGAAAGAAAGAAGATCACCTCCAAAGAAAAGAAAATTGATTGTCGAAGAGAATCTAATTGTATCCAAGGAAGATGAATATCAAAAGATCTAGTAAAGGCACCGAGTACCAGATCCATTTAAATATCAGATCTGAGGACTGGACACCAAGCGGATATCAGAAGAAGACAAAGACGGTTACCGCATAAAAGAAATCATAATAGTTTTAAAGAACATTTTAGAGTTGTTGTTGTATGATGGTTTAGAATCGTTAGAAGAACAGAGAATATTTGTCACCAGTCACTCTCTCAAGAAGGAGCAGTCATTCGACAAATAGATTATCGTCCAATGAGAAGTTGACGCGTGGACATGATCGTTGTGAAGATTTTTCCTATAAATAGAGGCATTTGAACTTTCAAAAGTGGCTCTTTTCAGCACCATATTTGAAATTTCAAAAGCATATCTTCAAAGAGAGTTTTAAAACAATCCATAGTCCATACATTTATATTGATTTGTATTTTAGTCTATACACTTGTATTTATCTACTCATTGATGAGTATAGTGAGTAGACTAGTTAGATAGGGTTAATTACAACCTAGGGTTTATTCTTGGTCTAATGAAGAGGTGTAACCTTCCATAGACTAGACAAGAGGGGTTTAGAGCTTGTTTCATATAGACAAAAAAATGAAAGCTTCACGAAGTGTGAAGTGGTAGATTGTGAGTGAATATTTTTCCCTTGTGCTTAGGTGGTGATACACAAGTGGAAGGATTCACGTACTTGTGAAGTATTACATTGTAAGTGAATATTGTTTACTCAATTTACTAGTGTTGGTGATAACATGAGGGGTTTCCCTTGAAGGTAAATTATAAGTGGTTGTAAAGGTTTGTGCTTTCACCTTTAATATATACAAGAGGATTTTAGTAGAGTAGTTTGAAAATCCTAATGGTACATAGACCTTAGTTGAGACAGACGTGATTAATTCACCGACTGTTGAGTAAAGGCTAAGTTTGAGAACTAAATGCATATCTATAAATGGTAATCATGTTGAGATGGGCATGATAAATTCACTGAATATTGAATTAAGGATGAGTTATATCCTTAACCAAAGTCATAGTCAAGTGGGACTGTCCTAGTGAAAACAGACTTCATGGATACATTAAGGACGAGTCTTACGCTTAATGACATCATAGCATAAGAGGGTTGGTTCTAGTCAGAAATAACTTAATGAATCGATTAAAACTGACTTTTTACCCTTTTTGAATTCATAGCCTAAGGATGCAGTCCTAGTGAGAACGGACTTGATGAATTTAATGACACATAATGAGGTTGAGCTATATTGCTCTTAATGATCTCAAGGCCCTAAAGGGGCCGTCTATATTGGATAAATTTTTGTGAAGGTCACCTATGTGAGTGTGAAGAGGTGATCGCCTGCTATAGTAGAAGACAAGCTATTTTGTTAGAACATTCATGAGAAACATTGTGAATATTGCAGAATCTGTAAAAACAATCAAGTAGAGTATGTGTTGTAGGGATTTCGATAGAAGAACGTCAAGTTCAAGTGTATGTTCACTTAACAAAATTTGATTGTTTCCTCACTTCACTACGTGTCAATTGAAAGCATAATATACTGACTCTTAAGTACAGTTATGGTATTAACTGTGTGTCGATAGTATGTATAATTAATGGGGTGTATTTAATATAGAGTCTATTGGATCTTTTTGTATTTCAGAAGACTAGAGTTATTCAATCCGGATTTCAAAAAATCTTATAAAATCTTGTGGTATTCAATCTGAAATTCAAAAATTCTTTTAAAATCTTGTGATATTCAATCCGGATTTTTATCAACCTTTTAAAATCTTATTTATTCAAAATTTTGTGGATTTTTATTAATTTCATTAACTATTGGATTCTATAGGATTCTAAAGAGAAAATTTATTTTTAAAATTATCATTTTAACTAGAGATTTCGATAGATTTCTTTTTTAGTCAAACTTTTAACAAATTGAAAAAGACAACTAAAAACAACTCATTATATATTCTTCGTGTGAGACTTAAAAAAACTATTATTTCATGAAAAAGTTAGTCATAAAACAAGGGTGATTTACCTATACAGTCCACGGAGGATGGGTGATTGCCCATTAGGTCCAGCCCATCCCAAAAGTCGAAATTACCCTTCTACTCCATTAATATCTTTTGACTTACCAAAACTAATTTCCTAATTATATGCTACCAATCAATTAATATCAAAAGAAAGAGGAAATAATTGCCAAAAACATTAAATTAAAGCACAAAATAAAACAAATAAACTAATAGAAATCACTTTTTATATATCTTTAATAAATTTCTGATTGTAATCGTGGTAATATTATAATCAAAGTCTAATATGTCGTATACAACCCATTCAAATCTATACACACACCACCAAATCTACCCTAGTTTTTCATCCAGTCTAAAACACCAGTAATTACAACCCATCGATATTAACTAGCACACCATCGATATTCCACACATAACCCGTCTGTTTTTCATACAGTCCAAAACACCAGTAATTACAACCCATCGATATTAACTAGCACACCATCGATATTCCACACATAACCCGTCGGTTTTTCATACAGTCCAAAACACCAGTAATTACAACCCATCGATATTAACTAGCACACCATCGATATTTCACACATAACCCGTCTGTTTTTCATACAGTCCAAAACACCAGTAATTACAACCCATCGATATTAACTAGCACACCATCGATATTCCACACATAACCCGTCTGTTTTTCATACAGTCCAAAACACCAGTAATTACAACCCTTCGATATTAACTAGCACACCATCAATATTCCACACATAACCCATCATAAACATAAGATTGAATATTTCATGGACTAGCAACTGCTTCTTCGCCACATTCGTGTTTGTTCATCAATGGTGGGTGGCCCATATTTCCATTATTTGCTACAATAACCAAAGGAGTGTCTGCTCCAGTAGATCGCCCGTTTGACAAACCAGCCAGCCCTTGGTTGGCGCGAAGAAGGGTTGCGCAATTGAGGAGGTTGCTCAGAGGTGAATCGAACAAAAGTAGTTGTCCTCCGATCTGCTCTTGTACCTGTAGATCGCAACAAGGCACAGAGGCCGGAAAACCTGTCTTTCGATATGGTTTTGTTGGCCTGTCGCTTGGAGAAGAAACAAATAAGAGGCCGATTTACGGACTGGTCTTGTGCTTCCTGGGTTCGAATGGGTTATTGGGTCAGCCGATTTGGTGATGGCGGAGAATGTCCTCCTGTGGCGGCGGTTTTTTTGTGCAGGAGAGCGGGGAGGGGTGGTGGTTTAATGATTCTGGGGAGGATGAATGTGATGCCGGTGCTAGTATCTGCTAGAATATTGTAGTTAAAAATGTCTAACAAAATTACTATAACCAATTGCATGATTGTAGGGATTTAATATATCTCCTACTTTAAATGAATTGGTTACATGCGTAAATCAAGGGGAGGATTGATATTGTATTATTTTGTTGGGGGTAACGATGGTATATGACAAAAAAAATTGGACTTTCATGGGGGTGGAAAAATTTCTGGACTCTAAAGAGGTGGAATGTTGTGTTTTTGGACTTAATTTGATATTATCTCCATAAAACAATTGCTTTAGTTAAAAAACTCGACCATGCTATTAATATTCTTTATGTAATACCTCGATTAAAAAACCTTCATGAAAAAATTATGCATAAGACAATTGTTTCAGTTAAAAAATTTATGTAATATTCTTCAATTAAAACAGTACATGAAAAGTCAATTGGTTACTGCTTTAAAAAACCCAGTTTTGACTCTTTCGCACCAGTAAGTTTAACTCAATACTGTGTATACAATTCTTGTTTAAGACTTTTTTTGGTAGGGATTTTATATCAAAAGAAATTATAATGGTTTTATTGAAAATATTAAGTATTTTGAAGAAAAAAATAGTGAAATACCTTTCAAACATGTTGAAACACCTAATAAGCAACATTACAAGCAAAACAAGTTTGTAATTGTAATTGTAATTCTTAGATTTTAAGAAAAATTATTCTAGTCTCTCTCTTGTAGCCTTCCCCTTCCAAACCCTAAAATGGTCGTCGTCACCGGTGTCTCTTCGCTGGTGATGGCGACCCACCACTGTTCTCCTTTCCCTTTCCTTTTTTTCCACCCACTGTTTTTTTATCCTTGTCATGTTTCCCTTTTGTTTTCTCCTTCCACCCATCCCCTTCCTCCACCGTTTCGCACATATTCCCTCTGTTGATGGTATGCTGGGTCTGTGTTACTCGACCAGATCTGTCGCGTCTAAGATTATATGGGCTTTGTGGGCCCACTTCATGTCTGAACCCTTCCTCATTCTTGAAGGCAGGCCTTTTTTGGAGGCCCATCAGTTATTTGCAATCCATGTAGCTCACTGCTGCTCCAAATTTTTTGTTGTTCTTCGCCTCTGTTTTTCACGGCTCAATTGATGGGTACACCATTAATCAGTCTCTTTCTGTATGGAGAAGATCGGCAGCAATTCGTGGAACAATTCTTGAGATCGGAAATGGTGTTGTTTGGTCTTCAGGTTTTGGTTTCTGCTTCACTTCCTCGACTTATTTGTTCTGGTTTGCTGGTTTGGAGTGCTCCGCAGTGTGAAGTTCGGTTGATAGTCAGGGGTTTGCCTTGGTGGCCTTGCGTGTGAGGTTAGTTTTTTCTGTCTTTGCTTTTTGCTTTCAATCTCAATGGGCTGGTGGTGATGCACTTTGTGTTAAAATTAATAGTTCATTCGATTTTGACTCTCGTAGTTACGGGTGTTTGTCGTTCACTTGTTACCTTTCTTGATCGAAATCTAACTGTTCGGTAATTTTGGCCTGCTCTTGGGTAGAGTGGCAAAAGGGGTGGCCTTTTCTGTGTTTGTGTTGTTTCTCCACAATCGCAGATCGTGATTTATTTGTAGCCACGTTTTTTCATTGAGTAGAATCTAGTTTAAGAGATTTCGAGTGTTTGTCGTTCATTTGGGGTATTTTGTGCTCGGAATTTTCTTGTGTGACTTCTGTGGCTTGCGATTGTTTGGTTCGGGTCAAGAAGCAGGTTGTGTTTCTTTCGTTTAGTTGTGAAGTTACTCTTTCGGTCCGTCCAGACTTTGTTTCCGTTATTATCACTTGATCTTTGTCAATGCAACTGTCGCCTCGGCCATTGAGTTGCCCATTGATGTCTCCTCATTTGTGATGATTTAATATTATCCTCATTTGTGATGATTTAATATTAAGTAGAGACATCATTTTAGTGTTTTAGAAGTCTTTCTAGTCGATATTCTTATGAATTATTACACTTTTCTATTTCTAGTCATGATTTAATGAATTATTATTTTTAGAGCATATTGGGTTTAATTATTTATTTAATGTGAAGCTTTAAAGATATATATGAAGATTAATTAGATGCCAAGTCAATTCTAAGAGATAAAGGAAAGAAGATATGCATGGAAATTGGAGATAAGGAAACAAAAGCTAAAGTATGGAAAGATAAAGCTGTCAAATAAATCTGAATTTCACCACCCACGACCACAAATTGGCTTATATCTCAAAATTAGTGAGGAATTTGGAAGACCGGTCAAGAGAAAAGTTAAAGATTTTTCCGAGACGATGAATTTCGACTACTCATACGCGTCAAACAGATAAGTATTGAAGATGTTAGGACCAAAACAAAAACGGGGTTGATTCTATATTTTAGGGTTACGAATTTAAATTGGGCTTGGAGTCCATTACTTACCTTCTCCTTCAAGAAAACGAATTAGGTCTTCTAAACACCTATAAATATACGCTAATATCACTTGTAAATCATCCTTGCCTTCCATTAATTAGTCCTTCAGTTTATTATCATTAGAGTTATTGAAGAGTGCAAGATGAAGTCTTTTATTATTTCTTTTAGTTTATTTCCTTTAGGTATGAACTAATTTTCCTATAGCTTGGGTTTTGCATTATGTATAATCTATGAATTCTAATTTCTTTCTATCTATGTTTCTTTGGGAATTATATGTTTTAATATGATATTAGCTGCTTACCCATATATTTGTTTATGTGTTTTGAATTATTGTCTGACCTAAAACTGATCACTTTAGGCTTTCTTAATAGTAGTTAGATGATCACCTTAGTTGGGAGTCTAATTATTGAAACACCACATAACGTCTAGTGTCCGATATTGGTCATGACAACACTGATTCTAACTAGATAGTCATTAGGGTTTGTTTTAATCACTATCACCATGTTTGGAATTGATTTGCTTAGTGCCTTGGTAGCGCTTGATAACCCTATTTCAAACAGCCTCGTGGTGTGTCCGTAGCCCCCATAGTCGCTCTCAAGGTCTAAGAGAGGGAATTTAGAATCCTGACTAAGTATCTAAGAGCTAATTATCTCCCTCATTAACTAGAATTTGATAGAAAGAATTAGAAGGATTAGTGCATACTAGCAAAACCTAAGCTATACTTCTCATCTCATATTCTTATCTTTTATTTTATTGTCTTTAATTTTCATTAGTTTAATTAATATCCTCTCAATCAATCGTATTTATTTTCTGTCTTTTAATTAATTACTCTCTACTCGTTATTATTGCTCATAACGTATAACACACTAAGTCCCTGAGAACGAATTCAACTTATCATTAAAACTTGCATACGTCATGTAATACTTGCATACGTCATGCTTTAGTGCATTGTTTTCAGCGTTTATTTATCATATTTTTATCACACCCTAGGTGACACCACCCATCACGTTCGTCAGTAAAATGGTAGTCGATTTTCTCCCTCATTTCGAAGTTTAAGATTATCTTTTTTTATGATCATGGTCCTTTGACCCTTCCTAGCCTGCTACTTCGATGATTATACTAAAATAATTTTAGATTCTAAAATTATTTTTTATAATCATAAAAAAAATTAAAATATTTTTATTTTAAAATAAATACTTTCAAACTAGCCTTAATTATGACCCTGTGAGATTTTTTGGCTATTGGCAACACAGAACAACAACACAAAAAATTACCAACAATAGTTATAAGTATAGCTTAAAAGCAGAAAATATAGTCGTATCAACTAGGATTCTTTTTTTTTTGGTCGAAAAGTATCACAACTAGGATAGTTACAGAAACATCCATAAGGATAAGGATCTCAGTCACGAACAAAAATCACCCTAAACTTAACAAGGGAAAATCCCCCCAGTCACAAACAAAAACCATCCTAAATGAGATCAATAGTTGACCTAGTGATTAGGTTACTCCGCAAAGACCAAAAAGTCCTTAGATCGAATCTCATTGGAGTCATTTACTCCACGTCCAAAATAGCTCTCTCATGTATTAAAAAAAAAACCACCCTAGATGATAACATAAACCTACATTGATAAGTATCACTATCCCCTCTAATATACCCAAAAAAAATAGATTTAGCTCCCGAGAAAGCGATTGATATGAGACTATTCAACCAAAACAAACCACACTAAACAAAGCCTAGATCACCAATCACATCTACATCAAAAGAAACAAAAATCAACTACTTAACTAAATTAACTAATCTCCTTTGAATATTGGAAAAGAGAGAGGCGGCTTATTAAGTCCCACTCATATGGACCCCACCACCACGTCAGAAATGTACATCCATTTCCCATCTTGCATATAAAAAAAAAAAGTACCCCACACCAGGTCAAGAATTATCACTAAACTCACGTAAAAGAACACCTAACATGTATAACGTTAAAACGTACATTACTATTTTAACAAATAAAAACGTACATTACTCAAAATCTTAAAAATAAATCTCAGAATTGGCCCATTCCCAATATATATTAATTTAGAATCAAAAATCATATCCACATCTTTTTTCACATTCTTAACCACGAAAATAGATAAAAAATAAGTTAAGTCTCTTTTTTATGCAGCAGCTTCACGTATCTTAGGAGGGGACCCAATAATAATATTATTATTTGCATTCACAGGTCCCTTAACTAAATGACTTTTCCCACTACTTCCACTTGCTTGTCCACCTAAACTCTTTACCTCATTAGCCACCATTGATTTCTTTATCTGTCAAAAATACCCAAAAAGTAATTACTCCATTTTTATTATATGCAAAAAAAAACAAAAAACAAAAAAACTTACAGCTGCAAGTCTCTCTCTATGTATCTCATTTGTTAACTACACAGTAAAAAATAAAACTTAATTAATCAAATCAATTAATTAATTACAAAAACTTGTGATAAATTTATATAAAAAATAACTTACAGGCTTTTTATAGATTTTAATTTCATCACCACCAAATCCAGGTAGAGTTATATTCCAGTTTCGTTCTGTAAATAAATAAATTAATTATTAGTTAATATTAAAATAAACAACACTATTTTAAATAAATACTTACCAAGATGTAATAGAACATCTTTTGCTTCTAACACATTTGATTTTCTATGTTTTGCTAAAGAACAACCAAATGTAGTTATCTATGGTCAAAAAAAAAAAAAGATAAATTAAATTAAATTTATATATGTGACGAAAAAAATTAATTAAAAAATTATTTAACTTACGGAATCAACAAATTCTTCAGCAACATCTACTAGAATATCTTCAACTTCGGAATGTAATTTCTCTAATGGATCAATCTGTTTGAGAATTAAGTAAATTTAAATAAGGTTAAAAGAAATTAAGAAAATTAAGACACGGTTTTTTTTTTTTAATTTGATTTTCCTGTTTGCTTCTTTTTGAGACTATGCATAATACAGGGACCATTGGTGCAATTTTTTTACTTTATAGTAGTTGTGACTTTTTGAGACATGTGTGTATTTGGCTATTTTGTATAATACAGGGACTTGTGGTGCAATTTTTTTTACTTTATAGTAGTTATGACTTTGAGACACGGGTATATTTGGCTATTTTGTACAATACAGGGACTTGTGGTGCAATTTATCGTATATAGTTTTTGTGATGTTTTGAGACACGGGTATATTTGGCTACTTTTGCATTAAGACAGGGACCATTGGTGCTATTTTTTGTATATAGTATTTGTGGCATTTTGAGATATGGGTATATTTGGCTATTTTGCATTAACACAGGGACCATTAGTGCAAATTTTTCACTTTAGAGTAGTTGCGACTTTTTGAGACAAGGGTATATTTGGCTATCTTGCATAACATGGGGACTAGCTGTGCAATTTATCCTATATGGTTTTTGCAACTTTTTGGGACAATGGTATTTTTGGCTATTTTGTATAACACAGGGACTAGTGGTGCAATTTATCGTATATATGATTTGCAACTTTTTGAGACAATGTCATATTTGGCTATTTTGTATAACACAGGGACCAGTGGTGCAATTTATCCTATATAGTATAAGTGTTTGCGGCTTCTTAAGACACTGGTATATTTGGCTAATTTGCATAACATAGGGACCAGTGGTGCAATATTTTGTAAGAAAATGATCAACTTATGATTCTAACCATGTTTCTACTAAAACGTGTTATTTACTAAACTCTTTTCTTCGAAATGAAATCCAACAAATCGAAGCTATTATTAGATGATTGAACATGAAAAATAGAGAAAAAAATGGATAATCTAACCTGTGAGAGTAGCTCATGAATAGTTCTCTTACTCATAATTCTAGTACAAGTTTCCACATTCTCTTCCACAGATATTCTACTAGGGCCCACAGGTTGGGTAACACTAGGTTGCATAGTTCCAATAGAAGGTCTTTGAATTCCCAAACTTTGACTTCTAGCCATTTGTTGTTGTTGTTGTTGATGAGACAATGATTGTTGTGTCCTAGGTTGTCCAAATTGTTCTTGTGTTTGACTTGTTATTGAAGAAGAAGTTTGTTGAGTGTGATTCTGATTCTGATTTTGTTGTGGAGTTATTGGTTGAGGAATATGTGATCTTTGTTGCATTGTTTGTGGACTCATTTGTGGTCTAGAAGGTGGTGGTAATGGAGGTTTCCCTTGTGTAACAGGTATTAGCCATGGCTGTGTTTGAGTTTGAGCACTCTGAGGAGTAGTATTAGATGATCCTCTCATCATTGCATGCTGTTGAAAATTCTGAATATGTACACAAGGTGTTTGAGATAAGTCCTATAAGTTGTTAAATTAGAAAAATAGTACCTGAGTAGGAGAGGGTTGTGGAATAGGGCTATTTGGAGATCTAACAGGTGATCTGAATTGATGTTGTACTGAAGGTCGTATTGCTGAGCTGGCACCAAGTGTTCCCATCATTCCCATTCCTTGAATTCTAACCTAGTAAATTCAGAGAATCATATAAACAAGATGATTTATACATTTATAGATTAATGATAGATGTTAGAGATATGAACCTGAGATGAGGTTGTGTTAGGTATAGAATCAGGGATATTGCGACCTAATCCGCCGAATTTGTGTCCGTAAGGGGAGTTGATGGGATGAAAAGGAGCGGGGGATGGTGGTGGAGGGGAGGGATGATTGGCGGGGACACCTATGGCCATGCCACCGCGTGTGGCGGAAGGAGAGGGGGAATTTGAGGAAGGAGTTGGAGAAGGGGGGAGTGTGAAGTGTGTGTAAGAGGAAGGTGGCGGCCATGGTCGAGTGAAGGTAGTGGTGGGGGAAGGGTTAGGTGGTGGTGGTCTTGGTTGCGCGGGTTTAGGGTTTGGTGGTGGTGGGATAGAAGGTGAAGAGGTGGTGGTGGTGATTGGTGGTGTAGGTGGGGTGGTGGGTTGAGGTGGAAGAGACGGTGATGATGTTGTAATGGTGGTGGTGGCTGTGGTGGGAGGTGGTGGAATTGGTGATGATGGTGGCGCGTGTGTTTGAGGTAGCTGTTGTGGATGGGATTGGGGTAGGGGCTGTTCTGGTGGTTGTGGTGGTGGTGTAGCGGTAGCTGGTGGTGGTTCTGGTGGTGTCGGGTCCATTGAGTGTAGAGAGGTATTTGGGGGGAAATTAAGTTAGTACTTAGTAGTATATATATATGGATGGGATTATCGGGGCCTATAAACACAGTTTTTTTTTCCTATCTTTTTAATGGTTGTATGAGAGGATAATTTATAAGTAGTACTTTCTTCCCTCTCTAAAAATGACCCTCCCTAGCTCTAACATTATTCATCATCCCCTTCCCCAAATCTCTGCACATTTTAATTCTTAAGTTTTCTTTAACCTTCCTTTCCCTGTCATCTCCCTTCACCCCTCTTTTATTTTCCTGTTTTAACTTCTGTGACCACAGACAAATATGAAGTTCAGAAAAATTGGGTGGGAGGAACTTGACCCCGGACCTCCTAAAACTTCTCTCGATAATTATTCCCAAAATAAAATTCAGCATGTCTTAACTATGATCTCTACCATAGCATGCATGCTAACAATTGTATTTGACCCTTTTGGTTTGTACGGGGATAAGAGACCCCTTATTTCTCTTTGCGACTTTCAAGACCTCGGCTCAAAGGTAATGGATTGCGTAAGGATCAAGAATGAGATAGCTAGGAAGATTTGGTATGAGAAGTGGCTGTGGATAAATCTTGTAAAGATTTCAAGAAATCTTCAATGCATGTACATGCAAGGGTGTTACGTTGATCATATAAGGTCTACTCAACCCATCAGATTCGAAATTATATCGAATGAAGCAAGATATCAAATAGGAAAAGAATCCTGTGAAGATCCCCTTTGGAAGATGGAATTAAGTAGCAGGTTTCCTCTGAATACTGACTTAAGTATAATTAGCAATTTATTTATTAAAGTTATCATCTCCTATTGCTATATATATTACTATGCTTACGGTACAATCGGGCCCCTTAATTATGTTGTTTTGGCTGAACTCAATAACTGGGACAGAATTAGTTATGTCTATTATTGGATTATTACTGTCCATGGCCTATTTATTATCCGGTCATATAGAACTCATTTGGTCTAACAAGCCTTAAATATCTATCAGTCATTAATTATACAAATGACAAGAATGAATGAAGAGAATATTCGGTACCACGTTTTTATTATTGCTAAGGATATAAATGGAGATATATTGGAATTAACAAAACATTGGACATGGTGTAATCTTGCTGAGATACCTTTACAAGAAAACCTTCTAGCTACCGGCGGTGTGAGTTCCCATATACCTGGCTCCAAAATCACGCCAAGATTTTGGAATTGTGAAAGAATATGCCAAGTGTACTACATGCAAAAACAAGTCAGAGATAACAGACACAAAGCCTCTTTCTGGTCTGATCCTATACACATTTTAATTCTTAATTTTTCTTTAACCTTCCCTTCCCGTCATCTCCCTTCACCCCCTCTTTTACTTTCCTGTTTTAACTTATGTGACCACGGACAAATATGAAGCCCAGAAAAATTGGGTGGGAGGAACTTGACCCCGGACCCCCTAAAACTTCTCTCGATAATTATTCCCAAAATAAAATTCAGCATGTCTTGACTATGATCTCTACCATAGCGTGCATGCTAACAATTGTATTTGACCCTTTTGGTTTGTACGGGGATAAAAGACCCCTTATTTCTCTTTGCGACTTTCAAGACCTCAGCTCAAAGGTAATGGATTGCGTAAGGATCAAGACTGAGAT
This sequence comes from Nemophila menziesii, assembly GCA_029959085.1. Taxonomy (NCBI): domain Eukaryota; kingdom Viridiplantae; phylum Streptophyta; class Magnoliopsida; order Boraginales; family Hydrophyllaceae; genus Nemophila; species Nemophila menziesii. The sequence continues at coordinate 141,707,860 of JARWIR010000001.1, read as the reverse complement.
AGCTAGGAAGATTTAGTATGAGAAGTGGCAGGGGATAAATCTTGTAAAGATTTCAAGAAATCTTCAATGCATGTACATGCAAGGGTGCTACGTTGATCATACAAGGTCTACTTAACCCATCGGATTCGAAATTATATCCAATGAAGCAAGATATGAAATAGGAAAAGAATCCTGTAAAGATCCCCTTTGGAAGATGTAATTAAGTATCAGGTTTCCTCCGAATACTGACTTAAGTATAATTAGCAATTTATTTATTAAAGTTATCATCTCTTAATTCTATATATATTACCATGCTTACGGTACAATCGGGCCCCTTAATTATGTTGTTTTGGCTGAACTCAGTAACTGGGACAGAATTAGTTATGTCTATTATTGAATTATTACTGTCCATGGCCTATTTATTATCCGGTCATATAGAACTCATTTGGTCTAACAAGCCTTAAATATCTATCAGTCATTAATTATACAAATGACAAGAATGAATGAAGAGAATATTCGGTACCACGTTTTTATTATTGCTAAGGATATAAATGGAGATATATTGGAATTAACAAAACATTGGACATGGTGTAATCTTGCTGAGATACCTTTACAAGAAAACCTTTTAGCTACCGGCGGTGTGAGTTCCCATATACCTGACTCCAAAATCACGCCAAGATTTTGGAATTGTGAAAGAATATGCCAAGTGTACTACATGCAAAAACAAGTCAGAGATAACAGACACAAAGCCTCTTTCTGGTCTGATCCTATACACAATCGTGCGAGTATAAAAAAGGAGAGTGAAAGAGCCTTTACCACAAAAAACAAACATTCACTTTCTCAACTTAAACAAGCATATACCATGGCATATACAAACAAACATCTCCTCCCTTTAGCGTGTGTGAAAACAGAGAATATCGAGAAATTTGAAACCCTCACCCTCTCAACCAAAGTTCAATCCCTCAAACCAGAAATACCAGAGTTTAATCTCATAGCAAAAATTATCTCAGAAAGGGTTGTTCTATTCACATCATTTAGGAAAGTTGTCTTTGATGCCTGGGGTATACTTGGGAGAATTATTTTCGAAGAACTCGAGCCAAATGTGTTCAAACTAACACTATTCCAGCAGGAGGAAGCGGAAAGGCTTCACTTTGTTAGACCACTAACTATTCAAGGGTTCCATGTGAGCATCACTAAATGGGACGCTGGTGTCGCCTTCAAGGACATTGATCTATCCTACACATGTGTTTGGATCAGAATCTACGGTTTGGCTGGCATTCAAAACACTATTGAAGCCATTCAAATCTTTGGAGATTTCATTGGAGAAGTTCTCGAAATAGATTATCCGTTGGTTAATGTTGACAATCTTGGCTTCATCAGATTCAGGGTCAAAATCAAAACTTCTGAGCCTCTAAAGACGGGGGTGTTCTTGGAGCAACTTTATGGTAAGGCGTGGGTCTCGTTCATATATGAGAACGTTGGTCTATTTTGCTTTAACTGTGGTGTCATTGGCCACAATAAAAGTGTGTACACCACGTCCATGGTGAGACCTAAATGGTCAGATGATGATGCTAGATATTGTACCTGGCACAAAGATATGAACATACGAAGTGAAGACAAGGCTTTTCATGTCATAAGGAAGAAAGATCGATGGGGCCACTTCGATGAGATTGTTCGATTTTACCCGTTCAGAAGGTTTGAAGGCGATGGGGAGGACAACAGCAGTAACCCAAGCCAAGGTGGTTATGGTGGTCTGGCGATTACATCAGGAAATAATCAAGGAAAGAATCAACAAGTGGGTCAGCCTTCTCAAATGGTGGTTGATGAGAAACAAGAGAGTGTCAATTCTGGAAGTGAATCGAATAAAAGGAAGCGTGAGAATGCAGAATTGCTTGAGGATATATTTAAAAATCTACATAATATGGAAGGACCAATTGAGGTTTCGGAGAAGAGGTTTCCAGGGTTATTTAAAGTTTTAGGCGCGAACTTGGTGATATCGGAATGAGCATCATCGTTACAAATGAGACAATCACTGAAGTCCTGAATGCACAGAATATCAACATCGATGAGATGTATAATAACTTTAAGTTGGGTGAAGAGAAACAATGTAACAGGGGTGGATTTACTGGAGCAACAAGTGAAGGAAGGGTCATTGCTGACCTCAATGAAAATGTTGGGAGCAATGCAGGTTTCATTGCTAATGAGCACTTTTGGAACAACACTTTTGAATATGGTGGTACATCAAATGCCAAAGTTGAAGAACAGGTGGTTCGAGATGATGGAAAAGGGAAAGGAATCGTGGTGGAGTCTGAAGCCTTTGAACATGATGAAGAGTCTCAAAACGCCCAATCGATTCATATAAGCCAGCACCCGAGATGCGATGAAGACCAAAAACAAGGACAAGGTCAAGAGAAGCAGGAAGAGATTGAGAGTACTTTCAAGCCACTGAGGAAATTTACGTGGCCAAAAACTTTGAAAAGGAAAGCTGCTCCAAGTGGCTGTCCTGGGAACGCTAAGGTGCAAAAATTTACTAATGAGGACTTTAAAGCAATGGAGAAACGTATCAATGATCTTCAAGGATTCATTAGCGAGATAAGCGATAGCTTCTACGAGGTAAGGGGACAAATGAGGAACGAAGTGAAGGCCTGCGATGGTGTCAAAGTGGATGAAGTGGATGAAGGCTATGAGGAACAAGGCGAGAGGTTATTTTTCTGTAGAGGAGATGACTGTAATGGACACATTGAATATGACTCCAGCAGCAGTGAAAGTTCTGATGATTCTGATGGTGGCCAAGGAAATCCTGTGGCTGTCGCAAGAATCAAAAAACTAATGGATGTCAACTGGTCCCGTAAACTGGTCGGGTTTAATGGATAATATTTGTGTGTGGAATTGTCAAGGTGCAAGGGCGCCCTTGACAAGAAAGTCTTTCAAGCGTTTAGTTAGTAAGTTTAATATATCGTTTGTTTGTTTGTGTGAGTCTAAATTGAGAAAGAGAGATCTTAGATCATGTTCTCAATTCAACAACTTTAGTAATTCCCATGTTGTTGAACCCGGAGGAAGATCCTATATGTCCGGTGGCATGGTTTTGTTATGGAAAGATAATATCATGGTAGATATTATCTTTTCATCTTTGAATGTTGTTATCTGCAAGTTTAATGAAATCAATAATTCCTACTGGTAGTTGTTTTGTATCCATGCACCAACCGAAATAGAAAAAAGAAAAGAAACTTGGAATATAATCACTAAATGGATCAATAAACTTAATGGGCCTTGTATTGTTATGGGAGATTTTAATGAGATCGCAAAGTATTCGGAGAAAAAAGGAAAGAATCAACCCGATCTTAATAGAATATTAAGTTTCAATGAATTTATCAATAAGAACAATCTAGTAGATGTGCCAAGTAAAGGATGTTTTTATACATAGACAAATCGAAGGAAAGACAACGAAAACGTAAAAGAAAAGTTGGATAGGAGTCTCGCAAATCTTGATTGGTGTAACAAATTTTCGAACTCAAATATTATAGTTCCTCCGGCAATTGGGTCCGATCACTCACCTCTTGTCCTTCAACTTGATCAAACAATTGATAATAAAGACAAATATTTTGTATTCGCATCAAGGTGGTTAGAACATATACAATGTCGAGAAGTGGTGGAGAGCGAATGTGGGAGGAAAAATGTTAGTGAAAATATGCAAGAATTATGTAATAAGAGGGATGCTACATGCCTTGCATTAAAAGGATGGAGCGTGAAGGTCTTTTTTAATAATAGAAAGAAAATAAACAATCTATATATGGAATTTGAAAAGCTTCAAGATGAGGTGATGTCGGAAGAAACAAAAATAAAGAAGTTGAAATAAAAAAGGAAATAGAAAAGTGTTGGGATGAAGAGGAATTATATTGGGCAGATAGAGCTAGAGATCTTAATATTAAGCATGGAGATAAAAACACGCAATACTTCTTTGCTAAAAAAATGCATCGTAGGAAGGTGAATAAAATTTAAGATGTTGAAATGTAATGGAAATGAATGGTGTGATAAGATGGATAAAGTTAAGGAGAACATTCAAAATTACTATTCAAATCTTTTTAAGCGTAAAGAAGTCTCGAACATTCAGGTTGTCATGAAGCACATCCCATTGAAAATGACATACTGCATGAATGAGAGGCTTACTAAAATTCCTGACCCTAAAGAGATTGAAAATGCTGTATTTATGATGGATGGATCTAAAGCACCAGGGCTGGATGGCCTTCCTGGGAAATTCTACCATGAATTTTGGGAAATTCTGAAAGAAGATATAATTAAATTGGCCATCGATTTTTTCACAAATAATACACCCCTCAACTTAATTAATGAAACAATCATCTCTTTGATACCCAAAGGCGACAAGCAAGAAACGATAAAGGACTTTAGGCCAATCGCTTGTGTTAATTTCTGTTATAAGATCATTGCCAAGATTCTGGCACTGAGGTTACAACCTTTTATGGATGAAATTATATCACAGACACAATCGACGTTCATTAAAGGAAGAATTATACAAGATAACATTCTGATAGCACAAGAGGTTTCATACTTTTTGAATACAAAAAGGAAATCTAAAATAAATTATGCAGCAGTTAAGATTGATATGGAAAAAGCGTACGATCTGGTCAATTGGGAGTTTCTCTTCGAGACAATGAAGGCCCTTGGTTTTGATGAGAAATGGACTAATTGGATTAAAAACTGTGTGACAACGGTCTCAATGCAAATCAAGGTCAATGGTCAACGACTAAAGAAATTCTACCCTCAACAAGGAATTAGACTAGGCGATCCGCTTTCTCCACTCTTATTCTACATCCTTACAGAAAGCCTGGTAAGCTTAATTAACAACCAGTGCAGAGAAGGTAAAATCAATGGGATATCGATCACGAGACAATGCCCGAAGCTCACACAACTATTTTTTGCTGATGACGCATTATTCTTTATTTAAATCTCTGATCAGGAAATCGAAGCTTTCAAAGAAATCCTAAATCTGTATTGCCAGGCGTCGGGACAAAAGATTAATCTCACAAAATCTATGATCCTCTTCAGTAAAAATACTCCTGATCACGTAAAAGAAAATGTCTCAGACTGCCTTAACATAAAACCGATGGACTCGTTGGGAAAGTACCTTGGTCTCCCGTTAACATTGAAAAGATCAAAAATGGAGAATTTAAATTTCATTAAAGATAGATTGTTAGAAAAGTCAACCAGTTGGACCGCCTCATTACTCTCGGAAGGTGGAAAAGAAACACTTATTAAAGCGGTACTACAAGCTATTCCAAATCATGCCATGACTATTTTCGAATTCCCTAAGAGCCTGTGTAAGAAATTAACCGCTCTTGTTGCAAATTTCTTGTGGGACACAAAGGACAGGAAAAGAATACACTGGCTTAATTGTATAAAGATGGCTAAATCTAAAAGCACTGGTGGTGTCGGATTCAAGGATTTTCAAAAAAATGAACATAGCTATGCTAGCTACGCAGGCTTGGAGGATTTTAAACAATAACGATTCTCTTGTACATAAAGTACTAAAAGGTATATATTCGCCGAATGGGAACTTATGGGATGCTAAACTTAAAAACAAAAGGTCGTGGAGCTGGACAAGTATTTTTAAAGGAATTCAAATGTTGAAGAAACACGCGATATGGCAAATTGGTGATGGAAAATATACAAATATATGGGATCATAAGTGGCTTTTAAATGGTCATAAGCTGGAAAATACAAATAAAGTTAATCTCAAATGGGTCAATGAGCTCATGGATAAACAAAAACCGGGATGGAATGTTAACCTTATCAACTCAATGTTTGACCCAATAATTGCAGCATAAATCATGAAAATACCAATCACTAATAGAATCTCAGGAGACAAACTTATATGGCCTCACACCAAGGATGGAAAATACTCAACAAAATCGGGATATCATACACAGGTCAATGAAGAGGAGGAAAAATCACCCCAAACATCAAAAAGTGGTGAGAAGGATAATAACTCTATAATCTGGAATCTTATTTGGAATGCTAATGTCCCGACAAAAATTAGGAATTTTTCCTGGAGGGTTTGTAAAGATCTGCTCCCATCAAAACAAAATCTAAAAAAAAGAAAATGTAAGAGTGAATGGTGCGAAGAAGAAACTGAAAATACGGAACACATCATACTTAAATGTCCATTCAGTGTTCAGGCCTGCGCGGAGTCCTCATTACAAATCAAAATTTGCGATCAATCAACAATATCCTTCTCGGAATGGTTTATTAAAACAATTAACAGTTATGTGGACAATGGAGTAGATAAGAGGAAAGTTACAGCTACTATCATGATCACGTCCTGGAATATATGGAAGGGAAGGATGAAGGGGTTCTTTGAAAAAAAGGAATGGGGGTTGAACAATATCACGAGAAATACAAGAGATACTATAGCACGATTGTTTGAGGAAAAGAAAACAAGACTACAATCAAAGCACTCAAACAATGATATTGAGGTGACTACTAAAGATATAACCAACCCATCAATTGAGGACACATCGGACATGATATGGTTCAGTGACACTTCTTTCACCTCCTGCTGGGAGCCTGCGGATATTGCAGCAATTGAAGTTAATGGTGATGGAATTATTACGCAAAGGAAGGCGATTAGATGTAGAGTTAGTAACACTACCGAAGGAGAAGCATGGGCGATTCTCCTTGCCCTGAGATCGGCTGGATCAAAGGGTATTCAGAGTAGCTCCTTTTACTCTGATAACCTTGAACTCATTCAAGGAATTAGGAATCAAACTCTCCTTCACTGGAAGCTTAACCCAATCAGTGAGGAAATCAGGAGATGGTTTGAGGAATTTCCAACTTGGAAAATTGCGTATATTAGTAGGAAATATTATATTATTGCGGACGCATTCGCAAAATGTGTCAGAAGGAACGTCAACCTTGCGTGATGGAAGGACTTCTCGGCCTCAGGCTCTTTTAGATTTCTGTCTAGTTGTTGTAATAGTTAAACTGTTCTTTTCCCTTTGTCAAAAAAATAAATAATGGTTTTATGAGATAAAATAGTTTAAATTAAGGTTTTAACAAAAGAATTAAAAATATTATGGAGATATTTTTTTTTTGTCAAATTAAGTTAAAAAAAATTATGGAGATATTTTTTTTTGTTAATAAAAATTATATCTCCAGAATTATGGAGATATAAGAATGTGAAATCTGGTTTTTTTTCTTTTTTTTTGGACAAAAAGCGTAAGTTCTTTTTGTTCAAAGATGTGAAATTTGGTTGAGAATATAAATTGTTCTTTGGTTTTGAGTCTTTTCATACTACGGTGCCAATTTTTTTTCAGCGAGTATAAACAGACTATTTATTTATTTTTGAAAGAATAATAAAACAGTTTGTTTTTACATAAAAGACGGTTAGTTTGTCTGTGACTTTAATTCATTCATTCACATTAATTATCTCAATTGTTTAAAAATCCAGAATTCGATCCATGTAGAATATATTGCTCTAAACTTTTGTCATCCTAATAGTTGCAAGGGTGAATTATACATAGGGTCTAGAAGACAAAGATTCTTCTCTATAGAGTATGGTCCAGAGATTTCTTCTTATGAGAGACCTCTGTTTTGACAATTGTATTTCCTACCCATACTAACACTAAAAGACAAAAAAAAAGTGTGATGTCACTGTTTCTCTCTCCACTACCAACCACTACCCACCTACCTCCGACCTCCGACCACCGACCACCAATCACCGGTCACCGGAAAAAACATAGAGTATCGGATAAAATTGATGAGTATCGGAAAAACTGAGAGTACTCTATATATTTGCTGAGTACTCTATATATTTTAATGAGTACTCTATATAATTTAATGAGTACTCTATGTATTTTGATAAGTGCTCCGGATAATTTTGATGAGTATTCTGGTAAATGTGATGAGTACTCCGTAAATTTGATGAGTACTCAGTTAATTTGATGAGTACTCAGTCAAATTGATGAGTATTATTAAAAAACAAAGCATAAATGGTAAAAAAAAAACCTTTATTCATCTATATTACACATTTTAAAATAAATTACAAATCAATATACAATTAAAAATAATAAATTAACCTAGCTACTATTTTGTTTGACCAGATCTAGTCAAACCAAATCTAGAATCTGAAAAAAAGAAAAAAAAACAGAACTCCTTCCTTTTCTCCGGAGATGGTGCCACGTCGGAGCTGCGAGAACAGAGATTTCACCATGGCTGCGCGACCAGAGACTGCACCGCAAACGGAGGCTTCACCATGGCTGCCTCCATTTTCAAATCTGCAGCAGTGACCATGAATCTGTCTTGGTCCTCTTCTTCTCCGGCGAGTCAGGGAGTACGCCTGCAACTCCAGTCTCCTTCCAACGAAGAACACACCACCTTCTGCAATGGTGTTTTGAGCTGATGTGAGAACTCGTGCGTGGAAGAGCTCAGTTCACTGCTAGGCTGGATCTTGATCTGCGATCGAAGAAGAAAGCAGCATCGATCTGCTTGACGGCGAGGCTGTGCGGCGCTGGGTGCTCGTCAGATCTGCATGACGGAGGTGATTGCGAAGCGCTGGAGCAGTTGGCTCTTCGCCTGAGTAGTGGTGGTCACGAACATCACAAATTGAGCTTCAAGCTTCTTCACTGCTGCGAACAGATAATCACGCCGCTGGATCTCGGTGTCGAAAGCTCGAAAGCGATGCAACACAGAACGGATTAGATTGAGAACGTTGCTGAGTTGCAGTGGTGGTTGTTCTCATGCTGGTGGTGGCTGCTGGTGGTGGCTGCTGGTGGTGGCTGATGGCGGCGGTCGGAGGTCCATGTCAGCAAAAGAGGGAGAAGAAGAAGTGTAGCAGCTGCTTGTTGGAGAAGAAGAAGCTGGAGAATGGTGGTGGTGGTGCTCGGCTGTTTTGAAGAGAGAGAACAAATAGGAGAGAGGATAGAGTGACAAAAATGTTACGTGAATTAAATAGTTTTTAGGGTGTAGACAAATAAAATAATTAGTATATATATGAATAAAAAACAAAAGAGGGTATAATTGTAAATGGGATTTTTGTTTATAGTGTTAAATCTTAGTGGAGGTATTTAGTAAGAAGAGGAGGAAAGAGAGGTTTGGATTTTGAAGAGGGGGTGTGTGTTCAAGACCCTAAGTGGCATTTTCTCTAGTTGCAATATCTAATTTTCACCTAGTAGAACTAGGTTTAGCTCATGTTTTTTCCCATAAACCTTAAATTTTGAAACTAAACCACGAATCGTAAAGTTTGAACCATAAACTTTTAACCATAAACTAATTTGTTTAAAAAGAATGCATGGAAACTAAATACAACAAATGTATTATAAGTATAAAACAAATGTGTGCAAATATTTAAAATCGTGAACCATAAATCAAATTTTTTTAATTTACTAAAAAATAATTTTAGCCTTAACCTCAACCTCAACATAAACATTAACCTCAACATTAACATTAACTTTAAACTAAATCTTAACCACCTTAACCTTAAACCCTCTACCCCTTAACCTTAATTAACCTTTATCTCTTTAAACTAAATTTTAACCACCTTAACCTTAAACCCTCTACCCCTTAACCTTAATTAACCTTTATCTCTTTAAACTAATTCTTAAGCACCTTAACCTTAAACCCTCTACCCCTTAACCTTATCTCCCTAGCTATTAACCTTAACCTTAATCTTAATCTTAACCTCAATATTACCATCAATCTTATCCTTAACCTTAAAATTAACCTAACCTTAACTCTATCCTTAACTTTAACCTTGACCTTAATTTAACTTTAACTTTAACCTTAACCTTAACCTCAACCATTTCCTTTACCTTAACATTACCTTAACCTTAACCTTAACATCAACCCCAACCTTATCCTTAAGCTTAACCTTAACCTTAAACCTTAAACCCTAATCTTCATGTTCACCTTAACCTTAACCTTAATATTAACCATGATATTCGATCTTAAACCTTAAATTTAATTAAACCTTAACCTTAAACCTTAAACAGTAAACCTTAAACCTTGACTTTAAACTTAAAATTAACCTTAACCTTAAACTTAACCTTGACTTAAACCTTAACCCTTAACTTTAACCTTAACCTTAACCTTGACCTTGACCTTACCCTTAACCTTAACCTTCTCCCTAACGAGGAAAAAAGAACCTTAACCTTGATATAATTTATAAAGTAATGATATATACCACCCAAATTCATACCTCCCAATTACCACCCATGACGTGGCGTGAATTGGTTGGAAGCAAATCGTTAATCAAATCAAGAAAATAAATAGATTAACTATTTTTAACCAATTAATTCACGCCACGTCATGGGTGGTATACTTGGGTAGTATGATTTTGGATGGTATATATCATTACTATGAAATTTATAAATACCTACTATTCGATTTGAATAAATAAAAACCTATATTTATAAAAATAACAAATAAATACCTGTGTTTTACTTTTCTCTTTTCGTTATTATCTACTATGAAATTTAGCGTTAAATGTTACGTATTAAATCTTAGAATTTTGGTGATCTAAGGGTAGAGATAACCAAGTAAATGATCATATCAAGTTAGAATAAAAATAAAGTTGATCATGTTAATTCTAAAAATCTTTGAACGAAAATTTAAATTTATCAAAAAATTACAAAAACTTTGAAAAAGATTTTGTTTAATTAAATTATATTAAAAAATTTAAATTAATGACATGTCAAGAATTTGATTTAATATAACTTAGTGACTATGAAGATTTAAGGGTCATGTCTATGAAGATTTTTTTTTTTTTTGTTCGGAGAAGTTATTAAAAAATCAATTGTCTATCCGATCCCCAACTTTTGTCAATGAACATTTAAGGGTCATGTCTTTGATAATTTTCTTATCATTAGTATTCTCATATATATATATATATATATATTATTGAAGTGTTTTTAAACAATTCTTTACCATGACATGTTTATTTAGAAAACAAAAATATAACGTGTGCCACAAATTTACTACACTTAAAAGAAAATTAATATAAAATTTTAGATATTTATAATATATTTTAAATATATATTATTATATAATTATAATTATAGTTTACATTTTACGATACATAAATATTGAATTGATATAATTATAATTTTTATAACAAAATGATATATAAAAGTTTGTTAAATGTCGGGAAGTACAATATAATATATTTATCATAAAGAATTTTATGTAATTTATATATTAATTTATTTTTAAAATACAATATTTTGATTTAAAATTAAATATATTTATCAATCACCGCGACCCGTCGGACTAACAGTCTAGATGAACTGAAATCAAACCAGACAAAAAATGTTCTAAATCGAACCAAAATCAAACTTGTCAAACCGATATGTTTGAATTTCAAACCAAAAAAATTACCAATTACTCACTTAGGTTCATATATGTTTTTTACAATCCGGGTTGAAACTGAAACCAAACTTGTCAAAGCAGTCTTGTTCGTACTTTAAAATTAAAATATACCAGTTTGGTTGGATATGTGTTTTTTATAAACTGGTTTGAACATGTAGTGACAAAAAACGGTCGAATATTTTCCTTTTTGTTCCACTATTTTTCTTTACTTACAACCCTCTGAATTGAACGAGACCAGACAATCTTTAGGTTTACCGAATAGGTTAGGTTTTTATACCAAATGGTTGAGCCTTCCATACCAACCGAGTCGGGCCGAACAGTTAAGGCGCTTCATACATCAATAACCGGTCTGAACCTGACCGGATTGACCGCTTGCCAAGTTGACATCGTGATTTACATATAGAAATACATATTTCATCACCGACTATGTTTTAATATCACTAAGTACATCTAAGGATTCTTATCCTTCCTACAAAATACCACATAAGTTCATTATTCACACTTAGCATCCAACTTCCAACTCAATAAGTGAATGACCATAAAATATAAAAATATACATTTTTATCAACATACCTTTGAATACCTTTTATGAGTAATATACCTTTGAATTTTGGTTTTAGAATATCAGTATATCTTTTTTATCTAAATTATTATAAAATATGACAATATATATTCTTAGAAACGTTTATCGGTTATTCGGTTTTGTTTTTCTCAAAATCCATAACTTAACGGTTTTAACCATCAACCACGCTTATTATATACTTTGGTTTTTAATCGTTTCGATTACCATCAAGTTTAGTTTCTAGCTGTAACCACTGCCATCCCTATTTAGGATGGATACTTAATAATTTTAGATACGTACTTAGTAATTTTAGATCATACTCAAAGAATTTTCCGAGTATATTCAGAGATTCGTATGCATTGATCTCGTAAAGATTCTCTAAGTATGCTCTGAGTAGCTGTACCAGTGATAGTCGGTGATTGGTGGTAAATAATGTCGATACTGAGTAACTTACTGATTTATTGTCCATGATATTACTCTTGTTTTTAACTTTACGTAGATTTTGTTTTATTTGAGTAATTTTTTTTCACATCTTCTTTTATTGAGAATTAATATTTAAAACCCGCAAGGCAAATCATCCATAATTTTCTCAAACTTTATTAAAACAATAAAATGTAGCATCATTGGCATTTCTTTCTATGCATTTTTCGACTAAAAATAAATAAAATTGAAGAAGGGAGAGAGAGTAGTATTTTGTGAGCGGCCCAAAATAGATTGTCCCACTCCAAATTTACTTGGACGGCACCATTCAATAAATTCTACTAATTATTTTCCAGTTCTAATAAGCAAAGCAAAAAACCGTTTCTTTTCTCCGATCCAAGGGATATTTCTTCTAGCTTTTGACTTCTTTACACGATCTAAGACTTTTATTCTTGATTCCTCTCCTTAAACCCTTTCTAAGACTTTTACCTAGTAATATTATATAGAGAAAAAAGTAAAGGGATACAAGTGACTCGGGAAATTAAACTATTACACATATTAACAATTTAAAGGGAAATCCACCAACTAGTCTTATAAAGGGTTTATTTACTGATCAAGCTATAATCAAGTTTACATATGGTCAAATACTAAAATACTATATGGTAAAATATAATTATATAAAAGAAAAGAAAAAAGTGTAAAAATAATCACTGAGCACATGACTGTCACTGATCGTCGGCCATCACCGTCGTGCTCCACCGTCAACATCACTTAGCAAGTTAGTAAGTTGAATAAAATCATTGAGCAGACTAAAGTCTTAGAGCATGTTCAATAAATCTCTGAGTATGCTAAAAAGTTCTTTGAACATGCTCAGTAAGTCACTGATCATACTCAAACTGTCTCTAAATATGCTCAATAACTCTAAGAACATGTTCGTAAAATAAAAAAAATATAACATTCTATTTACACTCAATACACAATACAAATAATTGAGCATCTTAAATATAACATATGTTTTACAAAGTTTAATTGAAAACACAAAAGCAGAGCCGAGAGACTAAAGAAAAAAATACAATCCAGTTATGGAAGCTCGAACCCTTCGGACATGGAACTTGAACAGCCTAAAACCACGACTCGACCATCTCTGCCACATGAATTGCGTGAACTCAATCATAGCATAGTTTCATGCTTGAGTCTATGAACCCTATCAAGAACCATAAACCTAGTTTCCCCATATCTCAAAACCACCATGTATCTAGTCATTGCTCGCCTGAGAGCAACCACCACCACCACTAGTTTTCACAACCACTCGCCACACTGGATATGTTCGACATGGCTTTGCCAATCACCTAAAACACTCGCTACTTACCGGCAAGGAAGGAAGGGCATTTTTAGGAAAATTAGGTGTATAATTTTTAGGATTTATGTTTGAATGGGTTATATATATACTCGAAGAAATTTTTACGTGGATAATAGTCACACTTTTAGTCGGATAGATCGTGTGATGGAAAATAGAAGACTTGATGCTTCAGATTACTATGTGCATGTGGAGTTCTTCCAAAGTAAAATGTCTCCGACCATTCATCTTGCATAGTGTCATTATTTCTCCAAAATGTCACGAGAGTCACCCTGTTTTGTTACTTTAATATATGGGTGGAACATAAATATTATGGTAAAGTTGTTAGTAATGGCTGGAGCAAAGATCATGGTAGAGGTACGAAAAAATATTTGGTTTGTAAAATGTTTCGGAACTTGAAACCAGAATTAAGAAGATTCAATAAGTAGCACATTTCTCACATTTCTAAAATATCTAAAAGAGAACGAGAGACCTTGGAGGAAGCCGAAATTTAAATTCCAATTTAATATAGCAAATGATGTGGATCTTAAAGAGTTGGTCGAAATTCAAAAAATTGTTAATAGACTTGAGAAAGTCGAGATTAGTTTTCTTCAACAAAAAACGAAGCTTGGTTATAACTTGAAGAGTGGTCGGTGTACTAAACTTTTCCATGGCCTTATGAAAAGTAAAAACAGAAAAAGTTTATTGCAAATGTTCAACTCCCAAATATTTCTAGTGCTCAAGTTAAGGATGTATTTTGGAGTATTATATGAGGTTATTCGTCTCGTGAGTCAAGATGGATGATTTAGATCGTAGTGCGTTTGAGTGGGTAATATTTTGATGGATAATCAAGGCTTGGATTTGAGTAAAGATATCTCTGATGCGAATACAAAAGAGGCGATGCTCCGATTACAAATAATAAAGAACCAGAACCTGATGTTTATTCCTTGCTCTTCTTCAAAAAATCTTGGGAGCTCATCGGAGATGAAGTTATACAAGCGGTACATGAATTTGCTTCCAGTTTCTTACTTAAGTAATTGAATGCTACTATTATTTCTCTCATTCCAAAGAAAGATAATCCAGGTCTTGTAGAGGATTATAGACGTATCTCGTGTTGTAATGTAATTTACAAAGCTATCACTAAGATTCTTGCGAATCGAATGAAGCTGGTTTTTGAGGAGATTATAGATAAAGCAAAAAATGCCTTTGTTTCTGGAAGATCGATGGCCAAAAATATCCACCTTACGCAAGAGTTTTTGAGAGGCTACAACAATAATAATAATTCATCAAGTTGCGTTATTAAGATAGATTTGTGCAAGCCTTATGATTCAGTTTCTCGGGATTCTCTTCGTGAGGTATTTAAAGGCTTAAACTTTTGTGGCTTTGTATGTTAATTGGGTTATGGAGTGCATCACAACACCTTTATATTCGACTGCGCTAAATAAGGAAGTCCATGGATTCTTCAAGGGGGAGAAAGGCTTGAGATGAGGTGATCCTCTCTCTGTGCCTTTTCATTTTGTGTCTTGAATATTTATTGATATTACTAAAAAAGAACACAAATATTGGGTTCAAGTATCATCCCAAATGTGGAAAAAATAAGATCGCTCACCTAATATTTGTCGATGACCTCGTGCTCGTAGCTAAATGAGATCATAGCTCGGTGAAAATTCTCATGGATTGATTTGAGGAGTTTAGTAAGTGTTCAAGATTTCATCTAAAAAAATATACTTAGATGGAATATTTACTATGTGGGGACTAAAATTAAGGTAGATGAAGAAATTTAAGAAACTACAGTACTTGAAAAACAAGTTACGTCATTTCATTATTTGGGTGTATCTCTTGCTACTTCGATCTTATTTTAGAGAGATTATAAATCTCTCATTGATAATTTGGAAATCTACATTCGAGTTTGGAATGCTTCTTCTCTCCCACATGCAGGTTGACTTGAATTTATTAGATCGCTACTTCAAAGGGTTGTTTGTTTTTGGTTATCCATATTTCCGGTTATGATTTGTGTGTGATAGAATCGGGAGTATTTGTAGGAGTTTTTATTAGAATGAAAAATCTCCGCAAATTAGATGGAAGACTATAGTCACGCCAAAAAAAGACGAAGAACTAGGTCTAATAGATTTTGGAGTTTGGGATAAATCTTTGCTCATGAAAAAGTTATGGAAAATTGTGGCAAAAGGGGATTGTTAGTGGATCAAATGGGTGCAGAGTGAATATTTGAAAAATAATAGTTTTTGGTTATGACAAGTGAGAAAGTTGACTCTGCTTTTTAAACAATTATGGAAACTAAAAGATGAAAAATTGATGTTTCAGTTTGGTTGGGCATGAAGGACGAGAAAAGTTGTTGCATCATTGGTTCGCCACCTCAAATGATCACCCCATTGCTAATGAGCCGCGTAGTTGTGAGATTCTTTCTTTATATAAATCACCTTATGATATATTCTGTCGTCGGTCATTTTTTGTAAAACTTGAGCGAATATTGTGTGAGACTTCTATGGTATTCCCAAATATGTAATCATTGTATGAATGACAATACAAGAGACTTCACACTAAGGATATGATGATTTATATGAAATTGGGTCCACTTGGTGAAGATTTTGAGTCAAATAAAAACCTATTCTTTAGGTGTGTATTTTCCAAGAGCATTTGGAAAGATATGAGAAGATGTTTATGTATTGAAAAATTGATGAGTACTATTTTGAGTGTCCTTAAATGGTTCAAAAAATTATAAATCCAAAAAAATTGGAGGAAAAAATATATGAAGTGCTGTCTTTATCGTTACAATCTATCATTTTTGACGGATGAGAAATAATCTAATTATGAGAGATGAAAACCCATCTATAAATAAAGCTATCAAAGAAATTAAAATATGCACTTTATCTATTTTATTTGTTTTGTACCTCTGTTATGCGTTCATAGATGATTATGCAATTCTGATAGTATCTTTGTTAGATTATATTAACAAATATATAGTGGTTATTTTAAACCTTTGAATTTTAAGTAGGGTGATTGACACATAGGGTCTTGGAGACTAGTTTTTGGGCCTAAAGGAACTAGTGGGAATCTTACTTCTTTAAAGGGATCTCAAAGATGACCAAATACTAAAATACCCTTACTAACACTAAAAGACAAAAAAGAGTGATGTCATTGTTCATCTCTCTCCACTACCACACCTATCTCCAGCCTCCGACCACCTCCGACCACCGATCCCGACCTCCGACCACCGACCTCCGACCTCCGACCTCCGACCTTCGGTCACCGGAAAAAATGATGAGTTTCCTACAAAAAAAATGACGAGTTTCGACAAAAAATGGTGAGTTTCGACAAAAAATAGTGAGTTTCGACAAAAAATGTTGAGTATATTGTAAAAACAGCTGAGTATACAATAAAAACAGCCGAGAATTCTATAAAAAAAAGCAGAGTATCCTTATAAAATGTTGAGAATTATTAAAAAAAGATGAGTATCACATTACAACACATTATTACATAAAAAACAACTAACTAATTACAACAAAAAAGGAAAAAACTAATTAATACAAACAAAAAAAACTAACTAAACTCGTTTGACCAGATCTAGTCAAACCAGATCTAAAAAAAACTAATATGCGTACTCTGTACGTGAATAAAAAAAAGCTGAATGCCATGGCTACAAGATCTGGTGCGGCGGAAGTGTAGCTGTGCAGCAGCGCTGGAACGATGGAGGCGCGTCGGAAGGAGAAGTAGTCCTAAGCTCGAACTGTCTTCTCCGACGACGAAATGCTGATGCGCTGCTCGAACTGTCTTCTCCGGCGACGAAATGTTGCTGCTCGGACCGCCACACCTCCGCGCCGTGAATCTCGAACAATGGAAGAACAGTGCTCGGCGGTGGCTACGAATGCTGCTGCTCAAACCGCCACACCTCCGCGTCGTGTGTCTCGGCGGTGGATCTCGAACGCCTTGACTCTTGGATCTTCACAACATCTTCACAGTGCTCGTCTGGATCTCGAACTGTGGAAATGAGCGAATACCTGAATGCCTGGATCTCGGCGGTGGAGCTCTGCCTGGATCTTCACAGTGCTTCATTGGAGACAGAAGGGGTGTTGCCGGAGTAGTGGTTTTCTTCTCCGGTTTTGTGCTCACTGGAAAGAGGCGCGGTTGGGTGGTGGTGGCCATAGAAAGATGAGAGGGGAGAGAGTGTTGTGAGAGGAGTTAGGGTTACGGGAAATGGATTTGAGGAGAGAGAATGTGATAAATAACTATATATAGGAGGAAAAAAATATAAGGGGTAGGAATGTAATTAGGATTTTAGCCTATAGTATTAAAATCTTATTGAAGTCCCTAGTAAGAAGAACAAAAGAAAAGGGTCAGGTTAGGATTAGAGGATGGATGTTCAAGACCGTTTAAGTCATAATTTTTTTTTGACAAGGAGGTCATAATCTCTTCTAAGTAAGTAAATTTTGTGTAACTTACAATTTCTATATGTTTTAATAAAATCGTATACCTAACCAATAAAATTAGATTGTTTGCATCATGTGATATTAACAATCTTTATTGACAAAATAATATATTCTTTCTGTTTCAAAATGTTAGTCCACTTTGTTTTTTTACACAAATTAAGAAATGTAATTATTACACTTCCTATTACAAAAATACCTTTCATAAAATGTTTTGAGTACTTAAATATGTATTGGAAACATAAATTTTAATTTTTTAAAAAAAATAATAGTAGAAAAAGTAGATAAAAAGTGTTTTGATATTCTAAGTGAACAAATATTTTAAAACTACATTTTTAATAATTTTTAGTAAATGGACTAACATTGTAAAACGGAGCAAGTATATATTGAAAATCAACAATAACAGATCCGGATTCGAGGATCCTAATCGTTTTCTAAGGGCAACAGTTTAGTTTAATTGATTTTCTTTTTCTGCCCGTAATATTATATTAGAGTTCGTCGTCTCTATTAGATGTTAATGCGATTTCTTCTAGTCCTTGAGCTTTCATGATACATAATTTTGAGGAAGCTAAACTTTCTAGCCACACCTTATCTGCAGCAATTGATGTTTTGTCATTGTTACGCTCCCAAGTCCATTGTGCATGTGTGTGGTTGTACACCTTTAACCGACCATGTCCAAAACTTGGCTCGCGATAAAGTGATATACAAGGACTAGGTTGCTCGAATCTGAAATTAACAAATCAGGAAATCATTTAGTCAATGTTTAAATATTCTTTTGTCTTTTTTTCCTTAAAAATATTTCTTGACAAATAACATCTTAAGAAATTATGAAATTCTTCAACAAGTAGATAAAGGCACTTACAACAAAGCAAGCCCTTCCCGGTTGCCTCCGTCACCAATAGTCATATACACTGGACCACATGGATCAACCTTCTTCTGGTAAACTCTAGTCTGCAATGTGATTAACAAACCTCAAATAATGTTCTAATACATGTGAGGTTGG
Organism: Nemophila menziesii; assembly: GCA_029959085.1. Lineage (NCBI taxonomy): Eukaryota > Viridiplantae > Streptophyta > Magnoliopsida > Boraginales > Hydrophyllaceae > Nemophila > Nemophila menziesii. The sequence continues at coordinate 141,688,739 of JARWIR010000001.1, read as the reverse complement.
GTACTTTCTAATGTTTAGATGCTTAAGAGGAGGTCTAGCTAGGGCTTATTTTGCTCGATTTCATATTTTATTTTAATAAAACTACATATATTTCTCATACATATCTTTTGATAAAAAATTGTTCGAAAGTAAATTAAAAATAAAGACATAAATAACACTTGATTAAGATAAAAGTAATGATATATACCATCTAAATTCATATCATCCAATTACCATCCATAACATGAATTAGTTGATTAAAAATCGTTAATCAAATCAAGAAAATAAATAGATTAATGATTTTTAACCAACCAATTTACGCAACATGATGGGTGGTATATATCATTACTCTTAAAATAATGAAAGTTTAAAACTCGCGCATGAACATGACCACAAAGGGTTCATATGCATGAACAAGACCAGAAAGTTTAAAAGAGAGTTAGGATGACTTACAAAGCGTTCATATGCATGAACATGGCCAGAAAACACAATATCTACTCGTGCCTTGTACAACAAATCTTCCATAGCTTTCCTCATACTTTCTCCTTCCCCCTTATGAGCTATATTCGTATTATACCACGGTACATGAACTAGTACAATAAGCCAAGGAGTCTCTGACCTATCAACTTTCGCCAAGTCAGCCTCAAGCCACTTGTACTGATCCGAGTCAGCATCAAAATCCGTGTAAGATCCCAACATGATGACATGGCTTCCAGCAACATCAAACGAATAGTAAAGATTTGATGTGGACCCACTTTCTTGATATGGCATTAACCATCTAGCGTTAAAGGCTTTGAAACCATGAGGATGAAGTATAGGAAAAGTTTCAACTTCATGATTGCCTTGAGTCACCATCCATGGTCGATGACTTGCATATGGCTCAACTAACCGTCCAAATGAATCCCATAAGGGCTGTTGTGCATCAGCGTAAGATAGATCACCGGGTAGTAATAACACATCATAGTCTTTTGCACCTACGTGCTCTAAAGTTGAACATGTCCATTCCGTTTGACCTAGATCGCCTGTGTAAGCAAATAATTATGATGCATAAGTTAGGAATTTATTCAATTTTTAAGCAAAATAATTTGAAGCCAATATGTAAATAACAAATTAAAATGGTATTGTGGTTGTTACTACAGAGAATTTGCGGAGTGTTTTCGAGATATGAGTTTTTACTCAACCTTGAGCTTGTTCAGGGTATAAAAGACTGTCAAAAGATTAGATTGAACATTCTTCTTATAATTGGGAGGATAAAAATGTTGGAAAATAGTCTTTTAAGTTACAATATATATTTCAAGATTACAAAATAAATTTGCAGATATTCTATAGAAGTTAATTAAGCGGACATGAGTTAGAATTGCAAATAGCCAAACGGATAGAATAGGAGTGGTATAGGATAATTGAGTTGTTTTTTTGCTTTGTTTTTAATATGTTAGTATACAAATACATCAAAAAATGTATTGATTTTCCCTATCTATATTAAAGGTTTTTCGACCACAAAAAAAAAAAGGAAATGAGAGATTGAGTCTTTTATCGACAAAAAAAAAAAAAGGAAAAAAAAAGAGTATACGAGTCTTTTAGCTTTAGAAAAAAAAAAAAAAAGATGGCTAAACATATATGTAGTGTGAGTGGTTCATGATAAATCCACTTTATATTTAGCCTTATCAAAGAAGTAATATAACAAACATGAACTAGCTGAATGCACAAGCATACACAACTAACGTAAGGATTACATTTCTCTGAAAAGTAACATGCATTACTTACCAATAACGGCAAATTCAATAGGAAAAGTTGTCGGAGGAGTCCTGAAGCTAAACTCCGGGCCTGAGCCACCACACCGATAGTAATATGTGGTGCTAGGTTCCAATGGTCCTATCGTGACATGGTGAATTTCTCCTGACTTGTAGAAAAAGTAGTTGTATGAAGTACGCTCTCCTGTTAATGATGATGCTTCATATCTCCCAGGTGTTTTTCCATATTCTACTTTTGATACAACTTTCTTATCAGATGTTATCCATGATACCCTCATATGATCTTTCCCTACCAATGATATATGCACCTACAAACCGACCACTTATTGTATAAAATGATGCAAAAATTGTACATATATTGAATAGTACTAGTAATATGTTGCATTGTGCGTATAATGTACACGTAAGTATTGATTCACAGAATGAGTTTGAGGGATATAGAAAGACCTGTTGAGGTTCTGATTCAGACCGTTTGTGCTCGGTAAAAATGACTGGTCGAGGGCCTGGACGATTGTATTCCGACGCATTAGACTGAATGAGGAGTTGAGAATGGGAGAAGATTAATGCTAGGAACAAGGATAAATATGACCACCTTTTCTTCATTTTCGGAAACAACATAATTGGCTCGTGAATGATATATAGTTTCTTATACGAAAAGAATTGATATATGTGTGATATAACTCAGTATAAAGAGAAGATGAGGGGTACAAGAATTTGAGGAGAAAAAGAAATGGTATAATCCAGGTATGCATTTGCGTGAAGCAAGTTTATTGTGACAAATTTGGACATGCTTACAGCAATAACCACATGAAAAAGGTCGACTGTCCTTTGTCCATAGTTGTATATTTATTTTTTAAACTTACAATCCTATCGACCATCAATAAACACATGGAGTCTATTTGACTTGTATTCGTCATTCCAAATAGCGCAAATACAATCGAAAATAATAGTTACTTATTGATCAAGTAATTTTTATATAATAATGTAAAATGGAATCTACTAATTAGAGTCTAAATTCTAAAAAAATTATATTTAAAGTCTAATTACAAAAATCTAATATATAAAGCCTAGTTTCAAGTTTTGGTTGAATTTTTTTCTTTTATATCTTTTTTAATTTTTTTCCAAGTAATTCGTTTTTTATTCTTTTTGTTCTTTTCTTTAAACTAGTGGATTTGTACCCATGTGTACGGATCTATATTAGGTTTTACGTTTTTTAAGTTAAATAAAAGAATTTTTATATAATTGCAATTATAATTGTCCATGTCCTAACCGGATTTTGTTCATTTTATTGTCCAAATACCCGAATGGCTGTACCCGAGTCTCATTTTTTGTATAAGTCCAAATCCAATGTGTCGAATGTGTCTGATGTTATACCCTAAAGGTTGTACTATAGGGGTTGTACCTATGTGAATTGTTTGAATAATTTTTTATACATTTATTTTTTTATACAGATTCCTCAAGCTTTTATACTGTAGTGTTTAATTTTCACCAGTAAAATTAACAAACTAGATTAGGGTTTAATTTTTAAAAATTAAAACAACAAATGATACTAGACCCAATGTCTAGACCCAAAGGGCTGGCCCTAATGGACTGGACACAAACAAATACAATATAAAAAACTATTTTGGATAACTTTTTTTTAACTGGGCTAGACTTAAACAAAAATACAAGTGGCTGGACCTTAAAAAATAGTTTTTTTTGTTAATGGACTTTAACCAATACACTGGACCTAACAAAAAAAGAAAATTGGACCTAACAAAAAAAAAATGGAATTGAGGTGCAGCTAACACGGGTTGGACCCAGATGGGGCTGGACCCATCTTGATCTGGATTCAACTCGATTTGGACTCAATTTGATCAGGACCCTAAGTCGATGAAAAAAACAAAAAAACAAAAAAACAAAACGAGAGATCAGAAATAGAGAAGGTGATGTTGGCGGCGCTGGTGGATGTGTTTTTCTTACACTGGTGGTAGGGGTGAGCACGGTTTGGTTCGTCTCGGTTTTTGGCCGAAACCGAACCAAATATTTCAGTTTTTTATAATCGAATAACCAAACCGGGTAGTTCACATTTGGTTCCACATTCTGTTTTTGGTTCCAAATTGGTTCGTTTCGTTTCAGTTTTGGTTCGCTTCGAATTCAGATGCTTGGTTAATAATATTTTTACCCCATTTCTTGAAATACATTATCCAATAGACACTAATATTCTAATACAATTATGCTACTATTACTTGTCCATGTGGACTATTAATATATCAATTAAATATAAACTTATAATCTAACAATATTTATCTTAATTTACAAAACTACAATAAATTTAAATTTATTACATCCTATTTCATACAATTATGATTTACAAAATCAATCAAGTAATGAATACTTATAATTTTAAGTGATATGAAAAAATTCCCACTAATAGCACCATCGAATACTATAAATAAAATTTCACGTAGATGATAAATTCTTAACAAAAGTTTCTCACACATAATTCTTATAAAAAAGTTCACACATTCCCTATTTTTTCCTTCGTTAGTTCGGTTTTTGTTTGGTTTTTTTGGTTCGTTTTTTACGTAGTAAACGGAACCGAACCAAAAAATTCGGTTTTTGAAAAATTAAAAACCGAACTATTTGGTTATTCGGTTTTTGGTTTTTTTGGTTCGGTTCTTTTCGGTTTTTTTGGTTTGGTTTAGTTTTCTGGTTCTCATATGCTCACCCCTAGCTGGTGGAGCGCTGGAGGTTATGTGGTGCAGATCTGCAGCGCTCGAGGGGATGGTGGTGTAGATCTGAAGGGCTCCGTCACAGCGACGGTTTTCTGATGCGTCACAGCGAAGGTTTTCTAGTACGTCACAGCGGCGGCTTTCTAATGCGTCACAACGGCGATGTTATAGTGTGTAACAGCGGCGCGGTGGAGGTTAGCTCTGGTATAGCGGCGCAACAACGATGTTTTGGTGTGTAACAGCGGTGTGGTGATCGTGGAACGGAGAAGAAGGATCTATGATGAGAAGAAGCGCACCTGGGAAGACGATGGTTTGCGAGATCTGGATCTCCGTGTTGTAGTCTTTGTTCGCGGTGTTGGTGGATGGTTCGCGGTGGTTTATGTTGCTGGTGGATGGTTCGCCGATGGTGGGTAGTTGAGAAGGTTGGAAGGGGAAGAGGGAGAGAAAGAGGGAGAGGGAAGGTGGCGGGAATGGTGGAGAGCTGGTGGGGAGGTGAGTAGGAAGGAGTAGAGAGAGATGGAATGAAGCTAAGAGAGGACTGGAGAAAGGGTCACGGTGTTGGTTTCACAACCCTAATGGGGTTTTTGTTTCTATCAGTATGAATAAGAGGGGAAGGGGTTTTTTGTCTTTTATTGGGTTTTTAGTTAGGGTACAACTAGTAGTTAATGGGTAATGGGTTTTATTTTCTGAAGTTGTATGTTGTGGGGCTCTAATAAATAATTCCCCTTACTGTAAAACCAACTCATAGTATTGGTTTTTGGTTAAAGATATGTAACCATTTTGTAAGGTGACGTAAGTGTAATTTTTCTTTAGTTTTGCAAAAAAAAGGATAACAAATTAGGTAGCTAAACAAAGTATAAATGACAAGTTGTTTTGTTTTAGATTTGTTGATAATCTGCCCCAATCATTTAAACTTTTACTTAATTACTACAATACCTTTTTTTGTTAAATGACTACAATACCTTAAACTCGACATGGAAATCAGACTGGTCCTACCAGTCCTACGGACTAGACCGGACCAGTCGGTTCCAAGAACTGGACAGGAATGCTGCTAAAGTGAGGAAACAGATTGGACCGGACCGTCCTTTATCTTATCGTTCCAGATCCTTAAAAAAATTAAAGGTTAGGGCCGGTCTGGACCAGACCAGACCGAAACCCTTACATATATATATATATATATTATTTTCTTTTACTCTTCACGTTAACAACACCCCTCATTATTTCTCACATCTTTCTCGTCTTTACTCTTTTCACCAAACAGCCTCCCCAATTCAATAACCTCTTATCCCATCCATTCTCTAATCTCTTATCTGAAATTGCTTCACTAAACAATGATGTTTAATTTTTTGTAACTTATGGTGGTAGTGGTGTGTTGTTTAATTTGTATTCTTCTTTCTTCTTTCTTATGAAACTGGTAAAATCATCCTTGAATATGGATATTTGATTATGATGATGGTGGTGTGATATATCAACTCTATTTGGGTATGTTTCTAGTAGTTATTGATTATATTGATTTTACACTAACCATTGTTGGGTTTCCTGTTGATCGAGTTGTTTCTGTTTTGTGAGGAATTGTTATTTCTGGAATTACATTCTTTACACTTCTTCTTTTCCTATTCAATTATCCACCGACTCCAATTAATAAAGGAAAAAGATTTGGGTGAATCTTTCATTGCTTAATGATCACCATATCTGCTTGGATTATTGGCTAAGGTTATGGTTTTTATCCCTTTCTTTTTTGAATTGTCTTAAATTTCGTTTGTGGGAGCTAAAAAATTGAATGAAATTGTGGATGGGCTATTATTTATGGGTGTTAAGGTGATTTATGTATAATTTTATTCGTCTGTGTTAGTTGGGTGTTTCAAAATTGTTGATTCTAGTCCCTGTGCTATGTGAAATAGTTGATTATGGTATTAGATGGACGTTCACATGAAAAGTTGATTAATATGATGGATTGTTTATGTTTGATTTAAATTCATTGATTGAATTCACTGTACTTATTCAAAATTGATGAAAAAAGTTAGTAGTTGGTTGCAAAGTAGTCCCTGTATATTTTGAAAATTGTAATTAGTTGGTCTAATTACATGTGATATGCAAAATTTTCAAAGTAATCCCTGTATATTTCAAAATTTGCAAAGTAATTGTTTTAATAAACCATGATATGCGAAAGCCAGTGATTTCCAATCCTATATCAATGTAAAATTGTTTATCTTTTCACTCAAATGGTCCCTTACTCAAGTCATGTTGACTCTTTAATGAAATAAAGAAAAGGAGGTTGTGATGATGATCTTTCTACGCGCAAGGGAAATAAGTTTTGTCATGTGATCCGTACCTTGGCGGGGCAACCCGTATGATAATGGTTATTGTTGGGTTTGCAGCCATGGCATGGTTAGACTCTCACTCTTTATATACCTCTATATAATAACTGATCTGAGCCTCCATTAATGTTTTGATAAAAATTAATTTCACAGGTTAACACTGAACTGTGTAGTTTCAAAAATGCAAAGGTTAATTTGAGCCCTAAGGAAAGCTTTCCTTGGTCCATGACGAGTTTCAGTATATTTGTTTTGGTCCATAATGAGTTTTGGTATAATTAATTAATTTAACCATCTGGAATTGTCAATTATCGATCAATTAATAGTAACATTTGCAAAATCCCCATGGAAGGACTTTATATGGCTTTACAAGACAAAATACTTTTATGTAGTTATACTTTGACCTTGTTTAGAATGTTGATAAAATTTATTGCTGGACCGGCAACTATGGCAATCGGCGCTCTTATTGTAGATTTATGAGGTGATATGTTAAATGTTGTTATCATCCATATATAATTCTGTCTTTCTTTTTATTGTACTAGCTTCAATTTTATTTTTTCCCAAACGTTTTAATTTTATACTTTCTCTGACTCAAAAATAATGTCCATTTTGCTTTTCACACAAATTAAGAAACACAATTATTATCTTCCTTATTACTAAAATAACCCTAATAAAGTGTCTTGATATTTTAAATATTCATTGGAAACATAAATTTAAATATTTTAATAAGGGTAATAGTGGAAAAAGTGAAATAAAGTGTCTTGAAATTCTAAGTGGATATTATTTTTGGGACACCATTTTTTGTAAGGTGGGCATTATTTTTGGGAGGGAAGGAGTATAAATAAACTTTGAACTTGACAATGAAGTAACAACCAAATCTGATTTTTTTTACATTTACATAAGATAGTTCTGTTACATTTGAAAAATGATGTATCTAGCGTAAATTCGAAACAATTAAGGTGTTACTAGTGGACTGTAATTTACATAACTAAGATTTGGAATAATATATATATATTTAGCTTAGGCTGCTCTATTTTCTATCTATGAAAGCTTAGTTCTTTTTATGTTATCAGTAATTCGGGTTAGTGTTAAATACTTGTTTAAGTATTTGCAGATAGTCCTTATAGTTTAACTCATGTAACTTTTCTATGAGTTTTCTTTTTTAGTTGAATGTTTGTATTTTTTTTTATACGTCTCAATAGCACTCGGGAGTACCCCATTCTCTGTATCAACCTATATAATGATAAACAAAATTGTTAATATTGAGAAATATACATTAAAATGAATAAAGTATAGATATTTTGATCAATACATTTTCGTGCATGATTCGGCTATTGAACGTGATCCGTGCAAATTGGTCTTAGGTTTATGCCTTCTATCATTTGCAATTATCTCCACGCGAGCCTTGGGAATGGTCATTTTGTGTTTTTATCAACCTACCTTGAAACACCACACATTGAATTTTTTTGAAGGTTTTCATTTTTCCTCCAATATTATGCACATTCGTATTTGCACACATGGATTGATCATAAACTAATCCTAATTTTTCAACATTTTTTTGCTGCATAATCAGATTCGGGCAGCATATTACCATCAGGAAAATAATTTTTCAATAATGCCAAAAGTTCAGTGAATGAACTATGAGTCTATTTATCTTTTTACCTTCAGATACATCAATTTCACCAAAAAGTTCAAAGATGAGTATGTTTCACAACCAGGATTCAATGAAATTTCCAATTGTAGAAACAACTCATCAACTTTCACCATGGACATTTTCCATTTTCACATCATGAACATTTTCTATAGGGATCTCCACATTTCCATCTGTTGTACTACCTTCACAATGGAGTGTCTATATATTATAACTCTTTAAAACCCCCCCCACCTTTGTATGTGTCATTTTAGAGTAGGAATTATTTGATGTTTTTTATTATGACATTTCATACAGGAACATACGATTGTACCACCACTACTAACTTTATGTTTTGTCAAATCACAAAAATGATCTAAACTTCTACAAAACTTCTCAGAAGCTCATTTTTTTCCTCCAGGGTCCAACTCTTATCAATAGACATCTTAAAACTAGTAAATAAGAAAAATATATTAAGTAAAAGCTACTACATATTGAAAAGTAACTAATAAAGCTTGTATAATAATTTTTCATAGCAATTATCGTATCAGATGCACACCTAGTATGTTATTACAATCCTGCTCGGGTATCCAAATAAAGTTAGACCAATCATTTTCTTGCTTCTTTTTTCTTAGCTTTCCATATGTATCTTTAAGTGTGAAAACCCCTTTTTTGGTATACTCCCATTAATGATATCTTCTTTGTCAGGATGTATGCCCAATTTCTCTGTAGTTTTCTACATGGATTTTGAACTTTGGTGTCCTTCTCCATTGTCCTTCATGAATAAACTATGATAGTTTACTATTAATGAAGTAACTTGAATCCAAGTAGCTATTTTGTACATCACTAAGGCACTTATCATTTGAAAATCTAGATGTCCTACCATAATGAAATGTATTTATCATTCCCAACATTATAAGAGATTTTTTTTGTTATACTTCTCATCTTCACAATCTTCCCTTGTTTCTAGGAAGAATCCTGAGATATATTGATTTGCCAAAAAAGATTTTCCTTTAAGTAGAACTTGTTGCACCTAGTTAGACCATAAGGTATTCCTATGGAAGCAGCAGTTCCACAATGATCTCAGTAAGGTTATTAATCTAAATAAGCATATCCTTCATTCTTGGCCTCCTTTATTCATATATAAACACATAGTCTCCCATGCAACTCGGCTCCTCCTTTAGATTCACTAGTGCAATTTCCATAAATAAGTCATTTATCCTCTGTTATAGATCTTTTATTATCTTCTTAGGGATATAAAAAACTCCAAACCAATAGCTAGATAAGTTACTTAGCACTTATTTTATCAACTGAAGTCTGTTTGCAAAAGATAAGTGTTTAGACCTCCAATGTTCAATATCAGCCACCATTTTGGTGGCTATTGGTTTACAGTCTTCTATACTTTGCCTTTTGGATATTAGGTACCCCCAAATACTTCATGGGCAGGTATCCTTTAGGAATGTGCAAGATATCCTACATCTCTTTCTTAGTCTGTGAGTTACACCTACCATAAAATATATTACTTTTACTATCATTGATCTATAGCCCATAAAGCCCGTGAAACAAGTGTAATTCTTTCTTAATAAGCAATGCAGATTTCCTTGTAGGTTTAAAGAACAAAATTAAGTTATCATCAAACATCAAGTTGTTAATATATAAAATTTTGCATTTGGGGTGCCAAACAAACTTTTTTTGAAACCTAATTCTTGCCATTATTAAAGTTAGGACCTTCGTACATATCACAAATAGGTATGGTGATAAGGGTTCCCCTTGCCTCAAACCTATTGCACCAAAAAAAGCCTTTAGGACTCCCATTTATCATAATATTATAAGAAGTAGTAGTCATGCATATTTTTATCCAAGATATGAATAAATATGGATACCCAAATACCTCTACAATTTTAATAGAAAATTCCCAATCAATAGAATCATAAGCTTTCATGAGTCTAGTTTAAGAGCACATATCTTTAGATATATTGGCTCTTGAGTAACCTCTTACTAGTTCTTGAGATATCAATATGTTTCCCCCGATAATCCTATCTTGTACAAAAACTAATTAATATCTTGAAATAAGGTCTTGCAAGATATATTTTAATCTCATAACAATGATTTTCTATAGACATTTATAAATAACATTGCAACAAGCAATATGTCTATATGTTTTCCCTGATTTTGGGTTATGAACTTTGTTAACCTGCGTTATAGTAACTAAAATGATTTCTCTAAGGATTTGGCGATCTTCAAAAAAGATTTTGATAACCTTGCATATATCCTTTCTTGAGATATGCCAAGTTCTTTTAAAAAAACCAACTGTATAACCATCGGGTTCAAGGCTCTTATAGCTATCAATTGAAAAAATGTCTTCTTTAATTTCTTCATCACTCTTACATTTAGTTAAAGCTTTATATATTGTTCAGAGTAGATATGTTTCTGACATATCAGCTTAATTAAGTGGGAGTTGAATATTTCCTGACCATATCTTCTAGTACCCACTAATTTGGTATAATAGGATATAAAGACTTCAAAAATATCTTCACCCTTTATGAGAATTGAGACTTCTACAGTTGTTATACTTGTTATACTATTTTGAGCTCTTCGTCCATTAACCCACTTTTGGAAATAGGTAGTATTTTGATCACCAAAATCAATACATATAGCTCTTGATTGTTGCCTTACTATTGATTCCTCCTTGATATTTTTATCATGATATTCACCGAAGAGATTGGTTTCTTCTTCAACAACTTGAATGGACTATCTCCTTGCATTCTCATATTTTATATAACATTTTGTATATTCTAGAGATGATTTGTTTTATTTGAATTTGAAATGTGTATTGTTGAGTTCTTTGAGCTTGACCTTAAGTATATTGAGTTTCTATTCCACTATATACATGGGGGTACCTTTTACTTGAGTATCCCATAATTTTTCCACCAAGGGAATAAACTCTGCATGATCCATCTAGATGTTATAAAATTTGAATGATATTAGCCTACTGTTCTTGTTTTGAATAATTCATAGGTGTTAACTACAGTGATCAATTACACATGGAGATTTGAGAATCAAAGAGGTAAAAATAAACTTGTTGATCCTTTTTATTTATTTATAAGGGTTCTTTCAAATATACTAGCTCTCATTTTGATATATGATGCACTATCTCTCAATGTATACTTTATCCCTTTATAAATTAGATCTGACAGTTGCAGGTCTTTTATACACTTAATTATATTTTGTGCCCCTTCAATAAGTGTAGTACAATTTAGTGTATCCTCTATCTTGGTGATTTGATTAAAATCTTTTTGAATGACACATGCTTCATATTTGATTATATTTTCACATCCCTTTAGAGTATCCCACATAACGTGTCTAATATTGACATCATTCATGTCATATATAGGAGTATTGAACTACTCAATGCTAAATTGAATATGATGAATCTTGCAAAGCATAACTTGATTTAATGTTTATAATATAGTAACATTAAATTTATATTGATCCCAACAGATTCATACTCGTCTGTGACTATCTTGATTGTATTTGTGAGCTACTTTCCATCTTTTGAATGTAGAATCCCATACCTTGCTAGCTTAATGCTGCTTTATTTTGGTTTCAAGAAGACTATATAACTATCATTATTAATAACCTGCTTCAAACAATCAACATGTTTAAGCCTTTTATTCATGCCTCTAACATTCTAATTTACTATGATTAAGAAGAGTGGGGTTCTAGAGGCTTTTCTTGAGCAGTCACCTCCGTATCTTCTCTTATCAACACAGTAATCACATCCTCAAGCGAGTATTCATTCAGAATATTAAACAATTATTTACAACTATATCCTCATTTTTCTTTGCTTGTGAAGGAGAATATTGCCTCTTTGCTAATATAATGTCCACTGTGAACCTTAAGGGTCAGAATAGGCCTGCACCTCACGCGTATTCCCCTTTCTACTAGTTCAAGTATTTTCTTTGGGACCCACATCAGTATTCCTGCAAGTGTTATCTGATTGGCCCAATAATTTATACTTCTAACGCAATACTGGTTTCCATGTATACCCCACTATAATTGTATCTACTTTGCCATCACCTATATCTAGAATAAAATCCTCAGCAAGCTCTTTGTTTAAGTCTATTTTGACACAGGCATATGTGCGATGTAGTAATTTCTGCCATCTTTATGGCCTTACCCAAAGCACTAGCAACCACATTAAAACCCTCATTTGACCATAACTTTCCTAAAAATTAATTTCCTTAGTTTGACGCAAATAGGTACTTTGTCTAATTTAATTTTTTCAAAGTGTGTATTGGAGTCCATTTTTAGAGTAAAAAAAGGCCTAGTGTTCACATGCCACAACTCACCCATCATTTTAGAATAAGCCTCCTCACTTTCAAACTTAAAGACATATAATCCATAGTCTGGTGTACACAACTTTAGCATACTGATTCCATTGTATATCTACCATGGTTTTAACCATATAATATTGGTTGTGGTTTATTTAGGAATTGACCTACAATGCAGTTTGCCCAAGCTTTACATCCATTTTCTATGATTTTTGGTGAGGGTTTCATACAAATTCTCCTATTTATGATTGTTTGAGACATATATTACATTATCAGCTATTCCTTAATCTTACCATCAAACATAGAGCTCCAAGATTTAGCAGGTGATACTCTTGGGGTAGTTTCCCTAGGTTCTAGAGTTGCAATTAGACTTAAGATAATTTAAAAAAGACGACGAGTAATAGTTGACCCCCCAATTGCTACATGGTTCTCTGGCCCCTTTTTGAGCAGATTGTTCACCAGGTCTATAAAATATTGAGGATTTACTTGTACTAGCTTCCTTCTAAACAGATTCATCACCAAATCTAGCTATAATTGTAGTGGTAACATCATAGCAGGTTTTGATTTGTTATTATTTTCAAACTTGTTTTAGCAACTAAGTTCTTGAGCCTTGAAATTAATGTAATCGTAGTTGGGGTCTTTAGATTTACTTGTTGAGCTCTAGATCATGTACTTAAGGTCTGTTTTGGTTCATTTGCAACTTTCAAATCAATTTTTTGGACTTGATCAACTATTTATCTTGGCATGATTCTGAATACCCTGGATGGTATATTCAATTTTAGGAGTAAGAAGCGAAGAGATGATAAAAGACGAAAAAGATTAAAAAGATTAAAAAAAAAAACAAAACATAAGATTTAAAATAAAACAGAGCAAATTATGTTTATTTTTGGCATTTTTAGACTATATTTTACGAAAAACAAACAAAATAAGAGAGTTAAGCTAACTAGCACAACTTACAATTTAACTAACGATAGAGATTTTCTTTTTCCATGTAAGCGGAATTTTTTTTTATTCTACCAATCGTTTTCCTACTTGGTTTTTTTATCATTTATTAAACTTTTGCAATAATAGACCTTAATACATGCACTATCTTAATCAAAGAATGATGGATAAACTCACTTATCTTATCACTATATTATCTTTTCGAAATTAGATACAATTTTCAATTTTAGAAATCGTAATATTTATTTAACTTTAAATAGTAAATATAAATTATGTTTCAATTTAAAGGATTTATATACCTTTTTTGTTCTTTCCAATATTTTATTATGAGAATTCAATTTTCTTAAAAATATTTATCGAATCTACTCAAATTAATTATATTGGCTATATAAGGTAGCGGGAGTATACATTCTCACATCCCTCTCTCCCTATTTTCCTCGTTGTCTCTTAGCTTTTCTCCTCCAAGTTTCCATGGCGGTTACGGTACCATGGTTAGCAATATTTTTTGTGTTTGCTTTTCTTCAAAACTTTGAGTCTGCTCTTGCATATGTCCGACCGCCTCCTCGAGAACCCATTTATACTCCACTCTCTGAAACACTTGATTCCACGTCTCCCCAACAGGTACAGTTCTTACATTCTCTTTTATTTATTTTTGGTCCGATTCTTACCATGTCTAATTTTCGACATGTTCTTATATATTATTGGGTAATAAATATATTTTGCATTTAACTTTATTGAAAATGTGATCGGTGGAAAGTTAGTATTCATAGAGAATCCTTAACTATTCTGAACATATGTATAATAAATTCAGTTAACAAAATATGTAAACACATATAGGGCGGAAATTTACACATAGGAGAAGCTTGGTCGTTATAACTAAATGCCTATGAATGTGGGATACTTGTACACGATCTTGAATAGAATATGTAATTCTTAAATCAATTTAGAGAATGTCTGAAATTTTCGAATTCGAATTCTCTATATTATTCTGTACAGTTTTACTCATAAAATATAATCTAAATTTGTGTCATGGGTTGATAGGAAGAATAACGTAAATGATATATTAATTTTGCAAAGTTGGAAGTTTTTTTTTTTTGTCACGTTGGAAGTTAAACCGGCATTCTTGTGTATATTGCGTATAATCATCTAAATTTAAATCCATTGTCAAAAACATGCACAATATTGTATGTAACGGCATACAATAGAAGCTGAACCAACAAGAATACCCTGAATGCACGCATGTACTAAGAGTATGATTGTACAGTTACATTTGACTTTTACCCAACAAATACTAATTTTAATTTTCCATAATTATATCTCGTACTAATTATGTACATTTTTTAGTTACTCCCTTGGTCAACAAAAATTAATCATAATTGTTTTTCTTATTTTGTGATAAATGAGTATTATATTCTAAAAATTTCTGATTTTGTGAGCAGGTGCATATATCTCTAGCGGGTGAAAATCAGATGAGAATATCATGGATAATTGATGATGGTTCAACTCCATCAACGGTTAAGTATGGAACATCATCAGGAGCTTATGAGTTTTCAGCAAATGGAACTTCCGACAAATATAAATACTTGGTGTACAAGTCAGGGGAAATACACAACGTAGTTATTGGTCCATTAAAACCCGATACAACATACTATTATCGTTGTGGCTTAGATTCCTCGACTCCTGAATATAGTTTTAAAACTCCACCTTCACAATTTCCAATCAAATTTGCTGTTTCAGGTATGTGGTTTACGAAGCACTTAACTATTGCATCAGCCTTTTTGACATCTTAAGTGGACCATTGGTTTATCAAATTAAACGATTTAAAATCGAACATTAATTCATAAAAATGGTTCTAAGGGTTCTCAGTTAGTTGTAAATAAGTTGGAAAAATGATTTATATTTTCTTGGTTGAGGAGTTTGTGTTAAACAAATTTAAAAGTTTAGAACTAAATGATATACTATATCATTCTTATTAGTTTCCCTTTTATATCAGCTACGTAAAGATTTAAATCACCAATTAAATCGTTTATCTATTCTACTTATTTATTTTCTTTCTTTTATATTTAGTAACATATAAAAAATGAAATAAAAGTGAAGCAAATAGAAATTATATATAACCACTAGAAGAAAAGATATTTTTAGCGGCAAAAATTTTAACACTAAAAATCTTAATTTTGCGGCTAATAGCCGCTATTTGTTCGTCCCTATAAGTTCATCTCTAAAGATACCTTTAGTAGCAAATTATTTGTTTTTGTCACTATTGATTTTATCTTTAGCGACATATATTGTCGCTAATAATATAATTAGAAGCCATTTTGGTGTTTAAAAATATCATTAGAGGCTATTTTAATGTTGCTCCAATAATTTATTCCTTATGATATTATTTTGTAGTGAACAATGCTCAAAAGTTTACTAGGACCTAGGATAAATAAATGAAAAATTGACCATTATAAGATCTGCATGTTTAATCATCTTTTTTTTTATTTCTTTTTTTGGTATACAAAAATTAAAAAAAAAATTCAATATTTTTCCTTTAAAACAATTATTTTTAATTAATATATATAAAATTATTTATTACAATATTTATTCTATTATTTAATTAAAGGAAATGTTAGAAAAATATCTAGATATTAAAAGAAAGATAAATAATATTGTATACCCTTTTTTAAAAAATTGAACAAATAAAACTGGAAGAAAATAACATTTATTAAGAAATAGTTGATTTGGAATTATTGTTGTAAACTAATAACTGATTTGATACCTTTATTAGTTAATACCGAGATAATTTAATGGTCAGTAACTATATTTACCATGTAAAAAAGAATAACGTGATCTTACACAATATTTCATATGTAGGTGACCTAGGACAAACAAAATGGACAACTTCAACTTTAGAACACATTGCAAATTCAAACTACGATGTATTCTTATTGCCCGGAGATTTACCATATGCATACATGGTCCAACCACTTTGGGATTCATTCGGCCGTTTGGTGGAGCCGCTAGCGAGCCAGCGGCCATGGATGGTGGCGATAGGCAACCACGAAGTTGAAACGATCCCTTTAATTCAACGCACACCATTTATAGCGTACAATGCTAGATGGAAAATGCCTTATGAAGAAAGTGGGTCCGATTCGAATTTATATTATTCTTTTGATGTTACGGGTGTTCATGTTATTGTGTTGGGTTCTTATACTGATTTTGATTCGAGCTCGACTCAGTATAAATGGCTTGTTTCTGATTTGGGGAAAGTTGATAGAGTAAAAACACCATGGGTTTTTGTTATTGTACATGCACCGTGGTATAATACTAATACTGCTCATCAAGGTGAAAAGGAATGTGTAGATATGAAAGCAGCTATGGAAGATTTGCTTTTTCATGCTCGTGTTGATCTTGTATTTGCTGGACATGTTCATGCTTATGAGCGATTTGTAAGTTCCTTTTTCTTATATGTGTTTCAATGTTTAATTAATTATTAAATTCTGATTGTTTGTTGATAATGAATGATAGACTCGAGTTTATAAAGAGAAAGCTGACAATTGTGGTCCAGTATATATTACAATTGGTGATGGTGGAAATATTGAAGGCCTTGCTAAAGAGTAAGTTGGAATTTCTTAAATAAATGACATTTAATTAAAAAAAATAGTATCTATATCTAATTAGAATTGTGTTTTGTAACAGATATGAGGCTCCAAATCCAGCAATTTCCATGTTCAGGGAGCCTAGTTTTGGGCATGGACAACTTGAGGTAGTGAATGCAACTCATGCACAATGGACATGGCATAGGAATGATGACGATGTAGCAGTTGTTGCAGATTCAGTATGGCTTACAAGTCTTACATCTGATAGTACTTGTAATGCGTCATGAATGTAAATTGAAAAAGGTTATTGATTTTAATCCAAAAAAAATTTAAACTGAAAAACGTTGTTTAGTATGATATATGACCACCAAATACCCATATGAAAATCTATATTTTAAAATGGAATATATCTTCTATCATACATTTTTTTTGACAATCCTTCTATCATAGTTAGGGTAGAGCATACCCAGGGTTAGCACCGGGTTTAAATTTTTACTAACCCGAGGTTAAAACATCCCGGGTTGAGGTTTAAAAAATCCAAGCCTGTTTTTTTTACCGAACCCGCACGGGTTCAAAACACCGGGTTGCCTTAGGTTACATACCGACTTAAAACAACTTTGTTGCCGTAAAAAACTATTCGTATAAACACTACTTCAAAATTAAAAGCTGTAAAATTTCAGGTTACTGTAATAATTCAAAACATAAGTTAATATATAGCTATGACCTATAAAGGCAATTACGAAGTTTCAAAATAAATTACGTATCTACATTTAACATATTACAAGAATAAATTAGTCCAACACCACAAAATATTACAGAAGATCACAAAATACAAATAATATTGAAGTCATTGGTCCTTTGATTGCGCTGGACCTGTTTTGACTTCACACGAGGAGTTTCGGGTCCTTAGATCCACCTTTTCAGCTCAATATCTTGCATAGATATTCAGATATTTACTAAAGAAATCAGTAAAGGATCATAGGCCTCTGAAATTTCCAGAATCTGGTTTTCATCACAAGCCTTGGGGGTTTGAAATATTTTATATTCATCATAGGCCTCAACTATGTTTCCTTGGCCTCCAAATGTAAAGGGATTCATTTCGGTTAAGCTAACTCTACTTGGGATTAGCTAAACATAACAAGGCAGTAACAAAACACGGATACCAAAGCGTTGCTACCAAAGCATTGTTTATTAAAGCTAATACTGAGGAGTGCTTACCGAGTTTAACCATCAGTTGATCACTTAAGATTCAAAATCGTTGAGATTAAAAGTTCCTAACATATAATCAAAGAAGATTGTCAAAATATGAATAATATGATGAAGTATAAGGATACTGTGTAGGATAAAATATTTTGTGTACTAAAATCATTTCATTTATTATGTTCAGTTGCTCATTGATACTTGATTTTTTAATTTGTAAAGTAAAATAATAAAAAAACAAGAAAGTAAATCTTTAATCACACATTGGCGGATGAATTGGTTATATTTGATCAGATCTTATTTCAATGCCATTTACACATTCCTTAACTTAGAAAGTCAAATGATTAAAAATAGAAACAGAAATTTTTTTGATAATCAAAAAATTACCCAGTACGTATTTATTAAATTAAATACTATATAAAAAATTAAAAAAAAAGAAAATTACCTGAAATTGTATAGCTTGAATTGTATGAGATATTCTCTTAATATATAGACCGCAGATTTGAACAATACACCAACCCACATACTCAAATAGCCTAGAGATGTTACAATCCATCAAATGCACAACAAAAGCTATCCAGATTTAGACAGAATAGACGATCATTAAATGCTAAAACACGGTAGTACTAACCAAACACGATACCCGTAAATGCAAACCATTGGAAGTGCAAAAGAACAACCAAATATACAATAGCTGAAAATCATCATTGAAATAAGATGATTAGCTTTTAGATTTGACATAAATTGTGAAATTTTTAGATTTTGTAAGTTACAGTCTAACTGACGATAAGTAAAGCGAAGCGCAGAGAAGAGAAATGAGGGGTTAAGGTTGGTAGTTTCTGTTGGGTAATGGATTGTTATACAATAAAGTGTTCCTTATCTGATTGTGAATGACCATATGTTGATAATAGCCAGTATTGTATTGTACAAATGTGTAATGGACTTCTTGTAATATTAAAGTAAAACTTGAGTGGGCCGGAAACACGGGTGTACGGGTTGGGTAGGTATTTTTTTCTTTTTTATTAAACCGACCAAAGCCCATTTGGGTTGTAGTTTTTTTTATTAACCCGTTACATAATATATCCCATTACACGGGTGAGCCCAATTCGGGCCGGGTTGACTCCAGTTTCATTTTATTGACCGGGGTGACTCGGTCAATGGTCATCCCTAATCATAGTACACAAAAGTTACTTTTATCTTTAACTTCATTATCAAAATTGTATAATTTTAGAAGCTCTTTAAAATGTCCTTGGACTAAACATTAATTACTGTAAATATTAAATTTATAGATAATAGTAAGAACTGACGGGTAAAATCAAAATACGAAAGAATCATGATTGGAAGGTTTTAGGGACACATAGAAAATATGCTACCTGTAAGGGTGAAATTACTAAATTTACATGAGGGTTAGCGCAAGCCAAAAGATTGAGTGCCCCAATACTATACATAGAGGTTGACTCCAATGATGTTTCGAGATTTTCGATCGAGATATTGGAAGTCCCAAGAATCGGCTGAGTCGTGAGTTTAGGATATATGAAGAATAATTCAAAGAAATTTGAGATTCGAGACTAAGATGGAGAATTCTACACGGGAATTGCATCTGATGTTTAGATATCCGCTTAATAGCATTATAAGCCTCTACTGGCATAAGACCTGTGCGGATGGCAGACACCGGTGGTCTATAGTCCATACTTTCAAAAGTAGGGTTAAGATAACATTTTCATAATTTGAGGGCCATTTTTCAAAATAACTCTATTTGGAATTTCGAATGTATATCTAAAATCGAAGTTATTGAATTTTTTGTTTTCAAAAGTTTATGGGCATGGATTGAATTGGGATTTAAAAAAAAGATCATGTGATGGAAATGTTCTAGGATTTTGTAAGATTTTTGTCGGGAAATAGTAAATTCATATTCTAAAATTTTAAAAGCATTTTTCAAATACATTTGATAGTATTTTGTTTTAGGTAAAATTCAATCACATAATTATTGATCACCGTATAATTAATTTAACCACTAGATTACCTATAGATTTTAATTTTATCATAAGTTTTAAAATTTTATAGATTCTAAAAAATCTACAAAGTGACACGTATATACTTTATAAATTCTTTTAATTCTAATAGTCTTTGAAAATTTCTAATGTATTTTGTGTCAAAATTTTCATGGATTTTACTAAATAATTATATTCTTATTAATACTATATTTTTATATTTCCACCCTTCCAAACCTCTATCTATTTATATCACATTACATTTGAACCCTCTAAAATTTTCATATCAAATTACTAATTATTTGTATTAATGTTTAGGATTAGTCCTTAACCTTTACTATTAGATTCCTCCCCTTCATTTATATAAAAGTACATTTAAACCCCTCTAATTTATATATGAATATGAGTACGGAACAAAATATGCATAATGGCACTTTAAGTTGGAGATTGTCTCAACAAACGTTCTCTATGGGAGGCAGACTCTTTAGAATTCAACCTAAATGAATCATGCTCGACATTAATATGAAATTAATCACTACTGATTTATATAGAAAAGTATGTGACTACACTATGTGTAAGTGTTGAATTCATTTAGTCATTGTCAATCATATTCATCTTGAAGAATACTAGTAATAGCTTTTACTAAAAACAGAGCAAGCCTACGATTATATTATTATTGGCCATGTCACTGGAATATTACCTGGTAAGATACCTATCAACAAATTGCCATAAACATCGAGAGCAAAATGCACCACATGAGTCAATGATAGTGGATGGTTAATTTTTAAGCTTGATATTGAAGAGGATCACAATGTGGTATTGAATGTCATACTATGCTTCATATTTAGTAGGCAACCCATGATTGAGAAGATCTCGAATACTTTATTGTATGAGTTTAATTTAATGTATGAACCATAGATGATTCGTGATTGATTTTAATGATATTTGGGTCACTTTTTATTTTAATTGAAATGAGTAATGAATTCCCTTTGTATATAAATTAAGATTATTACTTGTTTGAATCTTGGTCAAATATAGACACCTCTTTAGTACCCTAGACTACCGCCTTGACAGGGGGTTAGGTAACTGAGAGAATTCATATACGTCCGGTGTTTGTTAGTGATCTTGACGGTCTTGACTAGCCGGATAATCGTATAGGGTAATTACCTTTAGCGTTGAGTATTAATTTAGAGTTCACTCGGAAGATGTCTCTTGCAGTGTTAGTTAGCCTTCTAAAATACATGGAAGGGAGTTAGAATGAAGTTAGAATCCTGATTAACGAGAACTTCCTAATACGCCCTTATAACAAGAATCAATCATTGTCACTATAGGGGTTACTTGCAAACTTAAGCTAAACTTCTCATCTCGTACTCTTATTTAGTTTATTTTCATAATTAGTTTACTTATAATTTAGTCGAATTCATTGTATCTTAGTAATTTAATAGAAAACCAAGAAAATATATCCTTTATTTTCTTGTCTTTTAGTAACCTTAACTAAATCCATCTACGCTGCCTAAAAACACGATAGTAGTTAACCTCATCGTCCCTGTGGAGAACGATACTCTAATACTTACTTATTACTTGTTAACGACCCGTAAACTTGTGGGGAGTGGTCTCTAGTGGTGTTGATTATTAGATTATTTGATCACACCTCTGGAGACGACATTTGCATTTTACGTCTTAGTTTAATTATAATTAGTACTTCACTTTTATTTCACTTTAGTAGTTAATCTCCAAAACAAGACAATTATATCCTTTACTTTTTGTTAATTACAACTAAACCCCTCTTACTTCACAGTCGTTATTAAGCTCATAATCATTGTGGATAACGATAAACTTATACTTACTATTATTTGCAAAGCACACGTCCACTTGCGGGGGTTTCTCCCTCAAGTGTTGATTTATTTATCACACTCATGGGGTGGCAAACATTACTTCATTCATCCTTATTTAGGGAACCCTATAATAATACTCAACTCTTTGATTGTGAAAATTGGTCCTTTTCCAATAAAGTTCCAAACAAAACTATCTCCATTAATCCTAGTGTTATTTCAAAAGATTTCATCTTAAAAAATGGTTATGATAATTTCATTATTGGTGATTGGAAATGTGCAAGAAAGGATTGAGCATCTCAAGAATGAAGGTTCATGCCTATGTTATAATGTATCAGAGAGAAGAAGGTAAAGGAGTAGGTCTCAAATGCTTGAATCACCTTGGGGTTATTTTCAAAAACACGTTTTTCCTAATTTTGTATTATCTCTTATATTGGTACTTGGATGCTAGTTTTTATTATCTTGTTTGAGCTTATGGTTTGGTTGTAATAACTCTTACAATTTTGGATTCTTTTAGGCGTCTTGTAATATTAGTAGGATGGTAAGTGTTTTTATGTTATTGATTATCTCTACTCTTGTGCTTTATATTATCATATCTTGTTTCAGTAAACCTTTTTTATCTTCTAGTGGGAAAGAAACATTGATTAATGTTATCATAAATGACATGTCAAATCATTTGATGATAAATTATCTTATACATAAGAAGGTAACTGATCATATTGCATCTCTTCTTTCAAACTTTTTTGGGGACAAAAGAGAGAATAAAACTCATTGGGTGAGTTGGATTACTTTGTTTAAACAAAAATATGATGGAAGGATGGGGGTTAAATACTTTCATGCAGGGCCGGCCCAAGAAACCAAAATATACTTAGTTACCTAAAGCAAGATTAATTTTTTGGGGTCTTTTGTAACTATAAAAAAGGTTATTTTGATAAAACTAGGGCCCTTTTTAATAGAGAAATATATTGGGCCTAAAGCGGCTGCCTTGGTGGCCTTGCCCAAGGGCCGACCCTGCTTTCATGAGAACATATTTTCTTTACTAGCATCAAATTCTTGGAAGTTTTTCTTAAAACCAAACTCAATTGCTTACAAAACTTTGAACGCCAAATATTTTCCAAATTGTGATATTTTGAATGCAAAATTGGGTAATAATTGTTATTAGGGTTTTAGAAGCCTTATTGTAGGTCGGGATTTGTTTTTTAAATATATTTTTTCGAAAATAGGGAAGGGAAATAGAGTAAGTATATGGGATTCCTACTGGTCCCTGGTCATTATCTCCTTACTAAACCAGATGGAGCAAATGTAATTTGGGTAGGTGAGTTGTTAAGTGACCAAGGTACTAGATGGAATTGTGATTTATTGAGCTCATTATTTGACTACAACTTGGTTGCAACCATTCTAGGGATACATATCTCTCTATAACAAGAGGATATTCCAGTTTGGACTAAGTCTAACTCTGGTAATGTAACTATTAAAGATATGTACTCTAGGATTAGGAAGCACACCAAAAAGTGGAAGAAAATAAGTTAAAAGAAAAAGGTAAATCATCAAATGAAAAACCAAAAGAAGTTTGGGACTTCATTTGGAAACTTAAGGTTTCCCCTGAAATAAGGATTTTTTTTGTGGAGAGCCTGTAAAAATGGCCATCCAACTAATGAAAACAGATATATAAGAAAGATGACTCATAACTCTTATTGCATAATCTGTTAGGATTCAGTTGAAAGCATTGAACATACTATGTTTTAAAGTAGTTGGGAAAGAGCAGTTTGGTTTGCCTCTCCTTTGAATTTTTTTATTTCTAACTAGCTCAACAACTCCTATATTCCAGTGGTAACCTTTCTTATGGAATATTTGAAGTCTAAAGCTGATGAGAATCTTTATGTAGCTGAATTGGATGCAAATGTAACTTAGTGTATATGGAAGGAAAGAAATTGTTTTGTTTTCAGAAGTAAAATACCTGAACCTATTATTACCACGGAAAATGCTTTAAAATCCAATGATGAGGATTTCTTAGCTAATTGACAACGCTGAGGTTATAGATGCAAATAAATTTATTGTGCTAGACACGAGTTTAAACATAAATGGGTTAGTGAGTGAACCAGTTGCGAATATGAATCATGTAGCAAGTAGTTCAGCTCCAAGAGTATCCAAAACTAGGTGAACCCCTAGTTGGAGATATTAAAGTGAACACTGATGCAACATTTGACATTATTAATTCTAATTCAGTGTTTTCTTGCATTGTCAGGGATCATAAAGGAAACTTTTTGGAAAAAAATACAAGAAGCAGGGGAGCATCGTCCCCTTTGGAGGCTAAAACTTTAGGAATCTATCAAGCGTGTAGAATTGAATCTTATTTTCAAGTGGGAACAGTTACTATATAGAGTGATAGTGCTATTGTAATTAACTCTTTCGTGTGTACAAATTCTAAACCCCTCATTCTATTTTTCATTTGACTAGAGATATTAGAGAGTGTATGAACACTCATAAACTTAATTTCTCCTTAATTATAAGGGGAAAAATTTTGGTAGCCGATTGGGTAGCCAAACAAAAGCTTAAAGGCAATTTATTTGGCTTAGAATAGAAACAATTGCCCCAATTAGCTAAACTATTGTGTAATGACTATGATGCTAAAGTCATTGGGCAACTATTTTGGGAGTTTTTTTAATATAAGTATTGTTATTCGACTAAAAAACTTTGCGTTTGAAGACTAGAAGTATCATAGTTTTCATGTTTAAGTTGTTACATCTTTTTCAAGAAATATTAAATATTCAAGAATCTACCAGATAACGTGGGGTTGGTAATCATATGCTATTGTCCTTCATCTTTTTCATTTTACTACTTTCAATTTGTGTGTGTATCATATATATATTTGTATTAGGCTCACATTCCTTCTTTTTGATACTGATAAATATGGAGAATTATGTACGACAAGTTGTGTTTTTTTTTCATTTCATTTACACACTAAAATACCTTGTGGTTTTCTTGAAACACACCTAGTTCTAATGCTTGTTGTGAGATGGAGTTAGACTCCAATTGTGCTACTATATATTTATATCTTCTATGCACATTGTAAAGAAGAGCCTAACTCATATAGATATGCATCTTTCATATTTCGTAGGAGTGTTTTATTGATATATTTGTCATCATAAAAAATGGGAAGAATGTTGGCATATAGCCCCACTTTCTAGGTCATTTTAACAAATCCTTAAGTTATTTCCCTCTTTAGAGAATCAGTTGAAGTAGTTGGCACTAGTTGTTAAATAAGCTCTTCGAAGTAGACAACTCGAGGTAAATGTAGTGCAAGATTGTTATGGATTGAATTATCATACTTGGGAAGAGTGCCAAGGTAATCTGGAATTGGTATTTTGTATGTGGAATCGTGGAAAGTACCATTTGAGTGGTGTCGTCTCGACAAAATAAGAAATAAGAACTAATCTAGGGAAGAATTAATTAAATAAATCTTGAATTGGTGATTGTGGAAATCTTGAAGGGATTACTAAAGAGTAAGTTGGAATTTTTTAAATAAATGGCAATTAATTAAATCAAACAATATTAATATCTAATTAGAATTTTGTTTTGTAACAGATATGAGGATCCAAATTCAGTAATTTCCATGTTCAGGGAGGCTTGTTTTGGGCATGGACAACTTGAGATAGTGAATGCAACTTATGCACAATGGACATGGCATAGGAACGATGACGATTTAGCAATTGTTGCAGATTCAATATGGCTTATAAGTCTTACACCTGATCGTAGTTGTATTCTGTCATGAATGTGAACTGAAAAAAAGGTCATTGCTTTTAAACAAAAAAAGAAAAATGAATAGTGTTGTTTATAATATGTGAGCACTATATACCTATATAGACAATCTATATTTTTGAATGGAATCTTGTATCAAACATTTTTTTCTTTTCTTTGGACAATTATTTTATTTTTTTTGGGATGAAAAAGAAAAACTATCTACATATCTAACCTAATAACTATTCACTGATTCCTAACTTGTCGAAACAGTTTTGAATGCTATTCGCATTTCCCGAAACTGTTTCGGCCCTGTGTCTTTCTTTTTTTTGTTAACTTGTCCATCTTGGTATTGAGATCCCGATAAATGTGCTTGAAGATGACCGCTCCTGCCCCTTCCTCCATTTGTTTGATTTTCCTCAACATCGGCTTGATCCTCCAGCTAGTTGCTGACACTTGTTTAATTCCTTGAATTAGCTCAAGGTTGTCCAATTGTTTTCTCTTCGTGAAGGACTCTTTACATATCTCGAGTTCTTCCATAACAGCTTGTACTACCCCTTCAATCACCGAATCACATATACAAGCTACCACTTTTGATTTATATCACTCTCTTTGGAGCTACCACTTAGTTTTGATTTATATCACACTCTTGGGAGCTACCACTTTTTTATATTGAAATTACTAAACAAGCTAGTGTTGCGTGTATTATCATAGATATGCAAGGCAACTTAAGAGGATGACAATCTTGGAGTTTTGTGCCACAATCACCAGCTGAAGCAGAAGCACTAGGCATCATAAATACAGTTTTCTTTACAAGAGTATAACCGCAGTTTTACATTAATGTGTGTAATGAATGGAAACTATTATGGATCCTTTAGCAGTTAGGAAAACACCTTATTGATTAAAGACTTCATATGTTGTGTAATGATATTTTAAGTATTGTTGGTGATAAGGATTATAGTTTTTATTTTGTACAGAGAAAATAGAAAAGAGTTGTAGAGTAAGTAGTTAAACAAAACCTGAATTAATGTTGTATGGTAACTAGGTGGTTGATTACCCTCCTCAATTAGCTAAGTTGATCATGATTGATTATGAGCTAGTAGATATTGGATGATCATGATTTGTAAAACACTTAAGTATATTTTACATATTCGTATTACTTGATTATAAAAGAAAAAAAGAACATAATAGATAGTGTTCTGAATAGAAAATTAGAGGAAACCCTAAAAAAGGGAAAGTCGGCTTTTTTTAAAACATAATAAAAAAACCCAAAAAAAACTATGAAGAATATGAATTAGAAGAGTAAAAGCATTTTTAAGAAAAATTAAACCCTCGCACAATAACATAAAATTTTACCAAAATTTAAGAAAAAACTGACAAATGCACATATAGGACTAACTCTCCCTATTCCACAAACATATTTTTTTTTGTTACAGAGGAGGCCTAAAGGCCTTGAAGACAAATTCTTCTAGAAATGATAATTAACTAACACTACTCTAGGCACCTCCCAATCGTAGCGATCACGTGTAAGTAAACGCCAAAGTCCGTCAGGAGGATCTTTGTAGAAGGTTGGACCCTCGTTACCTATTAGCCCAAATTTAGCCATCCAATCTGCGCAGGTATTCGCTTCCCGGAAACTCCAAGTTATCTTAAAGTTAGCATTACCTTCTAAAATCGCCTTACACTCACGAATAATAGCATTTGAAACTCCCATTGAGTTCACATTGCCCTTCACTAGCGCATGCAACTCACTCGAGCCAGTTTCGATGATAAGATTAGTCTCTCAACGGGTTACTGCCAAGGTTAACCCAAACTGAAGCGCCAAAAGTTCCGCCTCGAATGGTGAACCTGCAAAACATCCACCTGCAAATCCGCCCATATACTCACCCTCGCCATTTCGAAATAAACCACCAATTCCCGCATAATTCCTACTAACATCAAACGAACCATCAATATTAAGTTTCGCCCTGATACACGGCTTAGCCCATTTAACAAGCACACTACGCGATGATGTAATCAGGCCTCTATCCCGTTCAATCCCCCATGCTCTCACATAATCCCTTGCCGCATTCCTAACCACCGCCTTCATCTCAGAAATAGGCTAAATTCTAACTCCACAATCAAATATCCTTGCATTTCTCTTCATCCAAATAGTCCAAACAAATTCCACTACCCATGTTCGACGCTCAATACCATTAATAGGCTCCTTCCCGGACAACATACGGGCCCATCCCCCGTTATTATTTAAGCCCAGCATGCTTGGAACTGCCACATCTGCTGCTGTCTGGTGTTGCTCCTCACTGGAATTCTCGTGATCAGTACTTGCAGCCTCACTTTGCTGACCTGTGGTTCAAACAGTAGCTAGCGAGCCCACTTGAAGGGGACCCTGTTGTAGACTTCTGCAACCAGTCAGCTCACGTTCAGGAACCCCCTCCTTTTGCTCAAGACTGAAACCAGCAGCTGCTGGAATACCACCATCAAAAGAATCCTGAAATTGCACATTAGTCACTGTACAAAAATACACCAACTCACTGTAAACAGAACATTCTTGAAATAAGTGCCTCGCCATTTCAAATGCCAACCCACATCTTGGACAATCTAAGTTATCAACAACTCCTCGTACGAACAAATTGCGCCTAGTAGGAAGACGAACCCAAATTATCCTCCACAACAATACTTTAATCTTTTGGGGATATTTAAGCTTCCATACAAGGTCCCAATTAAAGCCTGGATCATTACCCACCATACTTAACTCATTATACGCCGATCGGACGGAGAATACTCCAGACGCTTCGAAATTCCATTTATACAACCTTTCCTCACCATTCATCTCTGTTGGCCTAACGTCCTTTTAATCTTGTTTTAATATTTTCCAAATCGTGTTTTAATTACCCCCGAAATAGTGCTTTATACTTGCCCTAACTTAATACTATTTTTCCTTGGTTCTAACTTTATTTTTCAAGGAATTTGATTAGGTGGGCCGGCATACCGCCCCTAGGACCGGTATACCGCCGGGAAAGAGTCGTTGCCCAACGGACACAAGCCACGTGGATTTTCCAGTTGACTAGAAGACAAGCATGGCCGGTATACCGCCCATTTCACCTGTATACCGCTCAAGGGTCAGAAATGCTTATAAAAGGGAGCTTTATCACATTCAAGAAACTACCTCTTACCAATCCAATTCTAATCATTCTTACACATCAATTAGAGGTCTCAAGCCAACATAGAATCAATCCAAGCTTGATCAATCAACTTGTTATATCTACTCAATCAAGGAGTTAATCCAAGGAGCTCCAAAGTTCAATCAACTCAAGAGAAGTTTTAAGCTTAGAGTTATATCATCTCTTTAGGAGTTTATTAGCCAAGTTGTTTCACCTTTTAAACACTTACATTTATCCTCTTAAGTCTAGTTCTTGTAATAGATAGATTAAGAGAGAATTAGAGTATCGGGAGTATACTCGGTGTCCTTGTGTTGCGATAGCACAAGAGTTTGTCCTTCGTGGTATTGAAGAGGTTGTAAGGGTTATTGTGTTCTTGACCCGGTTAAGAGAGACACGGGAGCTTAGTGAAAAGCATGAAATCCTAAGGAGGCTTCCTTAGGTAGTGGATGTAGGGATAACCGAACCACTATACATCGTTGTGTACTTTCTATCCCTACTCTATTTACTTTCCGCACTTTATATGTTTGATTATTTGCTAGTATAAATATTGTAATAATCTTTACCTAGTTAATCAAACTTATTGTCATCTAGAGTAGTAAGAGATTAGAAACTCGTTTTACTTGTATAACTTATATATCGAACCTCTAGCTTATCCATTGCATGATCCCTTAAGAGTTTGATATATTTAATTGACTTAGTAGTTTCTCTCTTAAACTTATTATTGTCCAAAAGATTTCTAATTAGGCATTAATCTTATTAGTAATCCTATTCACCCCCCCCCCCTCTAGGACTTTCAACCTCCTCGCTCACGCCGCGTGTTAACACTTCACACCCAACAAGAATATTTCGGCACATCCTCGAATCTGATGGTTTGATCTCCCTACCAAGAATCCCTTGACGAAAATACTTCAGTTTAAGTGTTATGACCCACAAAGCCGAATCTCCCATTAACACCTTCTGACCTAGCTTTGCCAGAAGCGAGAAATTATAATCGCGCGCTTTACGAAGCCCCAACCCTTCACACTTTTTAGACCGACACAACTCATCCCATGCCAACCAGTGTATTTTCCGCCCCTCATCTGACGAACCCCATATAAAATCTCTAATGATCCTGTCAATTTCCTCCCAGACATACACGGGGAATCTTATTGTTTGCATCATGTACGTAGGGATAGCAGAAAGAACCGATTGAGCCAAAGTAATTCTCCCTGCCATTGATAAATTCTGACTTTTCCAATTAGGTAATTTGCTCATGTTGTTTGTAACTCTCCGAAAGAAACCCCTTGGCAGCCGTTGTGACCTGATCGGAGTCCCAAGGTAGACACCCAGCGACTCACTAAGGGTAAAACTACTCCGACTTGCAAGCTCCAAAGCAGTACCATTCTCCACGTTCCTCGAGAAAATATATCAGAGACTTTTCCGCACTCACGGTCTGACCCACCTCGTCACAAAATACTCTGAGCACCTCCTTGATAAGATCAATCTGCTGAACATTCGCTTCCGCAAAGAACATTAAATCATCTGCAAAATATACATGAGAAATCGCGAGACCTTGGCGATATTGTTTAATGTTAAGAAAGATTAATTTAGCAATTTGTATATATATATATGTCAATCTCAAGTAAAAAACAGCACTATCTCTTTATTAATTATTTACTTCTGATAACATTTTTGTAATTTCTTTATTAAGTCTAAAAAATTTCTATCTCAAAGTATTTCTTGTTGGTATATATATTCAGGGCCTGTCCTCTAAAAGTACACAACAAAATGAGCAGCTCAGACCATGTATCAATCGGGCCGTAACACTTGTTCTTTATGTTGTTCATTGGGCCACATAATTATATTGTTTCTACCCAGACTTCTTATTCGAGAAACTCTTTTTTTCTTTCGATACTTGAGAAACTCAATGACTCAACTATGAAAAAAAAATGACCCAACTAAAATTCAATTCTACGTACTGCCTGAAAGATGAAAAGAAAACTTAATTGTTAGTTGTGGGTCAACTATAGTAAAAGTTAGGGGTTGAAAATCGGAAATAATGGATCGAATAAAGGATATTTCAAAATTTCTAATTTCTTTTGGAATAGATCTTTTCATTCCAATTATGATCCTATATTTCGAAACTGGAAAAAAAAAATTCTGATTTGAAAATTGAAAAATTTCGGCACGAAAATTTCGCAACTTTTGGTTCAAAATTTCGCAGCTTTTGGTTAGGAATTTCAAAATTTTTAGTTCAGATACTGCGAAACTAAGGGTTGAAAATCGAAACAGTAATTAGAAACTTACATGGAATTAAAAATTTACATTGAACATATGTTATGAATTTATTCAGATAAGCTATGTTGTAGATCTCCCCGTCTAGGCGTGTCTAGGCACCGCCTAGGCGTCAACTCCCCCCTCAGCTGATTAGTCGTTGATAGTGGTAATGGAGAAAAGAGAGTAATGATAGTGGAGGAGAGAGAATAATCTATTTTTTTGTCTTATATGCACTAGAAGGGTAGTTATGACATTGGACATCTTATTGGTCTCTAAGAAGGAGAGAGGAATTGACTAGCCCCTATGTTTCACTACAATAATCTTTAAGACCCCATGGGTAATTGACCTTTTTTTAATACTTTTTTTTAAATTGATTTAATGTATAGGTAGAGAGTTTTTTTATTTTGTTTATAAAATGCTTTTTGTCAACATAGTTTTTTTTACTTTATTTTTTAATACATGTTTTTTTTTTCAAATTTGAGTTATATTTAATTTTTTTTGTTTGTTTAAAATAATTAATTATTTTTTTCTTTACCTCCTTAAATTATTTTGTTCATACTTAAGCTGTATTTGTTTTTTCATATTATTATCTGTTATACTGTTGTTGATAAAATGTGTATCTTCTGTTTATTTAGTCATACAAATACAATTCACAATTTATAAAATTTACTAATTAATTAAATTACAAGTAATAATAAAAAAACTTGTTACAATTATAATTGAGATAATACATAACATAGTACATTGCAACAATACCAAAAGAATGAGCTGTGAGAAAAAGAGGGGGGTTTGGTGGTTGTGCAATAAAAAAAGTTTATTTGATTACCTCCTTGTGTAGTGTAGAAGATAAATTGTTGAGTATATAATAAATTGTATTTGAGACTATGGAGTACTTGTGTAAAGAAGAAGATATGAGAACAAAGTGATAATTGTAATGCTTAAAGATTGACAGTGTCTCAAAGAAGTTTTGCAAGTCTTTATTTATATACAAAGGGAATTGCAATTAAAGGTGGTAGCTGAGATGTAATAACCCCATACTCTTAAAGTGTTGTATCAGAATATCACAAAAAAAACATCTCAATATCAGTTTTGCAATAAATAATCCCAACTACCTTTGACAATATGGAGATGTTTTCAAAAAATCTGAACACCAAATCACAGACTTTATCACAGAATATCTCAACAACAATTGAGTTTTATCTACCGTAATAACTATAAAAGTTTTTGAATTCTCAATATCACCAATCACTTTTAGTTTACAGAAAATGTACAAAAGAACCCCAAAATTATTTTACAATCAGAAACTTAGCCCCAAATTCTTTTTCCAGAAAATTCAAATAGAACTCCTTGGAAATCAAATGTAACTTTGCAAATATTAAACCCTTACAATTTAAAATACTAATGCAATGTAATCATAAAATCGCCCAAGGACACTGTGGACCAAAAAAACATCTTTAAATAGTTTAGGGACCATTTCGTAAATTTTCAGAAATATAATCATCATTTAAAAAACTTAAAGAAGATGTTTTAAAATCGTTTTGGTCCAATTAAACAAATTTTATAAAAATCTGAGGCAATTTTTTAAAGATAGTAATCTTATATAAATGTATTTTCATCATTTTTGTAAATAGGAGTTGATTTGCATTTTCTGTAACTTGAAACCCGTCAATTCTTAAAAACCCGCAACTATTTCTGTCAATTCAAACCAAATTTCAACTACTTGATCTTAACCAAACTTTTCTCCCAAATCATTACCAAAAACCAACTTAAATGCAAAATTGATAGTGTAACATCTGCGAAATTGATAGCGTAACAAATTGAAATCATAGATAATTTTTCGCAGAGACTAAAACTATAATATTCATAACATCTGCTTAAAAAAAGAGTTCATTTTCTTAAAAAAACTAATTTTTATAAACAAACTCAGTGTCCGTTAAACTTAACATAATCTCATTCCTTTTAATTTCGAAAATCAAAGACTTCATCGAAAATCAGAAAACCATGTGACTTAAGAATCACTTTCGCAATCACAAGGACTATTAGCAATCAATTTCCCATTTAAGTGTTATATAAGGACTAAAACTGAAAAATCACACAATACATCTACTCCAACTATCATAAGGGATCAAGCCATCTACTTACCCACATAATATGTGATTAAACCATGATCAGTAACTCAATCTTTCATCAATTCCACAACAATCATCAATCATCAGGAAACATCAAGAAACAAAATAGGAAATTAGAAACAAACTAATTTAATTTCAAAAAATTAACAACATATAGAAATATTTAGAGATAAGATTTAAGAGTAGATAGAGGGGTAATCAATTGGGGCGTGGGTTTGGTGAAGAGAATAAACACGCAAAGAGAGAGAGAGAGAGAAGGGGAAAGTTAGGGACGGTTGGATTGAGATTTGTGATATAAATGAAAAAAAAGAAAAATAAATTATATATAGCTGGGTATCAGTTTCGGTTCATGCTTTTTTTCAGGAACCGCACTGATTAGACGAATCATGGTTCGTTCCGGTCCAGTCCGTAGGACCGGTAGGACCGGTTCGATAGCCACCCTGATTTACAAGTAATTAATATATGAATGTACATTTAATAAATATAAACGAATCGTACAGACAAATTTGTTCGGACTTATATGCTTAACAAGTGTAAATTGAAATTTGAATGGGTTTATAAATGAATCGGAAAAAAATCAACCTTAATTTGAATTTTTCGCAGACAATTTGGTTTATTACAATCCTACTTTTAACGTTCATTTTAATAAATTTCTGGATTTTATAAGTAGTGATCGAGAGAGAAAATTACGGATAATGTCCGGTATGGTTTTTTACCCAAGTCCCTAACTGGTCCCCTGTACAATGATTGGGTAGGGATAAAACTAGGATGATGCTAAACTCACGTGACGTGTAGGGTTGAATGCACATAACTACAGTCTACTACTGTTATCTAATTCCATCATTAGACTTGCAGGCAGGCAATTGATATTATTATGTGAAATGATTAATTTTTACCTCCTCCTCCTTGATGATGTCATGCATGGGGTTGGCTGGTTAAAAAGAAAATATAGTAGTAGTAATAAAACAGACATTAATTAGGTTATCACGTGTATTTGTACCCAAAAACAAGTAATCCTCACATGTATCAATAATACCAAATGAACTTACATCTTGGGCTAATGTAATCATCTCTTTATCTCTTTGTGCATCATTAAATTTTGGATTGTTTTAGTAAAAATTGATGAAAAAAGTAAAATTAGTGAGGATCGGTTTACGTTTTTCATATATTTGTCAACAAAAAGAATATACATATACACTTTTTTTTTTAAAAACTCAATTATAATGAGTAGTTTTTCCCCTTTTTAGAAGTGAACTTTCATTACTCGAAAAAGAGTTAATTATAAAGGTACATTAGGAGACAATATTATATATAAAAAACATGAATAAAAATGCTCTAAATGAATTCATATTAACAAAGATCAAAGCAAATCGAAACAACAACACATGAGAGTGATTCTAAGCCAACATAAAGAATCAAGAATCACAATTCGATTCCAAAACTTTCCGAGTATCCTATTTCCAAACAAGATAAAATGAGATGAATTAATAATAAAGGACAGGTAAAAACATGATATCTAGCATTGTACACCATTTACCGAATCAATAATTTCTCATAATACAAAGTATTACATATCTACCCAACCATCCTCGAGACTAAGGATCACATTAGCAAATTAAAAAGAGGAGGAAATATGAGAAAGTGACTTATCAAATGACAAAGATAAAACCCGGTCCATACACAAACAAAAGAAGATTAATACTATTAAGGGTTGCTCGAAACCTCTTTACCACATGATTTTGTATATATGAGTTTAGAGTTTGGAAAATCATATTTCTATGCTTTCCATACTTACATGTACTCAAAGTTTGAAGACGGTCACCACATGATCAACCAACTCGTAATTTTTCCAAAAGTCTGAACAAGACGCCTCAAGTTAGCTTCTACCTTCTCATCTTTATCCTTATCTTACCCTTTCACACTTGATTTAACCAGGTCCTACAACCATATATCTCTCTCTCTCAAGTTTCTTTTGGTTTCAATCTCAATATCTATCATAAGCTTCTTTGTATTCTCACTCGCACTGGGATAAATAGTTTTTCTTCCTAAACTATCAATGATGTCCTTCCTCCTAAATATGGTGTATAACTCCAATTTCCTTTTAGTTGTTGTAGCTTTTTTGTGAGCTCTACAGTCTCTTATTCGTCAAACTTGTTCGTATTGGAGAGCGTCTCCTTGAATAATCTCAAATATTTTGGAACTTTTTTGATGGATTCGAGCAAAGAAATGTTGATTTTCAGCTGACTCAACATCTTGATGAACTTCTAGTACTCAGAGATTTCACTCTTCTTGTCCACCCTTGATGGAAACGGGGATGGTGGGAAAATTATTTTGTCGGGGGTTCTACTCTCATTTTCTCTTTCACTTTCGGTGCTTCGACTATTTCCTCTTCCACATCGTCTACCCAATATTCAACTATTACCTCATATAGATTTGTCTTGTGAGGTTCTTTTTCTTTTGTGATATTTAGACGCAACCAGTGGCGATGATAAAATCTTCCAACTCCAAAGACCAATGACTTTACAAGATTCATAACCAACATTGTCATCACCACAGTGAAGTAACTTGACATCGGTATTCGTACCTTGAGCGATTTGCATAAGTTGACATTGTTGAAGTTGTTGAATAGCATTAGTGATTTGAGATATTTGTTTTTCAAGTACTTTCAACATTTCCGTGTGAGATTGTAGCATATCATCTACCTTATTTTCCTTATCAACTACGGCCAGCGTGAATTTATTCAAGGTTTTGTCTAAATCGTGAGTAATAATACCTTCTTGTGGATGGGAAAGAAGTGTTTTTTGTGTAACAGGTTCGTCAAATATATTGTAGTGGAGTTGAACTACCATAGTCTTGTCCTCCTCGATATTTATTTTGAGTACATATCAGGAAGTGGGCTTCTTGGGCCCGAGGTTGATATGGATTTCCTTGATAAGTGTTACCTCGATTCACGACCCCATTGAAATTAGACCATTAAAAGCCCGGATGGTTACAATTTGGTTGACCATAGCCTTGAACACCCAAATAGTAGTTCTATCTATTCGACACAAAAAATACCAACTCATAATTACTTGAACACTTATCCCAAACATGATCTACCACGCCACGACTTGGATAACTTTTTGGCTCTTGAACAAACTTGCTTTTGCATGATTTCCTTAATTAACATTCAAAATACTTGTTTCCCCTTGTTTTCCCCTTGTTCTCTAAAGCGACAAACTTTGCACTCAATGAAGTTTTGACATCTAAACGCAGTGTAATACTCAAATCGGTGTTCGTGATGGTTTCCAACTCATTTCATTCTTGACTACTCGACCCATAATACTAAAAGCATGATTCGATTGAACCATCATAAGCCTCCACCACATAGG
Organism: Nemophila menziesii; assembly: GCA_029959085.1. Lineage (NCBI taxonomy): Eukaryota > Viridiplantae > Streptophyta > Magnoliopsida > Boraginales > Hydrophyllaceae > Nemophila > Nemophila menziesii. Next base: position 141,651,815 of record JARWIR010000001.1, on the reverse strand, counting down.
ATATCTAACTTCTTCTTGGAGCTTCCATCAATACTTCTATATAACATAACAAATTGCAATTCCGGTGTGATACCAAGAAAAATATACAATCATGACTGGAACCTAGTCCACATTTCTACTAATTATTCATCTTGTTCTTGACAAGATCCTACCAAGTCTAATTAAGCACTCAATCACACACTCTGAGGATAATGTCATTTGTAATTGGTCTAATGTAGTGATTAACTCTCATGACTGTTGATCATACCACTCACTCGCACCTCTGGTTATAAAGAATGGGAGCATGATAAGATACATCCGTTCTTGAATGACATATTGAGTGATGTAGGTATCACAAATCTGCATAAATTTATGCATCGATTGCCCAAGGTCTTGGTAAGCCGCTCCACTATAGTTGTCGTAGTTTATGAATTAATTTAGCAGGACCACATAAGGCTTGAACCTCATGACCTGAATTGCTAGTGGGCGAGTTCTAAACGGTGGCAAATGGAAATGTCATTTCTTGAGAGGATGCATGAACCACAACTCTTGGTCTGGTTGGGCTTGAGCACCTATTTGATTAGCATTCGGTTAAAATCCTGGAAGAATTATATTTTTGGCTCCTTTAGGTGGAACAACTCCTTGCGGCATAATTATGGGGTTCTCATTAGCATCCAAGTTCAAATTCACATTCAAGTTTTCCATATTTTCTTGATTTTTTTGTTCTCTTTTCTCCTTTAAGATCAAAGAAACCTCTCGAGGTTTGAGAAAATACACAAAACCTAAGAATCCGAGAAAGAGACAAAAACAAGTGCAAAACGTAAAACAGCAACTAAAATCCTACTACACTAAATAAAAACACAATATTAACAAAATATTCCCCGACAGTGGCGCCAAAAACTTGACAGCCTTAGAGGCATGATATAAAAACCACACTCGCAGATGAATTCCTTGCAAACGTACGAGTCATCCCAACTAATAAAAAGTAAGTATTGATTATCGTTCTCCACGGGGACATGAGACTAATACTTTTGTGTTTTATAAAGTGTTTAGAGGTTAAGTTACAAATACAAAAGATAATATTATATTTGGTTTTGGTTTTGGTTTTGGTTTTAATGGGATAAGGACTAAAATGCAATTAATTAAATTAAACTAACTATATTAAAGATAATGGAATAAATTTCAAATAAGATGAAGATATAAGATGAGAAGTATAGCTTGAGAGTCTCTAGTAATCTCCACTAATTCTGATTTTATATGTTATTAATATGAGGGTGAATTGGTATTTTCGCAATAGTAGGGACTCTACAATCTCCTTGAATCCCTTATGGGTAGATAGGGCTTGTCCTACCATGCTAGGGACCTCTCCTATGTGACCTACACCACTTTAAAATGCATACAAACTAACCCTATTGACTATCCAGTTAATTAAGACCTTTTGGTTCACTAAAACATACTAGCTGTTTATATACTATTTCTGTAATTCGACCTCCCTCCTGGGTGAAAATAAATTTACTGACCCGACCCAATACTCAGCCAGGGCGAGCGCTGAAATTTCAATACAAGTATATACCCAAAACAAATTAATCAATTCAATTAAAAGCAATTATCCTAAAATACGGTAAATTGTCATAATCGAAAGAGTAGGGTTTATACATTAAGCGTTTATAAATCTTTGAATGAATTAGTTCATAATAGAAATAGTAAAAACAATGAATAAAAGTATTAGAATAATGTTTAGGATGAGAAAATTTAAGGTGGAATGGTGGAAACCCTTGTTATTATTCTTCTTTCTTCTTCCCTGACGTGTAGAGCTCTTCCAAAATTGTGTAACTCGTCCCTTGATTCAAAATATATGAAATATTAAAGTCCAAAATGTTTTTGGGAAGTATGGGACCCATTCTCAAGTGGTTAGAGTCAACGAAAAAATGTTTCAAATGAATCTGAACTGGTTCGAGCCACCAGTGTACCCCACAAGGTGAGACCTGTCATGACTATGGGCACTACAACAAGCATGTCTAGAGCTATCCTCATTTAATGATATACCGCGCCCAACAGGCAGTATACCGCAACCAGACCCTTATCGAGTGACGCGACAAGATTAATACGGGTACCAAGGATATATTTGAGAATGGTATACCGCCTAATATATAGCACGAGGTTGCATAACAACAAAGGAAAAGAGGCATTTCTCATACCATCGATCTAAAACTTGAACCTCCTTCTCCAAACACTGAAACTCCATTGAAGCTTCACCAAACCCTCTCCACACTTCAAAATACCACTAAAACACCACAAATTCATATAAAAAAACATATTTCCATTCCTAGAAACAAATTTTACCCACCTAAATCATTCCAAGATACCTAGAAATCAAGAATCACATCTAAAAAAAATTCCAAAACCCATCTCCCAAATTTCTTAAATCCTTTTTGTCCAAGCAAGAATCCATCATATCCACTTCAAGAAAAATCGTCCTAAAACCTTTCCTAATTCAAATAAAACCTCATTCACCTAAAATCAAGGGGAAATTTCCAGAGTGGTGCAACTTTATGTTGGAGGTCAAAAGAGAGGACCAAGAGACTGGAGACACTATCAAGTGCAGGGAGATGGCAAAGAATCAAGGCAAAGAATTGGGTAAAGTCAAGAAAAAGGTGAGTGGGAATCATATAAGTTCAGGGAAGAAGAGAAAGGGTAATTCGAGTCAACAAATTAAAGAGGAACCAGTTAGGGTGAGTTCAAAACCGCAAAAATAAGAATCTATGATTAGGAAAGAGAAGATAACACAACCTCTTCAAGTCTAGATTCCTATACCCGTGATGAGCAAAGCTTCTAAGCACTTATTAGCTTTAGGCAAAATAAACATGCCTTGATTAACACCTTCACACGAGAGAGTATTCGAATAAGAAGTTAGAGAAGGTGAATACAAGAGATTTCTAGAGATGGTGACATATTGGGATATACCACATTCATGATGAGACAATTGAGTTTATGCGTGAGTTAGTATCCGAGTTCCATCTAGGCCTCTTTATCCAAGATAAAAAAGTCCGAGTTCCAGTTAGAGAGGAATTATTTAATTTCACAGTTGAAGATATTCGTAGCCACTTCGAGTTCAAATAATTAGTTGGACCATGCAAGTATCAAAAGCAGTGGAGAAGATCGACACTTTCGATTGTGATCTTTATACGATCATGTGTTGAGTAAAGAGTTGGTATAAAAATTAAAAGGAGATTTGAAGGGGCATTGGCCTTACAAGTACATTCAACTCGATGCTAGAGTATGGGACAACTTCCTCACACCATCAGCTTTTGGGAACGTTCGAGCCTAGGATTTAAGTAAGAAATTTGCCATCTTTTGAACTGTGTTTTATGAGAGGATTATATAGATATAGTGCAAGTGATCTTTGATGCAGTCATCTGATTCGCAAGTGCAGCAGAGACGGTGTATAATTTGAAGTACCAAACATTAATCACGAGCTTAGTGAGGAAAGAAAATGTGAATCTTGGTGCGAATGAGAATCTTACGTACTAACCAAACAATAACATCAATAAAGAGTGGATCTAGAAAATTCTTAAAGGAGCAAGTGAAAAGAATCCTCCAACCGTAGAGACTTCTCGTGAGAAGATTGTGAAGGAACAGAGTTAGAGAAAAGAAAACATTTCATGGCAAGAAAGAGTAAGTGAGCGATTTGATCGAGTAGTAGCAGCTCAAACTTTCTTGGAAGACGATGTGGCACAAATTAAAGCAAACCAAGTGCGCATCATAGCAAGCCTGGAGGAAATTCATTGCGATACAACAAAGGACCCACTGAACCTACCTTTGGTATTGATCATGCGAGGCAATAGCCTCAAATATGTTTTCTTTTTTCTTTACCAAATCATTATTTGTATTATATGTGTTAATTTTTTTATTTAATCGAGTCTGTTTTAACTCATGGGGGCATGACTCATTTTTGAGTTGGGAGTGTGGGTATTCGTTGTCCCCGATCTCCATTTTATTTGATTTATTGCTTCTTTGGTAAAAATAAAAATTTTGGTACGCCTAAAATCATAAACTTTAGTGAGTATAGTAAGTAATTTGTTTATGAACTAGTAATATTGTATGCTTAAAGGATGAACATGAAAACACACCTTAAAATTAAATAAATGATTGGTAAGCAATGCGGTAGAAGTAAGTTTGAACTTAGGGAGAATGAGTGGTGTGTAGAACTTGAGATCCGATCTAGTTTAAAATCTATTAAATGAACGCACTAGAGGTGAGAAAGTAGCAAAATTGCATATCTAGGAAAGTGATTATGGCGGTTCTTTGATAAGCCCATTGTTGCCTTTTAACTTGTTGATCAAATTTTATTTATTCTTATCCGTCTCAACCCCTTCTAGCCTTTATAAAGCCTCTTGTTAGCCACATCATAAGCCATACGTCTTGTATTATAGAACTTTTCCATATGACCTACACTCGAATTGCGATGCTAATACACTCGTATTTAGAACTTGAGTTTCGGGTGGTGGGAACGATTATGGGAAACATTTGGATGGGGTTTTGAGCTTGTTTATATGTGCTACATTGATGATGCAGCTTGCAAATTGTTACCCTTTGCTGGGGTCTAGTGAATAAAGTATTGAAAATAAAAGAAATATGATGAAAGAAATAACTTGACATCTCACATCAAAGAGAGAGTCATAGCTAAATTTCAAAATAAGGAATAAAATATGAAAAAAAAGACTGACAAACTGGAATTTTATGTGATCATCTTGATATTTATATTGGGTTATTGAGGATCCTAACTAAGTATATCATTTGGGTTAAGTGAGAATATTTTTATGTATAGACTCAAACTCTGGGGAGATTCATTGATAGCTAGTGAAGAGAAAGCCAAAAACTCACTCTACATTATCTAAATATACGATAATACCGTTCTTAAGTCGATATTACAACCTTAAAGACCTTATGATTCTTAACTATGTGATTTAGGAGCGATTAAACCAATAGAGAGTATTTAGATGAAACATTAGATACTATGTTAGGATCAATATAATGAACACACTAGAGCCACCATATCAAACTATGAGATAATCCTATCATTCATTATATGCAAAACTAATCTAATCTTGAACTTAAATTGTGTTGATTGTTTATATGATAAGTGTATATATATGATTTAGTTTGTTAATCTTATTACCTGAAATTTGATAGGTAGTTGCTTTGGAAATATAACTTAACATTCTTCATTATTCTTCCCACGTGCTTATTTGAATTAGCTGATATATAGAGAATTTATTGTTCTGATATCTTATTTTATCAGGACGACAAAAATTTGAGTTGGGGGTATTGATATATCTATATTTTGATACATTAATCTAGTCACGAGATATCATTTTAGATTCATTATGTACTTAGTTGAGGGATTTTTTCTCCGTTATTTAATATATTCTCGTTTCTTGCCTTGTTTTGGAAAATTGTTACTTGTAGAGTTATTTGTGCGTTAAGCGTGAAACTCTTATGTACATGGATGATATTAAATGCCAAAGCATGTATAATAAGTCAAAGAAAGGAGATCAAATAAGAAAGTAAGGGTTAAAGGACAAAAAAGTCGTTCATTGTCCAGATTTTGAAAGTAATTTTTTTGAGGTGCCACACGAGATTGACAAAAATTATGGGAATGCACAGAAGAAGGCGGGCTCATAGAGGTATGCGATGGTCTACTTTCAGCTATTTACTTTTAGTTTGAAGACATTAGGATTCTTAGTAATAACTGTTGTGTTTTATTTGTATAAACCAGTAAAACAATATAGAAAGTAATGCATAATAAAATAAAAGTAAATAAATAAATAACTTTACTTGTCGAGTCTCAGATTGAATCCGATGTCTTTAAGGTATTTAGGCCACGTACAAGTGTCTTACGTTTGCTGGCTTCAACCTCCAAGATACAACGACAAAACTATTCAAAAGAAACTGACACACGAATTCTTAAGAATTTCAACGAACTTAATAATGCTGCTTCTTTCTATCTCTCTCTTATAATTTTAATACTTTGAAAAAATGAATTAAGAAAATGGTTTAGTTGGCCAACTATGTATAGAAGATGAAAAGGTGGATTTGACAAAGAGTTGTGACGTTTCATTTGAAGATACGTTATATTAAAAGACACAATGTTTACTGATGAAGACCAAAGCATAGGCTGGTCTAGATATGAAACTCTGGCCCAAAAGCTCACCAGCCTGGAGGCCCAGGTTTGAACCCCAGCCCAGCAGTCCTATTTTTTATTTTTCGGCTTGCTTTGTTTTGCTTCATAACCAAAGGAAACATAAAATAAATAACATTTATTTTTTATTTTTTATTCTTTTTCCTTTTAATTTTTTTCAAATTCTATGACTCAATTTCAAATAATTTTAACCAGATGAATATATTACGTTAATCTTTACAAATAGAATAAACGTATCAATATTCGAATCATTTATTTAAATTGAGTCACCCACTGTCATAGTTATCACTTGGGTAAAATCTCATTTGACCAACAATAACAAGGTGATGGTTGACATGATGAATTCTTCCAAGGCATCTTCTCTTGTAAAGCATATACTTTTTTATGATGATATCAATTTCTTAAGTGGTAATAGACTAGTTAATTTCTTTTGTATTAGTAGAAAAACAGTTTTATTGCGGATTTGGTCATTAAGCGATAATTTTTAAGTGATTCTTAAAGGGATAGGTTTTTTTTTTTTAACTAAGAATAGGTTATTAAGTACGGTATGAGCCTAAGTCAATTAGATGCTAACTGAAGTTGCACCCACCTCCGTGTTTATTGTAATAAAATGGTCTAGAAAAATTGATTTAAAGGAAAAAAACTAACACCAACTAAATAGTAAATACTGTTATACTTATGTATAAAAATTGTGTATAATGATTTTTGTAATTAAATTTCAAAATGAATGGATAAATGCTATATTCTCTGTAATAGGGTAAATAAATTCATTGCCAAGTTGGTTGATATTTTCTTTTCCTTGGGTGAGTGAATACTAGTATTTTGTTGTAGGCAAGATAGATGATGATGGGCACTCAATTGAGTTGAATGAATACTTGATATCTATGGCCATGCAAATCTTTTGATGACTGCCAATACATTAATGAGAAACAACCGCTAGCTAACCAGTAACACCCATTGAATCATGAAAGTAAAAGGGTAACTCAAAATGGCTGCAAATGCACACTTTTATTTAAGAGGGGTAGAAGAATTACTTGAGAGGTGACCATTATTAGTAGGCTTTGCCATCATTAGTAATTTACAAGAAGAACTTTATAACCAAACAGAATCACACCATAGCTCTTAATTAATTACCTTTTTTTATTGCACGTTATGCCAGTACCTTTTGTGTCCGACCTATGATGATTGGACCATATCTCAAAGAACACAAATGAGGCACCACTGAGACATCACAACCCCACCATCCCCTTTTCTCCAAATCTAACACCAACTTTTTGTATTAGATACCTAAAGAGAGAAAGGGAGTTCTTTTGCAACCAAATAAAAGTTGGGGATTTCAGTACCTTGTACTGTTTGTTATAATAGTCGATTAATATACCAAAATAATTTATTTATCCTTGCCAAATAAAACACCATTAAGCTCAACGACTTAGTGGTGGATTTGTGGTAGATGCGAGACAAGGTTGGAGTTCATTGGGTCAAATAGTGATCCAAATTAGACGTTGGATATGGGGGACACGCCTTCAACTTAGCATTGGCCACAAAGATAGTGTAGCAAGTTCTTGACGAGAAACTCATTAAATATATTTTGATTATTTCGTGAGACCACGCAACAAATCATCTATTCTTTTATCGGATAAATAAATATATTAACACGATAGAATATATGTACACTTTGTAAGTATTGCCAAATTACTTTGACAAAAACCTACTCTAACTAAAACTTATACAACAAGTGTAGTGGATAGAAATAAAAGTCCAATATCTCCAGAAAAAACGAGATAAAGATATAATGAGAAAAGAATACGATAAACAACAATTTTCATACATTTTACGATACTCTTCGAAATGGAAGCCGCATCATCAAAACTAATCTTGTTTCGGACTTGCCAAATAAATACACAGTTAATATGAAAGCGGGGTTCCATGTTTTATCCTCCAAGCCACTCAAGCCTTCTTTTTCTTCGACCATATAATTGATTTTTGGATGTTGGAGATAATTTTTCCTATGCCCATTCAGTTTCTTATAGTGGTCTATATATAATTGATGATCTTGCATTCAAAGAAGATGTGTTTTTCCGTTTCATTTTTCTCTTTGCAAAACAAACAATTCAGGCCGACTTTAGTTTTGATATATTCGGTAACAATTCGGATTGTTGGGACCTCCAGTGACTTCTTCTTTTGGTTCATGCCCAAAACAAAAATGTTTCAGACTTCTCTTCGCTTCGGAGGGTTACTGTTCCCTAATGAACATCAATTATGCTCCAGCTTGTAGCCAAGAACGAATGTCTGAGTATAAACGGAACGTGCTGATTTGCAACATAATCAAGAATAACAAAGTCAGTTGGAATAGCTAACTTACCAACATGGACGAACACGTCCTCAATGAGTCCCTATGGTTTTGTGGAACTGTCCAGTAATTGTAAGATGACAGATATCTTCTTGGCATCCTTGATTCCCAACTTCTCAAACATACTCTTGGGTATGAGAATCACACTCGAACCCAAGTCACACATCATTTTTTCCCTCAAGCCTACCACCTAATTTGATTGGGAGATTGAAACCTACAGGATCTTGAAGATTTGGTGGTAGCTTCCCTTCAACTTTCCATGAGACGCTCTCATTTAGAGATGTAGTCTCGACCTAGATCTCTACACCTCCGTTCTTCTTGAAAGAAATATCCTCGAAGACTTGTTGTAAAATTAGGCTTCTTCTCATCTGTCTCGAGTACTGAGACGTTGATTCTGCTTGGCTCGACGTCTCTATGAATGTCTTGTACTCGGTATAACCACTTAGACACTCCATACTCATCGGAAGTGAAGGTGATAACAATCGATGTGTTGGCGACGACTCCTCCATACTCTTCTCTTGCATCCTCGGTGCAACTACCCCTTTCTCAGCCTCATCTTCAACCAAATTCTCAACAATTACTTCCTCCAAGCTTAGCTTTGTTGATTCTTCTATATTAGAAATCTCCACGTAAATCACTGCAACATGTGGCGATTTCACTACATTATCAGCTTGGAGGCTAAGAACCTTATATGAATCAAACTCAACATTGATCTCACTATTTTTTATGGCTTTCACCTCATTGTTCCTATCTTGACCTAGTTGTAAAAGAGGATCTTGTTGATAATTTGCAATTTGGGAGACTTGGTTCCCCAATATTTTCAACACAACAGAATACTCGTTGAATAAATCATTTTAGCTCACGTATTTTCTTGTGTCATTGCCAAGAAAGATTGCATTGTTTGTTGAAGCTCGTTATTAGAGCCTTCTTGTGGATGTGTAAATAATTCTTTCTAAGTAGGACTATCGGCATTAGGATTATAGGCTGGATGCGGTGGTGGAGAAGGCTTCACATAGCTTTGTCCCCTTGATAATAATCTTGGGACCTCTGCTAGAAACTGTTGTTTTGGGGTCTTGGTTGGTAACAATTACCTAGATTCATGTCCCCACTCAGATTTGACCATTGAAGATCTGAATGATTGTGATTCCCTTGGTTATACCCTTGTTTATCCAGTTGGTAACTCCCATGATTTGACATAAAAAACATGGATTTCGAATTACCTTGACACTTTTCCCATACATGATCGTTAACCCCACAACACGAATATCCTTGTGCTTATTGCACTACTTTCAACTTGTTTTGTTTCCCCTGGAAACCTTCTAGTTAGTGCCAACTGCTTTGATTAATTCTCTAACAAAGAAAATTTAGCATTTACATTAGTGTCACTGTCTAAATGTAATGTACCTCTTGTATTAGTAATAGGAGTTAACAACGGTGGTCAACTCCTCTAAGTCTCTACAATCTTTTCCATACCAATTGATGCATTGGTAGGATCCATGGACACAAAAATTCCTTTTCCAAAGTTATCTATCCTCAATCATGAATTATAATCGAGACATTGATAGAGTATCGCAAGTTGAAGCACGAGGGTATAACCATGAAGTGTACATCTAACTAACTTTTTCTGAAACCTTGTCCACGTCTCGCCTACACTCTCTTAATTGTCTTAGCAGAAATTGGAAAGATCCATTTTATCATTCATTCTTATACTCTGTGGAGAATAGCGAACAAATAATTTTTCTTGCATTTTATCCCATGACGTAATTGAATCAGATGGTTGACAATCCAACCATTCACTCGCACCTCCGATCAAGAAAAACAAAAACATGAAGCAATATAGTTGCTCACGAGTGATACCTTGAGTAATGTAGGTATCACAAATCTGCATAAGCTTCTGAACCGCCCTCACTGAATCTTGTTGTACAACACCACTATAGTTTCCATAACTCATGAATTGATTCATTATTACTCGTATCGGGCTTGAATCGAGAAGCTTGAATCACTGGAGGGTGAATTCATAACGGTTGAACACGATGGCCTTCTTCACCAGGAAGATCTTGTTATCTATGCTAATTATTATCTAGATTTTATCCATTGGATCCTACTTGTGGTGGTACTCTTGGGAGATTTGGAATTTAATTGTTAAGATTTTCCTCAGGTTGTACATTCTCTATTATGGGGATGACAATCCCCTAAGCATCCAATAATAATGGCTCGTTGTTGTTAGCCAATGCCTTCTTACTTCTTTTTATCTCTTTCTCGTCTCCTTTGAGCTTGAAGTAGTTTCTCAGGATCCGAGATCATATACCAAACCTAAAGAAACCAAAAGGAGACAAAAACAAAACAAGCGTAAAATAGAGAAACAACTAAAAAAGACTACACTAAGCAAAACATAATAATTAACGTTAAAGTCCCCGACAACGGTGCCAAAAATGTGTTGTCTCCCAAGGTGTGATAAAATAATGCAAGTAAACACACACCTAAAGAGAAAGGGTACTTTCCGCAAGTGTATGGATCATTGTTAAGCAATAAAGATAAGTAAGTAGAGTATCGTTTACACACGGACTTATGTCGCTAACTTTGAACTTGTGTTTTATGAAAGTGTAGAGGGTTTTAGGTGTATAACTAAAGACATAATTAAAGAAAGAGAATTTTGTATGATTTTTAAATTAATAATTACGGTGAATATATGAAATTAAACTATAGGCTAATTTTGACCTTTATTTATTCTGTACTTGTACGCTTGACAAAAAAAATGAAATTAAACTAAGAATGCAAATAAACAAGACTACGAAGAATATATGAGAGGTTAGCCCGAGATTACTAATATGCGCCTATTCTACTGAATTGATAATTCTAATTTTAAGGCTGAATTGAGTTGTTAAAACTAATCAGGATTCTAATATCCTTCTAACACCCGTTAGGGTAGCTTAGAAGACTGCCTCACTCTTACTAGAGTCTTTGGGTAAGGTTATTCTATGCAAAAGATGGTAATATACACTAAACCTATGTATTTATTTGAATAGGCAAGCACACCAAGATTACTACTGCAGACTAAAAGTATATGAATTGGTCCAATCCCTACACCCTCCGCCAAAGTGACAGTTTAAACACTTAGGTCAATCTAAAGGTGTACAAGTTCTAGAAAGTATAAGCTAAAGTAATTCATATTGAGCTATAACATAATTTCTCAATTCAATTAAATTCAATTCCCAAATAACGTAGATATCACAACAGTATTCAAGGTTTATGCATAAAGCAAACTCAACCTAAAAGAATTTAGTGCATAACTAAATAAATAAAACTAAATAGTAAAAATCTTAGAAACATGGTTAAGACAAGAACAAAGCTAATTACCCTAATGATAGTTGTGGAAAGATGCAGAAGTAATGCGATGAGACTCGAGCTTTGTTGTTTTCTCCTCTTTAGTCGGCTTGCTCTCACTTTGGTCTAAAATCTAAATAAGGACTAGCAAAGGATGAACAAGGACCCTTCTCTAAACCTAATTTGACTAGCAAAGGATGAACATGGACCCTTCTCTAAACCTAATTTCTGATATTTATAGGTTTAAATTTTTTTTATGGGTTGTCGGCTTCTTTTAAATGACCTAATCCAACTCAAAACGTTTTTCTTAAAGAGTGGACTGGTTTGTATCACGACCGTTGCAACTTTAATAACTTCTTCAATTCAGCTCCAAATCACGAACCGCTAGTTCCCACGTGTTCCTAACTCCAATTACTAGTTGGATATCAAAGGGCTCTTCCAAAATCTTCACCAATCTTGCATGGTAACTAAAATAATTCACTTTCTAAATCTAGCCAACAACTCTTTTCACTTCTAAAAATGGCTTCTTTGTCCTTTAACTCTTCTCCTAGGTTTGAACTTCGTTTCTCGATTTTTATCCATGTTTTGGGACCTAATATCATCCATGTACCTAAAAATAATTCACATTTAACATACAAATGGCTCTACGAGTATCAATTCTAATGACCAGATTAATCTATCACAAATATGGAGATATTACCAAGTAATGCCTTTGACTCTAAGTTGGCTCGCGAAGTATATTTAGCACCATTTTATTCTTTTTACGAAATTCGGGGATCATCTTATTTGTCTTCCAGGAACTTTCTAGGTTGACATGAAATGCTTTATCCTCCAGAGATGTATTTTGGCCTATAAAACATAAACAAAATACTTAATATAGTTAAAAAGAATAGCTAAAAATTAACACATTTTATGAGATAAAAGAATAAATTATTAAAGTATGGGTGGATTAGGGGAAACCCCTATTAGCTTGGGAATGATATTTAGATTTGGTTGATATTTTGTTTTTGAAAACACTAGTAAATTAATACTTCTTTTGTTCCAAAATAATTATTCATTTATTTTTCATATTAATTAAAAAAATATAATCATAATCTTTTCTATTACTCCATAAAATATCTTGAAATTATAAATATTTATAAAAAATATAAATTTAAATATAAGTAATAATAGAATTAATTGAGAAAAAAAATCTTGATATTATGAGTGAACAATTATTTTAGAACTATATTTTTAATATGGATAATTTTCAATTAATTATAAAACCACATTTTTTTATTTCTAAAAAAATGAAAATATTTTGACTTCCTACTTAATCACAAGTTAAAAAGATTAATTACTAATTAATAATAATAAAAAATTTATACCATAATTACCTTTAACGTTATTTTAATTAGTTTTATTATATAATAATCATAATTTAATATTTATTTAATTTAGTTTCTTTTTGATTTAAAGTCCGACCACCTCTTCCGTCCACCACCACCTCATACATTCTCCACCGACCACCACCACCTCCATTATTCTCTACCAACTACCACTACATTTGCCTATAACCACCACTAACTGGTTCTGCCACCGCTGTCACCACCAATCAACTACTAATTCCATCATACACGCACGACTATGATTTTTAAAAAAAATAATCATAACTAATTCTAAAAAATTGAGAAAATGAAAAAAACTTTGGATGAGGTAAATTGCTATTTACGTCTATGATTTTTTTTATATTTTAATTTTTTTATTCCGTTTTATGTGTAACAACACAAATAGATTTGCTAATTCCACCATACGCGCCCATCAATGAATTTAAAAAAAAAATCATAACCAATACCAAAAAAAAATCAAAAAATTTTATAATTTGCATTTTGGGACGAGACAAGTTCATATCTACATCTGCGAATTTTCTTCGATTTTAAAAAAAATCAATTATGTGTTCCCACAAACATAAAAATATAATTTATTCCTGTATTACACAAAATCATAGAACCAATCTAAAGCATTATCAGAATCATAGGGCCTTTTGGCTAATATCTCCAATGCAACTATACTATAAACACCCTAGTATTAGTAATATTGAATTATGGTTCAATGATTTGAATCGACTTAAAGGCTGTATTGATTTAGTAGATAGAAGGTTTGGAGATTTAGTGCCCTTTCTCTTATGGACAATCTGGAAAGTAAGGAATAACTGTTTATATGAAGGTGTTAAACCCGACCCAATATTTGCGCTTTCACAAGCATTAAAAACCTATGCTGAATATTATAAATGCTTTAAAACAGCGTCTAAGGCTAAAATTGAAATACAACTAAACGAGACAGGTAAAAATGAAGAGGAAAAACAACAAAACGGAGAGTTAGGAGTGCAATATAAAAGTAAGGAATAAGAAAGGAAAACGTTAGACAAGAATAGCTAGAGAAAAATGATGACTAACGATACTTTAATAGTCAATACATATGCTTCTACAGAAAATTATGCTTCTTCTGCTTGTATTATTAGAAATTATGATAACCAACTAATACAAGGGTGTGCGTGGTCCTTTTCTTGTAACAGTGCAGAGGAAGCAGAACTAATTGGAGTGAGAAATTGGCTACTTTCAGCGAGTAACTTCCATTATAAAGAAGTCATAGTTCTATGTGACAACAAAGTGTTAGTCGATGTCTTGAATGCGGCTAAACCTCCTTTTTCACGTCTGCTTCTTTTTTATCAGGATATTTCGTTTTGTAATAATAGATCTATTAGTTTCTTTCATGTTATAGGAAAGAAAATAGTATAGCGGATTGGGTTAATAAGCGCAAACTTAGAAGTATGTTGCTTAGTGATTGGGTTGAAAAAAACCCTCCCCAATTAGCGGAACTCTTAGACCCTGTTTAGTTCGTGAAAATAATGGGTATTTTCCGTTTTCATTTTCTATATTTTTCAAAATTCTAATAAAAACGTGTTTGGTTAAAGAAAATGAAAACAGTTTTTGGAAAATTAAATGAAAACACGGCTATATTGGAGAACCTGAAATCTACGTTTTCCATATTTTCTGAAAATTTTAAAAAGAAACCGAAAATCATTTTCTAAAAATATATTCGGAAAAAAAACAGAAAACGTTTTCGCAAACTAAACCGGGCCTTAGTAGCTTTCTCAATTCCTAATAGAATTGGTTGATTTGTTTCTGTAATTAACTCTATCTAGTTCTATTTAAGTATATTTTAAAAAAAAATCTTGACTTTCAGTTTTTTATAAAAGAAATCCCTAGATCCTCCTGTATCAACGTACTTTGATAAAAACCAAATGTATTAGTAATACCCTTCATAAATTAGTTACTTGCCATTACTGCCTGTAATCAAATGATGTTAACCGAAACCAAATGAAGACTAGTTGAATGAATCAAAAGACTATTGGTGGTAAGGTTAGTTTGACAATCTCACGTACATACATGATGCAACATCCAAAAGAACACCTGGCAAGGGGTATTATGTTTCACGTTAATGCACTCATAGCCCATGAGGTTGGCCCAACACATCTCAACCCCCTTATCCTATTATTTCACATACCACCCTTAATATGAAAAGAAAAGTGCTTAACTTATTATGATACCAGGCAAAATTATTAATATAATTGCTATTATTATAGCGTAAAACATAAAACCATCATTGGTTACCGGTTAGAAACTTAGCTTCATGGGTGAAATAGCTATGAATTATGACACTGTATACCCTTTCAATAATTTCAGTATTAATATTTTCAATATTTATTTTCCATCATGGGTAAGTTCAAATTTGATTATTTTAGAGTAAAAAACCGTTTTTAGAATTAAAACGAAATATTTTAAAAATTATTAAAAATAATTTTGAAATCTAAAATCACTTCAAGTGTTATTTTTAAGAAGCACCAATTTGGTGCTTCTTTTAAAAATGTTTTTCAGGGCTAAAATACTTTTAAAATGGTAAAAGCGTTTGTAAATACTTTTCAAAAAAGCACTTCCAAATAGGCACATATACACACACTAGGGGTGCACACGGGTCGGGTAACCGACCCAGTGACCCCTAGGAAGTAACCAACCCGTATTTGCGGGTTTATGGTTTGTCAAACCAAGAACCAATCCACTGTTGTGAATTGGATGTGGGTTGGTTTTACTCGGGTTCATTAATACGGGTTCGGTTTTGGTATTTGCGGGTTAGGGTCGGTTTTGGTTTGGTTTGGGGTTCACTATATTTATTTCACATTTGGTCCTCCAAGTAACATTTAAGTACAATATAAAAGAAAAAACCCTATGAATATAAATATACAATCCCCTGACTTACAAAATACAAGCTTAGTGAAAATTGTATTTAAAATGGTATTTTCAGTTTGAATAAAAGATCTTCACATCGAAAATATATTCCTTCACTCATGGGTGGTCATTGCCCCAAGCTAGGGCTGTAAATGAACAAAGCTGCTCGCGAGCAGCTCGAGCTCGGCTCGAAAAAGGCTTGACTTGAGATCGTTCGTTAAACTAAAGAAGCCGAGCTCGAGCCTAAAAACGAGCTCGTTTATAAAACGAGCTGAGCCGAGTCTGTTCGCGAGCTTTTCTGAAAAGCTCGTGAAAAATATAATTAAATTATAATTCAAAAATTTAAAACCAGTTACTATATATAAAAAACTTATTTTATCCCAACACTTACATGTCACTCTCCCCTACCTACCTAATTAAAAGACCATTCAAAATTTAACAATCCAAAGAAAGAATACGTGATTGTATTTAATGAGAGTTTACAATAGTCAATTACGTTCTAACTAAAAATTTAAATAATTAAATGATTTGCAACAATCTATCATATAATTAATCTATCTTATAATTAATACAAAAGCCCAAGATAAACAAAGAGCTTTCGAACTCAAAATAGACTTAAACAAGCTTTTGAGCTCGAACTCGAGCTCGAAACAGATTTAAACAAGCTTTTGAGCTCGAGCTCGAAACACTTTTAAACGAGCTTTCGAGCTCGAGCTCGAGTTTTGTTATATTCTCACGAGTCGGGCTCGAACACTAACTTCAAAGCTCGGCTCGAGCTTGAGCTTGTCTCGTTTAAATTTATAAATAAATAAACAAGCTTGTACATCTACTATTTGGCTCGGCTCGACTCTTTTACAGCCCTACCCCAAGCTATCAAAGTCATAACTTCTAATTCTATTTTTTTTTGTAACGACAATGAGATCTATATTTACGAAAAAATAATTTTAAGTTATTGGAAAATTCAAATATATCAATTTGTTTTATTTAATTTTAAAAAGACCTAAATTGAATGTTAAGACCACAATTTAGTTCTGTTTAAAACATTTATATATTCTATTAAATAACATGGATATGTTTTTTTAACTTTATAAGGGATATTTACCATAAAAGGTATAGATTTACCATAAAATATATGATCCTAATGGTTAAAAATCAGCAATATTTTATGTATAAAATATTTATGGGTAAATACCTATTAGACCTTTTATAGGCAAGTTCATACCTTATGGGTATATTATTATGGGTAAAAACCAATTAGACTTTAAATTTAATGTTAGACATTTTTTTTTACTAATTAATCCTTTATTTTTGCTATATAGGAGAGCCACTTTGGATTCAGAGTTATTAACTTGGTTTGAACCTGCACCACTAGATTGGATGACCAACGTCCTGACCAGTGAGCTAATTACAAAAGGTTATTAATCCTTTTTATAAATAACACATGAATACATTTGCTTTTTCCTAATACACATAAGTTATTTGGCTATTTCGCTTCAGGCGAGGACGACCAATGGTGGTATATTATTATTTTTCAATGGGTTGCACATCTTTTCTAAACCAAGACAAATTATAGTTTTTAAAGATATTTTGTACTCAATAATCTATGCCAAACAAAGAGATTTTGTACCTAAGTTGTTTCTACTTATTAGTAGCAGTGGATGATTTCTCATGTTTTCGAACACGGAAGTGATAATTCCCCTATAAAATGGTTCCAATCAGTCTCCGTTAATTATCATGATAAATTGTAAGTTCAATAATATGGCATAAACTTTAAGTTTGAGTCGACGTGGGCCGATCACCCAACTTCTAAGAATGTGGTTAAACCTGCATAGGGCAATTATGACCCTCAACTGAACTTTTATGGATTTAATATTGACAAAGTGTGGAATACCCTATCGATAATAATGTAAGAAATTCTAACTTTGGGTGTAAACGCCCGAAGATAATGGGGTTGTTGATTGATTTACTTATTGTCAAGTTAGTATTTGACTAAGGAAAACCATGTCTATAGTAGTTACTTATTGAAAAAGTGTGGAATACCCGCTTTGAAGCATGAAGCTTCCCCCAAGGAAGGAGATGATCTCTTCCGAGCCTTAGAGAAGAGATTCTCGATTTGAAATCCCTGATGCGATCTACCAAAGCTATGTTGTTACTCTTTGATGCTTGCTCCCTTAATTGCCCCATGCGATTTGCCTCTGTTGCCTCTTCTTCTCTAGTAGCTATGGTTAATGTTCCCCAAGTTTTGCTCCAAGCTCACATTCCCACTTCCTTAGATGGTCCAAGGAGACCAACCACCGATGATTCATGAGTTAGCGTGAGACTAGTCATGTTCAAAAGTGACTGGGCATCCGGGTGTACCCAAGACGTGTGGTTCTTTGGGTCCGGTCATGGTGAAGAAACTTTGGGTATCCCAGGTCTAAATCGGGGAGAAAAACTCTTCGATCTTGTGTTTGTTGAGTATGGTTCATCACTTAATCGAAAAAATTTAAAAAAACCAATAAGATAGGCATCAAATAAAAAAAAATAGAAAAAAAAACTATTAAATTCTCTATAGTTTTCTTTCTTAATTTTATCTCTATTATTTTTGTTATTATCTTGTTCTTGTTTTGAACATCGAATGAAGAAATGAAAACCAAAGGTTCCTCAATGCGTTTTAATTTCTAATTGGTAATGTAATTTGTGTATTGTGTTGTCCTCTTTCCCTTTTTATATACTAAATTCCAAAATAATGTTCATTTCAAATAAAAATAAAATTACATTTATTTTTTGTATAACTTTAGTGGATTCATTAACCAAACACTTGCAATTATAATCTCTTCTTTTATACGTACTCTTCTTATGCGTTCACATTTTTAAAATACCCAAAACACCCCTTGACTACAAAGAGAAAACCATCATTGACATGACGCCATCCCTTACACTCAGTATCATTACAATCATAGTAGTAAAGAATAGAAAGCTGAAGAAGAAGAAGAGATGAAAGAAACGTTAAAATCTTCCTTAGCTATGCAAGGTTAGCCGCCTTCCATGCTTACACATGCATGATTGCTATGGCAGAGAGAAAGAGAGAGGGGGGTTCAATATACCCCTCACCACCCCCACCTCTATTTTCTTCCCTTTTTCATTTTTTTATTTTAATCTATTTATAATAAAAATCTTCTCTCCCCTACTTTTTTCCACCTATATATATCGGTATTAGACCTGCCCCTTGGCTTCACTTCACTTTGTCCCTCCAACACTAGTATTCAATTTGTCTATTAACTAGACTCTTTCTTCTTCTTACAACCTCAACAGCTTCTTCCTCTTTCAAAAGGTGATATATCTTTTTTTTTTTGAAAAAACTAAAGAGAGCAAGAGGCCCCCACTCTTTCTCTCTGTTTTTGTGTGTTTTTCTTTCACCAAGTAAGGCAGACAAAGGGTGTTTTAGATAACTGTGTTTCATAGTAAAGTTGAGATCTTTAGTCTCTGTTATTCTTATTGTCTCTCTCAGTCTCTTCCTGACCAAATATCTCAACAACCCCACAAACACCACACTACTACTATTTATCATAGTTAACGAGGAACAATGTTACATGATTCTTGTCTCTTTAGTATTTAGTCT
Organism: Nemophila menziesii; assembly: GCA_029959085.1. Taxonomy (NCBI): domain Eukaryota; kingdom Viridiplantae; phylum Streptophyta; class Magnoliopsida; order Boraginales; family Hydrophyllaceae; genus Nemophila; species Nemophila menziesii. The sequence continues at coordinate 141,632,094 of JARWIR010000001.1, read as the reverse complement.
TTAGTTTCCTTATATTCTACCACATTTGTTTTCTTTTCCATGCATGTGAAACACCCATAAATTGCTATAGTATATTACTTTTGCTCTAACATTATCTCTGTTTTTTCCTTGTCCAGAAGAAAAACCAAAACCATGGACAGACTTAACTCGAAGCTTTACTATGAGAACTGTTACATCATGAAGGAGAACGAAAGGCTAAGAAAGAAAGCAGAGCTGCTTAACCAAGAGAATCAACAACTTTTGAGTGAGCTGAAACAGAGGCTAGCACGTGCTGCTGCAAATAAGAACCAGAGACCTGGAAACTCCATACCTGATCTCAATCTTTCTTCATCATCTTCAAACACAAATGGAACCAAGAATTAGCCAGTTCTAATGGATCCACCTAATCTAGGACTCCCTTTTGTTATTGCTATGTAATCTTTGTAGGAGTCAAAAAATAGTATTAATTAGTAGTTGTTGCTGCAGTTTAATATGACTATATGTGTTTTTATCTTATTCTGGGGGGTTAGAAATTTATATCAAGAAATTTAAAATGTACGAGTCTATTATTAATTAGTATGAATATGAATCTAATTATGGTATTTAATTTCCACTTTCTTTTCCCACTAATCTTTTCATCATTGACAAAATTTAATTTTTTTAAATACTGTCTTGTGCAATGTGCAAAATGGAGTGATTTCCTTACGGGATTTGCACGAATTTCGTTATGCAATTGATTATTAAAATACCAAGAATCGAGACGGGTGTAATTATAACACCAATACAGTAATGATGACGATTTTTTTCTCTGTGAAGAAAAAGATGGAAGTAGTATTAAGAATGATGATCACACGCAGCTATGTTAATGCAAGTGTAATGAACACCCCCATTGCTCCAACCCCGAAGCTCAACAATTATGACTGGTGAGCCAACAGGACTTCCAATTCGGTTAAAATTATTAGTGTTTTTTTTTCTAGTTAGTGTATCGGCAGCTGTAGAACTTGGTCTTAAAAACGATTTCAAAATGCATTTGTATAATTAAAAAATTACTAGCTAGCATTGATAACCTATAGAGAACACGGGTCGGATTTACTCGGATTTACTCAAGGTTGAAATCTAGGATAACAATAAGATAAAATAGTCAAGTTTACATTTTGTTAGAAGTAAAGGTAAGTTAAAATTTTATACCCTCGACTTAACCATATACCCGACTTACCCATATACGAGTTAATCCTAAATTAATCCTAAACATATTCAAGGACAATTTAACTTAGATTTTCATAATAAGAATTATATAAAACATACAAAATCAATAACAAAAAATAATAATTAGTTTATTAATTCTATTTATCATCCATTCTCAAAAAGCATATTACAAATTTGACAAACAAAATATTCATTTTAAAAATAATTACAACTTGTTTTTCAAAATACAAGTTCATTCAAAGAGTTTTACGAGTCATTTCAAGTTCATTCACAAAAATAATTCTATAAACGTTGAGATGTTTTGAGTTAATATGGTTTGACGTAAAGTACTTCTGGATAGTCTGTAACTTACACCATTTCAAACAAGGTTAAGCACTTGAATATTTTAAGTCTCAAAACTGTTCAATTTCATCATAGGCTGAAAAAATAAATTTTTTATTGGTAAATCATCATAGGTCTCGTGTAATTTACACTTTCATTGATCTCAGATGTAGTTGCATAATATCCTAGGACTCCTGGAAAATCATTTACACCTCATAACCAGATTGTGAACAAACAAGTAGGCATAACGAGGGAGTGTTTATCCCAGAATTAGTGGACATTCTAATTGATATTTATCCAATAGTTTCAGCAGATGTCAAGCCAAATTTCCCTACAAAAGTGTTCACAAAGAGTAAAAAAATTAAGAATCACAAACTATAAGTATAAAGTAAATGAAATTAACCAGTATATGTAATAAACTTACCAAACTGAGTCTCAATTTCTTCAATTTTGTGCATGACAACTTTTATTTTTAACAATTTTGTGTACATACAAGGTTGTCCACGGTGTTGGGTATAAAGAGTTCCTAAAATTATCCAGTACTCTGCCCCCCTACTAAATGAAGATTCAGAATCGACAGTAGATACCAAGACAGAGATAATATTCCAAACTATCAAATACAAAATTGGAAAGTGCTGCACATTTCTCTTCCACCACACCAACGCATCATATTTTTTTATTTCCATTTCCTTCAATAGCTTCCAAAATATACTTGTCAAGTTCAGTCTTACCACTATTTGTTTGGGTAGAATCATGGAATAGTTTGAGTTAATCTGTAAAGATATTTCAAGGGTCACTAGTTGTAGAAGAAGACGATATCGGTGTTTCTAATGAGCCAATTTCAGTCTGAACAACAACAGGGTGCGCTATAGCGTGATAACTCTCAAACACATATTTCAAATCGTAAAAGATATCGTCAAATAAGAGGCTGACTTTATAAGTCTCGTGCATGTACTCTAACCAATATCTAACATACACAACTTTCTTTCTCGGGTCAAGTATAGCTGCCATGTATAGGAATAAACTTATATTAGACCCCAAACACAATATTTGTCATATTTTGCCTTTATATTCACATCCATGGTATCTAAAATCGAGCCATCCCTCGGGCCAAGCGTACAAATGTCTCGATACCAAAGAAAGATATAAGTTACTAGTGACATACTTAGTACCACATAAGCGTAAAGTAGCATCATAGAAGAGTTTCAGATAATTTACCAAGTACCGCGCATTATTCCAATCAACTTCAATAGGTAGCCCTTGACCCGAACCTTCGATATATTTAGTGAACATCTTGTTCTTTGTGAACATTACATTGAAGCTTGCTCATACTTTTCTGCCCCCTCTAGCATGAGATAAGTAGTATTTTACCTAGTTGTTACATCAAAACGAACAACGCTCGAGGAAGAAATGTTAGCTATAACAACATAACGCTTAAATCATAAAAAATGGCTAGGTGATGATCGAACATAACGAACTATATTACACACTCTTACAATAGCAGAATTAATTATATGCAACCGGATTTGACTAAGAGATTAAAAATATGGCAACAACACCTTACGTGGAAGTATTTATTGGCATATACAGTGGGTTTTGGTGCAAGAAAATGTTCTTTTATTATATAATCTATGTCTACGCTATTTGAACTAGCATTATTGATCATAATAGTTAAAATTTTGTCAACTCCCTATTCAAGTAAAACATACTGGAGTTTTTTACCCACTGTTTCGCCATTATGATCTTAAATCATAGCAAAACTGATGATACAGATTTTTTAAACTCAATCATTACCAATATAATGTTCAATAACAACTATGTAGATCAAATTGAATTGAAGTCCAAGTATCAGTTGTAAGGTTTATCTATTTACCTTTTAAAATAGTTTTCAAAAGAGTTTTTTTATGCATATAAATTTTGCAATGTCCCGTGCAACCGTCCATCTAGATGTAATTTTAAAAAGTGGTTGCATACAAAAACAAAAACTCCTGAACCCCATCCGCTGTACAACCCGAAAATCCATTTCATCAAGTATGACCATCTCAGCTAGGGTCTGTCTAGCATTATCTTGTGTAAAGACATAAGTTTTTAAATCCCTACCTCTTTAGGTGGAAAATCAAGAGTAACCTGACCGGTTTCTATGTTATTAAAAGGGTATTTTTGACCTCTATTTGCACGTAAAAGATTCATGTGCTTGTTAAAATTATTAGTACCATGGTTATCAGAAATATCATCATACTATTTATCACAATAGTTACATACACCATACCTAATTCCTTTTACCCAAATGTTTGAAAAGTTATCCCAACAATATGCAGGGGTTTGCCCTTTTCTACTTTTTGACGGGGAAACTTGGGTAATGGTCTGTGACTGTGAAATGGGAGGGGGTTGAGTGACTTTAGTGTTTTCATGTAGATCAACCATATAAATGGGGTTAGGTGTATCCATGGTTATTTATAATCTACAAAGAAAATTAAATATATCTGTGTTTGCAAGGAACACCATATTTTACAGTAAAAAAAACACCATATTTTACAGTAAATAAACACCATTTTTTATCAAACAAAATATTTTTAAGTAAATATAGCAAATTCTAATCACTTGGGGACTTATTTTCAATTATTATTTTGTATTCTCATACTCTAAAACAAATGGTGTCGGCTAAGGTATGATAAAATAATTGATAAATGAGATGCAAATAGACACCCTAGCCTAGCACGTTACTCACTGCAAGTATCATAGATCGTATGCAAATTTTAATGATAAATAGAATTCGTTCCTCATAGACTACAAAAGTTAGAGAGAACTTATGCAAATATCAAGTGCAAATAAGAAAGCTAGAAGAATAATACGCAAGAAATAAAAGACTAAAGGATTTTTTGTTTGGTTTTTAGATAAGAAAAATTAATTAAATAAATTAAAGACAGGAAAATAAATAAGAGAAGAAGATAGTATGAGAGTTTAGCTCGAGATATAGCAAGTAATCACCACTAGCCTTGTTTATTCTAATTATGTAAGGGAGAATTGTGTAATATGTGTTGGCATATAGCCTTCCTTATTAGGTTGTTTTAATGTGACAAATCCTCTTGTGTTTAGTATGCTAACTTCTATTGTTATTGACATTCTTTCTTGCACTCTATTTTCATCAAAAAGCTCCTTCTTTATCTTGTTGTTCATATCTATTGTTTTATCTTAAGAAACTAATTCTCACACAAATGCTATTAACCTTATCTTTATATTGAGAATTAGCTTTAGTGTTCAACTTCAAAGATTCTTAGAATGATGATTACAACAACTTTCGTGAAGAAGATTTATTGATCCAAGTCATTTTCCTTCAAAGATTACTTGGCGCGGTACACCGGTGCGGTACACCGGACCAAGGTTGCGGACCAGGGTTGCGGTACATTGATTAGTCCGAACAGTAAGCTCAAAGTTAAGTCGAATAGCTCTGCGGTGCACCGGACCATATCCGCGGTACACCGCACAAAAGGGTTTTATGCACAAAAGACAAGCCATAAGGAATATATCCGTTGGGAGATTAATAGATCCGTTGGACCCAAGTCTTATGACCGTTGGAAGCCATTTTCTTCTATAAATTGAAGCTCTTTGAAGGCTACAACTACACCAACTAATTACAAACATTAAGGGGCTTAATTGCTATCATTCAAGAAGGTGTCAAGTGCTATACATAGTCAAATTCAAACTTAGTGAGCTTATAAATCCTTTCAAGGAGTTAATCAATTAAGCCACAAGGTTCTATCCACTCAAGAAGGAGTATACAAGCTTATAGTCATATCCACTCTATTAGGAGTTTTAGTTACAAGCTTTAATTAGCAAACCTTTAAACACTTTGTTGCTATCCTCTTAAGTCTAGGTCTTGTAATAGATAGATTAAGAGAGAATTCAAGTATAGGGAGTATACTTGGTGTCCTTGTGTTGTGATTACGCAAGTGGTGTGTCCTTCGTGTTATCGAAGAGTTTGTAAAGTTTATTGTGTTCTCGACCCGGTTAAGAGAGACACGGGAGCTTAGTGTAAAGCTTGAAATCCTAAGGAGGCTTCCTTAGGTAGTGGATGTAGGGAAACCGAACCACTATAAATCGTGTGTATCTTTCTATCCCTACTCTATTTACTTTCCGCACTTTATATGTTTGATAATATGCTAGTATGAATATTGTGATATTGATTATCTAGTTTATCTAACATATTGCCATCTAGAGTAGTTAGAGATTAGAAACTCGTTTTACTTGTATCAATTATATATCGAACCTCTTAGCTTATCCATTGCATGATCCCTTAAGAGTTTGATATATTAGTTGACTTAGAAGTTTCTTTCTTAAACTTATAATTGTCCAAAAGATTTTTAATTAGGCATTAATCTTATTAGTAATCCTATTCACCCCCCCTCTAGGACTTTCAATATGCAATACCCATGATTCTAAATTCCTCCTAACCCCCTTCCAGGTGGACTTAAGATGCGACCTACCAATTACCAGGGGACTTAAATAAGGTGCTCATACGCCACTAGGTTCTTAGACGAGACGGTCCTGCATAATGATCGGTGGTGAAATAACAAACCCTAACTATCATACTTAGGCAAGTCCTTCCGGATCACTACCGCACACTAGATGTTTATGTGGTGTTCCAATAATTAGACACCCCTTCTGGGTGACCATCTAACTACTATTAAGGTAATCCTATAAGTTGTACACCGCAAGAACTACAGACAATAAATCAAAGCACATAAAACAGAGAATAAAACACGAATTGCATTTAAATGCTAACATCCCAAATTAAAATAGATGTAAAACAAGTCTAGGGTTCATACCCATATGCTAATATCAAGCTGAAATAAATTAAGTTCATACTAGAGAAAGAAAAGAAAACAACTACACATTTGAAGGTCTGTGAAGGCATAATTTGATGTCTAGCTCCTTCCAGACTACTCTTCTCTTCATGTAATATGCCTCTTGGCTTAAGGTTTTTCCAAGGATGTGTTTTACTGATAAGAGGGTGTATTAGGGTATTCCAAACCCTAGGTCGGATTCTTGGAGTAGAGGGCAAGTAATATGACTCTTTTCCAAATCAAATTCGTTTTCTAAAATATAGGAGAAGGGAAAAATTGCTGCTGTTTTGTTTTGGTCGTAACTTCTTCGTTATTTCTCTAATTTTTGCCTACTATTGAAACGACCGCGTCGAAAAGATCTACGCTTTATCTTCAGACCGCTCTTCCAAATTCTTATCTGGTTTTGAGTTATAATCATTTTAGTGGACGTGGCTGCTGAATTTTAGATTTACTTGACAACTTTTCATTTCCTATTTTATCTCTACTTCCTTTTATCTCTCGTTTCCATCCATATCTTCTTTCCTTATCTCTTTATAACTGATTTAGCATATAATTAATTTCCATATATCTTTAAAGTTTCACACTTAACAAGCAAATTAAACCACATATGCTCTGAAAATAATAATTCATCAAATCAAGACAAGAAATAGGAAAATATGAAAATATGAATAAAAATCGATTATTAAATGCTTAAATACACCTAAAATGATGTCTCCAACCTATATTAATTCATCACAAATAGGGAGACATCAACAAACAATAACAAATCTTGACAAACTATTATTAAATCATATTTTGAAAAAAAACTAATTAAAAGATGAAGTAAAGAAAAATTACAACAAAAACATAATCTGAAATCATATGTCAAAAAACAAGATTCAGTTAAAAAAAGTTAAGAAGAAGACAAAATCTTGCTCACCTAAGCAAAGAAAACTGAAAAGCCGAATGAATCTGAACAAAAAACAATACACAAAACATAAATTAGTATAATAAACCTCATATATCAAAACCGATTTAGATCCAACCAAAAATTAATTAACAAAATTAAAGTAAATTAAAAAAGTGGAAGAAAGAAGAACTAGTATATTACCTGTAAAATGGTGAGAGAAAACCATCTCCGAATCCCCCTTCTATATATAGGCAAAAACACATGATAACTCTGTGAAAATTCAGCAACGCATCAAGTGAAATCATCACAAACGGTTAAAACAGGCCACAAAAGTGTGTATATCAACTTGATTATGCATGCATCAAATGAAAACCATCAAAACTACCTAACAAACCTGAAAGCAATAGATGCTTAACCACGGTTTGGTGAAAACAGATAAAATCGGGAGAGAGAAGTAATAATATAACTTATTTAGTATGATAGAGTAATAGAAATAACACATATTTGATTAGATGGAGTAGGGTTCCTCGGGATAAGAACAAAGGACGGATGAGAGAGAGAGAGAGAGAGAGAAAGAGAGAGAGAGAGAGAGAGAGAGAGAGAGAGAGAGAGAGAGAGAGAGAGAGAGAGAGAGAGAGAGAGAGAGAGAGTAAACACTGGGCAAATAAAAAAAGGCTGAATTTTCAACTTTTATATACTTGTTTTGTGAAAACTACACGAGTCCATCAGGCTGGACCCGTAGGTAGATTAGGAAGGGGAGGCCCAAGTTAATGACCTCGGGTTTATAAAGGGAGGGGAAAAAGTTATTTTTAGGACAAGGGTAAATATACCCAATTTACTAATAAAATTACCCGGGTTGGGCCGGGTTCCTTAATTGAAAAGTCTTGCTCTCCCTTAATAACAATCTTATATGCCTCTCCAGGAACACCAGGTCAGAAATGAGTGATTCTTTGATCACGGTCTCTCTTCTAGATACCTTTTATTAATTCTTTCATTAGATTTTTATAATAGCCCAAACTAAATTATAGAATATCACTTAGACTCATTAATAGTGTGTATTAGCACTAAATCTTGGGTTAATCTTGTGTGTGACTCTTGTGTTATCCCTAAGCATGCTTCTATTGTATGGATGATAATACACGAGAGTCTTAAGACGAAGGATATTATGAGTTATATAGAGTTGGTTCCACTTTGTAAATTGTGTGGTGAGCATTTCAAATCCAATAAGCAAATTTATTTTGAATGTGCTTTTGCTAGAAATATTTGAAATACGATAGTGGTTGGGGATTGTTAAGGATTTGAGCTCTTTCTTGAGTGTATTGAAGTGGATTAAGAAGTTAAAGGTTCGTGAAAATTGGAGAAATAGAGTTTGGAGGACAGCTTTTAGAACTACTAATTATTGTATTTGGAGGGAAAGGAATAATCTTATCATGAGAGGTGAGCATTCAACTAAGGAAACAGTTGTCAAAGAGATTAAATGGTGTAAATTTTCTATGTTTTTATCTTTATTCCTTCATCATGCCTTCTTGGATAATAGTGAGAGACTACTTTTTAGTTTGATAAGGTAGATATTAATGCATAAATACTACCTTAAACCTTCAGGCCTAGTCAGGTGGATTTTGTATAATGTACAATTTCACCTTTAATTTTGATAAACTGTTGACCCAACCCCCAAAAAAAAAAGACTCATTAATATTAGGGAGTTCCTCAACCGACTCACCCTTTACACGCTCGTTCACATGCAATTGATGGACGCAATGTGTTTGTAGATCTTAAGATTCTGCGAAATGACATGTTGAAGCATAATGTGGATTTAAGTAATTATATTACTTATTATTTTGTTCCTATTACTTCTATGAATAGATTGGCCCCTACCTAATCAACACTATCGTAGGGATTTAATTATTAGAGGTGGGGGGAATGACAAAATTATTCCACTTCTTAAAATTATTTGAGATGAGGCTTGGAACACTACTCATAGATTAGCATTAATAGGTTGTATGGTTAAGAATGCAAGTAAACTATGATGGATGGTTAAGCATGGAAGTATATCGCATGATCCCTAGTTGAAGCAGAGGCTCTTGGCTGTTTTTTCGAGTAGATTAGCGGAACATTATCTGTGGAAGCATCATTTTTAGAATAATTGTGCTAATATTATACTAGCCGTCAATGACCCAAACTCAAAAGATAATAATATATTATGCAATAACTTAGCTGAGATAAATTATTTGAAAAAAGATTGTGTAATATTTCTCCTTCTGAGATAAGTTTTAGAAGGAATGCATCTCAAGTACTTTGAACCTACGAGGGGGAAACATTACACCTACTTGAGGGTGATGTATGACATTGGAGCAAGCTTTTGTTTATTCTATCATAGTATATATTGCTATAAAAAGAGTACAATATATGGTTGTTATTGTAAAAATTGTGAAGGAATGGGGTGTGAAATGTAGGGTTAGAAAACATGAGAGTGGTAGGCTTATACTTAAGTTTGAGAAAGATGAAGGTTGCAAGCTCATTCACTCGAAAGGACCATATTATTCTTATGGTAGGATGCTCCTACTTTCCGAGATCCCTGAATTATTTGATTTTGGGAATTATGAGATAATGAGAGTCCTACTTGGACCGTGACAAGAAAATTACCGAAATAAGAGAAAAAAAAGTGATTATTACAAGAACCGCCTAATAAGTTGGAAGAGCGATTCGTACATATGGCATTAGAATGGTTAATGAGAATATATGGTTTGCTCGTATTCTTGGTGTAGGGTGTGGTCAAACTTAAGGCACCGAAGGGTAGGTATTATAATTTAGAAGTCAAATTTGGGAAACTACTTATTTGTTGTAACATATGCAAGACCATTATTTACTCCAAAGAAAAATGAATTTATTTTACAAATTTTGAGTATGAAACCGATGAAATAGAGAAATGTATACATAGCCACGACATAAAAAGACGACAATATGGAGGTCTAGAGACATGAGCATAGGAATGAGACATGACGATTTTGAGAGAAATTAATATCATCTCGTTTAAGAAGCTTTTGTTGGCATTCAGTCTGCTATAGCAGAAATAAGAAACTACTCAGCCCTAGTAGATGTTATGAAAAAATAAAAGCACACTGATGTCTTGTCTTTTGGGATGAAATGATAGTATCACGAGACATAATTTTAGGGGTTTAATGGACTTATTTTATAGATTATTCCATAGTACTTGATGTTTACAAATTCTTGTCTAGTTTTGGGTTTTGCTTTTAGAGCTTTTGTGCAGTTTTTGTGTGTTAAGTGTGAAGCTCTTAGGTTATTGGATGATACGAGACCCCAAGATTGTGATAAGAAGTAAAAAAGTCAAGGAAAACCCAAGTCATGGCAAGAAAGGGCCATATTCCACATTTGGAAAGCTAGAAAAAAATCTACCGTCAAGATTTAGAAATCTACTTGTTGGAGTCACCACGCAAAATTGGTTAGGATTATGGGCGAGCCCTTGCATGTGGTGGAACTTGAAGTTAGGAGCGCGTATGATCTAACAGTGTGTGATTTGGAGCTGTAATGAAAGAGTTATTGAAATTGCCGCTCCCGTGGTTCAAACCAGTCCACATTCCCTTAAAACATTTTTAGGTTGAATTGGACCACTTCGAAATCCTTAAGCCTTCCTTTTCTCCAATATAAACAAAATACTTCCTTGTAGGCGAGCAATCCGAGATAATAGTAGTAGTTATTGAGGTATAGTATTAGTGGGGTGTATATCACAATGGTAGTTGGACTACTATGTAGAACTTTAATCACTCGAATATGCTTTTGTCTTTTTCATGTCGTGACTTTAGATTGCATCAACATTTGAGCGAATGAGCCATATAACCTTGCACCACGTACTTCACTCATTGGAGGTTGCGCAGACAGTTTAGGTAGTTAAGAAAAATATCTAGTTTAGTGAGAAATCTAAAGGACCAATAACCCCAATGTTCTACCTAAGAGGATATTAGCCCCACGATCTACTACCAATAGTCATACCATGATCTCGTACATAATATCTATATATACAACCTCAATTATGAACATCATATGGGGTATATAAGCTAGTGGTCTTGCTATCTTTGAGAATGCTAATATATTTGTAATCTATCTTTTACAATACAACTTAACTTTCTTACTGTTTATCCTCACTTGCTTCTATTTGTGGAGGGGGGTCCCTCTTATAGTCTTATTGACTTGAGTATCGTTGTGTTGTCATGATCTATGGTCTCGGGTGGAGCTAACACGCTTTTTGCTTCGTATATGTGACAATTGTAGTACCTGATAGGCGTGAAGAGGCTCTTACTAACATACACCGTTCCATCCTTACCCCACACACGAAGACGGTGTATATTTTATATATCAGCAAGTGGGGATTTTTGTAAAATCTTTTATGACATGCATTTCTCAAATATCGAAGAAGGGATGTTCAAGAGAGTGGAACAATTATTATTAGATTAACTCATAGTTACTACAATGATTTTTTTTAACAAAACAAGGGATTTAGATATGAATATCTAAGGTTTTTTGGAAAGCCTTGAAGTCCCTTATACATTTTTATATTTCCGGTCAAATGTTTAATTGAATATACTAAATTTTTGATAGAAGGAGATACTTACTAACAACAATCAAACTAACGTAATGCCATTAACACTAGGAAACACAAGGAATTGTAGGGAGGAGTTTAAAATAAAGAATTATACGTGCAAGAACCACAACTTTCAAAAGACGTTTTGAAATGATAAAAAGTGAGCGAGAAATGATATTAAGAAAATGAGTAGGGAAGTAAACATGAAAGAGTAAAGGGTAAAGCCCTCGTATGGCCCTTTATCTATACCCAAAGTGCACGGGCCGCCCCCGATCTTCAAAATTACCCTTTTCCACCCCATAGCTTCACATTTTGTGACACCGTTAGCCCTTTTTTCGTTTTTCTGTCAGTTGACCGTTAGTCAACGCCACATGGCGCCACCTCAACGCCACCTCAGCGCCAACTCAGCGCCAACTCAGCCTGACGTCATATGTTGCTTTGATGTGTAATCCTATGTGGACGGGGTTATATTTGTCTTTTTATCCTAAATCTACCCATTTAGTAACCCTAATATTAGCTACCCCAAATCAAGTTACCCTTTCCCTCCCCGCGTTCTTCCACCTTCATCTCCTCCGCGTTCGTTCGCCTCCCTTCTTCCTCCCTTCAATCTCTTTTCCGATGGTTGGATCTAGAAACACGAATGGTTCGTCTCCTCTTATTGCTCGCTCTAGAAATACGAATGGGTCTTCTTCTCCGATGGCCGGTTCCAGAGTAACCAACACGTCTTCTTCTCCGATGTGGGGTTCGAGAAACACCAGCGGCCCAACTCCTCCGATGATTGACCCAGGTAAGGAAGATTGGGTATGTTATTGCGGGCTACGTCTGAAGATTTCCACTTCATGGACGGACACGAATCCCGGAAGGCGTTTCCTTGGATGCTCGAAGTATCAATCGGTGGAGAGTAAATGCTCGTTCTTCAGCTGGTATGATCCTCCGATCTGTGATAGAAGTCGGGTGGTGATTTCTGGGTTGCTCCGTTCGTTGTCGAAGAAAGAAGAAGAAGTTGAAGCTCTGAAATGTAACGAAGGTAAAAACCAGAAGATCTGGTATATGTTTCTCTACTTTTTTTTAGGGTTTGTTGTTGCTCGAATGTTTTAGGTGTGTTACGGGGTGGTTTGGTGTTATGGGTTTTAATGGTTTGATGTTTGATTGTATTTCTATTTTCTGGATACGAGTTGTTTGAATGTTGTTGAATAACCATGAGTCCATTTGTATCCGGGATGGTGAATATGTGGCACCTGATTTATTTTTATTTATACCCTATGGCCCCATTTAGTTTTTACGTTTGTATGTTGTGGCCCTTAATGTTTTCTTTTAGTCAGCTGGGCCCCTGATCTTTAAATATTAATTCCATCTATGGCCCACTTTACTTTACCGCGTACTAATGTTTTTTCATTTTTTTTCCCTTTGGATTATGAAACGTCTTTGCATGGGAAACCGAAGAAGGCTAGTCTATGGAACCCCAAGGGGTTACCTCGGGGACTAAAAAACTTTAATTATCACACCAAGTAACCCCCTCTATATAAACTGATATCTGCAATCGGTTATCTTTAAACAAAACACTTAAAAGAAAATTATAGAAATTGCTTAGAACTAAGATGAAGGATCAAAAATCTGGAGAACCATCTTCAAAGGAGAAGGGAAAAATGCGTAAGTCCCGTTTATTGTTGTTTAATAAAAATTATTATTTGAATCACTAATTAGTCTTATAACTCCTTATGATTCTGAATTTTTTTATTTACGTATAATCTTTCGTGTTTATTACTTATCTATTTTTGTGGTTTTTTTTCCGTTGTAGCGATGGCTTCTGGATCGCAATCTGCCCCACCAAAGACCCGACCCGCACCCAAGACTTACAGGAGCAAGTACGTGGGCCAGTTTCAAGGCAATCGTTGGAGCGTTAGACATTCACCAGTTTGTGTACGTGAGAAGGTAAAGACGACGGTCGTTCCACTTCCATATGGCAGGGAGTTGATTGTGGTTGAATCAAGTTCTGAAGGCGAGGATACTCCATCGCCCAAGAGGAGGAGGGTGTCAAGAGAGTCTCCTGTTCGGATGTGTTCGCCGAAGTATTTCAAGTTTGAGGATGAAGAACAGATGTCGAGTGATTGATCGATATTGGTAGTTTACTCTTAATATGTTTATCGTTTAAATGACTTTGTTATTCAAGTATGTTGGTTAGTGTTATTTTGATGAATTGTTGGACTTTTATCTGTTTTTGGATCTTCTGTTGGTTGTTTTTGGTATTGTGACGCTTTTTGGACCGTTTAAGCTGAAATGTAATATGAATTTGAAGTGATTTCTGGACTTTTTTTTAATCTAGTATTTTTATGGGTTATATTTTGTTAATTAGAGAATTCTTGTCGACCACTCGTATATCTTCTGTTCTGTTATCTTTTGATCGTGTTTTCTTCATCCTCTCTTCTTCATCTTCACCAACGGCTTTATCTCGCTTCTTTTTTGGTCTCCCAGCTAGTTTGACACCCTTTGGAGCAATTACTTTTGGGCCATTAGTCTGAGGCCATAGTTCAGGTCCATTTATAGGTCCAATATAAGGCTCGTATGCCTTTTTAAATGTAGAAGTTTTAAAATAATCAGACGTGTAGTCTTCTGCCTCAAGACCCGATGTCGCTAATGCGGAAATCACGTGCACACATGGGATTCCCGACAAGTCCCACCCTCGACAAGCACAATTAAAAGTATTTAAATCAACAGCAAATTGAGCCCCACTTGAGCCCTTTACTTGGAAAGTACTACCTCCACAGTGTAATGGAATCCACTTGGAGGACCACTTTTTTTTAAAATTAATAATTTTCCTAATCTTAGGACAAATCAATCCCTGCCATCTACTTATCCACTTTCTTCTTTTTTCTAATCTCTCAACTAAATAAACTCTTATACGTTCTAAACACACTAAAATAGAAGACTCCCTAGCATCTAAAAGTTGTTTATTCCATGATTCACACATATTATTTAACAAAACATCGCAATGTGTATTCGTTCTAAAATGGGATCGAGTCCAATACCTTGGCGGTTCTTTTGCTAACCAATCATATGCTGCCTCATCCATTGATTTAATAACCTCCATGACTCTTGTAAAACGCTCCACGTACGTAGCCCGAGCAGCTTCCCACATCTTATCTTTCAATGCAAATGACCCATGTTTTTTCTTGAAGTTCTGATGGAGGTGCCTAACACAATGCCTGTGTTCAACATCAGGTAGTAATTCTTCCAACGCAATTCCTAGACCCTACAAAAAAATAACCACATTTTACAATTAGACAGTAACAAGTTTCAAACTGAAAAACAAATATAGAGTATATATTAACTATACCTTTTGTTTATCAGTGACAAACACCCACATCTCAGGGTCATCAATTCCAAGATCATCTACTAACAACCCAACAAACCATCTCCAAGTGTCCAGATTTTCAGTTTCAACCACAGAATAACACACCGGATAGATGCAATTATTAGCATCCATACCAACAGCAGTTAATATAACACCTGGATGAGGTCCTTTAAGATGACATCCATCCAACCCAATCACTTTTCTACAACCAGCCTTAAACCCTCTTATCAGAGGTTCCAAACAACAATAAAATCTTAAAAACCTGTGTTCCCCAGTTACCTCATCCTCCTCAGTTTTTAAAAAAACTGTTGAACCCGGATTAGTCCTTAACAACTCAGCACAGTAGTTGTTGAGCAAACTATATTGGTCCAAAAATTGAATTTCAGCTAACGCCTTACCCTTCTTGATCGTCCTATACGCTTGTCTCCTACTAATACTTACATGAAGATCATGTAATACTTGTTCTTGTAAGTCAATTGCTCGCAAAGAAGAGTTTAACTTCAACTGATGAGCATACCTCGTGGATAGAACGGTAGAATTTACGTGCTTACTATTTAATGCACAACCACATTTATGAATGAGATTTAGTGTCCTTATCTGAAAGCTACCATCCAAGCATTTAGTCGCATAGACAAACCAATCACAATTCGTCCCTCTGCACTTTGCTCTAACTCTTCCTGGTTCATTACAGGGGAACCAAACATTCCTCACTTCACAAATAGCATTAGCTTTCACTGCTTCCTTAAACTCAATTCTGTTTGCGAAAATCATACCAATCTTCAGTTTAGGCTCATCTTTGTCAACCAATACATTAAAACGTTGACTTCTCCTTCTTCGAACTCCATCACAATCCTCCTCATCCGTTGATCCTTCTAAACTTCTCAAATTGTCTGACTCCCCACACGAACCCTCGTTGAAGTCGTCATCGTTTATAACAGGTAGTTCTTTAGGACAAGGGAGCTCTAACCCGTTTAATTTAACCGACGGTGATGACCCGACACCAACAAACTCAACCCCGATATCAACGTTGTTCTGGAACATAATATCATCTTCATCATCGTCGAGGTTATTATCGCTATCATGAAACAAAAAATCAGAACCACTATCATCAACAACGGTATTAGCATTGTCGCGTTCACCATTCTCCGAATCTGTAATTAACAATCAAAGCTACTATTATAAACGGATCCAAATGACTGCAAAATGGAACCCTAATATACCCAACATCGACAAAATTAAAGGAATCTGGAAGAAGATCAGTACCTGAATCACTCACGATTTCACTTAAATACGCCATCGGATTTGATTGGAAAAGCCACGTATGAAGTAGCTACTCAAAATTTTTCTTCGATTCGAGATGATGCGGTGAGAATTTTATTCGAATGTTTAACGGGGAGATGAGAAATGAGGAAGGTTTTCTAACGGCGTGTTTGTACGTAGGTGGGTGGTAACGAGATTTGGAAGGTTCCTTCTTCCGTATAATGGTTTTGTGAGATTTTCTGCCTAACTTGATGAAGAACACCAAGAACACGCACTACTATGTGCGATTTGATCCGGTTTTTGTTTTGTTAAAATGAGATAGGGGTGTTACGGGGTACTAACTTGAGTAGGTGAATGGGTAGATTTAGGATAAAAAGACAAATATAACCCCGTCCACATAGGATTACACATCAAAGCAACATATGACGTCAGGCTGAGTTGGCGCTGAGTTGGCGCTGAGGTGGCGTTGAGGTGGCGCCATGTGGCGTTGACTAACGGTCAACTGACAGAAAAACGAAAAAAGGGCTAACGGTGTCACAAAATGTGAAGCTATGGGGTGGAAAAGGGTAATTTTGAAGATCGGGGGCGGCCCGTGCACTTTGGGTATAGATAAAGGGCCATACGAGGGCTTTACCCAAGAGTAAATATATTGCATTGAATACAATGGTAACTCGGTCAGCAAAGAAAATGTAAAAAACCATGGCTTTTGAATGTGAAATTCGATGGTGATTTTTTAGGGTTTCTATATGATGAGTTAAGAGGTTTTAGGGAAGGTAATTTAGGTATAGATTTTTATTCAAACATACTAATCTTTCTTGAGGGTAGTTTTTTTTTTCTTTATATTTTCAAAAACTGAAATCATTGATTCCTTTCGTTTGAGTGTGAGACAAACTATCTCAAAGACTTGTATATCATTTTTTTCTCCGTCCACTTCAATTTTCTTCCTGAGGTTGTTTTCCAAACATGCAATGACAAATTTGAAAATGGTAATTTGAAGTATTTTGTATAGATAAAGAAATTTACAATTTTATTTACCGTCTTAAAAAACATCATTTTAAGGTAGAAAATATAAAAGATGAGAAAAGGGCTTGTCAAAGCTAGATTTTGTCCTTGTAGGTGAGTGATGGGAGGATCAGAACGCAGGTAGCATCATCTAAATTCCGGAAAATAAAAGTCAATGATGAAGATTCATTAAGTTTGAAAAAGGTCTCACAATATCGACTCTTGGATATGACATGGCATCACTTCAATTGCCAGGTTGACTATAATAGCAAGCAGATGAAAAATAAAATAAAAATTATTTTAATTTAGGTAAAATTTGATTTCGAAACCCCTTCATCTTTCTACTCTTAACACCTATCAATCTTTCAAATATCATTTTCGCAAATTATTACTTTTTCAAAAAATCTCATGAGTTTTCCCTAAGCACGTTTCAGGCCATGACAGATCATTTCTTGTTAGAAATCCTGACCATAAATATTCAATGAAATTTAAAATCATAATTGTACTGAACATATATTTTAATAGTAACCTATTTACCATGGAAATTATATTTATAATGTTTCTCCAATATTTACTAGGCCAACTCTTTTACTTGAAGTCCCTACTAGTACTCCCTATTACAATAAAGTCAAATTGGAGGCTAAAAGATGGACATAGGCTATAATGACTAGAAACGTCCTTAGAAGATCCAATAGAAACTACTGCAATTTAATCTTTATACAGACAAGATGGCCAATTTAGCTTTTGAAGAATAGAAGAGAAGAGAGGAGAGTCACCTTGCTTTCATTTGAGTATCCTCCTCAAATCTTTGCCATCAACACCCAAATCTTGTACATCATTGCTCTTCCGTAATAGAACCAAACATTTCAAAATTTGATCTCATTACTTGGTTGAAGGTCTCATTGATGGTTTGTAGTGATTAAAATTTCAAGTTGGAATTATTCCACTTTATTACCGTTCTTGACAAATTTGCTACATATATTTGACTTTAGAATATTAGGGTGAAGCAATTTATACGGCCACTGATCTCTAATAAACACTTAAAACAAACTCATAAGGTATACAATAATTAAAAACCATAGTTTTCCAACCATAAACTAAACCCCATAAATTCAATCGTAGGCGTAGCTGACTCGCACACAAGAGATCAGTTTCAGAAGTACACGATGACTTTCACGTAAAATACTTTTTACCAAAAACATCCCAAGTGATTATGCCCATAGCCGCAACAATGGGAAATTATAAACCAAGCTTGAACGCCATCCAATTTGACTCTGTTTTACTAAAATCACAAAGAACGAAATGATTTTGTTTTACTAATCGATATAAATAAAAAATATAAAACATAATCTCTAGATGCAGCCTACTAGACCGAGTTTAATTTCAAAAGAAACATAGATTATTGTTCCATCACTTTCTACAACACTAAGAAGATAGATTCAATTTGTATGCATGACTTGAAATGTAACAATTTACCCCATCTTTAACTTGTATCCTTCCGCAATTTTCACACCACTCTACTTTTTCAGCCGCCACTGCTATGAGTTTCACCTTTAACGACCGCATACCTAGCCGTTAGAGGTACTAATAACGGTAGTTGAAACTTTTAACGAACAATTATGGTCGTCAAAAATTGGTCGCTAGTGTTTCGTAGTTAGAAACACCAACTACCGACCACTTACCTCCAACGACCAATTAAGTGGTCACTAAAGGCTATCGTAATTAGCGACCATCATAGTTGTTCTAGATGTCCAAAATCTTTGATGACTGATGTGTAGTCGCTAAAGAATAGAATCTTTGCCGGATGGTGGGTGGACGCTAAAGGTTGAATATTCTAACGACCTCCTTTGTTGTCGATAGAGGATTAAACTAAAAAATAAAAAAACAATTAATTACAAACCTATTGCAATAAGGGTTTTAATTCAAAATGACCATAGAACAATAAAGTTGGTTTATAAGATCAACCCATTTTATTAAAAAACCTTGTCCAAACTACCTATAAGTGTAATTCTACAGTCAGACATCTTGTCATATTAATTTGTTCTTCCGTATTCAAAACAACTCAACATTGTTAGGACATAATTAGTTGAAAAATGAAGAAGAAGATGAAACACATGTCAAAGAAAATTATACCGGCGAGCTCACCTATCAAATGTCGCAACCCGCTTAGGCGTTCTAGTCGTACTAACCCAACAAAAGAGAATATTGGGTCGGCTAAGATAATAGCGGTGAGTGTACCACCTAAAAGGGGAAGCAGCCCAGTAAAATAGAAGTTCCAATGAAGGTGATAGTGGTGATAAAAAGGTAAAAGGAGTCCAAGTCTTGCATGAAGTTGTGTCAATTGTCAAAAAGGCGCATGTTAGTCAACCATAGTCAAGGTTGCGCGAAAAAGATCATGAATCCGGTAAATTTTCAACGGTGGTATTTGAGGTATGTGCCTTTTAAAGCGAAGATGTTGGGCTAGACGGCATAATTTGATGGGTATGTTGTAAAAAACTCAAAATACCTGTATAATTCATCTGTTGGGTTGTGTTCATTAATTCGTTGGGGCATTCTGATACATATGTGAATCATTTAAACACTGAAAAAAGGTTACACATCTTTTCATTTTAACTTAAAAACATGTAGTCGATCCAAACAATTTTGTTAATTTGCATACCAAAATGAATTATATACATGTATTGAACGATTATGACTTGAATGTGGAACACCACTTTTTTGAGAGTATAATTTATGGGTTTATATGTTTATTTCATAATTTGCAAAGTGAATGGCTAATTGATGATATAATTGCTCCATAAAATCTGGCAAATTGGTTATGGTAACGATTTACTTGCATTAGATTTGAGTAATTGATGAAATTATGAACTACTCAATTTTTTTGATGCACCTGCTTTATTGTGAATATAAGGGTATTGTGGGGACATCATACCAACTAAACAATATTTCAGACCTAATTTGGAGCACGATTTGTTGAGTTACGGACCTTATTAGGAATTATCTCTTACAATAAAAATTCGATTGAAATGAACGTTAAATTAAAATAAATTGCAAACCGAAATACAATAAAAATATAATAAATTTTGAATAAAAATAAATTACAAATCGATTTAATTCTGAATATAATAGAAGTTTCAATATAATAAAGTTAAGGGAGAGAGTTCTATCGGGAGATTGGGTCGCATGATTGCATTAGGATCAACCTCATCATCATCTCTTAGTCGTGACTTGTACTCCATTGCATGGATTACTCGATTGACGTGTGCGCTGCGATGGAACAATTGTGATGATATTCGTTGGGGCTTTATCCCACGCTAGCATAATCTGATTGAGTTTCCCAACCACTTACATATATATCTCGAGTCTAAAGAACATATTAATTGGGGCAGTTGTGGTAGTGTCAGTTGATTCATGGTCCTGTGCTCCGGTTTGGCTACATTGCCGGGTACATACATCACGACTTCAACAATCTGTGGATATCTATCGATCATCCATCTCGAAGCCATGCTCATATCTAAATCTTGTTCCTGGCTCTGCTTCACTCTAGGTGTGAAGGACGGACTCAACTTCTAACTTGCTTGCGAGATCCATATGGTCCCGTGCTACCTCGATCATTTTTCGGATATGATCTTCTCATCTCAAAGACACGACGTCGACGGGTATGGCTGAAGACCCCAACACATCACCCTCAGTCTCTTACGGTCGATTGAACCTCACTTTCAAGTCAACCTATTACATATAAGAAAAAAAATCGTACTTCAAAAATTTATATTTATTGAACTAACAATGAACTAAGTCACAATTAATAAAAAGTACCTGGGCCTTACTTACTTTATTTTTATTCCCCGCAACCGATATTGCTTGTTTATATTAATTTTTTAATAGATATGTAAAATATAAAATACTTATTATCGTCTCCTAAGGTGTGATAAAATAAGCTAACAGTTACATACCTCGATATAGTTAAGTATCACAAGTGTTCGAATCGTTGACAAGTAATAAAAAGTAAGTATTATAGAGTATTGTCTCCACATGGACTACGAAGGTTAATTCTTAAGCAGTGTTCTTAGAGAGTGTCTTAGAATGACTTGCTAAATTAACTATAAAAGATAAAATACATATATTTGTTTTGTTTTTGTTTAATAAGGAATAAGATGCAATAAAGTAATTTAACTAACGATTGAGGATTACTAATTAACTAGGAATGTAAATAACTATGGAGAAGAGATGAGAATTTAGTTCGAGAACTTGCAATTAATCTCCATTAGTATTAATTTACGTTTTATTGATTATCGGCGAATTGGTAATCATGCATTAATCGATATTCTAACTTCTTCCTAAATCTGGTCAAGGTATCCTAGGAAGCTACTTCAACTCTACTAGGGGTCTCAGGTGAGGAGAACCTACACAATGATCGGTGCTAAAAGTCTCTAACCCTATACTATCCGGCTAGTCAAGCCCGTCAGGATCACTAATGCACACCATATAATTATGTATCGTTTTCAGTAAGCGAATCCCCCATCAGGGTGACAATCATAATTGCTAAAATAAATTGACATAGCAAGGGATGAATTTAACGACAAATACATAAAAGAGGCAATTACCAATACCATCCTAGAAGGAGGTGATATTGCCCATAAAAGTCATGTCTAATATAAAAAAATAATTAGACAATAATACCCTTGACTAAATATTCCCACCAAACTAAATTTTCCCACCAAAACAGAATTTTCCCGCCAAAAAATTTCCGGCCAGATTTGTTTCCTGCCAAAATTTTCCGGCCAGATTTTTTCCCGCCAAATTTTTCCGGCCAAAATTTTTTCCACCAAAATTTTATGTCATTATTTAGTGGGAAAAATCCCACCAAATTATATGTGGGGGTTTATGTTGTTTAATTGATAAGTTTCGGAATTAGATAACGAGTCAACACTTTTATTCTAACATCTACATGAATAGTCAAAAAATTTCTAACAAAATTACATTGGGGGCAATTAGTATATAAAGCCCCAGCACTTGTCTCTTAATAAACTAAGGCCTCTCATTTGGAAAGACAAAAAACCCCCTTTCCCTTTACTATTACAGTGATATCACAGTGAAAAAAACAAAAAGCAAAACAAAAGACCCATATAGGGTTACGGGAACCCAAAAGCATTTCACCTCTCTATACACCCTCTCTACCTCTCTCCTCTCACCCTCTCTCTCTCTATACCCACCGATGCCCTCCTTCCACCCCCACCCCTCCCGTCGATGCCCTCCTTCCACCCCCACCACCATCGAAGACCACCTCCATGAACAGCGATGCGACCTCCATCCTCCCCATGCTCCTTGTCACGCTGCTGCAATCTCTGCCGCCTCAACAAGCGCAGGAAAACCGCGACCACAAGATCTCCACGAAGCTCCGCAACTGCTGGCGCTCAAACCAGATCTCGACCCCCAAAACCAGTTGCAGCGCTGCTCCAGCACCACGCCGTCGAGAACCAGACCACCGCAGTCCCGTTCGCGAACCACCATAGCCGGAGCTTTGCTGCCTCCACAATCGCAGGAAAATCGCCTCCACGAGCTCTCCGAGCCCGATCTACATAGCAGATCTCGCGCTGCTTTATTTCGACGCTGCCATGGCAACAGATCTGACTCCGACCTCCATCTTCACTGCTCCGCCGCTCGTGGTGTTGCTGCCGCCAGTCACTTCTTCCCCTTTCTTCTCCCACCAACCATTCTGAAACGCGGATCTCATCCCACCGCCATCACCAACCTTTGTTTCGCTCGCAACTCGTTTTGGGTCCAGCCACCTTCTCCGCTTTGCTGTACACACTGGTTTGGGTCCAACCACGTTCTCTGCTCCGGTCCAGCCCATCAGGACGAGCCCACTAGGGTCCAGCCCACCAGATCTCACCTTCTAATGGCGTATCTCATAATAGTTGTTTCATTTCATTTTTTTTGGTTTTCTTTACTGATCATCTAATCTAATTCATTTTTTTGTTTTGATTAAAATCTTAGTTTGTCTAATTTTTTTTCCTTTTTCCATTGTTTTTCAGGTAACAGACCAATGGATTAATTGGTATGGACACTGGGGTCCATACCCAAACCAATTTCTGCTTGTTTTACAAGTGTTTTGAAGTGTTTTTTTGAATAGCCATCCCCTTTTGTACAGACACTACATACATGTACAGCCCATTGGATGTATTGTGTACAACCCTACCTTGGATAATCGGACAATTAGATAGATAATCGGACAATTAAATAGATAATCGGACAATTAGCTGGATAATTGGATAAGTAAATGGACAATTAGATGGACAATTATACTTTTAAAAAATCATTTTACTTAACAAACTTTTAAACCTATTGTATGTCTGTACCTATTGGTCCAGACATATCTCGTAAATAAAAAGAACAACAATATTAAAAATAAATTACTAGAAAAAAATGAATAAAAAAATAGAAAAGTATGAGAGAGAAACGAGTTTGTGTCAGCAGAATTAGGATAAAGGAGAGGAAAGAGGGGAGGGGTATAATAGTAAAGGGTTATGTATATATTATATAAAATAGGCTTTATTTAGAACAATTATGGGAAAGAGCTTTAAAAACTAAGATACTTCAAAATTGGGCTATAATTTGTATTTTCCTCATTACATTGATTTGTGTTGTTTTGGTAAATGAGTCCCACCAAACTAGTTTTGATTTATGTTGTTATTTGGTGGGAAAAATCCCACCAAATTATATTTGGGGTTTATATTGTTTGGTGTAATAATTTCCACCAAAATAAATTGGTAGAAATAAATAGAAACTTTGGAAACAATCTCTATTTTGAACTTAGTAGCAGCTTCATTGATAAGGTCAATAGCTAAAACAACAATACGGTTGGAAAATCATATAAAATGAAACCATTTCTTTATAATCAAGACTATCTTTCATATTAATAATGTGATTGCTTATAACTGGATTGTTAAACAAGGTTCCATTCTTTCCCGCCATACTTGGATAATATTTTAAAGCTAATCAAAGTAACAAAATTCAACAAATAAATCTTTGCCCTTAATATTGATAAATAATGACCGATAATTAGCACTACAAGATATTGAAAACTTGTTCAACATTTCAACCAAAAGCTGCACCAGAAAAAAGTAACTACAATATTACATTCGTGTTCTAATATAAACAAGAATGAACAAACAAAAATCCATCACTTGATGTATTGTAACATCCATTTGAAGTCGTCACCATAACCCATTTTACGAACAATACTGGTATAAATCTGAATATCAAAAATAGCTTATGTAAAAATTAGCAAGAGATGGATATGAAATTTTGTCAAAAAAAAAGTATATGCAATTTAATCATTTCCATTTCCATCGTTGATGTCTCCTCATTTGTGATGATAAAATATACTTCTGAGACATCATTTTAGGCGTATTTATTAGTTTATAAGTCGAGTTTAGCTTAATTTAGTGCACTTTCCTATTTTGAGTCTTGATTTAGTAACATAATATTTTTAGAGCATATTGGGTTTAATTGTTTATTTAGTGTGAAGCTTTAAAGATAATTATGGAGATTAATTAGAGTCCAAGTCAAAGACTACAAGATATGGAAAGAGATAAACATGGAAATTGGAGATAAAGGAAACAAAGGCTAAAATTATGAAAAGGAAAAGCTGCCTAAATCTGAATTTCTGCAGCAACGACTAAAGAAGTGGTGATAACTCCAAAACCAAGCCGATTTTGGAAGATTCCTTCCATAGGGACGTAGATAATTCTGTGACGATTCTTTTGGTATATTGTGGAGCAAAAACCGACCCATAACGAAGAAGATATGCTCAAAACAGTTCAACAGTAATTATCTTTATTTCCATACGAATTTGAGTTGGGCTTGGAGTCCATTACTTAGCCTCATCTCCAAGAAACGAATTAGCTCAACCTATACACTATAAATACAGCCTCTTAACACTCTTAAATCATCCTTGGTGAAACCTAAAACCAAGAGGAAGCTTACAACACAAGAAAAGAAGTCTGGAAGGAGCTGTCATCAACAATGTCTTCTTCTACCTTTAAATTTGTAATTTCTTTCTTGTTTTGCATGAACTAAATTTCTTTAGCTTGAGTTTTAGCATATATGTATGAACCCTAATTTTGATTGACATCTATCTAATTTGGGAATTTTATGTTTTAAATTGAACTATTGTTTTTATTCTCTGTTTATGTGTTTGGATTTATATTCTGTGTTCTTGTGGACTGCAGCCATATAGAATTACCATTTAGTAGTTAGGTCACCATTGACAACCGTGTTTAATTACATGTTTAGCACATAACGTCTAGTATTCGGTTTAGATCTGACAAATCAACCTAACTAGATAATCACTATGGTTTAGTACATGTTACTATTTACCAATTACAGGAACAGTTTGCTTAGGAAGCCTTATTGACACAGGTAAATCCTATTTAAAACTACCTAGCGTAATTGGAACCGATTATTGAAATACTACATAATTCACCCTTACATGTTTAGAACGACAAAACTAGTGGGGATTACATGCTATTGACTCAAGCTATATTTTCATACTACTTCTCTTTCGTATTTAATTTTCTGTCTTTACATTCTCAGTTTTAATTTAGTTTAATTAGAAAAGCAAATAAATATCTATTGTCTTTATTTTTCTTGCGCTTAGTTGTTCTAGCTTTAATTTTCTGCACTTGATTACTGCATAAGATTCCCCTAGCCTTCGTAGTCTCTGCGGAACGAATCTTACTTAATCATTAAAACTTGCATACGATCTGTATACTTGCAGAACCGTGCTAGCTTTAGGGTGTTTATTTGCATCTAAATTATATATCTTTTTATCACACCCTAGGCCCCACCAAGTTTTTGGCGCCGCTGCCGGGGACTACATCGTTAGTCCTTGTGCATATATCTTGTGCTTTTATTTTCAGTTAGTTCTATTTTACGCTTTTGTCTTTTAGTTTTTGTTTTATAGATAGTTACAGATGGAGAACCCAAGGAGACTTGAGCTACCCATCGAGTTTAGAGTGGAACCACGAGGGATTCGCGCTCCAGAAATTCAAGCCGCTAAATTTAAGCCTGATCCAGGAATGTTAACTCAGTTTGCAACTCATGGACTATTCAGCGGTGCTGCACATCAAGATCCGATCCGATATATTCAGAAATTCATGCAAATCTGTGATGCTTATATCGTAAGAGGAGTTACTAGGGAACAAGTATATTACGTGATGTTCCAGTTCTTCTTGACCGGAGGTGCAAGCGATTGGTATGATACCCAATACCCTCATGTTATTTCAGATTGGGGCAAACTTCAAACAAAATTCCTAGACCGCTTCTACCCGGTTAGTAGACGTTTAAAAGATATGTTGGAGCTTGAACAATTTATACATAAAGACATAGAGAGTTTGGGTGAAGCTTGGTTACGATTTACAGAAAAGAAGGCGAGATGTCCATATCATAAATCATCGCCGGAATATTATTTAACCTTGTTTTATGGAGGCCTTAATGACAAATCAAGAGAGAAAGCAGTTTCGTTAGGAAACACAGGTTTTGTGTTACTAGACCCTGAAGAAGCTGAGTTGGGGATGGAGAGAATTCTTGAGAACGAGAGAAGTTGGCCCAAGAAACCAGAAAAAGAAGATACTTTAGAATCTCTGAAGCTTAAAGAATTAGCTCAACAACTCAAAGAACTACAAGAACAAGCCCGAACAATTGCTCAGGTAAATGTAGTACGTGTAATTCCTTCGTGTCTTGGTTGTGGATCAAGAAATCATGTGTGGGAAGGATGTATGAATAATCCAGCAGTAGCTTCCGTTACATATCCGCAAGATAACTATTGTTCTAATGGTTATACTTATCCTCAAGAAAGCTACACTAATTATCAACAACCTCCACAACAAAGAAGTTGGGTCTGAAATCAAGAGACTTATCACCAACGCCAACCTTAATCCTATAATCCACCACAACCTATTCAGAAAAAGGCACCCATTGTTAAGAAAGCTTGTCAATAAACAAAGAAAGATCCACCTAAACAATCAATTCAACTGGCAAAGCAAGAACAAATTCAAAGCTTGAATTCGAGTATGGCTAAAATAATACAAGCAGTTGAAACCAATATGAGTCGTAGCCAGCAGAAAATTTAAGCCCAACAAAGATAATCAAGAAACTAGAGCATACTTTATCACATATGGCAAGTACATTACAAAATCGGCCGAAAGGGCAACTTCCAAGTGATACTATTGCTCCTAGAGATGATTCTTGCCATGCAGTTGAATTGTGAAGTGGAAAAGAACTACCTCCACCTAGACCAGAAACAGAACCAATCCCTATTCCAGAAAAGGGGGGAAAAGAAACAATCAAAGAAACAGTAGAGGAGGTAGTTAAACCAAAGAGTGTCCAAGCCGAGACACCTGAAAAGACGAAAAAACCAGTGGAAATTAATACACGCCCTCCACCACCATACCCTTCACGCGTTAGAAAGAAGGACAATGACCTGGAATTCAAGAAATTTGTTGACATGTTGAAGAAGTTAGAAGTTAATATGCCACTTGTTGAATCTCTCAAGAGAATGCCAACATATCTTAAATTCATGAAAGACATTCTCTCCAACAAGCGAAGTATAGAAACTAGGGAAACAATTGGATTGCCTGTGGAGTGTAGTGCTATATGTCAAAGTAAGTTGCCACCAAAGCTAGAAGATCCCGAAAGTTTTACAATTCCCATCGGCATTGGAGATAGTTGGACCGGGAAGGCATTATGTGACTTAGGCGCGAGCATCAATCTCATGCCAAGATCCCTGTTCGAGAAGCTTAATATAGGAGCAGTAGTACCCACATCTGTGGTATTACAAATGGCGGATCGCTCCCTCTCACGACCAGTAGGTAAAATTGAAGATGTTTTAGTTAAAGCTGGTTCTTTTATTTTCCCTTGTGATTTTATTATTCTTGACTACGACGCGGATAAGAATGTCCCCATCATCTTGGGTAGACCATTCTTAGCCACGGGGCGTACACTAATTGATGTGGAGAATGGTGAGTTGATCACGAGGGTACAAGATGAACAGATACGATTCAATATGTTTAAGGCTATGAAGTTACCGAATTCGAAAGATGAATGTTTCAAAATAGATGTCATCGGAAAAATTGCGCAAGAAGTCTTCAATGAAGCAAGCTTAGATGATGATCTAGACGAAGCCTTAGCATTTGAATCACAAGAGGAACTCGAAATTCCTCCTGAAGATGTTGCTGCATTAGGATCAAATGTACGAGAACTACTTCGAGAATCAGGTGACATTGAACCAATGAAACAACCATCTATAATATGTCCACTTGTTCTCGAAAGAAAAACCGCTTCCTGATCATCTACGCTATGCATATCTAGGTACGAATAAAACTTTACCTGTTATTATTTCTGCTAACCTTTCAGGTCCTCAAGAGGAGAAGCTACTTCATGTACTTCGCGCTAACAAAGAAGAAATCAGATGGACTATCGCCGACATCAAAGGAATTAGTCCTTCCGTTTGCAAACACAAAATCATTCTTGAGAACGAAGGTGGGCGATCTATAGAGGGACAAAGAAGACTCATGCCAGCTATGAAAGAAGTGGTGAGAAAGGAAGTCATCAAGTTGTTAGACGCAGGAATTATCTATCCGATTGCGAGCAGTGATTGGGTTAGTCCAGTGCAATGTGTTCCAAAGAAAGGAGGTATTACAACCATTCTTAATGATCAAGGCGAAGCCATACCATCAAGAACAGTTGTGGGGTGGCGAGTATGCATGGATTACCGAAGACTCAACAAAGCTATAAAGAAAGATCACTTCCCGCTACCATTCATTGATCAGATGCTAGACAAACTTGCAGGGAGAGAGTATTATTGTTTCCTTGACGGATAGTCGGGTTATAATCAGATTTGTGTGGATCCCCTTGATCAACACAAAACAACTTTTACTTGTCCGTTTGGTACTTTTGCTTATAGAAGAATGCTGTTTGGTCTATGTAATGCACCTGCCACGTTCCAGAGGTGCATGATGGCTATATTTTGGGACATGATTGATAAATACTTGGAGGTTTTTATGGATGATTTTTCGGTGTTTGGAGATAGTTTTGATGATTGTTTGAATAATCTTGAGAAAGTCCTTGTGAGATGTAGAGAAAAAGATGTTGTGCTTAATTGGGAAAAATGCCACTTCATGGTTCAAGAAGGAATTGTGTTGGACATAAAGTTTGAAGGCAGGAATGGAGGTTGATCGTGCTAAAATTGAAGTTATCAAAACATTACCACCTCCAGTTTCTGTTAAAGGAGTGAGAAGTTTCTTGGGTCACGCAGGATTTTATCGCAGATTTATTAAAGATTTCTCCAAGATTGCCAAACCGCTTTGTTCTTTACTTGAAAAGGATACTCCTTTTAATTTTACTGACGAATGTCTTCAAGCGTTTTTGACGATTAAGGAAAAACTGATCTCCACACCTATTGTTATACCTCCTGATTGGAAAGCTCTGTTTGAACTTATGTGCGATGCTAGTGATCACGCTATGGGTGTTGTGTTGGGAGAGAGGAAAGACAAGATTTTCCATACGATTTATTATGCAAGTAAGACTTTCAACGCTGCCCAGATGAATTATACAGTGACGGAGAAAGAGATGTTGGCCGTGGTGTATGCTTTTGACAAATTCCGTTCATATCTGATTGGAAAGAAAACTGTTGTATACACGGACCATTCAACTATCATGTACCTTATGGAGAAAAAGGACGCAAAGCCGCGTCTTATTAGATGGGTACTGTTGCTTCAAGAATTCGACATAGACATTCGAGACCGGAAGGGATGTGAGAACCAAGTTGCTGATCATTTATCAAGGCTCGAAGCATCTGATGCGAACAAAGAACCAGTGTTGGTTAAAGAGGTATTCCTTGATGAACAACTTTTTGCTATTAAACATGCGTTTGTGCCATGGTATGCAGATCTAGTCAACCTCATTGTGAGTGGTGTATTCCCAAAGGATATCCACCCACAACAAAGACAACGATTATCTCACCAGGCCAAACAGTACTATTGGGATGAACCGTACCTCTGGAAGATTTGTAGTGACCAAGTTGTTAGAAGATGTGTGCATGAAGGTGAAATGGAAAAGATCATTACAAGTTGTCATAGTTCACCTTATGGAGGTCACTTTAAAGGCGATAGAACGGCAGCTAAAATTCTTCAATCCGGATTCTATTGGCCTACCATACACAAAGATTGTCATCGTTTTGTCCAGTCATGTCAAAGATGCCAGTTCACTGGTAATATATCAAAAAGAGACGCGATGCCACTTAACAATATTCTTGAAGTCGAAATCTTTGATGTATGGGGAATAGATTTCATGGGACCTTTCATCACTTCCCATGGAAATCTTTATATTTTGCTTGTAGTAGATTATGTATCAAAATGGGTAGAAGCAGTGGCAACACCGAAGAACGATGCTCAAACAGTGATTAAATTCTTAAAAACAAACATCTTTTCAAGACATGGTACGCCACGTGTTCTCATCAGTGATAAAGGTACCCATTTTATTAATGCACCTCTGAGAAACTATCTTCGTAAGTTTGGAGTGAGACACCGTATTTCAACCGGTTATCACCCACAAACTAACGTTCAAGCTGAAGTTTCCAACCGGGAAATCAAATCTATTCTTGAGAAGACCGTAAATAAAACGAGGAAAGATTGGTCTTTAAAGCTAGATGATGCTCTCTGGGCTTACAGAACAGCATTTAAAACACCAGTTGGGGCATCTCCATATCGCATGGTCTACGGGAAAGCGTGTCATCTACCTACTGAACTAGAAGCTCGAGCCTACTGGGCTATCAAAACTCTGAATCTAGACCCAGAATTGGCCAGAAAATAAAGGATGATGCAGTTGAACGAGTTGGAGGAGTTTCGTTATCTTACTTATGAAAATTCACGCCTCTACAAGGAGAAAACAAAGCGATGGCATGATAAAAGGATCCGTCCAAAGCATTTCGAGAGAGGACAAAAGGTTTTATTATACAACTCTCGATTTTCGAACTACCCAAGAAAGCTTAAATCCCGTTGGGGAGGACCTTACATTGTTACGAAAGTCACACCTCATGGAGCGATCGAAATTGAACATCCAACCGAGCAAAGGACATTCATGGTAAATGGCCAGCGTTTGAAGAGATACCATGACAGTGAGGACTTTGGGCGAGAGGAGACGATCCATCTCGTAGAAAGCGCTTAGCCTGAGGTACACGTCTAACTCAAAGATGTTAAACAAAAGTGCTCTTGGGAGACACCCCTTGTTTTAAATTTGCTTTTTAGATTAGTTTATTGCTTTGTAGTGTATAATATTAAGTTAGTGTATATTTTTAATTGTATTTACAAGCTAATAGGAGAGAAAGGTAGTGTGTTATTGTGCAGGAAATGAGTTTGGGGTCAAAGGAAAAATTTCGGAAAAATTCGCAGGCAAATCCGGTATACCGCGCCTCACGCCCGGTATACCGCGCCTGAAGAACCCTCACCACGGGTTGGCTACCACGGGTTTTATACCGAGACAAAATTTTTGAAGCATGATGGCTGCGGTATACCGCGCCTCATGTCCGGTATACCGCAGGAAGCAAAAAACCCATACCACGGGTTGGATACCGCGGGTTTTTTGACGGAGACGAGAAATTAAACAGTGGCAAAAACCCGTACCACGGGTAGGGTACCGCGGGGTCTTTGCCGAGACGAAAAATTGGAGAGCTGATGGATCTGGTATACCGCGGAATAAGCCCGGTATACCGCACAGTGGCGGTTTGTGAAGAGTTTCTTGCCTAATCAAATTCTTACCTTAACAAGATTAACCCTAGCCTCTCCTACACGAATTTTTCAGACCCAAACACTATATATACATCTTAAAGCTTGTACAAACCTTCACAATTAACACAACAACAACACAATTTCTCTCCTCAATCCTCCATAAACACAATCTCTTCATCAAATTCATCACACTACACCATTAAACACCATCAAATTCATCAAGCTTTAAAGATTTTCTCCAAGATTCATCAAGAAACCTTTATCTTTCATAAATTCCCAGCAACAACCTCAAGCTAAACCAATCTCTCCTTGAACTTTTAATCCATCCTTGGTATAACTTGAGTTGTGGGTGAATCAAGCATGACTTATAGATCTGATGCTATGAAATTCAAGAGAAAGTGCACCATCCTTGGGAAAAATAAGAAATTGCCTGGAAACACCATTGAAAAGCCTATCACCATTGATGAGGCTACTGAAGAATCAAAAGAAAAGGCACCAGCACAACCACTACCAAATAAGTTAACTGCTAGAAT
Source organism: Nemophila menziesii (assembly GCA_029959085.1). NCBI lineage: Eukaryota > Viridiplantae > Streptophyta > Magnoliopsida > Boraginales > Hydrophyllaceae > Nemophila > Nemophila menziesii. The sequence goes on along the minus strand of JARWIR010000001.1, from coordinate 141,599,322 downwards.
GTGTATATCATCAAGGCCTTTGAAAAAGCTTAAAATTCATGACCAAGGTTCTTTTACTTCTTCCTCTAAAATTGATCATGATCTTCCTCCATGGGATCTCAAATTACAACATGAAATCGAAAGATTACAAGAAGATAACAGAGAACTTTGGACATAAGTCATACAGATGCAATCACAGCTGGAAGATTTTACCTTGAAAAGGAATATTGATAGTTATAACGATCCCTCGGCTTCGGACGAGGAGGAGGATATAATGGATCTCTATGGCCAGCCAGGTAAGTCGTTCTAATTCTCTTAATAGCTTGTATGCATTAGGTAGTTTAGTTAGTTTTTAACTTTAAATTTTATTCCATTCCCGAGTCTTTTTCGAGTCGTGGGGACACGACTCACTTTTAAGTTGGGGGTGGGGATTCGTTGTCCTCATCTTCTTTTCGTTTTTGCATAAAATTTAAATTTTTTAGGTTGAATTAAGGAATAGAATATTTTGAATGTACCTATTTGAGCATAATTTTATTAGGTCAATGATAGTAAGTAGTATGTTTTTGAAAGATGTCATAAGTTTGTTTAGATGCATGTATGAAAACAGGAAATAAAGGATAGAAAAGTTAATGAGTAATGCTATGAAGTCACGTTGAAACTTAGGGAGAGTTATTTGGTGTGTAGAACGTGAGGTTTGAAATTAGTTGAAAACCCGCTTATCTATGAACTAATAATGAAAACGTAACGAAATCTAGTAGTTAGCAAAATGACTAAGGCAGTTCTTTCATGATAAAACACTTGAAGCCTTTATACTTTCTCACCCTTTATTTGATTATTGTTATTATTTATCCGTCTTAGCCCCTATGAGCCTTTCTAAAGCCTTTTTATTGAACCACATTATAATCCCTTACCCTTAGTTTGTAGGACTTATCTATATGACCCACACTCGAATCGCAAAACCTGAGACAACTCGTTTTAGAGCTTGAGTTTGGGGTGGTGGGATTTCATCATTCGGGAATATTGGGTTTTGGGAATTATATTTGTGATTTTATTGATGATGAAATTGTATTTATTGTATGGTGGGGGCAAAGGTGTGATAAAATAATAGATAAATAAAGATAATAATAAAGAGCACACACCCTTGAGAACCACGGAACTCACTGCAAGTATCACAGATCGTTTGCAAGTTTTAATGATAAGTCAAGTTCGTTCGCAGGGATTGTATCCGTTATATCTACTTATGTTTAACAAGCGTAGATAAATTCAGATGTTTAGATTAAAAGATAAAATAATATGAATAATTATCTGATATGAAATAAACAAATACGGATGCAGATAAATAAATATGGATGTAAGTCTAATAGATTAGGGTCACTAATATGAGTCTATTTTACTAAGTTGTTATTCTAACCTGTCACAGATTAAGCATTATATATTAACCAGGATTCTAAATTCTACCTACCCTCTATTAGGCTTAGGAAAAACCTCTCCACTACCAAGGATTCCTGAGTAATGATTGGTGATTAAATCAAACCTTTATGGCTATCTAGGTAGGCGAAGGATCAAAACTAGACGATTATATGGTGTTGTCAATAACTAAGAATAATCCTAAGATTGGCCAAATCTAAGGTTGTAACAATAAGTCAAAACACATAATAACAATATAAGCCAAGCTCAATCAATTAAAATAACAAATAGTATTATGGAATTAAAGACAAAATAATAATCCAACAATTAAAAGTAAAACTTACAGAATAAAAGCTTAGAATTATGGTTGAGCATAAATCTATAGCTAAATACCCTAAATATGGAGAAGGTGAGATGTAGAAGAGGAGTTTGTCACTCTCCAACTTCTCGCTTCGTATCTTCCTCTATAGGTCAGCTTGCTTCTTGGATGAATAGCTTGATTCTAAGGATGAATATTAATTATAAAGACTAAGCTATTATTTAAAAGTAAGAAAATACAAGTAAGGACTAAGCCTAAGCTTGAAACTGAGCAAGGAAATGTTTACAATGGTATAAGGGTGTATTTATAGGTGTTTAGGAAGACCTAATTCGTTTTCTTGAAGGAGAAGTAAGTAGTGGACTCCAAGCCCAACTCTAATTCACATGGAAATAAAGATAATTACTGCTGACTTGTTTTAATCATATCTTCTTCGTTATTGGTCGGTTTTTAGCCCATAAGATACCAAAGGAATCCTCAAGGAATTATCTACGTCCCTATGAAAGGAATCTTCCAAATTCGGCTCGGTTTTGGAGTTATCACCACTTCTTTAGACGTAGCTGCAGAAATTCAGATTTAAGGCAGCTTTTCCATTTACATGATTGTAGCTTTTCTTTCCTTATCTCCAATTACCATGCTTATCTCTTTCCATATCTTGTAGTCTTTGACTTGGAATCTAATTAATCTCCATAATTATCTTTAAAGCTTCATACTAGATAAATAATTAAACCCAATATGCTCTAAAAATATTATTTTACTAAATCAAGACTCAAAATAGGAAAGTGTAACATTTCTCAAGAAAATCAATTAGATGACTTCCTAAATCACTAAAAATGATGTCTCATACTAATATTAATTCATAACAAATAAGGAGACATCAAGACCCCCAACTCAAAGTTGTATCGTCCTGATACAATAAAGATAAAACAAAGGGAAGTCTCTAAATACACACCTAGGTCAATTAAGCACAGAGGGAAGAAGATAGCAGAATATGGAGAATAGACTCAAAGCAACTATTCAAAAAAATTCATGTAATACTATTTAAAAACTACATACCTGTACACTTCTCATATTCACATTCAACACGGTTTGACTTCAAGATTAGATTAGCTTCGCAATGTAAGAAGGAGAGGACCTTTACTCAGTTCACCAAGGAAGCTATAGATTGTTCATCGAACTTCACTAGTATCCAAAGATCCATTTAACTACTCTCTATTGGCTCAATTACTTCTCGATTACATAGAAAAGAATCAAAAGGTATTTAAGGTTGTAATTTAGGCTTAGGGACGATATGATAAGTATATTTGGATAATTTAGAGTGATCTTTTGGCTCTCTCCTCACTAGCCATCAACGAATCGCCCTAGAGCTTGAGTTACTCTCATAAAACGTTTCTCACTCAACCCAATGAATTCCTTGATGCACAATTTAGCATCCCCAATAACCCAATTAAATCATAAGATGTTCACTTTAAAAATTCCACTTTGCCGGTCCAAATATATATTTTATTTTCAAATCAATTTCTTCAGCTATGACTCTCTTTTTAATGTTGAGATATCACACTACTTTTTCATATATATATTTTTTCTTTTCTTTTCATGCCCTTGTTGGCAATTTTAGCTCGTAGCTTCTTTTTCATTCACTATTACCCCGGGAAAGGGTTACAATATAAACATGTGAATCATCATAAATATAAAGAACAAAGTACAATTAATAAGCTCAAAAATCCCAACCCAATAATAATTCCCATAATGGTGGACCCACCACCCCAAACTCAAGCTCTAAAACAACTGTCTATGCATCGCGATTCGAGTGCAGGTCATATGAAAAAGTCTTATAATCTAAAGGGATATGGCTTATAATATGGTTAATAAAAAGGCTTTAGAAAGGCTAGAGGGGGCTGAGAAGGATATAACATATAAAATCAAATAACAAGGTGAGAAGGTATAAAAAGGCTTCAAGTGGCTTCAATATGAAAGAATTGCCTTACCTTTAGCACTTTCATCAAATGGGTTTGTCAACTAGCTTGGATCTCACGGCCTACACACTTCTCAAGATTCCCTGAGATCGAACATACTTTCTATCGCATTGCTTACTAATCTTTTCTTTACTATCAATGTGTGTTTTCCTGCAAATACTCAAAGCATACAAAATAAAATAGCTCATAAAAATACTACTTCCTATCATTAACTCACTGAGCTTATGCTTTCAAGCTATTAAACACACTCTACATACATCTAAACCTTCTAAAAAAAATTAATTTTACCTAAAAACAGAAAAATGGAGATGAGAGACAACGAATCCCAACACCCCAAACTCAAAAATGAGTCGTGTCCCCACGACTCGAAAAGACTCAAAAATAAAATAAAAGAAAATTAAAATTTTACAGATATTGCACACATAGAAAAGGTAAGGAAGAAAGAAAACATACTCTTCGAGGCTTTTTAACTCGCCTGATCAATACCCGGAATAGGGTGCAGTGCTTTCCATGTATCACCAATTTCGATTTTCCTTACATCTTCTTATGCTCCATCCCAATCAATCACACTCTAGAAATCTCTTGTTTATCTTCTTCCAACTTTGTTCTCGAATACTCTCTTATGAGTTCAAGGTAAGTCCAGTAATTATATTTTTGCAGAAGCTAACAAGGCCTTTGAAGCTTCATTTATCTCGGGTAAAGGACTATTGATTGTAGAGGTTGTGGTGCATTCCTTATGAAAGTTTAAACCTTTTTGCTCTTTGAGTTCACCACAGCTAGCTTTCCTCTATTCTCTTGATCTGATTTACCTTGTAGTTATTTCCTGAACTAGTACCCATCTCAATTGAAATCTTCTTGAACTTACCCAATACCTTGCTTTGATTCTTTATATCCCATAACACTTGATAATATCTCTATTCTCTTCATCATCTCTTTTGACCCCCCTACTCAAAGCTTTGACAACTCTTGAAAATTGAAACTCTTGATTATAGGTTGAACAAGCTTTAATTGGGTTAGGAAAGGTGTTAGGATGATTATTCTCTATGTGGGTATGATGGAATCAAGCTTTAATGATGTGTGTTTAAGGATTTTTAGAAGAAAAATTTGAAATTCATGGTTTTGATTCTTAGTTTCTAGGTGTTTTGATATGATTTGGGTGATTGAATCTTCTTTGTAATGATGTAGGGAATGATTTGGATGAGAATTCATGGTGATTTGGTAGTGTTTTGATGTTGGGTGAAGGTTTTTATGAGCTTTAATGGAGTTGGGAGAGGTTTGGAGAAGAAAGAGAGGCTTGAGGTTTAATAAATTCGGAATAATAAGCATTATCCCTCTTTTATAAGCTCCAATCCGCACTTTTCTCTCTCCAGCGGCGCGGCACGGTATACCGAGCATATCTTCCGGTATACCGGAACTTCTGTTGCTCCAAAATTTTTCGTCTCGTCAATAAACACGTGGCTCCTACCCGTGACACGGGTTTTTTCGATCCCGCGGTATACCGGGGGCTGAGGTCCGGTATATTGCCGAGGCTAAAATTTTTGGAGCAACAGCGCTGCGGTGTACCCATACACCGGACCCATGTACCGCGCCAGGCGGTTTGTGAAGAATTTGAGGCCTATTCAACTTCTTACCTAAACAGGATTAACCCTAGCCTCTCCCATACGAATTTTTCAGACCCAAACCCTATATATACATCTTAAAGCTTGTACAAACCTTCACAATTAGCACAACAACTCCTCAAATTCTCTCCTCCATCCTCCATAAACACAATCTCTTCATCAAATTCATCACACTACACCATTAAAACACCATCAAATTCAACAAGCTTTAAAGATTTCTTCCAAGATTCATCAAAATACCTTTCTCTTTCATCAATTCCAAGCAACAACCTCAATCTAAACCAAGTTTCCTTAAATCTTTAATCCATCCTTGGTTTAACTTGAGTTGTGGGTAAATCAAGCATGACTAACAGATCTGAAGCTATGGAATACAAGAGAAAGTGCTCTATCCTTGGGAAGAATAAGAAATTGCTTGGAGCCACCATTGAAAACCCCATCAATCTTGATGAGGTTACTGAAGAATCAAAAGAAAAGGCACTAGCACAACCACTACCAAAGAAGTTAACTGCTAGAATGTCCATACCATCAAGAAGGCCTTTAAAGAAGATAAAAATTCAAGACCAAGGTTCTTCTACTTCTTTCTCTGAAATTGATCATGATCTTTCTCCATGGGCTCACAAATTACAAAACAAAATCGAAAGATTACAAGAAGATAACAGAGAACTTTGGACGGAAGTCATACAGATGCAGTCACAGCTGGAAGATTTTACCTTGGAAAAACATATTGATGATTATTTTGATCCCTCGGATAAGGATGAGGATATAATAGATCTCTATGGCCAGCCAGGTAAGTCATTCTAATTTTCTTATTTGCTTGTATGCATTAGGTAGTTTAGTTAGTTTTTATTTTAAATTTTATTCCATTCTTGAGTCTTTTTCGAGTCGTGGGGACACGACTCACTTTTGAGTTGGGGGTGGGGATTCGTTGTCCTCATCTTCTTTTCGTTTTTGCATAAAATTTAAATTTTTTAGGTTGAATTAAGGCATAGAATATTTTGAATGTACCTAGGTGAGCATGATTTTATTAGGTCAATGATAGTAGGTAGTATGTTTTTGAAAGATGCAACAAATTTGTTTAGATGCATGTATGAAAACAGGAAATAAAGGATAGAAAATTTAATGAGCAATGCTAAGAATTCACATTGAAACTTAGGGATAGTTATTTGGTGTGTAGAACGTGAGGTTTGAAATTAGTTGAAAACCCGCTTATCTATGAACTAATAATGAAAACGTAACGAAATCCGGTAGTTAGAAAAATAAATAAGGCAGTTCTTTCATGATAAAACACTTGAAGCCTTTTATACTTTCTCACCCTTTTTTGATTATGTTATTATTTATCCGTCTTAGCCCCTCTGAGCCTTTCTAAAGCCTTTATTGAAACACATTATAATCCTTACCCTAGTTTGTAGGACTTATCTATATGATCCGCACTCGAATCGCAAAACCTGAGACAACTCGTTTTAGAGCTTGAGTTTGGGGTGGTGGGTTTCATCATTAGGGAACATTGGGTTTTGGGAATTATATTTGTGATTTTATTGATGATGAAATTGTTATTATTGTAACCCTTTGCCGGGGTAATAGTGAATGAAAAAGAAGCTACGAGCTAATTTTTCCAACAAGGGCATAAAAAGAATATATATATGAAAAAAATAGTATGATATCTCAACATCAAAAAGAGAATCATAGCTATACAAAAGAAAAATTGATATAAAAAGAAAATATATATTCGGACCGGCAAAGTGGATTTGATATCATCAAGGATTTTAATTGGGATTTATTGGGGATGCACATCAAAAGCATCAATAAATTGGGTTGAGTGAGTACATCTTCGAGTGAAAACTTAAGATCTAGGGCGATTCGTTGATGGCTAGTGAGGAGAGAGCCAAAAGCTCACTTTTCATTATCCAAATATACCACACCCGTCCTTAAGCCAAGTTATAACCAAAGACCTTAGGATTTCTAACTACTAGATGGAGAAACAATTGAGCTATTACGTAATAGGTGAGTGGACCATTGGATGCTGTATTTGGGACCTATGAACAACCTATAGCCATTAACCTGAACTAAGTTATCATCCTCTCCTTCTGGCATTGCGAAATTAATCTTAACTTGAATTTATGGATTGTTGATTACATGTGTATTAAGTATATTTGTGCATTATTTCTCGAGCATTACTACATGAGACTTTTTAGATATTTATGCTCTAGGATCATTCATTATGTCTTGTTCTTATTCTCCTCCGACTTCTTCTTGATTATTTGACTACCCTACTGTTATTTATTTTTATTGTATCGGGACGATACAACTTTGAGTTGGGGGTCTTGATGTCTCCTCATTTGTGACAATAAAATCTATTCAAGAGACATCATTTTAGGCTTATTTATTAGTTTATAGGTTGATTTTAGCTTAGTTTAGTGCACTTTCCTATTTTGGGTCTTGATTTAGTAACATAATATTTTTAGAGCATATTGGGTTTAATTGTTTATTTAGTGTGAAGCTTTAAAGATAATTATGGAGATTAATTAGAGTCCAAGTCAAAGACTACAACATATGGAAAGATATTTACATGGAAATTGGAGATAAAGGTAACAAAGGCTAAAAACATGGAAAAGGAAAAGCTGCCTAAATCTGAAATTCTGCAGCACACGCCTAAAGAAGTGGTGATTACTCCAAGAAATAAGCCGATTTTGGTAAATTCTTTTCATGGGGACGTAGATAATTCTCTGAGGATTCTTTTGGTATATTATGGAGCAAAAACCGACCAATAACGAAGAAGATATACTCAAAACATTTCAGCAGTAATTATCCATACGAATTTGAGTTGGGCTTGGAGTCCATTACTTAGCCTTATCTCCAAGAAACGAATTAGGTCAACCTATACACTATAAATACAGCCTCTTAACACTCTTAAATCATCCTTGGTGAAACCTTAAACCAAGAGGAAGCTTACAACACAAGAGAGAAGTCTGGAAGGAGATGTTCATCACAATGTCTTCTTCTACCTTTAGATTTGTAATTTCTTTCTTTTCTTGCATGAACTAAATTTCTTTAGCTTGAGTTTTTAGCATATATGTATGAACCCTAGTTTTTATTGACATCTATCTAATTTGGGAACTTAATGTTTTAAATTGAATTATTGTTTTTATTCTCTGTTTATGTGTTTAGATTTATATTTTGTGTTCTTGTGGATCGCGACCATATAGAATTACCATCTAGTAGTTAGGTCACCATTGACAACGGTGGTTAGTTACATGTTTAGCACATAACGTCTAGTATTCGGTTTAGATCTGACAAATCAACCTAACTAGATAATCACTATGATTTAGTTCTTGTGACTATTTACCAATTACAGGAAAAGTTTGCTTAGGAAGCCTTATTGACACAGGTAAATCCTATTTTAAACTACCGATAGCGAATTGGAACCGATTATTGAAATACTACATAATTCACCCTTACATGTTTAGAACGGCAAAACTAGTGGGGATTACATGCTAGTAACTCAAGCTATATTCTCATATTACTCTCTTTCGTATTTACTTTTCTGTCTTTAAAATTCTTAGTTTTAAATTAGTTAATTAGAAAATCAAACAAAAATCTATTTGTCTTTACTTTTATTGCGTTTTATTTGTTCTAGCTTTAATTATTTGCACTTGATAATTGCATAGGATTCCCCTAACCTTCGTAGTCTCTGCGGATCGAACTTAATCATTTAACTAAAACTTGCATACGATCTGTATACTTGCAGAACCGTGTAGCTCTAGGATGTTTATCTGCACTTATTTATATCTTATTTTATCACACCCTAGGCCCCACCAATACGCAAGAGAGCTCTAAAAGTAACATAAAGGTCGAAACTAGACAAGATAGTGTAAAACATCATATAACAGAGACAAATCCCTCAACTAAGTCATGCATACCTCTAAAAAGATGTATCATGACTAGATTAATCTATCACATAAAAGGAGACATCAAGACCCCCAACTCAAATTTTTATGGTCCCGACAAAATAAGAACTAAACTAGGAAATCTAAGTCCAACTAATCATAGAAGAAGGAGAAGAAGAAGAAGAAATATAATGAATGATCCCAAAGAACCATCCTAGAAAGTATCATGTAGTAATGTCTAAACGAATACACACATACACATAATCTACAAACAATCAACGCATCATAAATTCAAGATCAAATTAGCTTTGAAATGTAAGAAGGATTGATTTTCACTTAGTTTGATATGACAGATATAGGGTGTTACTCGGTCCTAACATAGTATCTAATTCTCTACCTAGTTACTCCTTAATCGATCAATTGTTACTTAACCACGTAGTTAAAAATCCTAAGGTCTTTTCGGTTATAGCATAGGCCTGGGGACAGTATGATAAATATATTTGGATAATGTGAAGTGATACTTTGGCTCTCTCCTCATTAGCCATCAATGAATCACCCTAGAGATCGAGTTTACACTCGAAGATGTTCTCACTCAACTATCTAATATGTTGCATTAACATCCCAAATAATCTCATATTCATTATGATTACATAATAATTCCACTTTGCCGACTCTTTTCTTTCGGTTCCTTTTCATAATCTTTTGTAAGATAGTCATGTCACTCTTGTTTATGTGAGATGTCATTGTACTTGTTTTTTTTGTTTTTTAATAGAACTCGACAAAGGGTTTCAATAATGAGCATCATCAATCATAACACATACGATACAAGCTGGAAAATCCCACCCAAAGTGTTTCCACAATGAATTCCCACCATGCACCATCCCAAACTCAATTTCTAAATACGATTGTCTTAGCGTTGCAATTCGAGTGTGAGTCCTATGGAAAAATCCTATAATCTAAGGGGTTCGAAAGGGGCTAAGACAGATAGTAATTCAATTCGATTTGGGTTAACACACTAAAGGCTTCAAGTGGATTAGAAAAGAACCGCCTTAATAATTTTCCTAATTAATATGCCTCATTACGTTTTCGCTTTTAGTTCATAGACTATGCCAGGGTTTCAACTAGCTCATACCTCACACTGCTTAAGGCTCCCTAACATCGAACTTGATTCTATGCTTTGCTTACTAATCATTTATAAGGGTAGAAATCGGAAGGAACGGATCGGAAAAAGGGTTTTTCGGAAAAATTCCTATTTTTTTCGGAATAGATTTTTTCTGTTCCAATTCCTATCCAATTTTTCCGAACTGGGAAAAATAATTCGGAAATTCGGAATTTTCCGGAAATTCGGAAATTCCGGCACGGAAATTTCGGAAATTTTTGTTCGGAAATTTCAGAATTTTGGGTTCGGAATTTCGGAATTATTTTTTCGAAAATTGCGGGACTAAGGGTTGAATATCGGAACAATAGTTTATCACTTACACGAAGATAGTTAAAAACAAAACTTATAAATCTTTTCATGTAACAATAGTTAAAAAGCTTAACTTATAAACTTCATGAACAACAACATAAACAACATAAATAACAAAAGGTCAAAGAACAGTAACAGAATTAACATAAGTAACAAAAGGTAAAAGAACAATGATTAGGAATTACTTTTCAAATTACTTCTCAAATTACATAAAAAAAGATATTGGCATTCGTGGGAAGGTAATGTAAAATGTGAAGAAATGGGTTAGCCTTATCCTTTAGATTTTATCAGGTTTATTGTTTTTCTTTATTTTCCTGATATAAAAAAATGTATCATAGTCATATATCAGGTTAATATATAATTTATTATAAACATGGACTATACTTGGTCTTAAAAAAATAGAGAACTCATATATTAGGTTAACTGATAATTAACATTAATCATAAATAAACACTAAGTATTTTTTTGATACAAATAATATTACTTAGTTGAAAAACATTAAATATATTGGTCATCGATCTGTTAAATATAGAGAACTCCTATATAAAATAAGCAAGTGAAATTTGCTGTCCATGCAGTAAAAAATCAAATTGTCTCATATATCCAACAAAAATATAAAAGAAAAATATAATTACAACATCTTAAAAAAATCTGTCATTATTTTTTTCAATTAAAAATCTGACGTTATAGTTACAAATAAAAATTATTAAATTAGATTTTCATATTTATATTTTCAAAAAATTTAGTTCTCTAATATTATGAAAGATTCTCAAAAATGAAATATTCTCAAAAACATTACATATTTGGCCATTGATCCATTAAATATAGAAAACTCATAGAATAAAATAGATATTTTGTAGTTAGGAAGGAAGTAGTGGTGATAGTAGTGAGATGTATTATGGTTAGAATACATGTGGCAAGATCTAGATGGTTTTAGATGCCATATATTTTTGCTTTAGATAAATCTTGGTCACTCTTTGACTTTCGACTTGTCCCATATAATATAGATTAAAAGACAAAGTTGCATGTTACTTTCCCATAAAAGCACATGACAAATAGGGCAGCAAGTTTATAACGATCAACAAAACAAACACACCCAAGAGTATGGTTGATAAACAGCTGTATATAATGGATCTGCGCAGAATTTAGAAGAAACATACGATCAATTGGAAAAGTACAAACAACATCTAACATGTGACAATTGGGCGCCATTTTGTTGGGGATATATGGACAAGAGCGCTGCGAAAGTATCACTTTTTGTTGACAATATTCTTGAAATAAACGAGACATGTATCCCGTCTTCCCAAGTCAGAGAGTTTTTTTTGGTTTTATCTTTAAAAAAAAAAAGATATTCGCGTTTTGTCATATGGGATAAAATAATTGTGGAGTTAGCACATGGGCGGTATCTTTAAGGGGTTAAGGGGTGTATTCATAGGGGTTAAGGGGTGTATTTATACATGTCTTGAAATAAACGAGACATGTATCCCGTCTTCCCAAGTCTGAAATGTATGAAAGTAGGAGGTTAAGGGGTGTATTTATAGGTGTTGGAGGACCCTAGGTCGAATTTGCTTGGAGTGGAAGACAAGTTAAAGACTCTTAAATTCGTAGCCCTAAATTCTAGGAAAGGTAAGATTTTGCTGCTGATTTGATTTGGTCATATCTTTTTCAATACTTATTCGTTTGAGAAGTTCCAATATATAAAACTGCTTGTCTTGGAAAGAGCTTTCTATTGGTGCAGATCACTCGTCCAGATTCCTAGCCAATCTTGAGTTATGAATTAATATTTAAAACGTGGCTGGAATTTCAAATTCACAAGGTAGCTTGATCTTTTCCTTCTTTGAATATATTTTTCCTAAATCTTCTTATTTCCATGTAAATCTTCTTTGCTTCAATCCTTTATCTTGACTTGGTCTCTAATTAATTACCATTTATCTTTTAAAGCTTCACATTAAATAAATAATTAAACCGCATATGCTTAAAAAGAATAAATCAATAAATCAAGAAAACGAAATAGGAAAGTGTACTCTAAAAATAGAAATTCGAGTAAAAATCATTTCCTAACACTCTAAAATACACTAAGACTTTATTCTCACTTCTTCTCCTTGGATTGGTCTTTTATGAAATTCAAGAACCAATTAACTTTGCATTAAAAATAGTCAAATTTACGCACAAAAGCTCAGATTCTGCAAATAGTTAATTTCCAAGGGGAGGAAGTGAAATATGATCAATTAAGCCTAAAAGTCTATCAAATAAGTCACTTATTCACCTAAAAGGATGTCTCCAAAGGGATAATAATTAGAACAAATAGGGAGACATCAAGACCCCAAACTCAAACCTTTGTCGTCCCGACAAAGTAAATTCAAAACAAAGGATCTTTTAGGTGAACGCAGAAGGTAGAATCTAGAAAATAGTCCCAAAGCACAACTTAAAACAAATCTCATATAGTCTAATCTAGGAATTAATATACACCTACACTTATCATGCAAAATCAAACACAAAATAAGCTCAATCCAAAATTAATTTCACAATGCTAGAAGATTACACTTATTACTTATCTCAAGATGGTGGCTATAGGGTGTTCCTCGATCTTTACTTGATTTGAACGCTCCACTTAGCATATTCCCTATTAACTCACTGTGCATCTAGGAATCACGAGGTCTTTACGGTTTTAGCATAGGCGGAAGGGCGGTATGGTATGTATATTTGGTAAATTTGAAGTGAGCTTTTGGCTCTCTCCTCACTTACCATCAACAAACTGTCCAAGAGCTTGAGTTTACACTCGAATAATGTTCTCACTCAACCCAATTGACGCGCTAATTAGCGTCCCCCAAATCAACCCAATAAGCACTAAAGATGATTCACATAAAAATTTCCACTTTGCCGGTCCGAATATATTTTCTTTTTCAAATCATTCATTCATTTTTTTTCTTTTCTTTTATATAGCTATGACTCTCGTTTTTAATGTTTGAGATATCATGCTATTTTTCATAGTTATGCCTATTCATAACTTGAGCTCGAAGCTTCTTTTCCATTCACTATTACCCCGACAAAGGGTTACAATACAATAAACCTGTGAATCATCATCATGTATAACACAAAACACAATTGATAAGCTCAAAAATCCAAACCCAATGTAACTTCCCATATAGTGAACCCCACCCCAAACTCAAGCTCAAGACAGGAAGTCTCAGGATCGTGATTCAAATGCGGGTCATATGGTCAAGCCTAACAATCTAAAGGGATATTGGCTTATAATGTGGCGACAAAATAAAGGCTAAATGGCTAAAAATTTGTCTAAGAAGGATAAAATTAATTCAGGGATAGATAGCCAAAAAGGATTCAAAGGGGTAACAAAGAACTGCCTCTATCATCTTCCTATTTACACAACTTGCCTCTAGTTCATACCTAAGTGGGTTCTCTACTCATTTGGATCTCACGTTCTACAAACCACCTATTATCCTTAAGCACAAGTTTACTTCTTTTGCATTGTTCATTAATTTTTCCTATCAATTATCTCATATTTGCATGCAATCAAAGTACAGTTTTATACTAACTCCTAAAGTCAACTATTTTCTATCATTAATTCATAAAAAGCATGCTTGATGGGGGCATTTAAAATTCTCTACAGTCAACGCAACCCTAAGATTAATTTTATTGAAAGCATGTAAATCACAAAAAATTGGGATGAGGCAACGAACCCCACCCCAAACTCAAAAGTGAGTCGTGTCCCCACGACTCGAAAAATACTCAATAAAGCAATAAAATTAACTAAAACTACCTAACTAGTGCCTACCATCAATTAAGAAGAAGAATTAGAACGGGACACCTGGCCATAAAGATCCATCATGTCCTCCTCCGAAGAGGGAGAATAATTATCATTATCCATGTTCGTAGTTACCTCTTCTAATGTTGACTTAATCTGTGCAATCTCCATCCAAAGTGCTCTGATGTCTATTCTTAAAAGTTCGAATTCTTGTTGCAAATTGCGAGCCCATGGAGGAATACAAGAATTGGTTTGAGAAGAAGAAGAACCTTGATCTTGAATTTGTGTCTTGCCTTTAGGCTTTGATGATACCCTCATTCGTGCTGTTAATTTTTTTGTGTAGTGGTGGTGCAGGTGCCTTTTCTTCATGTTTTTCGGTAGGCTCATCAAGATTGATGGCCTTTTCAATTGTGGAACCAGGCAAATTCTTGTTCTTCCCTAGGATGCAACACTTCCTCTTATAATCCATAGCATATGTTCTGTGTGTCATGGTTGATTTGACCCCAAACTCAAGTTATACCAAGGATAGAATAAAGTTAACAAAACTTGGTATAGCTTGAGTTTCTTGCTTGGATTAGATGAAGGAAGGTAGTTCTTGATGAATCTTGGAAGAATTCTTGGAAGCTTGATGATCTTGGTTGTGTTTAATGGTGTTTTGTGATGAATTTGATGAAGAGGATGTGTTTACGGAGGATGGAGGAGAGAATTTGTGATGTTATTGTGTTTGTTGTGGAGGTTTAATCAATCTTCAAAGTGTATTTATAGGGTTGGGAGCTGGAAAATTCGTGTGGGGGAGGCTAGGGTTAAGTTTGGTAAGGTAGGAATTTGATTAGGCAAGAAACTCTTCACAAACCGCCTCTGTGCAGTATACCGGGCATAACCTCCGGTATACCGGACCCAATAGTGCTTCATTTTTTTGTCTCGGCAAAGACCCCGTGGCACGGGTTTTTTTTGCCACTGTTCAATTTCTCGTCTCCGTAAAAAAACCCGCGGTATCCAACCCGTGGTACGGGTTGTTTTTTCACCTGCGGTATACCGGGGTTATGGGGCGGTATACCGGACCGTGCATCGACACATTTTCTCATCTCGGTATAAAACCCGCGTTAGTAACCCGTGGCACGGGTTTTCTTCCTGCGGTATACCGGGGTTCTGGGCCGTTATACCGGACCTCGCGCCGAATTTTTCCCATGTATTTCTTCTTCCGTTTCCTAGCACCCCAAACTCAATTCCTGCACCATTAACACACTACCTTTCTCATTTCTTTTAAAAGTAGACACTAAAACTCGATACTAACTTAGAATTATACACTAGGAATTGAAAAACTTAAAGCAATAAACTAATATACAATGAAATGGCCTTTGTTTAACGTCGTTAAGCTTGACGGGTTACCTCTTGTATCATTTTTTCACATAACCTCTCCAGCAGTGAGTGAGGTAATCAATGTTTACTACACGGAATTTGCATCCCTTAGCTTCTATCACCACCAGTTGATTCGAAATAACCTTTGTGACCATGAACGATCCTTGCCAAGAACTCTTGGCTTCGCGCGTTTTTGGAGGAGGACCAGGCTTCTTCAATGCAACCTCTTCGCCTACTCTGAACCCCCTTTTCTTTCTCTCTTTCTTAGGTTCTTTAGGAACCTTCATAGCTCGCCCCTTCTCTTTTATCTTCGCACCGTCAAGGAACCACAAATATGGTGGTTTCTGGACAAGGTGCGGGTTTTCCTTAGGATCTGTATGGAGAAACCACGGATTTGGTGGTTTCTTTCTTAGCTCTTCTTCCTCCATTCCTGAGGTTTCCACTACCTTAGTTGGTTCCTTGTCTGTTTGTTCAATCACGTCAATCCGGAAGCAATCCTCCTTGGGATCCGGAAACTTCATTGGCTTAAACACGTTAAATTTCACCTCCTCGTCTTGGATACGCATAATCATTTCACCGTTCTCTACATCAATCAAAGTACGCCCCGTGGCTAGGAATGGTCTTCCCAAAATAATAGGGACATTCCTATCCGCGTCGTAATCAAGTATAACAAAATCAACAGGAAAGATTAACGTACCAGCCTTGACGAGGACATCTTCTAGTCTTCCCTCTGGATGTACGAGGGATCTGTCAGCCATTTGCAAAACCATAGAGGTGGGTTTTGCGTTTCCTATTTTCAGCTTTTCAAACACGGACTTGGGCATGAGATTAATACTTGCTCCCAAATCACACAAAGCTTTTCCTTTCCATTTAGCACCAATGGAAATCGGGATCGTAAAACTTCCAGGATCAAGTAATTTGGGTGGCAACTTACTTTGGAAGATGGCACTACACTCTTCTGGCAAACCTATCATTTCATTCTCAAGATACTGACGCTTGCTGGTGATAGCTCTTTTTAAGAATTTCATGTATTTCGGTACACCTTTGATAGCCTCTAAGAAAGGTATATTAATGTTGAGCTTACTCACCATAGTCATAAATCTTTGATATTCCGCAGTATCTCCTTTCTTTTGAACTCTCGAAGAGAATGGTGGAGGAGGACGGACTTCTATAGCATCTTTCTTTTTTGGATTTTCCGGAATCTTTTCCACTTCCACTACTTCTGGTTCATCCTCTTTATCCTCTACCTCTTCTACCGTCTTCTCTTTCACATTTGTTTCTTTTTCTTTCATAACGGGAAAAGGTGGGGGTGGAAGATTCTTACCACTTCTAAGAGAGATCGCGTTACATTCTTCATATGGTTTAGGTTCTTCAGTATCGCTTGGTAATTGTCCCTGTGGACGCTAATTTAATTGCTTTTCCATCTGAGCTATCTGATTTTCCATCAATTTAAGTGCTGTGGCCGTAGTTTGTTGAATGTTGATTAGTGTTGTCAAGGTTTGCTGAACATCTAAAGCACCTTCTTGAGGTTGAGCAGGTAGAGCTTTTTGGTTCATGGTTTCGGTATAAGCATCTTGAGGAGGTTGTCTCTGAGATTGACTTCTGTATGCTTGTCCACCTTGGTAGTTGTTCTGAGGTCTTGGTTGAAAGTTGTTTCCTTGGGGACGTGGTTGATATGCATGTTGCAGATTAGCAGCCCCATTTGGATTCGAATATTGGAAACCCGGATGGTTTCTATTCGGTTGATAACCTTGACCATTTGAGTTATAATTTCCTCGGTTGGAAACGAACATTACGGATTCTGTATTGTGTGGACAATTCTCCCAATCATGATCTTGTGTACCGCAGTTAGAACACCCATAAACTTCTTGTGTGACACTAACTTCTGCCCTTTTACTTGCAACACTCTTTGTAACAGCGAGAGTAAGCTGTTTTAATTGTTGCTCACGTTTATTTTCCATAGCGGTGAATTTTTCTTCAATCAGTGAAATACTTCCACCTCGGACAGGTGTTCTTACGGTATTCCAACCTAGTTCATTCGTCACAGTTCTATTTAAAACAATCTTAGCATGAACTGGTTGTACCCGTAAAATTGCACCACCACAAAGCAAGTCTAGATCCTTTCTTGAAGAGCCACAAGTCCTCGGTAAAATATCTTCATCTGTTGAACTTCTGTGAGGCCATGATCAGGGACTCTTCTTAAGCAAATCTGAAATCTCTTCCAGTTTCTACCCAAAGTCTCGTCTTCCTCTTGTTTGAATGACATTATTTCAACTTGCGCATCTAATCTCATATTCGTTGGGTAGTATCTATCGAAGAACGCGGTTTGTAATGCGTCCCGTGTTGTAATTGTTCCGGGTTCTTGAGAATCATGCCACTCACTTGCTCCATCAATAATGAAGTATCTAAAATTAGCAAAATACATTTGCTCTTTAGTTACTCCTTGCGTAATATAAGAATCGCAAATTTGCATGAACTTATGTACAGCATGGATTGGATCTTCGCTAGGTGCTCCTCGGAAATTGCCATAAGTTTGAAACTGAGATAGCATACCAGGATCGGGTCTGTATCTCTCGATATTAATATTTGCAGGGCCAATTCCGAGGGCAGGAGCTCGAAACGGAGCTTCTTCAGGGCCAATGATGAACCACAGATCATTGTTTTGAGCTGGGGGAGCAGCAGGAGGGTTGAGTTGTTGATTTCCAACTTGGTTTTCAGCCATTGTTTCTCTTGCTAATTGCTCCTCTAAATCTTTTGCTTTAGCTTCTCTCTTTCTTTTATTTGCTTCTCGAACTAGGTTTTCGGGATTTGCAAGAATCACGATATCTTCACGCATAAACCAAAACCTGTAAACCTGAGAAAGAAAGACAACCCAAAGCGTAAAACTGAAAAATAAAACTAAAACTAAACTAACAATTAAACTACTAAAAGATTAACACCGGGGTCACACGCTACCGTCCCCGGCAGCGGCGCCAAAAACTTGGTGGGTCCTAGGGTGTTATAAAATTAAGTGCAAAAATAAAGGAACCACTTAACCGCAAGTGTACGGTTGTCCCAAGTAATATATGATAATCAAGTTCGTTCTCAGGGACGGATTAGGTTCAACCCAAATATTAATCAAGTAGTAAGAATAATTTCTAAACCGAAAATAAAAGATAAGAATTTTTGTTTGGTTTTTAGAAATGAAAAGAGCAAATAAAGTAAAAACTAAAATTAAATTAACAGAAGGAAAATAAAGCAAATAAACGACTAACTTCAGATAAGAGAGATACTTGAGTCTCGCAAAGGAATACACTTAATCAATATAACCTATGCTATGTCTAAGGGCAGAATTGGAATTATAATATTAGTCGGGACTCTAATATCTCCTAGCCCCCTGTCGGGTGGACCTAGAAGCTATCCTAAAGTATCATAAACACTGATGTCTCCTCATTTGTGATAATTAAATATACTTCAGAGACATCATTTTAGGTGTATTTATTAGTTTATAGGTCGATCTTAGCTTAATTTAGTGCACTTTCCTATTTTGAGTCTTGATTTAGTAACATAATATTTTTAGAACATATTGGGTTTAATTGTTTATTTAGTGTGAAGCTTTAAAGATAATTATGGAGATTAATTAGAGTCCAAGTCAAAGACTACAAGATATGGAAAGAGATATGCATGGTAATTGGAGATAGAAGGAAACAGAGTTCAATTAGGAAAAGGAAAAGCTGCCTAAATCTAAATTTCTACAGCACACACCTAAAGAAGTGGTGATTACTCCAAGAAATAAGCCGATTTTGGTAAATTCCTTTCATAAGGACGTAGATAATTCGCTGAGGATTCTTTTGGTATATTATGGAGCAAAAACCGACCAATAACGAAGAAGATATGCTCAAAACAGTTCAGCAGAATTTATCTTTATTTCCTTACGAATTTGAGTTTGGCTTGGAGTCCACCACTTACTTCTCTTTCAAGAAAACGAATTAGGTCAACCTATACACTATAAATACAGCCTCTTAACATTAGAAAATCATCCTTGGTCAGACCCTAAGGCCAAGAGGAAGCTGCAACACAAGAAGAGAAGTCTGGAAGGAGCTGTGCATCAATCATGTCTCCTTCAACCTCTTATTCTATAATTCTTTTCTCTTCTTTTCTTTGTATGAAATAATTTTATTAGCTTGGGTTTTGCATCATGTATAATCTATGCATTCTAATTCTTTAATCTAAGTTTCTTTGAGAATTATATGTTTTAATTTGATATTAGCTGCTTACTCTTATATTTGATTATGTGTTTTGATTTAATGTATGTTTTCCTTGCGGTGCGCAACGTTTAGGATTACCTTAATAGTAGTTAGATGATCACCTTAGCTGGGTGTTTAACTATTGAACCACCACATAACGTCTAGTGTCGATATTAGTTCTGACAAAACATGATTCTAACTAGATAGTCATTAGGGTTTGTTTTAATCACCATATCACCAATTGATTGTTGCGTTTGCTTAGGGCCTTGGTAGCGCTTGATAACCCTATTTGAAACCACGTCTTGGTTGTGCCGTAGCCCCCTTAGTCGCTCTCAAGGTCTAAGGAATGGGAATTTAGAATCCTGACTAAGTATACAAGTGATAATATTCTCCCTTATTAACTAGATCTAATAGATAGAATTAGAAGGATTAGTGGATACTAGCAAAACCTAAGCTCTATCTCTCATCTCATATTCTTCATATTTATTTTATTGTCTTTTATTTTCTTAGTTTTAATTAGTTATTTCGAAATTCATATCTTTTATTTTCTGTCTTTTATTTAGTAGTTTAGTTTTCATTATAAAAACCAAATAAAAATCTATTTTCCTTTTCCTTCTTTGCGTATTATCTTTTCTATCTTCTATATTTGCACTTGATAATTTGCATAAGTTCTCTCTAACTTTCGTCAGTCTCTGAGGAACGAATCTTCTTATCATTAAAACTTGCATACGTCCTGTAATACTTGCAGTACCGTGTTAGCTTAGGGTGTTTATTTGCATCTAAATTATATAATATTTTTATCACACCTTAGGCCACACCAAACACCTGTATGGTCGAATATGGTTCTTCGGATGATATGATTTTACCTCTTTGGCTATGTAACTAGTTAAGTCTGTCGGTCAATAACGGACATTACACGGGTATTACCTAGATCTGTATTCAAACCCCCCTGTCGGATTATTACTTCGCCACTAAAGTGAATAGCCCAAACACTAAAAGCTAATTCTAGTTGCGCGGAAAAGAATTAGTAATGAAAACAAAGTAATAACCAATATATAAAACTCAATCCTATTTAAATCTAAACAATCCCAAATTCAAAACATAGATTAATTAATTAAGGTTCATCCCTTTAATGCGATTCTCAAATATAAAGAAATTTAGCTCATGATGAAATTAAAGACTAACATAAAAGAAAAGGAATTCATGTTCAATTACAAGAAATAAATAAATAACCTAAAGGGTTGAATGACTATTGTTGGAAGAACAGGATTCCTCCAGCTTCTAGCTTCTTCTCTCCTTCGTGCTCTGACTTGAAAACCTTAAGCCTCTTGTGTAATTCTCTGAAGTGTATGAAAGTAGGAGGTTAAGGGGTGTATTTATAGGTGTTGGAGGACCCTAGGTCGAATTTGCTTGGAGTGGAAGACAAGTTAAAGACTCTTAAATTCGTAGCCCTAAATTCTAGGAAAGGTAAGATTTTGCTGCTGATTTGATTTGGTCATATCTTTTTCAATACTTATCCATTTGAGAAGTTCCAATATATGAAACTGTTTGTCTTGGAAAGAGCTTTCTATTGGTGCAGACCACTCGTCCAGATTCCTAGCCAATCGTGAGTTATGAATTAATCTATAAAACGTGGCTAGAATTTCAGATTCACAAGGCAGCTTTATCTTTTCCTTCTTTGAATATCTTTCCTAAATCTTCTTATTTCCATGTAAATCTTCTTTCCTTCAATCCTTTATCTTGACTTGGTCTCTAAGTAATTACCATTTATCTTTTAAAGCTTCACATTAAATAAATAATTAAACTGCATATGCTTAAAAAGAATAAATCAATAAATCAAGAAAACGAAATAGGAAAGTGTACTCTAAAAATAGAAATTCGAGTAAAAATCATTTCCTAACACTCTAAAATACACTAAGACTTTATTCTCACTTCTTCTCCTTGGATTGGTCTTTTATGAAATTCAAGAACCAATTAACTTTGCATTAAAAATAGTCAAATTTACGCACAAAAGCTCAGATTCTGCAAATAGTTAATTTCCAAGGGGAGGAAGTGCAATATGATCAATTAAGCCTAAAAGTCTATCAAATAAGTCACTTATTCACCTAAAAGGATGTCTCCAAAGGGCTAATAATTAGAACAAATAGGGAGACATCAGCGATACGCTTCTAGGCGTGCTCTTTTGTTGGACGTGAGTAGGTGGCACCTTAAAAACCACAAGGAATGTATATCGGAAAGGACAACAAATAAATACATTACACACATTTGTGTACACGCTAAAGACGGGTGTCCATTTTATATTCGCGGTACTTTTAATAGTAGTAATAATGTGTGGCAAATTACTAGGTTAGAAGGACATAAGTGTCAACACTGAATACTCATAAAAAATCACCGGCAATTGACTTCGGATTTTGTAAGGGATGAAATATTCGAGATGGTGAATACCGATATAGCTATGAAGATTGGATTGATTCAAACTCAAAAACATAAGTACTATGGTAATTTCATTTCATATGGTAAGGCATGGCGTGGTAAACAAAAAGTGGTCGAAAAATTATGCGGAACACATGAACGTGCGTTCACAGATTTGCCTAAACTTTTGAACGCTTTACGAATCACTAACCGAGGAACAATATACGAGTTTGAGTATAAACGTGTGATCGGTAACCAAGCTACATTTAATATGGTTTTTTTGGGCATATGGACCTAATATCGAAGGTTTCAAGCATATGATGCTCGTGGTTAGCATTGATGCCACCCATTTATATGGAAAATATAATGGTAAACTACTTATTGTGGTTGGGTACGATGCGAACAATCAACTATTCCCGTTAGCTTATACTTTAGCCGATGAAGAGACGACAGATTCGTGGACTTTTTTTTGACTTGTTTAAAAAAATATCTTACGAAGGATCGAAAAATATGTTTATTGTCGGATCGACATAAAGGTATATTGCGAAGCGTACACAATGTATTTCCGAAACCCGAAGGAGTTCAACGATATTGTGCGCGTCACATAGCAAGCAATTTGAATCACAGATTCAAAAACCGTGTGGCGAAAAAGGCTTCCATGGATCTTGCGTACATGTCGGATATTCATGAATTCGATAAGTATTACCGAGAATTTTGCGAGTTAAACGATGGAAAATACAAGAGTTGGGTTGAAGATATCCCTAAAGAAAGATGGTCTCTTGCGCATGACGGGGGCACCGTTATGGTAATATGACAACAAACTTATCAGAGATTTTTAACAATGTTTTGAAGGGAGTTAGGGGGTTGCCTGTTACGGCCATTGTATTGTTAACATTTGAGAAAAGTGCTGGTCACTTTGTGAAAAGGAGGCAACTAGGAAAAGATGCATTGGTAGAGGGATTGGTGTTCCCACCGAAGGTAACCGTTGAGTTAAATACAAGTGAGGAATATGCACTTGGTTACCGTGCATATCTACACGACGCAGATGATGGTATTTGGGTAGTTAAGGCGTTGGATGGTAGGAGATCAGATAGCGATAGAACAAATTTCATCATACAAGTAAACGACCAATTGTGTGGGTGTGGAAGGTGGCAAATGTTTCACCGTCCATGTGGCCATTTTATTTTGTATTACTCAAACGTACGATAAAAATAAAGGATACTATGCGTACGTTTCGAGTATTTAACACTTTCGAAGTACATGGATTCGTATGCTGGAAAGTTCCGTCCCCTTATGGATGTTCTCGACTACCCAAATATCGAAGGGTATGAAGTTGTGGCATGTAAGACTAGATTAATTACGAGAAGTGGCCGAAGGAGATCTTCTCGAATTCACAACGAAATGGATGCTAGAGAAGATCGAGTTACCAATCGGTGTGGTACTTGCAAACAATATGGTCACAACAAAAAGACTTGTGGTAGGCCTCTAGAAAAAATAAAAAGTAGTTCACTTATGTTTTATTTATTATTTTGATGTAATATTGTCGAATTAAAACGACTAAGTGTATAATCGAACGTACCAAGTTTTTTTCGATTTGATTTGTGTTTGTTTCTTTTAATACGGTATACTTTTGATTATCGCTAAGTGTCTTTTGATCTATATTTTTTATGTTTTTTTTTGTGACAGGTTTAGGGGTTTAAGGGGTTTAGGGTTTAAGGGGTTTAGGGGTTAGAGGGTGTAAGGGGTTTAGGGGTTTAAGGGGTTAGGGGTTTATGGGATTAGGTTTTTTTTTTTTTTTAAAAAATTCGAGAGAAGGGCGGTGGTCTTCATGCCGCCCTTCAAGCCACAAAAAGTCAATTAGCTCTCGCTTATTGCAGGCGGCTAATGGGAAACCGCCCTTCAGGAAAGGGCGGGGGTCTCCATGTCGCCCTTCAAGTCAGATTTTTTTTCCTGTTTTTCGGGTTAGCAAAAATCCAACACATCACATATCCAAATATCAACACATTAAACAAATTTCCAACACATTGAAACATTAAACACATATCCAACTAAATCAACACGTTATTCATAAATCCAAGTAAATTACTTACAACTAGAAAAGATTAAAAATAACACGATTAGTACTAACATTACGATTACAACTAGATTGATTAATTTCTATTTCCTCGTCTCCTCCTTGATGGTCTCCTCGTCTCCTCAGGTTCAGGTTCAGGTTCCTCTTCATTGATATTCAAACCGGGTATGCGATTGATCAAGTCTTGTTCCCCGGAATATACAAGCATTTGTCTCATATGCTCTTTCATATCGTTCATAGTAGCACCCGACTCACACACACGGTATGACCCGTTAATAGAAGCTTGTATCTAGCATTATACAAACAAATGAATATATGCAATAAATCAAAATAATGTAAAAAAGGTTTATATACTTACGAGTTTGTTAAGTTGAGATCCCCGTGGATGGTACTATTGTCCTCCCTCCTTGGGAAAATTATGTGCATAAGGAGGGGAGATTAATAATCGAGAATTCTCGTGATACCATATTCCTTACTCCGGAGTACACCCGTACCCTTGTGTTAAACCTTGTAGCAAGTACTCTCGCGCGTTAGTCCATCTTCGGATTTCGCTCTCGTACTTTAGTCTCCAATTCTCTCCCGATTTCCCAATTCGATCAACTGTTGTATGATATCGATCTTGCTCTTGATCGATGGGTTCGGGAATATCTTGAATGAACCCGAATTGCCTCAACACGCGATCGGGACGGTACCACTCAACGTTATTGAAGTGGATAAGTGGAATGACACATAAATACTCCTTGCGCCATTGCAAACAGGTTTCAGAAACAAAATTAATTCTAGCATTTTTCGTACGGTGTCCAATTAACCTAATCGAGAAAAATAAAATAATCAACACGTGTTTAGATTACTAATTAATCCAAAAAAAACCAACCTGATTTGGTTCTTGCAAGTCTAAGTCGTCGCGATATATTCTCAAAGTCCGACCGCAACTTTCCACCCATGTCTTCGATCCATTCCAACTAATAATTGATAAACACGTAACCATTAAAAACACATAGCTATGCATGTAACAAAAAACAATTAACTTACTATCGAGAAGCGGGACCGTATCCTTCTAGTACGGGGTTCACTAAAACTCGGGGTCTAGTATGTTGATAATCCCAACACCATAACTATATAATGAAAAGTCAATTAGTAGAATAAAACATTACGGGAAATAAAAATTCAAAGAAATACCTGTAAGAGTAACCCACATCCGCTCAAGGTTGAAATTTTTCCCTCACAAGCTTGACAAAGACCACTATATAAGTATGATAGCGTGGCCGACCCCCAACTATATCGACTAATCTCCGTTAAATCACGCAACAGTGGAAGATAGATTTGCGGCACGGTGTTTTGTTTCCCAGTTGGGAAATGAAAAGTACCAATTACATACAAAATGTAGGCCGTTGCGAAGTGACGTAATTCTTCGGGTGTAGCTCCATCTCGGGGTTTTCTATTACCAAATGTGGTCTTTAACCACGAAACCCCTATCACTTTACGCCCATGGCTATCGGGTACCGGAACCACACCAAATAAATGATGACACGTTTCTTGAAAGTCAAAGTGAGCCGGAATAGGATCGGTCACCGCACGTCCTCTAATAGGTAGCCCCAAGATCATCGATACGTCAACGTGACGGTCATTTCACCGACGGGCATATGAAAGGTGTGAGTCTCCCGTTGCCACCTTTTGACCATCGCGGATAGTAGAGCGTGATCCAATACTATCCGATCAATCTTCCGGATCTCGCCGAACCCGGATTGTTCGACAAGCGGCACCACCCGTGGGTCCAATTTCCACGGAGTAGTGGTTAATGGTTTTATCGTGGCACCGGCTTCTCGCCTCTATAACCCCCAAAAAAATAAGCATTAACAAAACAAATAAATTAAATTATATAAATACACTAAAAAACTTACTTTATTCCAAACCCTTTCACTTAGGTGAACGTGTTTGGTTTGTCTCCACAAAAGCGTGTTCGAATTGCTACTCGAAGCCATTATACCTATCAACAAATAAGGACCGTAAATAAATAAAAGGACTAATATCGCAAATATATAAAATAAAAGAACAAATAGTGCAAAATATAAAAATTATCATACAATAACTAAGGGGTTCTTTGCAATTACAACAAACTTAGAGGGCTATTAGTGCAATTATTAAAACAAAAAAGGACCAAATGTGCAATTATCTAGAATTATAAATTCCTTTAAATTCAAGTTATATACAATGTATGGGTTACTATTGCAATTATATTAAACTTAAATAACTAATAGTGCAATTATTAAATATAAATTGGACCAAATGTGCAAATAACTAAAATTCTCAATTTATTCACCCAAATAACTCCAAAAAATCATGTATTGATACAAATAAAATTAGCAATTAACATTTTATACGAAATTAACAACCTAATAAAACATTTCACAAAAATAAAAATCAAAATTAAAAAAAGAAGAACAACTCTAACCTTTGATTTTAGGAATAAAGCAAGATGGGCTTGAGAAAACGAATTGAGTGGCCAAGAACAGGAGCAGATGACGGCGGCGGCACGGCACGGCAAAGGGTGGCAAGGAGCGGCGGCAAGGGGCGGTTGATGGCAAGGGTTAATGATTTTCCGGAATGAGTTTCTGATTTGGGGCAAAATCCTTTTAATCTGTTAAGGGCGGTCTCCTGGTGACCGCCCTTCTTTTTTTTTTTAAATCTGAACTAAGGGCGGTATGGAGCATACCGCCCTCCTGGCGGTCATAATTTAAATTAAGCGTAATTTTTTTTAATCCTTATACTTAGGGCGGTCTCCCGCTGACCGCCCTTCCCCTAATTACAAAATTAACTAGGGGCGGCACCCAGCCGACCGCCCTTCAGGAAGGACGGGAAGCGGGTTACCGCCCGGGTGTTAGATCCGCAACTCTTTTCCACAATATGCCAAAACGCCAATATCTTTAAAAATTAAAGCTAACAACAAAAAAAAAACTCCAAGTCAAACTGTAACATTTTGATACAAGTACTGAAATGTGTCTCAACAAGTGGAACAAATTTTTGAAAGACATAGAACATTTCAACTTTAGAACGAAGGAAATATATTTAATTAATTAAATAAACTCCATAGCCATAGTTTACGAATCGTCGTGAATCGAAATAATATTTTGTTTGTATTGTGTATTATATCGAATCATAAATCATAACGATTCAGTTATTATTTTTAAAAATATAATATATTTAATATATATTATATTTGATATCGTGTTTATGAATACATATATAAAAAATGGATTATTACCATCGACACCACAAATCTAACAATAATATCCCTCTCTCATCCTCTAGTTTAATATTTCCTTTAAAAGTCCCCTAATTATAATTTCATTTTTTACCCCCTTTTTATTTTCATTTCCTTTTATTATTTCCCTCCTTTTTTTTTCTAGTTTTATTCTTATATCTCTTTCTCTCTACTAGACCTACGGCTCTCTTCTCTCTACGGATTTGTGTCTCGTTCTATCACTGAAGTACTTTGATTTTTTGCTACAATTCAAACTCGTTTGATCATCTTATCAGCTAGGTAATGTTGAAACTTCCTTTTTATCTTTATTTCGTTTTAAATAACTATATTTTTTGCCATGTTTAGAGCATGTGTAACATATACATGTATTACTAGTTTTATAATATATATATATATATATATATATATATATATATATATATTCATTATATTTCAGAGTTATTTCTACGGACCAGATTTACCCGCATAAATGGTGGCCAGGATTAAATCTGGCCAAACATATGTGGTGGTTAGAATTTAATCTGGCCAAACATAAGTGGTGGTCATGACTGATTCCGGCCCACTTATTAATTTTTTTTTTATCCACAACACTAAAAACAAAAGAAAAATTAATAAGTGGGGACAAAATCAATTACCTCTTTTTTTAGCTAAAAAATCGGCCGTTACCTCCTTTAATTTCTCAAAAAACTCATAAAAAACAAATAACTTATTTTTCACACTCGCATTCCAACAAAAAAAACAATAAAACATTCTTCACTTTCTCCTTTCCACCAAGCCGCTCCCCTGCAATAAAAACCCGCCGCCGCTCGAGGACAATTCACCGCAGCCGCTAAACAAGAAACTCGTCGCCGCTTGGGACCATTCTCCACCATCATCACCCGGCTCGACGAAGAACCCAACTAACGGTAAAAAATTGAATTATCATTAATATTCTTATTATTTTTTTTTAAATAAGATGATATACCCGATCTTTTCTCAAAACAATAATTTTTTTAATTGTACTTTGAGTTTTTCAGAATTTTTTTGTGTGCGAGGGTGCTAAGTGAAATTTTAGTGGGGGGGGGGGGGGGGGGTCATAAGCAATGTTTTGATTTCTTAAACTTATATAAGAAGTGACAATTCTACATGAATTAAACTTAGATGGAAAGAAGTTTTGTTGCTGTATTTTCCATCCTAACAACCTTTTTTTAATGGCTATGGTTTAGAACAGGTATATTTATATATGATTCTGATTTTGTATAGATGAAATTTTGTGATTGGGTTTTCAATGTCTAGGTGTTATAGCTGCTACAAGTGATGATAGTTATTCAGTTATAATTATTCAAACAAAAAACAAAAAGAAATACATTCACACTCGCCTTTCCACCAAGCCGCTCTCCTACACAAGACAATCGTGGCCACTCGGGGACCATCATCTTCGACCTTGCTTGGCAAAGAACCCAAATTAGAGGCAAACGTTGATTATTTCTCCGTCATCTTCACACCAAGTTTGCGTCTAAAACTATCTAATAAAATTCTTAAGAAATTAGAAGATGTGGGTCAACAATTAGTGTTGACTTTTAACAATGAGGGCTCTTTATTAGTTGTTGGTGGTGAGGTATATATAGATCTACTCTCATACTAAAACCATGAAACTATGTTTTTGTTTTTTATGCTCAAATTGTATGTATAGCTCTTTTGATGGAGTAAATTGCAGATTTTCAAGTGGCCTTCCATGGACATTGTTCATGATGAAGCTAATGCTCATAGATCAGTCAAAGATAATTATTTCAGGTTTTCATTTAATCTATCTAATTTACTCATATAATGTTTAAAATAGCCTTTGGTTATGCAATGCAGCCCTGATGGTAAATTTCTTGCCTCTGTGGGAAGTGGGCCCGCTAGAGTTTGGGATGTTGAAGCTTTAAAATCTACCGCTTCATCATCAAAGGAAAAAGTAAGAATATTATTCATTTTTTGCGTGTTATTTGAATTATTACTGATCTGTTTATGCTATTCAGGATGAGATTTTTGGATTATTTGTAGGGTCTTAGAA
This sequence comes from Nemophila menziesii, assembly GCA_029959085.1. NCBI lineage: Eukaryota > Viridiplantae > Streptophyta > Magnoliopsida > Boraginales > Hydrophyllaceae > Nemophila > Nemophila menziesii. The sequence goes on along the minus strand of JARWIR010000001.1, from coordinate 141,569,542 downwards.
ATATATGATTGCCTGCTCTTAGGAATCTATGGTATAGCAAGAACTTGCGGGGGATTAGAAGTATTTAATTTATTTCTTTTATAAATTTATGAATGTATGTGTTATGTTGTTTTGGTTACAGGTTGTTAAAGATCCTGCTCTGCATGAAAGACATTTAGGAGATTTACAAGGGAAGTGTTACACAAAAACACCCTTTCTTGACATCAACTCTGTAATTGGAAATCCCAGCTGCGATAATCACCCTTTCTTTCTTTATCCTAAACACAAATTTACTTTTCCCTTTAGATATATAGTTTTCTCTATTTTATTATTTCTAATTTATTTAGTGCAATATTGGCAAATCCAGGGACCCAAGTCGCAATTTTTGCTAATAGAAGGAGCAAAAGTGCAATTTTTGATAATTTAGTGTCTGATAGTAAACTTTTAGACAACCGCAGCAGATTAATAAATTTTTTGGGTATACTTTTGATTTGAATTGTTATAATGCATTTTTTCCACAACTACAGGAAGGAGTTCTTGATCGATTCCGGTAGAGTTCTCGATTAGTGTGATGATTATTGTTCCAAAGGAAAGATTTACAGATTCACATATTAGGATTTACTGATTTACAGGCTTTTCCGTTACTTTTCTTTTTCCTTTTTTCAAATGAAGTTACTTTTCCTTTTCGTGAATTTTACTGCCACCGATTTGTGCCCTGCAGTTACTTTTTTCAAACCATCAATATGATTTAAGTTGTAATGGAGACTGTAACAGTCAAATAGAGAAATAGAGAAGGTTTCAGATGATTTACTATCCCACAACAAGTAATTTTTGTAACATCTAAGTGAAGCAACAATAAATATACTAAAATGTTGCTAATAATATGTTTGCATGATTTTTCAGCTGTGCAATACCAAATATGAGTATGGTGTTTATATATAGAGGATTGGGCCCATCACATTCAGATATCACAATTCCCGGTGTAGCAAAAGCATCTGGTGTTTGCTTGGTAATTAAAATTTAATTTACATAAAAAAAATTAAAATTAAAATTTAATTTATGCAGGCTCCTGATGAAGAATTTGAAGAATAGAACTTCTATTGCAATTTTTTTCAGATGGCTCGGTTACCTAAAGGTATTACGGAATTAATACATCATAAAACTCTACCTTTGGTATGTATTTTTATATATATTAATTTTCTATTTTGTAAATGATAAATATAATTTTATTTTTATTTTACAGATCAAGTGCTAGTATGTAATTATTCTTACAACAACTAATATTGAAGAATTAGATCAACAATCAAGTAACCGTCTTTTAGTAATGTCTGAACCGTTTTTCTTGAAGAAATTAGAGGCAAATACATCGAAGGTAAGTACTTTATATTTAATAAAATAACTTTTTTTCATTTTACCCCCTATTCATGTCGGTTGAAGCTGCTCAACCTCTAGCAAAACTTTGTTTTAATTTTCCCAATATTTATATTGGTAATAATAATATTTATTATGTTCGTAAATATTTATATTCTTTTGTGACTCCATTCATTTATTTAATAAAATAGGTGTTAGTCTTAAATCAAGAAAAAGGCCTCTTAAAATTAGTTTTGAAGGAAGGGAAAAAATTATCAAATATTTTTTTTGGTGATCACAAATTCACACTGTGTATGTTGTAGGAGCTGAAAGAACATTGCGCAAAAAGTTTCAGCTTGGAGTATTATCTGAAGTGTAATAATTTGAGAATTTTAAAAAATGATCAGATATCTGAGAAAAGTAGAGAAATATTTATTTTATTATAATATATTACAGATGGGTATGAGTCATTGAGATATTTTATGTTCTTGAGCAATTAGGTGTTTTAATGTATTTTTTGAATTGTGTTGCAGCAAATATCTATTTGGCTCAACTGACGGTGTGAGCAATTTGGTCTTGAACTGCATTTTTTAAATTGTAGCTAACTATTTGGTCTTAAACTGCATGTTTAATTGTTTTACAGTAATTATCCATTTGCCATAACTGATGGAGTGAGCAGTTTACCCTACATTTTTTTAATTATTTTGCAGTAATATGCATTTGTCACAACTGCAGGAGTGACCAGTTTGTTATCCTGTGTTTTTTTAATTGTTGTGTAGAAAATATCTATTTGCGTAACTGATGGTGTGAGTAATTTGGTCTTACACTTTATTTTTGTAATTGTTTTGGATAGTAAGTGAGCAATTTCATCTTACACTTTATTTTATTTTTAATTGTTTGCATTGAATATCCATTTGGCAAAAGTGCTGGAGTGAGCAATTTGGTATTACCCTGCAGTTTTTTTAATTGTTTTTTAGAAAATATAAATTTGACGCAAATGAGAGTAATTTAGTTTTTAATTGTTTTGCAGAAAATATCCATTTGGTGCAACTTAAGGATTTCTTGGCGCAAATGATGGAGTGAGTAATTTTGTTTTTAAATTTAATTCTTGGTCAATTATTTTTGGTTGGCTAAAATACATACTACCCCTGATGTTTGATAAAGGGTAATAATAACCATATAGTTTTAAAAGACATATGTCTCCACCTATTATTCATTATATTACAAAAATAATAAGTAGAAACTTGAGAATCATTCATCTTTCTCTATGCTTAGAAGGTAAGGCTAACATCATAGAGAAGATGGAAAATGAGTATTTTTTATCCCACCTTTGAAGGAAGAAATTCAAGAATATTTATTTGTTTTAACTGGATCAAAGCCTAGTAAGAGATCCAAGAATTTGGAACAAAAAAAAGAGATCGAAGAAACGAGCTAAAGTTGTTTAGAAAGAGCTTGAAGATGGTCGATTTAATCAATATATTTGTGATCTTTTACTTACCCTACACTTGAAAAATCTTTCTCTCAGTAAGGTGTTTGTCTCAAAGATAGGTTCCATTCAAGATTGGCTTTGTTGGTTAAATAATAATCTCCCTGTTACCGTTCTATATATTTCTGTAGAGACAGATTTTCATCTATAAAAAAACATATTTTATATATAATATATGAATTGTTAGTTGTGTTTGGTTGTTGATTTGCATTTCTTCACCGTTGCTTTTTTTAGTATGGTTGTATTTTGAACTTTTCCAGCTAAGTAATGTTACTATCTATTACAAAATATTTTCCTTTTATCAGGAAGATGCTATATTCTCTGTGTAGAGACAAAGATTGATTGTCTTTCGGTTTTGTTTATTTTCAAGCATTAATTGTGCTAACTGTGACATTTTGTTTAGATCTGAGCTACTAATTTCTGTATTGGTTGTGTATTTTGAGGTCATTAGCAATCATCTTCCCGTGTCAAATTTTTTAAATTTTTTAAGTGCCTTCAGGCACGGGCAATACCTACTATATATATACTAGGTATTGCCCGTGCCTGAAGGCAATATATAAGGATATTTATGATACAAGATACCTCTCTCAGAAACTAGAGAAAGGAGAAAAAGTACTTCTAATATTAAAAATTTATATGTTTCTCTTATCGAAATTTCATCCAAAAGATACGTTTTCTTTTGTTTATCTACTTCTTCACTTTATAAACAATCATAGTGATAATTATTTCATCATTAAAAATTAAACAAAGGTTTATCATTTTTTTATTTGAATATCTTATACCATGCAGTTTGGATCCTCAACTTCCCTCATATAGGATTTGATCAAACACACCCCCTCCCATCCCTAAAACTTTGTAATGGTCACCTTGTAAAAAAAGAAGGAAACTATTTTTGTTTTATCATGCTTGGATTTCTAAATATTCTTGTGTATATGATATATATTCGAGACTAATGCGTCTATCTACTTTGTTGTTTCCTCCCACTTAGGATTTCCAAAGATGCTAGGTAAATGCAGAACAATAATACTGAAATAAACAACATTTTCTTAATACCATTACTGAAAGAATTAGAAGGCCTAATGAGATAAAATCCTCCAGATTAGGTCAAACCCTCTCTTACCAATTCTCCATTATATCTTTTGAAATTGGGAAATTATGGATCTTCGAGGAGAAATACATACTGATCTATACATTACTATACGCATGGTCATTCGCGACCACGCCTTTGGCGAGGACATCCATATCCTCGCTAAAGATATACTCATTTGCAAGAAAGGATATTAACAAGGATGATTGTTTTCGCCTATGTAGATTTGTTTTTCGGGGATTAAAAAGAAACTAAAATTAAAATCAGTTCTCTCCATTGTACTTATCTTCGGTGACGACGTTTTTGTACTCGTCATTGAGTATCATTTGAGAGGACATATTAGGTCTTTATCGGACAAATGTCATCGCTAAATGACGAGTATATAGCTGTCAGCGGGCAGAATACCATTAATGGTGATATCTACCTTAAAAAACCCTTATCGTTAAATGCTTCTATTTTTTCCCAATCCACAACTTGTGATTAGCCCCATCATTAACGAAACTTCCCTACTACATCATACATGTGTGAGTCCTACTTTTAATCCAAAAAATCTATCGAATTATCCAAATTAGGTATTTACAAAAATTTAATCTTTTTTATTTCTTGTTTAAATTAAGTAATTTTTGTGTTATGCTTTGATTATAGAAATACAATATGTATTGTTGGATGTATTTAAGGTGATGCCATGTATGTTTTTTTTGGATATAATTGTTATTTTTTAAACTTATTTAATTATTTTTATTTCATTACAGTTATACTTTAATGTTTAATATTAAATAATGGATATGGTTATGGACAAGAGTTAGATTAAATCAAATAATATCATTATAAGAGAATATTTGTCGGGTGTGAGAAATTTTATTAATTTTGCAAAAGAAGATATGAATATATCTGGTAAAATATTTTGTTAGTGTAATCATTGTTTTAAAATTAAAATTTTCATATTGTCGATGTTAGAGCAGATCTTTATAAATGGGAGATTATGGTCATTGTATTAGGTTTGGACAAAACACGGGGAAGAAGAAGTGATTTTCATGAATGACCCAATTGTAGATAATGAAATGTTGAATATGTTGGATGATACAAGACCCACTATTGAAGTTGGGGGCCACTCCCGTGACACGGATGTGGGTGACGAGAATCTTACTGGACGGGATCATGGGTGTTTCGACGCATTATTAGAAGAAATGGAGACATAGAGTTACCCCGGTTCTACTACGATGGATTTCTTGAATTTCATAGCCAAGTTAATGCATGTAAAAGTGAATACCAAGTGGACAAACACCTTTTTCACCGAACTTCTTTAGTTTTTGTGTCGTGTTTTGCCATAATGTCATACTTTACCGTCTTCTTATGAGGATTGCAGCAAAAAGCTGAAAATTTTGGGCATGTGATACATCACAATCGATGTGTGTTTGAATGATTGTGTTTTGTATTATAAAGAGAATAAAATAATTGATAAAGTGTCCAGTATTTCGTGAATCAAGGTAGGATCAGAAGAAGGGCAAGAAAGTGTCACATAAGAAAATGTGTTATTTTTCCATTGCGCCAAGGTTGTAGAGAATGTATGCTTCGAGGCACCATACTGGTGTACATAAGAAGATGTTGCTTCATCCAGTTGATGGTACTGGTTGGAAAATGTTTGAAGAGAGAAATTTCGAGTTTCCTAGTGAACCACGTAATGTACGCCTTGGTTTGAGAATCGGTAGGTTTTGTCCTTTCTCCATGCAAAATAACTCATATAGCATGTGGACGGTTATATTGACAATCTACAACTTTCCGTCTTGGTTATGCATGAAAGAATCTACTTTTATGCGTACCTTGTTGATTTCGGGTCCTCATTCACCTGGAAAAGTTATGGATGTAATTCCCCTTCCTATTATAGATCAGTCGGAAACATTGTGGGGCACGGGGAATGTTACATACGATGCATATATGAGGGAGGAATTTGTAATGAAGGTTTATTTGTTGTTCACGAGTAATGATTACCCGGCTATCGTACACTTCAGGATGGTCGGGTCAACGTTACTTAGCGTACCCAGAATGTATGGATTCTACATCGTTAATGAAGGTAAATAAATGGACTGTTCATTTTGATCACATACGGTGGTTATCTATTAGGCATCGGTTTAGGAAGACGTATATTCGTACATGAAAGTCGAGCATAGGGTCCCTCCTAGGAAACATAGTTTCACCGATATTTAGACACAATTAGATGGGTTGCCTATTGTGTTTCCCAATAAACACCAAGATTTTGGTGGCAAGGTGACAAAGAAAAAAGGTCCTCATGAGTTTAACTGGAAGAAAAAGAATTGAAACATAACATTTATGTTATGCATTGTGAGAAGAATGTGTGTAATAGTTTGATCGATACAGTGGTTGGTTTAGATGGGAAAAACAACAAAGAAAACGTAAAAGCGAGAAAAGATCTGAAAGATATGGGTATCAGGAAAGATTCATGGTTGTTTGATGACCGAGGAAAAACGATACTACCTGAGACAAAGTATGCGAAAGTTACGTGTATTTCTGGATTGGTTGAAGGCGTAGAAATATCCAGACGGATTCGCTTCTAGTTTGTGAAAAAAATGTTCAAAGTGATTTGGGGAAGATCATTGGTATGAAATCTGCAATTGTCATATATTGATGCAATTTCTTTCGTGGCTAGGATTTTTGAGCTAATTGACAATAAATCGATTAGCAATCTGATTATTGGGTTGTGCAACGTGTTCTTAAATATTTGTAAAAAGAACCTAAGTAAGAAAGAACTAGAATCGGGAAAATATGAAGTGGTCCAGCTTTTGTTCAAGTTGGAGATGATTTTTCTACCTGCTTTTTTTGACTGTCGTACACTTGTATAAGGAAACTAAGTTAGGAGGTCAGGTTCAAATACATTGGGCGTACCCATTCGAAAAGTACTTAAAGAAAATTAAAGAATATTCAGAATCCGTCCAGGCTTGAGGGTTGAATTGCCTAGGGATACATTGTAGAGGAAACATTGACTTTTATATCTCTGTACCTTCAAGAAGAAAGAACGAAATTCAGCAATTAGGTAGATACGGTGAGACAAATCTTGGCCCCAAATAAATTACCGTGTTTAAGAGTCAATGCCAGCCAATTGGTAAAATTGAGTTTCGTAATTTATCATTTAAAGAGAGGAAACATATCGATTGGTACATCCTTCTTAATTGCGATGATATCCAAGCCTATATGATGTGGGTAATTATATTGAAACATTTTATCGTATTTATGAATTTTAACACTACTTTTTATGTTTAGGGAAATACGTCCATGCTACAACTCCCTTATATAGAAAAAAATCACCGAGTAAATTTTCGTTGATAGTTCTTGAAAAAGGTATTTAAGTTCTTAATTTTTTAATTACTCTGTCTATATTACAACTAATAGCTGGTTTTGTGGATAGGTGCATTCAATGCGCGAATCTGGTGATCCACTTGCTTCCGATGAAATGGTTTTGTTGGCCAACATGTCGAATGGCCCCATATATAGATATGATTCTTGTATTGTGAACATGTTCAAATGGGTTACTCGTGACAAAGGAGAAATAAGAGTAACTCAATATTACGGAGTATGTACTATCACAGGTGGAGAAACTTTGTAAGTTAGTCAAAATTGTGAAGGTGGAATTCATTAGTGGGTGTTCAGTTGTGTTGTTCGAGTGCAAATGGTATAACACCGACATGAGAAAAAAAAGAGAAAAATTGGAACACAGGGCAACAATGATCAACACAAGTTCTTTCTGGCGAAGTGAAGAACCCTACATTTTAACTACTCGAGTAAAAAAGGTCTTTTATATCGATGAAATGATGCGAGGAATACGCAAAAGTGGTGGAAAGTTGTTTGGGAAGTAAATGACCAACACAGATGGAGCCCCAATTTATGGAGTGTAAAATCGATATCCACTGGTCTAGATCCGATCACAATTCCTTTGGTTGATATAAAATTGGACCTGGAATACCCGTTATTGCAGTTGACTACTGGTTAAGGGATAACAATTGATCTTTCCATGTATGATCTTGGATCCGGGAACTTGATTGAAGTCGATGATGAAGTACATGATGACACGTTGGATGAGTATGAGACTGACAAGGATACTATATATATCGACAGAGATACGATAACATAAGCATTGATGGGTACGAGACTGATTAGATGTTTCGAGAGTTTCTATCATTGTGTAATCTTATCTAATAATTTACTTTCAGAATGTTTTTTATTTTTGATTGTTTATGTAACTGGTGTTACTATTTTTGATATATATCTTGATGTTGGGGTATTGTAATTTAACAAGAAAAATAATTGGTAAATTAATTTATTAAAATAGAAAAAAAAACTAGACTCATTAATAAGGACATGTCCACGCTAATGATTAAGAACTCCACGCCGAAGATTGCTCTCATTTGTGAGGAGTTCTTCATGACGGACTCCTCGCCAAATACTCTCTTGTCATTAGCGAGGACAAAATCTTCTCCAATGATAATAATTAAAAGTTCGAGACCTATATTTGGCGGTTAACTATCACACATAACTTTTCAACTCCGCATTTGCGAGGACAAATATCCTCGCTAAAGATAAATTCTGAATAAGCCGAAGCGGCTTCCTCTTCATACATAACTACAACACACATAAAGAAATTCCGAGCACCAATAACTCCGGCGAGCTACCAAGCGATTCCAACAGTGAATTTCAACAACAAGCAATAAATTCTAAAAAAAATTATCATAGATTTCAATTTTTTTCAATAATTTGTAAAATTAAAAAACCTAATGATCTTTTTTTGTGTGATTGTTTGTTTTTGTGAATGGTAATGGATAATTGAATCTTCTGATCTGATTATCAAGGTATGTTTTCTCCAATTTATTTTCAAATTTTCAGAAATGAATTTCATTTAATATGTTTTGTTAATTTTAAAATTTTGTGGTAGTGTTTTAATGTTAGTGTATTGCTGTTGAAATGGCATATTTATGTGACTTTTTTGTGAGAATTTTGTAATTTATTAGTTGGAGGATTGTGTGATATAGTACTGTTAACATTGTGTAGTTTTGGAATAATATAGGACAATTGTGTAAATTTTAATAAATCTAGGGAAATTATGTAACTTTGGAATAATATAAGGCAATTGTGTAATTTTGAATAAATGTAGTTATTAAAATGTAATTTTGGAAATTATAGGGATTAAAAGTAAATTTAAATAAAAATAGAATTTAATATTAATTTTTGATAAAATATAGGGCTTAAAATGTAATTTTAATAAATAGGACATAAATGTAATTTATATAATTATTTAGGCCTTAGTGTACTTTTTAAAAAATTTAAGGATTTAAAAGTAATTTAAAGAGAATTTAGAGTTTGAAAGTATTTAAATAATTATTTGGGCCTTAGTGTAGTTTTTAGAGAATTAGGGGGGTTTAAAAGTAATTTAAAAAATAGGGGTTTAAAAGTAATTTTAAGAGAAATTAGGGGTTTAAAAGTAATTTTAAGAGAAATTAGGGGTTTAAGAGTAATTTAATAGTTATTTGGGCCTTGGTATATTTTTTAGAAAATTTAGGGGTTTGAAAGTAACTCTGGAGAATTTAGGGATTTAAAAGTAATTTTAATAATTATTTGGGCCTTATTGTATATTTTAGAAAATTTAGAGAATATTTTTAATATAAATTGATATGAAATACATATGACAACAATTATACCCCAAGATCACAGAGGTGATAATAACTGGCAAGATCCTTCCCGCAACCCGAATTAGTCCATATCAGGTTGTAACAGGTCGGGTATGATTTTCTTTTATAAATTTAGTATGGTTTTTAGTTTTTTATTAATCGGGTATTTTAACAGGGAAAAAGGCCCAAAAGCCTAGGGGTTGGACCACACTAGCATCAGCCGTTAAGACTATGCTTAAGGAGAGGGAAACTCCCCGTAGATTTCTGCATCTTCAATAAGACGCGAAATTTGGGAAGCGTGTATGAGAAACACGTGAGCCAGGTTCTCAATTTCAGGATCCGAGAGAAGGTGCCCCTTGTTACGAGAGTTGGGCAGAGGTCCCCACCGAGTTGCAACGCCTAGTCTGGAATCGATTACGGGTAATTTTTCTAACCTTAATATTTAATCTTTCTAATTCCCACTGTATATATAGAACTGTAATCGTCGAAGATATTTGTGAACATGATTTCTTCCAGATCAATGATTGGATGTAGAGGCCGTATTGGTCGAGGATCTCGGACAACATAGACGACGGTTGTGCCAAGTGCTACAACGATTTTAAACACAGGCTGAAGACGAGTTATTATATCAAGGGTAAAATGTCGGATGACCTGACCCCGGAGAATTGGGAGGCCATATATAAGATGTGGGAGACGGAGACGAGTAAGGTAATAATATTGGCTTGTTTTATAATTTATAGATATATATGTACTTTATTATTAAATAAATTTGTTTTATTTTATATTAAAAAACAGAATCAGACTAAAACAAATAAGAATAATCGGTCCAAGCAAAAACGCCCAAGTAGCGCAAGCTCGAGGATTTACTCGGGCACGGGAGGAGATGTTTGTGGTAAGTAACACAACTCAGTACTTTTTAAAATTTACTAAACCTAAAACCTTTATAGTTCACTAAAAAAGGAGGGGGAGAAGAACAAGGTGGTTCTTCGAGCACCAGTGGAGGGTCAAGAGCAGGAGTTGCCCCTTCCCTGGATCGCTGACTTCTTCTTCGATATTAGCTATGACAAGTAGAAGAATGAGTGGGAGGATGGAATCGTATAGAGATCAAATGTAAGTATTTAAATACGATTTCAATTATTTATTTTGAGTTTGAAATTTAATTAAATATTTTTTATTTATTTTATGTAATATGACGCACAGAGAGTCATTCATTCGTGAAAGAGTCAAAGAATCTCATACTCAATCTGGCTCGTCATCATCTACACCGTTCCTCATGCAAAAGGATCAGGTTGAGGCGGTAATGCAGGCTGCCATGGTATGGGTGAAGGGACCCGGAGTTGGATCCCCAGAGTTGGAGCGCCTCCCAAGACTAAACATTCAAGGAGTGCTACTAATTAGCCATCTGATAAGATGGACTGGGACTTTGACGGGATACTAGAGACCATCAACGAATATCTTATCTCAGTGGGCAAGGATCCATTCATTCTAGAGGACGAAAGATCTCGGTCCACGAGCTCCACGACTGCAACCCGATCCACGAGCCACAACCTAGAAGATCGGTTGACTAGAGCTCTCGCCTTTGTTAATCAGAACAAGTGCTTATCTAATTATGTGCCTCCTTCCGCTACTCCTGCTACCGGTCCTTCTGATCCTTCTTGTTCCAATTCTCCTAGTTCCAATCCTCGTCCTATAAGTCCTTCAGTTAGTCGGCCCAACCGATTAACTCGAAGACGAGAAGTCTGAAGATGAAGCTTTGACTCGACTTTGATATTTTTGTAATATTTGACTTTTATTTTTTACTTGACTTATGTATGACTTTATTATTTTTTTATTATCGATTTTTTAAATTTTTACGGGTTTGTAAATTATATATTACGATTGATTTTATTTTATTTTAGTGGTTTATCGGGTTTATTCAATAAATAATTTTAAAATATTGATTACAAAATATAAAATCATTACATAAACAAAACATTAGTAAAAAAATTAAAAAACAATAAATAATCTTACAAAGAAAATTTCCTTGCAAATAGAAAAAAGGTCCTCGCCAAAATGTCATTCTCAAGGAAAAATGTCTCCGTGAATGAAATTGTCATTTGCGATGACATCTTTCCTCGCGAATGAAACTTTTATCAACGAGGACAATGTTCTCGAGGATGTTACGCGTCTATCCGCGATGGCATGCTATAGTCCTCGCTAATGTGATCTTCTATGAGGAATCTTTTGCGAAAACTCATTAACGAGGATATGTTTTCGTTAAAGATCGATCGCGATCTTTTGCGAGGACAAATTTACTCGTCGATGGTAGAAATCATAATAGTGATAAGAGTCAAGTTGAACCGGTTGCAACACATTTTAGAGAGAGAAATGCATTTTCCTAAATACTTTTAAGATACCATGTTTTAAAAAGAAAGGGATTGTTGGACATGTCTTTATTAAGTTTGATGCCCAACTATCAAACGAACGAAAGGGGCGCGTTAGATCTTGATAACTTACCAAACGAAAAACATTGGATACATAAGAAGGTTGCATATACAAAATGATGAATGAATTGTTAGACTTGAAACATTTTGCTCTTTGGTAGACTAATGATTCTTCCTTTTCTATCACTTTGGTTTTTATTTTTAAATCTGGAAACTGAAAACCAGTCCTCGTGCCTGCATTCCATAAAAAAGAAATTTATAGTATGATCAATGAAAGATCATAATTAAGACTACTATGGTGGATTATGCTAAAAAATTCAAAAAAACTAAATTAAACAAACTTCTCACTTTTGCCATTGTCCCCATCTCTAAATATGATGACATTGACATTCACGAAGGGGTTTTTAGCGTAATTTTCTCGTTCAAAGACACAAACATCTCCAACACACATGTCATTATCTTGAGCAAATTTTCTCCATTGAATTTTAGCATTATGGATTCTAATACAGCAATTAATATTCCATGTTCTCCCATCAAGAACACGAAGCATAACATCACAGTAACTTTGATTGCCAAAACACTTTTGAGCTACATCCTTAGGGATGGTTTGTAAAACAAGAAATCAATTGCATTATTATAATAGTATTTGAAACACAATAATTTTCATAATATGTATTATAATCGGTCCACTTACTAAATATATAGTTTCAATTAACTTTATTTTTGTAAAATAGGGACCTGCAGTTAATTTTCGTACAATATAGGGACATATAGAGCAATTTTTGCATATATAGACCCGTAGTGCAATTTTTGCATAATGTACGGACATATAGTGTAATTAACTCAATTTTTTAACAGAGAGACCTGCAGTGCAGTGTTTGCATAGTAAAAGGACCTGTAGTGCAATTTTTGAGTAAGAAATGGACCTATACTGTAACTTAAGACACTCGATCGGTATTTAGATTCTTTTACCTGAGATCTGTAACCACACAAAGATCCTATGAATGGGACTTGAGAGTGTTATGCTAAAAGTGCACTCACTATGAGTATCACTTAGTTAACACGCTAACTGTTTCAATGAACATGTCCAGAGAATTACCTATCATAATCATAGAATCATTGAAATATATATAAAGATGGTGGACCATTCCGATATTTTACTCGTAAATCTATTAAATTTGATTTCAATTCTTTCCCAATAACCAAATCTTTCTAAAAGCCAAACACCTTATATTTGCTACTTCTTGGAATAACATCGGGGTACATTTGCTATATCACATAATACATTCATTCAATTGACCCTTCCTAATTTTGAAGCTGAGTCAAAACCTGTTTTGCAATGTAACATTCGGGTATGGGTACACGGATGGGATATTAGCCTATTAGTGAACTTGTGTATAAAACAAGGGGGCGTTTTGCAATATAGCCGTAAATAATATTCTTTCTGTAAATTTTTCTTCCTTTTACTTCTTTTATATTGATGAGAACAAAGAAGAGTGCAAACCCCAACCCCAGAAGAGAATCTTCAGCATGGTTAGTGGTAAATGTAAAGAAAAAAGAGGAGAAGAAAAAAAAAAAAAAGCAAGATGAATCTGATTCATTTTCATATTTTATCACCACATGAGCCTCAGGCTTTATATCTCTCCCGATCAGTGATAGATACCATAATTGCAAAAAAAACTGATGGTAAATATGAAGATATTCAATTAAACGAAGCGATTTAGATACTGGTGATACAGAAAATGTTGATCATGACAGTTTTGTCAAAGAAGAGTCTTCAGAATCATTGTTGTTATCGATATATTTAGATTCCATGAAACAAGATTCTGAAGATTAAATGAGTAATAAAAGAGGTAATTAAAGATATCAAATCCGAAAAGTTGAACTATTTTCATTGTGTACTGAGTCCAGTTTAAAATCTTTCTCAATTGAGATCAATTAAAGCGATACAGAACGAAGTAAAAACAGAGTATCAGTCTGGAGCAAGAAAACATTATACCTATATTAGTACACAGCCTAAATTTAAACAGATAGTAATATAACATTTTTGTAGGCAACGTAACTAAAAAAAAAAAAAAGACAAAGTTACAGTTGATACTGGTCAATCAAGCTGGCTAGTTGAACCTGGAAAGACACCTAATATAATTCGTCTAAAAACATATGTCTTCAAAAAAGGTGCAAGAAAGGCTAGTTTTCGTACAAAAAATTTCAAGCATTACAAGCAAGTATATAGAGATGTTAAGTGTATAGAGAACACAAATATAAATTAATACTCAGGCATAGAAGAGAATAGAAAATAGATTACATAAAAATAAAATAAAAAAGTGTAAATATATCACAATAAACAAAAGTAATCAATAACATTTAAATTTTAAGACAAACATTAAAAGAAAAACAAAAAGAAAAGTTGATGGAATGAAACAAATGTAACAGTAACCTTCCCATGATCATCATCTACAAATTCCTGTTAAGAAAATGGAGATCATTATAAACCAAATAAAAGCTGTGACTAGCCAAAGTATATTAGCAATCAAATGGATCATGAAATAATAGATAAGAAACTTAAGAGTAGAATTTACCTGATTAATCTTCATTGTATTCGCAAGATATTTTAAGTTGCTGATGACCCCAATATTTCACATGCTGATCTTGAATAAGTCTCACTGATTTTTCAACAGAAGGATTGCAAAATTCTACCTGAATCATGCGTATGGAACTAATATATGCAAAATCTTGTGGGATCTCTACTAGCTCCACGCAATCGTACACGAACAGATGCTCGAGGCTGGGAAAGTGATTACGAGTGGCATTCCAGTATTCCAGATCTTCCATGTGATTCAACTTCAAGTATTTGAGTTTTGTGAACACCTCTTCATCTTCCATATCCCATCTTTCACCTTCAAATGCATTGACTTTTAACTCGAGAGCCTCCAGATTCTTTAGCATTGCAAGTTGTAACATTGCATTCCATGGCAATTTAAACTTCTTCAAACTAAGTTTCTTCAGATTGGAAGGGAAATTAAACTTACATGGATATAAACCTGCACCCATGTAAAACACATCGAGTGATATTAGTTTATTGAGAAACTCTAGCATTGGGAACCAGTTACATTTCGTATCATCATCCCATGAATCTAAAAATCTACACTTTAGTTCAACAATGCCTGATAACCTTCTCAACATCTTCTCCATATTGTCTCCATAAGCAATAATGGGTTCCGAAAAGGTTTGTAGATTATCTAGAATGGAAGAGGAACTCTCAAGCCTGTGGGGCTCCAAATCAAAAGAAGAAAAAGTATTTATATGAATGTGTCTCAGCTTTATCATGTCCCATATACAATCTGCTACTTTTACAACTTCACCTTTCGATTGTTTGAAATGAAAAGTTTCAAGGTTCCAAATATTGGATATGGATGCTGGAATAAATTTCACTGAGCTTTTAACTGCCAAGTATCTTAGCAGAACAAGAACGCCAACTTCTATAAAAGAGTCTCCTATAAAGAAATGTGGAATATTCAATATCCTAAGAAACTTAAATTTGTTATAAATGAACGAAATATCATATGAGGTATCATCATAAGACGTAGGTGTAAAAAACAACGATTGTACAAATGGCCCAAAAGACACAACAAATATATCCCATTCTTTAGTAACTACGAGACGACGTTGATAATATATTGTGGGTGGTGAAGAAGAAGAATCATTTTTGAACTCATATTCGATCTGCACAAAATTATCTTCCTTAACTTTTCTTTCGAGGAAGCGCCGTACCAGAGGATTAGAAACAAAAGCGCGCTTGTCATACTTGTCATAAAGTTCCAGTAGGTCTCTTGAAATAAGATCGGCTAAATAATCCTCTCCTGTCTCCTCTAAGCTCTGGGATGCCGTATGTTTTACAAATCCCTCCGCTATCCACAATTGTATCAGTTCTGAGACTAAAACCTGATCGTCTCCAAATACTCCCATGTAGAAAAAGCATGATCTTAAATGGTCCGGTAAATAGATGCAAGTCAAATCTAGTATGCGATTTACCTGTGAATCCTTAAGACCATATACGCGGGACCCTAAAGTTTGTGCAACTTCTTCCCACTGATTCACTGTTTTACGAAGGGTACGAAGAAGAGCAACTACAAAAGTCTTTGATTCGGGTTTACATCTTTTAGCGATTTTCATTCCGACTTCCTTCATTTCATCAGGGCAGCTTACTATTTCAAAGAATGACTCCCAGATTGGTGGAGACAATATGGAGTCCCCTATGGTCTTAGATTTAGCTGGAAAAGCAAACTCCTCATCTGTAGTAATTAATACGATTCTACTTCCATTGTGAGAATCTGGGAACCATCTTTGTATTGTATCCCAATATTCTAAACACCAAATGGTATTAAGCACAACAAGGAATCTCTCTCCCTCGAGACATTCAAACACTAGTTTAGCTAGTTCCTCATTATTCTCGGGAAGAATTTCATCTGAAAGATCAACCAGATCAACCAGCTGACCTAAAAGCTCCAATAATGCGTTTGTTATATCATCATGAGAATAAATATATATATTGTTTAAATATGCACGAGACTCGAAGTGGCTGATGACAAAAGGAGAATTGTACAATTCTTTAGCGAATGCAGTCGTGTCTATTCCATAAGGACAGACGATGGTGATAATGTTAAGTTGTTTATCTTCTCCAAGAAGCATATCCTTTACTATCATTGTATACTTTCCCTTGAGATCCTCCTCCACATCTTCCTCTGTCTTTCTTTCTTGCTCTATATTGAGAAAATCTAGAAAAATATTGTTAAGCCAGCAAATACAGCGCCACGAAGGAACATCTCCAACAAGATATGAATCAAGGACATATTCTACATCATATGCCAATTTTGTAATTGTTTCAATGGTCTCCTTCAAAAACAATGGCGGGTTGCTTGAGATTTCAATGAGGTCAGAATACCAGAAACAAAGCTCACTTTGCACCCTCTGAATGAAACAGTTGAAAAGAGAAGTTGAACTAGTCGTGTCTTTCAATAACTCCTCAAGATTCTCCAAAAGATGGTTAATGAAGATGAATGGAGTCGTTTTTGGATATGTAAGTATAATTGGCCTCTCCACTCTGAAACGTTGGAAACTATGCGTACCGTTTAGCTGATAAAAAAATTTGCATAGCTGCGAACAAAGTTGAAGGG
This sequence comes from Nemophila menziesii, assembly GCA_029959085.1. NCBI lineage: Eukaryota > Viridiplantae > Streptophyta > Magnoliopsida > Boraginales > Hydrophyllaceae > Nemophila > Nemophila menziesii. The sequence continues at coordinate 141,552,368 of JARWIR010000001.1, read as the reverse complement.
CCATGTATTCATTCATTTTATTGAGATCAAATGAGTAGAAAAAGGACCCGACATTCCTCACAACAGATCTAGCTACTTGTAAATCACCATCTTCATTTTCAACCAACTCTTGAGGAGGAGGATCTATGAGGATTGCTTTGATGTTAACAGCATCAGTTATAACGTCCTCTATCATTTTTGGAGGCACAACAAGGGAACTGGTAAGAAATTCAAGGAGAGCATCAAAACCAGAAAAATCAATCTCAGTACACTCCACAACGTTCTGATCAATTATACTGTTGTGTGCTAATAAAGGATGCATATCGGGAAGATCTTGAAGGGATTCAAAGAAAGCCATAATTCTCCAAATTCAAAGAAGCTGGAAGAGGCGAAGATCCAAGATTGAAACAAAAAGAAATCAGTGGCTAGCAAATTTCTTATCTACCTCCGAAGACTATGTTTTTTCTGGAAAAGGAAAATACAATTAATGAGATAACAAAGATTGTATATAAAAAAGAACACTCAAATGTTCATTAAAGGGAAGAAATTGAGAGTGGAAGCATAAATGTTCAAGTAGGAGAATGTTCAAATCTCCATTACTTGATATTTCAGATCGATGGCAGAGATCAACTTTATAGAGTTTTAAAACCAAAAAATTAATTACCTTACTTTGAATTCTTCAATGGAAGCAAACGTGCTGGGTGGGGTGATGAGTTTGAGTTTGACTTTTTTGATGTTGTTGTAATTGAAACTGTGGAGGAGGAAGAAGAAAATGGTTAAACATGAGATAATGTTGGACTTTAGGCCCTAATTGCTGTAATTAAAGAAATACAGGACAAATACTTGTGTGGTCTTTGACCATAATTCAGTCATAGTTTAATATTATTATACTAGATATAACCCAAATCCGAAGGCACTATAGAAAACTTGATCTATTTTTTAATTAAACAAATATTGTGTTTCATTTTTTCAATGCTTAGATTTTCTCTTCTTCTTGTGTTATAAAAAATTTCAACAATTCTGATTGTATATTTTTTTCTTTATATTAATATTTATTATTTATTTAATATAGGAAATGTAAAATTGGAAATAAAACCCGAAAATTTCGGAAATTTATATGTAGTTCCAATTCCGATCCTATTTTTTTGGAAAAATCGGAAATCAAATTTCGGAATTTCGAACCGTAAAAAGTTGTTCCGAAATCGGAATTTTCGGATCGGAAAAGTCAGAAATCAAAAATTTCGGATCCGATTTCCACCCCTAATCATTTCTATCCTTTAATTAATGTTTTCATGCAAGATACATTACACACATTGTGACATTATTCTAAGACACGCTACTTACTATTATTAACTCGCGAAAACTATGCTTAATGGGGACATTCACTAAATTCTACACCAATACGCCAATTCCTTTATTATACACTATATTTTTTTAAATGTATGGTTTTTTTTTTTCAAAAAGAAAGTAAAAACGAAAACAGAGATGAGGACAACGAATGCCCACCCATAACTCAAAAGTGAGTCGTGTCCGTACAAATAAAAAAGACTTGAAAAGTTAATAATATTTTAACTAATTTACACTAACAAATAAGATATTAAAGAGTGATATTAAGACATATTTGTGATCAACTTGTCTCTTCGATCCTTCCCCAAGCATGAAGAGGATATGGTCTACCTTTTTTTCCATCCTTTCTTAAGAGTCGATGATGTTAAATTGCTTCATCTCAAAGTCACCCAGCTTTGTATGCAACATCCTTACCAACATAGGTATCTCAAACTCATCGTTCATTGGTACCTCTTGGGGAGTCGAGGATGAACCTCGATCATTTCCTAATGGTGCTTTCTTATTTGAGTAGACCGGTAATCTCCTTCCCATAGTGTCTTCTCTCAGTTGAGTATGTACCTCGGTGATGTCTCCCATTTGTGATGATTTATTATTATTTGGAGACATCATTTTAGGTGTATTTATTAGAGTATAGGCCGATTTTCTCATGATTTAGTACACTTTCCTATTTGGTGTCTTGATTTAATTATTTATTATTTTTAGAGAATATTGGGTTTAATTGTTTGTTAATTGTGAAGCTTTAAAGATATATGGTAATTAATTAGATGCCAAATTAATTCTAAGAGATAAAGGAAAGAGGATAAACATTGAAATTGGAGATAAAGGCAAGAAATATGAAAAAGAAAAAGATAAAGTTGCCAAATAAATCTGAATTCCAGCAGCTACGAACCTAAAAGTGATCATAACTCAAGATTGGATAAGAATTTGGAAGAATGGTCTAAAACAAAAATAAAGAGCTTTCTGAGGCGATCAGTTTCGACTATTGGAACACATCAAACGGATAAGAATTGAATCAGTTACCGTCAAAACAAAACAACATCAAAATCTTACCTTTTCTAGATTTTAGGGATACGAATTTGAGTTGGAATTGGAGTCCAAAACCTACCTTATACTCCAAGAAACATTTTAGGGTTTCCTATACCCTATAAATACACCCCTATTATCATAAGAAGATCATCCTTGTCCAATCCTTAGGCCAGGAAGAAGCTACAACACAAAAAGAGAAGTCTGGAAGGAGCTGGATATCAATTATGTCTTCTTCAAATTTCAATTCTGTAATTGTTTTCTTTTCTTTTCTTTTCTTAGTATGAATTAAATAAATTTATCTTGAGTTTTAGCATATATGTATGAACCCTAGTTTTGGTTGACATCTATCTAATTTGGGAATTATTTGTTTTAAATTGAATTCATGTTTTATTTCTCTGTCTATGTGTTTGATTTATAGTCTGTTTTCTTTACGGATTGCAACCGTATAGAATTACCTTCATAGTAGTTAGATAGTCATTGTCTAAAGCATATTTTAACTATGGAAACAACACATAACGTCTAGTGTAAGGATGGTCCGACAACCCAGCCGATCTAGATAGTCATTATGGTTTGGTGTTATCACTATTTAATCAATTGTAGGAAAAGTTTGATTAGGTCCTTATTGACATAGATAAACCCTAATTTAAACTACCTAGCACAATTGAAACCGATTATTGGAATACTACATGATTCACCCTTACATGTTTAGAGCGGAAAAACTAGTTGGAATTACTTGCTAATTTCTCAGGCTAGACTATAATACTATATTCTTTTCTTCTATTTAATTTTCTTGTCTTTAATTTATTAGTTTAATTTTCTTATTTAAAAACCAAATAAAAATCTATTTTCCTTTTTATTTATTTGCGTATTATCTGTTCTAGCTTATTTATATCTGCACTAGATAAATTGCATAAGTTCTTCCTAACTTTCGTAGTCTCTGAGGAACAAATCTTCTTATCATTGAAATTTGCATACGTCCTGTAATACTTGCAGAACCGTGCTCAGCCTAGGGTGTTTATTTGCACTTATTTTATTCATTATTTTATCGCACCTTAGGCGACACCACTCGGGCTTCAGTTTCTTCTCATTCGATTCACCGATGGCGATTGCTCGTTCTTTTGTTTCCCTAGCTAAATCTCTCTTCTTCCCCATATCTATTCTCTTCCTCTTGAAATACAACAAATCTGTTTGCCTTGTCATCTCAACTAACCATAACTCAAAGATCCACCAAGTATGATTTTTTCTTTGGATTTTGGTTTGGTTGGTGTTTCTTCGAGTTCTTGTGTGTAGGATGATATTTAATGGTGTTTGGTTAGTGGTATATAAATTGTATAGGAAGGAATTATGATTACTTGTGGTGATTTTGTTTTTTGAAAAACTTGATGATTGGTGGGGCCTAGGGTGTGATAAAATAAGATATAAAATAAGTGCAAAAACACCCTAGAACTACACGGTTCTGCAAGTATACAGATCGTATGCAAGTTTTAAATTAAGATTCGTTCCGCAAAGACTACGAAGGTTAGATAAATCTTATGCAAATATCAAGTGTATATAATTAAAGCTAGAACAACTAAACGCAAATAAAAGTAAAGATAAATAGATTTTTGTTTGATTTTCTAATAAACTAAATTAAAACTAAGGAATTAAAAGACAGAAAATTAAAGATGAAAGAGATGAAATATGAGAATATAGCTTAAGTTATTAGCATGTAATCCCCACTAGTTTTGCCGTTCTAAACATGTAAGGGTGAATTATGTAGTATTTCCCTAATCGGTCCCAATATGCTATTGGTAGTTTAAAATAGTATTTCCATAATCTTATGAAAATTATGTAGTATCTCCTTGTATTTATAGTGTATAGGTTGACCTAATTCGTTTCTTTAGAGATAAGTTAAGTAATGGACTCCTAGCCCAACTCAAATTCGTAAGGAAAACACTGCTGGACCGTTTTGAGCGTATCTTCTTCGTTATTGGTCAGATTTAGCTTCATAAGATACCAAAAGAATCGCAACATAATTATCTTGACCCTTAAAGAAGGAAATCTCCAAATTCTGCCTATTTCTTAGGTAAAAACCCACATCTTTGGACGTGTGTGCAGAATCCCAGATTTAGGCAGCTTTTCCTTTTCCATCTTTTTAGCCTTTGTTTCCTTTATCTCCAATTTCCATGCAAATCTCTTTCCATAAGTTGTAGTCTTTGACTTGGACTCTAATTAATTTCCATACTTATCTTTAAAGCTTCACACTAAATAAACAATTAAACCCAATATGCTCTAAAAATATTATGTTACTAAATCAAGACTCAAAATAGGATTAGCTCGTTTGGATAAGAGTCAAGAGTCAAATGAGAGTCAACACTAAGAAATTCTCTCTCTAGCCATTCAACCATCTAATTTTTATTCCACTAAATTTTTTCCCTTTTTTCACCACTTTCAGCCAAAAAAACAAAACTTTTGCTTTTCTCTTTCTTCGATTTGGTGTTTATCCCAATTTCTGGGATCTAGCATCAAGTCAAAGACAAAAAAATTACCCATTCATCACAACCCTTCAACCGACCACCACCTCACAAACATAACCCACCCCTAACCCTACCCTTTACGTAGTGTATATGCTCTCAAATGACTAAGGTTTTCAATTCAGGCAAAGTTAATGGTACTAATTCAAAATCAAAATCGAAAACTAGGTATACGAACATCACTCATCTGATGTTCTCGCCGGAAAGTGCAAGTAATGAAGTTACTCCTCCAATAAGCCCTCCAAAAGAGTTAAATAGAGAGGAAAATGTACAGAGGAAAGATAAGGATCGAGACTCTGAAATGATTATTCAATGTGCTGAAGAGAATACAAAGGATGAAGCGGTTAAACCTAAGGTATGGTCGAAGCTATTTGGTAAGAATGAGAATCCTGCTCTTAATCTGGATTATCATCCTCCAATTCGTCAAGGTAATAAGAAAATAATTACTCCTCCAAAAGATGTGTTAGATAAAGGCTCAGATCAGTGGACAAATTGTCTTATAAGGCAATTTATTGATAAATCGCCATCGTTCTATAATGTTGTAAGCTTTGTCAAGTTTCAATGGTTGAAATTCGGTAAAGTTAATGTAAAATCTGGAAGTAATGGAACATTCATCTTCAAATTTGAAGATGAACAAACATACACAAAAGTCCTAGAGCAAATGTGGCATATCAATGGAATTCCTCTCCTTCTAAGACCTTGGCAAATGGAAATGCAGTTCGAGAAGATTGATCTATCAAAGATACCAATATGGGTTAAACTAGTTAACATACCAATGGCTATGTGGACAAGAAGAGGCTTGAGTTATATTGCGAGTGGAATTGGTGTCCCTTTACAAATGGACAGTATGACTGAGTCTAAATCAAGGTTAGGATATGCTCGTGTGTGTGTTGAAATTGATGCTAAGGAAGAGCTTCCTGATGAATTATCAGTTGACATAGGTTTGGAAGATCTACAGATAGTTAAAGTGGTATATGATTGGAAACCGAATATTTGCAGTAAGTATGGTAAAATTGGTCTTGTTAATGGAAAGTGTCCAAATATAACTAAGGTTTGGATGCCAAAAGTTAATGATGATAAAAGCAGAGATAAGGGGAAGGAGAAAATTGATGAAAGTAGTTGGGAAACTGTAAAGAGTGGTAACCAGAATCAGTACAAAGATAAGGAGAAATCTGCTTCAAACAAAGTTTCATGTTCTAATTCATTTGAGACTCTTAAAGAACCTGGTGAAAACAGAATTGATAGAGATATTATGAAGTTTGTTAATGAAGGTGGCCAAGGTGAAGTTACTAGGCCCCCAAACTTGTGATTTTTGCTTCTTGGAATGTAAGAGGCTTCAATAGCCTCCTTAGGCAGCTAGATGTAAAGGATTTTATATTTCAAAATAAAGTAAAGCTGATTGGGCTTCTTGAAACTAAAGTGAGAGAACCTAATAGCTTGAGGATAATAAGTGAGCATTTTTCTCACTTGAAAATGCTTCACAATTATAATAAATGTGAAAGTGGAAGGATTTGGATTATGTGGGATAACAATTACATTGATATAAAGCTTATTTCAGAAACTTCTCAACTCATGTTCATTGAAGTCACAGAAGGTAATACTAAAAATATATTCTATATTGGGTTTATATATGCAAGTAATGATGAGGATGTGAGGAAAATGTTGTGGAGAGATATGGTACATTTAAGTAAACAATTTGAAAATCAGTGTGTATGTTTTACTGGAGACTTTAATGAGATATTAAGGATTGAAGATAGACTACACTGTGATACATTACCAAATAGCTCCTGTTTGTTTGCTGATTGTCTTGAAGATGCCTGTTTATATGAGCACCATTATGGTGGTCAATACTTCACTTGGACTAACAAAAATGACCAAGGACAGTTAAGGGCTACTAAAATTGATAGGGGTTTTATTAATACAAGATGGATTAATACATATGCTTCCAGTGTAATAATCAGTCCTCCTTCTACATCAGATCACTGCTCTATTAAATTCATTATGGGAGATACAAAAAAGTCTAAGCCATGTTCTTTTAAGTTCTTTAATGTGTGGACAACACATGATAGTTATAAGAAGCTTATTGAGAAGACTTGGAAAAATAAAATTAATGGAAATCATATGTTCAGTTTGTGTATGAAATTAAAGCTGGTAAAGGGTGAATTGAAGAAGTTCAATAACAGATATTTTAAGAGGAATTCAGATGATATTGACAACATCAAAGATCAGCTAGAAATTGTTCAACAAAAAATAATGAATAGGAGCAGTTCTGAGATTGATCTATCTGAAGAAAAAGTACTTGTTCATCAACTGGAAATTGCCACTATTTCTTACCATGAAGCTTTGAAGCAGAAGTCTAGAGCTCTATTTATTAATGACTCTGACACTAGTTCTGCCTATTATTATAGATTAATAAAAGGTAGGATTGTGAGGAATTTTGTATCTACCTTAATTAAAGATGATGGATCAATTTTAACTGAGCAAGAAGATATTAAAAAAGAGTTTGTTGATTATTATATCTTTTTACTTGGAACTGAAGAAAAAGATCAAGAAACATGCTCAGTTGATACTCTCAAGGCAATTCTAAACAAATCAGTACCTGAAGAAAGTATAAATAATCTAATAGCACCTATATCAGATGAGGAGATTAAAACTGCTCTATTTGCTATGGGAGATGGAAAGAGCCCTGGACCTGATGGGTTCACAGCTTTATTCTTTAAAAATGCTTGGGATATAATTGGAGCCGATTTCTGTGCAGCTATTAAACAAACTTTCTGTTCAGGTAAATTACTATCTCAAGTTAACTCAACTAAAATTGTGTTAATACCTAAAGAAAAGAACCCTGCTAGTGTTAAAAAAATTCGCCCTATCTCGTGTACTAATATTATATATAAGACTATATCACGAGTTATTATGAACCGTTTAAAAAAAGTTATGGGTGATATCATTTCTTTAAATCAGGCGGCGTATGTTAGTGGTAGACTTATATCTGACAATATTCTTGTGGCCCATGAAGTAGTGAGTAGCTATGAGAAAAAATCTATTAGCCCTTCATGCACTATAAACTTAGATTTGCAGAAGGCATATGATAGTGTGAATTGGACATTTCTAATAAATACTTTAAAAGCCTTAAAGTTTCCAAATCAGTTTATTAAATGGATACAAATGTGCATATGCACACCTTACTATTCAGTGTTCATTAATGGTGAATCTTGTGGTTATTTCAAAGGGGAGAGAGGGTTGAGACAGGGTGACCCTCTCTCACCCTATCTCTTTGCTATATGCATGGAGGTCTTCTCAAGTTTGTTCAAAATTGTGGCTAATAATGAGAATTTCAACTATCATCTAAAGTGTGAAGATATAAGATTAAATCACTTAGTTTTTGCAGATGATTTATTAATATTCATGAAAGGTAATGATAATTCTGCTAGAGTAGTAAAGGATGCACTTAATTTATTCTCAAGATGCTCTGGTTTAAACATTAATTTCTCCAAAAGTGAACTATATTTTGGAGGGGTAAATGATGATATTAAAAGAAGTATATCAATTATTTTGGAAATTAAAATTGGCTCTCTTCCTGTAAGGTACCTGGGTGTACCCTTAAATTCAAAAAATGAGTATATCAGATGTAAATGTACTGGTGGAGAAGATTTGTAATAATATTTCACAATGGAGCTCAAAGTTCTTGTCTTATGCAGGAAGGGTGGAACTTATCCGAGTAGTTTTAATAAGCAAAATTACCTTTTGGTGCAGAATCTTTCTCCTTCCCAAACAGGTAATTTATAAACTAAATCAGAGACTAGCTGGCTTCTTGTGGAAAGGTAATCTTGATAATGCCTATGGTGCTAGAATAGCTTGGAGTACAATTTGTAGGAGCAAGAAAGAAGGCTGATTAAATATCCCAAATCTGGAAATAATCAATAAAACTTGCTTGCTCTCAAATTTCTGGAGGTTTTACTCTCAGGATCACAATCTCTGGAGCTTGTGGGTAAACAAGAATATACTTAAAAACAAGTGTATTTGGAGCATTAGTCCTAAACAATACAATTCATGGATGTGGAAGAAAATGCTCAAGGTTAGACAACTTGCCTATGATTTGATTTATCATGAAGTTGGAGATGGGAAGTTAACCTTCATAATGTGGGATAAGTGGATTAAAAAGAAAGGTGTGCAAGAATTACTTAAGATAACTTGTGATGAGAATAACCTAAGTTGTAACAAGACTGTTAGTGAATATTTTGGTAGAGGAAGGTGGAGAATACCTCCTTGTATAGGGAAAATTCTACCTCAAATACAGAGCATCAACTTAACTGATAAGAAAGACAAAATCTTCTGGACTAAAGCTGTTAAAGGTCAGTTTTCTTACAAAAAAACCATGTATAGAATTACTGATCATATAAATGAGGTGAGATGGTTTGATATAGTGTGGTCTAAAGTTTGTATACCTAGATGCTCTTTTGTGACTTGGCAAGTTGCAATGGGTAGATTACCTACTAAAGATAGATTAAATGTGTGGGGTTTGAATGTTAACCCGGTTTGTTACCTATGCAAAACTGGAAATGAGGATTGTAATCATTTGTTTGTTAATTGTGATTTCTCAAAAAAAATCCTTCTGAGAGTTCTTAATGATTGGAACATTAATGTTAACATACACACTACTCAAGAGTTACTTGAAGAGACTCAGAAAGTTTGTGGTCATTTGGAGATGGTAATGATAGCTGGTGTGGTTATTACCACATATATCTATTTTATTTGGGCTGAAAGGAATAAGCGAGAACATGGTGATAGGCTAATGAATGAAAAAAGGCTCTATAATGTGATAAAAGCTTATGTGACTGTGAAGTTGAAGAAGAGAAATTTCCAGAGTCAAAGAGCAAATGATGCAAGTAATAACTTTTGTAATAGTTAGATGTTATCTCATTATATTTCAATGTGTATTGGTTTTTCTTAAAGGTTGTAATGATTATTTAAAGTGTATTGAGCTTAATGGTTGTAATAGTTAATTAATTAAAGTAGGAGTAAGGTATTCGGCCCATTAGATATGGGTCTAGTATGTAATGTGTTGACAGTTTTGGGCTTCATTTAATAAAAGTTTGATTTACCGGTAAAAAAAAAAAGACTCAAAATAGGAAAGTGCACTAAATTAAGCTAAAATCAACCTATAAACTCATAAATAAGCCTAAAATGATGTCTCATGAGTATATTTTATTATCACAAATGAGGAGACATCAAGACCCCCAACTCAAAGTTGTATCGTCCCGATACAATAAAAATAAAGAACAGTAGGGTAGTCAAAATAAACAAGAAGAAGTCGGAGGAGAACAAGAACAAAATATAATGAATGATCCTAGAGCAAAATATCTAAAAAGTCTCATGTAATAATGCTTAAGAACTAATGCACAAAGATGCTTAATATACATGTAATCAACAATCCATAAATTCAAGTTAAGATTAATTTCGCAATGCCAGAATGAGAGGATGATAACTTAGTTCAGGTTAATGGATATAGGTTGTTCATAGGTCCCAAATACAGCATCCAATGGTCCACATACCTACTACCTAATAGCTCAATTGTTTCTCCATCTAGAAGTTAGAAATCCTAAGGTCTTGGTTATAACTTGGCTTAAGGACGGGTGTGGTATATTTGGATAATGAAAAGTGAGCTTTTGGCTCTCTCCTCACTAGCCATCAACGAATCGCCCTAGAGCTTGAGTTTTCACTCGAAGATGTTCTCACTCAACCCAATTTATTGATGCTTTTTGATGTGCATCCCCAATAAATCCCAATTAAAACCTTTGATGATATAAAATCCACTTTGCCGGTCCGAATATATATTTTCTTTTCAAATCAACTTTTTCTTTTGTATAGCTATGATTCTCTTTTGATGTTGAGATATCACACTATTATAAATTTTTTCTATATATATTCTTTCTTTTTATGCCCTTGTTGGCAAAATTAGCTCGTAGCTTCTTTTTCATTCACTATTACCCCGGCAAAGGGTTACAATAATAACAATTTCATCATCAATAAAATCACAAATATATTTCCCATATTCCCTAAGTTCCCTAATGATGAAACCCACCACCGCAAACTCAAGCTCTAAAACGAGTTGTCTCAGGTTTTGCGATTCGAGTGCGGGTCATATAGATAAGTCCTAAAAACTAGGGTAAGGATTATAATGTGTTTCAATAAAGGCTTTAGAAAGGCTCAGAGGGGCTAAGACGGATCATAATAACAATAAGAAAAGGGTGAGAAAGTTTAAAAGGCTTCAAGTGTTTTATCATGAAAGAACTGCCTTATTCATTTTTCTATCTACCGGATTTCGTTACTTTTTCATTATTAGTTCATAGACAAGTGGGTTTTCAACTAATTTTAAACCTCACGTTCTACACACCAAATAACTATCCCTAAGTTTCAACGTGATTTCTTAGCATTGCTCATTAACTTTTCTATCCTTTATTTCCTGTTTTCATACATGCATCTAAACAATTTTGTTGCATCTTTCAAAAATATACTACCTACTATCATTGACCTAATAAAATCATGCTCAATAGGTACATTCAAGATATTCTATGCCTTAATTCAACCTAAAAATTTTAAATTTTATGCAAAAACGAAAAGAAGATGAGGACAACGAATCCCCACCCCCAACTCAAAAGTGAGCCGTGTCCCCACGACTCGAAAAAGACTCAAGAATGGAATAAAATTTAAAATAAAAGTAACTAAACTACCTAATGCATACAAGCTATTGAGAAAAATTAGAATGACCTACCTGGTTGGACATAGAGATCCATCATATCATCCTCATCTTCTGAAGCTGAGGGATCGGTATAATCATCAACATCCTTATACAAGGTCAAATCTTCTACTTGTGACTCCAACTGCATGATTTCTATCCAAAGGTCTTTGTTATCTTCACGTATTCTTTCAACTTCGTTCTGTAACTTGAGAGCCCAAGGAGGAAGATCATAAACAATTTCAGAGGAAGAGGTAGAAGAACCTTGGTCTTGGATTTTTATTTTCTTCAATGGCCTTCTTGATGGTATAGACATTCTAGCAGTTAATCTCTTCTTTGGTAGTGGTTGTTCAGGTGCCTTTTCTTTTGATTCTTTAGAAACCTCATCAAGATTGATGGGTTTTTCATAGGTGGCTCCAGGCAATTTCTTATTCTTCCCAAGGATTGAGCATTTTCTCTTGTATTCCATAGCTTCAGATCTGTTAGTCATGCTTGTTTTACCCACAACTCAAGTTATACCAAGGATGGATTAAAATTTTAAGGAAAATTTGGTTTAGCTTGATGTTGTTGCTTGGAATTGATGGAAGAGAAAGGTTATTTGATTGATCTTGGAAGAAATCTTTAAAGCTTGATGGATTTGATGGTGTTTTAATGGTGTAGTGTGATGAATTTGATGAAGAATTTGTGTTTATGGAGGATGGAAAAGAGGATTGATGAGTTGTTGTGTTAGTTGTGAAGGTTTGCACAAGCTTTAAGGTGTATATATAGGGTTTGGGTCTAAAAATTTCGTGTATGGAAGGCTAGGGTTAATCTCATAAGGTAAGAGTTTGATTAGGAAAAGAATTCCTCTAAACCGCCTGGCGCGGTGCATCCCTGCGGACCATGGGTAGTCCGCGGGTGTAGTCCGTGCGCAGCAGCTATTGAGATTTTTGCTCTCTGCCTTGTACCCGAGCTAGCACCCCGTGGCACGTGTTTTGTGCCTGCGGTATAGGGGTGCGGTGCATGGGTAGTCCGCTCCATCTCCGTCAAAAAACCCGTGGTACCCGACCCCGTGGCACGTGTTTTTTTTGACGTGCGGACTAGGGGTGCGGTGTACCGCGCCTTCAGGTCTGATTTTTCTTGCTTTCTGGATAAAACCCGTGGTACCCGACCCGTGGTACGGATTTTCTGGGCACGGTGCATCCCTGCGGACCAGGGGGTAGTCCGCGCCAGGCCTTGAATTCCTCCATATTTTTCCTTTTGACCCCAAACTCGTTTCCTGCACAATAACTGGTGTGGCCTAAGGTGTGATAAAATAATGATATAAATAAGTGCAACTAAACACCCTAAACTAACATGGTACTGCAAGTATTACAGGACGTATGCAAGTTTTAATGATAAGAAGATTCGTTCCTCAGGGATTGACGAAAGTTAGAGAGAACTTATGCAAATTATCAAGTGCAGATATTAAAGATAGATAAGATAATACGCAAGAGAAAGAAAATATAAACAAATATTTATTTGGTTTTCTAATAAATAAACTAAACTAATAATTTAAAAGACAGGAAATAAATAAAAGAAAAGAAGATAGTATGCAAGTTTAGCTTGAGTTATTAGCATGCAATCCCCACTAGTGTTGCCGTTCTAAACATGTAAGGGTAAATTATGTAGTATTTCCCTAATCGGTCCCAATATGCTATCGGTAGTTTAAAATAGGATTTACCTGTGTCAATAAGGCTTCCTAAGAAAACTTTTCCTGTAATTGGTAAATAGTCACAAGAACTAAACCATAGTGATTATCTAGCTAGGTTGGGTTGTCAGATCAGACCTAATACTAGACGTTATGTGCTAAACATGCAATTAAACACCGTTGTCAATGGTGACCTAATTACTAGATGGTAATTCTATATGGGCGCGCATCCACAAGAACACAGAATATAAATTCAAACACATAAACAGAGAATAAAAACTAAAATTCAATTTAAAACATTAAGTTCCCAAATTAGATAGATGTCAATCAAAACTAGGGTTCATACATATATGCTAAACACTCAAACTAAAAGGAATTAATTCATACTAAGTAGAGAAGAGAAAAGAATTACAAAATAAGAGGTTGAAGGAGACATAGTTGTTGCACAGCTCCTTCCAGTCTTCTTCTCTTGTGTTGCAGCTTCCTCTTGGCCTTAAGGTCTGGCCAAGGATGATTTATGAGTGTTAAGAGGTTGTATTTATAGGGTATAGGAAGACCTAATTCGTTTTCTTGAAGGAGAAGGAAAGTAATGGACTCCTAGTCCAACTCAAATTCGTATGGAAATAAAGATAAACACTGCTGGACCGTTTTGAGCATATCTTCTTCGTTATTGGTCGGTTTGAGCTCCATAAGATACCAAAAGAATCGCAACAGAATTATCTTGACCCTAAAGAAGGAAATTACCAAAATCGGCATATTTCTTAGGTAAAAACGCATATCTTTAGACGTGTACTGCAGAATTCAGATTTAGGCAGCTTTTCCTTTTCCTAATTGAACTCAGTTTCCTTCTATCTCCAATTTCCATGCTAATCTCTTTCCATATCTTGTAGTCTTTGACTTGGACTCTAATTAATCTCCATAATTATCTTTAAAGCTTCACACTAAATAAATAATTAAACCCAATATGCTCTAAAAATAATAATTCACTAAATCAATACTCAAAATAGGAAAGTGCACTAAATTAAGCTAAGATCGACCTATAAACTAATAAATAAGCCTAAAATGATGTCTCTGAATTATATTATATTATCACAAATGAGGAGACATCAATAACACACTGCCTTTCTCTCCTATTAGCTTGTAAACACAATTAAAAATATACACTAACTTAAAATTATACACAACAAAGCAAAAACAACTAATCTAAAAAGCAATTTAAACAAGGGGTGTCTCCCAGGAGCACTTTTGTTTAACGTCTTTGAGTTAGACGTGTACCTCAGGCTAAGCGCATTCAACGAGAAGGATTGTCTCCCTCACCCAAAGTCCTCACTGTCATAGTATCTCTTCAAACGCTGGCCATTCACCATGAATGTCCGTTGCTCGGCTGGATTTTCAATCTCAATCGCTCCATGAGGTGTGACTTTGGTAACAATGTAAGGTCCTCCCCAACGGGATTTAAGCTTTCCTGGGTAGTTCGAAAATCGAGAGTTGTATAATAAAACCTTCTGTCCAATCTCGAAATGCTTTGGACGGAGCCGTTTATCATGCCATCGCTTAGTTTTCTCCTATAGAGACGTGCATTTTCATAGGCAAGATAACGAAACTCCTCTAACTCGTTCAACTGCATCATCCTTTGCTTCCCGGCCAAGTCTGGGTCTAAATTCAGAGTTTTAATAGCCCAGTAGGCTCGAGCTTCTAGTTCAATCGGTAGATGACACGCTTTTCCGTAGACCATGCGATATGGAGATGCCCCAACTGGTGTTTTAAATGCTGTTCTGTAAGCCCAGAGAGCATCATCTAGCTTTAACGACCAATCTTTCCTCGATTTACTTACGGTCTTCTCAAGAATAGATTTGATTTCCCGGTTGGAGACTTCAGCTTGACCATTAGTTTGTGGGTGATAACCGGTTGAAGTGCGGTGTTTTACTCCAAACTTTCGAAGAAAATGTCTCAGGGGAGCATTAAGAAAGTGGGTACCTTTATCACTGATTAGCACACGTAGCGTACCATGTCTTGAAAAGATGTTTGTTTTTAAGAACTTAATCACAGTTTGAGCATCGTTCTTTGGTGTTGCCACTACTTCTACCCACTTTGACACATAATCTAGTGCAAGCAAAATATAAAGATTTCCATAGGAAGTGACAAAAGGTGCCATGAAATCTATTCCCCATACATCAAAGATTTCAATTTCAAGAATATTATTAAGCGGCATCGCGTCTCTTTTTGATATATTGCCAGTTTGCTGGCATCTGTGACATGACTGGACGAAACTGTGACAATCTTTGTGTATGGTTGGCCAATAGAACCCGGATTGAAGAATTTTAGCTGCGGTTCTATCGCCTTTAAAGTGACCTCCATAAGGTGAACTATGACAACTTTCAATGATTTTTTCCATTTCACCTTCATGTACACATCTTCTAACCACTTGGTCACTACAAATCTTCCAGAGGTACGGTTCATCCCAAT
Source organism: Nemophila menziesii (assembly GCA_029959085.1). Classification (NCBI taxonomy): domain Eukaryota; kingdom Viridiplantae; phylum Streptophyta; class Magnoliopsida; order Boraginales; family Hydrophyllaceae; genus Nemophila; species Nemophila menziesii. Next base: position 141,536,632 of record JARWIR010000001.1, on the reverse strand, counting down.
AATACTGTTTGGCCTGGTGATTCAATCTTTGTCTTTGTTGTGGGTGGAAATCTTTAGGAAAGACACCACTCACAATGAGGTTGACTAGATCTGCATACCATGGTACAAAAGCACGTTTAATAGCAAAAAGTTGTTCATCAGGGAATACCTCTTTCACCAATAATGGTTCCTTATTCGCATCAGATCCTTCGAGCCTTGATAAATGATCAGCAACTTGATTCTCGCATCCCTTCCGGTCTCGAATATCTATGTCGAATTCTTGAAGCAACAGTACCCATCTAATGAGACGCGGCTTAGCGTCCTTTTTCTCCATGAGGTACCTAATAGCTGAATGGTCCGTGTATACAATAGTTTTCTTCCCAACCAGATAGGGACGAAATTTATCGAAAGCATAAACCACGGCCAACATCTCTTTCTCCGTTACTGTATAATTCATCTGGGCAGCGTTGAAAGTCTTACTTGCATAATAAATCGTGTGGAAAATCTTGTCTTTCCTCTGTCCCAACACAACACCCATAGCGTGATCACTAGCATCGCACATAAGTTCAAACGGAGCTTTCCAATCAGGAGGTATAACAATAGGTGTAGAGATCAGTTTTTCCTTAATCGTCAAAAACGCTTGAAGACATTCTTCAGTAAAATTAAAAGTAGTATCCTTTTCCAGTAAAGAGCAAAGTGGGTTGGAATCTTGGAGAAATCTTTAATAAATCTTCGATAAAATCCTGCGTGACCCAAGAAACTTCTCACTCCTTTAACAGAAACCGGAGGTGGTAGTGTTTTGATAACTTCAATTTTAGCACGATCAACCTCCATCCCTGCCTTCGAAACTTTATGTCCCAACACAATTCCCTCTTGAACCATGAAGTGGCATTTATCCCAATTAAGCACAAGATCTTTTTCTCTACATCTCACAAGGACTTTCTCAAGATTATTCAAACAATCGTCAAAACTATCTCCAAACACCGAAAAATCATCCATAAAAACCTCCAAATATTTATCAATCATGTCCCAAAATATCGCCATCATGCACCTCTGGAACGTGGCAGGTGCATTGCATAAACCAAACAGCATTCTTCTATACGTAAAAGTACCAAACGGACATGTAAAAGTTGTTTTGTGTTGATCGAGGGGATCCACACAAATCTGATTATAACCCGAATATCCATCAAGGAAACAGTAATATTCTCTCCCTGCAAGTTTGTCTAACATCTGATCAATAAATGGTAGCGGGAAGTGATCTTTCTTTGTTGCTTTGTTCAGTCTTCGGTAATCCATGCACGCTCGCCACCCCACAACTGGTCTTGATGGTATGGCTTCGCCTTGATCATTAAGGATGGTCGTGAAACCTCCTTTCTTTGGAACACATTGCACTGGACTAACCCAATCACTGCTAGCAATCGGATAGATAACAACTTGATAACTTCCTTCCTCACTACTTCTTTCATAACTGGCATGAGTCTTCTCTGTCCTTCTATAGATCGCCCACCTTCGTCTTCAAGAATGATTTTGTGCTTGCAAACGGACGGACTAATTCCCTTGATGTCGGCAATAGTCCATCTGATTGCTTCTTTGTTTGCGCGAAGTACTTGAAGTAGCTTCTCCTCTTGAGGACCTGAAAGGTTAGCAGAAATAATAACAGGCAAAGTTTTGTTCGTACCTAGATATGCATAGCGTAGATGATCTGGAAGTGGTTTTTCTTCGAGAACAGGTGGACATATTATAGATGGTTGTTTCATTGGTTCAATGTCACCTGGTTCTCGAAGTAGTTCTCGCACGTTTAATGCAACAACATCTTCAGGGGGAATCTCGAGTTCTTCTGGTGATTCAAGTGCTAAGGCTTCGTCAAGATTATCATCTAAGCTTGCTTCATTGAAGACTTCTTGCGCAATTTTTCTGATGACATCTACTTTGAAGCATTCATCTTTTGCTTTAGGTAATCTCATAGCTTGAAACACATTGAATCGTATCTGTTCGCCTTGTACTCTCATGATCAACTCACCATTCTCAACATCTATTAGTGTACGCCCCGTGGCTAAGAATGGTCTACCCAAAATGATGGGGACATTCTTATCCGCGTCGTAGTCAAGGATAATAAAATCACAAGGAAAAATAAAAGAGCCAGCTTTAACTAAAACATCTTCAATTTTACCTATTGGTCGTGAGAGGGAGCGATCCGCCATTTGTAAAACCACAGATGTGGGTACTACTTCTCCAATATTAAGCTTCTCGAAAAGGGATCTAGGCATGAGATTGATGCTCGCGCCTAAATCACATAATGCTTTCCCGGTCCAATTATCTCCAATGCCGATAGGAATTGTAAAACTTCCGGGATCTTCTAGCTTTGGTGGCAACTCATTTTGACATATAGCACTGTACTCCCTAGGTAGTCCAATTGTTACCCCAGTCTCTATACTTCTCTTGTTGGAGAGAATATCTTTCATGAATTTCATGTAAGTTGGCATCCTCTTGAGAGCTTCAACAAGGGGTATATTAACTTCCAATTTCTTCAACATGTCAATGAACTTCTTGAATTCCAGGTCATTGTCCTTCTTTCTGACACGTGAAGGGTATGGTGGTGGAGGGCGTGTATTGAGTTCCACTGGTTTTCTTGTCTTTTTAGGTGTCTCGGCCTGAACACTCTTTGGTTTAACTACCTCCTCAACTGTATCTTTGATTATTTCCTCCCCCTTGTTCTGGAATAGGGATGGGTTCTTGTTCAGGTTCTGGTCTTGGTGGAGGTAGTTGTTTTCCACTTCGCAATTCAACTGCATGGCAAGAATCATCTCTAGGAGCAATAGTATCACTTGGGAGTTGCCCTTTCGGCCTAGTTTGTAATGTACTCGCCATCTGTGATATAGTGTGCTCTAGTTGCTTGATAATCTTCTCCTGGGTTCGAACTTTCTGTTGGCTATGACTCATTTTTTTCTCAACTGTATGCATTAATCTAGCCATACTCGAACTTAAACTCTGGAGTTGTTCTTGTTTTGCCAATTGCATCGATTGTTTAGGTGGGTCTTTCTTTGGTTCTTGACAAGTTTTAAAAATGGGTGCCTTTTTCTGAATAGGTTGTGGTGGATTATAAGATTGAAGTTGGGGTTGATGATAAGTTTCTTGTTGTCTTACCCAACTCTTTTGTTGTGGAAGTTGTTGATAATTAGTGTAACTTTCTTGAGGACAAGCATAACCATTAGAATAATAGTTATCTTGAGGATATTGAACGGAAACTAATGCTGGATTATTCATACATCCTTCCCACACATGATTTCTTGATCCACAACCAAGACACGAAGGGATTGTGCGTACTGTATTCACCTGAGCAATTATTCGGGCTTGTTCTTGTAGTTCTTCAAGTTGTTTAGCCAATTCTTTAAGCTTCAGAGATTCTGAAGTGTTCTCCTTTGCTGATTTCTTTGGCCAACTTCTCTCGTTCTCAAGAATTCTCTCCATCCCCAACTCAGCTTCTTCAGGGTCTAGTAACACAAAACCTGCGTTTCCTAACGAATCTGCTTTTTCTCTTGATTTGTCATTGAGGCCTCCATAAAACAAGGTTAAATAATATTACGGCGAGGATCTATGATAGGGACATCTCGCCTTCTTCTCTGTAAATCGTAACCATGCTTCACCCAAACTCTCTTCCTCTTTCTGTATAAATTGTTTAAGCTCCAACATATCTTTTAAACGTCTACTAACCGGATAGAAACGGTCTAGGAATCTTGCTTGGAGCTTGTCCCAATCTGGAATAATATGAGGGTATTGGGCATCATACCAATCGCTTGCACATCCGGTCAAGAAGAACTGGAACATCAGGTAATATACTTGCTCCCTAGTAACTCCTCTTACGATATAAGCATCACAGATCTGCATGAATTTCTGAATATATCGGATCGGATCTTGATGTGCATCTCCGCTGAATAATCCATGAGATGCAAACTGAGTTAGCATCCCAGGATCAGGTTTAAATTTCGCGGCTTGGATTTCTGGAGCTCGAATTCCTCGTGGCTCCACTCTGAACTCGATAGGTAGCTCAAGTCTCCTTGGGTTCTCCATCTGTAACTAAATCTGAAAAACAAAAACTAAAACAAAAAGCGTAAAATAGAACTAACTAAAAATAAAAGCACAAGATATATGCACAAGGACTAACGATGTAGTCCCCGGCAGCGGCGCCAAAAACTTGGTGGGGCCTAGGGTGTGATAAAATAAGATATAAAATAAGTGCAAAAACACCCTAGAACTACACGGTTCTGCAAGTATACAGATCGTATGCAAGTTTTAGATTAAGATTCGTTCCGCAGAGACTACGAAGGTTAGATAAATCTTATGCAAATATCAGTGTAAATAATTAAAGCTAGAACAACTAAACACAAATAAAAGTAAAGATAAATAGATTTTTGTTTGATTTTCTAATAAACTAAATTAAAACTAAGGAATTAAAAGACAGAAAATTAAAGATGAAAGAGATGAAATATGAGAATATAGCTTAAGTTATTAGCATGTAATCCCCACTAGTTTTGCCGTTCTAAACATGTAAGGGTGAATTATGTAGTATTTCCCTAATCGGTCCCAATATGCTATCGGTAGTTTAAAATAGGATTTACCTGTGTCAATAAGGCTTCCGAAGCAAACTTTTCCTGTAATTGGTAAACAGTCACAAAGACTAAACCATAGTGATTATCTAGCTAGGTTGGGTTGTCAGATCAAACCTAAAACTAAACGTTATGTGCTAAACATGCAATTAAACACCGTTGTCAATGGTATCCTAATTACTAGATGGTAATTCTAATGGCTGCAGTCCACAAGAACACAGAATATAAATCCAAACACATAAACAGAGAATAAAAACTATAATTCTATTTAAAACATTGAATTCCCAAATTAGATAGATGTCAATCAAAACTAGGGTTCATACATATATGCTAAAACTCAAGCTAAAGAAATTTAGTTCATGAAAGAAAAGAAAGAAATTACAAAATTAAAGGTAGAAGAAGACATTGTTGATGACAGCTCCTTCCAGACTTCTCTCATGTGTTGTATGCTTCCTCTTGGCTTAAGGTTTCACCAAGGATGATTTAAGAGTGTTAAGAGGCTGTATTTATAGTGTATAGGTTGACCTAATTCGTTTCTTTAGAGATAAGTTAAGTAATGGACTCTTAGCCCAACTCAAATTCGTAAGGAAAACACTGCTGGACCGTTTTGAGCGTATCTTCTTCGTTATTGGTCGGATTTACCTCCATAAGATACCAAAAGAATCGCAACAGAATTATCTTGACCCTTAGAGAAGTAAATCTCCAAATTCGGTCTATTTCTTAGGTAAAAACCCACATCTTTGGACGTGTGTGCAGAATCCCAGATTTAGGCAGCTTTTCCTTTTCCATCTTTTTAGCCTTTGTTTCCTTTATCTCCAATTTCCATGCAAATATCTTTCCATAAGTTGTAGTCTTTGACTTGGACTCTAATTAATCTCCATACTTATCTTTAAAGCTCCACACTAAATAAACAATTAAACCCAATATGCTCTAAAATTATTATGTTACTAAATCAAGACTCAAAATAGGAAAGTGCACTAAATTAAGCTAAAATCAACCTATAAACTCATAAATAAGCCTAAAATGATGTCTCATGACTATATTTTATCATCACAAATGAAGAGACATCAATGATTCTTGGTGTATCGTACGGGAGGTGCGGTATAACGCATCCAATCCATGCTCTCGGCCTAAAATCTGTCTTCTTCAAAAAAAATCCACTACCATCGTGACAGTCTTCATGCGTGCCTGCGTGGTATACCTCATGAAATAGCGCAGTATTCCATCAATTCCTCTCGACTTGCATGCCTTAATTCCAATAAAATGCCATACCGTCGGCGGTCTAGCTTGCGGTACATCTCTCTTTGGTGCAGTGTACATCAACTAGTAGTCGTGATGCTTATTTCTTGTCTAATTTCACCCCTAGCTCATGGATTTACTTACCTACACAACAAAAAACACTGTACTTCCTCTCCTATTAACTTTAATGCACACTAATACACATAACTCTAAGTAATATACACTACAAAAATGAAATTACTAATAAAATATTTAAACATGTGATGTCTCTCAAGAGCACTTTGTCTTAATGTCGATGCAGTTCGATGTGTTACCCGAGGTTACTCGGCTTCGAGGAGGTACACGACCTACCCCTCGTCATGTCTTCACTTTCATGATAAATTTTCAATCGTATATCGTTTACCATGAAAATTCGGTACTCGATCGGATGTTCAATCTTTATTGCTCCATAAGGCGTGAGTTTAGTGATAACGTATGGTCCCGCCCAACGGGACCTAAGCTTTCCTGGATAGTTCAAGAATCTTGAATTGTATAGGAACACTCATTGTCCTATCTCGAACTTATTCATGTGAATTCGCTTGTCATGTCACTTCTTTGTTTTCTCCATATAAAGACGTGAGTTATCATAGGCATCAAGACAAAATTTATCCAACTCGTTCAACTGCATTATTCTTTGCTTAACGGCCAACTGCTCCTCTAAATTCAAATCTTTGATAACCCAGTAAGCTTGAGCTTCAAGGTCGAAAGGAAGATGATATGCCTTGGCATAGACCATTCAATATGGAGATGCTCCACTAGTGTTTTAAACGTTGTTTTATAAGCTCAAACAACATCATCAAGTTTTGTTGACCAATCATTCTGCGTTTTTGTTCATTGTCTTCTCAAGAACGGATTTGATCTCTCAATTAGGGATATCAGCTTGACCATTTTTTTGCGGATGATAGCCGGTAGATGTACGATGTCTCACCCCGACATGCGAAGAGCAACTGTCAACTGCACATTGATGATGTGGGTACCTTTATCACTGATTATTACTCGTGGTGTACCGTGTCTTGAAATGATATTTGATTATATAACACCATTAATTCACTTGAAATAAATTTTTTATAAGAAAATTGATCAAAGGGGGTTTCGTACTTATTATTTTAGAAATGAGGATTTTTTGCAATTTTAGAGTACATGAAATTTTCGTACTATTAAGGTAGATCACATGGGCGTTTCCTATAACTTTTAGAGTGTAAGGGGTTTTCGTGCTATTAAGGTAAACCATGTTGAAAACAATATGTAATTCATCCTTAAAATACAATGATAAATCATTGATAACTGGACATTTTGGAGCGAAACAAATTTGGACTTGTTGAAACTAAGAGAACATATTTTTGGACCTTTTAAGCAATAGATTTTTTCGATCAGTTTAATAATGATATGAAAATAGTAATAAAAAGACTATAAAGTGTACATCCGATAGAACCGGTATAAAAGTACTAACCTAACAAATCGCTAAGTGTAGTCCTACTACTAGATCCTATACATATAGCGATGAATATCTGAAAAACACACTATTTCCCGAAAAGAGCAGATGAGGGTACAAGATAAATAGGTACAAAACTAACATAATTTCCCCCCTTGGTTATGGGGTCCGCGAAATCCCCTTTCACAAGATCCTGCTCGATTCGGTAATAAACTTCCGGTTGATTCGCTATTAAATTCAATTTCTTGATCCTTCTACTCTTGACATAAGCAAACGGCATATGATTGTTATACTTGAATCGAATGTGATTCGGGTTGAAAACCAGCTCCAAATTAGTGTTTACGCTTTAGTAGTTGCTACCCGGGCCCTCGAATTGCCGTAGATACACTATCAATTGGTCTTCTATTCGAAGGTTGCAGATCAGCCCTTACTTTCTCATATAATTGCCTAATCGATCCAAGTCTAACCCCATCTGCAGTAGACTTTCACTTCAGCTCACTTTTACTTTCTGCGTATTCGAATCAAATGATTTTAGATCTTAGTTGAAGTTGCTGTACATTTCTTTACTTCAAATTTGTAAGTCCAACTGAATTTATTTTGCCTTATACTTATTATCACCTGTACTCGCACCTCGCACCCCTTTATTTTCCTGAAGTATTATGTTTAGTACGCAGCCCCAAGTAATATGTCTATATTAACACTTGTAATGTATTAACACGCAACACATTTGAGTTTAGATAATGGTTCATTTTCACTAAAGTTTTAGATTCTAAACTAGTAAATATTAAAGCATCAAGACCAAACTTAATACCCAAAAGACTTTCTCTCCTGTTTTTATTTCACTATTTTTGTTTCTTCTCCTTCCTTCTTGATTGTATTTCACAAAACTGTTTCGCTCGACCCAAACAAAAAAAAAAATTTAAAACCATACAAAATTTGATTCAAGAGTTTGTAAGAGAATACAACCGTCACAAAAGTTCAATAACTTCATATCTTTACTTCTATTCTTTCACAACACAATACATGGTAAACCAATTTATCAGGTCAAGTCCAAGTACAATATCTATTCCAACAGTTACAATTATCCGTTATATAATTAAATAATTCCGGCCTTGTAAATGGAAATAGAAGCCAGAAAAAACCCACCATTCCAGCTATAGACACCAAAGGTATCACCCCTGTAACCATAACAAAAAATAATCAATTTTCAGTTTTTTTTTCTAACATAAAAAATTTAACATACCTGTCCTGTGTGAAATAATTACAGGAAGACCCATATAATTGCAAAATATATGAGCTATTAGTGGTGAAACAAAATGACCTGTATCCATAAATGTTAATGTTCAAATATTGTGTGTGACAATATATTGTATAATTTAAATAAGAAATAAATTCTCACCAGTTCGAATAAACAAAAATGATGCATATGACCCAAAAATTACAGTATAGCCAAGCTGAAAACCTACAATCTTAGCCGCTTTAAGAAAGCTGTGCCTTTGTTGAATATAAAGTTCCATTAAATGGTTTAAATGAGCTACAAATAGATAAAATCTTATAAATTATAGCTCTGTATAAATGTGAATATAGTTTATGATTTGTATTGGCTTACCCAAACTGAAAGAAATAGGACATAGAAATACAACTGTATAAGTATTGAATCCTCCACAAAGAAGTAATGGTATCATACAAGCTCTAAATACTAATTCTTCAGTTATAGGAGCCTGATAACAAAAATATTCGCTCAAATAATTTAAAATATACAAATATGGAAGTATTAAAGATATATACTAACCACAATATAATTACGCCAAGCACCAACGTTATAAACCATGGAAAAAATTGAATCAATGGATTCTTTAATAACACTCTTGATGAAATCGTATATAGATATGTTCTCTTCATTATCCCAATACTCCTTTAATGAATCATATAATAACATAGCCTTATGTAATAATGAGCCGGTGTACATTAATGAAGTTAATATAAGAGGATACACCATAGCTTGCCACTGTTTAGTACACGTAAGTTCGTATTATATATTGTCTATACAAAAGAAATTTTGAATAGAACTATTACTTACAATATGATGTGATCTTATACCAAAAGCGTTTAACAATTGTGGAGCTTCCCAACTAACCTAGAGTGAAAATTGAATTAGTTTTTTTTGTAATAAATGTATAGAGAAGGGGGAAGAGGTGAGAGATTACGGGGAGGAGGAGGGAGGAGGCGAGTAAGGAGACGGCGGAGGAGATGGCGGCGCAGATGAAGCGGCGAATCATGAAGGACTTAAAAGAGGTGGGAGGTGGTAATCGGAGAATTAAAGTTGGGGTGTATAGAATTGCAACGTAGAAGATTGCCATTGCGAAACATGAGAACACGGCTACCCATTTTGATATTGTGGAAGTGGGTAAGAGAATTGATTCTGGTTGTTCTGCCATTGATGCAACACCAAGATCCGCCGCCGCTAATGTATACACATCTATATACATAGGAAGTATAAGAAATAGTGTACGTTGTATAGTTGTTTACTAGAGGGAGAGATTGTTCATTTGTTTTGACTTACGTTTTTTTTTACTTTTTGTAAATCTATTAATTTTTTTTTTTAGTCGTAATTTTTTTAGGAGTAATTTATAAAAGTCATAAGAAAAGTTGTTACACATTAACCTACACATATAGTATCAAACATCAAAGTCATTTTTAATCAAGTTGCCAATTAAAGAGGAGGACAAACATTTCAAAAATAAAATAAGTTGTCTTTAGCATTTGTTTGGCCACTCAATCAATATTTCTATTGTTAACTCTCCTAACAAAGGAGATAATAATGTTATCCCTTTTCATACAAAAACAGATATTTTTAACCACTAACTTGTATAACTATAAATATTACAAGTTATCGAATTAATTTGGTTAATAACAGTTTGACAGTCATTTTCTACTTCAACAGTTACTAAAGGTCTTTTTTTAGCCATTTCACAGGCCTCCAATATCCCTTTAGCCTCTGCTTCAGCAATGAAATGAACTTTGATCATATCAGCCTTTCCTTCCAAAATAGAACATGTTGAATCACGCAAAATGCACGCAAATGCAGTAGAATTAGTAAGTAAATTAATTGAAGTATCGCAATCAATTTTAACGTGACCAGTGGGTGGGGGTTTCCAATAAGTAACCCCCAACCTCCCCTTATTCTCAATAGTATTCATTCTTTGCTCATTTTCATTCAGTATTCCTTGTTTCTAAATACTTAATTTTCCAATTTGCCGAGCCTCTAATTCACCATTCATTTTGGTGTTATTTTGGCCTTAGAAGTTAGCTCATTAGCTAAATTAAATTCATCATAGGCTAATAATGATTTTTGAACTGTACTCAAAGAATCAGGGGTAACACCCTTAAAAATATATTCATGTCTTGCTTTCCAAATACGCCAAGCAATAAAAATTATCATTTCTCCCATATAATTTGAGTTATCTGAATTTCAATCATACTTAATCTCACAAATTGAATCCATTTCTTCACATTCGAGGAGAATTTAGAGAGTGAGTTAAAACATAGAGGACTTGCAAGCCACACTGCTCTAGCCTATGAACAATGAAAAAGAAGATGTTCAATAGTTTCACTATGATCCCCACATATATTACACAAAGGACTTTGAATTGATTTTCTCAAAAATCTATTCTCATTAGTAGCAAACCCTTTATTACAGCACTTCCAAATAAAGTTTTAACTTTAAGAATAATTTTTGTTTTTCATAAGAAATCCCAATCTTTTTCATCCAATTGAGTAGAGGATTCACCCTCTTTTTATTTCTAACCTTATCGTTTCCTTGTTGAGCTCTCCATAGTTTAGTATACATATCTTTTACTGTGACATCACCGCTTTTGGAGCCATTCCATTGTGGTGTATCAATACAGTAATAAGATGAAATATATACCTTACTTATGGTTGCTACAATTTAAGGAGAGAATAAAGAATTTAAAATGTTCAAATCCCAATATTTTTTATCAAGAGTAAAAGATCAGAGACTAGCTCAACATTACACTGAGTTGGTCTACTAAAACTTTTCACATCAGGTAACCAAGAGTTTTTCCAGATATTCACAATATTCCCATAACCAATAGACCATCTCAGATTATTTTTAAAGCAATCTCTTCTTGTAATAATACTTTTTCAACCCCAGGAACAGTTATTACATAAAGTAGCATCTAAAAAATTAGAATTAGGAAAGTATTTACCTTTCAACAATTCAAAAAGCAGAGAATTTTGGTTGTTAAAAAATTTCCAAGCATTTTAGGCCAATAAAACCTCATTTTGTGTGTGAAAATCTTTACAACCAAGACGTCCATCCTTTTTACAGTTCATAAGAGTCTGCCATCTCACCTAGTGACATCTATTTTCACCTTGATTATTCCAGTAAAAATTAGAAATGAGAGAGGTTAAGTGAGAAGTAACTTTTTTGGGGACCAAAAAAACATACATAATAAAGTTTGGGATAGCTCCAATAATGGATTTAATCAAAAATTCTTTGCCACTTTTAGAAAGCATTTTAGTTTCCCAATTATCCATTTTTTTAATCACCATTCCAACTAACCAATCCAATGCTTTAACCTTGGACTTACCCCATCTAGAAGGAATACCAAGGTATTTACCAAGATCATCTAACTTTCGCATTCTAAGCTAGGTTGAAAATTTCTTCCTGTCCTCAAAAAGAGTATTTTTGCTAAAAAGAATCCTACTTTTATTGAGGTTAATGATCTGACCTGACCCAAAGAATACCAATTCATAATAGTTGGTAAAATATCAAGATTATTCTCATCATCTTTTAAGAAAAAAAGACTATCATCTACAAAGAGGATATGAGTAATCATTAGAGCACCTCTCACAATTTTATGACATTTAAGAAGTCATGTATGAACAAAATGATTAATAGGAGATGATAATGCTTGAGTAACCAAAAAGATAAGATAACAAAAGGTCTCCCTGTCTTAGTCCTTTTTAGGACTATTTATATCATATAAACTCCCATTGATTTGAATTTTATATGTAACAATAGAGATACAATTTTGTATCCATCCAATCCATCTATCATGAAATCCCATGGTTTTGAGGAGATCTAACAAAAAATCTCATTCAATATTTTCATAAGCCTTACTGATATTTGCTTTTATAGCAATATTATATTTCTTTGAAGTCTTTTATTCTTCAGATAATGACTAGCCTCTTGGGCTATAATTATATTCTCAAAAATTGACCTGCCAGGAATAAAAGGCAGTTTGAGTTTCAGAGATAATATCACAAAGCCAAGGTTGTAACTTGTTTGCAAGTATCTTTGAGATAATTTTGTAGATAAAATTCACACAACTTATTGGCCTAAAAGAAGAAATCATATAAGGGTTAATACACTTAGGAATTAAAGCAATAATAGTGCTATTAATCTCTGCCAAAGAAGAATTTTGCATAATAAAAGCAGAAACCAATTTAATAAGATCCAATCTAATATTATTCCAGAATTTTTTGAAAAAGAAGCCACAAAAACCATCTGGTCCAGGGGATTTATCTCCTCCAATAGACCAAACAGCTTTTTTTTAGCTCTTTCTCATTAATTGGTTTAATCTATTCACTGTTCATCTCATGTGTAACAACTTTTTTAACACAATTTAGAATAGGAGCATAGTTTCTAGGGCCCACAGTAGTGAACACACCATTATAATAAGAGGTAATCTCCTCCACAATATCTGAATAAGTATCAATACAATTACCATCAGCTTTTGTAAGCCTACATATCTTATTTTTAGTCCTTTTTCACCTTGGTAATTGCATGATAATATCTAGTATTTTTTCCCCAAGCTTTAACAATGTATTTTTGGACCTCAGAGCCTAATACATTTCTTCCTTTTTCCAATATGATTCAAGTTCTGAACCTAAATTCTCAAATGCTTCTTTATTCTCATCTGAATAAGGAGCATTAAATTGATTAATTAGTTTATGCTAGGCTTGGTTATCCTTTTAGGCGGTACAGATTCGAACCAGGTCAATGATAACTCTCCCATGTAACAAAAAAATAAAAGAAAAGGAAAAATTTATATAAAAGATAAAGAGAGATAAATTTGATTTTGAATAGTGATGTTTGTGAAAGAAATGTTTATAAAGGAATTTGAGTATATTTTTGTTTGGGTTAGAAATTTTTTGAGAGTGAAATAAAGTTTATAAACGTATTTTTGTTTTTATTCTTGCTTAAGAAAATATCTTGATGGTGTAAAAAAATTCGAATTCGTTGACTTTTTTATTGTATGTGGGTACCTATATTGCTATAAACATTTTCTTTATTTTTAACTTTCATGAATATATTGCCAACTTTTGCGCACCACGACTAATCTCATGAAAAATATACACGTCTCCTTATGTATATTCTCCGGTTAATCAGAACTAGGTTATCCATGTTTTACCCCCTTTAAGGGCTCAAGAAATAACAAGGCTGACGGGAATCGACCCCTGTACCTCCTAGATGAGAGACAATGTCCTGGCTTTTGAGCTAACACCAATTGTTTTGTTTTCGAACTTCTTCTAATAAGAAGATATGCGGTTAAGTGAAATAGTTTTGAATAAATAATATTTTATACATTGAATAAACTATACCTAAGTTTATAAAAATGTTTCTTTCTTTATTTAATAATTATAGGAGACCTATTATGAAATTAAGATTATAAGCATAAAATTATTTAGTTTGAAAAAAAATTAAAGTAAAAGATTTTTATTTAACGGTTATTATGTTATTGTATAACACCGACATTGGTCTAAGTTGCATTTGGGTTGTAAAATATTCCACCACCTCGATTTTCCAGGTTTGTTCTAAGCCATCATATGATAGTAGATATTTCTATCAGTATTTGTTCTTGTTGTGAATGGCAAGAATTTGAATTTCCTAGCCAGCATGCTCTATTTGCTCTATCCAGTGTAGTAGTGGTTAATCTGTTTGACTATGTTGAGTTGTATTTCTATTTTTCTTCCTACAAAAAGATCTATGCAAAAATTATTCATGTCATGTCAACCTTTCAAGTCGAAATCCCCATTGACGATTCTGCAGTTATCTATGCTCCTGCTTGTAAAGTGCCTCCCGGGTAGGTACCAGACTAAGCGGTTTCGTTCCAGCATCGAGAAAGTTGGACGTAAAATTCTGTGTAAAAGGTGCAAGAAGGTTGGTACTCATAGCCGTTCAATATATAGAGCTGCCATTTGATTTCCCTACGGTTGTTGAATATGTTTTTTGTGAAATCCTCAATGTATCGTTAAGATATTTTGTTATTATTTTGTATTTTTGTTGGATATTAAATTTCTATTATTACTTTATTGGATTTTAATGTAATGGCTATTCCAGAAGTACCCTCTATTTTTTTTTAATGATATGTGACTATTTTGTCAATTTTTTTATTATAGTAATTGATCTTGACGAGTATACTCAATGAAATACCGAGTACTCAATGTTAATTATGAGTACACTCAGTAATTTATCTTCACAATTAGTGAATTTGATGAGTATGCTCAATGGTTTGTTGAGTACTTAGTATTTTTTATGATTGTACTCAGTGTATTACTAAGTATTGATTGATTAAATTAGTATTAAATAAATACTGAGTACTTAGTTATATACGTTGCATACATGTTGGATTACTGATTACTCAGTTAATTACTTATTTAATATCAATATAAGCACTATATGTAACATTTTCATCTTATTATACTCAACATAATCACTGAATATACTCAGTGCTATTACTAAGTACTCAGTATTTGATGATAGATTAGTGTATTTAGTGGAGTGTACTTAGTGAATTATTAAGTATTGGGTGATTAAATTGAGTACTCAGGGAGATACTGAGTACCCAAGGATATATGCGGCATGCACATTGGATTATTGGGTACTAAGTTAAAGAACGAGTGATAAGAAATATATGTAATATACTAAGTAATTTATCTGAGTTTAACATAAATTTATTATCAAAAGCACATGTAAAAAATATGACAATATAGAACAATCTGGCATAATGAAATTCATAATAAGTCACATTACAAGTCCAAAAGCTAAGTCAAGAATAAGTCAAAGAGATCAGTAATCCTCTAGTCAATTACATTTCATTATGAATAATTTGGATGTCGCAACAACCTTGTCATAATATATGAGAGCATGCAGTAGTGCTTGCACCATAAAAGCAAAAATACCCCATAATCTACGCTTCCCTGGGCTTGTTGCGGCGATACCATGTGTGCTAAAGTGTATGGTGTTGTTTTGGAATCATCAACCCTCAGTCCATGATCTACTTATAAGTCTCGGTATGCGGTTGCAACTACTTCTGTTTTTGCCCCAGTTGATCTATTTTCTTTTGGTGCAAACGTTCATTCATTTCATATGTTAGGCTACGATGACCTGAATCTCCATCTTTTACGAACACCGACAAAAGAGTGTATTGGTAACCCTTGATATTCTGCTTTAACGCTTCAATTATAAACTATTTTATTTTATCAGTCCTATTGTTTTTATGTAGTTTTGTTCATTAGAATAAATTCTATTATTCTTCAAAGTATTTTTCAAAAAACTATATAGACTTATATTGATTGGAATATTACCATGCACGCGCCACTTTGATAAGTAACTGTGTGTTTTCCCTCGTTCTTTCCATGTCTGTATTCTTCGTATAACATTGACAACATTGCATCCATAACCTAATTTTTCATATTAGACAAAAATTAATTATTTTCTATCATTATTTACTATTGGTATGACAATTTCTGTATTTCGAGCTCTTTCTTGTGTAGTTTGTCTCGTCTAGTTACCATTAATACTTAATCTTTCATCCACACATTTTCTCTTAACTTAGAATCCCTCATATGTTTCAACCATGAGTAATCAGTCTTGTCAACCACATTTACCTCCTTTTTTGGTTTTCATTTGGTTGACATTCAACCTCGACATCAGTTGCCTTTTCTAGGTTTTACCCCTACTTTGTTTGTAGTTGCGGTCTTCTTCGATTCAACTTCTCTCGTCTTTTTTGCAGGGCCTTTGTCCAAAGGTTACTCAACAAACTCTGAGTTGGTTTCTTTAGCCATGGTTGCAATCCGTTTGTTATTGTTTACGTTCCTCAGTATTGAACCAGGGGTGAAAATGTGATACCCTTTCTTCTCAACTTTCTGGTCAACGTTTTGCTCTCCCAACCTCTTCTTATCCCATTATTGAGACACGAGTACTATTGACTAACTTGTCCAGTTTGGCTTCTTCATTCTATGTTAGTCCTTTTCCTTTTCTAACCTTATTATTTCCCCCTCTACCTCATCTACTATTATTTTTTATGTGTCCCTCATGCTTTCATTCTCTTCTTTATAGTTCTCAATACTCTCGAGCTAGTCATCATACAATTCGTTAAAAGCTTTCATTTCATTATCTTTACTATCGATTTGAGCATTAAGATCTTTGAAGTATTATAGAAGCTTATTTTTTCCATAACCATAATCTCAATTTATCTTCTTGTTCATGACATCTTTCCTCGTCCTCCTACAATTTTCTATTCAAAGATTTGATCGTGTACTACAGTTAATCGTTCTGCAGTTTTGACCTTGAATTTGGTATATAACCCTAATGTGTTATCTCGCCTTTATAGGACTGCGCCATCTCCTTATAGTTTCTGTTTTCCTTAGTCAGTTTCTCGATTTCCATCACCAACAGGTTGTTTTCTTCTATAGTTGTGCCTAATCTCTCCCATAGTCTCATTACCAGTGGACTAACCTGTCTTTTATTTGCTTTGTGGGGGTGTATTTTGGTCGCTTCGATCAGAAAGTGCCCATCGTAAAAGGCGAGGTATTGCACCCACTATATATTTCTCTTTCGATTGAACGTGCTCGTAAAAAACAAGGCTTCATTTTAAATAGGGTATAACTTTTAAGAAATAAATTGATAGTAACCACATATTTAATTAAAGTTACAATATACTTACGAGCAACACAAATAAGCATTCTATCACAGACTTAACATCTTTGTGTGTCTTTATCGATTTAATCATGAATTACCACATCTCTAATGCCCAATTATATCTCTAGATTGTAACAAAGTCTGTCATACAACCGTATGCCAGTGTTTGAATTGCTAGTGATGCTTTATGAAGCATAGTGTAATCAGCGTCATTATGTACATCACTTTTGTAAAATAATCTCTTGCTTCCAACGTCAATTCTACACTTATAATTTGATCAACCCTATTTATGATTGTTATTGAAATGATCTGATTAACATTCCCAAATTGTCTCAAATACTAGGAAAATTTTGGGAGGACCTGTTTTGCAAGATGCTTTGGTACATCTTCACTTTCATATTCAATTCCTAGAAGCATATTCTTATCTATTTAACCATGATTTGAAGTGTTTTGCCTCCTATGTTACATCCTTCGGTATCTGTTGAAAAGCATTTAATTACTTCTTTTCTAAACTAGGATCCCATTTTGCCTTTTTTTGCATGAATGAAAAAACTTTATACATAAGAGTTGTTAGAAATAATATTTTAAGAATAAGTGTAGTATAACTCAAGAGCTAATTATCAACACACAAGAAGATATGGCACAAGACATTTTGTAGAAATGTGAGACAAGGAAAAGATGTTTAAGTGCAAATCTTTTCTTTAAGAGATGCATTCTAAAAGTTTTTTTTTAAGATGGATTGAATTTCACATAAAAGTGGAAAAGTTATTATAAGATAATTTGTCACATTAAAAATATTTTAAGGCGAATAAGAAAATATCCTTTGCCAACATTTCCTTCCTTTTTGACGATGAGTAATTATGCCCCTTTAAAATCATAGTATAAGAAAAAAAAATGTAGCACATATGGAGTTTTCAATAGCATGACCCCCTCTCACATTGTGCATGAATAAAAAGATACAAATATCACACTTTTTGAAAACATTTTTGCAATTACCACATATATGGAGTCTTCTTTAGGCATGACTCTTTCTCAAAAGATTTTTTACCTTTCACTATATGTGAGGAACACCATCAGTTCCTTCTCCCCTTTGTCTCCATAAAAAAGAGTTAGACATGGGTAAGACCATAACAATGAAAGCACAAGGAACCTATAGAACATATAAACTAATCATACCAATATCACATCTAATGACTTTGAATTAATCTTATGGGAGTAGTTTGATAAAGATATTAGCTAGTTGATTGGTGGAATCTACAACTTCTAACACAATATCGCCTTGTTGGGTATGATCTCTAATGAAGTGGTGCCTAATATCTATATTATTGGTTCTAGAGTGTTGTACAATTGATGGAACTAGTGTTATTACAACTAATAGGGATAGAAACATATGTGACTAAAATCCTTATAAAGTGGACTAGTTGACCCATAAAGTTTGAAAAATTCCTAACTCCTTCGTTACAACTCCAAATCACTCAAAATTTGTGTCCATGTGACCGTAATTAATATAAATTTCTATATATAAAAGGGATATTTCAAAACCCAGTCGAGTTTATGCAACATTAAAACACTACGCGTTCTAAATTGGGTCAGTAGCTTTTGCACTTTCAAAAAATAACTTCTTTAGTCAGTTAACTCTTGATTTCGTCTTTGATCATTTTTTTTGCAAATCTCTTCTCCAAGTCTTGGAATCTAATATCATCCTTGTAACTAAGATTATGACATTTAACACACAAATTACACTGAGAATGCCCTGAAAGTAACAAAACTCCAAAACAAGGTAAGATTTGAGAAACTATCAAATATTAGGAAACCCCCCTCAGCTACGCACATAATACCCCTAAAATGATGTCTCGTAACTAAATTATTTTATCACAAATACGAAGACATCAATAGTAAGTAAAAATAAATAATAAGAAAGTAAGAGTTCAAAGTAATGAAATATGATAGTTAATTATTCATTTTAGAGTTAATTGTTTAAAGAGTTCTAGGTCCAACAATCATACTCTAACAAATTTACTTATATAGTTTGTTCTAATAAGGTTTTATAGTAACATGATATACACACATTACCCTATATAAAATATTAACTATTTCCCCCTTCACCATTAACAACCCTTAACAACCCTTAACAACCATTAACAATATCCACCATTCTAAACCCAACAAACTATCGCCAACACCATAACTGCTTGATCTCCTCCAACGATCTTCAACAAAGGACCATCACTATATCTACTCAACATCCCAAGCTTAATTAGAATCAACTCAAAATCTGTATGCAAATAATTCATTCTAGCATTCGAATAATATTCACACTACCACATTTTGTACAACCCAACATCTTCAAAATCACCTTTTATTGCTCACCATCGTCTCAAACAATTATCGGAAACCATCTTTGCCAGGATTTTTCACCATTGATAAACCATATCTACTGTGAAATAATCACCGTTACGAGCCAAATCATTTGGAAAAGCACTCTATTTTGTAATTAGTCATAACTGCCACCAACGACCATGTCGAGGCCGCACTCCCATCAACAACTATATTTTTTAGTTTTATTTTTATCGGATGTCCCCGAAGGGACCATCAACAAAAATAATCTCTCTGCAGTTAGAACAAATTTGACATCAATTTAAAAATAACATTACACGTCGCATGCCACCGAACTCAAAGATCAACATCACTTACGCCATTAAACCAATGCCATGCTTACCTGCGCGAATCCAACATCCATTGTGACATTCTGGCCCAATACCGTTTGCCGGTATTAACATGTTGCTTGCTACACCATATTTTTTCAATTCGTAACCCACAACAGTCGAAACTCAACAAATTACCAAATAAAAACCCAACAGATTATACAGTACAACAAGTAATTAAATTTAGTTTGGTAAGTTATACTTTTATAACACAACCCGAAAAGTAACTAAATATAACCCAACATGTAACTAAGCAAAGCCCAACAAGTAATTAAACATAGCCTGACAAATTATGTAAGGGCGGTTTTGTCACATATGGTCAAACATTTAGTTTGGACCCTTTGTGACAAGTTTTTCGGGTTGTGGTCTGTTTAAGTCAATCATCCTTACTTTTATATGATACAAATTGAAGGTTAGACATTAATCTAGTCATATAATTTTGCATTTTTCTGAATACAAGAAACAAACATCCCAACACCACTCAGATCTTAATCATGATCCCATAACTTAAAACTGCCTCACCTTTCACCACACTGGCTTACAAAATAGTTGATAAAAATGATATTTTAAGCATAAGTTTAATTTAAATCAAGAGCTAATTCTCAACACGTAAAGAAGTATGGCACAAAGCATTTTGTAGAAATGTGATACAAGGAAAATACGCTTAAGTGCAAATATTTTCTTCAAGAGCTGCATTTTAAAAGTGATTTTAAGATGGATTGAATTCCACATAAACGTGAGAAAGTGACTAGAAGATAATTTGTCACATTAAAAATTGTAAGGCGTATGAGAAAAGGTCTTTTTCCAACATGTGGCTTACAAGATGCACTAGGCTTAGAACTCAATAACAGTTTCGTCTCCATGTGATTACAACCCTAAAGATAACTATGGAGATATTTTAGACATCGAGTTCTTCGTACTTCTTAGTCTCTTAGTCATTCTCTACACGTTTGAGGGCTAGTTTAGATAGGTTTCTTTCTTTCTTTGGCTGGAAGTGCGTTCTATATCTCTTGGGTTTTGGAATCTAAGAAATTAGGTGAATTGCTAAGAGCTTATAGAGTATCCTACTATTTTACTAGCTTCATCCATGTAGATAAAGGGAGTGTTTGTATCACTTCGACTAACCTGTGTTGTGACTACACTTATTTGGGAGAATGCTTCTCTTATCTCTTATACTTTTATGTCTTATCATTATGCATGTAATCTATTTTGTCCTCTTCTTTTGGACTTCGATCTAGTTTATCTATCTGAAGTTCATTGTGATGAATCTCTACTCGTGGTTTGCTGTGTATGGGTAACTTTTAGCTATTACTTAACCTATTGTTCACGCATCTTTGGTTTTCTCCTTGGAGTATCAGTGAAGATTGGAAGTCTAGTGGGTAGCTTTAGAGTACCTTTTACGATTTATCTATTGGGTCTTGATATTTGATTGATAATCTCAAGGAATATCCTTCATGTATATTATATACACTCATCTCTTGCAGAATGTTTAGTATTAAAAAGAGTATTTTTTTTATATTTTGTGAGACCTTCTATCATCATTGGACAAGTGGCATGTTTACTTTGGGAAAATAATACTATTGGTTGAATTATTTCCTCCACTGTGATTTAAAGTTTCTTTGAAAAATAACTTTTAATGGGACACGATGAATTATAGGTAGATAATTCTACCTGAGTAAGGGTGGCAGATTCCACTTTGTAGTATATTTCCTAGAATGTTTTTTGAGTAACTCGAAAACCTCTTTAAATTCTCATGGCAAGCTCAACATTCCAAGCACTATCATATGCCATAATTTTAATTTCTCAAATTCAACCCTCCTTGTTATTTTAAGATTATTTTTGACATTCTATATCAACCCTTCAACTTCCTCTACCTCTCTTCACTCCAGCCCTCAATCTCTCTTTGCGAGGTATTCTCCCTATTTTTGAAATCCCTTTTCTAGTCTATTATGGTGTCTATCTACATCCATTCCTTTCCTCGGGAAACAAGGTCCATTAACTCGATCAATTTGGATGTCATCGACATAAGTAACAAGGTTGCTGACATCACTTTTGTTGACGAATTGTGGGTTATTCTGGAAAAATTTATGTTTATATAGAGATATCATGTCAACACCATCAAAAAATAAGTAAGGGAAAGGCAGGGTCTTTTCCACCATGTTACTGTAGATATGTTAATCCTAATTTCTTTAGGAGGATATTTGAATATGAACAAGATTTTAATAATTTATGGAACAAGAGATATGATATAGCTCTTAGGCATCACGTGATTTCAAAAATATGGGTTGAAGGGGTCCTCTTTCACAAACTTGATTTAAATCATTCCAATGGGTTCAACATAAAGGTTTTGAGTTCATACAAAGCATTATAAAAATGATTGAAGAACTCAATATTCATACTGGAACACTTGTGGAAGTGGACTTTCCTAGTATTTCATTTAGGGAAGTTGACATTTGCGCTTTAGGGTGAATTTCAGAACTGAAACACAATTACCTTGTGGAAGATCTTTGAAATAATATAAAGTGTCTGCATGATTTTCCTTTAGATACCAGAAAATAGGGATTTTTTGCTAAAGGTATGTAATATGAGGTTGCTATAAAACTATGCGTGAGACATCCCTTTCTCTCCTTTACCACTATGAAGACTTAAACAGTTTATGCTCCTAGAAGAGCCCAATTTTCACCAATGGAGATATTCCTATCAACTTTTCAATTAGCCATGTCGATAGGATGTGTATGAGTGACTTGGAGGAACTAGGAGAAGAGGAAATGCATGCTCAAGATGATAAAGAGGAAGTTAACCAGGAGGTTAGTAATTATAATAATAAGATTGTTGGGATAATGAAAGTAAATAAAATGAGCAATGTGGAGGAATTATTTGAAGAAGGAAGGGTGAATTTCACAGAGGCTCAAGGGACTACCAACAAAAACATAATTCATACTCAAGGTACTCTCGTGATTGGATAAATTTCTAAAAGAAACAAGTATGTGGCTCTTCTTAGAGATCATTTCCAACAAGTTAACAAAATCACCACTGAAGAAGCTTCCAATATGGGATTTCCTTAATATTTCAAGCCTAAGGAGGAAGATAAAACATGAAATGAGGTAAGCATGGATATGAACCATGGTATTGGATCAAATTTCTAGATCAATACTCACCATAGCTATGTGAAAGATATAAGCAAGCAAGGGAGACCAAGTGCTAATCAGATTTTGAAGATGGCATGATATGTGGTTGCTCCCATCACTAAAAATGGATCGGGTAGTGGAGGCACAAAAATATTTTCTAATGTTTTGCTAAGTAATCCATATGATAATGGAGATATGAAAATGCACAAAAAGATACTCATTTTTGGTAATGTTAAATTTGAATCCAAATACATTTTCAATAGATGGAAACATAATGATTCTAGAGCTAGAGAATATCCCATTGTGTTCAAGGAGAACTCGGGTATGAATACATTAAATATCCAACAAATGATCCTTTCTTGGTTTTGAAAACCGCAAAAGTGTATTAGGGTGGGGTTCTTTAAAATCTCCAAAAATATTGGCCAAGAAAAACATTTTTGGAAATCCAGTGGCTAAATAAAGCTCGTTTCTTGCTTCTGATAAGGACGAGTTCTACTAACACATGGAGGAAACTAAAAAGATGGGTGAGAGTGTCCTATAAATTTTTTAAAGAATAATTATGGATAAAGAGTTGCTAGCGCCAAAAGTAGAATTCGAAAGTGAAGAAAGTGATCAAGAGGATGATTATGATATTGGTGGAGACTCCAACTTCTCAAACAATTCTACGATGTCCTACACCTTGCTACGATAGTTTTATAGGATAATATGAAACTAATAAATATCAAAGTGAAGGGTGGTAATAGTTCAACTCTGAGGTGTTACGTGTCTGCTCCATTACAGGCTGCCAAAAAGTGATGAGTTACGTTGCTTGGAATTGTCAGGGGGTTAGTGGATTATCGACAAAGCATAGCTTAGTTAATATTATCAAGTCTTTAAGGATTATAAGATGTCTAATTTTGTTACGGCATTAAGGTCATATCAGTGTTGGGACTCGGATGCTCCTGTCGGATTAAGGGATTGCTTAGGTTTATTATTCTTATGTGGAAGAACAATTTTAGACTTTATGTGGTTTTTTTTATTTTAATTTATTTTATGTATGTCATAAATATAAATTTCCTTGTATTTTTTGGTACTTGATCTTTGTGCATGCACCCAACAAGTTTAAAGAGCGCAAAACACTTTAGGAGGAATACTCTATATGTAACCACAACAATAGGGGTGTACCTTGGATTATAGCTGGTAACTTCAATGCTATTATGTCATCCTTTTATAATCAAGGTAATCTTTCAACAAACGACCCACATATATCTACCTTCAATGATTTCATTTTAAAAAATAGCTTGATTGATCTTCCACACAAAGGGTTGTCATTTTACTCGGTCTATTTGCCGAGAGGTTGAACAAAACATGATGAAAAAACTTGACCGGGTTTTGTGCAATCAACTTTGGTGCAACCTTTTCCTAAATGCTTTACTTACTATTCCTCTGCATGTTGGTTCCGGTCACCCGCTTCTTATTATAAATTGTAAGCCATCATTCTCTCTCCCTTTGCAACATTTTAAGGAGCATTTTTGGGTAGAGGACTGACTTGTGAGGGCCTGATTGATTTCTCTTGTGGGGAATTTGTGGAGAGTATGGATGGGTCACTTATTTAAAAAATAGGTCTTCAGTAATTCCTTCTCGAGATGTAGCAAGAATACATTTAAGAATAACTCTCCCCTTATAAAGTGCCTTGATAATAGACTCAGTATACTTAATAAAAGGATTGCACGAGTGTAATACTTAAGTAAATGAAATCTATTACTATCTCACTTGACAAAATTTAGGCACAAGAGGAATAATATTGGAAGGCTGGAGCCAAAGAGAAACAGATGATTGAAGGGGACATGAATACATCTTATTATCATGCTTCGGTTGAGCATACCAAAAATCACAACATAATCACGTGTATTCTTGATGATAATGACGTGTGTCAAAAAGAATTTAGCTCTCTATTTTTGTGATGAATTGATCCACTCACGAGACATTCTTTTGGGAGTTTATTGGGCCTAAGTGATGGGTTTTTCCCTTATATTTGCTATATTGTACTTTTGCATCTTGTTTTGGATATATTTCTATTTATAGAGATTTTGTGACTTAATTGTGTGTTAAGTATATAGCTTTCAGGTACATGTTTAATACCATATTCCAAGATGAAGAGAAGAAGTCAAAAAGTCAAGATAAACCACCGCAAGCCAAGGCACGAGCCTAGAGTCACTTTGGAAGGTTAGGGCGTTTACCGGAGAAATCTTAACATGATATTGTTTTAGTCACCACGACTACTTGGTCAAATATTTGTACTTAATTCCTTTGATACAGAAAGATCTTAAATTCAGTAAAGTGTGGAAAGTGACAGAAGTCGATTCAGAGTTGAGATGAAGAAGTTATGCTAATAACTGCTGCCATGGCTTGAACCAGAAATCTGTTAAGCAACAACAGGTCTGGGATAGTTTAACGTAATTGTGACCCCATGGAAAATCTAAAACGTTTTGCAGCTCTTATCTAAGTCTCTACGCAGCTCCTCACTGAATATACAACATAAGAGTAGTGAACCAAGAGGTCATGCCTTGCTAGATAGTCAACTGGGTAAGAACCTCAATCATTCGAAGACATTTTATAGGTCACCCTGAGAGGGGTCTCTAGTGAAGGAGTATTGCCTTCATAGCTACCTACATGAGTTAGATGGGTTGTTGAATCCCGGCTAATACGAATTCACCAACTCACCCTTATACATAAATTATTGAATTACTCCATAAGAGAATACTAGCAAAACTCAAGCACTCTCATTCATCTTGAATTTTCTCATTAGTTTAATTTCATTCTCATCTTAGTTAGTAATATATTATGTTGTATTATTAGTTGTTAAACAAAAACCAAATATATATCATATTTACTTTATTGTCATTTTTCTTTGCAACTTTACATTATTATACTTTTGGAACACATTAATCGTAACTTTGATTGGAGACGACAACCTTTGACCCGTACACTTGTGGGAAGAGGCTTCTAGGGTGTTAGTGTATTTCACCACACTCTCGGATGCGACAAGAATCTAATGCAATCAAGGATATTCTCATATCTTTCTATGAGAACGTTTATAATGGGAACCTTGATTTAGATGTTAGATGCGATAGATCATATCCATTGTAAAATTTCTCACAAGATTAATCTGGAACTCATGCGACGCTTGACTCTAGAAGAATTTAAAAGGGACATTTTTGTATGGGAAGTAAGAAATCCCCGTGATCAGATGGCGTACCTGGACCGTTCTATTAGAAATATTGGGAAATCATAAAGTTTGATGTTTTAGATATGATCAAATTCTTTTTTTAAGGGAATTTGGATGTGAACAAGCTCAACAAAACTACAATCACCTTAGTCCATAAAGGAGTTACATAGGCAAGTGTTGGGATTGTAGACTTATTTCCTGTGTTAATTTCGACTAAAAATCATATCATTTTTACTAATGAAAAGGCTTAAACCACTTATGGATGAAACTATCTCTCCAATCTAGTCAATATTTGTCAAAGGAAGAGTAATACATGATAATAATATACTAGCACATGAGATCTCATACTTTTAAGGAAACCTAGAAATCTAACAAACATCATGCAAGTGTCAAACTTGACATGGAAAGGGCTATGAACACGTTAGATTGGATTTTTTTGCTCGAGTTTTGGAAATTTTGGGTTTCCATCCACTTTGGATTGGCTAGATCACATAATGTGTCTCAATAGTGAAATACCTGTCCGTGATTAATGGAGAATTAGTTGGCAACATTTCTTTGACCAATGGTATTTGGCAAGGAGACCATCTTTCTCCCTTTCTCTTCTACCTTTTGACTGAGGCTCTTGTTGGACTTATCAATTTCAAATTAGCGAAGGGAATAATAAGGGTATTAAACTTGCAAGGGATTTCCCATCTTATCCCACCTCCTCATTGTAGAATACTCCATGTTTCTTATTAATCTCAGGGATAAGGAAGTTGAACCGTTAAGGAAGTTCTTTCGACCCACTACAAAGGTTCAGGAAAACATTTTAGCCTTAGCAAATCCAGTATTTTCTTTAGTAAAGGTACCTTCAACAATTCATTGATATTACAATTAAATCTCTAAACATTAATAGAGCAGATTCCATTGGGTAGTATCTTGTCATTTCGATGAATTACACGAGGTATAAGTATGTCATTCTCCAATGGGTGAAAGAATTTTTTATTATAAAAATGAATGGTTGGATGGACAAAAAATCTCCTCATGGAAAGAAGAGATTAAGTTCTCATTTTTGCAAGCTACACTATGTCTACCCTCTAGCCCCTGGAGGTATTTTGCAAAGACCTTTCAAAAATGGTGGCTAATTTCTAGTGGGATAAAGGTAGCAAAAGACGTATTACTGGAAAGGTAGGTATAAAGTGGAGATGTGCAAGAAAAATGGAGGGATAGGATTTAGATATTTTGGTAGTATAAATTTGTAACTCTTCACTTCAAATGACTAGAGGCTTTTGAGTAATCAAGGCTATTTGGTCTTCAAAGTTCTTAAAGGAATTTACTTTCCCAATAACTAGATATTGGGCATGGACAATCATCGTGGAGGGAAGGTGTGAGGATGTATTATGCAAATGGGTACTGGAAATATATTAATATATGGAAGGACAAAGGTTTACCAGCTCACATTCCTATTGTGAATCTCAACCAACATATTAACTTTGTGAAAGATCCTCTTTTCTCGGACGGTGCAGGTTGGAATTCAACTGTTATTCATGAAATTTCCATCAGATGGCGACAGACTTTATTTATAAGATTCCTTTACATACCCTTGACGAGGATGGCAGAATCATCTGGCCTCACTCTTCTAAAGGTACTTACACTACTAAGACTGGCTATCATGCTATCATCTCACTATGTATAGAGAAGACAATAAAAGCCTCCACTTCTGGGACCAATATTCACCCAAAAATTCAAAAAACTATTTGGCATGCTAAAACACCCACTAAGATTAGAGCATTCATTTGAAAATGATGAAGAGATGCTATCCCCTATGGCACAACATTTTTGATGTCTCTTGTTTTGTAATAGATTTATAGGACACGAGATATCATTTTGTGGGATTATGTGACTTATTTGAGGAATTATTTACTATTATGTGTCATATTGTGATTTCCTGTCTATTCTCGAATATTTTGTTACTTTTGGAGATGTTGTGCATTAATTGTGTGTTACCTGTGTAGTGCCTAGGTACTTGGATGATATAAGAACACACGATATTGTGGAGAAGTCAAAATGTGAAGGTAAACCCCAAGTCAAGGTGTGAAAGGATAAAAAAGACACTTTATAAGGTTGAGTACCGATAAAACATTGAAGCCAACTTGAGAGAGTTACCACACGCACATGGTGAAGATTTTGAGCGAACTCCTGTAGGTCGGGATATTCCTTTGAGTCGAAAGCACGTGCGAGGTTACGGTTTGAAATTTGGAGTTAAGATAACAAATTTATGATATTACTTCCCGGGTGGCTCGAACCAGTTCAAAATAAGTGAAAACATTTATGGATCACTTTTATCACTCAAGTGGGTACACTTTCCACGTATATATATATATATATATAACACTACTGGAATCGCGGGGTTTCGCGATGACACGTGTCATCGCGAAACCTGGGGATATCGTCGCGAAGCTGTCGTCTTTATCACGGCGTCGCTATTTTGCTATTAGCGACGAATAATTGTGATTTCGTCCCTAATTGCTCAGACGTTTAACCACGAGGCCTGGCGTCGGGAAATTAACAGATTAGCGACGACAGATTAGCGACAAAAGGCCGTCGCTAATTTCTTAATTAGTTTTTCTTTAATTTTTAATCGATAATTTATTAATTGAATTTTCTTTTTTTTATTTATCTAACGACGAAATAATAGCGACAGATATGTCCTCGCTATTATTTTTTAATTATTTTTTAATTTTTTTTAATTTTGCCGGAAATCATTTTTTTTAATAGTTAGCGACGATGCAATTGTCGTCGCTATTCATAATTTTTTTTTATATAATTTTTATTTTTATTTAAATTTTATTTTTTATTATTTAATTTTTTTATTTAAATTGTAGTCTTTATTATTATTTTAATTTTAAATATAATGCAAAATTATAAATAATTAAAAATCCAAAAATACATATAAAATACGATAATTCGATTCAAATATTAACCGTGAAATAAAGTCAAAGTCAAACGAGTCAAACATACGGAAATAAATAAAGTCTTAAACATACAAACCAACCAAATTAAAAAAAAGATAACTTAATCATCACTCAAATGGTGATCTTCTTCATCTTCTCCTCTCTCCTCATCTCCTCTCTCTTCATCTCGTCTCTCTTCCCTAGTGGGCCCGAGTTTGCTGATCGGCTGCATTCTTTGGGCGATTCTCATCCCGTTTAATGTCTCGAAGAGAGTGTCTGCCATGCTCGGGGGTTGACTCGGCCGACAAGAAGAAGCTGTGGGCCCGGGTAATGCGGAGGATGGATCCGGTATAGGTGCAAGATTTTGAGCCGCGCGAAGCTCGTTCATCCCAGCCAGAATCGCCTTAAGCAGCTCCTCGTTCTCCCTGTCCGGCTGTGTAGGAGTCCTGGATCGTTTCCGGACCGGACCAATGGTAGGCACCCAGTATTTAGTCTTGGGTGGGTGTAGGACCTCCATGATTGTCTCGAGCATGGCATCCATCTGCTCCTGGATGGTAACTTCAGCGGTGTGCTTTGAAGCGTATAGTCGCTGTAATCTAGGAGCAATCGGAAAGTATCGAAACTTCTTATGCGGTACTTTGATACCCTTCTTTGGGTCCCATCTAGACTCGCTACAAACTGGACACTTATCGAGGTCTTTGTTTTCTTTGTAATAAATAACACAATCGTTCAAACAAACGTCGATGGTAATATACCCCCTACCCAAACTTTTCAACTTCTTGTTGCATGCTTCATAAGAATCGGGTAAATTGTGAGGTTTAGGCAAAATACGACCCAACAACTCCAATAGATCGGTGAATGAGGTATTAGTCCATTTATTCTTTACTTTTACATGCATTAGCTTGGCAATGAAATTCAACGAACTCATCGATTTACAACCATGAAATAATTCTGTCTCCAATTCTTCAAACAATGTGTCAAAACTGCTTCGACTTGGAATATGTGCATCTCTCATCTCGGTGTCTCCCGGATGTCCACCAACATCGTAACTCTGTCTCACATCGTCATAAACATGCTGAATTTCATTTACTATAATTGGATCTTTACTTGCAGGGGGTGTATGTGTTTGTATCTCCTCCTCACCGTGTTTTGTCCAAACCTTATAATCATGGTTAAATCCCTCTCTTAGAAGGTGGGCCATAACAACTTCGATTTTCAATCGACAAAAATTATTACACTTCTTACACGGGCAAGACAAGTAACCGGTATAACCTCTACTTTTCTTAGCAAAATCGATAAATTTATAAACCCCAAAAATATATTCACCATCTAACACATTCGTCAATTCAATCCAACTCTTATCGATACTCATGTCCGAACTCGATGCCATCTCTTAACAACAATTTGAGTAAACTATGCGACTACATTCATATAAAAAGATAAAATACATAATTATTACAACCCAATGAATAAAATGAATAAAAATTACAACACAATAAACAAAAGAAAAAAAATTACAAACTCATTGAATGAATAAATATTACAAACCATTGAATAAATAAAAATTACAAACCATTAAATGAATAAATATTACAAACCATTAAATGAATGAATATATAAAAAAAGAACAAAGAATTAAATAAACAAGTAAAAATATATGAGCACAAAATATAAATTCACACAACACATGAATAATCAACCAACAAATATTTAATTCAATAACCTAATCATATGTTATATCAACTTGCTAATATAAACAAATAAATAAAAAATTTAAAAAGCATGAAATTTAATGGAAATACCTTGAATTGGATGGATAAATTGAAGAGTGATATAATTCCCCACCAAGAAATTGTATTACTTCACCTAATCAAACCATATAGAAAGAATAAACCACAATTAGAATTCAAAAAAAAATAAAAAATTAAAAGGTGAATTTCATGCAATTATTACCTTAAATTGTGTGATGAAATTTGATATTAATGGAGCCCCACCTTGTTGATTGAACCAAGATTGATGCAAGATGAAGTGGAGAAGCAATTACAAAAAAAAAAAGGAATTTAGTTGTGTTTTTGGGAGAAAATCGGAGGATTTTTTGGGTGTTTTATGTGTTTTGTGTGTTAAAAACCTGCTGTCTCCATTAAATAGGATTTAAGATTAGCGACGGAATACGGGTTGTCGTAAAACAACGACTTGTCGTCGCTAATCTTAAAAATAACGACGAAAATACGTGTCGCTAAGATAGCGACGAAAGATCGACAATTTAAAAAAAATTCACAAATAAATAAAAAAAAATCAGCGGCGAAAAGCAATTGAATGACAACGAATGCATTTGTCGCTAATTGACGACACCAGTTTTTTCGCCGGTAAGATAATGTCGTCGCTAATTTCAAAAGATTAGCGGCGATTTACGGGTCGTCGCTAAATTCTCGTGGGTAAACAGCGCGAATCCAGTAGTGTAATATGTAAACATAATTTAATTAATCTCTCATATAGTTAGGCATTTACTATAATTCATGATATCAATTAACTTTATTATGCAATAAATTGTTTTTTAGTCAAATGATATCCGACCAATGTACGATAACCGTTGAAATTTTATTTATTGTCAATCTATGAAAATTACGAAACCTCTCATATACACAATAAATAGAATTTTTGACTTTCATAAACTACGTAATTAATATATTTATATATTGTTTCCCTTTTTAAATTAATTATCCATTTGCCAAGAAGCGTGTATAAATGAATTAAAATTTTGAGCCTAATTTTATAGGACACTAGAATTTAAAACTTGACAATAAATTGTTTGGATAGCAAGTAAAATTAAATAATAAGACAATAAAAAATTCAAATTAATGAAAGATGATATTTAATTATTTATTTTATAGTTTATTATTTAAAGATTTTTAAATCTAATAATCGTACTTTAATTTTTTATCTATATAATTTATCCTAATAAGGTTTTATAATAATCATGATATACCCATATTACTCCTATATAAAAAATTAACTATTTTACCCTTCACCATTAACAAACCATTAACAATCATTAACAATATCCATCATTTTAAACCTAACAAACTATCGACATCACCATAACTGCTTGATATCCTCCAACGATCTTCAACAAAGTCCTCAACCATCACTATATCCGCTCAACATCCCAAGCCCAATTGGAATCAACCAAGAATCCACCAACTAACACCATTCCGTTCGCATATAATTCATTCCGTCATTCGAATCAAATTCACACTACCCAATTCTGTACAACCCAACATCTTCAAAATCACCCTTTATTGCTCGCCATCGTCTCAAAAAATTATCAGAAACCATCTCTACCAGGCCTTTTCACCATCAATAAACAAATCTACCGTGAAATAATCACCGTTACAGGCCCAATCAATTGGAAACATACTCTGTTTTCGTAATCAACCATAACTGCCACCAACGACCATGTCGAGTCCATCAGATCTCCATTCCGCCACTGCACCGTACCCCATCAACAACAATAATATCTCTACAATTTAAACAAATTTGACAACAGTTCGATAATAACTTCACACGTCGAATGCTGCCAAATTCAAGGATCAACATCACTTTCGCCATTAAACCAATGCCATGATCACCTGTGCGAATCCAACATCCATCACAATGTTGGTTCCCAACACCTTTCTCTGCTATTAACATGTCGGTTCCTACACCATGTTTGTTTGATTCGTAACCCACAATATTCGATACCCAATAAATTACTAAAAAACAACCCAACAGATTATACAGTGCAACCTAGCAAAGTAATTAAATATAACACACTAAATTATAATTTTACAGCACAACTGGACAAGTAACTAAATATAACCTAACTCGTAAATGAACATAGCCCAACAAGTAATAAACATAGCCAGACAAATTATGTAGGGGTAGTTGTATCACAAATGGTCAAACATTTGGTTTGGACCCTTTGTGACAAGTTTGTCGGTTTGTGTCCTATTTAAGTCAGTCACCCTTAATTTAATATGATAAAAATACAAGGGTTAGGCATTGATCGAGTCATATAATTTTGCATTTTTCTTAATACAAGAAACAAATATCCAAACACCACTCAGATCTTAATCCTGACCCAATTCCTTATGACTGATCCATCTTTCACCATACTGGCTCACAATAAAGGATCCCATGTAATTAATGAAATGTCACCTCTTTTTTCAATTTGCAATAACTATTATCTGTATTAATTAATTTTTCGATATTTTTTTCTGCCCATTCTTTATAGAATTCATTTTCCATTCCCTCATTTGTCTTTCTTCTTCATTATTTTGACTTATTTTAACCCATTAACAAGACAACCTATAAGAACCCATCCCCAACGCCACATCCATTCCATTCTACCCTTTTATTATGAAAACTAGTCACTATCTAGCCTCATTTCTTCACTTAAGCTAAAATCATAACTTAGTTGCCTACCTCAAGATCATTGACTCTTATTTCTATAAGGTCTTCTTTGATAAGGTATAATTCTCAATTTCTTAACTTTTGGGCGAGTAATTTGAACCTCAAATGAAATTGAGATTTCTTACACTTAAAATCCCATGATTGGATTGGTTTCTCAAAATTTTACCATTTATGCTATATACGCTATGCATCTTAGCAAATGCAGTTGGAAGGAAACAACAAAAATCTAATCATGGATTGCTTTCCAAGTTATATATTTTTTTGCATCTCACCATTTAGTTTTGGTCACAATAATGATTTAATGATAAATATTAACAAATATGCTATTATAGCCACATAAATCAGATCTTGTTTTAACAGGGTTAGATCCATAATTTTTAGTTTGAGGGCTAAAAAAATTTTAATTAAAGATGGACTTAAACTTTTTTACCCATGTTTTTCCTTAAATTCATTTTGGCAAATTTACACTACACCCAGAGGGTAGGGTGGGATGCTTCCACCCCCTCTTACCCTTGGATCTTACCCTACTTTTGAGAGAACAATAATTTGTTACTAGTAAAATACTTCTCGTGCTAACGATGATTTCAATGAAATATGTGTAATTTATTTTTATATAATTTATCAGGCCATTTGTTAGAAACACTTTTTTTTTAAGTTTATATCATCTTTTTAGATTTTCATACGGTTTACATTTGTATTTTATTTTATATTATAATATGGTTATACATAAAAGATTATACACTTTTAAACATATCTCTTTTTGGGCCATGTCACTATCTAGTCTCATTTCTTCACCTAAGCTAAAATCATAACTTAGTTGCCTACCTCAAGATCATTGACTCTTATTTCTATAAGGTCTTCTTTGATAAGGTATAATTCTCAATTTCTTAACTTTTGGGCGAGTAATTTGAACCTCAAATGAAATTGAGATTTCTTACACTTAAAATCCCATGATTGGATTGGTTTCTCAAAATTTTACCATTTATGCTATATACGCTATGCATCTTAGCAAATGCAGTTAGAAGGAAACAACAAAAATCTTATCATGGATTGCTTTCCAAGTTATATATATTTTTGCATCTCACAATTTAGTTTTGGTCACAATAATGATTTAATGATAAATAGTAACAAATATGCTATTATAGCCATATAAATCAGATCTTGTTTTAACAGGGTTAGATCCATAATTTTTAGTTTGAGGGCTAAACAAATTTTAATTAAAGATAGACTTAAACTTTTTTACCCATCCTTTTTCCTTAAATTAATTATGGCAAATTTACACTACACCTAGAGGGTAGGGTGGGCTGCTTCCACCCCCTCTTACCCTTGGATCTTACCCTACTTTTGAGAGAACAATAATTTGTTACTAGTAAAATACTTCTCGTGCTAACGATGATTTCAATGAAATATGTGTTATTTTTATATAATTTATCAGGCCATTTGTTAGAAACACTTTTTTTAAGTTTATATCATCTTTTTAGAATTTCATACAGTTTACATTTGTATTTTATTTTATATTATAATATGGTTATACATAAAAGATTATACACTTTTAAACATATCTCTTTTTGGGCCATGTCAATTCTGATGAGCTCACATTCGCTTGAATTTAATTAATTTTGACAAGGAAGAATCTTAATTAACATTGTTATTTTTTTTAGCTAAATAATATGTCAACAAGGAAAGATATTTTGAATAGACCATCTGCTACGTCCACGGATGAAAATTGTGGGAATGCGGAGAATGTAGGAGTTTATGCATCGTCTTCCGTGGAGATTATGCTTGGGCAGGTAAATTTTTTTTCTTTTTATATATATATGATTTATAGCTAGAAAAAAGTTCTAATAATGTTTAGGTTAAACTTTTCTGCAACCTAGGTTTGTTTTCTCTGCATAAAATAAATATTTAGTTGCATATCTAGTCCATTATGTTTACACTTTTTTTTTTTTTTTTCATTTTTACCATATTTTTCAAATATTTCCTTTAGGTCACTAATTATAACAATGTTTCCTTTGAAATATATAGATACAAATGTCAAAAAGTGTAAAAATAATATAAGTAAACCGGTAATTTAATCCAAAAGAAATAAAAAATTAATATTGTTTATTTTTTTCAAATACTTTTTTATTTTATAGGTAGTTCCACGACTTATTTAATTATTCTACTCAATAATTTGGATCTCAATAATTCAAAAAATACTCTTCATGAGATTTTATTCTAAATATGATATTTTATATAGGCAATTTCCACTAATTAATGAATCTTTCATGAAAAAAAATAATTTTTGTCATTCATAGTTCAATCTTTATTAATTTATAAAAATGCATAAATTATATCTATTTATAGTGTTTTCTTATAAAATTTATAGAAAGGACATACATGAATGGTATACTATAAGTGCTATGATTTTGGTCGATATATATCATTAATCTGATTATTTAGTTATAATTATCCATTATCTATCATCTCTTAAAATGTATCATTTTATTTAAACTTTATCATATGTGCACCATAATTTTTTTTCAAAATGATCATTTGACTATGTTTCGAGCATTGCAAATTATCCATGAAATTCAACTTATTTTACACATACCTTTTTTAAGTTCGATTTCTTCTTACATAATTTCTCATTTAAATAAAATCTAATCTACCTATAATATTTAAAATTTACAAGAACAATTTAATTATTCCATTTATAAAGTGTGATATCAAGAATAATTAATAAAATTTATATAATTTATAATTTTAACTTTCTAGTTTAATAATTATAAAATCAATTTATCTTTTAAGTTAATGATTATTTGAGAAGTTGATGTCTAGAAAATTTTAATTAAAAGTATTGTATATAAGGTTAGAAAAGATACAATATTAGTATAGTCATTTATATTTTAAATTTAAATAAATATCCGACTAATCTAATTTTTTGCATTGTACTATTATAATTAATAAATTAATGGTCATAAATAAATATTGAACCATTTAATATCTGATGAAAGCTAAAAAAAAGTAAGGGATAGGTGGGGTTTCTAAAATTGATTTGATCTTTTGTATTAATTAGCGTAAAAGAAATCATAACTACTAGCAAACTTAGGTACAAGTAGTATTTTAAATCATCAGAAACCTATATGTGATATACATGGTGGTGTACATGGTGGTTAAAATGATGGTAAATGATCTTATGAGTTAGGCTTTATGTTTTTATTATTTAATTGTTTTAGACTTGTTATTAGAGATTTATTTTTTGGGTTGATATATATCTCTATCTATGTGGATTGTCTTTGTTAGAGATTTTATTTGAGCTTAACCTATATTTGATTTTTTTTTTTTAAGTTTCAATAAAATTCTCCTTAAAAAAAAACATCAATTACATTATGAAATTTAAATGTTTATTTATCATGCACAGATTCATGACGACCGCAAAGAGATCGCCCAACTACGGGCTGAAATGGAACAAATTAAGGCTGAAAACACACTATACAAGGAATTTTTGAGCAATGGTACCTGTCCGAACTGTAAATGGGATATTACGTCGAGTCAGTTAAGTCACAAGTCTATAAATAAGAGGTCGAAAGAGAAGGTACATCAACAACTTGATTAATTATACTACTAACTAAATTATTATGTTAAGATAATAATATTGTTTGAAGATTATCGTTAACAATTTTTTTCTTATGTACAATTCTAGATTGACCACATCTCAAACAATGAACAAATTCTTGAGCTCTCATTTTCTTCCATGGAAGAGTTTAGAAGTTTAATTCATTTACCTGAACCACTGTGCTTTCAGAACATTCAGCACACCCGAGCCATTGAAGCATCTCGGGCAACTTGTGTAATGAGGATAGATCACATGACTATAGTCAAAATACTCATGGATGTGGTAATTTTTTCCATTTTTTAATTTCCAATCGTTTTAATTATACCTAATTTGAAAACTTTTTTTGACACCTGACTTCACTTTCCTACGTACTTTATACTTTAGTACATGTAATGACTGAAGTTTCTTACTGAGTCTTTGATATTTTACATGTTTTTTTTAAAACATTACTTTTACTATTTTAATAAATATAATAGTAGGAAAAATCAGAAAAAAATGTTTAATATTATAAGTGAAAAATTATTTCAAAATTACAATTTTAATTTTAATGAAACTATATATAGGCTATTTTGCATAAATGTTATCTCCGAAAATTGTTATTAGGCATAATTTAAGGTTCCTGAGCAATTAATTATACCTTGTGATCAATTGACAGAATCAGTGGAAGAATGTATTTCACAGCATTGTTTCCAAAGCATCGGTCACTGATGTTATATCAGCAGGAATAGATGGAAGCTATAGCGGCATGTTGCAAATGGTATGTACCATACATAATTTATTGTTTAGTCCTCGTTTTTCAGAAACCTATAACATAAATTTTTTAACTTTTTAGATGAGTGCAGAGTTTCATCTTCCTTCGCCCCTTATTCCAACCCGTGAAAGTCAATTTGCTCGGTACTGTAAACAGCATGCGGATGGGGTTTGGATGGTTGTAGATGTTTCGTCGAAACAGTTTTTTCGCTCCAGTTCGCAATCACAAGTCAAATATAGTAAAAGGGCATCCGGGTGTCTGATTCAAGAACTACCCGAAGGAAACTCAAAGGTATGTATATACTCGCACTAGCCAATTTTACTGCCTCGAATTTATTCATTAGCCAACTGTACTATAGATTCTGTTTGTGGAAAAAAATATACATTTTAGGTATCTATATTTTGCACTAGTTACCCTATAAGTTCTTATTTTTGATAAAAAGAAATATAGTATTGATCCCTATATTTTGCACTTTTTTCACTAATAATCATATACTTTCAATAACTATAACTAAAATTTACTAATATTAAATAAAAAACAGTTTATAGTGTGGATTTTTAGAAATAACAATATTTTATTTTAGAAGTTATTAGTTTAGAATTTTTTTTAATAACTAAAAGATTTCAATTTTTTAAAATTTTGAGGGGTGGGTTACGAATAAATTTCGGTGTTTTATAGGTGACTTGGCTTGAACGTGGAGAGATAGATGATCAAGGGCTTCGTTGTTTATACCAGCCACTCGTGAATGCAGGTCGTCCTTTTGGTGCGAACCATTGGATGAATACTCTTGAGCAACACGCCCGTCTTGCCAGTGTGGTTTCCACTGGTCCATCTAGATTTTCTGATACAGGTAATTTAATTTGCCGAACTAGCCATGAGTTAAAATTTATATATACTGCCTATATTAATGTTTCTTCTTCCGATAGTGCTTCGAGGTCCAGAAGGAAGAAAGAAGGTGTTGAAGATTGTAGAGAAAATGGTGTTGGATTTTAGCAATGGAGTATGTGCTTCTATTAAGCACCCATGGACAAGTATAACCAGAAACAGGATTAATAATATCAGGGTTAACAAAAAGAGTGTCAATGAACCTGGAAAAGCTCCTGGGATAGCACTTAACGCTGCAACTTCCTTCTGGGATCCAGCCTCACCTGAAAAAATATTTAATTTTCTCCGTGATAGTGATCAATCTCGTCGCCACCAGGTAGGTTTTTTTTTGTCTTTCCTGTAAGTTATATTTATTCATAAACTATATCTACTTTTTGTATGATTTGGTACTAGTCAATATAAGTGACTAAATTTTTAGGGTCTTAGATTTATGTCTCTGACAACTACTATATATTCAGAGGGACGAAACCAAGAGTAATGGTCTTGGGCTCCGCTCCCCCAAATTATCCCTTTAAAAAGCACAGAAGAAAGAAGTTATATAAGCTAATTGGCTCTTCAAAACTTTTAAAACCTTTCGTTGGCCTTTCTAATTAAAAAAAAACCAATGTTATTAAGTTTATATTTATTTGTATCAATATTTGTTTTTCTATATCAAAAAATATTTCATTTTGTATAAGATAGAAAACTATAGTGTAATTAGTTCAAAAGAGTTAATATATAG
Source organism: Nemophila menziesii (assembly GCA_029959085.1). Classification (NCBI taxonomy): domain Eukaryota; kingdom Viridiplantae; phylum Streptophyta; class Magnoliopsida; order Boraginales; family Hydrophyllaceae; genus Nemophila; species Nemophila menziesii. Next base: position 141,497,006 of record JARWIR010000001.1, on the reverse strand, counting down.
ATCTATAGTGCAATTTGTATATAATTTCAGGAGCGTTGCTATCGAATCATTTTTTTCCAAATATAGAATTTTGGTTCCGTCCTTGCAACTATTTTACTCATTTCCCCTAGTTCTTGTGGTTTATGCTTAGGGTGCGATAGACTTGGTTTTTACTTTACTTTAATTTCATGCAGTGGGACATTTATTCAAGATACGGCAAATTTCAAGAAATCGCACATGTTTCTAATGGAATAGATCCAGGACACCGTGTGTCATTGTTCAGTGTGAATGTAAGTTAAATCTTAGTCATTGATTGCTTTTCTTTAACCGTCTATTTATAATTAATCTCCTTTAAATTATATGACAGAGAAACATGTTTATATTGCAAGAAACGCACATCGACCCAACCGCCTCGTATATTATCTATGCACCTGTCGAATTCCAAGTAATGAACGCGCTATTAAATGGCGGAGATCCTGATTGTGTATCCCTTTTCCCTAACGGATTTTCCATTCTTCCGGATAGACCTACGGGAAGGGTAGGTGGAATTGATGAACAAGTTAATGGTGGGTCCCTTGTTACTTTTTCAATGGAGATGTTGGTAGATTCTTCACCAGTTGTAGTGCTCGATTCAGGCTCGGTTACAAAAATCTGTGAAATCGTTAGAGACACCATTCAGCGTATCAAGGCTTCCTGTACCTAGATTACATATGATGTTGAATTGTAAGTATTACATATCTTAGTTGAATAATAGTATAAGTTAACGGAAAAGTCCATATATCTAATTCTTAGTTGTTGTTGCAATGTTCATAGGTTCAAGATTGTTGCAAAGATTGGAGATTGGCTGATGATGCATGTCAAGAAAGAGTTCAGAATATTTGAGTATTGAGTATTTGAGTTGTTAAGTGTTCTTTTTGAGACTTTTGAGACTTCTATTATGTTTTTTTTATATTTCATGCAAATCGACTGACAAGTTAACGTATTGAGTGAAACTTTGATGTTTTTCAAACTATTTCTTTGATTATCCATCTTGATGTTACTTTGAATTGGTTAGTTGTTTTTGTCGTGGATTAATTTTAATAGATATTTACTATCCACACATAATTATTTCCAAAATTTATTACAAAAATTAAGAATAAGAATAGACCTTTATCTACCATGAATAAAAAGATAAATCGCCAAAGCTTTTCAAAATAGAGATCAATTGTTTGTTTCATGTTCTTTTACTAAGAGAGTGTGGGTTCTATTTATACTATGAATTGTTAGTCAATTGGATTTTTCTAAGTGTGGACTAATGATGTTGACTCAATTGTTTGATATTCACTTGGTTAAAACCATTGAGAAGTGAATGAGAAATTAAGTATAAAATATTTTGGAGAACAAAAAAAAAAAATAAAGATGCATAGAAATATATCTGCATATCATGAGTTTTCAACACAGGACGTGTTACAAGTAATTCAAAATAAGATCTGTTTTGGTCACGTGTGTGTAAATAAAACACTAAAGAAAACGTTACCAAAAATTCTATTTTGTGACCGTTATATGTGTAAACTCAAACCTGTTGTCACCGAAGCAACGTGTTGTTTCATGTCATGCTTCAATGGTTAAATGTTTCCTATTTGAACAGTCACGTACCCATTGAATGGTGTTGAATTGCCTCTTAGTCATTTCTATAAATAGGGAGGCCTCCCACCATTTTTTATAAGAAGAATCAGAGAAATAAAATCTTAAATATTTACTAGGGTTTTTTGCATATACATATTAAAAAGTTTTGAGAGAGAAAGACAATACATTTTTAGTTCGCCGTTGTCAATCTTTGTGTAGTGCTGCTATCGATTGACTTGAGTCCGTTGTATCCTGGGAGATCATCGCTATCAATTGTGAGCACCATAGCAGGGCGAATAGATCTTAAGGACATTGAACCAAGTTCAAGCCTCGGAATTTCTTTTTGCATTCTATACTGTAAGTTTATCAATTATATTTCTTAATTCCTGCATTTATATTTAGTTAAATCTATTTGTTTACATATTTAACACACCAGAAACAACAACTTAAGATCTACTCTGTTTTCTGTTGTGTTAATTATTGAAAAAAAAAATTGTTTCTCTTATGTGAAAATTTTGTGTTTTTGGCTTTTCAACCTTGTTACTTTTTGTTTTAATATACTATCATTTTATGTAATTTTGATAGTTGTGCATTTGTTTAGTTTATCTTTCTTCTGTAATATATATATATATATATATTTTATATTTTGATTTGAATCCAGTAGCTTTATAGTCTGAAATCCTTTTTTAATCAAATTACTGTCTTTTTGTACAGTAACATTTATTTACTTTTATTTGTACAGTAACATTTATGTACTTTTGTTTGTGTTTACTATCTGTTTATCCATTTTCTTTTCTGCTTTATTTGATTTTTGCTTGTACCCCTTTAATTCCTTTTGTCTTCTACAACAAGAATCTAAATAAATCTTGGGGGACTAACAAGAACATAAAAACTTGGGGAATTAAAGGATACTCTATCAATCATCCTAAACAAGAATTTATTCTTGGTGATAACATTTAGATTCCTTTTTGTTGTTTAATCATTTTTTATAAGGATCGTGTTTGTCGTTATTTGATTTTATAAAAACAATTTGTTGAATAATTGTGGTTTCTATTTGTGATAGAAACGATGTCTACTAAGATAGGCAATGCATCCGGAAATGATGGAACCGGTAACAACATACCATCAGCAATCCCGATTGTGAGAAATGCATTTGGCCCTATTGGACCCGCTGAGAAGCCTGAGAAGTTCAATGGAAATGACTTCAAGAGGTGGCAACAGAAGATGGTGTTCTATTTGACCACCTTAAGTTTAACCAAGTACTTAACGGAAGATGCACCTGCATTGGGTGAAAATCCTGACGTACAGACAGTAGCAGCAGTTGATGCCTGGAAAAATGCTGATTTCTTGTGTAGGAATTATATCCTAAATGCATTGGATAATACACTTTACAATGTGTATAGTCCTTACAAGACTGCTCAGGAATTGTGGGAATCTCTTGATCGAAAGTACAAAACTGAAGATGCCGGCACAAAGAAATTTGTAGTCGGAAAATTTCTTGACTTCAAGATGGTAGATTCCAAGACAGTCATGAGTCAGGTACAAGAGTTCCAATTAATATTGCATGAGCTCGATGCTGAAGGCATGAAATTGGGAGAAACTTTCAAAGCGGCTACTATAGTCGAAAAACTGCCTCCTTCGTGGAAAGATTTCAAGAATTATCTGAAACACAAACGCAAGGAGATGTCAGTTGAAGACCTGATTGTGAGGCTAAGGATTGAGGAAGATAACAGGATGTCTGAAAGGAGGAGCAATAATCGTTTTGTGGAGTCAAAGGCAAATGTTGTGGAGCAAAACAGGCCCAATAACAAAAAACGAAAGAACTCAATCCAAGAGCAGTCAATCAAAAATAAGAAGATCAAGTTCTCTGGTAACTGTTATGTGTGTGGTAAAGTAGGACACCGTGCCAAAGACTGTCGAAGTCGCAAAGACAATGGAAAAGGAAATTTCAAGAAAGGAAAGCAAGGTCAAGCCAACATGACAGAGATTAATGATCTGGTTGAAGATGTTAATGAGATTGATCTCGCTGCAGTTATTTCTGAAGTGAATTTGGTTGGGAATCCCAAACAATGGTGGGTGGATACTGGGGCCACCCGACATGTATGCTCTGAGAAAAATATGTTCAAAACATACAAACCAGCGACAGCTGAAGAGACCTTATTTATGGGCAATTCCGCTACATCAAAAGTACTTGGAACTGGAACCGTTGTCTTGAAGATGACTTCCGGAAAAGAGTTGAGTCTCAATAATGTTTTACATGTACCTGATATTAGAAAGAATTTAGTGTCAGGTTCCTTGTTGAGTAAAAATGGATTTAAATTAGTATTTGAATCTGATAAGTTTGTACTCACTAAAAGTGGGATGTTTGTAGGAAAAGGGTACCTCTGTGACGGTTTATTTAAGATGAATGTAATGACCGTGGTACCCAAAACTACTTGTAAGAATGTAACTGACAATGCTATTAATAATATTACTAGTTCTGCTTACTTGCTTGAGTCTCCTACTTTATGGCATAACAGATTAGGACATGTGCATTTTAAGTCTTTGCATAAACTTGTGAATTTAGGTCTAATACCTAAATTGGATCTCGATTCTCATAAGAAATGCGAGATATGTGTTGAAGCCAAATTGGCTAAAGCTCCTTTTAAATCCGTGGAAAGGAGTACTGAACCATTAGGGTTAATACACAGTGATATCTGTGATTTAAAATATGTGCAAACGAGAGGCGGTAAAAAGTATTTTATTACTTTTATCGATGACAGCACTAGGTATTGTTATGTGTATTTACTAAGAAGTAAAGATGAAGCATTTGAGGCCTTTAAGCAATACAAAAGTGAAGTTGAAAATCAACTAAGTAAGAAGATCAAAATACTAAGGAGTGATAGAGGTGGAGAATATGTATTCCCTTTCGAGAAATATTGTCAAGAGCAGGGTATTATTCATCAAATTACTGCTCCTTATTCTCCTCAACAAAACGGTATTGCAGAACGCAAAAATCGTACTCTAAAGGAAATGATGAATTCTTTGTTGATTAATTCTGGTTTACCCCAGAATTTGTGGGGGGAAGCTGTCTTAACAGCGAATCATATTCTCAATAAGTTACCCCATAAGAAACTTGAGAAAACTCCATATGATCTATGGAAAGGACGACCACCTAGCTTTCAATACTTTAAAGTGTGGGGGTGTCTAGCTAAAGTAAGAGTTCCTACTCCGAAAGAAATAAAGATTGGACCTAAAACAGTTGATGGAATCTTTATTGGATATGCGAACAATAGTTCCGCTTATCGATTTCTTGTTCATAAATCTGAAATTGATGACATTCATGTCAATACAATTTTAGAGTCAAGAAATGCATTCTTCTTTGAAAATATCTTTCCTTGTAAGATTAGACAAGGAGAAACGTCTCTTAAAAGAACTCATGAGCAGAGTCATGATAGAGAATTAGACCAAGAGTCTATAAGTGAATATGAACCGAGACGTGGTAAAAGGGCTAGAACGGCCAAATCCTTTGGTCCAGATTTTATAACTTGTTTGTTAGAAAATGAGCCCAAAACTTTTCAGGAGGCAATGTCAACTCCCGAAGCTCCTAACTGGAGAGAAGCTGTAAATAGCGAAATTGAGTCCATCATGCAAAATCATACATGGCAACTGGTGGATCTTCCTCCTGGAAATAAACCCTTAGGGTGCAAATGGATTTTCAAAAGAAAGATGAAGGCCGATGGAACAATTGATAAGTACAAGGCTAGGCTTGTAGCCAAGGGTTATAGGCAAAAAGAAGGCCTTGATTATTTTGATACCTATTCACCAGTTAGTCGTATAACATCCATTCGTATGTTAATTGCGATTGCTGCGATTAACAATCTTGAGATACATCAAATGGATGTAAAGACAGCCTTCTTAAATGGAGATTTAGATGAAGAGATCTATATGGAACAACCTGAGGGGTTTGTGGTTCCCGGGCAAGAAAATAAGGTGTGTAAGCTTATCAAATCGTTATATGGTTTGAAACAAGCTCCTAAACAATGGCATGAGAAATTCGATCAAGTCATGTTGTCAAATGGCTTTAGAATTAATGAATGTGATAAATGTGTGTATGTAAAAGGCACAAATCATGAGTATGTCATTGTTTGCCTTTATGTGGATGATATGTTAATCATGGGAAGTAATTTAGATATCATCAAAGCGACAAAGAAGATGTTGAATACGAGGTTCGACATGAAAGATTTAGGACTGGCATATGTCATTTTGGGAATAAAAATTATTAAAACATCTGATGGACTTATCCTATCTCAATCTCATTACATTGAAAAGATTCTTGATAAATTCAAGAAATATGACTCAAGTCCAGTGAAGACTCCTATAGATGTAAATTTACATCTAACTAAGAATACTGGCGAAGGAATAGCTCAGTTGGAGTATTCGTGCATTATTGGTAGTCTAATGTACTTAATGAATTGTACAAGACCCGATATTGCATATGCCGTCAGTAAGTTGAGTAGATATACAAGCAATCCAGGGCAAAACCATTGGATAGCTATTGTAAGAGTTCTTAGATATTTGAGATATACTAAGAACTATGAGTTGCATTATACAAAATATCCAGCTGTATTAGAGGGATACAGCGATGCGAATTGGATATCAGATTCAAGAGAAACAAAATCTACTAGTGGTTATGTATTCACTTTGGGAGGTGCAGCCGTATCTTGGAAATCTTCTAAGCAAACATGCATAGCTCGATCCACAATGGAATCTGAGTTCATTGCTTTGGATAAAGCTGGAGAAGAAGCAGAGTGGCTTCGAAATTTTTTAGAAGATATACCATGTTGGACTAAGCCTGTGCCATCGATTTGTATTCATTGCGATAGTCAATCAGCGATTGGAAGGGCACAAAGCAATATTTACAATGGTAAGTCTAGACATATTCGTCGTAGACATAATACCATAAAAGAACTACTCTCTAATGGAGTTATTTCGATTGACTATGTGAGGTCAAAAGATAATATCGCGGATCCGCTTACCAAAGGGCTATCTAGAGAGTTAGTTTATAATTCATCGAGGGGAATGGGTCTTAAACCTATATCTTGAAAGTTGCCATGCGGAAACTCTACCTAGTTGACTGGAGATCCCAAGATCTAGGTTCAAGGAGACAACTGGTATGTAAATTGCAACTAGTTATACACTGTAGAGGTTTTGTAAACCTCCTACCTATTCCTATGACGAGCAGACACAGTCTCCTGTAAAATGTTAAGGTTAAGCTATGCTTTTAATGGTTCTTTTAGCTTGATAAATTCAAGTTGTGTAGTACAAGATACTCTTAACAAGTCAACCACCTATCTAAGTAAGGAGTGGGCCGCTTCTACGAGAATTTTTTAGGTTGAATTCTCCGAGAGTACTCATGAAACCAGGAGTTGTTCAGGGCCAAAATGAACACAACAATGAGAACTTCAAGAATGTACCGAGGGGTGCTGTGTGATTTCTATTGTCTTGGTATGCACAAAAAGCCGAACAGTTCAAGACATCGCGTTCACTGGTTGGCGAGTATATCCGGTAGATCTCACTAGGGCAAGGTTCAAGGTCTTTGGCTACCTTTCTCGATGCAGTATCTCTCTACTGTCTTCTCTCTCGTGTTTTTGCATTTTATGTTTTTGGTTGGTTAGTCAATTTCCATTCATGTGGGGGATTGTTAGTCAATTGGATTTTTCCAAGTGTGGACTAACGATGTTGACTCAATTGTTTGATATTCACTTGGTTAAAACCATTGAGAAGTGAATGAGAAATTGAGTATAAAATATTTTGGAGAACAAAAAAAAAAAAATAAAGATGCATAGAAATATATCTGCATATCATGAGTTTTCAACACAGGACGTGTTACAAGTAATTCAAAATAAGATCTGTTTTGGTCACGTGTGTGTAAATAAAACACTAAAGAAAACGTTACCAAAAATTCTATTTTGTGACCGTTATATGTGTAAACTCAAACCTGTTGTCACCGAAGCAACGTGTTGTTTCATGTCATGCTTCAATGGTTAAATGTCTCCTATTTGAACAGTCACGTACCCATTGAATGGTGTTGAATTGCCTCTTAGTCATTTCTATAAATAGGGAGGCCTCCCACCATTTTTTATAAGAAGAATCAGAGAAATAAAATCTTAAATATTTACTAGGGTTTTTTGCATATACATATTAAAAAGTTTTGAGAGAGAAAGACAATACATTTTTAGTTCGCCGTTGTCAATCTTTGTGTAGTGCTGCTATCGATTGACTTGAGTCCGTTGTATCCTGGGAGATCATCGCTATCAATTGTGAGCACCATAGCAGGGCGAATAGATCTTAAGGACATTGAACCAAGTTCAAGCCTCGGAATTTCTTTTTGCATTCTATACTGTAAGTTTATCAATTATATTTCTTAATTCCTGCATTTATATTTAGTTAAATCTATTTGTTTACATATTTAACACACCAGAAACAACATGAATAAGATCAGCCTAGGATCTTTTGTGAGGGAAAAGAGATTGGAATGGATGAGTAAGATGTGGAAAAGAGGCACTATGCACTGCATCCTTATGTGTTTCAAGCTTATATATTAGTCAGATCTTAAATGAGGAAGGTGTAGCCCTGCAATAAGGAGGATTTGAAAAGTAAGTTTTGTAATTGTAGTAAGTTCTATAATTGTAGCAAGTTCGCAGATTCTTTATTTAATAGGTGTTTAATTGTGAATTGGGGGATGTATATGATGCTAAAGTAAGAGCTTTTGTATTGAGTAACGGTAACAGTTTTATGGTAGATTTAGTGTATGTATGGACAAATCAAATTGCAAGATTACAGTAACATGGAAGGGCTTTACCTAAATATGTTATTTTGAGTTAGATGAATGATGTTTTGAAAGGTTCAAGTTGTTACTAGGGGTAGTGTAGGTGATTTTCTCATCATGTATAATTGAACTCTCTTTGATCTGTAAAGAGTAGTTTCGAAAGGTTAAGATCGGTTTGCAATTTTAGTAAATGCTGATTTTTTAGAAATAAAAAAGGATTAATCAATAATCACCAACAATCTTTTGAAAATTCTATTGGTCAAATAATCTTATAACTTTTACTTTTTACTCCTTGAAAATGTTTTTTACCCACTGATTCATATATCAATAAAATATTTACCTATGAAAAAAACGAAAAATTACAATATACACACTAACGCGACTGAGGTGTATAAGATACCCCTGAACGATGATACTGAAATGATGTGGATGTGTGATGCGTCATTTATAACGAATAATGAACCGGACACAATTGCAGATGTCGGTGTTAATAAGGAAGGAATAATTTCTCGTACAAGGAGTTGTAGATGTAAGATTAATAAGGCAATCGAGGGTGAAGCTTGGGCTGTTATCTTTTCTATGAGATCGGCTCAAGATCTCCCTATCCAGATTATGTCCTTTTACTCTGAAAACCTTATATTAGTTCAAGGTATTAACATGAAGACCGAACTCCATTGGAGTCTTGAACCGATTCTATCTGAGATTAGGAGATGGTTAAGTCGTAATCCTCTTTGGAGAGTCTCTCACATGAATAGAAGGTTCAATAGTACCGTGGATGCATTAGCTAAATGAACTAGACAAAATTTAGATACATCCGGATGAATGACTTTTCTCTTATTTCCTTTGATTCCTTTCTAAGGACTTTGTCTTGTATTACCTAATTGATGTACTTTATTCGACAAAAAAAATTTCCTATGATTCCATCGGGCTAATTAATTTGTTAGAGTACTAATTACATATAGAACTTTTTTTGTCAAATAAAACTGTTTATAAAGTCGGGGGATTACACCGGTACATAAGAACATCCAAAAAGAGCTAATTAACGACATATTCACCATCAAGATGAATCAAAGTTCCTATGAGTGTATTTGTCCATAGTATCCTCAGTACTATTAAATTTCTTTGATGTGGTTAATTTTCCAGAGAGGAAAACGACCTAACCATTTTCTGAGCTCAAATGAGAATCCAATGGCAAGCGGTCTTATTGATGATGTCTTGAACGAGATCAAGGTTGTCAGAGTAGAAGGAACAACTCTAAAACTTGAGATCAACAACTGATCTCTAAGGAAGGAGAAGAGCCCATGATTCTCATCCGATGAGATTTCTAATATAACATCTCATATTAACTCTATGTGTAATATTACCATCTTTATTAACTCTGTCTGGTACCACCGCTGTTGGCTCCCATTCTTAAACAAATTATGCATCGTATCGTCGATGACTGGATATTTTCCAAAGTTGGGAAATAATTTAAGGCTTTGATTCGAATTGTTTTGATCTTGGGACGTCTGTTTAAATAATCTTGAGATAAGTTCTCTTGTGTTTCTAGTGAAATATCTGATTGACCACTTTTTATTCTCGAAAAAACTCTTCATTTTCTCTTTCCAAATATTCCAAGTTGTTGTTAAAAGATAGGTCGTAATGTTTTTTTTCTCCCAACCATTCGACGAATAAGCTTCAATTATAGAGATGAGCCAATCCGCGAACTTGTCATTGGACTCAATATCGATTTTAATTTGCATAGGTGATGTAGCCTAGAACTTCAATACTGAATGGACATTTGAGAAGGAGGTGTTCCAATTTTTTCACTCTTGATTTGCATCATTCACAGATCTCATTGTTAACACACTTTCTTTTCATAAGGTTGTTTTTAGTCGAAATAGCTCCATTACAAACTTTCTAGCAAAAGTTTCTGATTTTTGATGGAACATTAAAATTCCAAATGGTGTTACAAAGTTCACTCTTGTTAGCTTCGCCAGTAGCTAAGGATTAAGCTTCCATTGAGATTATCTCATTAATAAAATTATGGTATACTGATTTAGTAGAGTATTTACCATCCTTACAAAAAAATTCATATGATTTTGTCCTCGACATCAAGCTTCATAATAGATATCTTCCTGATTTCGTTGGTAATGTTTGGGGGGAATAGATTGTTATGAGATTGTAATTCCAACCAGAAAAGTTTTCATTGAAATGTTCCGCGACCACCTCAACCTTACTTGTCCCAAATATTCACTGAGAGTCTATTTCCAATTTGCCAAATAGAAAACTATTTCAGTAATTGTATATTGTTAAAAATACTTGTCCAACTCCATGATCGTTTCTCTGGGAGTTTGGCGTCACAAAAGCTTTTAAAAGGAGAATAGATGCCTTTAAGAACTTTGGACAACAGATAGAGTAAAAAGTAATGGAAGAAAAACGATATACACATTTAAAGTTGTTTGACTCTCATAGGCTTAATCAACTACACAAGGTCTATTTAACCCCTAGGATTTGGCAAGATCTTACTCTATAATATTATGTGTCTCTTAACAAAGGTGAGAGCACATAGATTTTCAACCACTTCAAAAAAACCTTTGAAGCAAACCCTTATGTCATAACCAACAAAAGTAAACCCAGTATTCAATCAATACTCATCGATGCTAATCCACAAGCAATTGAAGCCTTAAATTTTGTATCATCACACACGAAACTTAGTATACCCCCTATACTCATAAACCCACTTCACACACATGTGAATCCTTCTTTCTTATATATACCTACACGAGGTTATAAATCACTCTCTCTTAGTCTACTGAAAAAAATCACTTCTCACCTAGAATAAGAAGAGCTACCTAATTTATATACTACTCTTTGAGTATGTATAAAACTAATCTGGGTTACAAGCCAATTATAAATATGGATAATTGTGCTTGAATTTCTTTGGGGAATCTTACTAAGATATGCCTTTAATAGCTTGATATATGGTACTGAAAAGAGCTATTTTTGTTGTCTTAAAATATTTATTTATGGAAGATACATCCTCACACACATATATCCATGTGGCTACACACCATTGGCTGATTTTCAAACACCAGGGTTCCACGCTCTTGCTTAGGGGTCCAAACTTTTAACAACTCTTTTGTAGTTGAGATATTCAATTTTTTTTCATCGAGGGTCTGCCTCATGCATTATCATATATCCCCTATTTAATGCTTTCATGAATGGAAAAGTTCTTCAGTTATAGATTGATGATCCAGATTTTCCTAGCTTTGGGGGGTCCGACCTATAATCTTCTTCACATTTACCTCATATCCATTTTGGCGATCCACTCTACTTCAGTATTGGGGGTCCAGTCTTCAATACTTCTTTATGAATTGCTCATGCATTCTTCGGTGGTTTGATCTATTGTTGCTTTGAGGGCTCACCCTTCTGTTTTATCTGTAATTCTTCATGTATTACACTGGAAATTCAATATCGTTTGAACCTGCATTTTATATATGATTTTTACAGCACAATCATAAGATCAATGCAATCTAAATTCAACGTTTTGTCAATCCTTAATCTATCTAAATATGCCTTTATGCCAACAATCTCACCTATTTTGATAATGACAAAACATTGTGCGATATAAGCAAACAAAAGCTATTTATGGTCAAAATATCAGCAAAGGTCCCTCTTAAACTAATATCTCAAGGGATAAAATCAAGCTCAAATAATTGATTAATTACTCCCACATACTCTAATCCCCCTTACAATATGCATATTTCTTTTTAGGCTTAACAAAATAAGCACTCCCCCATAGTTGTAGTATGCATATTTCTCCTTCGGTTGACATCAACAAAATAAAGCATATACGGAGATGATTAACATAATATTCAACTCAAAATGAAACAAAATACATAACAATTTAAGTGAAATAAAGCATCAACAGTAAATATTCAAAAACAACTATCAAACACCGATCTTAGACACTCATCAAACACTTAAATAAAAACTCTCTCTCTCTCTCTCATCAAACAAACTCAAAGAATCCTAGCCACGGGGTGAAAGACTCCTTTCTCGACAACTCTCCATCTCTTATAAGGCTTGTACTCTCTGTTCAAGAAACATAACATCCGCATATAACCTTTGAAAGTGATGTTCCATAAAATCCATAAGACGACTACCTAGTTTCTCATGTGTCTTTCCATGAGTAGAGGTAGAATTTATTGCTTGAGTTGAACGGATCATATGTGAACTCGAAGACGAATCTTAATGAATATTATATGGGTCATAAAATGGTTAGATGCCAGCTATGGTTTCTCCATCACTAGGAACATCTTTGATTCAATGACAACCTTGAGTCCATCAAATTAGTCTTGGACAACGCGTCTACCATTATAATACCAAATGCGTATTTTATTTAAATAAGAGAGGTTGAAGTCGAATAGGTGATTAAAATTGGAAACAAGGGTGCTGGTAGGATATATTCCTATACGTAGAAAGATGAACCCTAGAGATAAGACAAACAAAATACCTACGGTTCAATTTCGATACCATTTTCAGTGGGAGATTGTGATGGATGGCTAATTAACTTAATTTTTATTGAAGATGAGATAAAGCATGTAACTCTCATGGTTTGAAATTATACCATCGTTTCAATCCTTACACAAGAGAACATTAATGACAGGGGGAGCCAGGAATTTTTGGTAGGGCGGGCCAAGGGGGTACGGGGGCAACGCCCTCAAAATAAAATTTGAACTTATTTGCACCATAGGTCCTTATATTATGCAAAAATTGCACAATAAATCCTTATATTACACAAATTTACACTATAGATCCCTATATTATGTAAAAAAAAATTACTATAAGTCTCAATATAATTTTTTTAATTAATTACCCGTTTTATAATACAATATAACATATTATTTGTTTAAAAAAATACAATTTTTCATATAAATAAAACAATTACAAGTATAATAGACTAAAATTTAAAAGTTATGAGGCCAAATGAAGATTCTCAAAAATTTAGAGGGAAGGGGGAGGGCAAATAATCGATGCATCACAACTTTGTGTTGTACATCAACTTATGGTAGTGTTTTCATATTGGAGCATGTTGTCTTCTATAGCAAGAGTGTCAGCAACACGTCTTGAAGACATCGTTCACAAAAACTACCTGTTTCCGAATACCAACTTATGTAGGTTTATCCTTTAAAAAACACAAATAGATAACAATATCTCAATTTTTATTCATAAATAATATAAAACTAGAAGGTTATAAACTTATATCTGAATACAAAACTGAAAATTATAAACATTAAATTTTCTAAAATATTAAAATAAATTTTATTTATTAAAAGTTAAAAGGGGCAATGCCCAAGTAATTACACGGAGAGTGTTAAACTTCCTAATTAATTACAACTTCAACTTAATTCCTACTTAAGCAAAATGGAAGATTACAAAAATATCCATAGGCAATTAATAAATTACTTTAATTATAATAATATTAATTTTTTTATTTTATTTTTTTATCGAATTTTTTTTATAATTTTTTTTTCAAATTTTTTTTTTCCAAAAAGTTTTTTTTCCAATTTTGTTTTCGAAATTTTTTCCCCAAAATTTTTTTCCAAATTTTTTTCCCCCTAAATTTTTTTCCCGATTTTTTTTAATGTGTTCCATGAACACACAATTCTGAGATTTGCAGGAACACACAAAATCAGAACAACCAAAATCAAGTTTTTTGTATTCCAAGAATACACATATTTGAGTTTTATGTGTTCCATGAATACACAAATTTGAAAATTTGAGATTTGTGTTTCAGGAATACACAATTTTGCGATTTGTGTGTTCAGAATTACACAGAATTGGAACAAACAAAATCAAGTTTTGTGTATTACATGAGTACAGAAATTTGATTTTTATGTGTTCCATGAATGCACAAATCAGAGCTTTGTGTGTTCCAGGAATGCACAAACCTGAAATTTGTGTGTTCTAGGAATGCACAAATCTGAGATTTGTGTGTTCCAGGGATACACATAATTGGAACAAACAAAATAAGGTTTTGTGTATTCTAGGAATACATAAATTCGATTTTATGTGTAAATACACAAATTTGAGATTTGTGTGTTCCATGAATACCCAAATCTTATATTTGTGCGTTCTAAGATTACACAATTCTGAGATTTGTGTCCAAGAATACACATAATTGGAATAAATAAAATCAAGTTTTGTGTGACCTGGAACACACAAAACCCTAAAACATAAACACACAAAAATAACAAAAAAGTGTTGGACAAAAAGATAATATATCAAGATAGTTAAAGACAAATAAAAATAGGGTATATGCGATTAATAAATAGAAAAAACAATTTTGTTAAAGAAGAGAATCATTTAGATTGATTTTATGACTTTGATTGTTACAACAAGAACACATATATCTATATTTGTGTGTTACAACAACACATAACCCGAAATTTTGATTTAAAAATAAAAATCGGGAAAAATAAATTAAAAAAAGTATTTTGAAAAAAAAAAATTAGAAAAAAAATTCTTTAAAAAAATTCAAAAAAAAAATCTGAAATTTGTTTTTAAAAAGTATTTAAAAATATATTAAAAATAAAATAAAAAATCATATAAGGGCAATATTGAAAGGTAAATATGACAATGTGTTTAATTGGGAATTAAGTTGAAAATTTGTGAGTAAGTAGGAAGTAATTTCCTTCTTCCTTTTTTTGGGAAGGAAAAGTGAAGAATTGTAATTAATTGGGAATATCTCAAATTAAAAATACCAAAATAATTAAAAATTAAAACAAATCTTAACTAATAAAACTATTTAAAAACTAAAACAATAATTTTACTGTATCAGAACCTATATCTAAATAATCGAACTTAATAGGTTTGAAAAATTTCTACAGTTGAAACCCGATTGGAACCAAACCGATAACCACACTAATTAAACTTAGACCAGACTGTTATTATTCATAATCAATCAAAATAGGATCAAAACTGTGCCTAAGAGTCTGTTTTTTTTGGGTTAGGTAACTGGTTGTATAAATAAAAAATAACTGTACACTGTACAAAAATGTTACCTACTTAAGCCCGAAAGCTTAAGGTAGCAACTAAGGAGCAATAAACAACTAACTTATACTAGTACAAGCTAATCTCACACTATTATCCAAAAAGGAATGATGAGGGAACCAAGAATACAAAGTGGAAAATATACACTACTTCACTTCCTTGGTAACCGTTTCCCTAGAGGTGGAATCACCCCTTATATCAAGGTGATTTCCCGCCTTCTAAATACAATATATGGTAGCTCCAAAACCAATCTATGCATTTCTTCTTCAATTCTCTCTAGCTTTAAGTTTCTTGAGCCATTTAAAAGCACTAAGGAGAGGGTTCATCTCCTTATTTATCCCTAGCCAAATATTTATCTCATCCCAAATCTCCCTCGCATAAGCACATTCGAAAAAGGTGCTTGTTTGACTCAAAGTCTTCACCATGCACATAAACCGCAAAGTGTATCCAACTCCAAATAAGTCATGGGATATTTAGTTTTAAACCGATCTCTCAAAGCCATCCAAACAATAATTGCATCTTTAGGAGTTACACACGAGTCCCAAATAATATTAACCCAAGCCTTCACAAAAGTTTTCCAGCGAAATAAAATATAAGATTTTTTGTACAAAGCATGAAATTTTTTACTCGATACCTCATGATGAATTTGATGTGCGTTTTTCGAGGAGAACCACAATGCCAATATAAACTCTCGACCTTCAACTCCTAATGACACACGAATAATATCCTTAAGTTCTCAAACATTTTTTTAAGAGAAGGAAATCTCTCATTCTTGTATTCCAATCCTAAAATCCACAAGTTTGAAAATACTATTCATAAATTCACTTAATCCAAAACGAGTCTTTGTTTGAAAATACTATTCATGAATTCACTTAATCTAAAACGAGTCTTTGTTTTTTACAACCTTCCAAAACAGTCTTAAAAATAATGCTTTATTCCATGTTTCTATATCTTTCAAACCAAGCCTCTTTTTTTTTTTTGAAATACAAATTTTACTTCAACAAACTTGTTGTCGCTTTTTATTCTAATAACAAAAACTAATAACCCAATCTCAAACACCAATCAAAACCGGATATGGGTATAAAATAAAACATCACGACAAGACTTTATATCCTAACATAAAAATAGCGAATGACAAACATGCACAACTTCTTGTATGTTGGTTAAGGTTGTTGGCGCTACTCTGCTGACTATTTTTGCAGGTTTAGGTGGAAACAACATTATTATGATCACATTAGGAGTCTTATCTTTCATCAAATCAAATTATATATTATATGGTTTTTCCTTTCTTTGTAAAATATACTAGGCTTGTTATCTAATAGTAAAAGATTTGGACGTGCCATTTTCAATCAGATCATTAGTGAGGCACTGCCACGTTAGCTATTAATTTAAGCCAAAAGAATACAATAATTACGCTATTGCTGATGATAAAATTATTTTGAAAACTAGCATCTTAATTTTTTAGGTAAGTTTTGTTATATATAAATTTTTTATTTTAATTTAGATAATATTTGGTTTCATGATTTTTCAGTTATTGCAGAGAATTTTTAAATGGATTGATTCTACAATGAAACCCCACATTCCTGTGTTGTGTTGTACCACAAATTAAAGTGTTCATTCATATAACTTATGCATATATTCCTAGAGTTACAAATAACTTGTTTCCAAAATTCAAATTCTAGATACGCTATAATATATTTTGAAGAGTATAATAATGTCCCCTAAATAAATTATGAATTCTGATATTAACCTATTACTTATTCAATGCCCATTCCTAATTATATCAACCAATCTAAAAAATACATTAACAATTAGCTTCTAAGCAACTAAAAAGTACCGGTCCTTGATCGAAGATGCATACAACCTAGCATTAAGGCATATGCTTTAAATTAATACGCTATGTTATATATTAGGTTCGACTCACATCATTCCTAAATTAGGCGATCTTTACTAAAATAGAACATATATGGATATATGGTTGGACTTGGCAAACATCTAGTAATTAATTAGATTCCGCTAACTAATCTAATTTTCCAGCTCAATAATATATAATATTGATCCTGGTAGGGTAACCTACAGACAAGCGACCATGGAAGCACGAATATATCTAGTATCATAGGTGATGAGGAAAAATTCATCAAAACATATCTAAAATAGTGATAAGCTTAACTAGTTTCCACCTACCAACAATCCTATAATTATAAATAGAATGCCTAGCCGACTCATCATCATCAATTATAATATTTTCTGTAAGCCCTTTAAAACTGATCATGAGTATTATTATGGAGGTTACAAGAGAAGTTGTCAAAGGTCTAACCTATATTGAAGAAAAACAATTAGAGGAGGAAGAAGAGCTATTCGAGATCAATTTGGAGGTATTAAATTGCAATATCCCAGCTGCAACACATGATGATGAGTACGATCTCAGGATAGAAACAAGTAGCAGCAGCATCACACTTCTAGCCAACTGTTTGTTGCCTATAGCTGACGTTTCCAGTGCTGTTCCTGTATCATAGAATATATAAGAGACACTTGTAAAGATATTGCATCAAAATATACTCGTTTCATTTTTTTCTCGCACTCATCTATACTGTTTTCTTACAGAGACTCTAAATCATTGATATGTCAAACTTCCTGAACTTATTTCATGTCTCTACTTGTTGGGCTGACCGTTTTGTAATTTCTGTACACCCAACCACTACATATCTCTCCTTGTTGAAGTACGCCAGGTGTGTTGATCATCGACCAGGGCGGATTCAGACACCAAATTGAGAAGGACTTGAAATATATAGGAGTTCGAGGATCAATGTATTCTAAAATTTGTAAGATAAAAATATGATATACACCAAATTTGTTGAACTATGCCAGGTGTGTTGATCAGTGACCCAACCACGGGCAATCGCTAAAATGGTCTATGGGGTTAGTGATTCTGGCGTTTGGAAATGGTCGCGAATGATTAAATTAAAAAAAAAAATTAATAGTCTCTTAGTGAGCGAGTTGATTGTTAGTCGTATACATTAGTGAGTACAAATGTGGTAACAAATGGTCGCTAAGATGTGTTTATAATTTAAAAAATAAAAGAAAAATTTCTGTCAGTCGAAAAATGGTCGGTATTGTTTTTAACTCATTAGCAACCACGGGAGTAGTCGCTAATGGTACACTCACTAAACTCATTTAAAAACTAAAAATCGTTGACGACCATTTTTTTTGTCGGTGTTGATATTTTTGGCGACCACGTAACACACTTCTAGCAACCGCGGCTCGTGGTCGCCAAAAGTTCATGTAATAAAAATAGGAGATTGGGTTGTAGTTACCCAGTTAACAATTCACCATTATTATTAAAAGCTCTTTTCCAAAAATGCTTTCCAGATTTTTTTTAACGGATCCACCATTTCTCCACCATTTTCTGTTCTACTACCGAGTTTCATTCAACGTAACTTTACTCATTGGGACCTATTTCACCATTTGCAATTGTATGATGAAGCATTGCTTAGTGGACCAGTCCAGATTCGTTAGATGTACCCGTTCTGGAGATATTTGAAGAAGTTAAAAGAGTGTATATGTAATGTGGCTAGCCCAGAAGGAACGATAGTCGAGGGTTATGTTGTGGAAAAGTTTTGACTTTCATATCATGTTATCTTAAAGAACAAGTTTAGTGATCCTGGTAGACATGCGGATCCATTGCCAAAACCAAGAGAGATATCGATTTTCAAAAGTCAATATAACCCGATCAAAAAATAGAGTTTCGTTTATCTTCCCCAAGTCGACCATGAAATGCTTGTTTGGTGCATTCTACGATTTTGCGATGAGATTCAAGATTATACTGAGCACGCTTTTTATCTTCTATATTCTTTGTTAATTTATAATTCTAATTAATCTTGTAGCATAAATATTTTGTGTTTCAGGGAACACAAGTCGAAAATGATTGTAGATGGACAAGTAGATGTGGAGAGAATTCGTATAAGTAGATTTTACGATTGCTTATTGACAAAGATATATTATAATTCTTACACAAAATAGTAATTGAGAAAGTGTTACTAACTAGTTTTATTAGGTATATAAAGTGAAGGTAGCAGGCAATTCAATAGTAACCAAAAAAATCAATATATGGATAATGGTGTCAGTCGTACAGTTTGTAAATATGATTAATGTGTCATTAATGGGGCAAAGTGGGTCTCGCGTGAGATAGGTGACATGTCACTGCAAAATACATGGTTTTTTTACCGAAGGAGTTTGTTGGTATGGTATATTGGTTGACATATTCAAGGTGAATTTATCAAACGATTTCTTGGTAGAGGTCTTCGAGTGAAAATGGTATAACACCAGGAAAGGAAGAATGTGAACCGAGCATGGTGTAACCAAAATTGACACTAATTCAGATTGGTATAAAGATGAAACGTACATTCTAGCGAATCAAACAAAGAAGGTGTTCTACATTGATGATCTAGTACACCCAAAGGGACCCCGACATGGTGCGTGGAAAACAGTTTACGAAGTGATCGATCGTCGCGATTGGAGTGCATATGTATGTGGTGTCGTGTCGACCGTTTATACATCTGAGTCAAGACATATTTTGAATCATACGGCAGAGATAGATTGATTACGCATGAATAACGGAGAATACACCAAAGTTGTACAAGTAATATTATAGTAGGATCTATCTTTTGTAGAAGATGAGGGCGAGCCAAACAATACTTGGGACGAGTACACAGATGAGGCTGATATCCACCAGACAATGCATCGAGATAGTGATGATGAGATTATTTTAAATGATAGGGACGTATATGATACATATTAGTAGTATTAGTTTATTGAATTTATTGTATATCAAAATAACTTATATGTGTTAATTAATAGAATTTGGATGTTTTGGTTGATAATTGTATATTAGTATGCTTTTAGGTGTACTTTTTGTTTAGTAGGGATATTACCGAAAAAATGAAATAATTCAAATTAAAAATATTATATTTTGTAATTAATACACTTTAAAGGACCTCAACTAAACCATCAGCAACCGGCTAGTAATTGCTAGAAGAAATACTCTCTCGCGTCTAAAGGTTTGTCGCTAAAGGGTCACAACAGATGGCGGCTACAAGAAAACTATCTAGCGACCATATATGGTCGCTAGAGGTTGATACCTTTAGCGAGAGGAAATGGTTTTCGGTAAAGTTTTACCATATGTCGATCATTGTAGAGGCGTCTTGTAAAAGACCACATCTAACGATCAATCTTCAGCGAATACCCTTTAGCGACCACAAACGGTCGATAACACCTTTAGCGACCGAATATCCACAACTAGTGACCACCAGTGCGGATGCTAAACGTTGAATACACATTAGTGTAGGGATAAACGTTTTGTCATTTTTGTACACCCAACCTTTTGTCATTTTTACAGAAGAAGGTTTTTCTAAAACATTGGAGAACTATTTTGGAATCGGAGTCATAGGCTTAGTCCATACCCTGTACCTTTTAAGTGAGGCCTATCGAGTTAAACTAACCCCAACTGGTTTATATGGAGGAAGCTGATGCATGTTACTTCATATTATATCCACATTATAAAAATTTGACAGTAAAAAATGTTTTTGCGAGAATTCTTGTGTACTACGTACTTTATAAACGGTTATATTAGTATTCAATTTGTTGTAACGCGAATGTAGTTAGGTGATAAAGAGGGGTTTATATTATTAAATCATTTGAATGCCCTCCTTAATTTGGATTTTTTTTTTCTTTTAAATCACATGTAATATCTTGAACAATAATATTTTCCCTAAAAAAATTAATGAGTTTCGGTACCTTTTTATATTTATATTACGTATGAGGATACAACCAATTATCCCTAAAAATACTTTACAAAAAACCTCAATTCTTTCAAAACCTCCCCAAAACTCTCATAATCCCCAAAACGCTCATATTTTATTTTCTATAACAATATTACAGAGAAGGACACAACCAGTTATCCCTTAAAATACTCAAAATATATCAATCTTGTCAAAATTTCCCCAAACCTCTCATCATCCTTCCAAAACTCTCATAGATATTTCTTATATAATACCGATGGATGAAAAGAAAAATAGAAAGAAACTTTTTCAAAAGAAAATTGCCAACAGAGTATTTATTCGTCGATTAAAAACACTGAACAAACACAATATTCTTGCCTTGATTGTTTAAATTTTATATTGATGGATTCAGCAAAGAAAATAAAAATCTTATCGTTATTGTAAATATCATGGATAATTAGTTATTATCAATTCAAGAGTTGTAACCAATAGGTTACATATTTTGTGTGTTAATTTTACCTTGTGAAATGTCATAGTTTGTCCAATAAATAGGACCTCCAGTTTGGAATTTAGATAAGCTTAATAATATTCTCAATACATTATCAACACAAATAATACCAGTTTAATACCAGTATAGTCACATATGAATGTTTCGAATTTGACTATATTATCTTTCTTGATGACATGTCCTATATATTTTCTATATGTGTACATGTTGATTATGAGTTAACTTATGAGTGACCCCCAATAAAAAATTTCAGTTGTCTATAGATTTATATGTTATAATGTTGTTTTCATTTGCTTGGTTCGAAACCCATATAAAATTTTAAAAGCCGGAAGCCTATATGTAATTTTCAAAGGCGTGAAAGCTATATGTATTTTATAAAGCCTGAATCATGTATGCAATTTTAAAGGTAGGAAGCCTATATGGATATATTAGATGAGTTGAAGCATATATTTAATTTAAAAGGCCTCAAAATATTTTAATCTCAAAAGTTCGAAGTTGAAATTAAATTTGTAGGCCCGAAGCCTTGAAAAAATTATATGCGCAAAAGGTTTAACAAATCTCATAGACCTTACATATATTTAGTAG
Organism: Nemophila menziesii; assembly: GCA_029959085.1. Classification (NCBI taxonomy): domain Eukaryota; kingdom Viridiplantae; phylum Streptophyta; class Magnoliopsida; order Boraginales; family Hydrophyllaceae; genus Nemophila; species Nemophila menziesii. The sequence goes on along the minus strand of JARWIR010000001.1, from coordinate 141,474,703 downwards.
ATCAAAACCTAAAATAAAATTACTAACACTTGTGAAACTCAAACTTGGTCTATTTTTAATAGAACGACATACTCTACCAATTAAGTTATGACACAATCTATCTAAAATACTACTCATTTTAAATTATAGTATCATGGTAAAAATAAATAATCATGAATTTGCTGCTCTTGATGTTTCTAGAAGAAATTATTTAATTTGGGTCCTTGATGCCGAGATTCACTTAAGAGCAAAAAATCTTGGTAATATGATTAAATAACAAAAATGGCTAGTGAGGAAGACAAAGAAAAAACCATGATTTTCCTTCTCCACCACCTATATGACAGACTGAAATCCGAGTATATTGTTGTCAAGGATCTAGCTGTTTTATGAATTTTTTTGACTAAACGATATGATCACTTAAAGGGAGCGATTCTTTCTAATGCTCGTTATGACTAGATACATATGAGATTACAGGATTTCAAAACAACGAGTGAATATAATTTTGTTTTGTTCAGAATTGTGTCTCAGTTTAGATTGTGTGGAGTTAATATTATAGAAAAAGGTATGCTCAAGAAGATATTTTCTACATTTTACCCAATTAACATGGTTGTGTAGACCATATATCGTGAAAAGGGGTTGAAGGCAGGGGCAGACCCCTTTAAGGCCCAAGGGGGGCTCAAGCCCCCCTGAACTCGGAAATTTTATAGTACCTCAGTGTAATTTTGTCCCAAAAATTAATTAGCCCCCTCTAAACATTTATGTAAAACATGTATGTTCCAAAGAACACATAAGGTATTATGCCTTAGTGGTTTTGGAACTTTACAGTTTAGCATTTAAAAAAGGAGGTTAGGTGTTCGAATCTTAAATTACTTTATCATTTTTTCAAATAGAGATTTATGTTATAAATTTTTCAATTTTCATAAAATCTATTTATTTAATATTTGTATTACTCCAATAAAATTATAGTGTTTAATTTGTATAAATGTTTTATTTCTCATATTTATACATTAAAATATTAGTATAACGTATAGTATATTAATATAATACTAATGATATTATATATATTAAGTGTATATAATGATGTAGGTTTACATATTTTTGCGGTAACTAGGAACGGTTAAACTCATCAATTTAAAAAACAAAAAACGTAATGACGTTGGATTATCATAGTTACATTTTGACAATTCTAGTTATATGTTTATGTGTCATACTTTTACCTTAAAAAGTTTCAAAAATCGTTGACTACCGAACTTCTATATATTTCAAGCCCCCCTCAAATTAGTTCCTGGATCTGCCCCTGGTTGAAGGAATACTCAGATCTAATCTCGCATCGACTTGTTCTTGAGCAAAACAATTACTTGTTAATGAAAAATCATAACTCACGTCTCACTTGTTTATATCACGTCTCACATACAAATGAGTTGTTTTGCATAGAAAACGGGAAAAAACCATCAATACCCACACCCAAAAATACATTCTGAGGTTCACTAGCAAACTCAAGATGTAACTCTACGAATCATTTCCAGCTATCACCGTCAACAGGATGGCGGAACACATCTAAGTCTGTACTTTTTCCCGTCTGCTGTCAGATCATGTCTTCGGCGGTATGCTTCTAAGCGTATAGTCGCTACAACCTCGATGAAATCGGAAAATAGCGAAACTTTTTATTGGGTACTTTCTTACCCTTCTTCGGATCCTATCTAGACTAACAACATACTGGACACTTGTCGAGGAATTCATTCTCCTTGTAAAAAAGGGCACAATCATTCAAGCAAACATCAATAGTAGTGTAACACATACCCATACTTTTTAACTTCTTGTTGCATTTCTCGTAAGACTCGGGCAAATTGTAAGGTTTGGGCAAAACACGACCAACCAATTCCAAGAGTTCGGTGAAAGATGTGTTAGTCCACTTGTTATTTACCTTTATGTGCATAATCTTGGCAATGAAATTTAAGGAACTCGTCACTGTAGTATAGGATATAATTCGGTCTCCAATTCCTCAAACAAAGTTTCAAAACTGCCACGACTTGTTTGATGTGCCTCTCTCATCTCGGTATTACCTGAATGACCACCAACATCGTAACTGGGTCTCAAATCGTCATACACATTAAACATTTCATTTTCTAAATTTGGCAGGGGTCTTCGGTAATGACTAATTTCTCACTGTGTTTTATCCAAACCTCATAAGTGGACAAAACCCCGTGTTGTAGAAGGTGACCCCTAACCGTTTGGGTTTCATATCGATGATTATTCAAACATTTAATACACGGGCAAAACATATAACCATTAAAACCATCTTGTTTTACGACAAAATCGATAAAATCTGCTAAACCTTAAATATATTCTTCTGTAACACGATCAATCGCTTTGATCCAACTCTAATCAAGACCCGAAGTCATATTTTAGTAACAATTTGATATAACTAAGCAACTACATAAATAGGAAAATAAAATAAATAATTAATACAACCCAATTAATAAATAAATGAAAATTACAACCCAAATGAATAAAAGAATAAAAATTACAAACTATTGAATGAATAAAAATTACAAACCAATAAATAGATAAACAATTTCATAACACTAATTAAACAAATACAAATATATAAGAAAAAATATAAGTAAATGAATATATGCATGATTTACAACATACTAATCAAAAAGAAAATCATTAAAACAAGTATTTATTAACCTAATAAAATCTTATAGAATGTAATCACAATTATAATAAAAAAACAAATTTTAAAAAGTTTGAATTTTATTGAAAATACCTTGTATTGGTTGGAGAAAATTGGAGATTGACCATGCCCCACCTTGAATATGGACCTTGTAATGGTTTAACAATCATTTATTAACCTAATCAATCATTATATCATGTAATTCACAATTATATTCAACAAAATCAAAATTTGAATTTTCTTATGGAAAATACCTTGATTTGGTTGGAAAAATTGAATATTGACCTTGTCCGACCTCGAATATAGACCCGGAATGGTGTTAGATAATTTGGAGAAGCAAGTGGTAAAGATTTAGACAAAGAGGAGTTAGGGTTCTGAGAAAAAGTGGCCTAAAAAATATTGTTGTGGTATTTTCTGGTTTGAAAAACTTGTTGTCTTTTTTATTAGCGACAAAAAAGTTTTCGTCGATAAGTAATTAAAATTTCATTGCAAGATACGTATACTAGCGACGACTTTAGTTGTCGTTATAACCAGAGATATTCAGCGACGACTTTTCCGAGCAAAAAAACCCAACAATAAAAGTCATTGTTAGCGACGAAATTTTAATTCTTTATCAAAGAAACTGTGTCGTCACTAACAAGGAAATTTATTTGCGTCAAATTTTCAATCCTTTACCAACGAAATTGTGTCGTCGCTAACAAGAAAGATTTTTCGCGACGACTTTTGTCGTCGTTATCACTGTGTCGTCGCTAATACAGTTTTCTAGCGACAAAACCAGTACCATCGCTAGAAAAATCGTCCCTAGAGTCCCGATATGTAGTACTGATTGTATGACGATAATGTTGCTTGTATCACACGCATTCAAAATGTATACGTCAAAGGGGTTCATACGAACCATATATCACCTATTTCTATATACACGAGTTATAGAAGAATTGAGATACGTATACGTTCATAAGATATAATCATGTAGTAATCTTTCTGATTTGTTCACCAACGTATTGTCAACCACAACATTCAAGAAAATGGTTCACAATATTCAAGGATATTTTATCAGAGGAAGTGTAAGTAAATACGTTGTACTCTTTTTCATACCTCCAAGTTTTTAGGGTGAATTATATATAGGGTCTTGGAGACAAATTGTCTTCTCTATAGAGTAGTTTTTTAAATGGCATTCTTCTTAGGGACCTAAATTTTGACAATTGTCTCTCCTACCCTTACTACCACTAAAAGCCAAAAAGTATGATGTCACTGTTTATCTCTCCTCTATCACTACCCACCTACCTCCAACCCACCTACCACCTATCTCTGACCTCCGGCCACCGACCACCGACCTCCGACCACCGACCTCCGACCACCGACCTCCGACCACCAGTCACGGTCACCGGAAAAAAACATAGAGTACTCCGAGAAAAACATAGAGTACTCCGATAATTTGCTGAATACTCTATATATTTATTGAGTGCTCCGAATAATTTGGATAATTTTAATGAGTACTCTATGAATTTTAATGAGTTACTCTATGAATTTTAATGAGTATTTAGATAATTTTAATGAGTACTCCGTAATTTTGATGAGTACTCTGCATATTTGATGAGTATTTTACAAAAATAAATAAAGAATAAATCCTAAAAAATAATTTATTCACTTTTCAAATATTTTCTATACAATTTCAAATGAATTACACATTAAAAAAGCAATTCAAACGAAAAAAAATACCTAGGTTTGAGTTTGACCAGATCTGGTCAAACCAGATCTGAAAAAATTAAAAAAAAAAAAAAGGAACGAGATCTTGAACGACGGAGCAGCAGCACCACCAAAAAACCACCACCTGTTCGTCTGCCAAAACACCACACCTCTCGCTGCTTCCCTCATCCAGTCCGGCGAAGCACCACCGCCATTCTTCTTCATGAAGCACCGCCATGGATTCCTCTGCCGAGATCTGTTCGCGAATCAGCAACTCATTTTGACAACACCACCTCCACCGAGCTTCGAACCAGCGAATGAGGAGGCCGTGACTTGCTCCGGCGAGCTCGAACGAGGAGGAGAAGCCATGGCTGCGGATCTCAGTTAGCTCGCGAAGAAGGAGAAGCACACCGGAGTGGTGGCGCGAGGGGTGCGAGGAGGCCGTGACTTGCTCCGGCGAGCTCGAACGAGGAGGATAAGCCATAGCTGCGGATCTCAGTTACCTCGCGGAGAAGGAGACGCGCGTCGGAGTGGTGGCGCGAGGGGTGCGAGGAGGTCGTGACTTGCTCCGGCGAGCTCGAACGAGGAGGATAATCTTCTTTGTGGTGTGATTGCATCCATGGATAGAGTATGGGAGGAGATAGAGGTAGGGGTGGTGGTTTTCTGCATTTACGGTGGTGGGTGTGTTATGGTGGTGGTGGTGGCGGTTTGGGAGGGAGGTGGGGTATGAGAGAGGTAGTGGAGGAGAGAGGTATGAGAGAAGAGAGATAATACGTGAATGGAAATGTGAAATTGTCTAATTTAGTATATATAGAAATTAAAAAAACAAAAGAGGGTAGTTTAGTAATTGGGATTTTAGGCTTCATGTGTTAAAAACTTCCTGAGGTCTTTAGTAAGAAGAGGCTCTAAGCCGGGTCCCCATCTTGAAGAGGAGGTGTGTGTTCAAGACCCTAGGTGTAATAATCTCAAGTTTTTATCCCACTGGGATTTCTTTGACAAGGTTTTAACAAATAATATTCTTCGACCAATTTTTGTTCCACTGGGTTTTTCATGACAAATTTTTAATAAGACATATTTCATAATAGATAGAAATCCTATAAGGAGTATTTTTTAATATAAATATTATTATATGGGTGTCTAAAGAAGAGTCATGAGTTACTATTATAATATTCATGGCATTGTAAATAGAACAAGTGGACGGTCACATATTGCCCTATAAATATGAGACCCGTTTCATTGTTATAGTCTAGTTTTAGAAATACAAGAATAATATTCTCTAACTCTATATATTTATCTCTTCTTCTCCTTCAATTTATAATAACCCTCACCTTTTTCTATGTTAGTCCTTCATTTCTTTGCTGCCATGGTTTAATTGTTTTAATTTTTCAGGTTTGTTTCCTTCTTTAATTTATTGTTATATGCACTATAGGTCAATAAATTATAAAAAATTATAAAACAAGTCTTTATATTATACAAAATTGCACTATATAAGTCCATATAATATGTAAATATGACAATATTATAAGTCTCAATATTAATTTTAAAAAAATTAGTTATCCTATAAATAAAATAATTATAAGCATAATAAATAAAAATTTAAAAATTAAGGGGATCAAAGGAGGATTGTGAAAAATTAAGGGGGCCAAATGACTATAATTTAGTTTTCTTTTTGGAAAACCAGGGGGCCATTGACATCCCTCAAGTGTATGTGGCTCTGCCCCTGGTCATATGCTGGCCACCCTAAACTAGAACTAGTAAGGTTCATATATATATATGGTAAATTTGGATTGATCAATCTATAGTGGAGTTTTTTATCCAAACCAAGCTGAGATGACAGATCAAGTATGGTCTCCGGTTTGGCAATATTAGTTTGGGCCGATAAATTTTTTAATTTGGAACCTTATGATGCAATAGTTAGGATTTTTATTGGTTTAAATCACGAATAATTGAATTTATATTGGTCGATCTACAGTTAAAGGATTGTTATATTTAATTAAAACATTGTTTATTATTTTGGTTATATGTGTTTTAATTTTTTACTTTGGTGGAACTATTGCTAGGCTAAGGTTTATCTATGGGATTTACCCTCTTGTGACAGAGGAGGAAAACTTCTTACTAATGGATCCTATCTCTAGGGAGGAACTGAAAATGGCACCTTACAGCCTAGGTGCTTCTAACTCACCTACCCTTGATGTCTATACTGGTGTCTTTATCTAGGACTTCTAGAATAAAATCAAGGTGGACATTTTGGCCATATGTAATGGCATCCTTTCTAGCACAGTGCGTATGGGGAATCTCAATGATAGTAATATCATTCTGATCCCAAGTGAAAGAATCTTCATAATAAAGACCGATTCAGTCTTATACCGTGTACAAAGTTCTTTTATAATATCATCATACCTAGCATCATATTTCATGTTTATCTGCTTTTGTAAAATGTAGGATAATTCATGACAATATTATTATTGTTAATGAAGTTATCTATAAGCTCAAACACTTAAGGAGATAGTCTAAGGCAATTTACTCAATGATTGAAGCTACTATTCATTAGGACTATGATAGGATGGACTTAACCTATCTCCTGAAGCTTTTATCTAGGTCTGGTTTTTCTACTCCATGGGTTTCCTTTATTTGGTTGCTACATCACCTCTGTTAAGTACAATATTATCCCAAATGACACTCCTTCTAGTTCATTTACCCCCTCTAGATGTCTATCCTAGGCAAGGGGATTTCATATCTCCTACATATACTCTATTGCTACCTATGCCTTGCCATATCTAATAAACCAACAATTTGTAGTAGGAGGCTAGGAGCCATTAAGAGAATCCTCATCAATGAGAATATTTCTTTCATTCATCACCTCTTCTTTATTGATGAATCTATGTTCATTCTTATAAACTCATAATCTCAAATTCATGTTATCAAGGAAGTATCTACACATTATGTTTTGCTTATGGCATGAACGTGATCTTGAACAAGTCATATACAATGGCTAGTCCTGATACCTTCCCATCCATGTTTCTCAACTTATCAAAATCCTTTGTGATGCATTTAACCAACGCGACCTTGGTCTTTATATAGGAAAATTGTAAAACTAAATCCATGGATGGTCTATGTGTCGAAATCATCCAAGAACTTCAGTTGAAAAAAGTTTATCATTTTAGTGGTTGGTAAAACCACTCATATATCTTCCGTCATTCATGCATTTTCCATTTACTTCATGTCATTATTCACCATCCCTAAATGAGTGATAAAAAGAACTACCCCCTTGTTTGTTAAGTTCACATGAGTTAATGAGGAAGACACTAGAATTCATTGGGTTAGCCTGGAAAAGCTATCCACCCCAAAGCTCTAAGGGTTCGGGTATTAAAAACATGGAAACGTATAACTTAGCCTTGATTGCTAGCCAAGATTGGTACCTTCACAGTAACCTAGATTCCCTAGTCTCTCTTGTACTTAAGGACATCTACTTTTATGACTCAATATTTGCTCATGCTAAATACTTTCGGAGCTCATACTGGATATAGTTAAAGGTATGGAATTTTATCTATCCCATGTAGTTCATAGCATTGTTAATGGGCATAAAACTATAATCTGGGAAGATATGTGGATTGATGTCACCCTTTCTAAACCTCCACGCTATAGTGAAGAGCCTAATTTCCCTAAATTTGTGGCAGACTTGCTTGATCCTATCTCTAAGATGTGGAAGTTAAAATTTATGACATGCCTTTTCCCCATGATCAAGCAGAACATATCCTCAAACAACATATTCCTTGTACCTAGTAGAGTGTGAAGTTCATTGGCCTATAGACTAGGATAACTTCTACAAAAATGGGTACACCTCTTCTCTCAAAGATTTAAAACATCCCTAACTAAATCATATTTCCTCACATGTTGTTGACCAGTCCTTTCTTAAGCAGATTTTGTTCTCCCCCATGCTTCTAAGCTCAATTTTCTTTTATGGAGAGTGCTTATGAATTCTTTCCCAATTGAAATTGTGTAGGATCTGCCTAACAAAGAAAGAAACTATTGAACACCTCTTCTTGAGGTATGAATGTACTATAAAATATTGGTGCATATCCCTTTGCATTGTATATTCCCCCTGAACTAACTATTAAATGGACTGAATTGCATTATTTTATTGTCCCATTCAAAAAAAACCAAAATCTCCAGGTATTTTAGTTTCTTGTCTATGTACTATATGGCATGTTTGGAATAAGTTTTTGTTTGATAATTATCTTATTTGTTATGATAAGTGCTTAGCCCTAACATTCTATTTTTTAAGAGATATATATGAAGCATAATATTTGTCAACACAAGCTCCTTCCATCTCTAATGTAAATGTTAAGAATCAGGTGATTTCACCCTACTAATGGACTCCACCAATACCTAGAACCACCAAAGTCAATGTAGATACATCCTTTTTTATAGAAAGTTATTATCCTCATCGTTATGCGCAATTGGAGTAGGGACTTGATCCATAGTTTTGCCCAGTTAATCAAAGCCTCCTCTAGTTATTGAAATTGAAGCCTTAACTATTAGAAGAGCACTTATGATGGTAAAGGACCGAACTTCTTCTAGCACCGTCACATAAATCGATGCATCAACTATCTCTCAAGTAATCCAGTCTCCTAGTCTCTCGCATGACCATGAGAGTGTAGATCCATCGTAGAAGACATTAATGGATTGCTTAGACCCTCCACCTCTTAAGATCCAAGGTGTAAGAAAAACACCAAATCAAGTACAGGAATGAGTGGTAAATGTTGTAAATTCCTATCACAATTAACCTTCAAATCACACTACTCAATAACCACAATCACAAGAAGTAAAGCGAGAAAGTAAGAACACAGATTTTATCGTGGTTCAGTCCAAATCAGACTTACATCCACGTTGAGCTCCGATGAGAAATGCTCAGCCACTAGAAATCACAAGAGATACAATATTTCAGATCACCTTACAATACAAACCACTCAATCGGTCGAATACCACTTCTAATCTAATTCTCGAACCCTAAACTGATATATAAGGCTATCTAGTGATTAATCAAGATGATTATCACATATTACACGAGATATTACAACCAAGAAGCTATCTAATCGATTACAAGAAGAATCAGAGATTGATCTTCTACAAACTAGGGTTTAGTGTATGAGAAAGGCGAGAGAGAACGCGTAAGTTGAGAGAGAAGGGTTATGACTTCGGTCAACCCGATTTCCCTTATATAAGAGACAAAAGCCAAGAGCGAATGAGAGTCGTTGGATGCTAATAAGATCAAGCGCCCGAGATTAAGCCACGTCATTAAGTAATCAGCCAACCAAAATAAAACACTTCACCGAATATATATCCAGATAATATATATATATATTCTTCAGTAAAAATGTTCTCTAAAGTTATTCTCCCTTTGAATTGATGTAATAATAAATGACAACTGAGTAGATAATCACGCACGAAACATAATTTATCATTATATCGTAGTAGTACAAAACAACTAAATTCCCAAGCAACATAATTGACAATCATAATACTAAATATAGATCACACAGAATTAACGATAAAAATCAAGGCCGCATTAAATAAATCCTTCATAACATTATTACTGTTACTACTACTAATGAAGGAGTTGACGAAACTTTCATCAAAGAAATTCATCCATGAAATGGCAGGTTAAAGAATTAACGTCTTCTTGCAGCTGTTTCTCGTTGAGCATTAAAGAAAACAGCTGCTACAGGGAGGCCCAAGTCATTTTCAGCAGCAAAGCTTCGAGTATTGAATCCATCTCTTGAAGCTGGTAAGGAGACTGATTGTCTTCGTTTCTGCTTAAAGAGGACAAACACAAACCTATGGATACCTATGTTTGGTCTCGGTATCTCATAGTTGACCAGCTCTTTTCCTGTGTTTGATATATTATATGATTAAGAGTAGGAGGTGAATCCAACGGGTATTGCAAATTTATCAGATTTTTCTTGGGTAATTTGTCAGTAAAAATCATATCAAGTCACACAATTAAAAGAAAAGTTTAGTCTTTTCCCAGAATTATAATTTTTTTATTTTTTGTTATTTTCAAACTTTAACACCCAATAATCTAATATATTAGAAATTAACCAAAAAGAAAATCATACAACGGCATTGTTTAGGTCAATCAAACTTAACATTCTAATTATTATCCAGAGATTAAAAATTTAAGGAAATCCAGAAGTGAATGTGAAAGCTACAACCATCCTCTATTCACCCAATTCACTAATATTAGAAAGCAGCTTTAATTTATCCTATGTTTTAATTTATGTGCCTAATATAAGATTATTTGGTATTATATGAGTGAAAATATTTAATTATTTATATATTACTAGAATTAAAATTTTAACCCTCTATTATATTATTTTGAATTCCTACTAAAGAAAATTTATGGATCTGGAACATGAATATATGTTTCCATAATTTAATGCAGTGGGTGGTGAACTTACCAAATGTGGCATCTGTGGTTCCTGGAATATCTGTAACTATCCTGTAAATGAATTTGTTATTAGTTCAACAAATAGTTAATTCCATCTTATAAATGTAGCTAGCAAGATAAATTAAATTAATGGTTAAATTAGAGATTAGATGCTTAATTATCTTGATAATCATTTACTATTTTTTTTTTCATTTTAACATTATATATCAAAAATCATTTTGATATTTCTTAAGAAGAATAATTATAACGTACTATTAGTAATAATATGCCTTACTCCTTGGATTTATAGTCTATGATATAATACTTTAATGTGATTATTTCATGAGCTTTATTAAATAAAGTTATATATTGAGAAATAAAAAGATTTAATCATTCATATTTAATTAAATCACATTGATAATATGAATTTAAAAAGTATATTATATATAATAAATTTTATGTGATAAAGTGCACATTATATTAATTTTATATATACTTCATTTTCAACATGCATTTTCAGATTTTCGTATTCAAATGATCTCCAAGAACTAATTAAATTAATCAAAAAGAGAATCTAACAGCAGGTATTGTACCCAAAGAAAAAGAAGTAGCCTATCTTCTATCGGTTTTCTTAAACTATTTGTTAAATCACACTCGAATGTCCCTTTTTTGAAGAATAGACACATACATTAAAGAATATAGAATTCTTTCTAAGGAGGTTTGAAAATATAATTATTTTTTCTAAGAACTATTAATTGTTTTATAGACTGAGACTATGTAGGGATCGGATATGACAATATTTTAGCACCCTGAATGTATTTCTTTATGTATGCGGGAACTTCAGGGAGGGGTGGTATAACCTCATATTTGATAGACCTTAAAATATAGCAATATATCACTACTAGAGACGCTAGTTTCACAACAAATATGTTGTTCGTCTATAATGATCGATCATTTGCAACGACATAGGAAATATCAGGCCATCTCTCGAGGATTTGTGCTAATAGGTATAGCGACTTCAAACATAGTTAAAATGGAATACTACCTAAAAGGCCTCAAACCCGTAATGTGCTGGATGAGAAATGGCAAAAGAGCTGCAAAATGTGGGATGTCGAGAATAGCAAGGTGTAGTTCTTTAAGATAAAAGATATTAATATTCTTAAGTTAGTTTGTGTGAAAATTATTTAATTATATATTTTCATAAATATATAACCAAGTTGAAGTAAACAAGGCCAACATGACAAATCGAGAACGTCCAAGTAGAGGTGGATCGAAGAATTACTCCCAGAGGTGGAAGGATTTATATGAGGTATATATTTTTCGTAATTACAGATCATGATTGTGTCGTGTTAGTACTTTGACAATCGAATGAAACTGTGTCGTGTTTATTTATAGCCTTAATTAAAACTAATTAAATTTAAAAAACCAAGTGTTTACCAGTGGAGGTGCTCCCTTAGGTAAGGATCGCTAGGGCCAGGAACATCAGGATCCGTCAGAACCTGGAAAACAGAAAGAGGAGGAGAAGTATTGGTTATAAATTTATCTAGCTACCTATATAGATTAGAAAAGAATAAGTAAGTAAAAAATGCACTAGAAAAAGGAGTGCGTACGAGTGTGAAGAAGGTTCTCAAATCCCCAGCATGAACTTGAACCCTAGGCCTAGCAGTGAGTGCCGAAGGAAAAAGTTCCTGCCCATTTGAAACTTTTTTGTTGTTGTAGGAAACAATCATCATCTTAATGTTTGGATTTGGATTAAAATCATCTAGAACATCTCCTATCACTCTGCAAACAACAAGGGGGTCCAATATTCTTGCCATGTTAATGCTTATGTTTTTTAGAGAGAGAGAGAGTGAGAGAGAGTGAGATATAGATAGATGATAAACAAATGGATTGAAGCTAGATAGCATCCTATATATAGTGTCAACAACTACTAACGGACTATAACCGGATTAGCTCACTGGCCAGGACCTTGGTCATCCAATTTAGTGGTGCAGGTTCGAACCGAGTCAATGACTCCGAGTCCAAAGTGGCTCTCCTCTGTAACAAAAAAAAAACTACTAACGGACTATAGTAAACCTCAATATAATAATTAATTAGGTGGAATTATATATTACTCAAAATAGAATTATTGAACCAAGAGTAAGAACCATAATAATCAAATCTTTTGATATTCCAATTATATACATCTATCGCTCTAAACTACTGGACGAAATGAGTTGTTGTTAACCTAAACTATACAGAATTATAATACAAAATAACACATGAGCAGACAAAAAATATTATTGTGTAATCTAATGGATCAATGAGACTATCACTACAAGAATAGGTATCTTTAGCGGTAAAAATTTTAACACTAAAAATCTTAATTTTGCCGCTAATAGCCATTGTTTGTTCGTCCCGATAAGTTCGTCTCTAAAAATACTTTTAGTAGCAAATTAATTGTTTTTGCCTATATTGATTTTATCTTTAGCGGCAAATATTATCGTTAAAAATATAATTAAAGGCCACTTTAATGTTTAAAAATATCATTAGAAACAATTTTTAGTGTTGCATCAATAACCTAATGATATTATTTCTTGTAGTGTATTAACAGAAAATTTGAGTAGATTTCTATCACCTATAAACCTAAAACCAGATATTAAAAATAGTGAACCAAGTATAACTCGTTGGTATACCAATAGTATAAGGACCAATAATGTGAACTTTCCTCAAGATATACATATAAAATATCTTTTCAAATGTAATTCATTGTATGTAAATATAATTTTAAAAGTATTGATACCATAATTCTCTTCAACTATTTGTCAAAACCTGGAATATTCTTTAAACCTGTTTAATCATCAAAGACACCCAATGTTGTTTAATAAAGTCAAGATTTGCCGCCTTAATGGTTAACTATCCATTTTTACATAGTATTAACAAAAAGATCAAAGTACCCTTCAATTTTGAATTATTTTATTTTTTATATATATTATTTTAAAAAGAATCATTTTATTTTCTTCTATTTTCCTACCTCGATAATATATTCTAAGAATTCATATACACGGATTGATCAATATAAGGCAAATAAGAGTCTTCTTTGAAGGCCAAGCTAGTGTCATGGTAATTACTCGGATTATATATACTCTTAATGTGAACTATAACTTTCTAACCTTCTGGAGGTATTCTGTCCACCAAGCTTCACCTTCAAGGAATAAGAACATCATTTATATATACAAAATATATATAAATCAAAAGAATTATTCAGAATATATGTAGGGTACACTTCTCGGAATTTCTATTGTGAGATATTTGAATTAACGGAAGAAAGAAAATGAAAAAAGAGTAATAATATATTAATATTACAAGAACCATATATTGAGCATGTGATACTCAAAATATAATATATAAGATTACCCCTCCTAAACAGTTTAAACTTTTAAGAGAATTAGTTGTCTAACATGGTTTCAAAGTCATAGATCCAAAGAGGTCATGAGTTCGAGTTTTACCATCGTCGCCTAATTTAAAAACTCACGTAGCAAAGACTAGACATGAATCTAGCTTGCACGTGAGGGGGCATATTGAGCATGTAATACTCGAAATATATGGCTCTGATACCATTTAGACAACCAATTCTCCCAAAAGCTCATGGGTTCGAGTCTTGGCGGCGTTACCCATTATATAAATTCACGTAGCACAGACTAGACATGCAAACAAATGACATGAATCTAGCTTGCACGTGAGGGGGCGTATTGAGCATGTAATACTCAAAATATAATGTATAAGATTACCCCTCCTAAACAGCTTAAGGAGAATCGGTTGTCTAACACCATAAAGAATCATGAACGAGAAAGACTATAAGAATTCGATTGTGAATATGATTGATTCTCTAGTACGATAAAATGAGATCCTATTTGTACGACTAATAACTTATAGTGTAAAAAAAGTTAAGACTAAACTAAGTAGGACAAAAATACGATATGGGATCAAACTAGTCTAATAAGGTAATATTATATTATGGTAATAATATAATCTAACACCTCCCTCTCTCAAACTCAAGTAGGTCGAAGAGAGAACGACTTGAGTTCGAAGTATGAACCGACATGGCATATTTTGTGCATTGTTGATTAAGAATCAACGTGGTGACAATACTGATATTGTAGTGTGATAGTGAGATGGAGCGATGAGTCGAACATTGAGAACCATGAACCACAAACTGAATGATGAGCAATTTACTAAGATGAGACCATCAAACGGCTTAACAAATTTTTGAACTCTACGAGAGGATTAAGATTTTGTTTCCTATGAGAGGAGTGATTGAAACGAGTTTTTTATTTGTGCAGAAACGATGGAAACGATAATGAAAGAAAATCATGGATGGTGGAGATTAATAATTTGCGGAAGAGAATGATTCTGTAACGAAAAACTACTTGGATTACTGGCTTTGCTACCATGTGAGAGATTTAAATAAGCGAATGAGAGAGAATGAAGAAAAAACAATAATATATTAAATTAGGTGTGATCCATACAAGTTAGAAAACCAGAAAGACTATAAGGATTACATTCTGAATATGAGTTGCTTTCTAATACAATAGATAGAGATCCTATTTGTAGGACTAATAACTTAGTGAAAAAAAAAGCTATGACTAAACTAAGTAGGAAATAAATACGATATGTAAACAAACTATTCTAATAAGGTAATATTATATTATGGTAATAATATAATTTAACACCTATAACCGCAACTCATCATTCACTATCACCACCAACAACAACATCAACATTGAAAAATCTCGAGTATGGTTGTTTCTTCTTTTCGAGCTCCTGCCTTTATTACCATTAATTATGCTCCTCTGAACATCAACTCTCACACCCCACAAAAACTACATATACTATCACTATAGACGTAAAAGGTGTAACCTTGAGGTTAGAAAATAATAAGCTATTTAGAAAAGGTGTCAAGTTCTAATGGAAAAGCTTAACCCTTAACCACTTGTGTCGTCAAGGAATATCGACTTGCCAGAATATGAAAAGGTGTGGACACTTGTGGTCGCTTTCTTTATAAATGCTTGGAGAAGATGAATCTTGGGGGATTTTAGAAATTGAAAGAGAAAATTTACAATCACGTTAATGGTCACTGGTGTTAATTGTGTAGAGAACATGAAAGGGGGTTGGATTTTTGAAAATTGAAATAGAAAAAGAATATCAAATGAAAAAGGAAAGGTTGTATAGGTATTTTACCTTTGTAAAAATATCAAACGGACAAAAACCAACCGTTTTTAAGCAAGTAAAATACATTGGTTGTTAATATAGACTAGAAAATAGATAGGGTGTTTTACCTTTTTCTCGACAGTTTAAGGGGTGTCTTAGGTGAATAAGAAATAAAACCGAGTGTTTTAGGTTTTGATCAGTCTAATATCTTTTTTACCTATTGTGTAGATATGCTCGAATGTGTGTTATAATATTGTGTAACTCTGTTGTGGTTTAAGGAAAATGTTTTATTTTTGGGTTGAATATCACGTTATACATGTGAAAATTGAATGTGTCTTAAGCCTACGAAAGCTGAGTTGCCATGATAGGAACCCTACCTAGCAGAGTGGAGATCCCATAATCTAGGTTTAAAGGAAAAATTGAATCATGAAACTGCAATTTGGTGCGATGCACTGTGGGGAGACCTCCCCAAACCATTTTTAGGACAAAATTAAACAGTGCAACATGTAAAAGTGAAGGATAAGTTACACTTGCAATGGTTCTTGTATCTTCTATAACATAAGATAGAGTTATGCAGAATACTCTCGACAAGAGACCACCTATATGAATAACATGGGTAGGGTCGCCCTACAAGAATTTTTAAAGGCGAAATTCTCCGACGGTTATTCATGAAATATCAGGAGTTGTCCAGGGCCGTAAATGGACACAACCGTGAGAACCAAATAATATTTGGAAGTATACTATGTAAATTCTATTGTCTTGGTTTACAAAAAAGGTGAATAGTTCAAGACATCACGTTCACTAGTTAGCAAGTAAATCAATAGTTCTTACTAGAGAAGGTTCAAGGCCAAAAGCTACGTTTCTCGATGTAATATTCTTCCACGCTTCTCTCTCGCTCTCTCTCGTGTTTAGCATTCTTTTGCATAATTATTTTTAAGGTGGTTAGTCAATTTCCATTCATGTGGGGATTGTTGGTCAAATGAGATTTTACCTAAGTGATGACCATGTATACGATGATATGGGTGACTCAATTTAAAGAAATGATTCGAATATTGATACGTTTGTTCTATTCGTAAAGATTAACGTAATATATTCATTTGGTTAAAATCATTTGAAATTGAATGAGAAATTGAGTCATAGAATTTGAAGAAAAAAGAGAGAAAAAATAATACATGTTATTTATTTTATTTTTTCCTTTGGTTATGAAACAAAGCAAAGCAAGCAAAAAAAATGGATTGCTGGACCGGGGGTTCAAAACTGGGCCTCCAGGCTGGTGGGCTTTTGGGCCAGAGTTTCCATCTGGACCATCCCATACGTTTGTCTTCTTTAGTAAACGTTGTGTCTATAATGTATCTTCAAATGAAATATCACAACTCTTTGTCAAGCTATATTTTCATCTTCTATGAATAGTTGGTCAACTCAAACATTTTATTCATTCATTTTTTAAATATCAAGCATTAAAATTATAAGAGAGAGATAGAAAGAAGCAACTTTATTAAGTTTGTTGAAATTATTAAGAATTCGTGTGTCAGTTTATTTTGAATAGTTGTGTCATTATATCCTGGAGGTTGAAGCCAGCAAACGTAAGACACGTGTACGTGGCCTAAATACGACAAATAAAGTTATATATTTATTTATTTATTTTATTTATGCATTAGTTTTTATATTGTTTTACTAGTTTATACAAATAAAACACAACATGGACTTCGTCAGCAACTCAGGTAAAAATTGAGTGTGATCATCAAGTTTCAGTTGATGATTGGATTCTTAAGATTACCCAGAGTTACACAAATAATGGATGGATCAAAGAATTATCCCGACTTGTTTTCTGTACTCTTTTAAACTTTTGAATGGAAAAAATGTAGAGTTTGTTCGAGAAAAAATTGTAGACCCCAAGAGAAATTAACCTTAACACAAATTACTGAGTAAGAATATTTTCGACAACATTAAACTTACAAGGGGACATATTAATGTTGGTCACGAATCCTCTTTCACAACTTTGTTACAAGAACTCATTAACAAGAAGACACATATATCATGTGATTAAACGATGCAACTTCTATAAATAGGCGAAAGATGCAGGTATCATTTCAGTGCGTAATGATATCATTCATAACGAAAGTAAACATATCTGAATCAAGTCAGCTGTCGGAAAAAAAGTATAAGCTCTTGAAATGTTTAATGTAATAGTATTTTAACCTAAATTTTAAATGACTCATCGATAATAATGTTTGCCATGAAAAGTTTTTCATATCAGTATATTACTCAATATAATGTTAGATATTTTTGCAAAATACGAAAAAACAAAATTTTGATTTATCAACTCGAAACAATATATCAATGGCTAGTACTTTACTTTTTCTTTCAAATTTATATAAACCTAATGATATAGGTTAATCTTATTTTTTTGTTGGTGCTATCTCGTTTAATTTATCTATTTTCTTTGAAAAATATACTGCATGATTATCTTGACCCTTTGATGTGTCGCAAGGACAAGTTTAGTCTATCAACTTCTAAAGTAATATAATATCTAATATCCGATATATTTAATGGTTAAAATATTTGATAAAGCTCTAACTGATTCGCTCTGCATGACCATTTTATTTAGTTTCTCGGCAAATGAACTTGCTTGAGCTCTGAATATTCCTTATCTTAAGGTTGTGTACTCATACATGGGTTTTTAGTCGTCTTTAACTAATCATATTATTTATTAGCTATATATCTTACAAAATAGTTTATGGATAATGTTAACATGAGTGAATATAGTGGGTGGCAGTGGCAGTGGCCAGAGAGGGAGTTGAACTCCTGTTGATCATGGTCCATGGATATGAACATTGATTAGACCAAAAAAAAAAAAAATATGATTATTGATTAATCAAGTATTCGGTATAATTCGGCTAAAAGTACTTTGGCCATTACATAATAAAATCTTACATCCGTTCTTAAACATCATTATGATAATAATGTAGTATTTAAATAAGTACTTAATTTGGGGTGGAGGCATGATTTTTTGGTAGGAGAGGCCAAAGAGAGTTCGGGGAACGTGCGCGTCCGTGAAATTTTTTTAAAATCGTTATAACTAATTCAAAAAAAATCAAAAAAAAAAAAAAAAAATTAGATAAATCAAATTAATATTTACGTCTATGATTTTTTTCGGAATTTTCAGAATTTTTTTATTTTTTTTCGCAGACACGAACATGGAATTTCATGGAATTCCGTGTCTGTGAAAAAAATCAAAAAAATTCGAAAAAATTCAAAAAAATCAAAAAAATTCATAGACGTAAATATTATTTTGCTTTATTCAAAAATACAAAAATTTTAATTTTCTGATTTTTTTTGAATTAGTTATGACGATTTTAAAAAAAAATTCACGGACGCGCGCGTGTGATGGAAGTAGTAGTAGTAGTAGGTGGTGGTGGTGGTGGTTGTGGTGGTGGAGGTAATGATGGTTGTGGTGGATGTAGTGGTGGTTACATACATGGTGGTTGTGGTGGTGGTGGTGGTGGTGGTGGTGGAGAAAGAAGTATCCTATTATTTGTTTGATATTAAAAAATTAATATTGTATTAAAATAAAATAATATAATAAGGGTAGTAAAGGCATGGAAAATATAAAGGAGATATTTTCAATAAATAATTACTTCATTAGGCATTTTTTTATAAAATAAATTATTGAAGGCATAAAAAAACAATTAGAGAGTTTAATGAGGATGTTATTAACAATAACCTCATAAAAAAATGGTTAATGCCTAATAGGTACCTACCACCTTACACCCTTACCCATAAAAGGTACCGTCTTTTTTAAAGAACGAGTAATGGGAAGTTTCCCACTACTCAAACTTTGAGTAATGGGAAACTTCCCACTACTCAAACTTTGAGTAGTGGGAAACTTCCCATCTCAAATGACTCTTTTTATGGAAAAGAAAATGAAAAAGCAAAATATATGGGGTCTTTTATGGGCAAAAAAATAATAGTTGAGGTGAGAGGAAATTAATTCCAACTTGAGGTGTTTCTTGGGCAATAATCCATAAAAAATATCATGTATTTGTTGTAAAAGAAATTAAAAATCATATAAATAAAATTATTTATAACCTAATAAAATAAATTTTAAAAGTTAGGGGGGCAAATTAAGATTTAAAAAAATTAGAGATCAATTAATTATAAAAAAAAATCTTTTTTTTAATGATAGTTATAATTTTTTTGTTAGAAAAATTAGGGACAGCCATGAACCTCCTAGACCCCCTTCCAACCATATATAAACCAAAAACTCTTCGGACTCATAATTACCTTCTAAATTTTCTTTGTAAATTTCAACCTGATGCGTCTTAGCTCAAACCAAAAATATTTTTTATTGTTAATATATATTAGAGTCATTGTGATTAAAAACTAGTTTGACTCAGATACGATTAATCCTGAAAACTTTTGGTTTACTATCAGTTATTCTACTCTAACCATTAGTATATATATATCATAATAAAAATACAATTTATATTTACTCTAGGCCAATAATCCATATCTAATATGCATTAATATTTGATTCAAAGACTCAAACCGTCAGTCTCAATTTGATTATAAAAGTCAAGTTCATTTTATAAGATAATTTGAACAGTTATACCCCTCATTATTTTTTTGTTTATAAGGGAGATCCAAACAGATCGTGGGATAACAACCAAAACAGAACAACTAATCCAGTACATCAGTGATTAACCTAGGTGATGTCTCCTCATTTGTGATAGATTTATATTAGGATGAGACATCATTTTTAGTGATTTAGAAGTCATTATAGTCGATTTTCTTGAGAAATGCTACACTTTCCTATTTTGAGTCTTGATTTAGTAAAATAATATTTTTAGAGCATATTGGGTTTAATTATTTATTTAGTGTGAAGCTTTAAAGATAATTATGGAGTTTAATTAGAGTCCAAGTCAAAGACAACAACTTATGGAAAGAGATTAGCATGGGAATTGGAGATAAGGAAATAAAAGCTAAAAAGATGGAAAAGGAAAAGCTGCCTTAATCTAGGATTCTGCAGCACACGTCTAAAGATATGCTTTTTACCTAAGAAATAGGCCTATTTTGGTAATTTCCTTCTTTAGGGGAAAAATAATTCTGTTGCGATTCTTTTGGTATCTTATGGAGCTCAAACCGACCAATAACGAAGAAGATATGCTCAAAACGGTCCAGCAGTGTTTATCTTTATTTCCATACGAATTAGAGTTGGGCTTGGAGTCCACCACTTACTTCTCCTTCAAGAAAACGAATTAGGTCTTCCTAAACACCTATAAATACACCCTTAAACCATTGTCAACATGTCCTTTCTCAGTTGCAAAGTATAGGCTTAGTCTTTACTTATATTTTCTTAGTTTTAAACAATAGCTTAGTCCTTTAATTTATTATTCATCCTTAGAATCAAGCTATTCATTCAAGAAGCAAGCTGACCTGTAGAGGAAGACAAGAAGAAGAAGATTGGAGAGTGACAACTCCTCTTCTACATCTCACCTTCTCTATATTTAGAGTAATTAGCTATAGATCTATTCTCAACCATATTTCTAAGCTTTTATTCTGTAAGTTTACTTTTAATTGTTTGATTATTATTTTGTCTTTATTTTGGCCTCTAAAAAGAAGAGAGAAATTGACTAGTTCCTTTGTGGCACTACAATAATATCTAAGACCCCATGAGTAATTGACCCTATACATAATTATTAATGGTGTCGCCTCTGGTGTGATAAAATTAATACAAATAAAGGTCAAGGAAACTACGCACTCTCACCCTAGACAGACACAGTACTACAAGTATTACAGGACGTATGCAAGTTTTAGTTGATAAGTTGAGTTCATTCTCAGGGACTTAAGTGTGTTAATCACGTGGGTAGAAATAACGAGTAAGCAATAATTAATTAAAGACAGAAAAGTAAACGGAATAGATTTCGAAATTAGGAATTAAAACTAAGAAAATAAAAGACAATAAAGTAAATACGAAGAATATGATATGAGAAGTATAGCTTAGGTTTTGCTAGTATGCACTAATCCTTCTAATTCTTTCTATTAGATCTAGTTTATAAGGGAGAATATTAGCTCTTGTATACTTAGTTAGGATTCTAAATTCCCATTCCTTAGACCTTGAGAGCAACTAAGGGGGCTACGACACAACCAAGACGCTGTTTTAAATAGGGTTATCAAACGCTACTAAGGCCCTAAGCAAACAATTCAATCAATTGGTGATATGGTGATTAAAACAAACCCTAATGACTATCTAGTTAGAATCAGTTTTGTCAGGACTAATATCGGACACTAGACGTTATGTGGTGGTTCAATAGTTAAACACCCAGCTAAGGTGACAATCTAACTACTATTAAAACAATCCTAAAGTGATCAGTTCTAGGAAAGACAATAAATCAAAACACATAAACAAATATAAAAGTAAGAAGCTAATATCAGATTAAAACATGTAATTCCCAAAGAAACTTAGATAGAAGAATTAGAATTCATAGTTAATACATGATGCAAAACCCAAGCTATGGGGAGTTTAGTTCATACCTGAAGGAAATAAACTAAAAGAAATTACAAAAGACATCATCTTGCTCTCTACAATAAACTGGAAGAATAAAAACCTTAAGAACTAATTACTATGAGGCAAGGATTGCTAGGGTGCTTTTACAAGTGATACAAGGGTGTATTTATAGGTGTTTAGAAGACCTAATTCGTTTTCTTGAGGGAGAGGTAAAGTAATGGACTCCAAGCCCAACTCAAATTCGTATGGAAATAAAGATAAATTCTGCTGACTTGTTTTGAGCATATCTTCTTCGTTATTGGTCGGTTTTTGCTCCATAATATACCAAAAGAATCCTCGGCGAATTATCTATGTCCCTATGAAAGGAATTTACCAAAATCGGCTTATTTCTTGGAGTTATCACCACTTCTTTAGGCGTGTGCTACAGAATATCAGATTTAGGCAGCTTTTCCTTTTCCATATTTTTAGCCTTTGTTTCCTTATCTCCAATTACCATGCTAATCCCTTTCCATAAGTTGTAGTCTTTGACTTGGACTCTAATTAATTTCCATAATTATCTTTAAAGCTTCACACTAAATAAACAATTAAACCCAATATGCTCTAAATATATTAATTCACTAAATCAAGACTCAAAATAGGAAAGTGCACTAATTCTCAAGAAAATCGACTATTATGACTTCTAAATCACTAAAAATGATGTCTCATCTTAACATAAATCTATCACAAATGAGGAGACATCAATTAATCATATAGAATAAAATAAATATTTTTAGATGAAATTGTTAACTAAAGTTCTACTATGAATCAATAAATAAAGATATTTGAAAACACTAAAATCGTGCAGATTAGGTGGTTAATACGATCCCCTCCAATTATGTTTATATCTTGGTAATTCTATACATGTATTAAATGGGTGTATCACAACATAATATATCTTCCAAGTTTCTTTGAGTCAATATAATCCTACGACATGGTAGATTGACTATTACTTACTTCCTATGAGACCTCAACTCAAGGTAACTATATGTAGTTTTAATAGTGATGTGGAACAAACGTTATAGAGGGTAACCTAGCTAGTCAATAGCTAAGCAGCCTGATTGCTAACTATTATCCATGACGTTGCAATCCACCTTTTCGCGTTAGCATCACAATTAACTATATGTAACTAAAACTTGTTTGCCAATCATATAAATTACTTCTATAATGATATATGGTATGCCTTATATTAATTTTAGGTGAATATGTAGTATAAACACATGATTAGTAAGTTAGGAAGATATATTCAAAACTCTTGACAATTTTGTGTATCATTGGAAATTAAGTTGTGGTCGTTAAGTATTCTCTTTAATTCTAGTCACGTAAAATTATTGAGTCAAAATACGAGTTGCAAGTACGTAATGTTTTGTTAAACTCGCGTAAGGGACTTTCCTGCATAACATAAATGGTTTACCTTCCTATGAAACTTTTTTTTTTGGAAAAATAGTGGTTATTTTTTCTCATTCATAGTCAAGAAAATATTGTGTTAAAATTGAAGTATTATTCATTCTTAATGTGGTTAATCATAAAATCCATTGGTATCTCGGTTAAGTAAGTACTCACAAAAATATTCTCGATCTTGGAAATATAAGGCTCTTAGAAATTTTAGTCGACCCAACACTCTCTAAATTGATACAATTAATGTGCCTATAAGCCACAACTTTGCACTCAAATGTGCTCCGAATGAAAATAAATCTTAAAAGAATGTGTAAAAGAGCCTGTATAATAGCTAGATCTTTTCTTATAATTATACTAGCTAGTTCATTAGATTTCTTGTACGTGGCTTTAGTATCAATCATATATTACTTTATTTCAGTTCCTAGAATAATTAACTCGACCTCTATTGTAGATAAAGAAATGATATATTTCCTTGATGATTTTATGGCCACTATTAACGAAGAGGGTTATTCAGGTGACACTGATATGGGTAATTAGTATAAGAAAGCTTTGTGTTGTACCATGAGTTCTTTGAATTTCATAGCTCAGTTGATACACATCAAAGTGAAGAACACGGAACGAATACCTCGTTCACTAAAATCCTAAAACTGTTGTGTTGTGTTTTTTCCATAGTGGATAAGTTGCCTACATCGTACGAAAAGACAAACAGGAATTTGAAATGTTTGGGTTTAGGATACGAGGCGATCGATGTGTTCTTGAATAATCAGGTATTGTATTATAAAGAAACTATAGACCTCAATGTTCATCTAGTATGTGGTAAATCTAGTTGTAATCTGAAGAAGGGGAAAATTTCCTCATAAGAAATTGCAATATTTTCTCCTTGCGCCAATATTACAAAGATTTTATGCTTCGAGGCACATTGCCATATAAATGGTATGACACCATACCAGAAAGTATATCGACAATGATGTGTTGTGTCATCCAGTTGATGGTATTAGTTGGAAACATTTAATGAAGGGAACCTTGAATTTGCACATAAATCACGTATTGTATGGGTTTGGACACTAATAGATTTTGTCCTTTCTCTGGACAAAACAACCCTTATAGAATATGGAAAATTATATTGACCACCTAGTATTTTCCACCGTAGTTATGCATGAAAGAATCCACATTTATGTTCACTTTATTGATTTTGGGTCTGCGTTGTCTCATTAAGGATATGGATGTTTTTCACTAACCTTTTGTAGAGGAGTTGAATGATTTTTGGCATACGGTGATCGTTACATAAGATGGAAATACTAAGGAAGAATGTGGCATGAAGTCTTGAGTGTCGTTTATAATTAATGATTTTCCGGCTAGGTCATACACTTCAAGATGGCCGGTTCAAAGTTACAATGTGTGCCCCAGATGCATGAATTGTACACTTTCCCTGTCGATGAATAAAGTTATAATGTATTTTGATCATAGGTGTTCGTTACCCATTTGTCATCGATTTAGATACAACAAATTATTTATGTTTATAAGTACTTGCTTGGAAAGCTTAGCACTGCATATTTTTAGGCGCGTCTAAATTGTTTGCCCTTCGTGATTTTCGGTAAATAGAAGAACCTTGGTGTCAAGTCGAGAAAAAAAAAACAAGACCTTGAGAGTTTAATTGGAAGTAAAAGAGTATCTTATACGATTTAGCATATTATTTGGAAAACTTATTCAAACATAACTTTGATGGTATGCATTGTGAGAAGAATGTGTATGATAGTTTACTTTGAATTGCAGTTGGCCTAGATGGGAAATTGAACAGAGATAACACGAAAGCCAAAAAGAATTTAAAAGATTTGGGTTCAAGAAGATCTGTGAATACTTTTACATGACAGACTTTAATATCATTAACACTCCAAATAGTTGCAAGCATAAACTATAATCTTCTTATATATCTTAGTACTCCATCGATGAAATAAAAAAGGTCAACAATACCATATTAGTAATTACAATATCAATGATAATATTATGTATATCATGATGTATACCAGGCCATACATTTTTTATGCCTTGAGTTTAGTTATTCATTTTCCAATGATGTTTACTCTACCAGACATTGGTTATCTCTTAGTTTTAGTTAGTCCATATTAAATGGAATTGTGGGCATGAGCATTGAAAACCTAAAATATGAGCAGTGATGCCTTAAAAGGATTAGGGATCATGCTATATGTTTTCAAATATAATATTTACACCTAAAGTATATATGTATGTTAATTGGTTTAACAAAATGGATGACTGTATATGTCTCTAGGTTGTGTATTCATGTTGAAATATTGTGCTATATCCATGGAGTAGCAAGAAACAAACCTATATATTGCTATGTCCATTGTGAATGTTTATTTTTTGGCTTACTCAACTAAAATTCAAAAAAAAATCTTTGGTTTAAAAGTTTATTTGTACTTTTTATGATTCTCAAGTGATAGTAGAAGTTCAACTTTATATATTTGTAACAGAGAAATGACAATGTCTTATGTGATGGGCACATAGTATTACAGTATAACTAAACATATTAATATAAAGTATATCGTGATAAGAGATATTATTGCACATAAGAATATGAATTTGCAGTTAATACCCACACGTTATATTCTTGTGAATATACTTTTGGAACTAATTGCAAGTTATGCAATTTCAGATCATGTTGGATCTATATTGTTATGTATACTGCAAAAAAATGTGTGATTCTATATTTCCATATTGAGTGGTAATATATATATGTATACGTGTGGATAAGTATGTCAGATAAACTACGATTGGCCTTCTCATACGGATAATCACCTTTGGCATTTGAGGATTCGCAAGGATGAGACTAACTCACGTAATAGAATAACCCTTTATGTAAATAATGTGAGTTATGAAAGTCACCTTAACAGATTTTAAGATGAGATCACAAACATGTAGCATAACATGTTAATTTTAATTTGTGATCGAAGTAGATCACCACTATCTACTTAGTCTACAAAAGCAATATATGCAATTCTTAATTTATTTTTGAGAGGATTGATCAATTAAAGGATTCGTTTTAAACAACGAGAAATGTCTAATTATATATATGCACGATATTAATGCGTACATGCCATATTACATGAATAAATGAACAATATCGTAGCACGCGAGTCATACCGCGTGTGCTTGCGACCAAAAGAAAGTGAAGAATTGATCCATGTTTTTTCATTATGTTAAAACTTTAAGTAAGACCCTTTTTACTTTTGGCTGGATTTTGATGTTTTGATCTGTTGTTTGCTACTTTAGCATATTATCGATGGTCATGAATGATTCGACCTAACGAGATACGTCTATGAAAGCGACCAAGTCATTATAGAAAGATTTAAGTGCAAAAGAAAGACTAAAATGGATATGAAAATGTGTGCTTGCAGGTCGACCAATCATGCAAGTCATCAAGGACTATGACATAATATTGAGACACATGATATTATGTTAGTGAACTCTTACAATCACAGAGATAATGTGATATGAATATGAGGGGTCAGAGTTACTATGATATTGATATTATAATTTTTAGTCTAGGGAACTGTAAGATACGAAATGATGATGAATCGTTTGAGCAGTTATCTACTCTAACATGTTTATAACAAAAGGAATGCTCGTATGTTTGTCGGTCGCTCGACCTATTTGCCAAGTATGATGGATTTTATGTATATATTTGAGATGAGAGAAAGAGTAGTCATATAACATGGGTGTGAGAGCCATCATATACAAGTGGGAGAATGAAAGAAATTATTTTAAGTCTGACCCATATTGTGGGTGTCCATGATGGGTTAGCTCGGCTCATTGTGGTAGTTATTATTTGAATAACTAATATATAAATAACTTTAAGGAAGGTATATCACATTACAATATCAGAATACATTTTCACATACGCTTCTTTCTATTCTCTACCTTTTACTTTAGAGAAACGGAATCGTTATAAATTTTCTCAAGATCTCTTTAACATATAACAAAATTTCCAGCGACATTTGGGTTGTGGAATAACAATCTTTTTCGTCATATAAGTGGATTTAACACCGGAAAGAATTTCGATTCCTAATCCCGCATTAGAGGTTTATATGTACTCTCTTTAAATTTCTTACATTTTTCTTTAAAGGTGATTAGAATTTATAAACTCTTAAATTTCGATTATCCTTAATCTCTTTGAATTTTTTTTATCCATACGTAATCTGATTATTGATTTGAGATGCATAAATTGGCCAAGAAAATATGTTTCATACATAATATCATCCATGCAATAAGGGAAATTCTTGGGTAGGGTTGGAGTACACTTTTGGCCGTAGTTTAGTATTAAAATAAGAAAGAGAGGGAAAATTGATGAAAAGTGTGTATTTTTCTTTTCCTTTTTATACACCATTGGAAGGATGCTGTATATTTTTTTTAACTAAAAAGAAAAAGCTTTAGTCTTTTTGGGAAAAAAATTGTTTTACTTTTTTTTAAATCGACTTCATAATACTAAAAAATTATTAGATATTATTAAAAGAAATTGGATTCATCCTTTTCTACGAAAAAATCTAATAATTATTTTTATTCTAACAATAATTACCTGGATTTTAAAATTAAATTAAAAAAAATTTGATTCCGACTATAGTAGAGCAAATCTTATTCTATTAATCGATTATATTTGAATATTTTTTTAGGTTGATATAATTTTTAAAATAATTTTATTTAATTTTTTGTGTTAGAAAATAAAATTTTCAATTATTTTTGTTAAAAAAAATGTATTTTTATTTATTAAATTAGCCCGTAGTAGCCTAGACTTGCCTATAGAGCATTAAACGAACGAGTCGAGACGAACACTAGATGTGGAAGCCTGTTTGATAAGATTTACGAGTCGAGTCGATCTTAAATTTTAACGAGTCGAGCCAAAAAGAATTTAAAGCTTGTTTGTTAACATATCAAACAAGCTTTTTTCAAATCGAGCTTGAGTTATTAACGAATAATTTGTTTTTTTATAGGTTTAATAATATATATTGATAACTAAAACATTAATTTACTTAACTATTAACGAGCTAACGAACGAGTTTGAACGGACTCAGTTTTTTAACGAACGAGTTCGAGACTAGTTCGAGCTGCTTGTGAGCGGTTTGGTTTATTCACAGCTTTACCCGCCGAGATCAGCATGGGACCATCTAAGACCGCCTAAAGGCCTCTAGGACCTTCCGAGGCCACCTAGAGACCGACTGGGTCATTTCTGGAAAGTAGGCTACCTTCTAGGCGGTCTCAGATGGTCACATGCGGATCTAAGCAGCATCGGGGCTAAATGAATAAAAAAATTGAAAATTCTATTTTCTAACTCAAAAAATTTATATAAAACTATTTTAAAAATTATATTAACCTAAAAAAAATTCAAATATTATCACTTAATAGAGTAGGATTTGTGCTACTAAAGTTGGATTCAAAATTTTTTAATTTAATTTTTTAATTTAATTTTTAAATCTAAGTAATTATTAGATTTTTTTTTCTTGAAAGAGGATGAATCCAACTTCTTTTAATAATGACTAATAATATTTTAATATTATCAAGTCGTTTAAAAAAAGTAAAACACAAAAACTTAAGAATTACCTTTTTAGTTAAAAAAAATATAAAACATTGTTGCAATGGTATAAATATAAGAAAAGAAAAAAAAAAAAACACTCCTCATCAACTTTCTCTTTCTTTCTTATTTTAATACTAAACTACCGCTAACAGTGTATTCTAACCCTACCCAAGAATTTCCCATGCAATAATCCCGCTTATGAAAGCAAAACCCATAAATTTAATACATTAGCTTTCCTGAAATCAAAATTAATCTTTTTCAAGACAATATTTTGAATTTTACTGACTATTTTAACTTTTTGTTCCCATTAGAAAATTATGTTAGATATATATCCTCATGTGTTATCTAATCAATTGAAAACAAGAAATCCGACCGATGACCATCTTTTCATATCTACCTGAAGGGTCCCTGGAATTGGTTCTTCATTGGGTAGCTGTACAGCTATCAGTTATATATAAAATAATACGTTAAGCCATGCTTTTTCTCTCTCTTTTATGTAAGAGATAATCTAAGTAAATTTTCCATGTGGTCCCAACTTAGCAACTTGTCTTATTTTGAAAACTTGTACTGAAATGTTTTATTCTTGGGTTTAGCTTGAAAGTAGTGCTAGTATCTTTTTCATTTATGGAAAGATTACCATAAATCTAATATTATGACTTTGTTAGAACCTTTCCAAAATTACATCAAACATGGAAAGTGATTCATTAATTACTTATTAATTTGAAGATTCTTAAATGGGTATAAAGGAACTCCACCATATATCGTATATATTGGCCGTTGTTGATTTGGTAATACACAAGGAAAGTAGATTTCCGTAAGTAGAAACCAAAGTACTCCACTTAAGGACTTCATGTGATCGTTTCACAACACGTCCCATACCTATATTCTTTATTTTTTATTAGGAGAAGAATATAATCACTTTGCTTGGCTTCTATCACTTCAAAAAAAGCTAAATACCCTCAGCTTATAGCTTTTATATTTTTGTGGCGCCAGCGAAATGATAGTCCTAAAAGAGATACTTATTTTGATTCATTTACTTGGATGGTAATGGGAAACACAATAAGATCATCAGAAGAATAGATAAAAATAGATTATAAAGTTAAAATAGAATTCCAAAATAAGAGGTTAGTTTTGTAGGAAAAAACTAAGAAGCCACATTAATAGCACACAAGAAGGAGAATGTTGGGCAATTCTCCTTACCATGAGATCAACAGCTAATCGTAATCATCAGAATTGTTCATTCTACTCTGACAACCTTGAAATCGTTCTAGGTATTAATCAAAAATGGGAAATCAACTGAGTAATTCGTCCAATGATTAACGAAATCTGCTAATGAATTGATAGATTTCCAATGTGGAAGATTTACCATATGAAGAGAGAATATATGAAGTCACAGATCCCCTAGCGAAATGCACACGACAAAGAATCGACCTCTCGAGATGGAATCTCACTATGTTAGTCGAGTCTTTTTCTTTTCTCAAACTGTTGTACAAAAAAAGAGGATCTGGACAACCCTTTGTATATCATTTTCCTTTGACAAAAAAAAATCACTCCTAAATGGATTTTCTTTTGTTTTAATTTTTTTCTTTACGTTTTATATTCATTTGTTTATTATTTATTAATGTATGGTTTATTTTTTTAGTCCAAAATGTAAGCGGTTTATCTTAGAATGAATAAACTACCAAATTTGGGTAAATATCTTGGTCTTCCAGCAGATTGGGGAAGATCTAAGATAAAAGCCTTAGGATGACAGATGTAATTAACAAAAGAGTGGAAAACTGGAACACAATATATCTTTCAGAGGCTGAAAAAGAGACCTTAATTAAATCAATGATTAGTGCTATCCCTTCTTACACAATGGCAGCTTTCATGCTACCAATAAATGTATGTGATAAAATTGATTCAGCTATAGCTGACTTTTGGTGGAATAATAATAAAAAAAAGAGGCAACACTGGATAAAGTGGAGTAACATGACTACATTAACAAATGTAATGGAGGTATGGGATTTAAAAGTATGAGAATAAAAAATCTCTCTTTCTTATCTAGAAATGCCTAGAAAATATTTAAAAATCCAAACTCATTACTTGCGAGAACACTTAAAGGTTTATACTATAAAAATTCCCATTTTATTGAGGCAAAAATAGGTTACAATCCATCCTGGGGATGGAGAAGCATATTAGAAGGAAAGAATAATATTAGAAAAGAACTAGAGTGGAAAATTGGAGATGGTAATTCAATAAATATATGGGAACACAGCTGGATTCCGGGAATAAAAAGTATTAAAAAACCAAAAAATTGTCAATTAGAAAAAGTGGCAGATCTATTTTATAATAACTCGAATATTTGGGATCCTGAGATAATTTCTAAGTGGTTTAGTAATATTATGAAACAGGAAATACTAAGTATTAATACCCCTATAACAAGATGTGAGGACAGTTTATATTGGGGAGTATCAAAAAATGGTGAAGTAACATCGAAAGAGGTTTATGCACAACTAAAAATGTTGGAAATGAAAAAAGAGGCCGAGAAAAAAGGTGAGAAGCCTGGAGGTTCCTATTCAACCCCAAATCTAATTTGGAAGGATGTTTGGAACCTCAAGGTACCACCAAAAATACGAAACTTTATATGGAAACTTGTAAAAAGAAAAATTCCTACTGAGAAATTTAAATACAAAAGAAATTATGCTAAAGACCCTTTATGTAAGGTTTGTGGGATAAAAGAAGAAACAATAGAACATATGATGTTTAATTGTACATGGGTTAAAGCCTTATGGCTAATCTCCCCATTACAAATGTTAACTGAATCAAATTATACTGCGAGAAAGGAACAATGGTTCTTAGAGATAAAAATGTTACAAAAACAAAAAGATATAAGAGGTAGAAATCTCTATGAAGTTGGAATTTTCTTATTATGGCAAATATGGAAATCAAGGAATAAATTTATCTATGAAGGTGTACTCCCTGACCCTATACAAATCCTTAAACAAGGAATACAAGCCTATGATGAATACAAATTATGTATATCACAAAATTTTGAGGCTAATCTAGAATCTAATCTAGAACAAAATCAAAATATAATACAAAATCCAGTGAAAGTAAATACATAAATGGCCCTTGAAAAACAGGTAAGTAAAAAGGATAAACAAAACAAGAGTACAGGTAAGATAAAAAGTGATATATGGAATAAAGATATGACTAATGAAACAATATTAGTTTTTACTGATGCATCATTTAAAGAAGATTTGAATGTTTCATCTGCTTGCCTAATACATGATATAAATGGTAAACTAATTCATGGACATGCTCAAACATTTTCTTGTAACAGTCCAGAGGAAGCTGAAATAGAAGGAGTGCGCAATGGATTGAATTCAACAGTCAACTTTCACCGTAGAGACATTCGAGTGATTTGCGATAACAATAGGGTGGTGGAACTGCTCAAGGATACCAAAGCTCCTCTTAGTGCTAGATTAAATAATTATGTAATTGATATTAAACACTTTTGCTGTAATAGATTAGTATCTTTCTATTTCATTAGTAGAATAGAAAATACGAGTGCGGATTGGGTCGCAAGGCAAAAGCTGAAGGGTTTATTACCTTGGGATTGGGCTCACAACCCTCCTAACCAACTCGCTAAGTTATTGGTAAACTCCCCATTCCCTAGTGGAATTGGGTGAGAGAGGTTTTCAATTTTTGTAAGACTATTTAACTATTTTAATTTAAGTATTTTGACAATAAAAAAACCTATTGTGATTGCCTTATACAAATAACCTCTCTTATTTACTTTAGCTATATATTTTTTTTACTTTGATTTTGTATTAAAAAGTATATATATATATATATATTAATTTAATGTATATTATATAGGGTATATATATGTATATATGTATTTTATGCATATCCTATGATATATCATATCCTATAATAAAGAAATAAAATAAAAGACTTATACACTCATTGTATAAGTACTTTATGCATATTGGCTGATATAACATAACTTATAATGAAAAATATAGGGCATAACTTTATGTATCTTATACGAACGCATAACCTTTAGATAAAAACAAATCAAATGATATAGAGATTTTAAAAATATTTTTTATGTGCATATATCGCATATCCTATAAATTAATTTGTTTTTCCTTCACATAACCTAAGAAATAAAATATATTTATCTGATCTTCAAACTTCTAAAACAGATCTCAATACCATATATGCTACATCTAGGACGGAGTCAGGAATTTTTGTTAGAGGCCTCCAAGATTTTTTCGACCTATTTGCACTATAGGTCCATATATTATGCAAAATATGCAAAATATTCTACAAAATTGCACTATAGGTCCCTATATTATGCAAAGATTGCACTATAAATTCCTATACTAATTTTTTTTTATTATTTACCCTATAAGTTTCTATATTATAGGAAATAATATTTTTTATAATTAAAAAACAAATTATATATATATATATATATATATATATATATATTATAGGTTGAATATATACATTCTAAAAATTAGGGGGGCCAGAATAACGAAAAATCATGGAGGCCAAAGCTTATATTTATAATTTTTTATACTATTAATAACATTTCTTTTTTTGAAAAATTAGGGAAGGCAATGGCCCTCCCTACCCACAAGGTGGTTCCGCCCCTGACTACATCTAACTTAATGGAAGGATTTGAAAAAAAAATTGTATTATGCTTCCATGATTTACATTTATAAAAAATTAAAATAAATTTCTATGAGAAAATATATGATGCTATGAATTATATTTTAAATTCCCAAAAAGCCAAAATTACATTTCCAAAAAACATTAAGTTCAATAAAAGATATTATGCCTCTAGTAAAATGAATCTACTAATTTGAATAGAGAATTATTTTGTGATCCTATCATTATATTTGGAAAATATCACTATATGTTATAGTTATATGTATATTTGATGATGTAAATTCTACTAGAATATTCACAAGTGATAATAATTAAGATCGAGATTATCAAATGAATATTAACAAATTGTCTATGCACAAAGAAAGATTGTATCCTAAATAATTTTGATATTAAATCGTTCATTATTTTAAGACGAATTCAAAGTGATATATACAAGTCTAGCAAAGTTATTTATTGAATTGTATATGCCGAATCGCTAAAGACTAATGATCATAGTAAATACCCCTATTGTTCAAAGCCCAAAAATTATATCAATCAAAAAAAATATAGATTGTGCAATTTTAATACAATTGCTCCACCATCATGCACAAAGATGGATTCAAAACATTTTATATATCATATTACCAAAATCAAATATTTAAGGGAAATGCAATCTTTCAACAAGTAAACAGATTCCAACAATATGTTGCTTGTATCGCTCAAGACAAAGGAGGCTACATCAAAGGTGATCGAACCAAACATATCTCTCCAAAGTTATCCTTTAGACATGAACTCTTGAAGAAATGTGAAATAGATGTTCATCGAATTCGCTCAAATGAGAATTTAGACGATTTTTTACAAAGGCATTATCTACATCTACATTCAAGAAATTGATACACAAGATTGGCATGCAACGACTTCAAAATCTTTCTTGAGAGGCTGACAAGAGGGGAGACAGATACAAATTACAAACTTTTATTTCATCAAGATTTTGTCCTAATAGGTTTTCCTGATAAAGCTTTTCAATGAGGTAGTTTTAGAAAGTGTATAAAGAAATGTACTCTTTTTCCATCACTAAATTTTTTCCTACTAGGTTTTTTTAGGAAGATTTTAATTAGGCATATTCTTAGGAATTGAATATCCAAGAGGGAGTGTTATAAACCCATATATGGATATTCATTTCAAACCATGAGCTTGTAGTCAAACCCATGAACAGTAGGGTTTAGAGTTACCTATTGCCTATAAATAGGAGTCCCTACTATGTAATCCAAACAATTCTGCTAATCAGTTCTCTAGTATTCCATCTGTTAATAACAAGTTTTAAATTTTTAATTCTTTTTGGTCGAAATATAAGAAGATAATTAAACTTAGCTTTTTCAATTTTCAAAACAAGAACCTGTATACATAAATGATATTTTAATCATAGGTAAATTGTTAATATTAAGAGGATTTTATTTCATAATGTTAAATGCATTATAGAATTTGTCATCAAACTGTAATATAAAAGTTAAAGAAACAAGGGTAAAAACCACGGGCGACCTTCTATCTTTCAGCAAAATGCCCGAACGGACCCTAATCTACAAAATATCACGAGATTGTTCTTTACGTTAACATTTTGTGACATCGTTAGCCCTTATTCCCATTTTCTGTCAGTTGATTGTTAGTCAACGCCACATAAGCATGACGTCATCACAAGCTAAGCCCTTTTTTCTGATGTGGCGGGGGCATTTCTGCCATTCCTCTTATAACACATTTACACATACACACAAACACATCAAAACACAGACACATACACACACTAACATGCTAAAACAGACACACACATTAAGTTGTTCTCGGTAGGGAAAACGCCTAGAGTTGTGCGAACTCGTTCATAGATGTCATCATTATGTTGAGTCGGTCCTCATTTTGTTTAACTAAATTATATTCCTCGGGTATGCGGGCTTTTTTCAGAGGATGACCGATTCCAGGCGCCAAAATCCGCGTAGTTGGGCCCATACCTTTTCTCAGCTGCTTCTTTCAAGGCATCTATTTGATTTTCCAGCGGAAATTCGGGAGGATGGCCCTTCAGATGACCTATACTGTGACTCAGTCACTTTCCTTTTCATCTTTTCACGAAGAATATCCTGTTACAACACATAAAAAAATTCAAATACAAATAAATTTCAAACCGTTAATTAGTATAAATATGTTAAGTGTTTAAAGAAAAATACTCACATTAGCTTTTTTATACTTCTCGCTCCTCCACTGACCATTTTTCCCATCATACCCCATGTGCTCGAAAAAACCAGCCAAATGAGGAAGTGGCCTCTCCTCCTGTGTTTGCTCATCAACAAAAACCAACAGTTTCTTAGTTGGTTTTTTCCGCTTCCCCTGTTCAATAACATTGTAAAATAATTATATTAAAAATTCATAAAAGTAACTGATATATTTTTATTACAAAAAAATTGTACCTCATAGGAATAATTCCATGATCCAGCTGCACTCGGCTTCTTCTGTTTCTTTCGGTTTTCTAATTTTACCTTTGATTGGTTTTGTTTCAATATAATTTCAAAAAAATAATTACTCATAATAAATAACATGTATAATAAAATATAATTTTCATACCTAACTATCAATGTCATCCCACATCTCGCAGCATCTTTTCCAAGTCTCCTCCACTACATCAGGCGGTGTCTTATTAACATTGTAATAATTTGTCTTCAAGCAGATCTTCCAATCTATGTACCTATTCGAGGAGCATTTCTTTAAGTTATCGACTATTTTCTCCCAATCATCCCTTAGTTTCCACCCTCTATGTCAAAAAACTCTTGTACTCGCCTAAGAATAGTTTGTTTCAAGTTCTTTGGCACCTTTTTCCATGTCTTATAGCATGGAGGCACATTCTATCTGACTGTCGTCCCCACCACTTGGGCCACGTGTTTCTCATACTCGTCTGTTGGGTTTCACGTTGTGTCCATTATACAAAAGTCGACCGGTATGGGGTGGCCTAATTTTGCTAAGGCTTCTAACACAGTCTTCAGGACCCCTAGGTTTTCTTTTTTGTTTTTTTGTTTTAATACAAATTGAATTAATTTCTAATAGAAAAAATTCAAATTGTTAACATAAATTAAATACTTGCTGGTTGGGTGCAGTTTGTTAAAGTGAGGTTAAGATTCCGTGTCGGATCCCTTCCGTCACGGTCACCGTCATGATCTCTAGACATCACATCAGCCATTTAATATTAATCTGAATTATTAAATAGAAATATAAAACAATATTACAATCCTAAGAATAAATAAATAAATATTACAATACAATGAATAAATATCACAATACAATGAATAAACTAATAAAAGGGGCAAGGCCCAATTAATTATACGGAAAGTGAAATTATTCCCAATTAAGTACAAATTCAAGTTAATTCTCAATTAATAACATAAAGTTGAAAGATTACAGAGATACCCATAAGCCTATTAATTATTACTTTAATTATATATTATTTAATTTTTATTATCTTCGGCATTTATTATATAATATTTATTTATTTTCTTCACCACCTCCCGCCCCACCACCACCACACCCCCACACCCACCCCACCACCACCCCAACCCACAACTCCCACCACCATCCACCACAACCACCACCACCCACCACCCCACCACCCAAGCACCCCTACCACTATACCCCCCACCCCCACCCACCATCCTCACCTACCACCATCACCACCATTATTCTCCGACGACCGCCACCTTCGCCCATAACTACCACCGACTAGTTCCGTCACCACCAATTAGGAGACATCATTTTAGGATGAAAATTGTCTTTTTATATAGACTTTAGTGCTAAAATTGCAATATTACACTTTCTCCCCTTGGAATTAGACTATGTGCATTTATAGAGGTTTTGTGCGTTAATTTACTTATTTTTAGTGCAAAGTTAGTAGGTTTATGAATTTCATGAGAAACTAATCCAAGGAGGAGAAGTGAGAATTAATGTCTTAGAATATTTCTAGTGTGCTTAGTCGAGTTTCCTGAATTTAGAGTGCACTTTCCTATTTCTATTTCTTGAATTAATGATTTATTATTTTTAAAGCATATGTGGTTTAATTATTTATTTATTGTGAAGCTTTAAGAGATAAATGGTAATTACTTAGAGACCAAGTCGAGTTAGAGAAGAAAAGGAAAAAGATTTACATGGAAATAAGAAGATTAAGGAAAGATATATGCAAAGAAGGAAAAGATAAAGCTGCCTTATGAATCTGAAATTCCAGCCACGTTTCAAAGATTAATCCATAACTTAATATTGGCTAGGAATCTGGACGAGTGGTCTGCACCAATAGAAAGCTCTTTCCGAGACAAGAAGTTTCATATATTGGAACTCCTCAAACGGATAAGTATTGAAAGAGATATGACCAAAACAAATCAGCAGCAGAATCTTACCTTTCCTAGATTTTAGGGCTACGAATTAAAGAATTGTTGACTTGTCTTCCACTCCAAGTAATTCGACCTAGGTCTTGCTAGCACCTATAAATACCAGCTCTAAACCTTATAAAATCATCCCTTGGCTGCATAAGTTTAATATACACATATAATTCATCATAGAAGCAATCAAGAGGATCTAGAGGAGGAAGAAGCAAGAGCTAGAGCTTAACTACATCAATTCAACACTTATCCATCTCTATTCTTTGGGTAATTTAATATTAGATCTATTTTGTTTATGAGGTATTTCTAAGCTATTTATCTAAGAAGATTTATTATGCATAATTTCTCTTTAGGATAGGTTAATACTTGCATCTCCTTATCTTTCTTGCATAATTATCAATTGTTTATTTTATTGTCTATTTTATTATTTCGTTAGTTTGAAAACAAACACCTTTATTGTTTATCTTTTTAAAGCAATCAAAATTACCTATTCTGATATTGAACGCAAATTTAGAATAACTACTTAAATCCCTGTGGAGACGATAATCCCGTATTTACTTATCTATTACTTGGTACGACCCGTACACTTGCGGTCTGTGGATCCTTTATTCCTTTGCTTTTATTTCATTATTTTATAACACACAAGGATCCACCAAGTTTTTGGCGCCGCTTCCGGGGATTTAAAGCGGTTATTTTATTTTGTGTTTAAGTTAGGTTAGTAGTTTTAGTTGTTTTCAGTTTTACGTTTGTTTTGTTTTAGTCTCTTTTCAGGTTAATCTTTAGGTATGGAGATTTCCATCTATCAAGAGCCAAATCCAAAACAGACCTGTTATATGCCAGTACACAAATTCATGGACTTGACATGCAAGAGCTTGACATATCATTATAATAGGCTTAGGAAGTTGGAGGACTCCCTCAATTGTTTCATGAAGGCCACAACGGATAATATAATAAAGAGTAATGCGAAAATCGATGCTATCATATCATTAGTGCAAGTCATGAAACAAAGCCATCAATTAATGGAGCAACGTTTGACGCAACTCACAGAAACAATTGAGCAATTACAACAAGTACCATCTATGCAAACTGGCCAAGGTACAAATTTTGATGATGAGGCCATTCAAATTGATAGCGATGTTTGGTTCGATGTAGCTACAGAGTTTAGCCTTCAAGAAGAGGAGGAAGTGGAATCGCCACAAGTTGCACCTAGTGAACTAGAGATTCCAACAATAGAAGAGTCAACCACGCTATGCATAGATGAGTCAATTGTTGGTAATGGAGTCGAAATTGGAATTACACCTTGGGAAGGGAAGATGACATCCATGGAAAATCCAGCCAAGCCACATTTAGAGGAATCAAATATTGAAATCTTGGTTAGAGAAGAGATAGAAGAAGAAGACACTA
Source organism: Nemophila menziesii (assembly GCA_029959085.1). Taxonomy (NCBI): domain Eukaryota; kingdom Viridiplantae; phylum Streptophyta; class Magnoliopsida; order Boraginales; family Hydrophyllaceae; genus Nemophila; species Nemophila menziesii. Next base: position 141,434,758 of record JARWIR010000001.1, on the reverse strand, counting down.
GGATGGATTCACCACCTAGTACTCCATTGATGTCACCTCCCAATCCAATAACGACGAATCATTCAAACGGTGACATCGATAGAACATTTGTAGAGGTGTGTAAAGCGAAGCCTACACCCAAATGCTTGAAAGTAATACAAAAGAACTCACACCGCAACAAGTAGTCACAAAAGCTATTCCGGAAACGAATGAGAATGCGAGTGTAGAGGTCGAGATTGAAAACGTGGCCCTCATAACAAAAGAAAGTTCTGAAACATCCCTTGTTTTAGACAAATTTCTAGAGGAGGATCCACTGGAGTTCCCCATTGTTCCTGAAGTATCTAAAGAGGTTAAAGAGAAGGACCACCACCATAAACCCGTGAAAGAGAAAGCTAAAGATGAGTTTGGGGTCGGAACCACGGTTGCTTGGAAGGCCTCCAAACAAGAGAATGGGCCACGAGGTTTCAAAAATGAGTGGATGGGACCATTTGTTGTTACTCGAGTAGTGACACCAAAATTAATAGAGATACAACCTTCGAGAGGTCAAAGGACGCGAATTGTAGATATACATAACCTCACCCACTGCTGGGGAGGTTACATAATCAAGGGATAATGGAGGCAACCCGTCAAACTTTAAATGACGTTAAATAAAAGTGCTCTTGGGAGACACCCCAAGCTTTAATTGCTTTCTTAGTTTAGTAGGTATTTTTTTTAGTTGATAGTGCATTATTGAGGAAGGTATTAGTGTTTTTGATGTTTAGGTGCTAAAGGAATCGAATTTGGGAGGAAAAACGATTTTTTGGAAAAATCAGATCCCAGCACCGGTATACCGGACCCTACCGGCGGTATACCGCAGGTCAGAAAACCCATGGCACGGGTACGAGTCACGTGTTTTATGCCGAGAGGAAAAATTCGAAAGCAAGCAGCTCCGGTATACCGAGCCCCATGACCGGTATACCGCCCACACCCGCTGTGTCGAAATATATATATATATATATATATATATATATATATATATAATAATTTTGACACAATCTCAGAAAACTTCGGCAAGTCATATCTTTGCGCTCGGATGTCGAAATCAGGTGATCTTTGAGCCTAAACTGCATAACTTTTTGAGATCTAGCTGTTGGGGAGGTTTTCGTTCTCAACCGGTATGCCGGACAAAACTCCGGTATACCGGCAGAAACCCGAGCCACGGGTTCGCGTCACGTGTTTTTTGCCGAGAGGAAGAATTTCGAAAGCCAGAACTCTGTTATACCGGGCCTTACGGCCGGTTTACCGCCCGACACTGATGGAGAGAGGAAATTTTTGTGTTTTTTAGGTTATAAGGGAGAAGAGGTTGCTCTATTACGAATTTTTCAATCCTTAAGCTTCTCCTTCTTCCTCACACCTCTCCCAACTCCATTAAAGCTTCAACAAACCTTCACCTAACATCAAAACACAACCAAATCACCATGAATTCAAATCTAAATCCTTCCATACATCGTTACAAAGAAGATTCCACCATCCAAATCATATCAAAACATCTAGAATCCAAGTATCAAGAGCCTAAATTTACAAAATTCATCCAAAATTCCTTAAAACCATATCATTAAAGCTTGATTCCATCATACCCATATGGATATTTATCATCCTAAGACTTTTCCTAACCAATTAAAGCTTGTTCCACCTATAATCAAGAGTTACAAATTTCAAGAGTGTTCAAGGCTTTGAGTTGGGGGTCAAAAGAGATGATAAAGAGATGATAGAGCTATTAGCAAGTGTTAAGGGAGATGAAGTATCGAAGCAAGGTATTGGGTGAGCTCTAGAAGAAATAAATTGAGATGGGTACTACTTTGGGAACAAATCACAAGGTAAATCGGATCAAGATAATAGAGGAAAGCATGCAGTGGTGAAATCAAAGAGAAAAAATGTTTCTAATTTCATAAGGAAGACACCACAACCTCTACAAATCAAGCATCCTTTTGACCAAAGATGAGCAAAGCTTCTGGGACGCTAGTAGTTGTTGCCACAACAAAATATTCCTGGATAAACACCTTCACATGAGAGATTATTCAAAAGCAAAGTTGGAGGATGAGAAATACCTCTCTAGAGTGTTATTGATGGGGATGGAGCACAAGAGGATGTAAGGGATAGCGAAATTGGTGATACATGAAGTTTACATACAAGGAAATCACTACACCCTATCTTGGGTATTAATCAAGCGAGGCAATAGCCTCGAAGAGTATGTTTTCTTTCTCCTTACCACTAGTCTATATGCACTATTTGCTGTTTTTATTTTATTGAGTCTTTTCGAGTCGTGGGGACACGACTTATTTTTGAGTTGGGGGTGGGGATTCGTTGTCCCTCATCTCCATTTTTATGTGATTTACTGTTTTTTTAGATAAATTTGAAAAATTTTGAAATTTTTATGAGATGGATTAGATGTAGAATGTGTTTAATAGCTTGAAAGCATAAGCTTAGTAAGTTGATGATAGAAAGTAGTATGTTTATGAGATGCTTTATTTTGTATGCTTTAAGAATTTGCAGGAAAACACACATTAATAGTAAATGAAAAAGAAGCTACGAGCTAAAGTTATGAAAAGGCATAATTTATGAAAAATACCATGATATCTCAACATCAAAAAGAGAATCATAGCTATACAAAAGAAAAAAAATTGAAATGAAAAGAAATATATTTGGACCGGCAAAGAGGAATTTTTATGTGAACATCTTATTGCTTTGATTGGGTTATTGGGGATGCTAATTTGTGCATCAAGGAAGTCATTGGGTTGAGTGAGAACGTTTTACGAGAGTAACTCAAGCTCTAGGGCGATTCGTTGATGGCTAGTGAGGAGAGAGCCAAAAGCTCACTCTAAATTATCCAAATATACTTATCATACCGTCCCTAAGCCAACATTACAACCCTAAAGACCTTTTGATTCTTTGCTATGTAATCTAGAAGTGATTGAGCCGTTAGAGATTAGTTAAGTGGATCTTTGGACACTAGTAAAGTTCGATGAATAATCTATAGCCTCCATGGTAAACTAAGTAAAGATCCTAACCTTCTTACATTGCGAAGCTAATCTAATCTTGAATTCAAGTCCTGTTGATTGTACATATGACAAGTCTGCAGGTATGTAGTTTGTGAATATTATTACATGAAATTTTCTAAGTAGTTTCTTTGAGTTTATTCTATATATTCTGCTATCTTCTTCTTCCCTGTGCTAAATTGACTTAGCTGGTATTTTAGAGACTTCCCTATGTTTTTGTTTTTATTGTATCGGGACGATACAAGTTTGAGTTGGGGGTCTTGATGTCTCCCTTTTTGGTCTAAATATAAGCCCTTAGGAGACATCATTTTAGGATGAAAATGGTCTTTTTATATAGACTTTAGTGCTTAAATTGCAATATTAGACTTTCTCCCCTTGGAATTAGACTATGTGCATTTATAGAGCTTTTGTGCGTTAATTTACTTATTTTTAGTGCAAAGTTAGTAGGTTTATGAATTTCATGAGAAACCAATCCAAGGAGGAGAAGTGAGAATTAAAGTCTTAGAATATTTCTAGTGTGCTTAGTCGAGTTTCCTGAATTTAGAGTGCACTTTCCTATTTCTATTTCTTGAATTATTGATTTATTATTTTTAAAGCATATGCGGTTTAATTATTTATTTATTGTGAAGCTTTAAGAGATAAATGGTAATTACTTAGAGACCAATTCGAGTTAGAGAAGGAAAGGAAAAAGATTTACATGGAAATAAGAAGATTAAGGAAAGATATATGCAAAGAAGGAAAAGATAAAGCTGCCTTATGAATCTGAAATTCTAGCCACGTTTCAAAGATTAATCCTTAACTTAAGATAGGCTAGGAATCTGGACGATTGGTCTGCACCAATAGAAAGCTCTTTCCGAGACAAGCAGTTTCATATATTGGAACTCCTCAAACGGATAAGTATTGAAAGAGATATGACCAAAACAAATCAGCAGCAGAATCTTACCTTTCCTAGATTTTAGGGCTACGAATTAAAGAATTCTTGACTTGTCTTCCACTCCAAGTAATTCGACCTAGGGCTTGCTAGCACCTATAAATACCAGCTCTAAACCTTAGAAAATCATCCCTTGGCTGCATAAGCTTAATATACACATATAATTCATCATAGAAGCAATCAAGAGGATCTAGAGGAGGAAGAAGCAAGAGCTAGAGCTTAACTACATCAATTCAACACTTCTCCATCTCTATTCTTTGGGTAATTTAGTATTAGATCTATTTTGTCTATGAGGTATTTCTAAGCTATTTATCTAAGAAGATTTATTATGCATAATTTCTCTTTAGGATAGGTTCATACTTGCATCTCCTTATCTTTTTTGCATAATTATCAATTGTTTATTTTATTATTTCGTTAGTTAGAAAACAAACACCTTTATTGTTTATATTTTTAAAGCAATCAAAACTACCTATTCTGATATTGAACGCAAATTTAGAATAATTACTTAAATCCCTGTGGAGACGATAATCCCATATTTTACTTATCTATTACTTGGTACGACCCGTACACTTGCGGTCTGTGGATCCTTTATTCCTTTGCTTTTATTTCATTATTTTATAACACACAAGGATCCACCAATATTACTTCAACCACTCCGGCCTTACCGAGTCCAACTATTTCCTACTGAGATTCTTATTACAAATGACTCTGAACACATCAGCTAACCTAATAATCGCATCGACAATCGATTTATCACATATAAGCACAGGGATACTAGCCACGAAAAGATACTGCATCATTACGTGACAGTCATGAGATTTCATTCCAGTGATCTTTCCCATATCACTTTGGACATTATTCCTCAAATTAGACGCGAAACCATCGGGACATTTCTGTACCTTCAACCAGTCAAAAAAAACTTTTTGCTTATCCGGTGTCAACGTATACTTTGATCACTTTAGTATCATTTTACCTCCTCTTGAGAACAACTATAAATCTTTCCCGATGCCCATATCTTTAAGATCCATTCTCGCTTTCACGTTCTCTTTGTTTACTTTCCCATCAAGGCCTACAACTGTACCGAGCTAACTATCACACACATTCTTCTCGCAATGCATAACATCGTTGTTATATTTTAACAAATTTTTCGACCAATAAGGTAAGTGATAAAAAATACTCTTTTTCTTCCAATTGAACTCACGAGGACCAGTTTTCTTCGTCGTCTTGCCCCTAAAATCCTTGTCTTTACCGGGAAACACGATGGAAAACCCATCGAACTGTGTCTGAATATCAGTCGGACTATGTTTTCTCGGGGGAGGGCCCTCATCATGGTACTCGAGTATGAAATTTTGTCTTTTCTAAACCGATGTCTCATAGGTAACCCCCGTCTGTGATCAAAACAAACTACCCATGGTTTTACATTCTTCGACAGAGTAAAATCCATGCATTTTGGGCATGCTAACTAACCTTGACCCTGCCACCCTAACGTGTATGACCTAGCAGGGTAATCATTAGTCGTGGACAACAAAAAACCTTTCATTGTAAACTCTTTCTTCGTATGAGCATCATAGGTAAGGATACCTGTTTCCCACAACATGTCCAACTCATCTATAACAGGGCGGAGAAAGACATCCCTGTCCTTACCGAGTGAACGCGGACCCGAAATCAACATAAAAAGATGAAATGTGGTTTCCTTCATGCATAAAGTTGTAGGTGGTCAATATAACTGTCCACATGCTATATGAGTTGTTCTGCATAGAGAACGGACAAAAACCATCAATACCCAGCCCAAATATACATTCTGAGGTTCACTAGCAAACTAAGGATGTAACTCTACAAATCTTTTCCACCTATCACCATCAACAAGATGGTGTAACACATCTGGATCGGTACTCTTTCCGTTATGGTGCCAGATCATGTCTTTGGCGGTGTGCTCCGAAACGTGTTGTCGCTGCAACCTTGGAGCAATCGAAAAATAACAGAGTTTTTATGCGGTACTTACTTACCCTTCTTCAGATCCTATCTAGATTCACTACATACTGGACACTTGTCGAGGAATTCGTTCTCCTTGTAATAAAGGACACAATCATTCTAGAAAACATCAATCATATTGTACCCCACACCCATACTTTTTAAATTCTTGTTGCATTCCTCATGATACCCAGGTAAATTGTGAGGTTTGGGCAAAACATGACCCACCAATTCCAAGAGCTCGGTGAAAGATGTGTTAGTCCACTTGTTCTTCACCTTTATGTGCATTAGCTTGGCAATGAAATTCAAGGAACTCGTCACTGTAGATCCAGGGTATAATCCGGTCTCCAATTCCTCGAACAAAGCTTTAAAGCTGTCACGGCTTGTTTGATGCGCGTCTCTCATCTTGGTATCACCCGAATAACCACCAACATCGTCAGTTGGTCTAAAAATCGTCATACACATTCAACATTTCATTGTCTAAATTTTCCCTGAGAATTTCTTTGGGAATTTCTAAATTTTCACCGTGTTTTGTCCAAACCTCATACGTGGACATAAATCCAAACTGTAGAAGGTGACTTAACCTTTTGTGTGAGAAATCGCCGATTATTCGAACACCGATTACATGGGCAAAACACATAACCATTAAAACCATCTTGTTTTTCAACAAAAGCGATAAATTCTTCTAAACCATCAATATATTCCTCCGTAAGATAATTACCCAATTTAATCCAACTATTATCAATACCAGAAGCCATCGTTTAATGACAATTTGATATAACTAAACAACTACACAAATATAAAAAATGAACATAGACATATTTTACACCATACAAATTAAAAAGACAATCATAAAACAAGTGTTTATTAACCTAATCAAACCATATAGCAAGTAATGCACAATTATAATTAAATAAATCAAATTTTAAAAAGTTTAAATTTTCGGAAAATACCTAGTTTTGGATGGAGAAATTGTTGATTGAGCATGCCTCACGTTGAATATTGACCCGAGAATGGTGTAAGATGAAGTGGGGAAACAAATAATCAAGATAGAGAAAAAGTTAGTTAGGGTTTTGAGAGAAAGTGAAAAAAAAATTGAGTGTTATTTTCGATTTTTTAAATCTTGCAATCTGCCATTAATACGCTACCCTCATTAGCGACGACAAAGTCGTCGCAACTTAGTACATGTCGTCGTTATTTACACTTAACAGCGACGACTTTTGTCGTCGCTAGTAAATTAGGTCTTACTAATTTAGGGACCCAACTAGTCGCGACTAACACACGTTGATTTTTATGATTATCATTGACTCGTTTAATAAGAAATCATGCATCTAACAATTTTGGTTTAGTTAACAATTTTGCAAATCTGAAATAATATCTAAATGAGGATATTTACGTTAAACACTTCCCTTGTAATGTTTTTTCAGTCACTATAATTTTGGTGTGACTTAGGATAGAAGATTCTACTAATTAGAGCCTAATTCTCACAAAAGAGAATTTTTAAGGCCCAACTAAAAAATACTACTTTTTAAAGTCTAAGTCAAATTTCTGGTTAGCTTTTTTTACTTTTATACCATTTTCAATTTTTTTAATTCTTTTTCTTATTTTTTATTAATTTTTTCTGAGTTTTTATGACTTTAACTTACCAGATTTATTTTTTCGGTACATTCACGAGGGTACGTACCTACATTTTTTATCGGTGCAGACCTATGTTTTTTTAACGTTTTTAAGGTGGATAAAATGAATTTCTATACAAGTGTCGTTAGTCTTTGTCTATATAATAGTCCAAATACACGGGAGGATGTACCCAATTTCCTGGTTTTTGTATATGTCCAATGTCCCGATTTTGTCCAAGTGCATGTCCAATAAAATCCAATGAAGTTCGTGTACCCAATGGTCTGTACACAAGTCCGTTTTTGTCCATATTCATGTCAATGTGTCTAGTAATGTACCGTATGGGTTGTACCTAATTCCTATTAACTTATTTTTTGTCCTATTATTTGTTACAAATAATAGCTTTACAGAGACACAAGAAATATATCGTCAAGTCGGGTTGGGCCCTAAGGGCTGGACATTAAGGGATGGATACATGGGGCTGGACCCTAAAGGGATATACCTAACGGGAAATACCTAAGGAGAAATACCAAAACAATACAACCAATTGTTGCAGTCACGACTTTAAAGAAACAAAAAAAAAAAAAATAGAACTGGACCCTAAAAAAATAAATAACCAATTCCATTTTGAAAACAGGTTTTCCAACAAGTAGCAAGCCCAACAAGGGCTAGACCATCGGACTGGACTGGACCCAACAAAGTGTTTTAAAAAAAAATCAAGCTAGAGCCCATAATGGACTGAACCTATTAGTTTTAGAAAGCCCAAACGGGCTGGACACTCGCTGACTGGACCCAAACATATGATGTGTTGGCCTAACATCCTTTTAATCTTGTTTTAATATTTGCCAAATCGTATTTTAAATATCCCCAAAATAGTGCTTTATACTTGTCCTAACTAAATACCGTTTCTCCATGCATTTAACATTATTTTTCAAGGGTTATTTAGTAGCCGGGCCGGCATACCGCCCGTAGGACCGGCATACCGGTTGAAGGAGCCATTACCCAACGGTCACATGCCACGTTCGATCTTCCCGTTGACTAGAAGACAAAACCGAACCGGCATACCGGCCAGAGGCAGAATGTTGCCTATATAATGAAGCTCTTTGTCATTCAACAAAACACCTCTTACCAATCCAATTCTAATCATTCTTATACATCAATTAGAGGTCTCAAGCTATCATAGTATCAATCCAAGCTTGATCAATCAACTTGTTATATCTACTCAATCAAGGAGTTAATCAAAGAAGCATCAAAGTTATTATCTACTCAAGAGGAGTTTCATGCTTAAAGTTATATCTACTCTTTAGGAGATTGTTTAGCAAAGTTATCTCACCACTTAAACACTTTGTATCTATCCTCTTAAGTCTAGTCTTTGTAATATATAGATTAAGAGAGAATTTGAGTATAGGGAGTATACTCAGTGTCCTTGTGTTGCGATAGCACAAGAGTTTGTCCTTCGTGGTATCAAAGAGGTTGTAAGGGTTATTGTGTTCTCGACCCTGTTAAGAGAGACACGGGAGCTTAGTGAAAAGCTTGAAATCCTAAGGAGGCTTCCTTAGGTAGTGGATGTAGGGATAACCGAACCACTATACATCGTTATGTACTTTCAATCCCTTATCTCTTTACTTATCGTATTTTACTTACTCGTATTTCTTATATATCAAACCCTTAGTTTATCTATTGCATGAACCCTTAAGAGTTTGATATATTAGTTGACTTAGAAGTTTTGTAAAACTTATAATTATCCAATTTTTTTTAATTAGGCATTAATCTTATTAGTAATCCTATTCGCCCCTCCTCTAGGACTTTCATGTGTACCTATATACGTTTAAAAAAAACGAAAAGCAAACAGAATTTCCAGATCGAGAACGGTGGCTGGTTCGCGCTGCTGCTAGTGGCTGGTTCGCCCTGCTTCACCAGATCGAGAACGCTGCTGCTGGTGGCTGGTTCGCGCTACTGCACCAGATCGAGAACGGTGAAGAGCAGCGTGCGTTTGCTGCCGGAGAGGGACGGCGAACTGAATCGGAGAAAGCTGCGAAATGGATCTGGTGAGACAGAGGTGAAATGGATCTCGCCGACGGTTATTGCAACCTCACAGCGGCGTGGGTCTTGTGCGTCACAGAGGAGCGATGGAGTTCGGCAGGCCTCGCGCGTGGAGATCTGTTGGCGGTGGGTGCTCGCGCTTTGCTTCGATGGCCGGAGATGGACAACCCTCTGCAATATGCAATCTGGAAGACGCGCGATGGCTGACGATGGTGGGAAGGTAGGTGAGGGCGAATGGAGGGCATGATGGAAGGAAGGAAGGTGACGTAGAAGGGGTCGGTGTTGATGATGGAGGATGTCGGTAATTATGGTAAGGAGAGAGAAGGCAGAGGGAGGGTAGAGAGAGGAACACTTTTTTTTGAAACAAAATTCTAATAGGGGATCTGGTTTTTTATTTTTGTTATTTCATTATGTGTATAAGAAGGCAGAAGAGGTTTTTAGGTATTTGATAGGGTTTTAGTTAATATTGGATTACTAGTTAGTAGGTAATAGTGTTTAGGCTTTATTATGTTAAGCCCCGAATCGTGGGGCTCTTTCTAAAAATTTCCCCTTCGGATAAGTAGTTTATCACTTGGCATCGAAGTCACAATAGGAAAAAGAGTTCATGTCAAATAACTTTGTGGAAACCAACTTCTAAACTTCACTAGAGAAAATTATGAAAATGTGATGAATGCTCTTTTTAGTTCTTATTACTTTTGGGAGAAACCCTTGAAGCAATTTCTATGAATAGTAATGTTGACCGAACATCTTCACTTTGACCCAAAAAGTAGGGCAGTTGGTGACCAAAGGCGTCAAATCACAAGGACATTCATCTTCTCCATTTTCTTTCTACGGATTAATCATAGCTAGCTAGTCTGTGTGTAGTTGAATTCTGGTCACTGGAATCTGCTTTTACCACTTATAGTTAAATAAATCTTTACCAATTTTTTCCACTTCTGCACATTGCAACAAAAAGTTGTATATATCAACGGTACAGTCATTGTTGAATGCTCATAGATCAAGAAATTTGTGCTCCACAGACCCACTTAGTTATTGATTGCATCTAATGCATTAGCTAACGCGAAACAGTGAGGAATTACATTTAAGAGTCTGAACTTTAGTTTTCATATATACACTTTCTAATTTTTATGTTTATGAAAGGTTTAAATATAAAAAATTTGTACACCTTATTTACTTTTTTACCCTTATACACACTACCCGTATCGGTCTTTAGAAAGAAATTTTCCAGTCTCTATTGAACGTGAAATTTGTCTCCAAAGATAAACTTTATCATTTGCGACGATATTTCGTCGCCAAAATTTCGTAGACAAAGACATCATTAAAGACGAAATATGATCCGTACAGGGGATTAATCACGTGTATGTTGAGACGAGTATCATCAGTATTGATAATTTATTAATACCGACGAACTTTGGTCGTCGATTTTGTTCGTTTTTTATAGAGAGGACATTTTTGTCACTATTGATCATTGTCAAAAGTGAAGAAATTTGATGCCGACAATGTCAATACAGACGACATATGTCATTCAGTATTGGTCTCTTTTTTGTTTAAAAAAAAAAAACAGAATTATTAAATTATTTTATTATTTAATTTATTATATTTAATTTTAACAAAAAAAATATTATTTAGAATAAACATTCTGAAATTAAAATAGCAATTTTTATATTACATTGTTACAACAATAGGGAATAGAAGTCTACACTACGAATAAAAATAAATTATTACAATTCCAAATAAAATTATACGGATAAAAATAAAAATATTAAACAAACGAATAAAAGATAAAAGTCATAAAGTCATAACAAATATAGGGGGAGTATACAATAATCAAGGAGTATCGAGATCTTCAATATTCTCGTCCCGGAGCCTTCTTCGAGTACAAAGGGGGTGGAGTGACATAAGTAGTGGGACCGCTAGGAGGAAAGACGAAAGCAAGACCGGTAGTAGGGATGTTAGAAGAGAGATTGGTAGGAGAGACGTCAAAAGAGGGGTAGGTAGGAGGGACGGTGGTAGAGGGACCGGTAGGACAAGAACTGGCACTAGAACCAAGAGAGAACGGGTATAGAACTTCGGGTACGCGCTCTTCGTTAAACCACGTGATCATCCTACTCACATCCTCTAGGCTAAGTATGAGAGCGGTAGAACTGGCAGCAACAGAGGTTATCGATTGATTGGACGATGGAACAAAGGGTTCTCGGTCCTTAGGTACCAGATAATCATTCATCGCCTTTGCCACCCCCTCCAAATTCTAAAGCAAATCAGGAAGAATTTAAGTTTCGGTCGTTCTTTTCCTCTTTCCATTCAGAGGCGGGCCTGCTCCCGCTACCCAACTCCAGTAACTACTACCCATGACCTTAGTGGCAGACCAACTACTCCAACATATCCTTTTGGCTCACTTTCGGGCCTAAAATAATGGAACTACTACCCGAACGGTGAAATTTGGGTGGTCTGGGTGTGTAACTAACCCTCCAACGCCTCCTATTACATGTAATATTGAACAATAGAGTAAATACACTGGATGCCCCATGTACTTTAACGAAATTTACAACTTACCCCCTCAATCGTATAAAGTATAAATTTACCCTCTATCTTTTGTTTTTGCCGACTCATTACCCATGATGAGGGAATCCGTCCAATTCCTCCGTTAAGTAGGTACTTGCGATTCATGTGCGAGTTTCTAATCATTTTTTATTAATAAAAAATTTTATAAATCATTTAGAAACAAACCCCTTATATTAGAAAGGGAAAAAGGGTACTTTCTCACTATTAATACCCTAGATTAAAAGAAAAAACAAAACTAGAACACAGCTTTTACGATCGAGAAGAAGGAACCCTAATTCACAAGAATTACGATCGAGAAATTCTTCTAAGCTTCCACACACAACTGTTCTAATGTTCAATACTCCGCACTCATGCGAACCCTAATTACTCACAAATGAGTTATTCAAGGAACGCGAATAGAGCAGGACATCGTGGTCAATTACCCCTTCATATCCACATTGCAGGTGTGGTCAATTAGTAAAGCTATGCATTTCCTGGACGGATTTGAATCCATGTAGAAGCTATTACAGGTGTATGTTTTGGGGATGTGGAATGGATTGCAAGTTCTTTGTTTGGTTTGATGAGCGATGTGTGAAAGAGATATTCAGATAATTCGTGGTCTATTACATAAATAAGATAATTACCTTTATGAACTGGATGCGATGAATACCTAGATGAAGCTAATGGCTAAGAATTTGGATCAATTGATCCAAAACAAAAAAAAACATATTTGAAAGCTTTGAACTGGGATTTTGAAAAATGCAAGTTGATTGAGGATGAGTTGCTACGTGTAAGGCTTAGGATGACAAGTGTAACACGAATTAACAGGATTCTAAAATGGAGTTTCATTTTTTTGACGTTCTTGTTAACTTTTTGCTGTGTATTTAGTTTTCTGGTGTAACTAAATGATGAATGGTGTACTGGGATCACGATTGTCACGTATGTTGTGTATTTAGTTTTATTGGCTATGAAATGAATGAATGGATACTTTATTTACACTTGCAATGTACATGATAAAGTAGTCAACTTCAGAATGTACATGTGTAGGCTAATAAAGAATATGAATTAGAAACAAAAAGATAAATAGACAAGAGAATCTCGTGCACAACAAAAGATGTAGATAAGATAATATATTATTTTTGTTACATAGAGTTGCATAAAAAGCTAATAGTCAAATTCAACTGGCACTAAATTACAAAAGAACCTAGTTTTTAGGTGCATGTACTAATGGCTTTACAAAAAAATAACCCCACAAAACTACTACCACCACAAAATAAAGTCATTAAACCATAAGTTATTACAACCCAATAATACCATATTCATTATATTAGTTTTCCCACGGAATAAAATCATAAACCAGAATCTGTAAACAATCCAAAAACAACTTTAAAATAAATCTACGGATTCAACTTGTTGAAGGTGGTTCTTCTTCATTTGGTTTAGTCTCTTTTGGTTTTTCTTCTTCCGGATTAGGTGTTTCTTCTGCATCACTTGCTTCCCTTAACCTTCATATGGTATTAGTTAGGGGCCCAGGTAGGATTGCAATTTTGGGGTTTATGTGGGACGAAAGGCCTTTTTACTCTATCTTGGTGTTTTTAACTTTTTCCTATCACCAATTAAAAGAGTTACCTTCTAAAATCCCATCAGGGTCATCTTAGATATCACCAAAAGAAATTTTGACTTACCCCAGGTCCTTGTGTTGGTAATGTCCTTTTAGATCTAGTAAGGACATGGTTCTTTTAATCTTTAAACACAACCTCGAGTTTTCAACAAACAAGATCTAGTAAACCAACAATCTGAAAGTGGATAGGGGTGAGATTCAATATAGATCTGGGGGTGCAGTGGGTTGGGGGGGAGGGGTAAGTTGTTAGTAGTGTAAAGTATAAATTTTGTTTACCCCAGGGATTCCCCTCCAACGAAGTTAGCTTCTTGGATGACACGTGTATGCATTTGTCGTCAAAATTTTTCTAGGATTTATCCGCTACAGGTATAGCCTTAAGTTCTCTTTATTTCGAGAAAAATTAATATGGTGTCTAATTGGGTGGCTAAACAAAAGTTTTGAGGCATTTTCTCTCACCTTTGGATGGTTGCACGTCTTCCCTAATCAGCTGAATTTATCTTATCAGACAAGTATGCTGCGGGAATTGGGTGATGTAATATTTTGGATACCCTGTTTTTAATATATTATGCTTCCGACTACAAAAAAACATCCCGAATTTAGCAAAAGATAAAAATGTCAAAATAACAATATTTTCTCTTCTCCGTTATACAATGTATTTTTTGCTCTTCTCTGATAATCAAAATAAACTCTAACCCTCTCTTTCCTCTAGCTCTCTCTTTTTTGCAGATCTGTTTTTTTTTTGAATTTGACATCCATTAAACTTCCAAGCTACTATTCTGAAAAACGGTGATTGACCCTATACGGTCTTGGAGAAAATTTTGGTGGCCTATAGGGAACATGCGACTAAGCTTTTCTTCAAAGAGGCCACTACCCAATCTTATGTGTGATCAAATACTAAAATACCCTCAAATAAAAAAAATCTCATACAAACAGAAAACAAGTGGCGTTAAGCATGGATCACCAAATAAGTGAGTCATGAGTTCAACTCACTGAGTATTGGTACTTTCCACCCCCGACCACCAACCACGGACCACCTCCAAAGATATTACTGAGTGCTCAAATAGTTTACTTAGTGCTCAGAGATTTTACTAAGTGCTCAGATATTTCACTAAGTGGTAGAATAAATTCACTAAGTGTCGAAAAAATTTACTGAGTACGATATTTCACTGAGTATACTCAGTAAGACAATACTAGCAAAATCAAAAAGTATTCTCATAAAAATCACTGAGTTTTTCTGAAATAAAGACTAAGGGGGGGTGTATTCAACTGGGAGTCTGTTGATTTTTTTTGGATTTTGAAAGTTCGGGGGTATTCAATCAGGATTTTAAAAAGTCTATTGAAAACTTGAGGTATTCAATTGAGATTTTAAAAAAATATTTTAAAATCTAGATGTATTCAATCAAAACTCATTTAAATCCATTAAAGGGGTATTTAAAAGTTATTGGACTTTCCAAGTTGTTGGACATTATAGGAGTTTAAGGTTTATGTATAAATAAAAAAGTCTTCTAGAAATTCTTTGGCAGAAGTAGAGATTTTATAAAGTCCAACCAAAACAACGACTAAGGTAAAAAAAATCATAAACTATTTTATAATTATTCTAATATCTAATCATTCATGGTCGTGTGTTTCTAAATGGATTGAGATTAGAAATTTATGAAATCATTAGGTGAGTATGAAAGGAATTATTTTATTTTAATGCGAGAGTGAAGAGATGGGTAGGTTTTATCATGTTTCATTGTTTTTTTTTGCCAGCAGTGAGTGTGAAGGAGTTTTTTTTGTTACATAGGAGAGCCACTTTGGATTCGGAGTCATTGACTCGGTTCGAATCTGCACCACTAGATTTTGATGACCAAGATCCTGGGAGCTAATCCCAAATGGTTCTTTTTGTTTTTTTCCCAATGTAAGGCTGAAGAGATGGGTTTTAGGTTTTATCATGTTTCATTGTTTTTTTTGCAAATAGTTTTCATTGTTTACCTTTTGTTTGTTTTTCTGTTCGAAATTTTCCAACGATTTTAGGTTATACTTTTTTTTATTTTAAAATTTATTATTTATTTAATATACAGAAGATAAAATTTAAATTACAAATCGAAAACAAAAATCGAATCCTTTACCATGGCGGAGGAATAATTTTTTTTGTTAAATTATCTAAATGGATGTATATTTTATTTTTTAGGAAAAGATCAAAATCTTTCAAAATCCATTAAAATATATTAAAATCTTTACATAAGAATCCGTTAAATTCTGTATGAATTTAAAAAAATCCTATAAACTCTATATGAAATTAAAATAATATATAGAGTTTGCGAAGTTTATGAATTTTAAAAATCCAAAAAAATTCAATAAACTCCCAATTAAATACACCCCCTAAGTAAACACGGAAAATGAATACAAAATCAATTCTATTAGCAGAAATTAATATTACAACTAAAAAAATAACAATACTAACCAATATAAATAAATAAAATACAACTATAATTTACAGAAAAAGAAATAAAAAAACCAAAAAAAGTATAAAACTCCATGGTAATATAGAAAATCATCTATGCAACCATATACATTTAGGGACCATTTGGAAGTTCTTATTTTAGAGTAAAAATGATTTTTAGAATAAAATTAAATATTTGAAAAAATTATTAAAAATAGTTTTGAAATTTAAAATCACTTTAGTGTTTTTTAAGAAGCACATAAAGTAATTCTAGATTTTTAATAACTTTTACAGACATCAATGATCTGTGTTTTTATCCTCTTCAAGAAAAACATAACATCTACTGTGTTACCTTAGATCGTAGGGTTAAAAAGTGATGTTTTTATCTGAAAAATATTTTAGATCTTGTTGCAAATATTTCCACTTGTCTTTTGCACTTTAAGTTTTCTTTTGATGGTGAATTCTCTTTAATTCGTGATGTTTTGAGGGATTAAGATGTTTTTTGAATTGATTTAGATGATTTTAATGATTATTTTAAATATAAGTTTAGACTACCGTCAAGGTGACCGTCTGAATACCCTAGAATTGATTAAAAAGTACATAAGTTTATTTTTAAAAAATTAAATTAAATCTGACAAAAAATTAACACGGAAAATTAAAGAAACCACTAAATAAATAAATAAATATAATTAATTATTTTTAATCTTCGTTATATTAATTGTTAAAATTAGTAAGTATTATATAACTACATGAGTTTTTTTTAATGTATTTCTTGATTCATTTGATTGAATTGTATAAATTAAAAAAAATTTAATATCATATAATTTTAATTAAAAAAATTTAAAATATTAGTGAAAACATCTAGACTCTCTAAGTTTTTGCTAAATTCCCTAGACACTGGAAGTTGTTTCCAGTGCTCTTGATTTCAACACAAGATATTTCTCGTAATCCTAATTCTATGTGTAATCCCACCTTTGCCGATCTTTAGATTTATCTCTAGGATCTAATATTGTTATGGATAGTTAGAGATTTGTGGAAGAATAAGATTGAACAAAAAACACACTAGCCTTTGACTTTTTTTTACTCTCTATTCTTAACCTTTTGCTAGTTTTCAAATATCAAATACATGACTATTTATAGGAGAAATACTAACATGTTTCTAACCTAATACATGAACTAGAATTTAAAGAAACAACAATGAAACTAGTGAATACATGAATCATAGATGAAAGGTCATACATTTATCTAATAAATGAATTCATGTATGAGAACAATGATATGAACTGATGGTCAAGATTCCAATTTATTCCAACATTGCCTCCCGTAAATTGAATATGCTCTTGATTCCCAAAGTTTTAACATTATTCTTGAAAACATGACCTCTATGGGGGT
Organism: Nemophila menziesii; assembly: GCA_029959085.1. NCBI lineage: Eukaryota > Viridiplantae > Streptophyta > Magnoliopsida > Boraginales > Hydrophyllaceae > Nemophila > Nemophila menziesii. The sequence goes on along the minus strand of JARWIR010000001.1, from coordinate 141,417,206 downwards.
TTTGTGAAGATGTCTCCAAGTTGTTCTTCACTTTTGTAATACTCAAGATTGATTTCTCCTTCGTGAACAAGTTCCCTTAGGAAATGAGAGTGTAGTCAAATATGTTTTATTCTTCCATGAAGGATTGGATCTTTTGAGATAAAAATAGTCGAGCTATTATCACAAAATAGAGTGTAGGTTCATGCTGCTTGAAGTTCAAACTTTCAAGAATTTCCGTTAACCACATGATTTGACATTGAGCTGAACAAGCTGCGATATACACCGCTACGGTAGTAGAAAGGGATACAATAGGTTTCTTCTTTGAACACCATGAAATCGCTCCACTTCCAAGATTAATAGCATTTCTGAAAGTACTTTGGAATCACTAATGCTTCCACCAAGATCACTATCGGTAAACCCAACAAGTTTAACAAAAATGTTTCTTTCATAGAAGATTCCGTAATCAACTGTTCCTTTGATGTATCGAAGAATTCATTTTGCTGCCTCCCAATGGTTTGAATATGGTTTCTCCATAAACCTACTAATCAAACGTACACCAAACATAATTACGGGACGAGTAGTTGTAAGATACATCAAATTTCCAATCAAACTTCGAAACATGGTTGGATCCACCTTCTTCCCTTCTCCTTCTTTACTCAATTTTAATCTTGTAATACAAGGAAGTTGAAACAGAATTCGAGTCTTGCATTTTGAATTTTTTAGAATTTATGTTGCATATTTCTCTTGTGAAATAAAAAATCCTCCATTTGAGTGTTGCACATTTATGTCAAGAAAGTGATGCAACTCTTCCAAATCGGTCATTTCAAGCTCTTTCATCATTGAAACTTTGAAATCAATCAATATTTTAAAATCATCAACATAAAGATTGACCACCATGAAACTACCTTTGGAATTCCTTTTGATATAAAGAGTGTGCTCAAAAGGACAGCGTTCAAAGCCATATTTCAGAAAATAACCATTAATCTTATCATATCATGCATGAGGTGATTGCTTCAATCTATACAACATCTGTTTGAGTTTATATTCTTTATCTTCTTCACCTATCTTAAAAAATCCAGGAGGTTTTTCAATATAAATTTCCTCTTGAAGGAATCCATTCAAGAAAGCCAATTTGACGTCCATTTAATACACTTTCCAATCACTCTGGGCAATCAGAGAAATAACGAATCGAATTGTATCAAGTCTTGATACAAGAGCAAATACCTCATTGAATTTGTCACCTTCTTTTTGCTAGTAACCTTTTGCGACTAACCGTGCCTCGTGTTTGTCTATGGACCCATCAATAATTAGTCTTTGTTTTGAAAATCCATTTTACACAATAACAGTTTATAAGAAGGTAGAGGTGTGAGCTCCCAAGTTTAGTTTTTCTCAATTGCATTGATCTCTTCTTTCATGGATTAGTTCCATTATTCTTCTTTCGAGTATTCTTCATAGGATATTGGATCCTCTCCAGCAAAAAATGCAAAGTAAACATGATTTGCCGCATTAATCTCCTCGGTTTCATCATAAATTTCTCTCAAACTCCTAGTTTTTATTTGGGGTGATGGTGATTTTTGAGTAGAATGATTATCACCATCATGTGATTGATTTTCACCATCGCCGGGTTGCATTGTTTAAGAATCACTTTCTTCATCGTCAAGAATTTTCCAAGTTAATGATCATATTTATCATCAAGTTTGGTTCTCAAAGCATTTGGAACATGTGAATATGCAAGACAACCAGGTGTTTTAAAATGGATAACATTTGGCTTTTTAACATACCACGCTTCAATTGGAGTAGAATATTTTGAAATCTTTATAGGTGATCGATTTATCAAGTAAACGGAACAAGAAACTGCTTCAACCCAGATCGTTTTGTTTTTTCTCTCTGCAATTCCATTTTGTTAAGGTGAATATCGTGCTTCCAATTCATATCGAATTCGATTTTGTTGACAAAATTCCTCGAATAAAAAGGACAAATAAATACCACCACGATCACAAAAGTTTTCAACTTGAGATTTAAATTCTTTGAAACACGTAAAGGCATTTGATTTTTGCTTCACAAATTAAACCCAAACTTTTCTTGTAAAATAATCAACGAATTACAAGAAATATTGACTACCCCCTAAGGAAGGAACTTCGATCGGTCCACAAAGATCACTGTGAATGAGTTCTAATGGTGATTTTGATTTCCAATTTGACGTTGATGGAAATGGCTTACGGTGCTGCTTCCCCAGTTGACACTCTTCACAAATTTTGTGGGTGATGTCAATATTTGTAAATCCTTGAAAAATAGTCTTATTTGATGGCTCCTTCAAACTTTGAAATTAAGGTGTCCAAATTATTCATGTCACAAATTGGAGATATCTTCATTAACTGTTGATAGCAAGAAGCATCCAAAGTGCCAAATTTGAGCGGAAATACGTTGTTTGAACTCAAACTAATATTTGCTACCAATTGATCTTCTCTTTTCATGGTGCAAATGTTGTCGATGAAGCGAATATCAAAACATTTTTTCAACAAGTGACCAACACTTTGAAGATTACTTTTTAAACCATGTACGTAAAATACCCCAGACATTTTTTTTCCAATTTTTGTTTTGAAGACAATATCTCCAACACCTTTGATTTATACGACTTCGCATCTCCAATTGTAACTTGACCAAAATTATTTATGACAATATTTGAAAATAATTTTTTGTTACCTAACATATGCATGCTAGCACCACTATCCAAATACCAAATATTTTCAAAACTTCCATCAGAAGCATTAATAAAGTCTCTGATTTTTCAACTTTTTTTCATGCACATAGCCAACTTCTTATCTTATTTCCGGATACTTTTCCGAACAATCGCTAACTTTATGCCCCAGTTTATGACAATGGTAACATTCAATATAAGTTGTTGTACCCTTATACATACCTCGTACTCGACCTCGATCATAATTGTTTTGGGATGATCGATGCTCTTCTTTTGACTCATTATTTGTCATACCTTGACCACGATTATTGTAGGAACCTATTTCGCCTCTTGTTTGTCTGCGTCCTCTTCCTTATCCACGATAAGAACCACGTCTTCTTGTGAATGAGACTTGAGATTTTAGTGCTTTATTAGAAAAAGAAATATATTGACTTCTTAGAAGGATTCTAGCTTCATGGGCTTCCAATCTTCCTTGTAAGCTATCCAACTCCATTGAGGAAATATCTTGTGATTCTTCAGTAGCCGTAACAATATGATAGAATTTTGTCGGTAGATTTCACATGATTTTTTCAACAACTCTTTGAGTGTCCATGACTTCTCCATCTGTATCCATTTGATTTATAAGAGAAGTTACTCTTGTGAAATACTCATCAATCTTTTCATCTTCTTTCATCTCTAATTGTTCGCATTCAACTCGTAAAGATTGCAAGCGTACCTTTTTTACTTGGTCTTTTCCAGCATAAGTTGTTAGAAGAATCTCACATGCATCCATGAAATTGTATGCCTTGGTTAGTCTTTCATATATAGAATTTCTATTGCTTGATATATTTGAAAAAGAGCTTTTCGATCTTTTTGTTCGCTTTTAAAAGTTTTTTTTTGTCAAGACGCTTTTAAAAATTTTCTTTTGTGCATCATTATATTCAACCCCATCTTCGTGTAAATCTATGTCATCTTCAACCACACTCCAAAGGTCTTAAGATTCAAGACATAACTTCATTAGATTACTCTAATATTTGATTTTTTTCTCCATTGAAATGAGGAATAAGAGACACAAGATTGTGAGACATTTTTAAGGTGGCTCTGATACCAATTTGTAGGATCTAATATTGTTATGGATAGATAGAGATTTGTAGAAGAATAAGATTAAACAAAATATTACATGACTATTTATAGAAGAAATACTACTCTACCCGTTTCACTAAATTTGTCCACTTCATATATTAAGAAACATAATAAATGCATTCACCATTACAAAAATACCTCTAATAAATTATCTTGAAATCTTAAATGTGTATTGAAAATATAAATTTCTGTTATGAACGGTAGAGAAAGAAAGAGGAGCGTTCTGTTTATTATCAGAGAGTGTAAAGATTACATAGTGGAAACTCCTATTTATAGGTAATAGGTAACCCTAAACCCTAGTGCTCATGGGCTTGACTACTAGCCCATGGGCTGGAATGAATATCCACTAAATGGGTTTATAACACCCCCCCTTGGATATTCAGTCCTTAAGAATATGCCTCGTTAAAACCTTCCTAGAAAAACCTAGTAGGAAAAAATCTAGTGAAGGAAAAAGAGTACATTTCTTTATACGCTAACTAAAACTACCTCATTAAAAACCTTTATCAGGAAAACCTATTAGGAAAAAACCGCGATGAAGGAAAAGAGTGTAGTGTGTATTCGTCTCCCCCTGTTGTCAGCCTCTTAAGAAAGATCTTGAATTCCTTGCATGCTAATTTTGTGTTTAAATTTCTTGAAAGTAGATGTAGGTAATGCCTTTGTAAGTAAATCGTCCAAACTGTCACTTGACCAAATTTGTTTTACATCTATTTCACTTTTCTTCAAGAGTTCATGTCTAAAGGATAACTTTGGAGAGATATGTTTGGTTCGATCACCTTTGATGTTGATCCTTTGTCTTGAGCGATGCAAGTAGTATATTGTTGGAATTTGTTTACTTGTTGAAAGATTTCATTCCCCTTTAATATTTAGTTTTGAGAATATGCCTCATTAAAACCTTTCTAAGAAAAACCCGATGGGACAACATCTTAGTAAAGGAAAAGTGTACAATATTCTTCAATACGCTTATATAAATTGCCTCATTAAAAACCTTGCTAGGAAAACCCAGTGGGGAAAAAACCTATGCTAAGGGAAAAAGAGTGCATTGCGTAAATGTCTCCCTTTGATTTATGTATAACACAATGGTGTATAATTTATGACGTTCAATAGGAGTAATATATGATACGACATAAATTGATCGATGCTTCATTCATATATAATGATTTAAAGTGCTCGACATAAGACTTATATGAAGTCTTTCCATACGAAATAATAGCAAATAAAAGTGCATCCACCACCGGAGACTATATCTCTTTAATAAATAAATTATGTGTGCTACAACATACTATCTTATATAGTGACTCCCCCTTGTAGCACATATGTTTCATAATTATGAAAATTTCATGTCGTACAAGTGAAAATAAAAAAATATTTTCTTTATTTATGTCTTTCTACTGATGGCCAGTCAGTTTATTTAGACATTTTAATTAAAATAATCCTCGATTTCATTCATATATTAGTTATTATTACGCGTATATAAAAATAATTCGATCATGATCAATTTCTGTTAGGTTCCAATAATTTAAAGTAGTAAAATAACTGATTGAGATCTCAATATATAGTCAGGTACCTGATACTCAGTAGGAGTATTTTAATTTTCAGTTATATACACTACTTTGACATTTATAAGATGTCAAAAAGTCTCATAATTAAAAACTTGCTCATGTTGTTGCTCCTTTATGTATCTTTGGAACCAGATAGATCTATTGCGCTTTAAGCGTACAATAGTCTAATTTTATAAGATAGCTATTTTGAGACATAAATTTAATCAGGAGCATTGATAACTGGTTATTGTGACTTAATCACTACACCTTTACAATATTTTTAATTATTTGTATGATTGTACGAGGATCAGTATAAATGGTGTGTTCTTATATTCCAGTTATTCTTTTTAAATCTCCCCTTATCCAGAGAATAACTTAAATAACATGTATTCTCAGATTCCATCCTTTTACGCGGTGGTGGAGCAGTTGTAACGTAAATTGCGCAGTTAAGATATTTTGATGAAATAATTTTTATCTTGTTGGTCTTTGACCAATAGGGAGTAATTATTATGAGCAATGGTCATAGCATTTCGTCATAGAAGATTCAATAGTTAAGTTTGCTAGATTCGTATATATCCCTTGATTTCGTCATGAAAAAACTACATGATTTAATATCAAAATGATTTGGGACACAAATTTTTGTTTGGACATAGCCAGTTGATAATATGTATTTGATCATCTAGATTTTTAATTTTTTCACTTGTGAATTTTCACTAATATCTATATTATCAAAAAAAAAAAAATACAGACGATGATATTGGCAAGATAAAAAAAACCAATGATACGTTACTAAATGTAAGCGATAGTGATCTGCGTTATTTTGTTCATGATTTCGCATAGGATCACGATAACAATTTAATCTTCAATATTGTAGAGTAAAAATTTCACAAGAGTAAAAAAAACGCTTATTGAATTATATTCCTTCAAAAAGCATATTTTTGGTTCTTCAAGATCTTTATACATAATTCTCATTATCATACATCATTTGAATTTTGGATAAATGTAAATCTTGGAAGTACAATACAAACTTTTTCAAACCCTTCTATTAGGTTGGATGTACCAGATACAGTATTGACATTTGCTTTAGAAGTTTAAAAATAAGAGAAATATATTTTATTTCTTAGGTTATGCGAATGAAACACAAATTAAGTGATAGGTTATGCGATATATACGCATAAAATATATCTTTAATCATCCTATATTTTGTTTCATTTGTTAACCGAAATATGAATTATCCTATAAAAAATATGAATTATTTTATATTATGACCTCGCGGAGGATTCCAGTCATATACAGAAATTTGATTATTTCAGTTTAGGTTATACTATATCAGCGGATATGTATAAAATTTATATATCACTAGTATATATATCCTATTTAATATACCAATAAAGTGATATATATTTATTTAAATAAAAAAATTGAATTAATAAATATATGTAAAAAGAATTCCTTCACTATGGTGAATTAATTAGGAATTGAGGGGAAACGTTTATTACGCTCTCTCGCCTCTCTCTTCGTGTTTACGCTTTCTCGTCGAATTTTTGTCTTGCATCAAATCCACCATCTTTGGTGGTGTTTTCTGATCTCTAGTTTTAGCGTGTTTTGTTCCTTCTACACGCTTATCCCCATCTTCTTTCTTGGGATGGGGATCACATCGGATGGGAAAGGGGAGAAATCATTAGGGTTATATAAAATTAATTTGGGGAAAAGGTTTTTTAATCGGAAGCTTCAATCATCTATTGGCTATTTACCCATTTTCAGAACTGTTGAAGAGATCGAAGCTAATAATAATGATGGTATAAGGGGAAATCTGAAGAGGAGTAGCGGGTTTCTCGATCTCCACCATTTTGCTGCTCAAAAGGATTTGGGTTTCGAGGTTAAGCATGCTTCTTGCCTTTTGTTTTTTCTTTTTGGAAATCTTTTCGTGCAGGTCTCAACTTGGACAAGTAGGAAGAGAACCTCGGGGAGACGAAGCGACGAGATGAAGCGTGTGTGCTTAACACAAGATAGACGGCTGACCAAACAAAGCTACTGCAAATTGGGAGTTCCAACACTAATTATGAGGTTAGGTGATTATTTAATTAAACAAATTAGAAGGATTAGCTGCAGGATAGACCGTTACAGTTATCAAAGCACTCGAGGATACTACTTAGCTAGATATTACATTTTCGAGAAGATTATCAGAGGGACTCCCAAAATTGAGCTATTTAAACGAAGAAATGTGGTTTGGTATCCCACAATCTCTTACTCTTCCTTCCTTTACTTACACCTTTGTATTCTTTCATCCTGCACTGCGTTCTACTCCTTGCCCTTACAGCTCTTTGTCATTCCCTTCTGTTCTAAGTCTTTATTTCATCTGTGGGTTGTAGTTTCTTTTACTGTGTGTGCAGGTCTTAAAATGGCTACCAGAGATCACCACGCCCTTCCTATTATACCACTGAACGACCACAAAGCAAGGAAGCTGGGAGTAATCAACATTGGTTCGAAGGCTAGACTCACTGAAAGTATGAAGGAGGAGAAGGCTATCCTTATTAAAGCTATTGGCACATCCCCTATTTACGCTGTCCAACTGAGGAACTTTATCGAAGATAGATGGGGTATTCAAGGACATTACAGATTAACTGATGTCAAGGAGAACATGTTCAAACTAGAGATTTTCAATGAAAAGGAGTTTAAGCGTGTTTGGGAAATGAGGCCGGGGTTATACCAAAAATTACATTTGAGCATGACCATTTGGCCTTTAGTGGTGGATTTCAACGAGCTGCCTACAGATTACTCATCAATCTGGGTCCAAGTAAGAGGTCTTGCTTTTAAACAAAATAATCTGGAGACTGTGAAAGCGCTTGAAGTGTGCTTTATCAAGATAGAAGCTGTAGATTTCCCCGCATCACAAAACTGTGATGTTAAAGTTCTTAGGTTTCGAATCAGGTTTAATACCAAGTATCCCCTTCCACCTGGAGCATATCTATATCAAGAAGAAGGAGCTGCTTGGGTGGTGTTTCAATACGAGAACACAGGTCTTTTGTGCTTTAGATGTGGAAGAATAGGCCACCAATATGGAGAATGTCCAGTCAAGAGTATTAAACAGGTGGAGGATATAGATGAGCGCAGAAAGGTTTCATGGAGTATCGATAATGTGGCGAAATTTCCACCTTTTAATCCTATATATGGTCTTCATATTAATACTAATGGAGAATTTACTAATTACTTATATAATGATAAGAATATCAAGTATGCAGGTCCAAGTATTAGGAACAATAACCCAATAAGAAGCATTCAAATCAGCTCTGAAGATGGTGATATTTTAAATAAGTTCAACTACACGAAAAAAGGTGGTACGAGTAAGACAAAAAAACAAATCCAAGAAGATGATGAAAGAGAGAAAGAAGATCAGGAGTGGGAGAACTGGAACAAACAAATCCATGATCTTCGAAATGAACTACATGAATCCACTCTAAAGATGGAAGCTTTTAAGAAAAACCATGGAATCAGCAACGAGGATGAAGATGAGAATGAAGGAAACGTACGAGCAGCTCTGTTGGCTTTTGAAGAAGAAATGAGGAAGCTTAAAGGCAAATACGTAGCTAATCAGAGTAACACCTCGAATCAACATATGGACACATCTTCTAACTCGCAACAAACAGTTAAAAGAAGAAGAGATGGCAAGGGCATTCGAATCGAGACTAGCAGTGGGGAGGTTAATTCAAAAGTGACTGGCAACTTTAAGAAATTAAGGGTCATTGACCCCATTGAGGAGTTCGTCAACAAAAACCAGTTCAGCTTATTAGAAGATGAGAAGGAAGAAGAAGAAAGAAGGGAAAATCAGAAAGGGAAAGGGAAGGAGATGGAGAACAAAAAAATAATGATTGATGAAGAGGACTCGAACTTTGAACCAGAAGAAGAGGATGAAGCTAACTTTGAAAGCAGTGAGAATTACTTTGAGAAAGATTATGAGGGAGGCGGAGAGGATCACGACATGAATTTTCAATACGAAGATGCTTTTGAAGATGAGGAGGAGAAGTTTGGCAGTAACAAAGGAGGCGGCAACTCCAAGAAAGCCGCGAAAGGAATATGACGACTTTGTTCTGGAATGTTCAGGGTTTACGAGCGCCCTTAACATTATCCAGAGCAAGCTCGTTGGTGGCTCAATATCGTCCTAGTGTGGTTGCGTTCTGTGAAACAATGCTGAGAGAGGAGGACTCTCAGGGTGTGTTGGCAAGGTTTGGTTTTGAGAAGTCGTTTTTTGTCGAACCCTCTGGAAAGGCATATCATTCAGGGGGGTTTTTGATCATGTGGCACCCTTGGGTGCATTTGCAAGTTGTTTTTAGTTGTAATTCGTATGTAGTTGCTTTTATTAATGAATTGTCTTTTGCTTATTACATTATCTTTATTCATGCACCTAATGACTTTAAAATGAGACTTGAAACTTGGGAAGAGATTACTAATTGGAGTAAAGGGATTAAGGAACCATGGATTATACTAGGAGACTTTAACGAGATACTTAATATTACGGAAAAACAAAGCAAAAATCTAGCCAATATGGACCATATCAACGCTTTTATTGACTTTACTAGTTATAACTCTTTAGTGGAAATTAATTCTGATGGGTGTTTTTTCACTTGGTCTAACAGGATGGAAGGAGATAAAAACGTAAAGACAAGAATTGATCGAGGACTTGCAACGTATGAATGGATGCAAAGATACCCAAGGTCACAAATTCATATTCCTCCGGCTATTGGGTCGGACCACTCTCCTTTACTTCTTAATAATGATAGTAATATGAATAAAACTAAGAAATTTTTCAAATTCGAATCTAGATGGCTTGATGATGATAATTGTAGGAATATTATTGATAATAGTTGGAACATTCCTAAGGATAGAATCCCCATGCCCAATTACATTAAAAAGAGAGAATACACCAAAAAAGAACTCACTAAGTGGAGTTCAAAAAATTTTAAAAATCATGAAAAAACAATTAAAATACTCCAAGAAAGGCTTATTGAGCTAAATAATAAAATAGATAACAATAAAACAAACCAAGAAGAACAGGACATTAAGGAGCAAATTAAGAAAGAGTATGAAAAGGAAGAAAAATATTGGGGGGACAGGGCTAGACAAAACTGGTTGGTCTATGGTGACAAAAATACGAAATATTTTCATTTAGCTACTATAAAGAGGAGAAAACTTAATAAAATAACTAGAATTAGAAATAGAGAGGGTAACTGGACAGATGACTCAGGAGGTATTAAAGATTGTTTTCAAAACTATTACAAAGAGCTCTTCAAAGAGAACATAGGTGAAGAAGAATTGATGAAGGAAGCTATTAATTTCATCAAACCATGTATAACGGATAATATGAATGATGAACTAACAAAGATACCAGATATTGAAGAAATCGAAAGGGCTGTTAGAGAACTTTCAGCTTCTAAAGCTCCGGGCCCTGATGGCCTTAACGGTAAGTTCTATAAAGAATTTTGGGATATTATTAAAAATGATGTTATACAGGTAATTATGGATTTCTTCGAAAACAACTGCTCAGTCGAGTCGATAAACGATACTCTGATAACACTCATACCAAAAGGCATAATCCAAGAAGACCTCGGTGATTTTAGGCCCATATCTTGTGTTAACTTCATATATAAAATTATTACAAAAATTCTTTCGAACAGATTAAAGGAAATCATGAATGATATTATATCTCCCACACAATCCGCTTTCATCAAAGGTCGATCTATACAGGACAATATCATCATTGCACAAGAAATCTCGTTTTTCATGAATAAAAAGCGGAAAAATGGGAAACATATGGCGGCTGTTAAAATCGATATGGCTAAGGCTTACGATCAGGTAAGATGGTCTTTTCTTCTGCTGGTTTTAAGAAAATTAGGTTTTTGCGAAACATGGATTAATTGGATACAAAATTGTATCACTTCTGTCTCGTTCCACATTAACATCAACGGAGAAATACTTGAAAAATTTAAACCAGGTAGAGGGCTCAGACAGGGAGACCCCCTGTCCCCCTTTCTGTTCTCTATTCTAACTGAATCTCTTATTAGTATCGTGGATCATTTTGTATCGTGTAAGCTGATTAAAGGAATAAAAATTAATAGGAACTGTCCAATGATTTCTCACCTTCTATTCGCAGATGACTCTCTCTTCTTTTTAGATCTGGAAGAAACAGATATTGGAAAATTCAAAGAATGCCTTGATACTTATTGCAAAGGCTCGGGACAACAAATAAATTTCCACAAGTCAGCTTTAATTTTTAGTAAAGAGACGCCCGATGAAATTAAAAATGAGATCACTAACAAATTAAATATCAAAGAAACCGAAAATCTGGGATACTATTTGGGAATTCCACTATGTCATAAGAGGTCAAAGATAGAATCCCTTGAATGGATAGCAAAAAAAGTGTTTAAAAATACGGAGGGGTGGAAAGCTAAACTACTTTCAGAAGGAGGCAAAGAAGTCCTCATCAAAGCTATTCTTCAGGCCATACCTAATTATTACATGTCTATTTTTTCTTTCCCTATCTCCTTTTGCAATAAACTAATATCAGCTATTTCTAATTTCTGGTGGAATTCAGGTGAGAAAAATAGGATACATTGGATTGCATGGGAAAAAGTCACAGTTAGTAAACTAATAGGTGGTCTTGGATTTAAAGATTTCAAAAGGATGAATACGGTCCTGTTAGCTGCCCAAGCATGGAGATTAATTCACAACCCTAATAACCTTGCAGCAAGACTTCTCAAAGGTATTTATTTTAATAAATCTGATATGCTTTCATGTAAACTTAGACAAAGCAGGACTTGGAGTTGGGCGAGCATTATTGAAGGAAGGGATTTTATTAAAAAACATGCGATTAAAAAAATAGGAAACGGGAGAGACACAAATATATGGAGTGAACGATGGATAGATACTGATTGGGAATTAGAAAAACCAAAAGGATCTTGTATCACAAAAGTGCACGAGCTTATGAAAGAAGGTGAAGACGAATGGGATTTAGAGAAACTGGATAACTTGTTCCCACTACCCATTATCAGACTAATTAAGAAGACAAAGATTAAAGAGCACGGATTACACGATAAACTTATATGGCCGTTTTCTAAAGATGGTAATTATGATACAAAAACAGGTTATAAAGTACTAACAGAGGAAAAGAACAGAAATAAAGCAACAACAACAAAGACAAAAATCATGCAAGAATCAAAAATTTGGAAAACGATTTGGAATTCAAACATACCTAAAAAAATAAAATTATTCATGTGGCGAATTATCAACAATGCGATCCCAACAAGAGTCAATTTATATAGAAGGAAATGTGCTGATACAAAGAACTGTTTATGGTGCAACTACGATGAAGAAGATGTGGAGCATATATACTACTACATTGTACAATGTGTAAAGATATATGGGCGGGATCTTTTCTTCAAATAAAAATTAAAGAAATTCAGGATGATAAAATTGAAGATTGGTTTCTAAAAGTTATCAAAGCATACAAAAAAGGGGGGTGGGACAAAAATGTGATTCGAGATTATTTGATGATTAATTTATGGAATATTTGGAAAGCAAAAATGAAGGCAATCCACGAAGGTATATCAGTCGATGGTACGGGAATTAACATGGCGTCTAAAAAGCTTATGCAGGAAATTCACGGAATAAATTGGATCAAAGATGGATACAAGGGTTTCAGCTATAAGGAAGAACGAAGTTTAAACACAAACGCGGAAGAACAAGAGCAAAATGTATCTTTATTTTGTGATGCTTCTTTTACTAACAAATGGGAACCCACCGGAATAGCAATCATTGGAATCCAAGAAGAACGTGGAATTAACTTCAAGCAAAGTACCACAATCAGTTGCAACTCGGCTGTGGAAGGAGAAGCAGAAGCTGTCCTTAGAGCAACACAGATAGGAGCTCTCTTTCCAGGAAAGGAAATTGCAATTCACTCAGATAACCTTGAAGTGATTCAAGGTATAAAGCAGGTGTCAGCGGCTAGGTGGAACATCCAACCTACCCTTCAAAAAATTATCCATAAAGCCGAAGAGCTTGGACGAATTTCGTTCAAACACATCAAAAGAAAGCTCAACGGGGATGCGGATAAGTTAGCGAAGGAAGCTAGGCACGCAGCAAATTTTGCTGATCGGAATACAATTAGTATTGTCGATCTTTCTTCGGCTTTTAGTAAATTAGGAATAGGCTAATTTCATTTTTGTTTGGGTGCGTTGGCACCCTCGTACTGTCCAAAAAAAAAAAAAAAAAAAAATTAGGAATTGAGGATTGCTTTTTAAAAGACAATATATAAAAAAAAGATCATCTCAAGTTTTTCTTTTTGATGAATCAAAAGGGAGTAATTTGACAAAATCATCTCGTTTGACTTTTTTTTTAACACTTCACTGCTGTGAAAATGTGTCATTATTATAAGCATGATTTTCTTTCCAATATTATTTTTAAAAAAAATACTAGATCTATACCTTTGATTAAAGAAAGAAAAAAAGATATGATATATTCCACTTTAGTGAATATATTTACTGTGGTGAATAATGTATTTATAAAAGAGCAATAATTACAAACCATGTTTCAATCACTGTGGTGATCTGAATATAAATTATTTTTCTTAGATTAACCACAATTTTTTTTTGAACATGTTGAAGATCAATATCCATTCGGAGGAAAAAAAATTAATATAATGGTTTTCACTGTGATAATTATAATTTATTCAATCAAACATTGAGTTGAATATTATGTAAAAGCTTGTTTTACTTTTCATTGTCTTTTTTTCTATTCATTGTGATGATAATGAATATATTTAACAATTTATTAAAGGAAATTGTTTTGCCTTGATCACTGGGGTGATCTATGTCACGTTTCATGAAAGAAAGAAAAAATTCATTGACATTAAACAAAATAAATCAAGGTTTTTTTATTTCACCAAACAAATAATGAATGATAAAAAAAACTTATGATTTAAGATTGCTTCCTGTATCTAACAGGGTTGACCTTTTTAATAATTCGGCCAAAAAAAGCATGAAAAGCTTTTTTTTTTTAATGAACAAAAAGGATTGACCTTTCTAATAATTTGGCCAAAATTTTCATATATTTATGAACAAAAAGGATGGACCTTTCTAATAATTCGGCCAAAAAGAAGCATGAGAAGCTTTTTTTTTGTTTGACCGATAGTTATCCAACATACGTGGTTGGAATAGTACGATCTTTGAATAAATTGTAAAAAAATACGATTGATGAAAAAAGTATTACCTAATGATTAGAAGGTTGAGGCTTCGTGCTGATAACGTGTTATGAACGGTAGAGAAAGAAAGAGAAACGTTCTGTTTATTATCAGAGAGTGTAAAGATTACATAGTGGAAACTCCTATTTATAGGTAATAGGTAACCCTAAACCCTAGTGCTCATGGGCTTGACCACTAGCCCATGGGCTGGAATGAATATCCACTAAATGGGTTTATAACAATTTCAATATTTTAATAAGGGTAATAGTGGAAGATGTAGGAAAAAAAAGTGGCTTGAACTCCTAAGTGGACAATATATTTAGAAAATTATATTTAATAAGTGGACAATTTTAGTGGAATGGAGGAAGTAATACGTAACTAGCTTAATACATAACTAGAATTTAAAGAGATAGCATTGAAACTAGTCAAGAAACAAAGCTGAAAATTAAGAGTAAAGATATATATCATCCTTTTTTACTTCACTTCTATATCACCTCCAATGTAGATGTTTTAAACACCAATCAAATCGTTTCTTTCTCTTATTTATTTATTTTCTCTCTCTTTTGTTTAGTGCCACATAAGGTGACACATAGGAGATGAAATAAGAGTGAAGCAAAAAGGGGTGATATATAGCAATTCTCGAAAATTAATACATAACTAGAATTTGAAGAGATAACATTAAAACTAGTCAATACATGAAACAAAGTTGAAAAGTTATACATGTATTTAATAAATAAATTCTTGTATAAAAATAAGGTTATGAAATGATGGTCAAGATCAATTTATTCCAACACTATTATTTTGGTTAGCTATGTGAACCGTTTGATGAATATTAAGGAATTAGTTCTAGTAATTTGGGGTTTTCTGTGAAGCCTACAATCTAAGCAATTGAACTTCGATAAGTTAATCAGATTTGAAAGATCCTTTTCCCTCGTTGGGCTCTAATTGGGTGTTTAAATAATATACTAGATCTTTTGAGTATAATAGATATGGTATTTCTTCTTGTATGTGTTATCAGAGGAAGATTGGCCTATTTTAATTTGTCATTTCAATCAGTATATTTGGCTTTGCATTTATAAGTTTGGGGTTTTTGAGAATGATTCCTCTGATTAATTACCCATTATTTGGATGTAAATTGAAAATCTTCACCTTTGGTTTATGTTTATCATCCATTACAAGACTCTCTCAATGTGATCAAAACATATGGTTTTTGTAATGATTATGTTAAGAGTGAGAAGGGAAGTATATATAGAGGAGGTTTATTCCAAGAATGGTATACAGGCTAGAGTGAGAATAGTAGTATACCCCCAGATAAGCGTAAGAACTCATTTACAAGCATTTATAAAGTGTTTAATAAGTTTCCTTTTGTCTCTTCTACTTTCCATAAAGTGTGCAACCATTTTCATTATGATACATTCAACTGGTTTTTGGAAGCTTAAGGTAGCTTATCATATTCCTAGAACGCCACTTAACTTGTTTCTATTGGCTGGTGCTTTACAATTTCCCTTACAGCTACTACCCCTAGGCCTTTAAATAATGGGTACAAGCTTCATGTGTTTATGATTTCTTACAATTACTATATCTTATATAGTGTTTTCCCTCCCCCAAACTACATAGTCAGTTGGGGCATGATTGAGGTTAATTATCCTAATAAAAATTTGATGATGGATGATAATGTTTTAAGCTTCATGTTTAATTTCAAGGTGGATAGACCACTGGTTTGTGGATGATATAATTCTCAAGTAAAAGGAGTTGCATGGATATGAGAATATTGCCATATTGGGCTAGTGACTAGTGTACTTTAAGTTTTGTTTCCCAGGACATCACAGGAGTGGATGTCAAACTTCTATTGTGTACCCTTGTATTTTAAATAATCTGAGAAGATGCTGCAAAGCAAATGGAAAAGAGAGATTGTTATTAGTACTGGTCTCATATTTTACCAGAGGATCCTTCAAAACTTATCTGAAGAAGATGATGTTGTGGAAGAGAAGGATCATGTTGACCTAAATGAGTTTGAAGTCACACAAACAATTGTGAAAGGTCACTAGTTACCCCCATCAATCCTATTATCTTTTCAGGTGTAGGAGGTGTGAATCCCTCCGTTATTAGACCCTTAAATGTTAGAGCAAATATGAGTATTAATAGGGATGGACTCTGTGAGTTTGATCCAAATGATAAGTTTACAAAGATGGGACCAGATAATTATGTGTCTAACTCCTAGTTTTGGAAAGATAGAGAATCAGTTTAGAGACGCATTATTTGAGCAGACAACTCTATCTTTACCTCCCATGCAACTAAATTAATTGAAGTGAAAAAACTCAAGCCCCTTGCCCGTTGCACTTCCCAATCTTACACAAAATTACTCTTCCCTCCGATTCTATTCATTATGACAAAGCCGTTAACACTAGTAACAATCATAATCATGAGAATAATTATCAAAATGTTGCAAGTAAAATTGGACGAATTTCTTATGAAAGAAAGGTTCTGCCGGAGGATTTAGCTAAGCGCGTGATGATGCTAAGGTGTGAATCAACGGCAGAAGGCGATTTTTGTAATGTTTATATTGTCGGCACTGCTCATGTTTCAACGGTAATAACGATGAAATGCTAGGTTTTGTTGCTGCTTAGAATCGTGATGATGATGTCTTGGTGGTAATATGCCGAAGCTAATCTTCCAGGCATTAATGATGTTTTCTGGAACAATTTCTTGCATCGACCCCTTTCCCTGAAGATATAGATGAGAGTATATTAGTATAATAAGGAGCGGGATTTGCAGAGTGGGAAAAAAAATGAATGGGATAAATTGAAGAACATCAATTTCCAACCTAGTTTAATTTTGTCCAACAGCTGGCTTCAGCATGATTTTCTCTTCAGAAGTAACTCTTCGACCCCTTGACTCAGTTTTCTTATACATTTTTGCAGTAAATATCCATGGCGCAACTGATGGAGTGGGTTCTTTTTTATTCAATTTCGTCAAAACTGAATAATTTTGATTTAGTATGGTAACGTTAAAATCTCTATAGTTTTGGATAATCAATGCAAGGAGATTTTTTGTTTCCTTCTCCGGAGGATAAATTGTTTAATATTCTGAAGTACAATTGAAGCTTTTGCTCCATTAATCTCAGTCTTATAGGTGGTTTCAATGATCACTAGATGACTTCCCAAGTTTGCAATTTTGATTTGTACTTTTACCTGATTCTATCTTTGCTTCAGTACGTTCTATGTATCATTTTTCATATTTCTAAATGAACTGGTCCAAAGACAGTTTGGATTGATTGTGCTTTTTCGTATCAATGTGAAATTAACTATCTTCAATGCATCTTGTGAAACGGTCAAATGGTTTATGATTCGAGTGTCGTCTGAAGTGAATTTTTTTAATGAATCGCAATACCTGTTATATCAAATATACGCAGCGAAAAATAATACTTATTGCAATTCTATAAGCAATCTAGTTGCGATTTAAGAATTTAAAAAGAATGTTTTGATTACATACCTTAACCCTTTGTATGAGAATCGAAAGATTAACCCAACTTAAAAAACTTGAAACCTCCACGCTTTGCATACCAAATTTTGATTTTTACTTTGAGAAATCAAATCTAGACTTGGCTTTTTGTGTTTTTGTTGTTCAGAGAAAAATTTGATGGAAGATAGAGGAGAAAAAAAATATAGGAGATGAAAAGTCAGAAACGTATAATTAAAATTGATTATCTTAATAATCTAGTCTACTAACCACTTGTGAAGTGGACTTGGACTTTTTACATTATACAAAATGGCGTGACTAGCCCAGCGGTTAGTGACACATTTCAAACTATTGGAGCTACATGGTTTGATTCACAAACCTGTCAATTTTTTTTTTCTCTTTTGTCATAAGTCGGTCTTATATTAGAATATTAATTTGTGATAGCAAATTAATATAATAATATCCAAGTATATAATTAACTTAGTATTTATTATCTGATCAAAAAAATTAATTAAGAACATGAAGCAAGATCAATGCACTCGTTTAGTGTGCGACTACGTGGGTTTATCGTTAAACCGGTAGTAGTTAACTCAATTGACTACTAATCGAGGTTGGCATCTAATGACACTACCCAACGACCGGATAACATTAAGTAAGTCTGTACAAAGAACTCGGTAAAGGATCACACACGTAATTCCTCTATCTTTACAATTCCAGATTATCTTGGGTTATGGTATAACTGCCAAATTCCATTTGAAAATCAACTACGTTATACGTCGATTATCAATAATTAACGAATGACCTAAGAAACTCCTTTCTTCATTTATTTTATCACCTTGGCCAAGGATTTGATACAACCATTATAATTTTATGACATCGTAGAGTTCAAACTCTTTAGCTAGAGTTGATAGATTCCATCTTGACTCACCCTTAGTAGCACAAGTACTTAGCTATGTCCAATATCCTTTTTACTAGCATTTTGACACACTAGTAGTCCAGTATCTAAAAGCAACAAGCACATATGCAACTATAGAGATGATCTCAGGTCAAAGGATCACAAGCATTTAAGTCCTTATGGAGATTAACCCACTTGATAGTTCAAGGTAAATAACCATTAGGATTTTCTAGTTTTAGTCGGTTCGATAATCACATATCTATGTGTATTTATAATGCACCTAAATCGGTAAACGAGAACGGTCGATATTGATCCAAAAAATACTCGTTAGCTACATATTAATCTAACCGGATCATTGAGGTCTTAACTCGATGATCCTACGATTAAGAAAAAGTTTAGATTAAGTCATATAAGATAGATTCTCATTATCATAACACCTTATGATATGTAGTTCGTAACTTAATCAAGGATCTGCCTTTATATTATGTAGCTGAATATCATAATCATAAAATTTTTCCATAGATTCAAGGAAACAATTCCTTTAATCAATATTGTAGGGATAACTATTTCATATACAATAACACTTGTGTTCAATTCATTACAAGACGATTGGGGTTAGAGCATAATTCCAACAATTTTTAGATAAGGACACTAATTTCAGGAGTTAAAACAGAGGGAAGCTAATCCTCAAAAAATGTAATAAGTCAATAAGTACTTAACGAAAAAGTCAAATAACATTAAGCCAAATAAATAGGGTTGAGAAAGAGTGACCTACCTGTCGAACTCGACCTAACCCGCGCATCTCTACAAAGGGCCCAAATTTAACTTGGGTCTACCCTCACCTTGCATAAAATCGACTCACTTAAGTCGGGCTTCCCCAATCTTCTTTACTAGGAACTCATTTTCATTTTACACTTTTCTCATACCCTTTTTTTTCTCGCCTCTCTCTTTCTGACATGAGAACCCTAAGTCGTAAGTCTAATACCTTATAACTCTAATACCTTATGCAACCTAATCATTTCAGTTTCTATAACTTAATCTATCTAATTATCCTATCTTTACTTCTCTCATTTGCCGATTCGCACAGGTTTTCACTAAATCATGGTTAGCATTTAATGCTTTCGAGTTTGGTAGATATTTTTGATGGTAGTCAATAAATGCATGCCTAAAACCTAGGGGTGGAAATCGAATCCAAAGTTTCTGATTTCCGACTTTTCCGATCCGAAAATTCCGATTTCGGAACAGATTTTTAAGGTTCCGAAATTCCGACTTCCGATTTTTCCGAAAAAATCGGATCGGAATTGGAACTACATATAAATTTCCGATATTTCTGGGTTTTCCGATTTGATTTTATTTTCGAATTATATTTTCGATCCGATTTTATTTTCGAATTATATTACCGAATTATAAATTATATTTCAAAATAATATTGCTTTGAGTATTTGAAACATGAAAATCAATGCCCTATTTCTTTAGTCCTTGAAACATGTAATATTGCATGATCATTTTCCAAGATATTTTTGCAATATTTGTTTTTTCATGTAATTGAGAAAAGTAATTGTGGTTTAGTTTTTAACTACTGTTACTCTTCGTGTAAGTTTTATAATTTTAGTTTTTTACTACGGTTACTCTTCGGGTAAGTATTAAACTACTGTTCCGATTTATAACCCTTAGTTCTGTAATTTCTAAACCAAAAGCTCCGAAATTCCAACAAAAATTTCCGAATTTTCCGAACCACAAGTTCTGAAATTTTCGTGCCAAAATTTCCGAAATTCCAGTAAATTCCGGTAAATTCCAAATTAGGAATTATTTTTCTCAGTTCCGAAAAATTGGATAGGAATTGGAATGGTAAATATCTACTCCGAAAAAAATTGAAATTTTCCCGAAATACCTTTTTCCCGATCTGTTCCTTCCGATTTCCACCCCTACTAAAACCTGATAAAATGGCCATTTATGCGGTATGTGGTAGCCATTTGTGATGATTTCATTTGATGTGTTACTATATTTTCACATATTTGTTTATGTATTTATGGGTATACATGTAGTTTATGGGTAATGGAGTTATATCACATGTTACTAAAAGGTATTTCATCTTTTATCCATCTTTTATCCATCTTTTCATATATAAATTTATTTTATGTGGATCTAATAATATATTGTTGTATACTTTTTATTACTAATATATAATTATTTACTGTTTTTTAGCCAAAAGTTTTCGATATTCATGTGTAATGTGCATAGGTGAGCAATTTTATCATTTTGGAACTTTTGTATATTATTCCATCAAATAAAGGTGTCTTAAAATTATATTTAATTGGGTTTGTTAAATTTATTTACATGAATAGTTATTATTAAATGGTGTTAATTATCTATAAGGATAATAAACGAATTAAAAAGTTACATAATAGGCCCTAAATGATTTCGGTTTTGGGAATTCAGTTTTAGCAAAAAGATCTATCTTTTTTCGTCCTATAATGAAACAAAACATTATGAGGCCTAAAAATGTACAATGTTAAGCCGAAATTGTGCAGAATTGTGTAAGTTACAGATTATCCAAGAATTTTTAACGCAGAACCGACTCAAGTCTACTCAACATCTCAACCAAAACAAGTTATGAAGGCATGTAATATTTTTGCTAGTGATCTTGTAATATTTTTATTGATAAACTTTTAATATTTTGTGGATGAACTTGGAGTATTTTGTGATTTAACTTGTAATATATTGAGACATTTGTAATATGTTGTGATAAACAAGTCTTGGAATGATTAATGAACTTTTTATATGTTAAATCATATTATTTTGTTTTGATTTTGTATGCTTTACATTTTATTCTTAATAAAAAACCATCGGGTTATTAATTTACCCTGGGGTAAACCCGGGTTGCCCCGTGTATGGATAATCTGAGGGCATGGTAAAATTGTGACCTACCCTTACCCTTGAAAAAATTTAGATCTGACTACTTTACCCTACACTTACCCTAGACCTAAACATGGGCTAAAACCGACCTTTGCTCACCCCTAGTCAATACAATCTACAACTATCAAGTGTTAGTTAGGCTTTATAAATACCATAGTCTGATGTACTCAATTATTAATCCATAATGAAAATTCGCCAATGCTTTCCCTCTCTAGATAAATTCTTCAAAAACAATTATATTTTCTTTTCAAAAACAAAGCTCTTTAATTGAAGTGAATATTCGACTGCGCTTGATATCTTTAGTAAATAGTTTTCTTTCTTGTTTAGGTAATCATTTGTTCCTTTGAAATTACTATCGGCTTTGAATTCTTCTTTAATGTCAATTTTGGGTGAGGTAAATCTATAACTAAATTACATTATTGAGATCAATTTGCTAGGGTTACATGCACTGATAAAATGGTGCAGAATTTGAGAATTTGTCTACTATTTGCATATCCAATATGAAATTTTACTATCAAAGATGGAAAATATATCTAATCTCAGATTTAGAATGGAGATGATACAAATTCTATATCAATAAGGGACGTAGGGAAATGAGGTCAAAATTTATTTTGGTCTTGCAAAAAAAATTATCTCAATCTTAAAATGGATCCCATTTCAGTTTTGGTGAGACAAATACCATCAAAGACACAATTCACAAAAAAAATTATAGATGGAAAACTATAATTTTCAATTATTTTTTTTAACAATTGAGTCGTAGATTGTAAAGCATGACACGTTTCTTGAAATTCGAGCCTCATGAAAGGTCACCCTCGTTTTATTGGGGTTAATTACATTATAAGTCCATGTATAAATTGTTTGAATTAATTGTGCCATAAGTCACTACAATATACATGGACCAAAATGGAAGGTCTATAATTAGAGATGGGACATATCCATCTCAGTTTTAGAGTGGAGATTGGACAAATCCCATCTCGGGGGAATGGGTTAAAATATGTTTGAATTTTACAAGAAAAGACAATTATCATAATGAGAAATCTGATCTAAAATTAAGTCCTTGAATCTGATGCCAAAATAGAGTACATTATCACTAAAGATGACTATAGCCGAATTAGAGCCTTGGAGTCTCAAAAAAACTAAGTATTATACGAGACGCACTCCAAACTTGGGTCCTCGAATTGATGCCTACAACAAGAATATTATTACCCTACTTGTTGTACTATTAACAAGATTAGACCATCGATAACACAAATTAAGGAGTCGCATGATTTATTGTGAATGTTGTGGGTGATTAGCTTGCAACCTTTTTTTTATTTAGAGTTATGGTGTTTATTGCTTGCAACTAAATGAATCTAGATACTTGAACTACTTTCAAACTTGCCCATGATTTTGGATGGAGATGGTACAAATCGTAGACCCCTCAATCTTAGTCTTAGAATGGATAAGGATCAAATATTTTTGGATCTTGCAAGAAAAACCGAGTATCATAATGAGAACCCTGAGGTGGACTCAAATCCTTGAATCTGACGCCAAAATAGAGTACATTATCACCAAAGATGGCTACAACTGAATTAGAGCCTTGGAGTCTCAAAAAAAATTATATTGAGAAGCACTCCAAACTCGAGTCCTCGATTTGACGCCTACAACAAGTACATTACTGATGTCTCCTCATTTGTGATAGATTAATGTTAGGATGAGACATCATTTTTAGTGATTTAGAAGTCATTAATGTCGATTTTCTTGAGTTTTAGTTCACTTTCCTATTTTGAGTCTTGATTTGTAGAATTATTATTTTTAGAGCATATTGGGTTTAATTGTTTATTTAGTGTGTAGCTTTAAAGATAATTATGGAGCTTAATTAGAGTCCAAGTCAAAGATTACAACTTATGGAAAGAGATTTGCATGGTAATTGGAGATAAGGAAACAAAAGCTAAAAAGATGGAAAAGGAAAAGCTGCCTAAATCTGGGATTCTGCATACACGTCTAAAGATGTGCTTTTTACCTAAGAAATAGGCCGATTTTGGTAATTTCCTTCTTTAAGGTCAAGATAATTCTGTTGCGATTCTTTTGGTATCTTATGGAGCTCAAACCGACCAATAACGAAGAAGATATGCTGAAAACGGTCCAGCAGTGTTTATCTTTATTTCCATACGAATTTGAGTTGGGCTAGAAGTCTAATACCTTACCTCTTCCTCAAGAAAACAAATTAGGTCTTCTAAACACCTATAAATACACCCTTATATCACTTGTAAATCATCCTTGCCTCATAGTAATTAGTTCTTAAGGTTTTGCATATGTATAATCTATGAATTCTAATTCCTTCTATCTAAGTTTCTTTGAGAATTATATGTTTTAATTTGATATTAGCTTCTTACTTAATATTTGTTTATGTGTTTTGATTTATTGTCTTTCCTAGAAGTGATCACTTTAGGATTGTTTTAATAGTAGTTAGATGGTCTCTTTGACAGAGTGTTTAACTATTGAACCACCACATAATGTCTAGTGTCGATATTAGTTCTGACAAAACATGATTCTAACTAGATAGTCATTAGGGTTTGTTTTAACCACCATATCACCAGGATTGCAGTATTTGCTTAGGGCCTTAGTGGCGTTTGATAACCCTAAGATAAAACACTTCTTGGTTGTGCCGTAGCCCCCTTAGTCGCTCTCAAGGTCTAAGGTATGGGAATTTAGAACCTGACTAAGTATACCAAGAGCTAATATTCTCCCTTATTAACTAGATTTATAGATAGAATTAGAAGGATTAGTGCATACTAGCAAAACCTAAGCTATACTTCTCATCTCATATTTCTTATCTTTTATTTTATTGACTTTATTTTCTTAGTTTTAATTCTTAATTTCGGAAATCTGTTCCCTATAATTTACTGTCTTCTAATTATTTACTTTTACTCGATATCTCTACTCACGCGTATAACACACTTAAGTCTCAGAGAACGAACTCTACTTATCATTAAAACTTGCATACGTCCGGTAATACTTGCAGTACTGTTCCTGTCTAGGGTGAGAGTGCGTAGTTTCTTGACTTAATTTTATCTTATTTTTATCACACCCTAGGCACCACCAATTACCACCCCTTCTTGATATGCCATCAACAAGATTAGACCATTGATAACCCAAATTAAGGATTCTGTGATTTGTTGGAAGTGTTGGTGTGATCAGTTTGCAACCTTTTTTATTTAGAGTTATGGTGTTTATTGCTTACGCCTAAATGAATCTAGATACTTGAACTAATTTCAAACTAGGCCATGATTTTAAATGGATATGGGACATATCGTAGACCCCTTAATCTTAGTCTTAGGATGTAGATAGAGAATATATTGTTAGGTCTTGCAAGAAAAAACAAGTATCATAATGAGAACCTTGAGCTAGACTCAAATCTTTGAATCTGACACCAAAATATAGTACATTATCACCAAAGATGGCTACAACTGAATTAGAGTCATGTAGTCTCAAAAAAACTAATTATTATACTGAGAAGCACTCCAAACTCGAGTCCTTACTTTGACGCTTACAACAAGTACATTATTACCCCTGCTTGATATGCCATCAACAAGATTAGACCATCGATAACCTAAATTAAGGAGTCCAGTGATTTGTTGGGAGTGTTGGTGTGATCAGTTTGCAACCTTTTTTTATTAGATGTTATGGTATTTATTGTGTGCACCTAAATAAGTTTGGATACTTGAACTAATTTCAAGCTGTCCTATGATATTAAATGGAGATGGTACAAATCACATATCAATCTTAGAATGAAGATGGACCAAACCTTATCTTAGTCTTAGAATGGAGATAAGATACATTACATCTCAGACTTCCAGGGACAAATCCCATCACAAGCATAATTCGACAAAAAAGAATTAATTTCTTAGGTATTGCGGATTAAATTAATTTCACAATCATCATATTCAAAAAAAAAAAAAGTATACATAGTTGTCCTTATATTATGCAACGTCCATATATTATGTAAAAATTGCGCTATAAGTAAATTACAAATAATATAAACTATAAGTAATTAAAAAAGAGCAATTAATTGCCAGTCAAATGAGAGTCAACTTTAAAAAATATTCTCTCTACACATTTAACTCACTAAAGTTTAATCCACCTTTCCTTTTCTAGCCTTTTACCATTTTATACCTTTTTTCCACATTTTAGCTTCCTTTTTTCCTGATTTGTTGTTAATCCTTGAATTTTCTGGGATCTAGCAAGTTTTCATAACTTTTTGAACCTCACTCATTCTCTCTCATCCCACTTTACCAACTTCATCCACTTCTCACCGTCACTTTTATTTTCCTTTATTTTCCTTTTTTTCCTTTTATCCTTTAGTTGTTCTCTCAAAAATGGCCAAAACGATAATTCAGCGAAAGTCAACAATGTTGAGAATGGATCTGGAAGAACAAAAACGAAGTATCAAGACATTAAAAGAGAAATGTTATCACCAACTATGGATCTACTAAACACTCTGGAGTCATTCAAGGGTGATGAAGAGGTGAGTAAAGTAAACCATATGAAGGAGAAATCGGTGAGTAAAGAACTAGAAATTGAGATACTCAACTCAGATCGAGATGCTGTTGAATCAAAAAGTGAATCGAAGGGAGTACCATGGTCAAACCTATTCGGTTGTTGTGCGAGTAAGTTAATGAAGCTTGAACACCATGTTCCTTTGAAAATGGAAGGTGAAAAAGTAATTAAACCGCCTCAAGATGTACTGGATGAAGGATCTAATCAATGGGCTAATTGTTTATTTGGGCAATTTCTAGACACTCTTCCACCTTTCTTTGTGATTGCTAATTTTGTCAGATATTAATGGAATAAGTTGGGTAAAGTTGAGATTAAATCGAGCACTAAAGGGAGTGTGGTCTTTAAATTTGAGAATCAGCAGTATTATCGCAAGGTTCTAGAGCAAATATGGCATATAAATGGTAAACCGCTGTTGCTTAGACCGTGGAAACCAGGTATACAATTCGACAAAATTGATGTTTCGGAAATACATATATGGGTTAAATTGATTAATATGCCAATGAATGTGTAGACTCAAAGAGGCTTAGGATATGTGGCAAGTGGAGTTGGAGTTCATTTACAAATGGACTCCATCACTGAATCAAAAACTAGGCTGGGTTATGCTAGAGCGTGCGTTGAGATTGATACTAAGTAAGAACTTCCTGATGATATATATGTTGATATTGGATTAGAGGAATTGCAAGTAGTTAAGGTTGAGTATGAATTGATACCGATTGTTTGCTTGAAGTGTAACAAATTTAGTCATGTTGAGAGCAAGTGTAATAATGTTCAGAAAATTTGGATGCCAAAAAAAATTGTATAGACTAAAAATAAATTGGATAAAGGGAAGAAAGTGGTTGAGGAGTGGAGTATCGGTAGAAATAGCAAAAAAAATGAACACAAAAGAGGAGAATCTAGTTCAATAACTATTACAAACAAGTATGATAAACTTCAAAGTATGGAAAAGAGTGTGATTGATCAAGATGTATTAATGTTAATCAGTCATAATGGAGGAGAGGACATCACTAGAACACATAACATATGAATATAGTAGTATGGAATGTGAGAGGATTTAATAATATCCTGAGGCAATTGGATGTTAAGGAGTTCATAGTTAGGAATAATGTCAAGGTAGTTGGACTTTTGGAAACAAAAGTGAAAGTTAACAACTATTCTGCTATAATAAGTGAACATTTCTCTCATCTAGAAATGTTACAAAACTATAATAAAGATGATAGTGGTAGAGTATGGATACTTCGGGATAAGAGATATGCAGATATTAAGCTAGTATATCAGACTTCACAGGCCATTCTTATTGAGTTAAAAGTCACTGAAAGCCAAGAGATATTTTATATTGCTATGGTATATACGAGTAATAATGATAATGAAAGGAAATAGTTATAGAAGGATATGGTGGATTGGAGTAAGAAGTATGAATCATACAAGCTATGTATTATGGGAGAATTTCAATGGAATTTTGAGAATACAGGACAGATTGAACTGCACCAGTCTGGAAAAAGGAGTTATGAATTTTATTGAGTGTATAGATGAGGCGAATTTCTTGAGCATAACTATGGTGGACAGTTCTATACATGGACAAACAAAAGTAAAATTGATCAAATCAGAGCTAGTAAAATAGACAGAGTATTTATAAATACAAAGTGGCTAGACACAATGGCCTCAATTGTTATGATACACCCTCCCTTAACATTAGATCATGGCGCTATTAAGCTGAGCTTAGGGGTTAAAAAGAGTGTGGTTCCTAGTCAGTTCAAGTTCTTCAATGCTTGGGTAAAACATGAAATTTTTCTAGACAATGTGAAACAGGCTTGGAGTATTGATATAGAGGGTAACTATATGTTCAAACTGTGTATGAAGCAAAAGAATACTAAAGCAGCTCTGAAAAAATTCAACAATATGTTCTTCAGAAGGAATTCAACAGTTATTGAATCAATAAAGCTCAACTTAGTATTGTTCAAGTGAAAATCATGAATGGGAGTATTGATTCTTAACTATTAATGAAGAGAGAATATTGTGTAAGGAACTGGAAGAAGGTATGATTATACAACACAAGATTTTTACACAAAAAGCTAAAGTGATGTTCAACAATGGGATGGATTGTAACACTTCATATTATTATAAAATTATCAAAGGCATAATTGCAAGAAATAATATTTCAATTTTATTTAATGATGCAGGTGAACAAATTGTTGAACCTAATCTTATAAAAGAAGAATTTATAAACTTCTATCAACAATTACTTGGAACAAAAGATGTTAATGAAGAATTTTGCTCCAGTAGTACTATAAAGAAGATTATTGGATATCAGTTAACAGAAGACAGAGAGCTGGGCTTGTAACTCCTATAACTGACAAAGAAATAAAGGATGCTATATTCTCTATCAATGAGAATAAGAGTCCTGGACCTGATGGGTTGAACTTAGCCTTTTATAAAGCTTCATGAAGTGTTATAGGTGAAGATTTCACTAAATCTATCAAACAATGTCTAATAAATGGAAAGCTTCTGAAGCAAGTAAATGACACTAATATAGTGCTTATTCCTAAAGAAAAAAAGCCATCCAATGTCAAGAAATTCAGGCCTATATCCTGTATTAATACAATATACAAGACATTATCAAGGATTATATGTACAAGGCTGAAAAAGGTAATAAGTTCTATCATATCTTTGAATCATGATGCATATGTAGGTGGCAGATATATTGGTGATAATATATTGGTTTCTCAAGATATTATGTTAGGCTATGAGAAAAAGAATTCGGATCCTAAGTGCACTATTAATTTGTACTTATAAAAAGCTTATGACAGTGTTAATTGGGAGTTTTTATAAATACCTTGATAACTTTTGATTTCCCAGAACAGTTTATTACTTGGATAAAGATGTGTGTGTGTGTTCTCCCACATATTCAGTGTGTATAAATGGAAAAGCATGTGGTTATTTTGAAGGAAAGAGAGGGTTGAGACAAGGTGACCCCCTCTCTCCTTATTTATTTACTATATGCATGAAGGTTTTCACTGGATTGTTTAATCACTTAGCAAAGAAGGAGGGTTTTAGTTATCATAAAAAATCTGAAGTCATGAAGTTAAATCATATTATATTCGCGGATGATTTACTAATATTTTTCAAAGCCAGTGTAGAATCAGCTAGTATAATTAGAGAGGGACTAAATTTATTTACTAGACTATCTGATTTAAACATAAATTATCAGAAAAGCAAACTTTAGTTTGGTGGTACAGATATAGATACTAAAGAGAAGAAAACTAAGTTACTGAACATAAAGATTGGTAGCCTACCATTAAGATATTTGGGGGTTCCACTTCATTCAAAAAAGCTAAGTGTAGATGAAGGTAATAAACTGGTTGACAAAATATATAGTACCATTAACCAATGGTCCTCAAAGTTATCATCATACGCTGGGAGAGTTGAACTAATCAAGAGTATACTTATTAGTAAAAATTTATACTGGTGCAGAGTTTTCTTTTGCCTAAACAGGTAACATATAAGGTTAATCAGTTGATTAACAGTGTTCTCTGGAAGGGTAATACAGATGGGGCTCAAGGTGAGAAAATTACGTGGGATAAATTGTGTATGAGTAAGAAAAATGGAGGACTAGGTATTCCAAAAATTGAGAATTTAAACTTAGTTTGTCTCTTATTTACATTTTGGAGGATGTATTCTCAAAAACAAAATCTTTGGAGTATGTGGGTAAAGCTTAATATTGTGAAAGGAAAATGTATTTGGAGTTTAGGTGAAAAACAACATCACACATGGATTTTGAAAAAGTTAATGAAAGTTAGAAAGATAGTGTATACTTTCATATCTCATAAGTTATATGATGGTAGAAATACCTACTTAATATGGGATAAATGGATGGATGGAATGAGTATTCAAGAAATTCTTGGGATAAAGTTAGATAAGGATAATATTAATAGTAATTAAACAGTGGAATCATGTTATGGAAGAGAAATATGGAGATTACCACCGTGTGTTGGGAAAATTCTTCCCAAACTTAATAATTATAAACTGAAAACAGGTGATGATATTATAAAGTGGAGTGAAAGTGATCAAAAAGGTTTTTCTTTTAAAATTACCTTAATTCAAATTACTGATGACTCAAAGAGGTAAGATGGAGTGAATTTATATGGGCTAAATCTAATATTCCGATGTGTTCCTTTATTTCATGGCTTGCTATTCAAGATAGGCTAAGTACTAAAAGTAGAATGATAGAATGGGGATGCCAAATAAATCCACTTTGTAATTTATATAAAGCTGAAATCGAAGTTCACACACATATTTTCTTTAACTATTCTTTTTCGAAGATAATTTTATTTAAAGTATTGAGTAAATGCGATATTACGAATAAGCGAGGTGATTTTGAGAGTTTGACTGATATTATCATGAGCATGTCTTGTGGAGAAAGGAGATTGGTTGTAAGTGTGATGATTACTTCATATATATATATATATATATATATATATATATATATATATATATATATATATATATATATATATATATATATATGATTTGGTGGGAAAGAAAAGAAAGAGAGCATGGAGGTGCAGGTTTAAATGAAGATATGATAATTGCGAAAATATGCAGCATGGTGAGTACGAAGTTAAAAGAGAGAAATATTAAGAAGAATGGCATGAAGGAGTTAGTTGATAGACTAGTGTTGTATTAATGTTTTTATATCTTATGTTTCAATGTAATGTGGTCCATTTTGTATTAGACTAGTGGGCCGAGTTACTTTATGTATTTTAATGTTTTAATGTTGTAATGAACTTTGAGGTATTACTCCCATGCATGGGCCTAATGCTTAAAACCCCATATTTTTAAAAGACATATGAAGTTGAAGTTAATGAGACAAAATGATTTGATGATAAAAAAAATATAAACTTTATATATTCTTCTAACTTATCTTGGAATCTCAAGCTATATATAATTTTTGTTACATATTTTTGGGTGGTGGTGGAAGAAATGTGAATGGTGGTGGTAGTAGAGGAACGGACGGTGAGGTAGGGAGGAAGTACTGGAAATGAGAGAATTTTTTTTACCTCGATTGGGATCGTAGGGGGTGGGGGTAAAAAAAGAATCAGCCTTTCAAGAAATCTCATCTCAATTTTCAAATGAAAATGAGACAAGTAACATCTTAGTCTTAAAATGGAGATGGGACGAATCTTATATGAGTCTTAGAATAGAAATGGAAAATCCTTCTAATCTCTAGCAAGAAAAGAAAAAAAAAGTAAAAAATTATATATTTGTCTACCATATCCTCCGCTAGAAAATAAAAAAAACAAATAAAATTTCCCTAGGTACCCACACTAAAAAGGTAAAAAAAAAAAATACAATTTACCCCCCAGCCCGCTGCTAGAAAAGTAAAAAATCCAAAAATAAAGAATTTTCCCTCGGGCTCCCTGCTAGACAAGTAGAATAATAATCCCCAAGCCCCCAACTAGAATTAAAAAGAGAATCTTCTCCACGGGGCTCTGGCCAGAAAAGAAAAAATATTTATAAAAACAAGTTCCCTCCCCCTCCTCGTTAGAAAAATAAAAAAATCTTCCTATTTGCCCCTAGAAAGGTAAAAAAGACTTTCTAAAAAATTTCCCTAGGGACTCCTTGCTAGAAAAGTAGCAAAATCTAAAAATAAATTACCTCTCGGGCCCTCTAGAAATGGCAAAGATTATTTTTAAAAAATTGCCTTTACTATAAAAGTTTAAAATAAAAATTGCTTTGAGGCCCAGTAAAAAATATCTAAAATAAAAATTGCCTACGCTAGAAAAGCAAAATTAAATTTAAAAAAATTGACCCCCAAACCCCTCGCTAAACCAATAACAAAAAAAAAATTAAAAACAAAACTAAAAATTTATCCCAGTAAAAATGTAAAAAAATCTATAAAAAATTGTTTTTGTTTAAAAATAATCAATGATTTAATTAAAAATTTGTTAGACTAAATTCAGTTCATTAAACTACAACATTAGAAAAGATACTTTACAAACATTTTATACTTCAATATTATATGGTTTTAGAGAGTTGTTTTCTAAGTAAAAATTCGAAGATAAAGTACTTTGAAATATGGGTGAATTACCTATTGGTCTTGGAGACTATCTTTGTGTCGAGAAGGGAATATCCTAACCTGTTATTATTTAAAAATGACTTTGAAACCTTGTGGGTCAAAAATACCTCTTCAGGTATATATAGGACAAAAAATAGAGACTCTTTCTCTTCTATTATTATTTTTCTCTTTCCTCCTTCATTGAGTGGCAACTCAATAGGTATCAATACATTCCAACTCCGACCACATCCCACCAACCACCACCGACCACTGTTCACACCACTGGTGCCATCAGTGAAAAAATAAAGTGCTCAAAAAAAGCACTAAATACTCAGATAATTAAAGAACTAGGTGACAAGAAAAAAGAACTGGGTGCTCAAAAAAAGAACTGAGTAATAGGAGATTTTACTGAGTATTGGGGAAATTCACTAAGTATATGGAGATTTTACCAAGTACGATCCATAAACACTGAGCATTAGAAAGAAAACTGTTGAGTAGCCTTGAAAAAAATTAAATTTAAATAAGTAAATAAATGCTATAAATCATAATTTATATATATTTTTGTTACATAGGAGAGTCACTTTGGACTCGGAGTCATTGACTCGATTCGAACCCGCACTACTAGATTGGATGACCAAGGCCCTGGTCAGTGAGCTAATCACTACTGATTTAATTTATATTTTTATACTATAAACATTACAAGTAAACTTATGAGTACTAAAAATTAGAAAAAGGAAAAATAAAAAAAATATTAGGAAATTGTTGAGTACTCGAACAAGGACAAATAAAAAAAGAGTAATGATATATACCACCCAAATTCATACCACCCAAATGTCACCCAATGACGTGGCGTGAATTGGTTGGTTACAAATCTTTAAGTAAATCAAGAAAATAAATGCATTACCAAATTGTAACCAATCAATTCACGCCACGTCATTGGGTGACATTTGGGTGGTATGAATTTGGGTGGTATATATCATTACACTAAAAAAAATACAAGAAAAAAAACTGACAGCTTCGTAAGAAAAGAAAAAAGAAAAAAACTAAAACCTGAAAATGAACTGAGTACACAACCTCTTCTTCATGAGTAAGCATTTGAAGCTTTGTTCGATTGGTTCCATGGCACAGCTTCGGCGAAAAGAAGCTGAGTATCACAAGTACGAACGAAGCTCAGATATTCACGCCGTCTCATGAACATTGCTTCTGACCTTCGAAGAAGAAGCTACCTAAAACGGAACGAAGCCAATCTGTGGTGGAACTATTGTTCTACTGCCATAGCTATGAAGCCACGTCGATCTGCTGCCGGAGTGAAGCCTCTATATGTTGTATTCGACCGAGTAGATTTGCTCACGAATAGGGGGCAATCTTCCTCTAGCTCCATCTTGCTCAGGAGATCCATTAACGCTGGAGAATCTTGAAGCCGGGGATAATAAGCCTCGCTAGAAACGGAGATGTGATGTAAGTTGCACTCGCCGAATATCACTTTAAACGGCAAAACACCAAGACTACACTTTACGACGGCAGTTTCCTAGAACAGGAGAGCGGGAGTATCTTCACAGGAACTGGAAGGTTTAGAAAACGCAGGAGCTGGAGGATCTGGAAAATGAAGCGGAGGACAGTTGTGCTGAGGACGGTTTTTCGTCGGAGCTGGAGGATTTGGAAAACGAAGAAACTGCTACACTAGCTTCTTCGTCGGAGATCTTATGGAGCTCGACCCAATGGAGACACTGCAAAGCATGAAAGCTCACTAATTTGGTGGAGGTCTTCAATGGAAAAAGGAAGAGGAAGAATGATAGAGAAGAGAGGTTTAGGGGTGTGAATTGGGTTAGAAAACCCGCATAACCCCACCAACCCGATTACACTAACCCGTAATTAAACACTTTTTGTTGGGCGGGTTGCGGTTTACATTTTAAAAAAAATATACACTTTTTACGGGTTGTGGATTTTAAACTGGAAACTCCACAACTCGCATATACCTGATTATCTTGTAATATTACAAATTAAAAAAAATTGTATTGCTCATTTAATTTAAATAAAATAGAAGATGTCGTCTGCTTCTCACTCTACATTTCTTTTTTTATTCCTTCCTTTTTAAATTTTTTAAATCTCTCAATATTTCAATAATGTTTTATCAACTGAATATGTTTTATATTCCAATTATGATATTGTCGCTATTTTTTGTTTAATTCATAAATTTGTTTTCCTAAATATCTCATTTTATATATTTTAACCAGAGATGATTAGAAATTCATATGAGTATTTAAACAATATTTTTGTTACAACTTCGTTTGTCATATATAAATTTGACGCGGCAAATAAATATGGATACAAATTCGACTTATTTATCGAACTAAATCTCTCGCAATGCACTCACAATGCACCCGCAACCCGCTCCACCCGCCCAACCTGAAACTCAATGGTTTATATAATGCATTGTGCGGGTGCGGCTCTCATTTTTCAAAACCCGCACAAGAACGGGCGGTTTGTGGATTGGACATTTTCATCCAAAACCGACTCGTACACACCCCTAGAGAGGTTTTTGGAGAAAAAATTAGTGTTTTAAAAAATAAAATGCATTATTTAGTATATATAAAGAAAAAAGGGGTATAATGGCTAAAAAATGAGACATTTATACATAAATTCCTATTAAAAATCTTGTTTACTAAAAACATCCCCAGTAAGATTCTTTATTAAAAAAATCCCTTGAGAAAAATACCGTTATATAATTATTTTAATTACTCTATTATTTGTCATTTAAATTTAACAACCCTATTACAACTTCACACCACCACTACCCCACCATCACCACCCACCACCGCAACCAACACCATCCCCTATTAATACCACCACCACCACCACCACAACCACCACCACCATTACTACAACCTCAACCACCACGATAAGCACCACAACAATCACAACCACACCCACCACCCCTAGCACCTTAATTCTAAAAGAATAAAAAAATAAAAAATTTACATATTTGTATAAAGCAAAATAATATCTATGTCTATGGTTTTTTTTAGATTTTTATGAATTTTTTGTATTTTTTTCGCAGACACAAAATTATTGTTTCAAACAATGGATTTCATGTTTTGAACTGTGAATTTCATGTTTGCGGAAAAAAATCACTATTTCGAACAGTGAATTTCATGTTTTAAACAATGAATTTCATGTCTGCGATTTTTTTTAAAATCAAAAAAATCAAGAAAACAAAAAATATTTAAAAAAAATTTAAAAAATCAAAAAAATCATAGACGTAAATAATAATTTGATTTATCAAAAGAGGAAACTTCAAAATAGAGCCCAAATCCATTCCCAACCCCATTTTAAAGCCTAGTTAGAAATTTGTTCTAAATAAAGCCTAGTTTCAAATTTTGGTTGGTTTTTTCTCAATTCTACCCTTTTCCCTTTTTTTTTCCAGCACTTTGTTTTTTTATTATTTCTATATAAGGATAGATCCGTACACATACGTCCGGACTTTTTATTGGTTTTTTGTTTTTTTAAGGGTTTTAAATCTTTGTTACATAGTCCAAATACACTTAGGGCTGTACATAATTTTTGTTTTTTTTATATATCGATATCTATCATGTCAAATGTTGTACACTAGGGCTGTACAGAAACCCATTTTTGTCAAAGGCTGTCCAAGTATGTGTCCATAGGGCTGTACATAGGCCCGTTTTCTCTAAAATCCATATACAATAAAGGCAACGATTATCCATGTCTGTACTACTAGGGTTGTACCCAAAGCCCAATTTATTCTACTCTCAGACACTCAATGTTATAGGGCTGTACCCAAGCCCAAAAATCTTTTACATAGTTATGTTTTGAAAAAAACAAAAAGAAGCCAGCCCATTATGGGCTGGACAAAACACAGCCTGGAGAGTTATTAGCCCAACTAGAAATCAACCCACTATGGGCTGGACCACCCCAGCCCATTTTGTCTGGACAATTATACACGGCTAAACCACATCTGGGCTCGCAAACGGGGAAGAGATCGGGGTGGAGGTGGAGATGGTGGGGGTGAATCGTGTTGAGACGAGGGTGGATCTGTAATGGCCGTGGTGAATGGAGGCTCGATGTACAGGAAGGGGGAGGAGGGAAGAGATTGGCCATTGCTGTTGCAGCCATGGGTGAGGAGGGATGTAGTGGTGGTGAGATTGGAATATGCAGCAGCAGTTTTACGGTGCACGAACCTGGAGCACGAACCGTCGGAGATCAAGGTGGTGGAGAGGCGAAGGTCCACCGAGAATGAAGATGAACGAGGTTGTTGGTGGGCTGCAGAAATGGAGATGAACGCGGCTGTTGGTGGTGGATCTCTTCTCGTCGACCCTGTTGGTGGCGGGAATGGAGGTTCTTATCTCTGGTGGTGGGCTGCAGAAACGGAGATGAAGGAGGCTTCGTGGATCTGGTGCAGAAACGGAGATGAATACAGCGACGTTGGGTGTCGGCGCGAAGCAGCGATGCAGCAACAGTGGTGGCTTCGTCAGATCTGCAGCAGCACCAGTGGCGGCGGCGCGAAGCAGTGATGCAGATCTTCGTGGTGGTGGTGCGCTGTGATGGCTTCGTTGGGGTACAGCACAGTGAAGGGGAAGGAGGGCATCGATGGGTTTGATCGAAACCCTATATGGATCTTTTGTTTTTGGTTTGTGTTGCTCACTGTATGGATTAGAATTAGTAGGGGTTTTTGGGTCTTTTGTTATATAATAGTTGGGTAATAGTTGGGTTGTAACTAATGATTTGGGGTTGGGCTTTAAAATGGTAATCTAAGGTTGTGGGGGCTGTAAATAAATATTCCCCCTTATCAAAAAATGCAATTTTTTTATTTTTGTGATTTTTTTAGAATTAGTTATGACGATTTAAAAAAAATCACGGGTGCGCGCGTGTGATTGAGTTAGTAGTAGGTGGTGGTGGTGGTGGTGGTTGTAGTGGTGTTTGAATACACGGTAGTGGTGGTGGTGGAAGTACCCTATTATTTGTTTAATATTTAAAAATAATTATTGTATTAAAAATAAAATAATATATTTAATAATAAGGATAGTGAAGGTATAAAAAATATAAAGAGGATGTTTTTATAAATAATTATTTTATTAGATGTTTTTTTATAAAATAAATTATTGAAGGCTTAATTTAAATATTAGGTACTTTTATTAGGCTTCTTTTTGTAAATGCCTCTAAAAAATTCTAAATTTTTTCGCATATAGTATTGAAATTTAAAGATAATTCCTTGGGGGTACCCACCGGATCCAGTTTTTGAATTCTGGGTGTCCAAGGTTTTAAAAGTGACAAATCAGTTACCAAGGTTTCATTTTTGTGACATTGTTATACCTACCGTTAGTTTCTCCGTTAAATTCCATGTGGTCCCTACGTGGGGCCTACGTTCCGGGTGGAAATTCTGCCACACACACGCCACGTATGCGCAACATAGGCACCACGTGACATTTAACGGAGAAACTGACGGCAGGTACTAACGAAGTCACAAAAATAAAAAATTGATTACTGATTTGTTACTTTTGAAAAATTGATCGCCCAAAAATCAAAATTTGAAACGTTCGATACCTACGGGTGTATTTTTCCTAAAATTTATTTATGATCTCTAATAATAAGAAAAGTAAATTAGGTGACGATACATATATTTATAGAAGGTATTTTCCGAACTTCTTGGATAATAATTTCTTAAAATATTGACAAAAAGAACTTTATCTCTTATCATAAATATAATTTTAAATTCTTTATTTATCTACAAAATTACCATAACATTGTTTATTATAGTATATTATGTCGAATAATGATAGATTGTTCTAGTTTTTTCTTCCAATATAATACAATCGGTAGTACTAGTATATAAAGATACTAGGTAAAACATGTGTCTGAAGACACTTAAAAAGATATTTGTTCCGTCGAGGGGAATCGAGCCCAGATTCAAAGGATAAAAGTAAAAAATAAAGTTAAGGTTAAGTTTTTTATATTTTTTCTCGTAAAAAAGAAGGTTAAGGTTAAATATAGGGTTAAGGTCAAGTTTAAGGTTAAGGTTTAAGGGTTAAATTTAAACCGTTAAGGTTTAGGATAAGGTTAATGTTAAGGTTAAGTTTAAAGTTAAGGTTATAAGTTAAGGTTTAAGATTTAACGTTTAAGGTTAAGGTTTAATAAGATTCAAGGTTTAAGGTTGAATATAAGCGAGATGAATATACCCTGTATCTGAAGATATGGCAATATACACACATATTGTTATTTTTATTAGAGTCTAGATATAGCCTGCTGAAAAACAATTGTTTTTTATTTTTTATAGATCTTATAATGAATGATGTATTTTCCTTATTCAAAATTCATTAGTCACGATTTCAAGGTTTTCGGGTTTAAAGTTTATGGTTCACGGTTCACATGTAAAGACATGGTTCAAGTGTTATAGATAAGTTAGACATGTGTATCATCATACTCCAGATTAGATTAACAAAATATAAAAGACAAAAGTGTATAAAGAGCTTAAATTTCAATCACATTAACTATCATGCTTTTTGTGGGTAAAAAAGTATCATGTGTATTCATAATATTGATCATTTACAAAAAAAAAAAAAAATACATCAAAGTACTTATAATATTTATATTATCCAAACCACATTTCCTTGAAAAGATAGCCACAATTACGTTTTACTTGAGTTTCCATCATTAATGAATTACTATAATTTCATAAGTTACTATATATATATATATATATATATATATATATATATATATATATATATATATATATATATATATATATATATATATATATATATATATATATATATATATATATATATCTATATATATATATATATATATATATATATATATATATATATATATATATATCTTTAAAACATTCCCTCTGATCGTGGTTTTTATAAGAGAAATTATAGACATTTGCGTCTTGTTCATTAGTCATAAATAAAACACTATTAAGGAAACTATGTATATTATCGTAAAAGTAATCTAACCCAATTAATCATAAATCAAAACTAAGTGACAGATTTTTAATCTCTTGGGAGAATATAATGTTAGTCGTGTATTAAAAATGATTAAGGTAGATAAAGTATTCATACATTGTTTGTGAATATCAATAAAAATCCAAACAAAACTTGTTAGAAAATAAAAAGAATCTAAAAATTCCACACTTGTTCATGCTTGCAAATCTGAACCAACACTAAACAAATTCAATACTTATTTTTTTTTTTTAAAAAATTGAAACTTCATGCTGCTAAATATCACACAACTTGGAATTAAGATTCACAAAGTATTAGTAGCATTACAATAATTTTATCAAACAATATTAGCCGCCCCTTTTGCTACATCCTTGCTGCTTACAATACTAACTTGCAACGAATAGATGAAAAAAGAACAAAAAAAAAATGTTTTGGTGATTTGTTCTTGTTATGCAATAGTACATGTGTTATCAATAGCTATTGAATTTGACCTGATTTCTTCTTCAAAGACCCAAAATATGCAGTGGATGTGATTTGATGGTGCAAAGTAATTACAGTTGAACAATTAGAACGTTTATATGTTGCCCGTTGATGAATCGAAACCGCTTTACACCTTTCTCAAAATATAATCTAACTAATTACTAGAATCGATAGACAATTCCTTTTTCGAAATAAAATATGTATGTATGTAAAAATGAATTATTTGGCAAAACCTCAAAATATGTATAAAAGATCTCTAATTTTTATAGCCATTACTCAGTATTTGGGAGCTGCTTTTACAATTTACATATAGACAAAAGTTGTTAAAAATACTAAATATGATTACCTTTGATTATTTAAGTGCTCACCCATGAATGGATTTTGCTTCGATTATCAAATAATTCAATGAATTCTTTTTCATAATCGTTTCCCAATATTAACTATTATCCATCTAAACACTCATTATCTTGAAAACATATATGTCAAATCTGAAAAATGAAAGAAAAAGTTACATAAAACCAACATCTTTATAAAATCATTCAATCAATGATACTTCAAATATACAACAATTAAATAAATATAACTACTCTAAATTTGAGCCAAAATCTAAAATTATTCAATCAACAGAATTATTCCAAATAAAGTAATCCTTACTTAGAACGCTAATGATTAATAAAAAATGATAAACTAAGACTATTATTAGGGATTAGCAGGATGCCTCCACCACTTACCCTTAACATAAAATACAGTATCTTTGTTGCCATTTAGAAACGATGTAAATCATTTGAATATTTTTCTAGGGTCTCCATTGAAATAGAAAACTGGTTTTTACTTTAAAAAAGAAAGCCATATTAGTGATATTAGTGGTGAGATATATTTAGTGTGATAGATGTTATAATAGATTTGAGAAGAAAAATTGAGAGTGGGTTGAGAAAATGTATTAGAAAAATAAAACGGTAGAATTGAAAAAAGAAGGAGGATTTTTTTTAATTTTCTTTTGTTATTTTTAAAGAAAATAGTAAAGTATATTTAATTAATTATCATAATGATAGGTGGGACCAGAACGAACCTGGCCACCACTTATGTTTGGCTAGAATCGATTCTGACTATCACTTATGTAAAAACTCTACTATATAATATAGATCTTTATCTAATATATTTTGAAAATGAGTTAATAGTGACGATTAGATTTACTACCTTAAATTAAGTGTTACTTTTTCCTAGAATTTTGTAAGTGAAATTAGGGGTCAAAATTACAATCCTTAAATTTTAGAATTGCTCATTAGGAACAAGCACATCACCTAAACCTCCCTTGAATCATTGACTTTTTCTATTTTTTATTTTTTTGGTTGGAGAATCATTGATAATCTACATATATAATCTACGAAAATAAAATATGGCTTAAGGTACGTAGTGTATTCAAATCATCAGTAAACTTTGATGGCTTGCTATTTATAGCAGAACTTGCAATTAGACCTTACAATTGACATCACAAAAAGAAAGCTTGAATCAAGATTCAAGACTTTGGCTTGAAGAAAAATCTGAATACACGAACCTTGCTTAACTTTTCTTTCAAGCACAATAACATTAATGACATGGAATACTTGTTTGGAATTGTAGATCACCGAATCAAAATTGCTCTTTTTATTATTTGAATAAAGGTAATACTTGTATTTAATATTGGATAATTCAATATTTACAACATATCCGTTTATTATTATAACAAAACACATGTCATTAGATTAATTAGTTAGTTATATTTTTAAGTTTAAAACATGAGGTATGTGTATTAATATAATTGGTGTAGGTTTATCTAATATTGGATGGAAGAATTTTCGAATTATCTTACTTTTATATGTGCATACACACTTTCCTTATACATTAGTTTTTCTTTTTACAATTTTCCTGATCACTACTAGTTGATTACTATATGATGATAGACGTATTAAAAAAATACACGCATAGACTTGTTAAGAGTTTTTTTCCAAAGACTTGATAAGAGTTTACGGAGTACGAAACTTTAGTATTTCTTGGCAAAATAAACTTCATTAAAAAACAATAGTTGCCCCATTTTTGTGTTAATAGTTGTAGAATGTATAATTAACTAGTAAAGTTTATGTCTAAAAACATTTAAAAAAAATTGTTTCGTTGACGGAAATCGAGTCCATGTTCCCTGGATGAAAGTCAAAGATAATGTTAAGGTTTTTCTTATTTTGCTCATCAAGGAGAAGGTTAAATTTAAGGTTATAATTAAGTTTAATGTTAAGGTTAAGATTTTACATTTAAGGTTTAATAAGGTTTAAAGTTTAAGTTCGAATATTAGTGTGATGAATCTTCATCTAGTTAATGTTTAAAGTTCATGGTTTAAACTAAAGTTTAAGGTTAAATATTAAAGTATGATTATAAAATTAAGGTTAATGTCAGGTTTAAGGTTCAAGGATCAAGTTTAAGGTTAGAATTTACCTTTAAGGTTATGCTTAAGGTTAAGGTTAAGGTTATGTTTAATGTTAAAGTTAAGATGAAGGTGAAGGTTTAAGTTTTAAAGTTTAAGGTTTAAAGTGGTAGGTTTTAAGGTTTAAGGTTAAAGGTTTAAGATTTACGTTTTAAGGTTTAAAGTGGTAGGTTTTAAGGTTTAAGGTTAAAGGTTTAAGATTTACGTTTTAAGGGTTAAGGGTTAAGGGTTAAGGTAATGTCAAGGTTTAACGACTAAGGAAAAAAGGAAAAGGGAGAAGGTTAAAGTTAAGGTTAAAGTTAAAATTAAGATTAAGGTAAAGATTAAGGTTTAAGGTTAAGTTTAAGTTTAAGTTTAAGGTTAAGATTAAGGGTAAGGACGAGGTTAGGTTATTAGTTACGGGGTAGGGGTTTAAGGTTAAGGTTAAGGTTAAGGTTAAGGTTAATGTTAATGTTAATGTTAAGTTTAAGTTTAAGATTAAGGTTAACGTTACGGTTAAGTAGCATGCTTCCCTGAACTGCACCAAAAATTAGTAATAGCTGGTATCAATTTTTTACCAAAAGAAATGAGATA
Organism: Nemophila menziesii; assembly: GCA_029959085.1. Taxonomy (NCBI): domain Eukaryota; kingdom Viridiplantae; phylum Streptophyta; class Magnoliopsida; order Boraginales; family Hydrophyllaceae; genus Nemophila; species Nemophila menziesii. Next base: position 141,374,306 of record JARWIR010000001.1, on the reverse strand, counting down.
AGAAAAAAATGGACATTGTATAAACCTGTAAAGCTTGCAACAATGCTTTGATCAGTACTTCTTTCCCTCTTTCCGACAACAGTTGTGTTTACTATCCTTCCATTTCTTGAATAATTTCTTTGCAATCCATTCTAACGATTCCAATTTCAACCTCTTATGCCATAAAGGAATCCCTAGGTATTTTCCTAAATCTTCTGTCTTTCACTTGTATTTCACGAGTGACCTGTTCTGAATATGTTGTGGTGTTTCTTTACTAAAATAAACCGCTGACTAACTGAGATTTACATTTTAATCTGATCCTTCACAATATTCTTTCAAACGGTCCTTGAATGCTTGAATTTCCGTGTCATCAATCGTCATGAAAAACAAAGAATCGTCTACGAAAATTAAACGTGAAATTGCTGGACAATTCCTGGTAATTTTTATTCCTTGAATAACATTATTTCGTACCTAATGTTCGATAAAGCTGATGAGATACTCCGTCATGAGGGAAAAGAGAAATGGAGACAACGGGTCTCCTTGTCTAATACCTCCTCCCGGAGTAAATTTGTTTGTTCTTTTGCCGTTAAAAATTGATTTGGAATGAGACTGCTGTAATGAAACTCTTAATCCAACCGACCCACCTGTCACTAAATCTCATTTTCTTTAATAACATAATAATAAAATCCCATTGTACCTAATCGTATGCTTTGGCTATGTTGATTTTTACTGCCTCCATGCTTTTTGGATTTTTCCTTTTCATATTCATATAGAAAGATATCTCTTGAGCTATGATAATATTATCTTGTATCGTCCTTTTTTAATAAAAGCTGCATTAATTGGTGAGACAACCATTAATGATTTTTTATAACGTATTAGATAATATTTTTGCAATAATTTATATCCAAAGTTGACACATGATATTGGTCTATAATAATTCAACACATCCTGAATGTCTCCTTTTTGTATCCGTGTTATAAGTGTTTCATTAAGTACTTGTGAGATATTATTATTAAAGAAATCATGTACCACCAACAAAACATCCTGTTTAATAATGTCCCAAAATTCATGATAAAACTTACCATTAAGTCCATCTAGCTCTGGTGCTTTATTAGGGTATAGCCTTTCACTTCCTACTCCACTTCCTTCATTGTTGGTATCTCGGTCAAATCATTGTTCATATCTTTCGTGACTTTAGGTTGTAGAAAGTGAAGTGTGTGCTCCATTAATTCATTTGTCGCACCTTGTTTGTGAAACATGTCTTTATAGAAGTCTTGAAAGCAGGTCTTGATTTTCGATCTTTACCATAACCTCCATGGCTCCGTACCTAGCCTATTTTGCGAGCTTATTCGCTTGCCCATTGAATCTCCTAGGAATATATTTAAAGGAGATAGGTCCAAATTCAATAGCCAATTGTTTGATATTTCTAATAACCGGTTGGAGTTCCAGCTCACGACTGACACCTGCCTAATACCTTGGATAGGTACAAGGTTGTCTGAGAGGATTAATTTACTTTTTTCAGAAAAATTCTTATATTTTTCTATAGCTTTAAGGATCGTCATTGCCTCCCCTTCTAATATGGAATCACAGGTGGCCGAGGTCTTTAAGATTTCTTTACATCCATTTATTTTGTGAATTTGTATCATCACATTTTTGGTTGCTTCGAACTTTTGACTAAAAGATGCATCGCATGAAAATATGATATCTGCTTCATAACTTTCGATTTCTTCGTCTTGATCATGATTCCTTTGTTTTGTACTAATTGATGGGTTATTAGTATTCCTCCAATCTCTACCATATAATTCTGACATGAGTTTGTTGGTGGAGTTGATTAGACAAACTCCTTCAATACAGTAATTCTTGTGTAACACTTTCATCTTAGCTTTCCAAATGTTCCACATGTATACCATAATATAATATATTACAATATTTTTCCCACCCACCTTCTGAATATGCTTTGACTGTTTTGATAATCCGATTCCCAAGATTTGTCTTCGGTTTATCTTCAATTTTCAGTTGTGATGATGATCCTGCCCAAATAGATTTACTGACTTTACAATTCAAGAGTAAATGTTCTACCTTTTCTGTGTTATTTTAACACCATAGGCATTCGCTTGTATCGACACATTTCCTTTTGTATAAATTTATTTTCGTGGGAATTGCATTGTTGCATGCTTTCCACGTAAAGATTCTTATCTTTTTTGTATGTTCAAATTCCTAATGATCAGCCACAAGCTTATGTTGTATCTCTCTGGAGATTTTGTTGATTGGGGTTGTTTTACTGCATGTTCATCTGTAAGTACTTTATACCCTATTTTAGTAGTATACTTCCCATCAAAAGAAAAGGGCCAAACCAATCTATCGATATTATCAGTATAGATTATATGAATTCCAGTAATGCAAGGAATAATAGGTTTAGGAAAAATGTTATCAAGAATTTTAAGATCCCAATTAGAGGAATCTTGTTTCCAAAGTTAATTGACTTTAGTAAGCTCTCAATCGGGGGGGGGGGGGGGGGGGGGGGGGGGTGTTTGATATATCCCATATTTTTTATGAAATATCTACCCTCCATAATGCTACCCCAATACCATGTTCTACTTTGACGTAATTTAACATCCATAAACTTCTTATTATGAAAATAAATACTTTTCAAAAGTCTGGCGTCCAATGTTGACGGATTAGGCATGATTCTTCAGGCTTGTGCTGCAAGAAGTTTTGTATTCATTCTTTTAAAATCCTTGAATCCAATTCCTCCTAATAGTTTATTAACCGCTAATTTCTCCCATGCCACCTAATAAATCCTTTTTCGTTCTTCAGAGTTCCACAAAAAATTGGAAATTGTAGAGATTAACTTATTACAAAAAGTAATGGAATATGAAAAAATAAACATGGTATAATTCGGTACTACTTGTAAAATTGCTTTAATGAGTACTTCCTTTCTACCTTCAGATAAGAGTTTAGCTTTCCATCCATCTATTTTGTTTATAAGTTTCTTCGCAATCTATTCAAGTGATTAAACGTTGGATCTTATGGAATAAAGGAATACCTAAGTAGTTACCTAAATCATTTGTTTCTTTAATGCTAATCTCATTAGCTACATTGTCTATATCTTCCTCTGGTGTTTCTTTGTTGAATATAATTGTTGATTTATCTAAGTTAATTATTTGTCCCAAACCCATGCAGTAGATATCGAGACATTCTCTGAAAGCTTGAAAGGTAGTTTCATCAATAGTCAAGAAAAATAAGGAGTCATCTGCAAAAAGTAAATGAGAAATACTACGACAATTTCTGTTAATTTAGATCTCTTGAAAAAAATCATTATGAACATAATAATCAATAAGGCTGATCAGGGATTCAGCCATTATAGTATAGAGAAATGGAGATAAGGGATCACCTTCTCTAATTCCTCTACCTAGAGTAAATTTTTTCAATCTTTCTCCATTAAGATTAATATGAAAAGAAACCGTGGTTATGCAATTCTTGATCCAAAGGATCCATTTATCAAAAAAACCTAATTTTTCCAGAATAATTAATAAAAAGTCCCATCTTTTTTTGAAGTCCCATTTTCTTTTGAAGTCCCATCTTACCTGATTATATGTTTTTGCCATCTCAATTTTTACTGCTTCCATGTGTTTTTTATTCTTCCCTTTTCTACTCATAAAGAAAAACATTTCTTGAGCAATAAGTATTTGATCTAAAATCGTTCTACCTTTGATGAAAGTCGATTGTGTCGGGGAGACAATAAAGTTCATAAATACCTGCAATCTATTAGATCACATTTTGGCTATAATTTTATATCCGAAATTAACACATGAAATGAGTCGGAAATCGCCAAGTTTCTTTTGTATGTCCTCTTTTGGGATAAGAGTAATTAAGGCCACATTAATATTATCTAAAGATATATTGTTAAGAAAAAAATCTTGAATCATAGTTTAAACGTCCTTTTTAATGATATGCCAGAATTCTTTATAGATTTACCATTCAAACCGTCGAGCTGCGAGGCATTTGAAGAGAACAATTATTTCATTACTTTCTACACTTCATCCATGCTATGAAAAATGGTCAGAATATCATTCATTTCTTTATTTACTCTAGGGTTGATAAATTACACAGCTTTTTTCATTTGTTCGTAACTAGCAATTTTTTCAGTAAAGAGGAATTTGTAAAAATTATGAAAACTTTCCTTGACTTCAACCGTGTCTTCTTTTCAAAGACCATGTTCATCCTTAATTCTAGTAATTCTATTAAAGTTCCTTCTCTGAATAGTTGAGTGGTGGAAAAATTTCGTATTTTTATCTCTATAGGTCAACCAGTTTTGTATAGATCTGTCCGCCCAGTATGTCTCTTCATATTCAAAATCAAATTTTATTTGTGCCTTGATTTCGATCTCCTCTGGTTGTGATGCTTGGTTAGGTGTAGAATTATTAATCTTGGTAAATCGCTATTGAAGTTTTTCAAGTTGGGTTTAATGATTTTTGAAAACTTCTCTACTTCATTTCTTTAGTTCTCTGACTGTGTTGTTTCTTTTGGACATAAAATTTGTCATTGGAAGATTAATTTTTGGAATGCTCCACGATTTATCAATAGTGGATATGCAATTAACATTATATCCAAAATGATTCAAATTTAAAATGTTTAACACTATGTTTGATATTAATATCATAATGTAAAATTAAAGGCGAATGATCTGAACTAATGGTTGGAAGAATATAAACTTCTGCTTGATAGAATAAGGTCATCCATTTGTAAGTAGCAAGAGCTACGTCAAGTTTAGTTTTAAACAATTCGTCTCCAGATCTTCGACTAGACCACGTAAAGAAACAACCGTTGGATTTGATTTCAATTAGAGAATTTTGTAAAGTAAATTTTTTTAATTCATTATGGTGTTTATTGGCCAGATTAGAACTACATTTTTCATTAATATTGAGAATGTCGTTAAAGTCTCCGATAAATTTCCATGGATCTGAAATGTCTTCACTCCAATTTGAGATAGCATACCACGTTCTAAGCTTGTCATCAAAATCGTTAGGTGCATGAATACAAAACATATAATAAGAAAAGGAATTTTCATTAACGCGCAATAAAATATGAACAACTAAATGAAACTTCAAGGCACATATGCGAGTGCCACAAAATAAGAAAACCACTGGAATGAAAAGCACTTCTAGTGGGGTCGACAACAAAGCTATTGTTAAAACCAAAAAGACGGAATATGTCTTGGGAGTCAACCTCCCTTAACATAGTCTCACAAAAAATCACAACGCCCGGTTAAAAACGAGCCAAACTAACCTAATATTGGAAACTGTTTAGGAGCCCCTAATCCCTTGGAAGAGTGTACTCATTTTTCATTGGCAGCCATTTCACGTGTATGGTCGCTTCCCTTTTGGATTCTCTTGGGATCATACCCGTCCTCCTCTAAATCTTCCAACGCAAAAAACATTTTGATGTCCAACTCTTTCGTTTCTAAACCCCCCTCCTCGTTGATACCATCCTTCTCATAGTTCTCCTCCTCTTCTTCTTGTTCTAACTGTGAGTCATAATCCTCCACAATTTTTGAAATATCCTCATCGTCCTCGTTCATATTGTTAGCTTCTTCACCATCCTTATTCTAATCATTTTCAATATTATTCAATGGGATTCTCATTATAAGTTCTTTATTTATCATCAACTACACACAATTTCTTGAAGCTACCAATGTCTATGAATTCCTTTTTTCCGCTAACACCTCTGCAAACCTTAGCTTTAAACTCCTTCTCCTTTTAATTACCTTTTGTTTCTCTGAAAGCCCTTCATAGCTAGAAGATATCTCATCTTTCTGTATCATTAACTCTTTGCCCTTTTGGTTACGTTTCTCTTCATTGTTTCTATTCCTGGTGAAATTATTAGCTCCTCTATTGTCGCTTCATTCGTTGGATTCTTGTTCGGTGATGTTTTGAAAAACCTCTAATATGTGTGTACTGCTACGAATATCTCTCCTTAACTCTTCCACTTTGTTATTCCAATTGTTCATGTTCTGTTGTTCCTCAGTGTCAGCATACTTCTGATCTCTACTATCTATCAAGTGACGGGTTCTCAGGTTCTTAGTGTAATCATAACCGCCTAAATCAACATCTTGGTTCTCTCTTATGACTATTCGTCCACCAATCATATTACTCATTTCTTTCCTAATAACAGTTCCTCTCTCTCTCTCGTTTATCATTGTAAGCATAAAATAAGAACTTACCATCGACCTTTAGCTGTAGCCAGTATAGAGGATTAAAAGGTAGAAATTTTGTGATATTGTCAATACTCCAAGTGACTTTTCACCTTCATCAATATGGAATAACCAAACCAGCCAACTCGAGATGTGATATCCGACCTACAATGTGGAAACCTCTGTTTTGTCTAGAATTAGGAATACAATTGTCCCCATGTTCACAAATTGTTAAATTAGGTTTGCATTTTAGTTAAGAGATCTGGAAAACATTTTCGTTTGCCTAATTGGGATAATCAACCTCTTGCTATTAACTATCTTTATAAAAAAAATTGAAAAATAGATCTGACATCGTTTAATAATTATATCTTAGTGACTCCTCTGTATATAGTGGAGTACTTAATAGTATATTTTTAACCAAATATTAGAATCTAAATAATTTTTTTGTCCTACAAATTATATTCACTTAGTTTTTTATACATATTAAAAAATATAATTATTATACTTATTATTATTAAAATATTCTCTATAAAGTATTTTGATATTTAAAATATGAATTAAAAATATAAATTTAAATATTTCAATAAAAATAATGACAAAAAAGTTTTGAAAAAAAGTTTTAAAATTTTAAAAAGATAAATAAATTTGAAATATTATTTGTGAGCTAAAATGAAAAAACAAACCCATCGAATAATTATGTAAATCAACTTTAAGACTTACTAACTTTAGTAGTCTATGACATGACGAGTGCCACTATCAAAATTGAATAGAAAAAGAAGGTGAACCGTAGGATCCTCAATTGTTCAATGTGATGAACAAATCAAGGACCCACAAACATTGAAAAGTGTGCCCAAAAACGACATCCTTAGCCAACCCCTGATGTCCTAATCATGACTAAATTTAGTCTCTGTCGTATCTTAATGTCTAGAAGCGTAAACAATTATACCTGTTTCCAATTCTTAACCAAGTTTAATTTACTTTAATTTAAGAGTCTCTGTTGTCCTTAAAAACATAGAGACGAGTCATGGCAACAGACAGAAAGATATCACCATCTTCAGCAAGAGCTCACACCAGGAAATCAAACCACAACCACTCTTCTTTCCTATCTTTTGGTAAGTCTTCTTCTCAATTACACTTATTTATTAGTTTTCATGATTTTCCTCATTGATTTTAATTGTTACTCTTGACAAGCAATTGATTAGATGACGTTTTTTTAGAAATTTTATCAATGTCTATACTCTCTAGTTAGTGTTTCATATAGACCCCGAAAGTCTCAGTTACTCATAGTTACTTTATGATATATGTAAGAAATATCCGAAATTCAGGACTAACCAAGTTTTACAGTATAATTATATATTTTTCCATTTAAAGCTTCTGTTAGAGAAGAGACACGAATCTTTGTTTTGATAAAATTCTCTATTGCCTATCAGTAATTTTTATTTTTTAACATAATTTCTTGATGAATAACCTCTTAGTCTAATTAACAGCAATAAATAAAGGAATCGAATTCGTGTGATCCCCCCCTACAAATGTGTACCAATACATTGATCCAATATTCACTTTCAAGCATTTAATGAAATTAGGTGCGATTTTTTCTAGACCATTAATATTTGGTAAAACTTTAACAAGCTTTGATTCGACAGTAGCATGAATCTAGACTATATAAACTACTTATTTTTACGGTAAATTGATTCATTATATATATACTCAAGAGACAAATTATAAGTTATATCTTGCAGGGATATTTAAGATGATAGCATTAGTTTTCTCTGCGGGTATTTTAGCATGGGCTTACCAAGCAACCCGTCCTCCACCTCCTAAGATATGTGGCTCGCCTGGTGGGCCCCCTGTTACAGCTTCTAGAATACTATTGAAAGATGGAAGACACTTAGCTTACAAAGAATATGGTGTTCCAAGAGATCAAGCCAAACATAAAATCGTATATATTCATGGCTTTGACAGTACTAGACATGATCTCTCAATTCGAACAACCCTCTCCAAGGTAAAAACATATTATGTTCTTTTCCATCTTAGGTAAAGTTAGGCCCGTCTATTATTGAATTTTTTTCGTAATTGATAAGTGTGGATTACTAAATAAATAAAACAATGTTTTAATCAATCAAACTTCAATTAAGAATTAGTAAAAAAAATTAATAAGTGTTAAGTTTAAGAGATCGGACTAATTAAGAGTTATTCAGATCTGAATTTGTATAAAAAAAATCTTATTGGACAATTGTTTTAATGAATTAGATTAAGTGTAAACAAACATGCCCCAGGGCCTTGCACTCTGTTTTTCTAAATTTTTTCGTTTTTATTTATAGGAAACAATTGAAAGTCTAGGGGTGTATATTGTTACATTCGATAGATCCGGGTACGGAGAAAGTGATCCGAATCCCAAACGAACACTCAAGAGTATTGCCCATGATGTAGAGGAACTAGCCGATCAATTAGAATTAGGAGAGAAATTCTATGTGGTAGGATTTTCAATGGGTGGTCAAGCTGTTTGGACATGTCTTAAGTACATTCCTCATAGGTTACTAGGAGCAGCTCTTATAGCACCAGTGGTCAACTATTGGTGGCCAAGCTTCCCTGCAGAGTTGACTAAGAAAGCATATTACGAACAACATAAACCGGATCAATGGGCGCTTCGTATAGCTCATTATTTACCATGGTTAACTTATTGGTGGAACAGTCAAAAGTTTTTTCCTTCTAGCACTGTTGCAGCTCGAAGTGACGGTGTTCTTTCTCGACAAGATAAAGAATTACTTCAAAGGATTCTTGACGCAGAGGAGAACAACCAGGTACAAAAATAAAATAGAAATAATTACAAAAAAAATGACTAATATTATATTTATCGTCTAACAAATAAATTATTGGGTGTTACAGGATGCTCAAGTGAGACAACAAGGAGAGTTTGAGTCGCTCCATCGTGACATGATGGTTGGGTTTGGGAAATGGGAGTTTGATCCTATGCAGTTGGAAAACCCGTTTCCTAATGGTGAAGGTTCAGTTCATTTATGGATGGGAGATGAGGATTTGTTTGTACCGGTTACATTGCAACGCTATGTTGCAAAAACTCTGCCATGGATTTGTTACCGTGAGCTAGAAGGTGCTGGGCATATGTTTCCATTTGCTGATGGAATGGGAGATTCAATTATTAAGGCTCTTCTTTCTGGGAAATGTGAGACTTAGTTTTTCTAATTGAGTAAGGTTTTCTTTTCATTTTATAGCGTTTGTTGCTTTAAGCTTTGTTTTTTAAGACATTGTTGGAGAAACATTGTTGGAGAGTTACCTGGCTTGGGTTAAGACTTGATACAGTGGACAAATAAGGATATGGTAGTGTTCCAGATTACTAGTAACTAGTGAGTAACTCTCAAGAATTTAAAGTTTTGTATGTGTAATAGACTTGTTCAAACTATTCAATCCACAATTATATGAATTTTGTATCTTCGTTGTCTTTGGGTGTATTTGAGAAATGAATAAGGATGTTTTTACGTGTTTTGTGATTTTTTTTTTCCTCCATCTCATTCTTTTGTTTTCAGTGTTGTGGACAATTTCTTTTCTCTCATTTTTTCTCTCCACGATATTAATTCATCAATTTAGCCATTCATACACCCTACTACACACACCAACACAGAGGGACGGATCTAGATGGGTCACCCAGTGTGAGGGGTAAAAAATTAGAACAATCAATGTAAATTTTTTGAGATAATTTCTAGGTAGGAAGGAATTTGGGGGGGGGGGGGGGGGGGGGGGGGTGGTGGCGAATATATAGCTTTTAGATCATTTTTCCACCGTGGCCACCCAGATCCGCCCGTGAATATTGTCTAACCCTAAGATATGCATACAAGTTCTGTTGGTTTGTAAGAGTTTGAATTGTCTTGGGAACTTTGTGATAATGAATTGAAGAAAAATTAAAATGTTTTTTCTTCAATTCATGTTAGCCGAAAATTGCTGCTTTGTTGGCCGAAAAAGAGAGGTGGTTTGGGTTTTCGTAAAGCAAAAGATTATAATATGGCTTTGTTAGCAAAGTTGGGTTGGAAAATACTCCAAGGAGATTCGGCTTTATGGGTTATTGCACTTAATCAGAAATATTTTCGTGAGGGTGTTTTAAATAGAGCGGTGAAGCCTTCGAATTCGAGAATGTGTAAAAATATATTAGCTGGGTGCGAAGTGTTAAGGCGTGGGGTTGAGGAAGTAGTTAATGGTGGAGATAGATCATATAAATGGAGGTTGGAAGCGTCCGGAATTTTTTCGGTTAAATCCGCGTATAATGACATGACCGCGGTGGAAGGGTGTTTACAATTCAACTGGGACCTGGTGTGGAAGCTTAAATGCCCGGAAAGAATTAAGGTCTTGATATGGCGTGGTATATGGGATAAACTTCCTACGCGGGGTAACTTGGCTAGGAGGGGGGTGCTTGAGGATGATACATGCTTGGGATGTGGAGAAGCAATCGAAACATCAAAACACCTGCTTCAGAATTGCATTTTATATAGGGAAGTGTCCTTACTTTGTACAGGGACTAATTTGCAATTAATAGGAACTAATGATCTTGCTTTGTCTGTAGGTGAAGTTGATGACTCAAGTGCTGGAGCGAGGAACCGTGAGGTGCAACCTGGCGCAGCAGCTCGGGATTTGTGGAGCTCGTCCAGGCGTGGATCACGAGCAGCAGCAACCCGGCCCATCAATGGTGAACAGCTGCAGCAAGATTCTGGAAATGGACCTGTGCAGCAGCGACTTGAAGCAGGACCTGTACAGCAGCAATTTGGAGCAGAAGGTTTGCAACGCGATTTGGAGCAGGATCTATACAGCAGCGTTTTGGAGCAAAAGATTTGCAGCAGCGCCAGGAGGGAGTTCATGCTAGGCCGCCGCTACTGGACCCTGGTTCAGTTGAGTGGTGGTCCCACGCGTTATCGAAAAACGCTGTCTTCAAGGGATTAGAGCGCCGCATCCGTGTAGCGGCTTTAATTTGAGCGATTTGGAAGAATAGAAACGCGGCCATTTTCGAAGGTGGTACGCGAGTTAAAACCAAGAATGAACTTGTGGCTATAGTGAACAATGCGGCAAGGGACTATGTGAGAGCTTGGGGTATTGAACGAGACGGTGGATTGTTTACATCCTCGCGTAGTGTACTTATCAAGTGGTCTAAACCGGAAAATGGGACAAAGCTCAACGTTGATGGAGCTTTTGACCATAAGAATAATTCAGCGGGTATCGGTGGAGTATTCCGTAATAGTGAGGGCGAATATTTAGATGGATTTGCGGGGAAGTGTGATGCGAGTACACCATTTGAGGCGGAAAGCTTGGCACTTCGTTATGGATTGCGTATGGCTGTTTCGCGAGGGCTAGATAATTTAATCATTGAGACGGACTCGTGTGAGTTGCACGCGCTAGTGAAGGGCGGTGCGAACTCAAGGGGAAGTTTGAATGATGTCCTCCGTGAGTATAAGAATATCTTAGATGTTAATGCACAATTTGTTTTAGTTTGGAATTTTAGAGAAGCAAATGGTTGTGCGGATTGGCTAGCTAAGTTTGGTTTGCGAAGTGACGATGGACCGTTAGTGTATGCGGACCCTCCTGATGGATTGTGGCAAGCTCTAGCACGCGACCGTTATGGTTGGGCAGTGCCAAGAGTTGTAATAGATAGCTAGTTCATTTATTTGTAGAAGATTATATCTTCAGGGTCTTTTGACCTCTTATGTAACAAAAAAAATTAACATGTTTTTATAGTGCGATTTGCTGAGGGGTGTTTGGAGTGATATAAGATGGTGGTTAAAATATTCGAGAGAGATGGACACTAACCTGATATTCCTGAAATGGTGGAAGAAATTGAAAATGGGAGTGATACGGAAGAAGGTGGCTAGACGCATTGTATTTTCTATTTCGGTATATATTCAATTTGGAAGGAAATGAACAAGCTAATATTTGAAGGAAACAACCAACATGAGAGATTGTTTTTAAAGATGTCAAGATGTGTGCCTATCAAACATGGTACATGACTACATGTTATACCTTTATCTTTTTTTTTGTATGACTATGAATTTTTCTTTGTACATCTATTGATATATATTTTTGATAAATTCCTGCAGCCTTGTATACTAGTTTGTAAAAGATATAGTCTTTTTTATCATTTTTAGCACAGTCACCGTCGATCTTCTCTATATCTTCGAATAGTTTCATTACTTTTAAATCATTTGATACCGCCCATAACAAACCTTCTTTATATCTACTAATAAACCTTAGACAATTGATCCTAGTCAACAAATTATACTAATTACATTCTACCATCTTCTTAAACAGTATGTCAACAACTTTTAAGTAGCATTTAGTAGTTGTATAAGTGTAAAACTCTGTTTCTCATAATTTTAGAAATGAGAGACTTACAATTTGAGTAGTAGAATGGTCTTTGATTACTAGTAGAAGTAGTTAGAATTACAGAACAAAAAAACAGCAAAACAACAAACCATAATAACAATTTGGGTTTTGGGAAAATTCTTAGAACTCATAATCTAAATTTTGAGAATTTTTTTCAAAACTTAAAATGTTTTTCAAATCAAAGATAAAAAACATTAAAAAAATGTCATATATATCATATATTATGATACATATTCGTTGTTTATTACTTTACAAACAATAAAAAAGAATTTAAAAAATCCAAACAAAAAAAGATGCAGCAAAAAAAAAAATCTGAATTTTGAGAAATTTTCAGAATTCAGAATATGAGTTTTGAGAATTTTTCCAGAACTCAAATATTTTTCAAAACAAAGGTAAAAAATATAAAAAAATGTGATACATATATCATATATTATGATACATATTTATTGTTTATTATATCACAAACAATAAAAAAGACCTATCAAAATTCAAACAAGATAAAAATACATTAAAAAAGAAAAGAAGACTGAGTTTTGGAAAATTTCCATAACTCAAAATCTGAGTTTTGAAAATTTTGTAAAAACTTAAATTATTCTTCAAACTCGAAAATCTGAGTTTTGTCTTCAATTCTAACTAGTCATGGTGTCCCATTCAAATGATTTGAATATCAAATACTAATTCCCAAACTTTGAAGAACAAGACTGTCATTTCTCAAACTTTAAGTTGTCCAACTGGAAAATTCTTATTATATATATATGATATAGGTATATGCATGTATACAACCAGTTGTTTATATCATAGAGTGTTATGTGTATAACATCTCACGTTGATCCATAATAGAAAATTAATTGATTAATTAATAAATTAATAATGAGTTTCAAATAGTTATTTTTGTTTGGCAAAAACTTGATTCATGTGAATGGAGCTAACAATAAAGAAACAGACGCTAGATCAACAACGGCTGTGATAAAAAATACAAAAATAAAAAGAACCAAATATATAATGTCTTTTATTAAATGATATATGACACCGATCGTGAATTTATATATTAATTCATATTTTTATCTTGTATAAAAAAAAAACTTGAGTTGTCGTGTACAATTAACATTTTATTTTAACGTTCGATATAACTGTTTAGCTAATTATAAAATTGGAGACCAAATAAAAGGGGCCTAATTCTAAAGTATAATTTAATCTAGATAATATTAGATATTTTAATGAAACAATCTCTAATTAAGTATATAAAAAATTAATTATTTCTAATTACAACTATAAGTTAATTATTATTAAGAACAAAAAATTAAAAATTTAAATAATACATATAATTTTATTAATTATTACTTTAATTATATATATATTTATCATTTAATTATATTATTTTCATAATTTATTATATAATATTTGTTATTTATTTATTATATTACTACCACCTTCACTATCACCATCTCTACCTTTACCCTTATCCCACCACCACCACTACCATTCCCCACCCCCACCACCACCACCCCTATCCCACCACACCGCCCTTACCTCCGCCACCAGCCCCACCACCACCACCTCATGCATCCATCACCACCGCAAACTAATTCCATCACATGTACACGTTCGGGAATTAAAAAAAATATCATAACTAATTATAAGTAATCAAAAAATTGCATTTTTGTACGAGGCAAACTATTATTCATGTTTATTAATCTTTTAAATTTTTTAATTATTATTATTTTTTTATTTCGATATTCCGTTTTATGTGTAACACACAAAGATAGAATTGTCAATTCCACGACACGAGCGCGTCCCTGATTTTTTTTTTAAAACACATTATTAATTCCAATAAAATTAAAAAAATATAAAAAATTACATTTTTCGGACGAGACAACTTCATATCTACATATGTGGTTTTTTTGGGTTTTTTTTTAATTTTCAATATTTAGTTTTATGAGTTCTTGCAATACACAAAAATATATTTATGTATTCCCGTAACATACAAAATCAGAAAATCAATCTAAACAAAATCATTTTTTTCTCTTTATTAATCGCATATACCCGATTTTTACTCGTTTTCAACTATCTTGATGTATTATCTTTTTGTCCACCATCCTTTTGTTATTTTATGTGTTGATGTAATACACAAAACACACAAATTTACTTTTTCTCTTCCAGCCAAACCCCTTAATGTATGTGATTGTGATTTTGTGTATCACATGAACACACAAATCAAATATTTCGTGTAATGATGTAATACACAAAAATAAATTTTTTAAGGTCTCATCAAATGGGACTCCATAAATGTAATTACAAGACACCATAGACACACCATATGTTACGAGTATGTAATTGGTTTGGACCTTATTAAGCAATAATAATTTTCTTGAATACACCTTTTGGATTAATCCCCCTAAATAAATAATTCCTAGAATTTTTTTTGCGCAAAAATAATTTCAAAAGTAGCACATAGGTGCTAATCAGAGGAACACATTCAATCAATTAACTTAATTAGCTCAAAAAAATAATGAATTAGCGGTCCTCTAAGAAGCGCCTTTACGTTTAAAAAAAGGCAGGTTGAAAGGCACTCCTTAGATGAGCGTCTTTTATTCATAAAGCCTAACATCCGATCGGTGACCTTAATCACAGTTTAGCCCTAAATAGTCTCATCTCTTCCCAACTGTTTTTTCTAACACAATAAATTTTCCTTGTCTTTGTCTTCTCCCTGCCACAACACAACTACTATCATCAATTCCATATCCATAAGAAATTATTTTTTCAACACCAAAATCCAAAATCCCCGTATCTTATTTGTTCAAAGGCAAAAGACCCATAAAAAACAAAGAACAAAAATTAAGTTTCATGAACTAAAATTATCATATAACATATAACAATACACAATAATTGATCCAACACTTATCATGAATATATTTGCATGTTACAATCAACAAGTAAGGAAAGCAACTTACGACTTATATAAATATCTTTACAAGATCATCATTCTATATTTGTTGTGATCAACAAGTCTAATATGTTGCTATATGTAGCTTAACAAGAAGAAAAAAATTATTATTGTAGAAAACGTTCATTGTTGTTATGGTGTATCCTTTGCCTGTGTTCACCATCTTTACAAAAAAAATCAACAAATTACTTTGTTCTCTACTGTTTGATAATAAGATTTTGGCATCTGAATAAATAGAGGAATCAAGATTTTAAATTTTGTGTTTGAAAATTTTTATTATTCTTGTTATTAGGATGATGATAACGATTTATGTAGTGATGGAGAGAAAAAAAATTTTGAAAAAAAATATTAAAACAGTAGTACAAAAAAAAATGGTCAGAGCCTTAATGTTGTAATTAAGGTAAATACGGTATTTTGACACAAAATTATCCCAAAATAATTAGCAAACATATTATTTTTTTTGTTACAAAGCGAGGTCTAAACGATGAGGAAGATAAACTTCCTAGAACAAATTATTGATTAAACTAAATGTGCGCGAGGCACGACCCAACCATAGTGATCTTCGGTTAACAATCGCCACATTCCGTTTGGTAGGTCCTTTTACGGAACTGGTCCATCTGAGCTAGTCGCACCTAATTTAGCCAGCCATTCGCCATTCTAAAGCTCCATATCAGCTCAAACTGTTCCCTCAAATCTAAGATCTCACGGCATGCTTTTAATATTTGATTCGAAAGTCCTCTTAAGTTCGCACCGCCCTTCATTAATACGTGCAACTCGTTCGAGTCAGTTTCGATGATTATAGACATGTATCCATTACATATCGCCGTGTACAAACTATTTTTTAGTAAAGGCGTTTTTCTATTGAACACTTCAACTAAAATAATTAATTATTTTTTTATACTCCTTTAAGTAGCGCTTATATGTTGCATTTAAAATTATTACTCGAAAAATTTCCTAAAATTGTTTATTTTATCAGTGGTGACCAGGGGCGGAGCCATGGGTATCTTAGGGGGGTCCATGGCCCTCCCTAATTTTTCGAAAAAAAAAATTATAACTATATTAAAAAAAAAGAAAAAAAATTTATAAATAAATAACTCCTAAATTATTAAGAAATCTTCATTTGGCCCTCCCTAACTTTTAAAAATTTATTTTATTAAGCTTTAAATTATTTTATTTAAATTTTTTTTATAACAAAATATATGTTATTTTATATTAAAAAAAGAAATTTATTACAAAATTAATTAGAAAAATCAATATCGAGACTTATATTGTAATATTTATATAATATAGGGACCTTTAGAGCAATTTCTCCTAATATAGGGACCTATTTTACGATTTTTGTATAATAATTAGACTTATACTGCAAATATTGGCGGAATTTTTTTTTCCCGCGGCGTTGCCCTCGAACCCCCTTGCCCCCCCCCTTACGAAAATTCCTGGCTCCGCCCCGGGTGGTAACAGTACAAAAGCCTTTTATAAAAGTAAAAAACTTGATGCATTTATTAATGGCTTAAGTCAAATATCAATATTCAATGTATATACAAAGGTTGGTTACACGTGTAGTCCTAAGAACAAAGATGAGCACAGAAGCAACTCTATGGTAGCTCCACATGGTGAAGACGTGTCAACTGTACAACTCCATGCAATGTCATTTGTTTCCTAGCTTGGACTTTAATGCAATTTATCTTAATCTCGACCCCTTCTTATTATTTCCCTTTTGTAGGCCCCCACATGGAAAAATCACGTCATTATAATACATATTTTTAAGAACTTATTGTCATAAAAAGTGAAGCCTTACTACAAGCTACCTTAAAAACAAAGAGGTCCCTGTGGACTGTTGTTTGTCTTACGTAATTTACATATATATATTCCTTTCCCGAACTCTTATCCTTCTTTTTTTTTTGTTCGAAAGAACTCTTATCCTTCTCATTGCTTCTTTACACACATTCACATATATACACATGTATAAGCGTGCTAGCACGTACTAAAGAGCAACCTTGTTAAGGAAAATTTTTAGGTTACCTATTAAGATATTGTAAGGTAAACTTCTAACTTAAATTCATCAAGATTTTCTTTCATACACCTGTGGCTGAGACCATAGTAAGTGTAATCCATTCCTATCTCTACTCTTATTTCTAATACTAGCTAGCACAAGTTGAGGTTTCTTCTTTTGCTTTCTAATGCATGCAATTAGATTATTTCATCATAAATTATCTTTAGATCTGAAGCTTGTGGATCTTTTCTTTGTTTTATAACTCATGTTTGTAATAATCAAGTTGGTTATGAATTGCAAAATAATAATCCGTTCAAGAATTTTGATCTCAATTATGTTCCCTTTTAAAAGAAGACGAAAATGGTTAATTATTATTCTAGATATGAGTAAATGATTACTCATTTGTTTTTTTTCTCTATTTTATGCGTGACAAATTGTCATTACCTGTATGATTTTCATGTCAATTTTTAGACGAGATGATCCGTTATCATTTGGTTGGTATGTCTCTTTTAAAATAAATGTATAATTGTTTACCTATTCAAGTAATTTACCTTTCAGATTATGTGAATTACCAAAGAGAATTTGCATCTATAATTTTGTTCTTGAATATGTTGCTTTACAAAAGAAAGAATTTATCTTTAAAATTTCATTACAGGCAGTTGATTAAATAAGGAGAAATTTCTAGGATGTAGATGCAGAAATTAAGAGAAGTTTCTTGGTTTCCCCTGAAGTTTGTAGGTTTCTCAAACGGTCATATTAATCAAGTTTCTCCGGAAATTTCTAGGCGTGTCACACACAGCCTAAAATAGGGCCATTCAAGTTTCTAGGTTCTTCACACGCCCCCACCAAATGGGGTCATTCAGGCTTTAGTAGTGAACGCCCAGTAAAAAAAAAAAGTCAATAGTTTCACCAATTAATTGTTATATTATTTAATACATAACCAGAAAAAAAAAAAAATCTATGTGAGTTCAATGGTTGTACCTAGCTTATTGATATCACCATTAACAATAGTTTCTCTAGTGGCATGATCAAGAATTTGGGATTGGACTCCACAAAAATCTTGTCACAGAATTCTATGGATACTCAAATTCTTGCATAGACTTAAAAAACATACATAAAGCACATCAAGACGTGAATTTATGCCTCTAGAGTATCTGCTTCTATTTTTCAGGAGGAAATATTTGATATTCTTAACATTAATGTTATTCATCCCAGGGACGTTAATACTACTATCTAGGTGCGGATATGGTTGCAAATGACTCAGACATCATGTCTCAAGGTGAAGTACAATCTTCATTACAGTCAGAAGAACAACATCAAATCAAGAACCATGCATACCCATCATTAGGGAGACAATCATCTATCTTTTCACTCACATTCGATGAGTTTCAGCATACACATGGTGAGGGTAATAAGAATTTAGGTTCCATGAACATGGACGAATTTCTCAATAGTATATGGTCAGCTGAAGAGCATCAAACTCAAACTCAAGCACAAGAACAAATTCTCGCCCCTGCTGCTACAAATAACAACCACAATTACCAAGTTGAGACAAGACTATGTGGTGAAGATCGTCAAAAGAGTATGAAACAAACAAGCTTATCAAGACAAGGATCTATGACACTTCCCTCACCTATGGGTAGAAAAACCGTGGAAGAAGTATGGGAAGATATTCACAAAACTCGGAAAGAGAAGCAGATGAATCGTGGATCTGTTTCAAATTCCACTTCTTCTCAAAGACAGGCTACGATTGGAGAGATGACTCTTGAAGATTTCTTAGTTCAAGCTGGGATTGTACGTGAACAGGACCATGGTCCGCCACCACCACCACCACCACCACCACCTCAGGCACCACCTCAGGCACAGTCTTATGGAATGTACCAAAATGGGTCACCTTATCCTAGACCTATTATGCCCCTTTCTGTTGCCACTTCTGGTTCTTCCCCTGCTTCTGCATTAAACGTTGTCCCTACAGGTTATCAAACCTTTCCACAGAACGGCCTTACCGGAGGAGCTGGAGGAGCTATAAGGGGTGGTGTTTATCCACAGCAACCACCAGTAATGTATGGCGGAAGAGTCGGAAATGGAAGTGGAGCTGGATATGGACAGGTGGTGGATTCGCCGGTAAGCCCAGTTTCATCTGATGGAATATGTGGGAACCAAATGGATCAAGGAAACCCATACGGGTTAGAAATGGGTGGTTCGAGAGGTTCTAGGAAACGATGCATGGATGGTCCTGTAGAGAAGGTGGTGGAGAGAAGACAACGTAGGATGATTAAAAATAGAGAATCTGCAGCCAGATCAAGAGCAAGGAAACAGGTACACGTACTATATATATACATATATCGTGACTCCTATGTTAACCTTATAGAACACGTTTCAATATAAGTTTGTGCATGTATTCTTTTGTTGACACGTTGAGGCAATGAATATTTTATCAAAGAAGTTATGTATATTTGACACAGGCATATACAGTTGAATTGGAAGCAGAGCTCAACCAATTAAAAGAAGAAAATGCTCATTTAAAACAAGCTTTGGTAATTGATATATTTAATATATAACATAGGTATTACACTAGTATCATTTTTTATGTATATAAACTAAGAAGACTATTATCATTTGCATATGTAGCAAGCGGAGATTGAGAGGAAAAGAAGACAACAGGTGATACTAAATTTTCACTATTGAGCTATTTTGTACAATACTGAGCTAATTTTGAATGGTTGTGGTGCAGTACTTGGAAGAAGTTAAGATAAAATCAATAAGCAAGTCACAGAAAGCTAAAGAAAAGCTTGGAGCTATGAGAAGAACTTACAGCTTTTAGGAAAATGGAGAAACGGTTTTTTAGCTTGACCATCCCCTTATGTAGGTGGAAGATGTTGTGGTGTGGAGGCAGTAGTGTGAGGAGAACAATTTTAGTGTATAAATTACATAATAAATTAATCAGTATTAATGAGTAACTCATATATATGTAGTGTGTTTTGTAAGTTAATGTATTTCTGCTTTACGGTATGGAGCTTTGTTAAGATCAGAAGTGTGTGATGAAGTATATATGTCTTTAGCAAGCAAGTGCACAAGAAGATCTATGAATGATACTTGGGCGTTCATTTTGGGAGTTATTCTTTTTTAATTTAATTTATGCATTCATTTATATTAATACAAGCTCATTTCAGATTCATCTGGTTAAAAATTTCCTTTTAATTCAAATTATAAGTTAACATTTATACGGTTATACGGTGACATGGTTATTTTGTCTGGTGGGGTTGTGTCTGAGGGATATGAAAGTGAATTAGTTCGATGAGTGTTGAGATTTAGGTGCTCGTGATAGCTTACTTTTGGTTGGATTATATTTAGTAAATTACCTAAACAGGTCAACAATGCCTTTGCCCATGGCTCAGGCTCACTTGATAGTCTTACGAATGAGTGGTGGTTCAAGTGTAGCGGAAAATGGATTTTATGATTAAGAATAGTGGTGATAATTTTTGGATCTTAGTTGAGATGTATCCTATAATTTGTTTTTCTTACATTTCCAAAGTCATGGGATCGAGTAAAGGATCTTCAAAAGTGGAGATTTCACCTTCAACTTTGTCTTGCGAAGCTAGCTCTAGGGAAGTGTTGAAATATAAATCTCATGATAATGTTTTATTCTAGTAGTTGGAATTTTGAGTGAGTTGATAGTTTAACATGGTATTTACTTGAGTCATAGGTTCGAAGAGGTTACTTGAAGAGGTTACTTGATGTCATAGGTAGGTGTGCTGAAATATAAATCTCATATAATATCTTCTTGTAACATTTTTAATGTCTCTTTCATGTATATTAAGTACTTGCTTGTTTTATTTTTTCTCATTGAATAAAGTTTTAGGTTACTTGCTTGTTTCATCTTTCCTCATTTAATAATTTAATAATCACTGCCACATTTACATACCGTCTTTGTTGAGGATATATGTCTTCAACACGTATTGTGTTTGATGGCATCGATCATACATTCACGCTACTATTTTTTCTTAAGAGATTTCTCGTTAAAGACTCTCAACGGCGAGAATTTTTACGAGTTACCGTCTTTGAATTCATGTCACTATCGTCGACATTCTCTTTAATGATAGCGTCATTGGCGAGGACAGTTGTCCTTGCTGGAATGATAGTGTCAGTCACGAGCACTTGTTACATACATCGACAAAAACATATGTCTTCGTGAAAACGTTGTTTCCGAGGACATGGAGGTAATTGTCTTTGATAGTAATATTTTTTATTTTTTATTTTTTATTTTTATTTATTTAATGATTTTTTTAATTTTTTATAATTTGTAATTAATATTTTATTTATTTATTAAATAGACATAATAAAAATCTGATACACCGCTCAAATAATAATATAATCTAGTTAAAATAAATTAAACATCGAACAAAATAAATTACAACCATTATAAGGTTTAAAAGTCGATAAAAACATAAACATCTACGAAAGTTAAATTTAAAAGTCTAAACAGTAGAAATATATCAATCACGGTTCAAATCTTCATCTTCATCTTTCCAATCTTCAAGTCTTTTTCGGTGAGGACAATTGGCTGAAAGACCGGTAGGAGGACGGCTGGAAAAAGTAGTTGAAGGAGGATCAAAAGAAGCACTGGAAGGTACGTAAGTCGATGGGCCTCTGATTGACCCACACTAGGGTTTGAGTCAACTCTTTGAGATTGTACGTGAGTTGGTGCCGGCTTTGGAGCTCATAGATCTAGATCTTTCGGTTTTTGAAATGTATGGATCCTTGCTTACGAGAGCAGATAATCGTTGATGGCGTCAAACATCCCGTTAAAGTCTCGTACTATCTGATAGAATGGTAAAGTAGTAGGCCTCGTTGAATGTTTCTGCCAACTCTGGAAACCCAACTTCGAGTCCCTTCATCCATACCTTGGCAAGCCGCCTCCACCCGATCATTCTGTATGAGAGTCCGTGTAGATGATGATGAGCCAGACTAAAGCAAGGATTTTCCGACTCTTTCACGCATAATGACTCTCAGTGCGCCCTGTTACATGAAATAAATAAACATTAATTAATAAAATTTCAAACTTGAAATAAATAAATAAACCTTATTATTATTTAAACACTTATATTGTTTCTTTGGTACACTTTCATCCTACACTAATTCCCGATATGAAAGAAGAAGTCGGTCGTCCGGGGCAGGGGCAACTACTGCTCTTGACCCTCAATGGTTTCTCGAAGAACCACCAGGTTCTTCTCCCTTTACTGTTTCAGTCAAGGATAAATGTTTTATGATTATTCAAGGTAAAAAAGTAATGACTTAATATGCTTTCCACAAATATCTCCTCCCAGACACAAGAGTAAGCCTTCGATCCTGTCCCACTTGGACGTTTTTGCTTTGACCGAGTTTTTTTATTTGCTTTAACCCAAATACTGTTTCTTTAACAAAACAATATATATATATATTATAATAATAAAATATTTATTCTTATAAATTAGAACTAAAACCAATATTACATTACTCTTCTCCGAGCCCTACGTCTCACAAATTGTCGCGCTGTAATTATTCATTTTATGTTTAAAATCGCAGTATCCCTTGGCACATGTTGACGAATATCATCAGCCGATCCACTCTTTACATCCAAACACCGATGCAGAATAAATTATGTTAACAAATATTTTCAACAATTATATTTTTACATATTGGGAATAGAAAGATCACATGATAAGGTTAGAAAATTACCCTCAATCTCATACGGACCTGGTGTTGCAGCTCGCTCGGGACCTGTGCCCAACTCTCGTAACACAAGGGCACCTTCTCTCGGACCGTGAGTCCGAGTAGTTGGCTCACGTGTTTCCTATACTTGCTTCATGGATTCTACGTCTTATCAAAGACGTAGAAATCTACGAGGAGTTTACCCCGTCTTCTAGCATAGCCTTAACAACTGATGCAAGTGTTGTCTATCCTCTAGGCTTTTGGGACTTTTTTCTCTTTTAAAATACATAATTAATAAAAAACTAAATAAAATTTTGAATAGATTATACCCTACGAATTGCAACCTGATATCGGTTGATTCAGGTTGCGAATCTTGACCGTTGTTGTCACCTCCGCGACCCTTTGGAGAATTGCTACCATGAGCATTTAATATCAATTAAAATTACAAATATTCTCTTATTTCATTAAAATTATTTTTATACCCTATATTTTATTAAAATTACTTTTATACCCTATATTGTATTAAAATTACTTTTATACCCTATATTTTATAAAAATTTACTTTTAAACCCTATATATTTTTAAAAATTACTTTTAATCCTATATTTAATAAAAAAAAATTTAAATCCTTTATTTTAATATAATTACTTTCATACCCTATATTTCATTAAGGGGGAGTTCGTTTGCACTTAATGAGCTCTTACTCTGATTCATTTCATTAAGACAGATTGTTTTTCCTGACCAATTTAGATCAGAATACCTCTTAACTGGTCTGTTTCATTAAGATTTTAAACCACACCTGATTCATTCAGACACTGCCTCTTAACATAATAAGTTCTATCCAGGTGTTATTCATTATTATGTACTTATCACTTTAAAAAATCAAATGACACCTAAGATTACTTTTATACTTTATTAAAAGTACTTTTATACCCTATATTTTATTAAAAATTTCTTTTATACACTATATTTTATTAAATAATACTTTTAAACCCTATATTTTATTAAAAATTACTTTTATACTATATATTTTATCAAAATTATATTTTAAGCCATATATTTTCTTAAAATTAAAATTAAACCCTATATTTTATTTAAATTACTTTTAAACTCTAAATTTTACAAAAATTTATTTAAACCCTATACTTTTTTACAATTTTACATTAAACCCTATATTTTATCAAAATTACATTTTATACCCCATATTTTATCATAATTACAATTTAAGCCCTATATTTTTCCAAAATTACCTTTAATCACCATATTTATTTTAAATTAAATTAAGGCCTTATTTTTATCCTAAATTGTATTTATTCCTTGTGTTTTATTCATAATTAAACTAAGGCTCTATATTTTTTTAAAATTACACAATTGTCATATACATTTTTTTTTCTAAAACAATAAAGCCTTAATTAGTGCAATTTCAACTACAATATATATCACACATTCATATCATTTAATCCCCCAAGTAATAATAAATTGTAAAATTCTCAAAAAAAATATCACATAAAATGTTATTTCCACAAAATAAGCAATACACCAACATTTAAAACACTACTACACAATTCAAATTATTTTTTTTATTTTTTTTTAGAGAAAACATACCTTGATAGTTAGACTGGAAGCTTAAAGAAGCCATTAGCATTTGCAAAAACACACCACCAAACAAAAAAAAAATGAAGTTTATTAGGTTTTCAAATTTTTGAAAAATTAATGTAATCAAGGTTTATATGACGATATTTTACCGCAAAGGTAATAGAGTAGCTGATTGGGTCGCCAAACAAAAGCTTGTTGGTAAACTGTTTGGTGACTAGAGTATCTCTCTTTCTTCCCAATTAGCTCAACTTATCCTACTTGATTATCAGGTTTGTGGTATTAGGTAATTTTTTTGTAATGTTTAACATTATTGTGCTTTTTATATTATTAAGCAGTTGACAAGAAAATGATATTTTACCGTTTTGTCAATGAAATTGACTGATGGAATCGCTTGGTTTCTCGCCGCAGTTAATTGAGCTCGGAAGAAATGTAT
Organism: Nemophila menziesii; assembly: GCA_029959085.1. NCBI lineage: Eukaryota > Viridiplantae > Streptophyta > Magnoliopsida > Boraginales > Hydrophyllaceae > Nemophila > Nemophila menziesii. The sequence goes on along the minus strand of JARWIR010000001.1, from coordinate 141,349,099 downwards.
TAAGTGGTGTAGTTATGGTAGATAAGGAAAAGACTCCTTAGCTTATATAGAAATTTACCAATGGCGAGGACACTTGTCCTCGAAATTGTCAAGTGTCCTCGCGAATGAAGTGTAGAAAGTTACGCGGGAATACACACCGCGAAAGGTCTTGCCTCGAATATTTATTTTTATCAACAGCGAGGACAAAGTCTTTGCAAATGTCAAGTCACTCTTTGGCGAGGGGTTTATCATGAATAAATCCTCGCAAATGACTACAATCCCTTATGAGGGGTTACTCAACCATTAGCGAGGACATGTCCGCGCTAGTTTTTTTAATAAATAATTAGACCAATTTTTTTCTTGTTTAATGACACTAACCAACATCAAAATATATATCAGAAACACTAACACCAATTACGTAAACAATCCAAAATCATAATAAAATACATTCCAAAATCACATTATTTTGATAAGAATATAAATTGATAAATACTCTCGTAATGTCTAGTCGGTCTCATGCCCATCAACATTTATGTTTTTGCTATCACTATCGATATATATAGTCTCCTAATTTGGATCATCTCTGTACTCATCCAAGGTGTCATCATGTACTTCGTCTTCAACTTCAATCAAGTTCTCAGGTCCAAGGTAACACATGGAAATATCAAATCTCTATCCCTTTACCAGTAGTCAAACCTAATAATGGGTATTTTGGGTCCAAGTTCATATCAACCAAGGAATGGGGTGATCAAATATGGACTAGTGGATATCAATTCTGTACACCATAAATCAAGGCTCCATCCGTGTCAGCCATTTACTTACCATACAACTTTTCACCCATTTTGAGCCATCTTTGCATTAATTTCATCGATATAAAATACATTTTTGCTCGAGTTGCTAAAATATACGGTTCTTCACTCCACCCAAAATAATTTGTGTTGATCATTGTTGTCCCGTATTTCAATTTCCTCTTTTTTGTTCTTTCGTCGGTGTTATACCACTTACACCCGAACAACTCAACAAATCAATTACCACTTAATTCCACCTTCACAATTTTGACTAACTCACTGTAATAAGTTATTCCACATGTGATAATAGAAACTCCGTAACTCCAAGTTACTCTTTTTTTCCTTGTCACGAGTAACCTATTTGACCCCGTTCACAACACAAGAATCATATCTATATTTGAGGACATTCGACATGTTAGCTAACAAAACCTTTTCATCAGAAGCAAGTGGATCACTAGCTTCGATCATTAAATACACCTATAATACAAAGCTAGTTATTAGTTGTAATATAGACGAAGTAACTGATAAAATTAAGAACTTAATTACCTTTTTCAAGAACCATCGATGAAAATTCCCTTACTGATTTTTTTCTGTATCGGGGAATCGTAGCGTGGACTGCTGTTTCCTAAACATAAAGAATAGTGTGACATTCGTAAATAAGATAAAATGTTTTTTAATCTATTTACTTACATCATATAGGATTGGATCTCATCGCAATTAAGAAGGATGTACCAATCTATTTGTTCCTTCTCTTTGAATGGTAAAGTACAAAAATCTGTTTTTACAGATCGGCTGGAATTAATTCTTAAACACGGATAGTTGTTTGAGTTCAAGAATCGTCTCACCATATCCACCTGAATTGTTGAATTTTTGTCTTTCTTATTGAAGGTACCGAGATATAAAAGACAATGTTTTCTCTAAAACGTATCCCTCGGCAATTGAACCCTCAGGCTTAGCCGAATTTCGAATATGTTCTTTAAGTTTCTTCAAGTACCTCTCAACAGGATACATCAAACACATTTGAACTAGACCTTATATTTGATCGTCCTCGTACATTTGTATGACAAAGTTAATCATTATGTCAAAAACAAAGCAAGAGAAAAAGCATCTCCAACTTGCACATAAGCATGACCACTTCAGACATTCCCGATTCTAGTTCTTTCATACTTAAGTTCTTTTTTCAAACATTTCTGAACACATTGCACAACCCAAAAATCATATTGCTAATCGATTTATCGTCAATTAGTCTGAAATACTAATCACAAAAAAAATGCATCATTATATGACAGTCATGATATTTCATACTGATGATCTTCCCTAAACCACTATGGAAGTTATTCCTAAAACTAGAAGCGAATCCATCGGGAAACTTTGCTCCTTCAAACAATGTAGAATCAAATGTCTCTTTTTAGAGGCATCGCATACTTTACACTCTGTAATATCGTCCTTCCTCGGTTCTCGATAACCACTTCTCTTTCCTGATACCCATATCTTTCAGATCCCTCCTCACCTTCACGTTATCTTTGTTTATTTTTCCGCCTAAACCAACCACTGTACTAAGCAGACTATCACACATATTCTTGTCACAGTGCATAACATCAATGTTATGTTTCAACAAATTTTCTGACCAATATGGTAAATGATAAAGAAACACTTTTTTCATCCAGTCAAACTCACAAGGACCTAATTTCTTTGTCACCTTAACACCTAAATCCTCATGTGTACCGACAAACACAATAGACAACCCATCTAATTACATTTGAATATGGACGGGACTATGTTTCCTAGGCGGGGCCTTTTACTCGACTTTCATGTACGAAGATACATATTTTCTAAATCGATTCCTAATAGGTAACCACCGTCTGTGATCAAAATAAACAACAGCTTTAATCACCTTCATCGACGGAGTAAAATCCATGTCTGGGCACGCTAATTAGCCTTAACCCGACCGTCCGGAAGTGTACAATCTAGCCGGGTAATCATTATTGTGTGAACAACACGCAAAAATTCATTAAAAATTCTTCCTTCATATGTGCATTGTATGCAAGGATCCTTGTGCCTCCACAATATTTCCAACTTATCTATAAGAGGATGGAGAAATACATCCATATCTTTTCCAAGTAAACGAGGACCTATAATCAACAAAGTAAGGATAAATGTGGATTCTTTCATGGATAACTAAGGTGGAAAGTTGTAGATTGTCAATATAACTGGCCAGATAATATATGAGTTGTTTTGCATGGAGAAAGGACAAAGCCCATCAAATCCCAAACCAAGGCGTACATTCTGCGGTTCACTAGTAAACTTGAGATTCCTCTCGTCAAACATTTGCCAACTAGTACTATCAACTGGATGACACAACTCATATTTGTATGTACTCTTTCCGATATGGTGTGAAATCATGTCTTTGGTAGTGTGTCTCGAAGCGTACATTCTCCACAACCTTGGAACAATGGGAAAATAACGCAGTTTCTTATGTGGTACTTCCTTCCCCTTCTTCTGAAATTGAATGAGAAATTGAGTCATTAAATTTTGGAGGAAAAACAAATAAATAAATAGTTTTTATTTATTTAAATTTATATATATATATATATATAGTGAAGGTGAAATAAATATTTTTTTTTACTATTTCAACCTAATAGTTATTTTTTTCATGTGCAAGTCTTAGTAATAATATTGGGACTAACCAAATAGCAGATTTATAATAAATATTAAGTATCCATTACTATTGGGCCAAACCCAATAGTAATGTATTTTACTAACTAACATGTCTTTTGTTTAAAAGATACAACTCTAAATTTTAAAGTCAAAACCCTTTCTAATGGATGTCTAGACACCTATTCAATTTTTATAATTAGTTGGATAACTCAAAAAATTTATTCATGTAGTTTTTTTAAGCATTAAGCATTTAAAAAATCATATGATAGAGGTAGAAAAGAAGCAACTTTATTAAGTTCGTTGAAATTCAGAAGAATTTGTGTATTCATTTCTTCTGAATAGTTTTGTCGTTGTATCTGGTGGTTGAAGCCAAAAAACGTTAGACACCCGTATGTGGCCTAAATACCTTAAAGACGTTGGATCAAATTCGAGTCTCGACAAGTAAAGTTATTTATTTATCTATATTTTATTTTATTTTTGTATTAGTTTTTATACCGTTTTACTGCTTTATACAAATAAAACACAACACAATTTTGGTGCATCTCTGTTATGACCATCAATTTATATGGTGTCATTCATAATTGGTATCGATCCAGACACATTAAGTGGTGACTCGACACCCCATACATCTACACTCTACCCGTGATGATCAGTGAGTCTCAAACAAGTTTCTACGCACCACTTCTAGTTCACAAATCATCAATGTAGAAAACCTTCCTTGGTTGATTGCCTAAAATCTACAGTTTCTCTATGTGCCAAAATTAGCTGATGTCAATTCTAGTCCCACCGTGTTCATTGAAATTTTTTCCTTTTATGGTATTATACTACTTGCACGTGAACACCGTCGCTGAACATTATTTTTGGAAATTTACCTCGAAGACGTGAATCAATTCACTATACCAACTAACTCCCTTGGAAAAACAACAAAACACTATAGTCCGTAATGAATCTTTTTTTCCTTTCTCATGTGTGACCCATTTCACCCCATAAATGACACACAAATCATTTCTCCAGATGGTATGGTTAGACTGTTAGCCACAAGTTGAAATTTTACGATTACAATTCACTACAACAATCATGAGAATTAGAAACAAACAAAATAGGAACGAGACATATCTTATTCCTATTGATAAGAGGAATCGTTCCTGATTTGAATAGGGACAACTGTGTTGTTCCTATAGCTTAATATTAGTTTTCTTAAATATTTAAATATATAGAATGGGTTTATTATTTGCATTCAGGGACAATAAAGCAAAATCGTTTCTATTAATCAAAAAAATCAATTAGTACCATTGTATTAAATTGTTCCTATTGGATATTTTAATATTTTTTTTATCTATTTTATTATATATTGAATATTTATTTTTTCAATTTACTAATAGCAACGTTTTTAGTAGCTCACTTATACCATTAGAATTAATTGTAGTAGGTCCTATATATTAATATATATTAATGTATTTATTTTTATTTAAATATTAATTTATTTTTATTTTGTGTACAATAATTTAATGCATATTTTAGTGGGAAAAAGCCAAATTGCTTGGCGCGTAACATTTGTAGCGGGAGGTTTTGTTTATTTTACAAAGTAAACCCTTACCTAACTTAATAAATATTCCTAATTGATATCTTTATAATTATCAAAACAATTTACAGAGCAAACACTGAAGAAGGAAAAAGGCTTATAAACCTATCAGCCACGCCAAGCATTTTTTCACTGTGAATATCTTTCAAGGTAAATTCTATTTTTTTTATATTTCAAGCGATTTTTTTTCCAGTTTTGTGTGATTTTTTATGCATGTCTGATGCATATATATCAATTCTTATCATTTTTGTCAATAATTTTGTGTTATTAATTTTGAAAAAAACTAGATTATATAAAAGATTATAATATTAATTTGAACTCAAAATTCATAATTAAATATTATTTTTTGGTCTTTAATTAGATTTTGTTAATTAATTGTATATTTGTATGGGTCTAAATATGATTAGTATGACAATTTATGAAATGGGTTAGGTTATTGTTAGTGAATTGAAATTGGGTACGTAAGTTTTATACTGGAGAAGCAAATTAAGTAAATAGAATTGTAGTTCATTTACACTATTTGATAAAATGCCACAGTGAAACCTTTCAGGAATTAAAAAAAAAAAAGGTTTTACCTATGGCCTTTTTTAAAGAAATTATCAAATACAGAAATTTGTCATTACCCAAAACAATTTTTCAAAAATTTTAGACAACTATATTATCACTGTTGAATGGTATTAACTAAAAAAATAATTTTTTTCTTGATCCATGTTGAAAAAAATGAAATTTAGATTTTTCCTTATCTGTCAATTAATCTTATTTATATAAAACCAACATTGATTTTTTGTGCAGTTCTTTTCTGATAGAGTTGCTTATCTTATTATTTATATTAATTTGTATAAATTAGTGTATAAATAAAAAAGAAATTGAAGCAAATATATAAAGCAAATCATTTTGTCCAAGGATTTAATTTTGGAGTTAGTTTTTAGTCCAGGTGCTATTGTATTTTTTCTTCTTTTCTATCCTAAAGATTTTTTAATAAGTAGATATGTATTATACTTAGTAAAAAATAGTAATAACACATAAAGTTCATAGAATTCAGTATATACCAGTCAACTTTTTCATAGAGTTGCTTTTTTAATGTAAGAAATTAGTGATCATTTGTTACTAAATTTAGTTAAAATCATATTAAAATATCTTAATCATAATAGATCCTGAAACGTGGGATTTGGTTTATAAATCTATTATGCACATAGCAGCCGGTCGATATAGGCGACGCAAATATGACGTGAAATCTGATTACATATCAAATAAAGGGAAACCTGGGTACGTGGATTTGATTGATTGGGAAGATTGCATAAATATGTGGGAAGATCCACTAGTTCAGGTATGTATGTGATTATTTGATATTTGGAAAAACTTAACATTGTTGAGCTAAATAGTTTTTATTTTATCTTATAAGTCACGTGCAGAGAAAAATGCTGACAGTAGAAGACGCAATCCTACACCAAGTTTGCATGGATCACGTTCAATAGCTCAATTTATGCACTCAAATGTAATAAATCACATGTTTATATACATATTTTATATATATAATTTCAAGATAACCTTTTTGTTTTTCGTTACAGGCTGATGCTGCAACAGGAGAACTACCGAGTCCAATTGAGACATATAAAGCAATGCATTGGGATGAGAATAAGGGATGGAGGGGTACAACACAATTGAACTATGTAATTATCTTCTTATGAATTTAACTAATTATAATAAGTATCCGAGTGTTAATTGGTGATAGTTTTGTTTAAATTAGTCAGGGTTTAATTGGTTTTGATTTTGTTTAAATCATTTCACTTGATATTATATTTCAATTTATTTCAGGATAACATGATCAAGCTTAAAACAAAATTATTGGATGAAAAAATGCAGTCTAATGCCACTCATTCATCTCCTGACATAATTTCCTGTGCTGCTCAAGTGGACGAGTTAGCCGTGATGAAAAAGGTCCTCGGTAAACGTTATGGTTATCAACGAGGTGTTGGTTCGATACTTCCAGGACAAAACCACTTCTACAAATAAAAGGCTAAACTCGCATAAATGTATGCATTCCGACGATGATAAAATGAGTCGTAGTGAAGTACTTAATATAATGGGGAATTACCATCACGCTATGAGTTCGTTAATAAAAACTGTTCAAGTTTTGAGTGATAAACTTGGAATTCCAGTTCCACCAATATCACAGCTAGATATATCGTTGCCATCTCAAGCACTACGTACTGAAGAACGACATGAAGATGAGACCAGTGATACTATTAATTTAGATTAGACTTTATTTTTATCTTAATCATGTAATAAATTTTAGCTTCATTTTAGATGATGTTATGAATTTTTGGTTTATTGTCAATTTGAATAATGCAATGAAATTTTTTATTTTATTATTATTATTATTACTGTTCTCTAGATATTCAGTATAAATGATATTATTGTTTTTTTTTTTAATTCAGGGACGATTTAAATTGTACAATTAATATTAAATAAATAAATAAATATACATCTACAGAAACAATATAAATTGTTCCCATAAATATTCAATGAAAATAAATATTTATTAGTTAAATGTTTTTAGGAACGAGTTAAATTGTTTCTATAGGGATGGTATAATAAAAAAGAATTTATTAGATTAATTGTTATAGGAACAATTTATATCGTTCCTAAAGGTACAATAATTAATTAATTTTAAAAAATACCTATAGGAACGCTACTTTAAAAAATTGTTCCTAAAATGACTTTTAGCTACGAGGCTATAGAAACAAACAAATAGGAACAATGTGTTGTTTCTATTAAGATATAGGAACAATTTTAAGGTTTTTAGGAACAATTTTAGTTGTATCAATATCCTATTATTCTTGTAGTGATTGGATCGTTGTCAACTTTCATGTTAAATAGATATCATTGGAACAAATAGTGAGGTTCACTAGCTTCTTTATTGTTATGATATTGAAATACCAGTGGTTCATATGCATGATCAACTAGAATCGCCTTGTGTTCCCTGAAATACAATATTTTTCATAATACAAGACATATGAAAATAAAGTAACTATATTTTTATATACGTAAAGTATTTACTCCATATAAACTTGAATATCATCGCAACTTTGTAGAATGCACCAAACAAGGATAACCATGTTAGCATGTGGAAGATAAATGTAAGTCTTTTCTTTTCATGGGTGAAAATGACTTCTAAAAATCAATATCTCTCTAGGTTCAGGCAACAAATATGCATATCTATCAAGATCGTTAAACTTAGTCTTTTCCTTTTTGAGATAACATGATATGAAATTCAAAGTTTCCTCAACAACGTAACCCATGACTATTGAACCATCTGGCCTTTCCACATTTCATAGGCACTCCTTTAAATTCTTCAAATAAACACCCAAAAGGGTACATCTAACACATATGTACCGGTCCACCAAGTATCTCACAAGAAATTTTATTTAAGTATAAATTTTCTTTTGTCCAACAAGTTTACTTAAATTAAAGTGGTATTCTTGTAAGCTATAACACTCCTGATGAGGTTAAATATTTTTTGCTAGTATACTCAGAATGAAAATTTTAGTGGATTTGGGTAAATACTTAAGGGTGCCTACTTCTTGGAGTTGATCAAATTCAAGGTTCTAGAATGGCTCTTAGATTGTACTCTCTCTAGAATAGAAGTTTGGGACACTAAGATTCTATCTTCCCGTGATAAAGAAACATTTATAAAATCTATGATTAATGCTATTCCTAATCATATCATGTCTATTTTATTAATCCCTTATAAAGTCACTAATCATATTGCTTCTATGGGGATGACTTTTTCTGTGGTAACCAGGGACAACCTAGAATTGACTTGGTTAGTTCGACTAATATTATTAAATTTAAATCAGGAAGAGTTTGGGTTTTAAAAACTTCTATTGCAATCATTTAGCTCTACTTGCTTATAATGCTTAGAAACTTTTCTTGAAACCTAATTCTATTCTATACAAGATGCTTAAGGGCAAATGTTTTTTTTAGCAAATATTAGAAATAATTGCTCAAAGGGCTAGAAGAATCTTATTGTGGGAAAAGATGTCTTTGCTTCCTCTATATTTTGGAATATTGGAAATGGAAATAATGTCAATATCTTGGAATCTTATTGGGCACCAGGCTTTAGACAACTGGATAAACCTTCCAGCTCATGCCTACTTTAGTTAGAGATCTTCTTAATAAATAGGGCACACCTTAGAATGTTGACAATCTTATCTTATTTTACCTCTACAATTGTAGCAACCATAAGAAAATTCCATTTAGCTCCTAGTTATAGTGATATACCAGTGTGGCTTTCCTCTCCATCTTGGGGCTGTTACTATCAAGGTTGATTGTAGAAACTTAGAAAGACATACTTAGTAGAGGAGAACTTGTAAAATAATGTTAAGGGTAAATCATCTTATTCTACCTCTAATAAAGTGTGGAAATATATTTTGAAACTTAAAGTTTCTTTTAATTAGGAATTTTATTTTGATGGCATTTAAAAATGGTTTACCTACTAAGGAGAGCATATTTAACATAAAAATGACTACTTGTTCTTCTTGTAAAATATGTGTAAATACTTCTGGAACTATTGAAAATATCTTATTCCATTGTGATTGACCTAGGGTAGTTTGGATGACCTCTAATCATAATCCCACCTTTAAAGTGTCCTATTGGATGGAACACTTGGTTGAATTTTTCAACTCAAGTTTCCAATGATTGGAAATTGTTGAGAATTGTTTTCCACTTTGGCTTGGAATATATGGAAGGAAAGGAATGAGGTTATATGTAAATGTTCAATACCTCATCCTAAAAATGCAATAAAAAGGCCCTAAAAAGAAATGATAAATACTTATTTACAAATATCAAAGGTTCTAAGGTTTCAAAACTACAAAACCTTAATGCCTGAATTAGGGTAGGTACGATGAGGTCAAGTAACTCCAGTAGCTCAACCTCAAATAATTTCATGTCTTGTAGTGGCTGGTCTCCTCCTATATAAGAAAGTTTAAAATTAATACTGATGCAACTTGGGATGCTAATTCTTATAAATATTATGTTGCTTGTATTGTTAGGAATCATGCAGCTAAGGTTGTGGATAGAATCTCAACTTGTGCGAGTGCATTATAAACATTAGAAGTAGAAGCTAAGGGAGTTTTCAAACTTGTGGATTGGTATTTTCTTTTCCAGAAGAGTTCATTACTATAGAAAAATGATTGTTCTTCTTTGATCAAGCCCTTGATTTGTAATAATGATATACAGTCTCACAACATTTGTGTTCTGGTTTCAGATATTAGGTCTATTAGTAAAGAATATAATATTAATTTCTTTTTTATTCCAAGAAAAAAGAACCTGATAGCTAATTGAGTAGCAAAGCAAGGGTTTAAAGACAATTTATTTCACTTTTGAATGCTTGATCATTCTCCCCAATGAACTAAACTTTTTATCAATGACTAAAATGCATTATGCATTGGCTAGCTTGTTTATAATATTTTGTGATCAATGGAATTTATTTCGTCTAAAATAAAACATATATAGGCTTTAAAGTTCAAAAAATCTGAACAAACCCATTACCATTCACATCACAAACTGATGGTACATGACATGTAGGAATGGAATCTATCTTTAAAGTTCATGCTTTGTGCTTGCATTTAATGAAATGCCTTAGCTAAACCAATCAAAATACATAAATAACCCTCTCAACATGTTGTATTTAACCTATTGAGCTAGAGAATATAACAATGATAATGTTCTGCCCATGTTTTTAGATGAACCGAGAGGTTAGAGTTAGGATCGGTGGGAGGAGATAGGCAAGCCTGGTAATATTTAACAATTAAGTAGCCTGGGTCCCACATTCATGGCTAATAATTATAGTACTTAATTTGGTGCTATAGTAAAGGCTTCTCAAACTGGGCTAGTTTGGGTAGGGTTAATTACCTGTCTAGCCTAAAATGAAAGTTATAAACTAAATATGACTAAACACCAGATGATTATGAATTAAGTTTAAATTAACATGAAGATATTTGAATTCCAAGAAAGCATAGACAACAATGGGACTTTATTGAGAGTGATAAATGGGAGACCTTAACCGTCTTCACGGAGATTGGAGGAGGGTAAAGAATCCACCAATGTTGCTACATAATAGAGAGAGAATTACTAGTAGTATCTAATTGAACACAAGGATTGATTGAGGTTGGAATGAATTTAGAAAAACAGAAAGGAAAGAAAGGCAATTCTTTATCTAGGGTATTAGCGTAATATTTCATACTATACTCAATTAATATATTGGTTTGTTATGAAAAAAAAATACATTGTTTGATACACTAAGCAAGTTATAAGTTTTCACAAAAAATAATGCAAGCCCTTCAAAAGATAATACAAGTCCTTTCACAAAAAACAATACAAGTCTTCACAAAAAATGAATACTGTAGTAGAAGGCTTGTTCTTATTCATGTTCAGACGTTCTATGTTCAGAATTTCCCAAATAATTTCACAGATAAATGTGGTAGTTGTCGCTCAATACTATGCCCCTATTACTTACAATTCTTCATAATTCTTGTTTAGCACTTGTGTATTTGTAGGCGTAAAAAATATTATATTTTATCATAGGCCAGAATATATATATATTTATTTGGTATATTATCATTGACCTCGTGTAATACACTTTAATTGGCCTCATATATTGTTGGAAGATGTCCCATCACTCCTGGAAAACCAACTATACCCTAGTTTGTGTTTCAAACAAGTAGACAACACTAATACCGGTTATATGTTAATGGAAAAAATATATTGAGGGAGTGCTTACTGGGATAGACCATGGCTACAAATTATAAAGAAGTAGGCAATACTCAATGGATACCAATTACAAATATATTGGCTAACAAGTAGGCAACTTCGGTACTACATGAAGATTAGATGTGACAGTAGATATCTGGATAGACCAATGAACAACACAACTATAGAAAAATGCCTCTTATTAGTGAATGAAAGCTCGAACACATCATCCAACTGCTACAACTATGACAAGTATGAGACGGAAGGAAAAAAATTATGCATAGAATTTGAAAATCTTATATATGATTTCTTGATTCTTATTTGAGAACATATGGTATATTTATGTACAATTACATAAATATTTAATCGATACACATTTCTATATCTTCAGTCAATGTTTCTAATTTAACTAAGACTATAATGTGCAAGCATTTATTCTCACTTATTCTTCTTGTTTTTGTGCTCTTACTTGGACCAAGTAAAAAAGAGAATTTTTATTAACGAACGACATCTTTGAACATAAAAAAGAAAATGCAGGTACATATAACTAAGTTTTCAATGAGATATAAATTCGTACATCAACAAATAATTTGAAATATTTGAAAGACCACTCTTCATTTTCATTGACAACATCCCTATATGAAAATATTGGTACATTATATGACCACAAATTCAAATACAACATTGGTCATAACTTATAACTTAGAAATTAGTAACTATAAATTACAACATTGTTTCTATTTATAAAGAAGATAACTTTTATATTTCATAATGGAAACTCCTTTCGTATAAATAACACCGACCATGTACGTTTTCAGTCTTAATTTTAATTATATGCATCGAAACTACCGGCCAAACTCGAGAGCAATTCTTCACCATGAAAGGTAGTGATTTCTGCATAGAGAAAAGTACTTTGTAAGTGATAGGACATGATTTGATTGTGAACAAGATTGGATTGTCTAGAGTTAGTGTTTTTGACATTGTTCATCAGATTTAGAGAAAGGGAGGGATGTAGAGCATATGAGAGAAACAACAGAGTGAACAAGCAAATGAAATTTGGCCTATATATAATTTTTTTTATCAATAGTGTCTGGTCTAAACAGGTTGGGCCTGAGTACAACATAGAACGATGGTAATTTAATTGGTCTAGCTATATTATATGGTAGGCCCAAGGCTAGTGTTATTTTTACGCAAAATCCGGGCTAAAAGATACTCGGGTTCGACCCTATTAACGGGGTGGGCCAGCCGATTCTTCAATAAATGAAACCATAACTACACACCACGATAAAACCGAAGAGGTCACTGTATTCTATCTATCTTTTCTGGATCTCTAGTTCTTCTTCTTGCTTCTTTACATAGATCTTTCACATACATATACACATATGTATATACAGTCACACAGATTTATGTATATATAGGTTATTGCATTTACTGAAGAACAACCTCGTTAAGAAAAAAATTAAGGTTAGCTATTTAATCTCGTAATATCTTTTTATTTTTTGTTTGTTTTATCAGATCTCTCATGATCTGGTAAATTTTAATGATTTGTAGCTTGCTTAAATTTATCAAAAAAATATATTTTCTTGTCTTTCCTTTAGTAAGAAATCCTACTAAATCTTCATCGAATATTCAATGTAATTCTAAGCGTGCACGGTTTATCCACTCATGTCGGTGATAATTGTGCTCAAGTGAAACGACTCTCGTTTTACTTTCTAATGCATGTAATTGAATTCTTTTATGGTAAATTTGCTTTAAAAGTTACTAGCTAATCTAAAAATCTTAGATCGGAAACTTATGAATCTTGTTTTTTTAACTAATTAAATTAGTAATAATCGAGTTGGATAATTGTAAAGTGAGAATTGTTCAAGAAAATTGATCTTACATTTTTTTTCTTTGAGTTAGAGTACCATAAAAGTTTTATTGCTTTTCTAGATTGAGCATATGAGTGAAACTCATTTATTTTAGTTTATTTTTGTTTATGATTTATATTATTTGGACGCAATTATCATTTATGCTTAAACTATTGTATGTTTTTGAGGTTAAGTAGTAAGTGATGTACTCTTATAGTCTTATTTTGTAATTTTCCTAAAATTCATTTTTTTATGAAAAAAAAGATTAATTAAAATATCTTACATTTATTGCCAAATAACATTTTTTTTATGTGTTTAAAGAAATTCCATTAAGAAAAAAGAACCAATCATTATTTAAAGATAAATGTATATAGTCTTCTTAATATTAAAAGTTGATAAAAATAAATAACAGTTCAACTATTAAAGTGATTTGTTGATTGAAAAAAAAAAGATCGATTATGTAAATTAGAAAAAGGTATTACCTTTAGAATTTTGTTCTTAATATGTTATTTAACCAAATTTTTCTTTTTGAATTTTATTTCGGAGAAATTGATTATAAAACGATTTTTTTTTAATGTTTTAATGACATAAAGAGATATTCAGAAATTTCTCGGTTTTTCCGGAGATTTCTCACACGTGGCTAGAAAGGACCCTCTAAGTTTTTCTGAAAGATTCAAATAATTTCTACACACCGTCCAAACTTATGTTTTTTTTTTGTCCAAACTTATATTTGAAAATTCAATTTTTAATAATAAACGTGGATAAAAGAATACGAGATACTAATTCCTCAATTATTTAATTTGTATCACAGTGATGAAACCACTAAGGCAGTCGGTCTAGATCCCCATCCCCTCATCTTTCCATTTTTTTTAAGATTTAAATTATAAATTAAATCTAAATTAATTGACGTTCCAAATAAATTAATATATCAAATTCACTTTTAAATATGTTTTTTATTTTTTTATATTATTTATAGTAATAGAAAACAAATTACAAGAACCTATAACATGTAAAATATGGATATCTATAATTTATTTTTGTTTAAAATAAAAACTTATATCACAATTAAGTAACAAAATTTTAAAGACGTCACCATTAAATCTACTCAGACCCAAAAATAAAATAAAATAATCGAGTTCTATATCCGTCCTTGTATTTTCTTAAGTTATATTATTGAGCTGATCAGTTCAGTCCTAGTAGTTTACCATCCAGAAAAGTTCATAGCTGTTTTAATTATGACCAATCAAACTGAAATTTGTTTAAGTGATAATCATGATAAAAAAAAATGAACTCGAATTTCATTCAAAATTTTATCTGTGTATAGGTGTTGAAAAAGATTTATGCTTAAAATCTTTGTTCAAGGAATTTCTCCTTTGAGCATGGTCTTTAGAACATATCATATAATATATATATTTGAAGCTAATTGTTCATATCATTACTCTATTATTTGAAGTCAAATTATTTTATCATCTTTAATCTCTTGGCACTTGGTACTTTTCAAGAATTTAATATAAGATTTTTTCTTGTTATTCATTCCAGGGACGTTAATACTACTATTACATCGCAATACAAGTTCAATATCTAGGTGCGGAGATGGTAACAAATAACTCAGACATCATGTCTCAAGGTGAAGTACAGTCTTCATTACAGTCAGAACAACATCAAATCCAGAACCAAGCATACCCATCTCTACAATCATCAATTTACTCACTCACATTCGATGAGTTTCAGCATACAACACATGGTGAGGGTAATAATTCCATGGACATAGACGAATTTTTCAATAGTATATGGCCACCAGAAGAGCATCAAGCTCAAATACAAGCACAAGGCCAAATTCTCGCCCCTGCCCCTGCCCCTGCCCCTGCCCCTGCCCCTGATGCTACAAATAACAACTACAATAACTATGTTGAGACAATAGTACTATGTGAAGAAGATCATGAAGAAAGCACGAAGCAAACAAGTATACCAAGAACTGTGGAAGAAGTATGGGCAGATATTCAGAAGTCTCAGAATGATAATCAGATTAATGGTGTAGGTGTTTCAAATCCTAGTACTTCTTCACTAAGACAAGCTACTATTGAAGATATGTCTCTTGAGGATTTCTTAGTCAAAGCTGGGATTGTACGTCAACCAAATCATGGTCCACCACCACCACCACCACCACCACCACCTCAGGCACAACCGTATGACATGTACCGAGATGGAAATCCTTCGGCTGTAGGGGCATCTTATTTTAGCCCTATTATGCCTCTTTCTGTTGACACTTCTGGTTCTTCCCATGCCCCTCCATTAAACGGTGTCCCTACAGGTTATCAAACCTTTCCTCAAAACAGCCTTGCTGGAGTTGATGGAGGAGCTAGTACTGTTTATCCACAGCAACCACCGGTGGTGTATGGTGGGGGAGTTGGGAATGGAAGTGGAACTGGATATGGACAGGTGGCAGAGATGGTGGTGGGTTCGCCGGTAAGTCAAGTGTCGGCTGATGGAGTACGTGGTAACCAAATGAATCAAGGAAACCCATTCAGGTTAAATATAGGTGGTTCTAGAGGTTCTAGGAGACGAGTCTTGGAGGGTCCTGCAGAAAGGCTGGTTGAGAGAAGACAACGAAGAATGATCAAAAATAGAGAATCTGCTGCTAGATCAAGAGCTAGGAAACAGGTACACATACTAATTAATATATATATATATATATATAGAGATAATATATATCGTGACTCCTATGCTAATCTTGTAGCACACGTTTGAGTATAAGTTTAATTTGTGCATGTATTGTTTTGTTGACAACGTTGAGGGAATAAATATAAATATATTTAATTAAAGAATTTATGTGATATTTGACACAGGCATATACGATTGAATTGGAACTCGAGCTCAACCAATTGAAAGAAGAAAATACTCATTTGAAACAATCTCTGGTAATGAATATATATTTTATATATAATATAGGTATTACGGTAGTACCATTTTTCATGTACATAAACTAATAAGACTATTATCATTTGCATTGGTAGGAAGCAGAGATTGAGAGGAACAAAAGACAAAAGGTGATACTAAATTAATTTTCAGTAGTTGTTTAGTATTGACTAATTCGAATAGATAAAATTTCTTTTAATTATTAGTGATGATTAGTGTATATTTGTGCTAATTTGAAATTGTTGTGGTGCAGTATTTAGAAGGAGTTAAGAAAAAATCCATAAGAGAGGCAAAGAAAGCTATAGAAGAAATTGGAGCTATGAAAAGGACGTACAGCTTTTAGTGAAATGGAGAAGGAGTTTCTTAGCTTGACCAGGTGGAAGATGTGGTGGTGGAGGAAGCAGTGTGAGTAGAGATATTTAAGTGTATGAGTTACATAATAACTTAAATTAGTAATAATTTCAGTGTTTTGTAAATTACTGTTTTTTTTAATTACCGTATGGAGCTTTAATTTGTTAAAATCAGAAATATGTTAGCAAGCAGGTGAAGGCAGATCTATGAATGATACTTGGGCATTATTATTTTGGCTTATTTTTTTTATTTTAATTTAGAATATGCATTTGTTTATATTAGTACAAGCTCATTTGGGATTCATCTGGGTAAAAATTTCCTTTTGATTCTAATTATACAATAACATTTACACCGTGACAAGGTTATTTTGTCTGGTGGGGTTGGGCCTGAGGAATATGGAAGTGAATTAATTCTATAAGTGTTGAGATTTAGGTGGTGCTCGTGATAGCTGAATTTTGGTTGGAATTCTTTTAGTGAACTAATTACAGGTCAACAATGCCTTGCCTTGCCTTGCCTTGCCCAGGGCATTGATCACTTGACAGTCTTATGAATGAGTGAGTGGTGGTTCAGATCTAGCAAAAAATGGATCCTGATCATAGTTGATTGAGGCACCTACGGTCCCAAAGTCATGGGACCGAGTAAGGGATTTTCGAAGTGCCTTGCGAACATAGTCTGAGGGAAGAATTAGTAGAACTCTGACAAATTTTAATTTGTCTCATTCATATGTGGATCAATTACTTGCTTGTTTCATATATTCTCATTCAATTAAGTGTTTAGTTACTTGCTTGTTTCATCTTTGCTCATTTAATAGTGTCATCTTTTAACGATCGTCGTTGTGATCTGTAAAGGTATGATATTCGATTTAACAAGTGGCCGTGATCTGTAAAATTTGGTTGTTAGTAGTTGGTCGTTAGAAGATTCCATCTGCGATGATTAGGGAAAGAATGGTTGCTAATTAGTAGGCACTTTTACCGATCAATTTCTTTATCCATAATGGTAGATATTATGAGAGTGATCGATAATGGTAGAGAAATCACCGATAACCTTTATGGTCGGTAAGGTAGCGATTACCCTGTAATCGATAAAAGTTTGTCCAGAAAGTATTAAAATAATTAAAATAAATTAATTTTTAATTTATTTATACTTTCTAAACCATATAAACATATAAAAATATCGTATAAGATAATAAAATATCATAAATTTGAATAATCAACACGTATAAACAATATACTAGCATGGTTTATACAATTGAATATGTATGACAAGTCTGCTTCGTATCTATTCTTCTATAGGTATATAATGTCATCATCAATATCGTTGTGCATGGTATAAAGGTAATACCCTCTTCTAGTATACGTACTTCTCAAAAGTAACATCTAACTTATCTTCATCATCTCTAGTAGTAGGATCGTGCTCTAATCTCTTTTGATTGCTTTTGGTACATCTTCGTTATTCATGTGTAACCCATTTATTTTTATGGTGTCATTCACAATCGACATCGTTTCAAAGGAATTGAGTGGCGACTCCACACCCCATATATATGTACTCCACCCATGATGTTCGTTTATTTCCAAACAACTTTCCACGCATCACGTCCTGATCCCAAATCATCGGTGTAAAATATTTTCTTTGGTTAACTGGCTAATATATAAGGTTCCTCTTTATACCAAAATGTTTTGGTGTTGATTCTGCCCACACCATATTTGTTGTGAATTTTTCCTTTTCCGGTGTTATACTACTTCTTGTCTAAATGAAGACACTATATTATAAATCAACCAATCTTGATCTCTTATCATATTTGTATCGTAAAGTTGTTTTGATGTGATTCTTATAAAAAAACCATACTAAAAAAAATTTCCACATTTTAATTAGAGTAATGACATTTACCATCCAAAATCTTACTACCCATGACGTGGCGTGAATTGATAAACTATAAATTATTAATTTATTTATTTATTTTCATGATCTGATTAAAGATTTATTGCCAACCAATTCATGCCACATCATGAGTGGTAATTAGATGGTATAATTTTAGGTGATATATATCATTACTCTTTTAATTAAGGATAATGATCCATCTAAATAGGACCATTATTCTTTTCCGATTAAATATTTCATCTCAATATAACATTACCCTAAATTGTCACATTAAGTATGACATGTTGAAATATAATTCCAAGATGAATCATGTATATATTAACATTGATCTACTAAATGCATCGTTCAGTTTTGAACCTCAGAAATGCTACTATTATTAATTTTTGTAACTACAACCCTACTTCCATAGGAGTTTATAAAATGAACAATTATGGAAAGATTTTAAACCCATGCTTCAGTCATATACTAAAATCAGGGGAATATGACTGGTATTTCTAAAAGAACGAGACTTCAAACCCATGCTTCAGTTACACAAAATTTTGTTTTGCGTATTTTAGTACCACATAAAATAAAGTTTTATGTATTGTTGAAATACACAAATATAGAGTTTTTAGGTTACTAAAATATACAAAATCACAAGATTGAAAAAGAAACCGTGTTTGGTATCTTTAGTAATACAAAATCGGTGTTTTGTGTTTTACTAAAATATACAAAATCGCAAAAGGTAGGACTGGAAGAGAAAAAATGGTTATTGGTATTTTAGTAATACAAAAAATCACATAAAAGACACAACTGAAAAGAAAACTATGAGTTTGTGTATGTCAGTGATACACAAAACAATGTATTATATATTTTAGTAATACGAAAAACAGAGTTTTGTGTATCACTAAAATACACAAATTCACTGACAAAAAAGTCTAGACTGAAAAGGAATATGTGATTTTGTGTATTTTAATAATACAAAATTTGAATTTTATGTAATACTAAATACACAAAATCACATAAAGGGTAGGATTGAAAGGATGACTGTGAGTGACATGAAATAGCATTCATTGAAGATAGACCTAAAAAACCCTCTCAGGCACGAAACCCGATATGACTCCTCTAACCTCCACCGGCTCCGATCTCCTCTCCTAAACCTCCACTCCTACCCTCACCTCGACCTCTACCTGCTCTACTATCCTTTTTTTTACTTAAATCTATGAAGTTTGATCTCATATATATCACTTTTGTTGGCATTAGATACATTAGAATCTCGATCTCGTGTTTCATTGAATTCTCATTTACTTTTATCTTCTAGTGACATTATTCTCTCCCTTGAGCTTTAATGGTTGGTATTAAAGATGATGGGAAAGACGAATCAGAGGAGGAACTTACTCTCTCATCTAATAGAGAGGCTATTTATGCCGCTTCTGAAGAACCTAAATCGTTTCTTCGAGTTATAGCTTCAGGTAATATTAATCTGAACTACCTTAAAAAGAGTATTATTCAACATTGGGGTATCTCTGGTAGAATCTCGATTGATAAAAGAGGAACTAATCTATGTGTGGTAAACTTTGAAAAACAAAAGGATCTGGACTTTGTGTGGGAAAATAGACCTTACCATATCTTTGGATTTCATGTTCTAGTCCAGAAATACGATGACTGTATCAAGAACCCTAATGTCTTAGAGTAAACTTCATTCTGGGTTAGGGTTTTTGGTATTCCACCATTATTTATTAAAGAATGTATCGTCTTGAAAATAGCTGTTAAGCTGGGTCGAGTCTCTTCCGTGGAACTTACCAACCCTGATAAATACAAGGAAAATTCTACTGTAAGAGTGCGAATTTGCTGCTTGATCTCTAAAGCCCTCCTCTCTAGGTTCATGTTTAAGATCTCTAATGGTCAGTCGGTGTGGATCTCATTTAAATATGAAAAACTCTTTGATTTCTGTCATGTTTGTGAAATTCTTTCACATGAAGAGAGAAATTCTGATCACCCAACTAAACTGATTAATAAATTGGGTAACTAGATTAGATATTTTGAAACTGAGAAAAACGATAATGATTTTGTATTCAAAGCTGAGAGTGGTGGCCAATTAGCTAAGAAGAAAGTCAAAAGAACTCTGAGAAACAAGAATAAAGTTCAAAATCAGAGGGTAAATGCTAATGAAGATGATAATAAGATGCATAGGGGTAAAGTGGGCCAATTAATTCGGTTTAGTATCTTATTACTCTTCCTAAAGTCAATTTGGGCCTAAGTACTACTGGTGGATGGGATTTCAAATCCACTATTAGGCATCTTAGCACATGAGAGGTTAACACTCTCTGTGGGCCTATTATAAGTCTTATTAAATACAGAAGCCCTAACGTTCTTATAGACCCATCTATTACTATCAACCCAGACAAAAACATTTATTTTGGGTCTCTTGAGAGGAATAAAAATCTCACTCTGCAAGTTAGAGAAGATCTAGGTTTACCTCTTGAAGAAGAGATATCTCACAAGTCCCTGCAACTCTCAACAACTCTAAGTGCTAAGGAGATGATGATGAGATGGCAGAGGCAATTTACTATGATAAGAATGGTATTTAGAAGGGTAATGATAAATGGGAAGAATAAAGCTTTATGGAAGGTCTTGACTCAGAAGTGGTTTGCGGGGTTGACCCAAATCAACCCTAAAACCCTCAATGATACAAGCTTGGAACTGTCAAGGAGTGGGAACGGCCTTGACAGAACTGAGCCTAGTTGACATAGTTAAGGCTCACCATTTAGAGTTACTCTTTCTCTCTGAAACTAAAAATAAATTTACTTTAGTGTCTAGTTTATGCCCCAAAAATAATATGAGTTTAGTAACTCATATAGACCCAATAAGATTATCTGGTGGTTTAGTTGTCTTTGCAAAAAAACAGTGATAGTTTTAAGCTTATAAATTCTGATAAGAACTTGATTCACTGCTCTTGCAGATAAACCATAATTTATCAAAAGAATATCTAATTTACCTTCAACTCTCCACTGTAGGTGTATCATGGGAGATTTTAATCTTATAAGATTCTCCTCTGAAAAACTGGGAGGAGAAATTGGTAGTTTGCATAAGTATAACATGGATTTATTTAATACATTTATTTGTAAAAATAATCTTGTTGAGCTGACAGATAAGGGATGTAATTTCTCTTGGTCTAACAAGAGGAATGGCAACCAGCTCATCAAACAGAAGTTAGATAGAATCCTTGTGAATTATAAATGGATGCTCAAGTTTCCAAACTCTTAGTGCTCTGTTCTCCCTCCTGTAGGATCAGACTACTCTCCTATTATTCTCAATCATGGTATCTCTAACTTACTTAAAAATAATAGGTTTATGATTGATAAAAGCAGAATTTATGAAGATTCATTCTGTCAACTGGTTTTTTAGAAATGGAAGACTAAACTTTTTGATTCTTTTACAGGTATCAAAAAATTTGGGCTTAAGCTCAAATATATTAATAAATTTGTTTCTCTCTGAGCTAGAAAAAGAGTGCTGAATAATAGGCTACTTATAATAACCTTTCTAGCACAGATGGAGAAACTATTTAATTGTCCCTATTCAGAAAGTAATAAAGAAAGTATTGATAATCTGAGTAAGGAGTTGGAAATTTTATGGAAAAAAGAAGAAATGTATTGGGCTTTGAGATCTCATAATACATGGCTCAAATTGGGTGATAAGAATACTAAATACTATCATGCAATCACTAAATTAAAGAGAACTATTAATCGCATTTATCGAATTAATAAAGAGAATGGTGACTAGATTCATGACAAAGATGATATTATCCATGAAATTAAGACATATTATAACAATGTGTTCAAATAAAATGGTGAAAGATATTATGATCCTATTTTACATAAGATCAAGAAAGTTTTTACACATCAAATGAATGATAGTTTGATTGCTCATGTTTCACTTGATGAGATAAAAAACGTGGTTTGGTCCTTGGGAAGTGATAAGTCCCTAGGTACTGATGGATTTGGAGGTTTTTTCTTCAAAAAGTATTGGGAAGAAATAAATCTAGACCTTCTTGATCTAGTAGAGGCTTTTTTGTTAAATAACTCCTCTCTGGGAGAGATTAACAGTACTATAATTGACCTTATTCCAAAGTGCACCAACCTGAAATGATGGCTTCTTTCAGACCTATAAGTTGTGCAAATTTTATATACAAAATCATCTCTAAAATCTTATCTAATAGATTACAATCATGGGAGGGTGTTCTTATCTCAGAAACTCAAACAACTTTCATTCCAGTAGATCAATTTTTGAAAACATTCTAATTGCTTAGGAAGTCAGTCATTATCTCAAAAATAAACAAACATCTCAACAGTTCTGTTTAGCAGTTAAAGTTGATATGAGTAAATCTTATGAAAACATTGAATGGGATTTTCTACTGGATCTACTGAAACAAATGGGATTTCATGAAAAATGGACTAAATGGATAGGTAATTACATATCTTCAGTCACTTATAAGATTATAAATCAATAGAGAACTATATGATATTGATAATCCTCAAAAAGGAATTAGACAGGGGGATCCATTGTCTACTTACTTCTTTTGCTTGGTAACTCAGGCTCTTTCATCTCTTATTGAATATTATGTTCAAATTGGCCTACTTAAAGGCATTAAAATTGCAAGGAAAGCCCCTATGATTACTCATCTTCTGTTTGTTGATGATAGCCTTTTTTTTCTTGAAGCAGATGAGTATAATATTGAGATTTATATTTACTGCACTTAATTGGTACTGCTTTTCTTCAAGTCATAAAGTCAATCTTAATCAGAGTGGAGTTCTTTTTACTAAGAATACCCCACCTGAGATAAAAAATAAACTCAGTTCAATTCTTAGAATAATAAATTGCAGGATTTGGGTAAGTATATTGGTATTCCTTCTTCTTAGGGAATATCAAAGGTAAAATCCCTGGAATGGTTGATTGAAATGATTTTGAGAAAATGGAGAGCTGGGATACTAAAATGCTTTCTGAAAGTGGTAAATAAATACTTATTAAGGCTATTATTGGTTCCATTCCAAACTTTAAAATGTCAGTTTTCTTGATTCCAAAAAAACTGGCCTCTCATTTACCTTCTTTGGTATCCAATTTCTACTGGAATAATCAAGGAGAGACAAGACTCCACTAGGTTAAATAGCAAACACTTATGACCTCTAAAGAGATGGAGGCTTGGGTTATAAGGATTTTCATACTCAAACTTAGATATATTAGCTTCAAGTGCATGTAAATTTCTTGACAATGAAGACTCTTTGCTTTTCAAAGTCTTTAAAGGAAAATCTTTTCCAAACACTGATTTCTTAAATGCCTCACTTATATCAAACTGTTCTAGGGGTTGGAAAAACTTGATTGAAGGGAGAAATTGATATAAAAATGATATTAATTGGTCAATTGGGAATGGAAATAATATTAGAATATGGGAGGACAAATGGATCCCAATTGATAGACAACCAGTTGGTTGTATGGTAGAATTTGTTTCTAATCTTATTTTACCTTCTGGTGAGGGATCGAATAAGGCTCTATTGTATGAACTTTTTGATGAAAATGTTGTAGCAACCATTAGCGAGTTAAACAATCCTTCATTTTACTGTGTTGACACACCATTCTGGACTGGTTCTAAGAGTGGTGATGTTACAGGAAGGAGTGTTATAACAAGCTTTGGAGGGCTTAACAAATCCAAGAATTTAGAAAAAAATATATAAAAAAGGGCAGTAGCTCTTTTAAACTGGAAGTTAAGGATTGGAGATTTATTTGGCAACTTAAAGTTATGCCAAAGATTAAAAAATTTATCTGAAAATGTTGTGAAAATGGTCTTGCTACAATAATAACAGATTTAAAAAGAGATCTATCCAATCTTCTTTGTGTGAGTGGTGAGCAAGATGAAACAATTGAACACTTGATTTTTCAATGCTCCAGGGCTAGAGCAGTTTGGCTAGCCAATCCCTTGAGCTTTAATTCAGTTGTGGAACCATCAAATAACTTTCAGAAATGGATATCTTTTGTGATATTATGCTTTATTGGTAGAGCAAACATCATTCCAGATTTGGGAGAATCTCATTCTTTATTGTTTGGTTTATATGGAAAGGAAGAAATATATTTCTATTTAAAGGAATTGTCCCTGACCCTCTCAATACTTTGAAAAAAACTCTTATAGCCTATGATGAGTATTCTAAAGCAAATGCTAATACTACTAAGGCTAATTGTGAAGATTATCTTGGTCCTAATGTTAACAGAGCTAATAGCCTGATTAGAGAAAACCTTAACCATTTTTCTGAAGTTGATACTTTAGTAATGGTGATTATAATATTGGTAGAACTGCTAAGTGGACCCCCCACCTAGTGAAAAATATAAAATTAACTGTGATGCTTCGGTTATTTTAAAAGCTAAAAAAGCTGCCTTTGCTCGTGTTTTAAAGAATTCTACAAGACAAATTATTGAAGGTTTTGCTAAGGAAATTAACACAACATCAATTGAAGATGCAGAAGGGAGGGGAATTTTTGCTGCTTGTGAAATGGCTTCAAAGTATCCAGCTGGAAGTGTTTTTATTGAGAGTGATAATTTATGTATTATTAATCAAGTTAATGCTAAGTGTAAGATAGCTAGTATCACTAAGGTCTTGATTAAGAATATCATCTTTTGTAAAGAACTATATAGGCTGAAAATCTCTTTTGTTAAGAGATCTAACAACATGATAGCTGATTGAGTGACTAAACAAATACTCCGAGGAGGTTTGTTTGGCCTTTGGAGTGCTTTACCTCCTTCCCAATTAGCTAAATTACTAGACCAAGATTTTGAACAAACAGAAATTGGCTAATTTGTAATATTTTGTGATTAATGAAGTTCATTTTTTTGACTAAAAAAAAGAAAGAATAAATGTGATTTTGAAATAGACAAAATTACATAACTGAAAGAATTCTAAGGGAGTAATTTTTGTTTTTTCACCCATACGAAATAGATTTTTGTGTATCATGGAAGTACACAAGATTTACAAAAGGAAAGAGCAAAAGGGAATATGTGATTTTGTGTATTCCATTAATACATAAAATAGTGTTTTGTTTTGTGTATTAAAAAAATACGCAAAATCACATAAAAGGATTGGACTTAAAGTGAAATTGTGATGTTGATTAATACTATAATACATATAATAAGTACTAACATACACAATATAACAAACTAAAACGAATTATACTGAAAGGGAATTTGTGATTTTTAGTATTTCTGTACTACAAAAACTTTATTTTGTGTATTCCCGTAAAGCACAAAATTTAAAAATTTTAGAAAGCAGACTAGTCCTTCTATTTGTTTCATGAGCTTTCACATAGGATATGTGTGTATTCACATGATTCAATCACTTGTAGAGCAATACCTTTTAGTTTTTATTGAATTTGCTAAAGTGTTGAACTACAAACTTGTTTATATTAACTGTTATAACATTTAATATGTTAAGTGAAAGAGCATTCGAGCATCATTTCCTATGTAAAACATGTATATTATTTACGTGATCTTGAACATATTTTATGTTATAGGATATTTTGTGGTTGGAATATGAAGAATTGATCAATTACAAACTTCCTAAGAATTGAATTTTTTTAATATATATGAGAGCTACTTTTAGACTCGGTATCATTATAAATCCAATAAGATTCGATCCCAGGACCTCTTGGTCTCTGCGGGGTAGTCTAACCACTAGACCAACTATCGATCTTCATTTTGATTTTTCACATATATCGTAAAGGAAGTTTTTAATTTGAGCAACAACTCCATTTTTTAAGCTCAATATACATAGAGTTTTCGGGATCGTGTTTGGATCTGAAAATCGTCATCCAGATCATAAAACAACATCTCATTTTTATGTAGAAAACGTCATCCTGTTTTTAGAAAGTATTCGTTGGAATTAATAAGTTGGTGCTCAATGTGAATAAATTACATTTTTCCAAAACGGGTACCTGCTTTGTTGAAACGGGAGCCCCGTTTTCAGTCATGACAAATTTCCTAAAAAGATGTGTTAGAGCCTTGCGCTTACTAAGCGGCGGCGACAACCTGGTTGTTTGAAGTTATATATATATATATATATATATATATATATATATATATATATATATATATATATATATATATATATATATATATATATATATATATATGCACCACTGGAGCTTAGAATAAATCAAGCCATAAATTCCAAACCAAAATCAAGTCAAACTTCATTGTCCAAGCTTGATTAGGATCATCACTTTTATATATACTCAAGAAGGAGTTCATAACGATCATCAAGTTACCATCTACTCTCAAGGAGTTTATCTACAATACTCATTGTATAAATTCACTCAAGAAGGAGATCGTTTAATCATCACTTTCTCATTCACGCATGAAGTGGTTTAAGAGCCATCAAAGTTCAATATACTCATGATGAGTCAATCATCAAGCTTCATTTTTTATATCTACTTATCATGGAGTCAAGATTATAATTGTATCATTTTATCATTAAGGATTATTATGTTCTTACTGTAATTTAATTCAAATATTCAAGGGTTTGATATTTATATAGAATAAATAAGAGTGGGTTGTAAATGTTAAGATTGAGCCAAGGAAAAATCTCACGCAGGTTGTAACTTAGTCGGGAAAAGTCTCTGAAGATAGGTTATGACTAAGCCTGCAAAAGTCATATTCATAGGTTATGGTTTAACTCGGTAAAAACTTCATTGAAGGGTTTGATCCTTACCTTAAATAAGTTCAAGGAACTTAGTGGATACGATTAAAATCCTAAGGTGGCTACCTTATGTAGTGGATGTAGGCTCTAACGAGTGTGAACCACTATAAATGAATGTGTACTCTCTATCCCCTACTCTTACATATCGTATTTGATCACTTATCTTAACTTATAAATCAAACCATTAGTGACAATTGCATGATATCAAGAAATATTTAGCTCAATTTGGGAGATAAAATACTAATTAATTTCAAACTATTAATAAACCTAAGAGAGCTAAAAAAACAATTACTAGACTTAAATTAAATCTAGGTGAGTGGTCTGAAAATGTAAGTAACATAGGCTTAGAAAAAGTTGAGTATTTCTCTAATATCATCCAAATTATTGAACCTAGAGATTGTGCTCCTATTTTGAGTTGCATTAAACCTCTTGATAATAATAATATGAATCATGAGTTTATTAAACCAAACTCTACGAAGGAGCTAGAACAAGTAGCATGGATCCTTAGTACTGATATAGCACCAGGCCCAAATGGCTATTATGAATTCTTCTACAAAAAGTACAGGGATTTGATCAAGTTTGGTGTGCTTATATGGGTGTCTGACCTCTTTAAAATTAATTGTGACCTTCCTTATATAAATAAGAGTATTATTTGTCTTGTTCTTAAATGTGTTAATCTAGAATCTATAGGTTCCTTTAAACCTATTAGATGTGCTAATTATATTTATAAGGTTATTTATAAGATTTTTGTCTTATGACTCTAGCCTTTTTTGGAGGATTTAGTTTGATGAAACTCATAATGCTTTTATACATGGTAGATCAATATTGATAATATCCTTATTGCATATGATATTATCCATTATTTTTAAATAAAAGAAACTCAAACTCTTATGCTATGGCCATTAAAGTTGATATTGCTAAGGCCTATGAGCATATAAAGTGAGATTTTCTTTCAGATTTTCTCTTGAAACAAGGCTTTCGTTCCACATGGGGTCAATTTTATAAAAATATGTGTCACTACAGTATCTTATGAGGTGAAAATTAATGGAAGGTTATATCCTATTACTACCATTAGGGGATTGTGGCAGGGTGATCCTCTCTCCACATTCATCTTTTGTGTAGTCACTCAAGCTTTATCAGCCTTTCTTAAAAAGGCTCATATTAATATAAATCTTAAGGTAATTAAAATTTCAAGAAACTCTCCTAGTGTTACACACATCTTGTTTTCAGATGACAAGTTCTTTTTTCTTGAGGCTAATGAAATTACGTGAGAATCTCTCAAGAAACTTTATTTAAGTATAGCTTTGCTTCTGGCCAACAAGTTAACTTAAATAAAAATGGTATTCTTTTTAGCTATAACACTCATTATGAGGTTAAATATTTTTTTGCTAGTGTACTCAAAATGAACAATTTGGTGGATTTGGGCAAATACTTAGGGGTCTTTACTTCCTAGGGTAGATTAAAATCAAGGGTCTAGAATGGCTCTAAGATTCTATTCTATCCAAAATGGAAGATTGGGACATTAAGCTTCTATCCTTCAGTGATAAATAAGTCCTTATAAAATCTATCATTAATGTTATTCCCAATCATATCATGTTTGTTTTTTTTATTCCTTAGAAAGTCACTAATTATATTGCTTCAATGGTGGCTGGCTTTTTCTAGGGTAACAAGGGACAACCTATAACTCATTAGGTTAGTTGGACTAATATTATTAAATATAAATAAAAAAGAGGTTTGGGTTTTAAAGACATCCTTTGCAATAATTTATCTCTACTTGCTTCTAATACATGTAAACTTTGCCTGAAACCTAATTCTATTCTATACATGATGCTTAAGGGCAAATATATTTTTAGAAGCAAATATTGGAAATAATTGCTCATGAGGCTAAAAGAGTCTCATGGCTATCAAAGATGTCTTTGCTACCTCTCTATTATGGAATATTAGAAATAGAAAAAATGTCAATATATGGGACTCTTATTATGTACCAGGCTTTAGACAACTGGATAAGAATTCTAGCTCATGCCCTACTTTAGTTAGAGATATTCTTAATGAACATGGAACAATTTGGAATATTGACACTTTTAATATTTATTTTACATCTACAATTGTATCAACCATAAGGAAGATCCATTTTTCTCCTAGTTATAGTGATATACCCGTGTGGATTTCCTCTCCATCTGGGGGTGTTACCATAAAAAAGGCTTATGGGAATCTTAAGAAGGCATAATTAGTAAAGGAGAACTTCAAAAATAATGATAAAGATAACTTATCTTATTATACCTCTAATAAAGTGTAGAAATATATTTGGAAACTTAAAGTTTCTCCAAAGGTTAGGAATTTTCTTTGGAAGGCATGTAAAAATGGTTTACCTACTAATGAAAACATATATAACATGAAAATTACTACTTGTTCTTCTTGTAAAATATGTGGAAATGCTCATGAAACTATTGAGCATCTCTTATTCCATTGTGATTGCCCTAGGGTAGTTTCGATGACCTCTCCACTTATCTTTATATTTAGTATGGGTCCTACCTTTAAAATGTCCTATTAGATGGAACACTTGGTTGAAAGTTTTAACTCATGCTTACCAATGAAAAAAAATGGTGGAGAATTGGCTGCCACTTTGTCTGGGCACATAGATAAGGGAAGAAATCAGTTTATCTTTGAACGTTCAGACCCTGGCCCTAATAATGTTATGAAAGATGCCCTATAAACCAATGATGAATACTTATTTGCAAATAGAAAAGATTCTAAGGTTTAAAAACTACAAAATCTTATGCCTGAAACAAGGTAAGGTATAATGAGTCCAAGTGACTTTAGTAGCTCAACCTCAAATAATTTCATGTCTTGTACTGCTTGGTCTCCTCCTAGTTTAAGCAAGTTTAAAAATTAATATTGATGACCTTGGGATGCTAATTCTTATGAAGCTTTCGTTGCTTGTAATGTTAGGAATCATGCGGGTAAGCTTGTGGATGGAATCTCAACTTGTGTGAGTGCATTATAACCATTGAAGGTAGAAGCTAAGGGAGTTTTCAAGCTTGTAGATTGGTATCTTCTTTTCCAGAGGGCTCCATTACTATGGTAAATGATTGCTCTTCTTTGATTAAGGCCTTAATTAGTAATAATGTAAAACAACTTGTTTGCCCCCAGGTGCGATATAATAGATCAACATCGGAGAAGGTGACTATCCACAAGCATACCAATTGTTGACAAGTTATAGTTTGATAATTGGGTTTATATCGTTCTCCACAGGGATTATCAACATAGATGATTATGCTTCGAATAGTGTAAATTTGTAAAGCTTGCAATAGGAATAATTAGATGGCAAAGAATCAAAACTAAAATGTTTATTTGGTTTTTCAGTGATTAACAACTAAAATAAAGAATTAAAGCTAATGATATAAGTAAACAATTAAGTAAAGTAAATGAAATAAGATGAACTAATAAATGATAGATTTGCTTGAGGAATTGCTAATAATTTCCTAAACCACTAAGTTAATTGTTTTATTGATAACGGCGAGTTGGTGAATTTCACATTAGCCGGGATTCAACAATCATTCTAACTCCTGTTGGTAGCTTGAAATGAAATCTTTCCGCATTAGAGACACCTATTAGATGACCTTAGATATGAGTTCCGTTGATGGAAGTTCTAACCCTATTAACTACCGAGTCGGGCAAGACCTTAAACCATTCTCAATTAAACACTATGTCCCAAATACAATAATTCAATTAACCAGCTAAGGATAAGTTCTTATATAAGCAATCTCAAACTATAAGGATTTAGTTTATACTAAAATAAAGAAAATAAATCTAATTTAAAATCATATTCAAAAGCAAAAATAATTATAAGATACTCTTTAGGAAGAGATGTAATGATGTACCATTGGGGAAGAATCATTGGGTTTATGGACAAACCCTTCTTTTCTCCTCTCCAACTCTTTTGCTCTTGCTCCCCTTGTAAAATGTGTACTTGCTTGTTGATTATTGATTGTGTATGGGCTGCTAAATGACTTATATATGAGTTAAAAAAACGTTTGGGCCCCCTTTGGCTCACTTAATTAGGTTTAGAAGCGCTCAACCCGTATTTACTTAACAAAATCATAGGTCGAGCCATGGTGGAAGTAAATGGCATAACTTATCCATCGTAACTACGAATTAATTTTCGTTACTTCTCACTCAATCCTGACTTCAATATCTCTCTAAATAAAAAGGTATCAAATCCAAATATCTCACCAATATTTCATAGTGACTGAACAATAAGGCATTAAGATTTTTTCGGCAAACACTCCAACTTAGCAAAGTGACTCTGGGCTCAAATTCCGCCTTGTCTTGGGGTTTATCCTGAATTTTTGACTTCTTCTCTTCATCTTGGACCCTTATATCAATAATGTACCTAAAATATACATACTTAACACACAATTAAGGCAAAAAATATCTATAAATATTATTATGACCAAAACAACAGACAAAAGTAAACTATATCAAATAATAGGAAAAAAATCCTCCACTTAGGCCCATAAACTCCTAAAATACTGTCTCGTGAATGCATCAATCCATCACAAAAAGTGAGACAATAAGTCTCACAATATTTGTGTTTTGGTTTTGGATATTAGGTCTATTAGTAAGGCATGCACTATTAATTTCTCATTTATTTCAAAAAGAAAACCTGATAGCTGATTGGATAGAAAAACAAGGTCTTAAAGGATTTTTTTTGCTTTGGAATGCTTAATCATTCTCTCCAATTAACTAAACTTTTTCTCAAGGACTACAATGCATTATGCATTGGCTAGCTTGTTTGTAATTGTTATGATTAATGGAATTTCTTTCGACTAAAATAAAATAAAATATATAGGCTCTAAAGAATTTTTTTTCGTTCACATCACAAACAGATAGTACATGGCGTGAAGGGACGAAATCTAACTTTAGATTCCATGCTTTGTGCTAGGCCTAAAATTTGGGTTGGGTCGGTCTTTGCTCAATCCTAGATAATATGGTGATTAGTAATTCATTAAAACAAAGTTATAATCTAATATAAATGAGCAAAAAATTATTAGGAATTAAGTTTAAATTAACATGAAGATATGGGAATTCCAAGAGAGCATACACATAACAAGGAGACTTCACTGGGAGTGGTCAACAGGAGACCCTTAACCGTCTTCATGCATATTGGAGAAGGATAAAGAATCCACCAATATTGCTACATAATAGAGAGATAAGAACTTTTATCAAATTAAACACAAGAACTGAATTTTGAATAAAAACATATGGGGGAAATAAAGGTGATTTTGTATCTAGGAGTGTCAAAATTAAATTGCATGATATACTAAATTAGTATTTGGATCAATGCCCAAGAAACCCCACATGTTAGATTTAATTTCCCCTCACCACAACCATTATTTTTGTCCATAAAATGCACCATACATTTTGTTCTTTCCTTTTTTGCCCTCGCTAATTTTTAAACCATTTGCTACCACTGTAACGGTAAACATCAGTATAAAGTGAAAAGTAAAATTATAATACACTGTTTATAAATTAATCATGATATTTCTTGAATATATATATATATATGTTGCTAGTAAATTATAATAAATTGCACTACAGGTCTCTATTAAATTTTGACATAACATGTTCTTTTTTGCTTCATTTTTTGTGTTTGTGAATAACAAACGATAAGTATATATCATAAAATATGATAGATATATATATATATATATATATATATATATACACCATATGTTTGTGAATTACAGAACAAAAATGCAGCAAAAAAGAGCAGTTTGAGTTTTGGAAAACTTTCCATAACTCAGATTCTGAGTTTCGAGAATTTTTTATAACTCAAACTATTCTTCCTTTTGGCTTAATTTTTGCATTTTTGATATATTTTATATCTTTTTTTAGTGTTTGTGAGTAACAAAAAATAAGTATATATCATTAAATATGACATACACCATATGTTTGTAAATTACAAAACAAAAATGCAACAAAATAAATTGCAGTTTGACTTACGGGAAAATTTCAAGAACTCAGATTTTGAATTCTGGGATTTATCCATAACTCAAACTACTCTTCTTTTTGGCTTCATTTTTATCTTATTTGGATTTTTTAGTTCTTCTTTAATGAGTATGAAGCAATAAAAAATGAATATGTATCATAATGTATGATATATACAACATTTTTTTATTTTTTTACCTTTGATTTGAAGAACAGTTTGAGTTTTGGGAAAAAATTCCCAAAACTCAAATTCTGAGTTCTAGGAATTTTCCTAGAACTCAATTTGTTCTTCTTTATTGTTGTATTTTAATTTTTTAATTTTAACTACTCTATTACTAATCAAAGGTCATTCTACTACTCAAATCGTAAATCTCTCATTTCTAAAATAATGAGAAACAGAGTTTTACACTTTTACTACTAGTAAATGTCACTTAAAAGCTGTTGAGATACTGTTTAAGCATTATACTGATGGTAGGATGTAGTTAGCATAGTTTGTTGACTTAGATCAATTGTCTAAGGTTTATTAGTATATATAAAAAAGGTTTGTTACTGGCGGTATCAAAAATTTAAAAGTAAGGAATATGTAATTAGAAGATATAGAGAAGATCGACGACGACTACTGTGGTAAAAATGGTACAAAAGATTGTTTCTTTTACGGCTAGTACACAAGGCTACAGAGGTTTATTGAGCATTAACCCTTAATATTATCTATATATTATTAATATATTAATATCATTAAGGGTATAATCTTCCAATAAAATATGTAGGACAGAAGAATATTTTTATATCTTAGTCTCAAACCTGTTTCTGGTATTACACCTTTTGTGGAGCTTCGAATGGAAACTCACATCATATATAATTTTTTTGTAAGAAATTATATCATAAATAGTGAAACTACGGGTGTGCAAGGGTTGTGTTCATCCTGATTTAGAGTCTAGGGTAAGGTAGGGTAAAATGAACGGGTCTAGATTTTGTAATGTTATGGGAAGGTAAATTATACCCTTATTTGGGATACCCTTAATCGTGTAAATCTCGGTTTATCCAAGGGTAATATACTAAGAGTTCAATTTTATTAAAATATTAACATGTAACCTAAACAAAATCAAATCGTAAAACTTGATTAACAGTCAAAAACTTCATTAAACATTCCAAAAATTAACATAGAATCTACTTACATAATAAACCAATATATTGCTTGATACAGTAAGTAAATTACTAATATATTACAAGTGTTCAGAAAAATAACTGCAAGCCCTTCAAAAAATAATATAAGTCCTTTCATTAAAAATAATACAAGTCTTCACAAAAAACGAGTACAATAGTAGAATATTTGTTCTTATTCATGTTGAGACGGTTTCGTGTTCAGACTTTCCAGAAGAAATGTGGTACTTATATCTTAATAATCTTCCCTTGTAGCTTACGATTCTTCTCAACTCTAGTTTAGCACTTGTATATTTGCAGGTCTCGGAAATATTTTATGTTATCTTAGGCCAGAAAGTATATATTTATTCGGTAAATTATCATTCACCTCGTGTAGTACACTTTCATTGGCTTCATATATCATTGGATGATATCCCGCAAATCTTGAAAACCAATTATACCACAGACTGGGTTTCAAACAAGTATGCGACAATTAATGGCTACCGATTAGATGTTAATGAAAAAATATATCGATGATATACTTACTGGGACAGACCATGGCTATTAATTAGAAACAAGTAGGCAATACTCAATGGCTACCAATTAAAGATATATTGGCTAGCAAGTAGGCAACCCCAGTAATAAACAAAGATTCAGATGCAACGGTGAATACATGGATAGACAAATGAACAACACAACTATGTAAAATTGCCTTTTATTAGTGAATGAAAGGTCCAACCCATTATCCAACTGCAACAATTATGAAAAGTAAGAGACATAAGGCAAAACATTATGGTAAGAATTGTTTTATGTACAAATCGTATCTAAATGTACAATTACATAAATATATAATCGATACACACTTCTATATCTAAAGTACATGTTTATATTTTCACTAAGACTATAATGTGAAAGAATTTTTTCTTACTTATTCTTCTTTTATTTGTGCACTTACTTGGAACAAGTAAGAAAGAGATTTTACTGACAAAGGGCATTTTTTAACATAAAAAGAAAATGTAAGTACATATCACTAAGTTTCCAATGAGATATAAATTTTACTTTTAACAAATTTAGAGTACTTAGAAGGCTACTCTTCAATTTCATTGACAACATCCCTATATGAAAATAGTGGTACATTATATGATCACAAATTCAATTCCAACATTTGCCATAACTTATAAGTTTTATATTTCGTTATGGCAACTCCTTTGGTATAAATAACACTCGACCCATCTTGAATTGTACATTAGGAAACAATAAGTCAAACAAATGAAGCAACTAATTATATCAATCCAACAAATATAATAAATACATTAAGGATTGCAAATCAAGAATAATACTCACCAGTGAACAACACAAACACACAGTTTCGAGAAAGTATATGTACCAAAATACAAAAAAAGAAGAAGTCAAAACCTATTAAATATAATCCAACAAAGAGGAGAAAAATAATTAAATAAATACAATAAATATAGAAAGGGGGAAGATAGAGATTTTGCCTTGGTGGAAATAGTGATATACCTCCATTACCGAACAACAAAATCATATATAGCCTCAAATCTTCCATATTCAAAGACTAACACTCAACTTAGAATAAGAAATTGTCACAAATGGCTAAAGCACACCCCAAAATGTATGTTTTCAGCCTTTATTTAAATTATATGCATCGAAACTACCTACCAAACCTGAGATCAATGCTTCACCATGGTTTGGTGAAGAAAGGTAGCTATTTTGGCATAGAAAATAGTACTTTGGCAGGGATAGTACATGATTTGATTGGAAGAGAACAAGATTAGACTATCTAGGGTTAGTGTTTTTTGACATTGATCATCATATTTAGAGAGATAGGGAGGGAGCATATGAGAGAATCAACATAATGAACGAGCCAAAAAAAATTTAGCCTATCTATAAATTTTTATCAACAAACCTCGGTCCAAACGGGTTGTTCCCGAAAACAAATGTAAAGGGAAGCTCAATGGTCATTTAATCGCTCCAGCTATATTATATGGAAGGCCCAAGGTAATGTTGGGCTAGTATTAATTTTACCAAAAAACTGGGCTAAAATGTACATGTGGTGGACCCTAGTAACGGGTTGGGCCTGCCGAATCTCCCTTAAATGAAACCATGACTACACGTCACACTAAAAACAAAAAGGTCACTGTATATTAATGTCAGTCTCAGATATCCATCTATCTTTCCTAGATCTCTAATCCTTCTATTTACTTCTTTACATAGATCATTTCACATACATATACATACACATATACATATACAAGCACACATATTTATGTATATATATGTGTAAGGGTGGTTGCATTTACTGAAGAACAACCTCGTTAAGGAAAAAATTAAGGTTAGCTATTGATCTCATTATATCCTCTCTTTTTTTTCTGTTTGGTTTATCAGATCTCTCATGAGGTAAATTTGTAGTTGTTTAAAACTTGCTTAAATTTATCAAAAAGATTATTTTCTTGTCTTTCCTTTAGTATGAAATCCTACTAAATCCTCATCGAATATTCAGTGTAATTCTAAGTGTGCACGGTCTAGTGACTCATATCTGTAATTATCGTTTCCCAGTGAAAGAGATCTGGTTTTACTCCCTAATGCATGTAATTAAATTGCTTTATGGTAAATTTACTTTACAATTTACTAGCTGATCTGAAAATCTGAAATATGTTTGATGATTAGTAATTACTAGTAGAGTTTTAGATGAGAAACATTCGAATATTGTATGTTTTACACTAATAAAAATAGTAATAATCGAGTTGGATAATTGCAAAGTGAGAATTGGTAAATAAAATTGATCTCACTTTTTTTCTTTGAGTAAGAGGAACAAAATTGTTATATTATTTTTCTGATTGTGTAAAGTGAAATACTCGTTTATTTTAAGTTTTTTTTATATTGATTGGACACAATTATCATTTATGCTTGAATTTTTATATGTTTTTGAGATTAATTATTTATCTGATATTCTAATAGTCTAATTTTGTAATTTACTGAAAATTCATATTTTTGAGAAAAAAAATAATAAACCAAAATGTAAGATATTTATATCTAAGTACCAATCGTCATTTAAAGATAAACTACTATATTCTTCTTAATGGATGGTAAAAGTTGGTAAAAATAAATAACCATTCAACTATTAAAGTAAGTTTTCCGAAAAAAAAAGAGTAAATTGTCGATCATGTAAATTAAAGAAAAGTATTACCTTTAGAAATTTTTTAAACTAAATATGTTATTCAACCAATTTTTCCTTTTTGAATTTCACTCTGAGCAATTGATTACAAAACTTGGAACAAATATTTTTTTTATTACAAAACAATTTTTTTTAATGTTTTAGTGGCATAAAGAGAAATTTAAAAATTTATCTGCTTTTCCAAAGATTTCTCACACGTGGCTAGAAAGGACCTATCATATTTCTTTAGAAGATTCAAGTGTCTTTTACACACAAACTAAAATTATTTTTGAAATTCCAGCTTTTAATAGTAGACATCGATAAAAGAAAATTCACGGTCATTGATTTTTTCAGTTAATTATATATTCTCAATGATAAACTATTAAGAGTCTTGGATCACCCCTTCCTCTCCTTCCTTAATTTTTAAAAGTTTAAAGCTATAAAATAAATAAAAATAAATCTATACTATTGATCTAACATATAAATTAATATATCAAATTTATATTATTAAATTTCACTATAATTTTCTTTTTCATTTATAATACTATTATAAAATATAGGAATCTATTATATATTTTTTTGCTAAAAATAAAAGTTTATAATGTAATT
The DNA here is from genome assembly GCA_029959085.1 of Nemophila menziesii. Taxonomy (NCBI): domain Eukaryota; kingdom Viridiplantae; phylum Streptophyta; class Magnoliopsida; order Boraginales; family Hydrophyllaceae; genus Nemophila; species Nemophila menziesii. Next base: position 141,310,713 of record JARWIR010000001.1, on the reverse strand, counting down.
TAATTATACAGTTTATTTCCATCCAAAAAAATAAAAATTATATAATTTATTGTGACATGCAAAATTTATCTTTTTTTTTTAAAGTAAGAAATTATAACACAATTAATTAATTAAATAAGTTTTTTTTTTCTTTTTCTATTTCATGCCCAGGTACATTACTACTTTACTCCGGACGGAATGATGAATATGGAAGATTATTGCAACCGTTTATGGTATGGTGACGAGTATGACAATCAAGAAGAAGATTTTCAGTTCCCCGTAGATGAAAATGATACAGCACCGGATCATCCCCAAATAGGGACGGATGAATTTCAACAGACAAATGGTGAAGGTGTTCAGATGAACACTTCTTCTCAAACGCAGGCTCCAACAGATGATATGACATTTGAAGAATTTTTAGTTCAAGCTGGTATAGCAAGTGAAGGAAATCATGCACCACCACCCCTACCACCACCACCTCAGCCACAGTTATATGAGAACCCTTCAGCTGTAGGGGAATCTTATGTCACGCCGGTCATGCCCCTTTCTATTGCTACTGGTCCTGCTCCTGAGTTTAACGTTGTCCCTACAGCTTATCAGAACTTTCCACAAAACGGGATTGCTGGAGGAGCTAGAAGTATGGGTGGTGTTTATCCACAGCAATCACCGGCGGTACAGGTGGTGGATTTGACTGGTTCGGGAGGTTCGGGTGGTTCGGGTGGTTCGGGTTGTTCGGGAGGTTCGGGAAGTTCTAGAAAAAGAAGCACATATGTTCCTGTAGAGGAAGAGACGGAGGAGGAGAAGAAGAGACGTAGGATGATAATGAACAGAGAATCCGCAGCTCGATCCAGAGCTAGAAAACAGGTACTTGTACTATTATGACTTCTTTGTTATAACCTTGAATCATACATTTCAGAATAAGTTTGCAAGTATGTTTTTGTTGACACGTTGAGGCAATGAATTTTTATTAAAGAATTTATTTATATTCTACACAGGAGTACAGAGCTGTACTAGAAGGAGAAATCAAACAGTTGAAAGAGGAAAACATTCGTTTAGAAAAAGCTCTGGTAATTAATATATTTATATATATGATATAGGTGTTGTTAGGAGCCGAAACACTATTTTTCATGTACATTGACTAATAAGACTATTATCTTTTGGATGTGTGTAGCAAGAGATTCAGAGGAAGAGAGAACAACAGGTGATAGTGACAATACTAAAATTAATATTCACTAGTTGTTAAGCATATTCTGCTAATTGAGGATGAATAATACTGAGCTAATTTTAAAATTGCTGTGGTGCAGGAATTGGAAGAAGAGCAAATTAAACCGAAAAGCAAGGCACAAAAAGCTAAAGAAAAACTTGGAGCGATGAGAAGAAGTTTTAGCTTTTAGAGAAAAGACATCAAGAAATAGAGGAAAAAGGTATAAGTTTGTGGACGACGTGGTGGTGGAGCTAGGATCAGTATGAGTAGAGCAATTTCTATGTATGAACTGAATAATAACTTAGCCAACTATTGAGTAATGAGTACTCCTATCGTATATGTATATAGTATGTACCTTTATGTGTGATTCCGTTAATAGGTACTTCGGCGTTTACAAAGTTTGCCCTTATTAATATCATAATGTAGTGTGTGATAGTGCATGATTTTTTGCAAGTAGTTGCTGGCCAATTTAGGAATGATACTTGTTGGGGATTATTCTTCTTAAATTCAATTTTATAATTTCATTTTATACAAAGGTTATTCAGGAATGGAAAGGGGCGGTCGCGCCTGCCCCAGAATGAATTATCCCCGAGCCTAAATACATTATTCCTTGACCGTAAATATTACTTAATTCGTATACTAAATATGAGAATTTTACCTTTTTACGAACCTTGCGTGATATTTTAACTTTTAGCTAACATATACAAAATTTATGAATGTCTATGTCGTTGGTCACGATAAATTCTTTTTAATTCAAATTTTTTGTAGCATTTATACTGAAAAGAAGTTATTTAGCTATTAGGGGAAAGGAAGGCAAATGAGATCGATAGTTGGCCTAGTGGTTAGGTCACTCTGCAGAGACCAAGAGTTCCTGGGATCGAATCTCATTGGAGTCAAAATGACTCCGAGTCCAAAGTGGCTCTCTCATGTATTAAAAAAAAAAAGGAAGGTAAATTACCAAGATGAGTGTTGAAATTTAGGTGTTCGTAATGATAATTGGTTTTTATATAGAAAAAAACGCTCTAAAATCTTTTTTAAATAAAACTACCTCCTACTTCTTGCCATTGTCGTTAGCTTTTTTTCTTTTCCTTTTCAAGACGACAACCGTGACGCCCTCCTTTCCTTCTTTTTCTGTTTGTCCTTGTTTTTTAATTTAATATTTTTATATTCTAAAAAGTTTGTTATGTTTTAATTGTTGTGTTAGAGAACACAATAAGTGGTCTGACAAAGGGGGAATAATTATTAACCGCCCCCCAACATTGGAACTTCAATAAAAAAGCCTTCTAGTTAATGATACAGTTAGAACGTAAATAGTGTAGGTGTAAATACAAAAAAGCCCTCACATTTATCTTCTCTCTCCATTCACGTGGGAAGTCAAATCGGCAGTCCAATACCTTTTTCTAGACCCATACAGTGAACAGGTTCAGACCAAAACAAAAACACAATATAGGTATTGGTTTTGGTAGTGAGAAACCTCACTGTGGGAAGAGAAAAAACCCTCTCTACAAAAACGTGCACAATAGACTGAACAAAGCAAGGCGGTGGGTTGTAACCTCAACTAGTAACCATTTACTGAAGATCCATTGAAAGGTTAGTTTGTTAATGCCTCTTGTATACTTCTGTTATTCTTCTTGTAGTGTAGATTAAACGTGTTCTATATGTTATGGATGAGATGGTATAGTCTACACTATAGTGCGTCTAGAAATATGTATACATGTATGAACATCATCGAGACCCATGTAGACCAAATGTTGAAAACAGTGCTAGAAATACACAAACTATCTTGATGTGTCTGTACTATTGTGTGCAAGTAATTTGTTCGCAAAAGCCCATGTAGAAAAAATGATGGTGTAAGCGGATAATATATGTGTGTACACAAACTGCTGTGTATGTACATATACAGTATGTTTGTCTTCTGAAACTTAATTAGAATATATGTTAGTTGGTCTGTACCAGGTAGTCTAACGACTACTGGTCAGACTTATATAGTCTGGTCTAATAAGTACTGATTGTTTGTCTGGATGAGATGCAGATAGATGAAGATCCCGAAGGGAACACTGCAGACAGTGGCCACAGTGTTCACTGAAAACAAAATCCCGGCCAATTACATGGATGAACTCAAATGCTCGCCTTTCTATCAATTATTCCTAGGGCTGTACAATATGGAAGGGGACCGAAAACTAGCGAAACATGAAAGCCATATGGACGACATCCTACGTACGTATGATAAAACTAGGGGGGCTTTTGTGCTTGGAGGATAAGATATCAGGATAACAGGTAATGACGTGCGTTTGATCATGGGGGTTGAGGGAGGGAGTACGAGAATTCCGAAATACAAAAAAGGCGAAGAAGAACCGTCGAAGTGGTTTCGGAAACATTTCCCAGGTACGACAACGGGCCGTCTTGAGTTTAAAGTGCTAAAGAGATTAATAACGAAGAGTATTCGGAAGAAGAACAACCCGACATACTTAAGGACGTTTATTAAGTGCATGAACATTCTGACACTAACGTCCCTGTTTTACCCTTCGACCTCCGCTCGAGCAACACAGTGGCACGTGTATATATCGGAGGATATAGACAAAATGAAGGAATACAATTGGGCAGACCACATAGCAGAGGCGGTTATGCAAGTACCAGAAGGAATAGGGTCCGGGTGCTGCACGATGTTGTTGGTAAGTGATTAATCTATACTTGTATAAAGCTTTTACTGTAACATATTTAATGGATTGATGTTGTAAAATGACAGCCGTGGTTTTGCGAGCATGTTAAGAAGTCGCGCATGAAACCAGTTGTTGAAGATGCCATCCCACGTTTGTTCAAGTGGATTAATGCTGTTCCACCCGTACGTTTCCGCACAGAGGTTATAGAGAGGTTAAACAGTAGAAGGGTAAGCCGATAAGATTAGTTTATAAGAAGGAATCCTCTGGTTTGCATAAGTGATCGTAATAATATGCTTTGACAGGTACGTCCCTTTGATCTGCGGCCTACTAGCGCAGAGGTTGAAACATTGAGACTAGATTTGTCAACATTCACAAGAAGGGGCGCCGAGGTCAGTGCGGCAAATGTGGCAACTGGTGATGGTGGTGAGACAATTGATTTGATGAGATCAAGATTGAAGGAAGAGTTAGAGAAGGAGAGGCAGAGCAGTGCTGGACTGAAAAGGCAGCTTGAAGAGGTCAGCCGCGAAAACAAGCGTCTAAAGGAAGAGGTTGCTATGTTAACTAGGAAGGAACCTAGAGAGGATAAGGGAAAAGGTGTAATTGGTATAGAAGATGGGAACTTAATTGGTGGTGTTAGTAGTGGTGGGAATCAGCTACATGCAAATGAAGGTAGTTCTACTGTAGCGGGAGTTGTCGATCAGCGAGTGCCGGATGAGGGTAATTTGATACCAGGTAACAGTGGGGTGGAGGATGGGTTGTGTGTGGAAATAGGAGACAAAGCGAATTGTAGTGTGGACAGGTCAAACAAAGTGGTGTCAGGAAATAGGACATCCGAGAGTGGTGGAATTGATACAAACTTGTGGATTACTGATGGGCCAGACGGGGAAGAGGGTGATGCGCGTCATTCTACGGAGGAGAGTGAGAACGAAGCAGGAACAGGCGCAGACTTGATGGAAAGCGAAGACTATGAGGTGCCTCTGACAAGACTGGTCAATAAAATTGCTGAAATACACCTTGAATTTGAACCGGAGAGGATGGCCGCCGGTAATAGTGTGGCTAGAAAAGTCCAGACGCATAATGGTCTGGACAATAATGAGCAGACAGGTGATGGGATGGAGTGTACAATGCCGTCAGAGAAGATATCGGAAAAACCTGCTGTGGAATGTAGTCACGTAGAGGGAGGTGAATGTAAGGATGTGGTTACAGATAAAGGGACAAGTTATGGTGAGACAAATGTGGAAAAGGAAGTTAATGGAAGCACAACCGTTTCAGATGGTGATGAGGCTCTAATAGATAGTGAAGAGGAGGACGTTCCACTAACACAACTAGTGAACAAGATAGTTGATTCGGCCGGGTCTGTGGTTGTTGAGAAAAAAAGAAGTTCGATGGTTGAACGTATAAAAGTTGCTGACCGGGAAAAGAGGAGAAAAGCACTAGGTGAGGAATTCATTACAGGGCAGACTCCAAAACGTCGGAAGTTTAGGCCACTATCGGTGGAACCAGTAGATGATACAAATAATGAGCTTCAAGATATAGTATCTGATGGTACACGGGTAACCGGAGAGAATCAGGTGGACATTCGTGTGTGCGAGTTGCCTAAAGGACAATCAAACGCAACAGAAGGTATGGCAGATAAAGTAATCAATGATGCTGGTGTTGTGGGTGAAAGGATTGGTAAAGAGGATGAGTTCATCGAAAGTGCAAAAAAATCTGAGCAAGGGGAAACTGAGTTACACACTGCTGCAAAAGAGTTTGAAGTTGTGCCGTTGGGGGATGCAGTAAACAGTCCTGTTGATAGGGAGAATGTAGAGACACCGGGGTCGACCATGGTAGTAAGTGCAAAGGAGAGATATGTGAAGGCAGATAAAGAAACAACAGTTGAGGTGGATGTGGGTGAAGGTAGTGTTCAAGATCAGAATGAAGTGGATCGAGTCAAAGATAATGTTGCTGTGTGTTTAGATAATGAAAAAACTGCCAAAAAAGGTGGTCGTTTGGACTTCGAACGAGTAGGTGACATAAGGGAGGATATTCAGCGTAACGATGACCCAATGTCAGGAGTCGAAGGCATTGATACAAGAAATGGTGTTACGGTAGATCAATTGGAAACAGATAAGTTGGTCGTCGGTGAAGGGAGTGGTAAAGATGCGGTTGTCATGGAAAGGGATAACAAAAAAATGGCGGGATGTATGGAGAAGGAGAAAGGTAACAAAAAGATTGGCGGTGTGAAGATAGGGGTGGTCCGTAAAGTAAGCGATGCTATACAACAGAAAGCTGACATAGCTTCGAAGGTGGGGCAAACACGTAACATGAAGGACAAAGAAAACGATTTGGATGAGGATAAACCACAAGAAAAGGAAAATGTTGCAAGTGATGAAGACTTAGAGGTACTACTAAAGATAAAGAGCCGTTTATCTGGCTCGACAGTTGTTTGGAAGCAGGACAGGTTGGAAGTTAGTGTAGATCACTGTTTGCTGCTGTCTGGACAGGAACGGGTTAAATGGCAGGTATGAATTAGTAGTAAGTATAGTCTTATATGTCATGTATGGTTCGTTTTGTCTGGACAGATAGGTATATACTGTATATGTCTGTGCAGTATATTACGTACATATTTCAATAATCTGTAGTGTACGGAACAGTTTTCGTGGTGTGTTTGTTTTATATAACATATCTGCTGATGATGATTTTGTATTATCAGGTAATTGATGTTGTTATGAAAGCGTGGCATTCAATAAGTGCTGAAAAGTTAGGCGACAAATGGTGTATGTACTTGGAAAGCCGCACATTCGTAAGTATTTACTTCTGCTTACGTCTGAACATATATTCTGGTTATTTTCTGCGTATGTGCTAAATTGTTTGGTTTGCAGCATAAGAGGGAGGATGATTCCAACGATGCGTTAGCTGAAGTGTACAGCAGGTGTGGGCAACTATTCAAAACCCATAGTTATGTGTTGATTCCGCTAAGCACTAAGGTGGAAAAAGCGACAGTATGGAGTTTGGTGGTATACAACAAACAAAGCCACACGTTCGAACATTTCAAATCAGTGAAGGAGACAAATGAGCCTAATGATCTTGCCAAGGCGGCTGATCAGAAGGCCAGGAAGTGGGTGAGGAGGCTTATGAGGAATGCTTTCAAAGACGATGACGCAAACAAAGAGCCGTCAAGATATAAGAAGAACAAAGCTAGCTTGAACTACAAAGCAAGAACATGGGAAGATTCTGGGATTTACATTTTGCTTTGTATGAATGAGTATTTGAATGGCGAACCATTTACAGGGACGTACAAGATAAAGGAGTTCCGTGACATGCGGAGCTATATTGTGGAGAGCTTGATGTCGGACAAGCACACAACTGACATTGTATTGAAAGCTGTCAACAGGCTAAAAAAGTAACTATGTAATGTGTGTTTTTTTGAAGGTTGACAATTTATGTAAGAAACTGGGTTTATTATCTTGTTTTGAGTGTTTGTAATGTGATTAACTAAACAGTATTTGATTCACATTAGTTTTTGGAATTTATCATGTTATTGGATTTCAATATGATTAAGTATAAGATATGTTATTAAATAATTGGGTTAAAAGATAAACAATACAATACGTAAGGCATGGCCTGTCTGTTGTAGACGGACTGCATGTCTATGACTTATAAGTAAGACATATACTGTATATTGAATATGGATAAGTAAGGGAAGGTAGGCTAAGTATTTAATACAGGAATGTGTATTGTACAAGTTAATTAGTTGACAATTGAGGTATGGTAATATAAGGATATTGATGGTGTTAAGTGATGTTTATCAGTTACAAATGTAAACAGTGTTCAGTCCAGACTGTTGTGTATGTACGTAATAGTATAAGGTTGTATCGACAAACCAGAAAGCTAGTGTCTCGTCCCGGTGGATATTTCATACTTAATAAAGTCTGTACGTAAGTGGCCGTCCAATATTGTCTGTATATTATAGATCATTATGTGTAGAGAATAAAGTAATAATAAAAAGAGACAGTACGACTAAAACCGACAGACAACATTAACACATGTCAAGCGTATTAGAGATCCGTTAACAGTTCCCAAAGTGCCACGTCAGATATTTTTTCTCTGTATAAATACTGATTGTGAATCTTGGAATACTCTTATATTACTAGCATTCAAAGAAGGAGACTGAAGAAATATCAAAAGCTATTCTAGAGAGCAGCAGATGTGGTAAAGAAAAAGGCATCAAGTAAGCGCATCGTGTACACCACCCAAAATCTTAGGTAAACAGTGTTATAAATAACAAAAAAAATGGCAGCAGTTTCCAAAATAGGTAGAGTGTTCATACACTGAGGTGCATACCGTGATAAATATAAGTGTGTCAAAAAGGTCAGCCTTTTGAGAAGTATATCCATGTATGTAGTATATAATTTTGTCTGCCAGTAATGTTAGTGTAAGTAAAATATATTGATAATGTATTGGAGTGTGTGAAGTATGTTGTTTGTAATCTTGTCACAAAGGCAGATATGCAAATGTATATAATAAAAAGCTAGACACGTCTGGCTGTACCTAGCTGGTCTGTTACGTACATTAGGCGTTATATGCATTTTAATTCGCGTTCAATCGGTGTACGTAGTGTTATTTACTAGGGCGATGGCTGTGTGTTGTATTAGTAAAAAATAAGGCCGCATATGTAAACCTTTGCTTTAAGTTTGCAACACATCCCAGACAGAGTGTGCTGTGTATGATATGTCCAGCCCCATTAGAGTCGAACTTTAAGCTATCGAGTTTGGACTAACAAACTTGTATGTAGGTTAACGGAAGATGTCTGGACAACGATGTACGCTGAGTAATGTGCTAGGAGTGTTGAGGGATCCAAATGTCACACCTGACCATATTGACTCATGTTCTGCATCACCATTCTACGGACTGTTCCGTAAACTATACGAACTGCGTGATGAGGCGGATAATTGGGAACAGTCCAACCTACTTATAAGTGAATTAGTCTCTACATACGATGACAAAGCAAGGGCGTATGTTATTGGTGGTGTTGAGATGAAGGTAACAAGCAGAGATGTTAGTTTGATAATGGGAGTTGAAGGGGGTGACGAGTCAGTACCAACAACTGATATGTCGAACGGGGCGGGTACACCTTGGTTTGTTCGAACTTTCAAGGGTGTTGGAGTTGGAGGGTTGCTGCAACAGACTGTGGAAGAGATGCTGCACAAAATAGTGGCATCCCCGCAATGTGAAGATGGATATGGAAACTTCGTGCGGCTAATGAATATTCTTGCACTATCGACCATCTTTTACCCGGCTAGCTTCGGACGTGTAACACAATGGCATGTGAGTGTGTCGGAGGACATTTCGAAATTAAGGATTTATGATTGGTCTACCCACATAGCAGATTTTATGATGCGGCCCGTGAAGGCACGCGGGAAGGGTTGTTGCATATTACTAATAGTAAGTGCGTTCATTCCTTGTAATGGGAGTTCGCTCCCTACAAATTATGTTATTAACGTGCACAGTTTCCTGTTTTACACAGCCGTGGTTTTATGAACGTATAACCAACACAGGTGTGGTGTCAACAAAGCCGGATGCGATACCAAGGCTATTCAAGTGGAATATTACTGAATGCCCAACATATTTCAGAAGAAACATACTTGAAAAGATAACAAAAGAAATGGTTAGTACTGACTGTAACGAAATTTCCATTATATTGCAACACTATCTAATAGCACAGTTTGCAGGTAAATACAGGTGACCTATTATTGAGCGGATACGAAGCTTTATACCTAATAGATGACAAGGTCGACGCTTCGATAAAAAGGGTATGCATATATGACGTGCGTAATGGAGAAAATGTCGATACGTATGAATCGGAAATGTGTGGTACAGTGCACTACATAAGCTCATCCGGCGATGAGTCAGACTGTGGTGTGCAGCCTGGACAGCGCATGCCAAGCCAACCTACCGATGACGGTGGGTGGGATGTTGTAGTGCCTGAATCGCCAAATGTGATAGGGAGCAGTTACAACTTGGACATGATTAGACTGGCCGTACGAAGCGAAGTAAATAATCTGAAGCAGATGATGTCCAACGATAAGGCAACCAATGAAACACTGACGAAAGATGTCGAGTCGTTAACCAGACGAAACATTGCGCTAGAAAGTGAGTGTGCTAGGTTAAATAAACTTATCAGCTCGTTCGAAAAGCAAAAGTCTGAAAACAAAGGACTACACCAGGGGGTTGAGACTCGTGATTTGAACGTGGAAGGTTCAGAAGTAAAAGAATATCATCAAATGAGTCTTGGTTTGAAATGCAAGACTATGGGCATGGAGGAGGCTGGTGTATACGTAAGCGATGTAGATGCAGATTGGATTGCAGACTTAACGTCAATAGTTGACGTTGTAGAGCAACCTTTTGTTACCCCGGATAAAGTTTTTAGGTGTTTCGATGATGTTGAAGAACCACCCGTTCATGCTGCCTTTGAATTAGAAGGGGTGAAGCTAAAGAGCGAGACAGTTGAGCCGGATAAACTATGTACACCGACAAACCTTATGTCAGTATTCGGTGCGGTTTCAGGTGCTGAAGGAAGTGGATTATCGGTGGAGGACGTGGGGAATAGCGTCGATGGGTCGGAGGTGATTAATACAGAACGTGTTCGTGTGGAGGCGGAGAATATAGATTTGAATGTGTCTGGACTACGTAGTGTGGGTTTACCAACATTTGATCTGGGAATTGTCACACCGGAAGGTGCACGACCAAACAAAAAGGTGTCACAGGTAAGCAGTGAAAGTGTGAAGGAAATTGAAGGAAAGGAGCATTACACCAAGGTTTATAGAAGGAAGGCTGAGGCTGTGATGAAGGTCAAGATTGAGAGTATGGATGACGTAAAACTATGCAACCCATCATATATGGTTTCCAATATCAACCAAGCGGATAGCAAAACAGTAGACTGTAACATGTCTGTACAGGTGTGTCCGTTAAGCGAGGTACCGTTGTTAAGGACTAGACGTGAAGATAATGTGTTTTCTGACCTGACAAACATGTGTACAGATGTTCAGTGTGACGTTGGATTAACAGATTTAGATATGGAAAAGGGAAAAAAAACAACAAAGTTGGTGGACATCAGTGGGACAAATTTGGACAACGCACAACAAGTGGAACACAGTACTACAATTGGAGTAACAAGTGAGGATGATAATGTACCATTATCAGTATTAGCAGCTAGGTTGACTGCAAGACGCAACTTGAATACGAAAGAAAATTTGCCGGCAAACATTAGTATAGGAAGTAGAGTATCCACTTTGAAACGAAAAGCAGCTGTGCGTGATGCGGTTGGTGTGTGTTCGTCTAAAGGACGCATACCGATGTTGGTAGCTGTATTAAAGAAACCTGGACGACGAGAGCTTTCAAGAGCCACTGTTGCCAGACATGCTGATACAAGTGTACTACAACGAATTCACGACAGACAACCTGAGAGTACAGTGGTGGCGATATGTAACAGCGTAAATGTAAACATAAAACATATAATGGATGTAAACAGACAACTGGAAGTGTCATGGCAGGTAGGGTTATGGACAGTCTATGTTGTACAGACACTTGTGTATTAATATTTGGTTTCCTACCGCGCAGGTACTGGACGCGATATTAAGCACATGGTCAGTGGAGGGTGAAAAGAATTACAATATAACAACGGACACAACATTGAAAGTTTGCACAAAATTGACAGCACGAACAATGGTATTTTGAATTGTATAATTAATTTCACTGTATGAAGTAGACATTATATAGGGCTGCTAATCTTTTATATATTTGTTTGGCAGTACTACTACAACAAGGAGTTAGTAGATATGGAGCAAGTGCACGTCATTGAATGTATACAAAGTGCATGCCTCGACTATAAAAGTGTAGTGATTCCCATTCATACAAAAGTGGCGGGGACAACATTCTGGAGTGTCATGATATACGATACACTTGACAGTAGATTCATTCACTACTGTTCGCTGAATAAGGATAATGGTGACGTATTCGCATTAACAGCGGAAATGAACGCAAGAAAGCTGTATAATATGTTGCTGAAAAGCGTTTTCCAAGAGATGTATGCGGAGGAGACAGAGGAAGGACTGGAAAAAATTCATCCATTCCACGAGGCAGATACAGGGCATAGTAAAGGGATTGTTATGGATTCAGGAGTGCACGTGCTGCTTTGTGCCAAGGATACATATCAGGGAAGTGAAGTGAAGGGCTCGTACAGTGTGAATGAATATAAGAGTATGCGTCGTGATATTGTTGAGACATTGATGAAGAAGGGGTACCGTACAGAGATAGTGGGCGATGCAAAGTACATGAAGAATACGTTTGCACCTGCCACTAAGACTGCAAGTAAACAGGGCACTGTGGGCAAAGAGGATAAGTGATATGTATTTTGAATTAGATATCGACCTGTATTTTAATGTTTTGAGATTCGGTTAGTACTATATTAAAATGTTAATTCATCCCTCTATTTTGAGTTACGGATAGTAGTGTATTTTGAAACAAGTTGCTTAACGTTTGTATTATGAAAATTGATGTTAAAATGCATAGTTGAATTGTTTTGTTAAAACATGTACTATTTACGTAGTGTGATATAGTACACCATACTATATATGTTGAACGTGATGGGCGGGAATGAGTACTAAAAATGTTATGCATGACGAATACACGGATAAGGAGCATGATAAGGATGTAACAAATGTACTGTAAGGAATGTTCTGTGCGTATGCATTATAATGCTGGATTAGGACACTATTGAAAGTCCGCATTAAATGCTGATATATTATGTCTGTACACGGGAGTACATGTGAACATATACACGTAATGATACGCAGTGATTGTAACGGCCTGGGATGTATTGGCTGGAACTTTGTGCACAGACTATTTACGTCAGACATCAGTGAGTTATTAGAGACGGGTAGTGGCTTATTAGTAATTTTAAAATAATAAGTAATAAGAAGAAAAACGAAAAAAATGAAATAAACCCATTAAAGGTACGCCCACGTGTGTCATCTTGATACCCACTAATATTGTATAGGACGGAGACGCTGTTGAGGGTAGGTGACCACTAAAGTATTGCACATTACTCAAAGCATGAAACTCTTACATTGAGGATTAGGCATGACACTCTTACATTCATTACGATAAGGGAGATAAACAAAGGGAAGGGTCTTCAGCGAGCAGAAACTGTAGATCGAGGTGTCGGTAAGCATCATCAAGGAAGAAGACAGGTAAGAACCTAGCATCTAAAGAATTTTTGTGAGTTTGTTTCCATTTATGATGTACGGAATTGAAACATAATCAATAATAGGGTCTAGGGGGGGTTATAACATAGTATGACATTGATTATTAACCTATATATTGAGTAGATTCGCTTATATAATGGTCAGATCTGTGGTTGATATGGTTATTGAAGAAGTAGTGAGAAAGTTTATGTGTGTTATGTACAGACCTATGTCATATTTGTGTTTAAATGTTTATGGAGAATGAATTATTTAACTATAGACATCACATGCAGAATGGCCAGAGCTTACAGTTGCAGCTTACAAGCCGTGCACACAGTGTTCAAAGATAACAAGGTACCCCGTAAACACATGAAAGCGTTGAGATATTCCCCGTTTCACAAACTGTTTATTGCGATAAGCGAACTGCAAATTGATGGTAGGATAGCGAAACACGAAACTGAAATTGCGGCAATTATAAACACCTATCAGCCAAGTGTTTCGAAGTTCAATATTGGTGGCGTGGCAATGCGTGTGACGGCAAACGATGTAAAATTAATATTGGGTGTAGACGGTGGGTGTAAAAGAATAGTCACCAGACAAAACCCGGGAGCTGTAGTGCCGTCACCATGGTTCATGAAACATTTCCCTGGGTTTACAACAGGTAGGTTAACACCAAAAGCATTGAAGAAGGTGATCCGGAAGAGTTTGACAGTCAAGGACAAGGAGAATAGAGAGACATTTGTGAAATGTATGAATATGCTAGCGCTCACGACAATATTGTACCCAGCTGGATCATGTAGAATAAAGCAGTGGCATGTGGAGTACTCGGAAAATTTGGCGGACCTGAGAACATACGATTGGGCAACACACATTGCGGATCATTTTATGGACGGTGATAACGGGCTGGGACTTGGATGTTGCGTGCTGGTTTTGGTAAGTAAAAGCAATATATATTAGTATGAGAAGTGTTACATTTGTAGCTATTAACATTCTCAATTGCAGGCATGGTTTTTTGAGCATGTTAGGGGGACTGGGATGCAGCCGGATGTTAATGAAAAAATACCACGTCTATTTAAGTGGCTTAAAGTAGAGACATCTGTTGATTTCAAAACAAAAATAGTTGATGCGGTACAACCCGAACAGGTATGGTCCTTGCTCTACATACAACATATGCAGTACATATGAATTGAGGGTGAGAATTACTATATATAAAATTTCGTAGGTTCTGAAGGGAGATTTGGCTATGACCGAAGCAGAAAAGGTTGCATACGGAGTAGGAAGTGATGGTGATGTCCAAAGAAAGGAAGAGAACGTTACAGTACAATATAAAGAAGAACTAGAGGAATTGCAAAAAATCATCGAGTTAGAAAGGGATTCAGTACAATCACTTAGAGCTGAACTGGAGTACTACAACACTGAAAATGCGAAACTGAAATCCGAAATACATAGATTGCAAAATACAGACGCAGAAAACGTTAAACAACAGGACGGAATTACAGAATTGAAAAGTATTTGCAGGCGAGCAACAATGCGTCGGGCGCTAAAGCCTGACCATGAGCGTACAGACACAATGTGCCAAGATACGTTGCCATCGGAAATAGCAGACAGTTATACTTGCATGGAGTTAGACGGGGGATTAGCAGTGGCCGGTGTAGATAAAGGGTTCAAAAGGAAAATTGTTGGAGACATTGCGGAGAAAAAGAAGCCGCTAAAAAAAAGGATGACAATGGATAGGGTAGGAGAAAATAAAAAAACAGGGTCGGACGTAATTCAGCGTAATATGAGGATACCCATTGGAAAAATGTTAGATTGTGAAAGCCACCTCAAGGCTAAAGAGAACGTAGATTATGAAGAAGGTGACAGGTGGGAGGGGCGGGAGGCCGGTGATTGTGAGGAGTTTGAGAAGGTGGATCATGAAAAAAAGGGACAGCTTGATGGGAGAAGAGTCAGCTGGGAAGTGATATCTACGAAAATAAAAAAGGGCAGTGGTGTAAGTACGCGATCCGTTAATGACAGTGTCGTTAGTGGAGGGATAAAAAACATATTGATTGGAAAAGAAACGACAAAGGAAGGAATAGCAAGTAAATCCCCGGAACAGTGTGGGAAAATGGTTAAAAGAAACGCTGAGGATATAAAAAACAAATCTAAAGAAAAAGACTTAAATATCGTGGTGCCGCATAATAATGTGGCTTACGAGGAGGATTATATACTTCTATGCATTACAGGGCGGTTATACTAGGGGGACGCTGCAGTTTGTATGTATGAAAGGACAAAGGTGAGCGTGGATAACCTACTTGGGATAGCTTTGCAGGGTCCTGTAAAATGGAAGGTACTAGTGTACGATAATGCATGTAGTTTGTTCTGTAGTTACCTGTATAGTACAGACATAAATGTCTGGTGAACTTTGTGTATACATATATGGCAGACACTAAATTAGCCCGACTACACGAGTTAATCTATACTGTGTATTACTTTATAAATGTGTATAACATAATACTGTTTGTATGATCTTAATTTATAGGTCATGGATGTGGTGATGGGAATGTGGCGTAAGGGTTGGGCAGAGCGTACAAAAGGGGATGGGAAGCGAAAGATTAACTACATGACCTCGGTAGCATTTGTAAGTGCAATAGTTTGCTCATCAGGTTATTATCTAAAAAAGTAAGTAAAATATATTCTACAATTGTAATGATGCAGTATAAAAGGAAACATGACACGAGGGCGAAGGAGGATATGGCCGTGATGTTGACTGAGGGAGTTTGCAACACATCCGATGTAGTACTCATACCTATAAAGAAAAAAATTGATGGGGGAACAATGTGGAGTCTTCTGGTGTATAGAAATGACGATGGGGATGGAGAATTCAAGCACTACAGCTGTGGGAATCGAAAGAACAAAAACAAACAGGGTGCAGCATCAAGTAAGCTAGCAAATGAGGTATTCAAAAAATTAGCAAGAGAGCTGTGGTCCAATGAAAAACCAAGGACATCGAATAACAGGTACATTGAAGTACCTACCGCACAACATCACAGCAGTAGCGGGTGGGTGGACTCAGGTGTGTACGTTATGTTGTGCATGTTGGACATATTCAAGGGGGTTAAGGTGAGAGGGACGTACAGCGCAGCAAACATGAGATCGATGAGAAAGTCGGTTGTGAATATGCTGCTTACAAGCAGCTGCACAACAGATGCGCTAAGAAAGGTGAAAGAAGATCAAGGATACCCCCGTTAGCATATTTTTTTAGTCATCTTGAAATGAAATAAATGAGTGTAATGGTTGATAATAGAGGTCGCCAAATAATTGTGTTTTACGTGGATTGTGTTAATTATGTTTAATACGTTTGACAGTATTACATTGATCATATTTGTACGAGGTACGGATTAGTTATTTGGTACGTATCAGTTTGTAGTTGTGCAAGCAGTATAAGGTATGTAGTAGTTAACATGTAGTATCCCCGGACTTCACGACTATTCACGAGTTTAAAGCATGCGAAAAAAATATCGTCCCAAAACAAGTATTAATTCTTATATCACAGAGGCAACTACGTCTGTGGCTGGGTCTGCCAATTAATGGACAGACTATATAGTTTGGAAGGCGTAATTGTCACAAGACGATTATTAGTATAAGTGCCTAAGAAACACCGTTCACTATATATAAACAAAAAAAGTATTGATCTATAGAACATTATGCCCGTAAACTGTGTAAAACTGTTGTCTGGAATCAACACCAATGAATACATACATATATGTCTAAACATAAATGTCTGTCCTGCCCATGGCTAAAATATATATTCAGATGAACGTGAAGCCTCGGGCGGATGTGTGTTCGATATGGTATAAGCCTATATAGTATCCGACACTATGTGTACAGTAAGGGGCAAAGCACAAACAAACACTGACTTCCCAAGGATAAAGTATTCGGTAGGTATGTGAACTTGTACATATTGAAACGTACAAATGTACCTGTGCGTGGTTAGATGTATGGGCAAATGTGTACGTAGACAATGACTGAATGGACTAATTATGAAAATGTATTGCTTCAAAAACACGAGTCTGTCGCTCCAAATAGCAGTTAATAGTAGTGTTAAACGGCGTATAGCACGTACAGATCATAATCAAAATGTAGACAAAAATGGATATAGACCATATCAAATAGACTGCGAAAAAACGTAAAAAGTAAATGCCAATGTTAACGTGACGGGCAAGACCTCTTGTTATGATAACCCATAGTATTACAACTGCCACACCTAAACGGAGTTCGATTGAGTTCAAATAGGGAAGCTGTCCTCTTCCGCTGCGGACGGCCTGGAGATATCTTTACAATAGGCGGCGAAATTGTAATGACTGCTTTGGATACGGGGCTGCCGAATGTTGAAACAGCTGGAATTTTGGATTCATAAACATTGGCAACAGTGATGGTCTTGAAATAGTCTTCCACGTAATCGAGTATGTTGTTGGGTTTATCTTTCGCTAGAGCAGCAATCGCATGTTCACATGGGAACCCGTTATATTGCCATTTACCGCACGAGCATTCGCGTGTATCGATATTCACGGACATATTAGGATCACTATGTACTTCAAACACAAATGTACTAGACTGATAAACATACCACGTGCGAGACATCTGATAATTTTCTTCAATCTCAGTCTGTCGTACAGGAGCTAGGGGAGACTCCCATTTTGCAATATCGACCGATCGATCGTAAAACCAAGTCATTAGTTTGATGCGAAGTTTATGTGCAAGGTCGGATACTGGTAGATCACGGACATCATTCAGCCAGCTATTTAGGGACTCGACTGCGTTAGACGTCATCTCACCATACCGTTTTCCAACAAAGAATGCGTCAGCAAAGTGCTCGTTGGGTAGATTTGACATGAATTCAGTAGCGGCTTTTCCACCTACTCGAAGGAACTTCTCCATGTGATGGTCAAATAACTCAAAAGTTGGAGCGTAAGCCACCCTATTAAACAAGCATACCATTACTTCCTTCATCTCACCAGCATACCTAGCCTCTAGGTTAGCATGTATGTGGCGCAGGCAGAAAGAGTGATGGTGTTCAGGGAAAACATTGTGAACGCCGTTTATTATACCACGCAAACGATCTGAAACAAAAACCATTGGTCGGTCTGGCAACAGGGGTCGTAGAAACCGGAGAAAAGCGTCCCAGTTCACGTTGTCCTCCGCGCGACAAATGGAGAAGGCGATAGGGACCAGACCTGCAGACATAAATTTTGACAAAACCATGTCCGTACAATTTAGCCGGATCAATACGTAGTCTGGGATAAGTTGTCTATATTTATATGGTATGTACATATGACAGTGTGTACCATAATGGACAATTGTGTGTGAGGTAAATCAAAAAAAGCACACAATAATGCGGAGAGCGTTATAACGTACCATTGTTCCCATCTTTAGCAACAGCGGCAAGGAATGTACCCTTGTATTTTGCCTTCAAGAACGTACCATCCAAGAACACAACAGGCCGGCATGCCTTAAAACCATCTAAACACGCCCCAAATGCAAAATGAGCCCGTTCAAAAGTTGATGTCTCATGGTCAACCTCAACTACATATGATCCAGTGGGATCAAGGATAGTCATCTTATCGAAATACGCCTGGATTGTGTTGTAAGACTCGCCAACATCACCATTTAATTCATCCTTCGCCTGTTGTAACGCAGCGTAAGCACACTTGTACGAAATAACGAAACCATACGCATCCCTGAGCCGGTGCATTATGTCTTTGGCCTTTAGGTCAGGCTTGGACCTTGCCTCATCAAGTATAAGATCTTTTACTAGACCTGAGGACATCCGTTTATTCTTCAGCGTCCGTGTGGGAGTTCCACAAGTATGACGGTTGTTGAAAGTCTTTACATATACTTTGCCATCAACCTTAGATGGTGTAGCATATATCCACCATTGGCAACCAGTGTTGTCCCGTTTAGCGCAATATGCAGCAATCTTGGGGCCTTGATTGTGCGAATGAGTGTAAGTGTAACCCGTCTCACAAGAGTACTTTCGTAAAGCAAATCTGAACTCTGCATGTCCATGGGGAAAGCATGTCCCTACTTCACCTAAACATTTCCCCCAACGCGAACTGAGCAACTCTTTTGTGCGGTGCGTGTAAAACTCAGGGGGTTCTACACCAACATCAAGGACATTTGAATGTGGTATACTAGTGATAGGGGCATGGTTCGCCTGACTCGAAGTATTTGTGCTGAAAGGATGTTTCAAGCTAACAGTGAACTCAACTTGATTAAGTCTATCACGGGAAACAAGCCATAAAAGGGTGGTATAATCATCGTCTGAGTTAATATGGCAATTTTCATGTCCAGTCACTGAATACTGTATAAGCAACTCAATATCAATAAGAACACTCCATTTGGTTAGGACATATTGTATACATTTGTCAAATGATGGTATATTTGCTAGCGGTGACATATATTTTTCACCATTGTGTTTGAAAATACCAACTGCATTTGACATGATGAACCTACAAAGGTAATACAAATAATAAGCTGTAGATGTAAACTTGTCTATACATAATAGTACGTATTACAAAATCTTGTACACTTAAGTCTGTACAGATATAGACATTACATGTGGACGACTTATGGATATCCCCACTAACTTGACTGTTACACAAAAAATATATGTTTGAACATGATAGTCTGGACTAAATTGTGCGAACCATTGATACATATATATATATATATATATATATGAATGACTGTTATGGAGTGCGTACAAGATTGTACATACATAATACGCAATCTTCATCACTACAATGCATGAACATGAAATACCAAATGATACTCATCAACAAAATGTAATTATAGAGTAACGAAACAATAAAACTATATCACTACATAAGTGGACAACTAAATTATTATGATCAAACAACAAAAGAATGGTGGATTATGTAACCCACTGAATCGAAAAATCATTCAGCACACGTTCTAGTTGTTCGTAGACTAAACAACATACTCAGAAAGATAACACATGACAGATGATTGTTGAACATACCTGATCAGATAGTGATATTGTATGATTTTTGCAGTTTTCGAATTTCAAATGACGAAAGATGGAGGGAGAGAACCAGCTGGAGAATTGTATGAGAGAGTGTGAACTAACGAATACTAATGTATTAGTATCCGTTTAGGATATATAATATATTACATGTGTGTCAGATAAAGTATGAAAGAGAAGCAAATGATGTAAGTTGTAAAGGAGGGGTAGTAAGGTAAACTGATCTGGTATATTCGTCTGGTTAGGCTTTTAATAGAACAAATATGGACTAGGGCTTTATACTTGGGTTGGGAGAGCATTTGGGCTCTAAAACGAAGTTTCCTCTCTGACAAAATACCTCTATAAAATTTGACAAAATGTTACTTTTGTAAAATTAATTATAAATCTAAACATTACGAATGAAGAATATTTACGATCTATAATATTCGTTATTTAAAAGACGAGTCCATGTTCATAGACTACTTTACAAGATAAGAGCCTTTATTGATCTATCTATGTTCAAACACTATTTTACAAAATAAGAGCCTTTATATGTTATTTTATCTTTGTCATAGTATCAATTATCTTCTAAATAATGTTCTTGACTCTCTAAATACCTAAAAGAAAAGAGTAATTGTTTTGATAATAACCATTACATTTACAACTTCTATACATAAACACATATACTTATGATTTGAATACATAATTTGTATGAGACCCGATGCCAATGAATTCATACGAGTAATGTTGGATATCACCCCATATTGCATCGCCTTTATATCGTCTCCTAGGTGGACCAATCAAAAAAGAGAGAGAGAAAATGATAAAGGAGAGAGAAATCAAATGATTGGTCCATTCAAAAAGTTTAGAAGTACGAAATATGTTGGATGATATAGATTAGATCGACGTCGACTGTTGTGGTAAAAAAGGTAAAAAAGAGTGTTTCTTTTACGGGCTAGTACACAAGGCAACAGAGGTTTATTGAGCATTAAACCTTAATATTTTTCTAGATATTATCAATATATTAATTTTATTAAGTGTATAATTGTCCAATAAAATATGCAAGCAGAAGAATATTTCTATATCTTAGTCTCAGACATGTTTCTAGAGCCTTCGAATGGAAACTCACATCATATATAATATTTTTTGTAAGAAATTATATCATAAAGAGTGAAACTAGGGGTGTGTAGGGGTTAGGTTCATCCCGTTTTAGAGTCTAGGGTAAGGTAGGGTAAAATGGACGGGTCTAGATTTTGTAATGTCATGGGTAAGTTAAAATTTTACCCTTATTTGGGTTACCCTTATTTGGGTTACCCTTAATCGTGTTAATCTTGGTTTATCCAAGGGGTAGTATACTAACAGCTCAATTTTATTAGAATATTAACATGTAACCTAAACAAAATCAAATCGTAAAACTTGATACACTAAGTAAATTACTAATCTATTACAAGTATTCCGAAAAAAAAAACTGCAAGTCCTTCAAAAAATAATATAAGTCCTTTCACAAAAAATAATACAAGTCTTCACAAAAAACTAGTACGATAGTAGAATATTTGTTCTTATTCATGTTGAGACGGTTCCGTGTTCAGACTATCCAGAAGAAATGTGGTAGTTATATCTCAATAATGTTCCCTTGTAGCTTACAATTCTTCTGAACTCTAGTTTAGCACTTGTATATTTGTAGGCCTCATAAATATTTTATTTTATCTTAGGCCAGAAAGTATATATTTATTTGGTAAATTATCATTGACCTTGTGTAGTACACTTCCATTGGCTTCATATATCATTGGATGATATCCCACAAATCCTGAAAACTAATATTACCACCGATTATGTTTCAAACAAGTATGCGACAATTAATGGCTACCAATTAGATGTTAATAAAAAAATATCGAGGAAGTTCTTACTGGGGTAGACCATGGCTACTAATTAGAAACAAGTAGGCAATACTCAACGGCTACCAGTTAAAGATATATTGGCTAGCAAGTAGGGGTGAGCATGGTGCGGTTCGTCTCGGATTTTGGCTAAAACCGGAACCGAACCGAATTTTTTGGTTTTTTTATAATTTAATAACCAAACCGGGTGGTTTGCATATGGTTCCACATTTGGTTTTTGGTTCCGAATTGGTTAGTTTCGGTTCGGTTTTGGTTCGCTTCGCATTCGGATGCTTGATCAATAATTTCACCAAATTTCTTGAAATAGACAAATATTCCAATACAATTATGCTACTATTACTTGTCCATGTGGGCTATTAATATATCAATTAAATATAAACATATAATTTAGCAATACTTATCTTAATTTACAATACTACAATAAATTTAAATATATTACTTCCTACTTCATACAATCATGATTTATAAAACCAATCAAGTAATGATACTTATAATTTTAATTGATATTAAAAAAAATTCTCACTAACAGCACCATCGAATAGTATAACTAAAATTTCATGTAGATGATAAATTCTCGAAAAATGTTTCTTTCACATAATTCTTATAAAAAAAGTTCACACATTCCCTATTTTTTTCGTAAGTTTGGTTTTTGTTCGTTTTTTCTTTGGCTCGGTTTTTGGGTAGTAAACCGAACCAAACCGAAAAATTTGGTTTTTTAAAAATTAAAAACCGAACCATTTGGTTATTCGGTTTTTGGTTATTTTTGTTCGGTTTTTTGGTTCAGTTTGGTTTTCTGGTTCTCATTTGCTCACCCCTACTAGCAAGTAGGCAACCCCGGTAATAAAAAAAGATTCAGATGCAACGGTGAATACATGGATAGACCAATGAACAACACAACTATGTAAAATTGCCTTTTATTAGTGAATGAAAGCTCCAACCTATTATCTAACTGCAACAATTATGGTAAGAAATTGGAAAACTTATATATGATCTCTATATTCTTGTTTGACAACATTTTGTATTTTATGTACAATTACATAAATATATAATCGATACACACTTCTATATCTAAAGTACATGTTTATAATTTCACTAAGACTATAATGTGAAAGAATTTATTCGTACTTATTTTTCTTTTATGTGTGCACTTACTTGGACCAAGTAAGAAATAGATTTTATTGACGAAGGGCATTTTTCAACATAAAAAGAAAATGCAGGTACACATCATTAAGTTTCCAATGAGATATAAATTTTACTTTTAACAAATTTAGAGTACTTGGAAGGCCACTAATAAATTTCATTGACAACATCCCTATATGAAAATAATTGTACATTATATGATCACAAATTCAATGCCATCATTGGCCATAACTTATAACTTTTATATTTCGTTAGGGCAACTTCTTTGGTATAAATAACATCGACCCATCTTGAATCGTACATTAGGAAACAATGAGTCAAACAAATGAAGCAACTAACTATATCAATCCAACAAATATAATAAATACATTGCGAATCAAGAATAATACTCACCAATGAACAACACACACAGTTTCGAGAAAGAATATGTACCAAAATACAAAAAAAAATCAAAACCTATTAAATATAATCCAACAAAGAGGAGAGAAATAATTAAACAAACATAATAAATATAGAAAGGTGGAAGATAGAGATTTTACCTTGGTGGAAATGGTGATATACCTCCATTACCGAACAACAAAATCATATATAGCCTCAAATCATCCATATTCGAAGACTAAAACTCAACTTAGAATAAGAAATTGTCCCAAATGGCTAAAGCACGACCCAAAATGTATGCTTTCGGCCTTTATTTAAATTATATGCATAAAAAACTACCAACCAAACCTAAGATCAATGCTTCACCGTGGTTTGGTGAAGAAAGGTAGCTATTTTGGCATAGAGAATAATAATTTGATTGATATAGAACAAGATTGGATTATCTTGGGTTAGTGTTTTTTGACATTGATCATCATATTTAGAGAGAGGGGGAGGGAGCATATAAGAAAAGCAACTGAATGAATGAGCCAAATAAAATTTAGCCTATATATAATTCTTTTATCAACAATCCTCGGTCCAAACGGGTTGTTCCCGAAAACAAATGCAAAGGGAAGCTCAATGGTAATTTAATCGGTCCAGCTATATTATATGGTAGGCCCAAGGTAGTGTTGGGCTAGTATTATTTTTATCAAAAATTCGGGCTAAAATATACCCGTGGCGGACCCTAGTAACGGGTTGCGCCAGCCGAATCTCCCTTAAATGAAACCATGACTACACGTCACGCTAAAAACAAAAAGATCACTGTATATTAATGTCAGTCTCAGATATCCATCTATCTTTCCTAGATCTCTAATCCTTCTATTTACTTCTTAACATAGATCATTTCACATACATATACATACATATATACATATACAAGCACACATATTTATGTATATATAGGTGTAAGGGTGATTGCATTTACTGAAGAACAACCTCGTTAAGGAAAAATCAAGGTTAGCTATTGATCTCATAATATCTTTTTTTTTTTTAATTTTCTGTTTGGTTTATCAGATCTCTCATGAGGTAATTTTGTAGTTGTTTAAAACTTGCTTAAATTTATCAAAAAAATTATTTTCTTGTCTATCCTTTAGTAAGAAATCCTACTAAATCCTTATCGAATATTCAGTGTAATTCTAAGTGTGCACGGTCTATTGACTCATATCTGTAATGATCGTATCCCAGTGAAAGAGATCTCGTTTTACTTCCTAATGCATGTAATTGGATTGTTTTATGGTAAATTTACTTTAAAATTACTAGCTAATCTTGAAATCTGAAATAGGTTTGATGATTAGCAATTACTAGTAGAGTTTTAGATGAGAAACATGTGAATATTGTATTTTTTAAACTAATGAAATTAGTAATAACCGAGTTGGATAATCGCAAAGTGAGAATTGTTCAATAAAATTGATCTCACTTTTTTTCTTTGAGTAAGAGAAACAAAAATGTTATATTATTTTTCTAGATTGTAAAAAGTGAATTAACTTTTTATTTTAAGTTTTTTTTATATTGTTTGGACACAGTTATCATTTCGGCTTATACTTTTATATGTTTTTGAGATTAATTCTTTATCTGATGTTTTTATAGTCTAATTTTGTAATTTTCTGAAAAATTATATTTTGTGGAAAAAATGATAAATTAAAATGTAAGATATTTATGTCTAAGAACCAATCGTTATTTAAGGATAAACTAATATATTCTTCTTAATAGTAAAAGTTGGTAAAAATAAATAACCATTCAACTATTAAAGTAAGTTTTTCAATTAAAAAAAAGTAAGTTGTCGATCATGTAAATTAAAGAAAAGTATTACCTTACCTTTAGATTTTTAAAAAAAAATGTTATTTAACCAATTTTTTCTTTTTGAATTTCATTCCGAGCAATTAAATTACATCGATAAGAGAAAATTCACGATTATTGATTTTTTCAGTTAATTATATATTCTCAGTGATAAACTATTCAGGGTCTTGGGTCACCCTATCTCTCTTCCATCCCTAATTCTTTTTTTTTGAAAGTTTAAACCTTTTAGTTATAAAATAAATAAAAATAAATCTACAGATCTATCATATAAATTAATATATCAAATTTATACTATTAAATTTCACTATATTTTTTTTTTCATTTACAATACTATTTATGGTGCCTAAAACAAAATATAGAAATTTATAATCATTTTTTTAGCTAAAAATAAAATTTATAGTGTAATTTAATTATACAGTTTATTTTCATCCAAAAAAATAAGAATTATATAATTTATTGTGAAACATGCAAAATACAGGTAATTATCTTCTTCTTTTTTTTAAATTAGAAATTATGACACAATTAATTCATTAAATAAGTTTTTTTCTTTTTCTATTTCATCCCCAGGTACATTACTACTTTCATCCCGAATGAGGAATATGGAAGATTATTTGAACCGTTTATGGTATGGCGACGAGTATGACAGTCAAGGAGAAGATTTTCAGTTCCCCGTAGATGAAAACGATACAGCACCGGATCATCTCCAAACAGGGACAAATGAATTTCAACAGACAAATGGTGAAGGTGTTCATATGAACACTTCTTCTCAAACGCAGGCTCCAACAGATGATATGACATTTGAAGATTTTTTAGTTCAATCTGGGATAGTAACTGAAGGAACTCATGCAACACCACCCCCACCACCACCACCAGTACCACCACCTCAGCCACAGTTATGTGATGTGTACCAAAATAATGGAAACCCTTCTGCTGTAGGGGAATCTTATGTCACGCCGGTCATGCCCCTTTCTATTGCTACTGGTCCTGCTCCTGAGTTTAACGTTGTCCCTACAGCTAATCAGAACTTTCCACAAAACTGCCTTGCTGGAGGAGCTAGAAGTATGGGTGGTGTTTATCCACAGCAATCGCCGGCGGTACAGGTGGTGGATTTGACTGGTTCGGGAGGTTCGGGAGGTTCGGGTGGTTCGGGTGGTTCGGGAGGTTCGGGAAGTTCTAGAAAAAGAAGCACATATGTTCCTCTAGAGGAAGAGACGGAGGAGGAGAAGAAGAGACGTAGGATGATCATGAACAGAGAATCCGCAGCTCGGTCCAGAGTCAGAAAACAGGTACTTCTACTATTATGACTTCTTTGTTATAACCTTGAATCACAAATTTCAGAATAAGTTTGCCAAGTATGTTTTTCTTGACAATTTGAGGCAATGAATTTTTATTAAAGAATTTATTTATATTCTACACAGGAGTACAGAGCTGTACTGGAAGGAGAAATTAAACAATTGAAAGAAGAAAACATTCGTTTAGAACAAGCACTGGTAATTAATATATTTTTTATATATACTATAGGTGTTATTAATTAGGAGCTGAAGTACAAAGTTTCATGTACATTGACTAATAAGACTATTAACTTTTGGATGTGTGTAGCAAGAGATTCAGAGGAAGAGAGAACAACAGGTGATAGTGACAATACTAAAATTAATATTCACTAGTTGTTAAGCATATTCTGCTATTTGCAGATAGTTAATTAATACTGCGCTAATTTAAAATTGTTGTGGTGCAGGACTTGGAAGAAGAGAATATTAAACCGAAAAGCAAAGCACAAAAAGCTAAAGAAAAACTTGGAGCCATGAGAAGAAGTTTTAGCTTTTAGAGAAAAGACATCAAGAAGTTGGTGGACGATGGTGGTGGAGCTAGGCAACAGTGTGAGGAGAGCAATTTTTATGGATGATCTGAATAATAACTTAGCCATTAATTCAAATGAGTAATTAGTAGTATGTAATATTATGTGTGTGATTCCGTTAATTTTTTTTTTCCAAAATCTTACTGATTTCCGTTAATAGGTTTGCCGTTTACAAAGTTAGCCCTTATTAATATCATTATATAGTGTGTGATGTAGTGCATGTTTATTGCAAGTAGTTGCTGGCCAATTTAGGACTGATACTTGGTGGGGATTATACTTTCATTTATACAAAGGTTATTTAGGATTGGAAAGAGAGGGTCGTCCCTGGCCCCCGAAATTATCCCGGGACCAAATACATTATTCCTTGAGCGTAAATTTCACCTAATCCATACACTAATATGAGATATTTACCTTTCCCGAAGCCCGTGTAATATTCTAACTTTTAGTTAACAAAAACAAAATTCATGAATATCCGTATTGCTGGTCAGGATAATTTTTTTTTTTATTTCAAATTATATGTTAACATTTATACTAAAAATTAGGTTATTTGGCTAGCTAGTGGAGAATATATAGGGAGGTAAATTAACACGATGAGGGTTGAAATTTAGATGACTGTGATGATAACTGATTTTTATATAGAAAAAAACACTCTAAAATCTTTTTCAAATAAAACTACCACCCGCTTCTTGTCGTTGTTGTTAGTTGTTTCTCTTTTTCTTTTCAAGACGACGGCGTGACACCCTCTGTCCCTTCTCTTTTCGTTTTATTTCTTGTTTTTTAATTTAATATTTTTTTAACTTATATGCATCAAAAACTACCAACCAAACCTGAGATCAATGCTTCACCGTAGTTTGATAAAGAAAGGTAGCTATTTAATTTGGCATAGAGAATAATAATTTGGCAGGGATAGTACATGATTTGATTGGAAGAGAACAAGATTGGATTATCTAGGGTTAGTGTTTTTTGACATTGATCATCATATTTAGAGAGAGGGGAGAGGGAGCATATGAGAGAAGCAACTGAATGAACGAGTTTAATAAAATTTAGCCTATATATAATTCTTTAATCAAAATCCTCGGTCCAAACGAGTTGTTCCCGAAAACAAATGCAAAGGGAAGCTCAATGGTAATTTAATCGGTCCAGCTATATTATATAGTAGGCCCAAGGTAATGTTGGGCTAGTATTATTTTTATAAAAAATTCGGGCTAAAATATACCCGTGGTGGACCCTAGTAACGGGTTGTGCCAGCCGAATCTCCCTTAAATAAAACCATGACTACACGTCACGCTAAAATCAAAAAGGTCACTGTATATTAATGTCAGTCTCAGATATCTATCTATCTTTCCTAGATCTCTAATCCTTCTATTTACTTCTTAACATAGATCATTTCACATACATATATACATACATATATACATATACAAGCACACATATTTATGTATATATAGGTGTAAGGGTGATTGCATTTACTGAAGAACAACCTCGTTAAGGAAAAAATTAAGGTTAGCTATTGATCTCATAATTTTTTTTTTCAATTTTCTGTTTGGTTTATCAGATCTCTCATGAGGTAAATTTGTAGTTGTTTAAAGCTTGCTTAAATTTATCAAAAAGATTATTTTCTTGTCTTTCATTTAGTAAGAAATCTTACTAAATCCTCATCGAATATTCAGTGTAATTCTAAGTGTGCACGATCTATTGACTCATATCTGTAATGATCGTATCCCAGTGAAAGAGATCTCGTTTTACTTCCTAATGCATGTAATTGAAATGTTATATGGTAAATTTACTTTAAAAATTATTAGCTAATCTGGAAATCTGAAATAGGTTTGATGATTAGCAATTATTAGTAGAGTTTTAGATGAGAAACATGTGAATATTGTATTTTTTAAACTAATGAAATTAGTAGTAACCGAGTTGGATAATCGCAAAGTGAGCATTGTTCAATAAAAGTGATCTCACTTTTTTCTTTGAGTAAGAGAAACAAAAATGTTATATTATTTTTCTAGATTGTGTAAAGTGAAATAATTTTTTATTTTAAGTTTTTTTATATTGTTTGGACACAGTTATCATTTCTGCTTAAACTTTCATATGTTTTTGAGATTAATTATTTATCTGATGTTTTTATAGTCTAATTTTGTAATTCTCTGAAAATTTATATTTTGTGGAAAAAAATGATAAATCAAAATGTAAGATAAATATGTCTAAGAACCAATCGTCATTTAAAGATAAACTACTATATTCTTCTTAATGGTAAAAGATGGTAAAAATAAATAACCATTCAACTATTAAAGTAAGTTTTCCAATTAAAAAAATGTAAGTTGTCGATCGTGTAAATCAAAGAAAAGTATTACCTTTAGAATTTTTTTAAAAGAATATGTTATTTAACCAATTTTTTCTTTTTGAATTTCATTCTGAGCAATTAATTACAAAATTTGGAACAAATCTTTTTTTTTATTACAAAACATTTTTTTTAATTTTTTAGTGGCATAAAGAGAAATTTAAAAATTTATCGGTTTTTTCGAAGGTTTCTCACACGTGGCTAAAAAGGACCTATCAGATTTATCTCGAAGATTCAAGTGTTTTTTACACACAGACTAAATTATTTTTGAAACTCCAGCTTTTAATAGTAGACATCGATAAGAGAAAATTCACGGTTATTGATTTTTCCGGTGAATTATATATTCTCCGTGATAAACTATCACTACTACATTTCGCCTGTTTACCGACGACAGATCACCGGCGAATCACGGGTCGTCGGTAAATGTCCTTGATTACCGACGACGATTTTGTCGCTAATATTTACCGACAAACCGCCGTCGTTAAAAGTATCGACTTCGTCGTTAATTAGTTGGTTTGAATTTTTATTTTTTTTAAACGTAAATTTGCCGTCGCTAATGAGGACGACGACGTTTTTCGCCCTTAATTAGCGACGAGTTTATTATAATTACCGACGAATTTACGTGTCGTCGGTAATTAATTAATATATTTTTAAAGGCTGCAGGTTTTTTATCTCATAAAACACCCACACACACCCAAAAACACCTCCGAATTTCTCCCAAAAAATCCCATAATTTTTTTTTCTATCCTAATTGATTCTCCAATGTGTCTTGCACCATTCCCGGGTCCATAATCAAGGTGGGGCATTATCAATATCCATTTTCATCAAAAAATTTAAGGTAAATTCATGAAATTCCATGTTTTTAAAATTTAATTTTTATTTTAGAATTGTGTTTAATTGTTGATATATGATGTGATTAGGTGTATTAGTATATTGTCTAGGTGGGTTGTGGTCATCAATCCTCTTCTTAACCATCTAATTCAAGGTATTTTCAAGAAATTTCATGCTTTTTCATTTTTTTTTTAATTGATATGTGTTAGTTGCTATAATTAGACATGATTAGGTTGATGAATTACATGTGATTTGCTTTACTTTTTTATTATTATGTCTTGTAGTATGCATGTTTGGTTGTATTTAATTTTTTGTGTTCATATATTATTATTTGTTTTATTAATTATATGAAATTTATTATCTATATATTGTGTTGTAATTTTATTTATTCAATGGTTTGTAATTTTATTCATTCAATGGTTTGTAATAATTATTCATTCAATGGTTTGTAATTTTTATTATGTCATTTATTGTGTTGTAATTTTTATTCTTCTTTTTAATTGGGTTGTAATAATTATATATTTTATTTGTCTAGTTGTATAAAATTGTTGCGATGAGATGAATCCGGATTTGGATAAGAGTTGGATCGATACAACTAATTACTATACGAAAGAATATGTATCTGGGGTTCTTCGTTTTATCGAATATGCAGAGAAAAATGAAGATTGTACCACTGGTTTCATGTTTTGTCCGTGTACGAAGTGTAATAATTACTCTCGAAAACCCATCGACGAAGTTAGGGCCCACCTTCTTAAACACGGTTTCAACAAAACATATCTTGTTTGGACAAAGCACGGCGAGAACGAGGTGGTAATTCCCGAGACAATTAACGTACCAAACATAGATAGCGAAATGCATCGTGTTTATGAGGATGTGAGACAAAGTTACTATGTTGGTGGTCATCCGGGAGATATTGAAATGAGAGACGCACATCTTCCTAGTCAAAACAGTTTTGATTCATTGTTCGAAGAATTGGAGACAGAATTATATCCTGGTTGTACAGCGATGAGTTCATTGAATTTCATTGCCAAGCTTATGCACGTAAAAGTAAAGAACAAGTGGAGTAACACATCATTCTCCGAGCTGTTAGAGTTGGTTGGTCGTGTTTTACCGAAACCTCACAACTTGCCTGATTCTTACGAAGCATGCAACAAGAAACTTAAAAGTTTGGGCATGGGGTATGTTACTATCGATGTTTGTTTGAATGATTGTGCAATCTTTTACAAGGAGAATGAAAACTTGACAATTGTCCAGTATGTGGTGAATCAAGATATGACCCGAAGAAGGGTAACAAAGTACCGCATAAGAAGCTTCGTTACTTTCCGATTGCTCCGAGATTGCAGCGACTATACGCATCGAAACACACCGCTGAAGAAATGATATGGCACCATACCGGAAGAAGTTCCGATCCAGATGTGTTGCGTCATCCGGTTGATGGTGATAGTTGGAAGAGATTTGCAGCGCTACATCCTGAGTTCGCCAGCGAACCTCGGAATGTATATTTGGGCCTTGGACTCGATGGGTTTTGTCCGTTCTCCATGCAGAACAACTCCTACAGTATGTGGCCTATCATATTGACCGTCTACAACTTGCCACCGTGGACATGCATGAAGGAGACCACATTTCAGCTTTGTTTGTTAATTCCGGGTCCCCGCTCACCCGGAAAGGACATGGATGTCTTTCTCCGCCCTATTATAGACGAGTTGGACATGTTGTGGAGAACAGGTATCCATACGTATGACGCCCACACGAAGCAAATGTTTTTAATGAAGGTTTGTGTGTTGTCCACGACCAATGATTACCCCGCTCGGTCATACGCTTCAGGATGGTCGGGTCAAGGTTACATGGCTTGCCCAGAATGCATGGATTCCACTCCTTCGTTGAAGGTGAGGAAAGGGGTCGTTTACTTTGATCATAGACGTTGGTTACCTATCAAACATGATCTCAGAGATGATACGGTTTCGTACAAGGAAACCGATAAACGTGCCCCACCGAGGAAACATAGTCCTGCTAGTATTCAGACACAGCTAGATGGGCTTCCGATTGTGTTTCCCGGTAAACACAAGGATTTCGGGGGCAAGGTGACAAAAAAAACAGGGCCGCGTGAGACAAACTGGAAAAAAAAGAGTATTTTTTATCGTTTACCGTATTGGTCAGAAAATTTGTTAAAACATAACATCGATGTAATGCATTGCGAGAAGAATGTGTGCGACAGTTTGCTTGGTATGGTTATAGGAGTTAATGGTAAAATAAACAAAGATAACGTGAAGGCGCGAATGGATCTTATGGATTTGGGAATTAGAAAGGAGTTGTGGATCTCATCCGAAGAAGGTAAGACGATACTAAAGCGAGGAAAGTATACGTTATAAACGGAGAAGAGGAAGATTTTTCTCGAGTGGTTACGGGCACAAAGGTTTCCAGATGGTTTCGCGTCTAGTTTGAGGAATAATGTTCACATTGATACGGGAAAGATTATTGGAATAAAATCGCATGATTGTCACGTTATGATGCAGTATCTCTTTGTTTGTTGTCTTCCCGGTCTTTTAGAGGATAAGCCGATTAGCGATGCGGTAATTGGCTTAGCGAACGTGTTTAGAGTTGTTTGTAGCAAGAATTTGAGTAGGAAACAGTTGTTAACCGGTAAGGCAAAAGTGGCTGAAGTAATGTGCAAACTAGAAACTATCCTGCCTCCTGCATTTTTTGACATAATGATCCACCTGGTGATACACTTGTATGATGAAGCATTGCTAGGGGGCCCGGTTCAAATGCGGTGGATGTACCCATTTGAAAGGTATTTAAAAAAGTTGAAAGAGTATATTCGAAACCCAGCTAGACCAGAGGGTTCAATAGCCGAGGGTTACGTGGCGGAAGAGACGTTGAATTTCATATCCAGGTACCTTAGTGAAGAAAAAACAAAGTTCAACATTGTTATTTATATTTATATCTTTATTTATTTATATTTATATATTTATATATTTATAGGTACCTTAGTGAAGAAAAAACAAAGTTCAACGATTCAGGCAGATACAACGAACCACCGCCAGTGCATAGAGAGTTATCCGTTTTCAAGTCCCAGTGTACTCCAGTTGGCAAGAAAGTATCTGGTGCTTTAGCGTATAAGGATAAGGAGCACGTCATTTATTAAATTTTGAATAATTGCGACGAAATCGAGACATTTAGGACGTAAGTAACGTTGTTATTTATATGTTTATATATTTATATCTTTATATATTTATATGTTTATATATTTATATGTTTATATATTTATATATTTATATATTTATATATTTATATATTTATATATTTATATATTTATATATTTATATATTTATATATTTATATTTATAATGATTTATTTATATACCATTTCAATTATAGTGAACACAGATCCACACTTTCGGGAACGACTGGCGAAATAGATTATATGCACCGTCAAATGTTTAAGGATTGGTTTTCGGATAAGGTATGTAACATTGGTTTAAATAGTATTCTTTTTATTTTCAATGTATCTCATGTTTTTTCAATGACAGGTTCATGGAATGGAATCCCGTGGTGATCCGTTAGCTACCCCTGAGATAGTGTCATTGGCAAACATGCCTTATGGTGCGGTGCATATGTACGATTCATGTGTTGTGAACGGTGTAAAGTGGATAACAAAGAGTAAAGGAGAAAAAAGAGTGACGCAAGATTACGGTGTATGCGTCATGTACGATGGGTCACCATATTACGGCAAATTATTGAAAATCTTGGAGCTAACATACACTGGAGGGTGCTCGGTTGTTATATTTGTATGTAAGTGGTACAAGAAGAGTGAATCAAGGATAGAACGCGGGGTAACCTTTATCAACACAGCAAGCGTTGATTGGCCAAACGAACCATACATTCTAGCATCGCAAGCAAAGAAAGTGTTTTATATTGACGAGATTCGTGCAAAGAAAACATCGAAAGAATGGAAGGCCGTTTGGGAAATAAATGATCGGCATGGATGGAGTCGCGAGTTATGGGGTTCGGAATCATTACCTACCAACAATGAGAGAATCACAATACCTTTGGTTAACCCTGGTAATTTTTCCGTTATGATGAACTTGGCAACTACGGAGGAGGTCGAGATTGACCAATCTCATTTTCGTATTCAATTGCCTTTTGAAATTAGCACTGTTGAGAACGAGGAAATGGAGGATGACACGTGGGAAGAATATGGAGACGAAGAACCTATTGAGTTTGATAGTGATGGTGAGCCTATAGTTGACAGTGGAGATGAAACTGACTAGTTGTATTTTTTTGATTACATGTATTTTTTATTTTTTGTATTTGAATTTGAATTCTATAGTTGACCAAAATCACCAAACACTATCACTTGACTCCTATAGTTGACCAAAATCACCAAACACTATCACTTGACTCCTATAGTTGACCAAAATCACCAAACACTATCACTTGACTCCTGTAGTTGACCAAAATCACCAAACACTATCACTTGACTCAAGTTTGACTCCTATAGTTGACCAAATTTACCAAACACTATCATTTGACTCCTATAGTTGACCAAATTCACCAAACACTATCACTTGACTCCTATAGTTGACCAAAATCACCAAACACTATCACTTGACTCAAGTTTGACTCCTATAGTTGACCAAATTCACCAAACACTATCACTTGACTCCTATAGTTGACCAAAATCACCAAACACTATCACTTAACTCAAGTTTGACTCCTATAGTTGACCAAATTCACCAAACACTATCACTTGACTCCTATAGTTGACCAAAATCACCAAACACTATCACTTGACTCAAGTTTGACTCCTATTGTTGACCAAAATCACCAAACACTATCACTTGACTCCTATAGTTGACCAAAATCACCAAACACTATCACTTGACTCCTATAGTTGACCAAAATCACCAAACACTATCACTTGACTCAAGTTTGACTCCTATAGTTGACCAAATTCACCAAACACTATCATTTGACTCCTATAGTTGACCAAATTCACCAAACACTATCACTTGACTCCTATAGTTGACCAAAATCACCAAACACTATCACTTGACTCAAGTTTGACTCCTATAGTTGACCAAATTCACCAAACACTATCACTTGACTCCTATAGTTGACCAAAATCACCAAACACTATCACTTGACTCAAGTTTGACTCCTATAGTTGACCAAATTCACCAAACACTATCACTTGACTCCTATAGTTGACCAAAATCACCAAACACTATCACTTGACTCAAGTTTGACTCCTATAGTTGACCAAAATCACCAAACACTATCACTTGACTCCTATAGTTGACCAAAATCACCAAACACTATCACTTGACTCCTATAGTTGACCAAAATCACCAAACACTATCACTTGACTCAAGTTTGACTCCTATAGTTGACCAAATTCACCAAACACTATCATTTGACTCCTATAGTTGACCAAATTCACCAAACACTATCACTTGACTCCTATAGTTGACCAAAATCACCAAACACTATCACTTGACTCCTATAGTTGACCAAAATCACCAAACACTATCACTTGACTCCTATAGTTGACAAAAATCACCAAACACTATCACTTGACTCAAGTTTGACTCCTATAGTTGACCAAATTCACCAAACACTATCATTTGACTCCTATAGTTGACCAAATTCACCAAACACTATCACTTGACTCCTATAGTTGACCAAAATCACCAAACACTATCACTTGACTCAAGTTTGACTCCTATAGTTGACCAAATTCACCAAACACTATCACTTGACTCACGTTTGACTCCCAAAATCACCAAACACACCAATGAATAAGATTGAAGAAAATTTAATGGAAAAAAAAAAGAAATATATAATAGGAGAATCATAGAAACCATAAGAAATTTTTTTAAAAAAAAAAAAAAAAATTAGCGACGACATTCAACATTTGAATGTCGTCGGTAATGTTTAGAGACGACACACAAGCTCATTTTTGTCGCTAATATTTCCCAAAAATTTTCATTGGCCAACATGGGCGGTCAAGTTTCCCGCTCACGAAAATTAGCGACGATTCGTTTCGAATAGCGACGACCTTGTCGTCGGTAATCAAGGACACGCTAGCGTCGTGTGTACGGAGTGGGCCACGTGTCCTCAATTACCGACGATTAACTAACAATTACCGACGACAAGGCGTGTCGTCGGTAATTTCTTATTCTATATGACCTAACCGAGCTCATTTCTTCCTCACTCACCACAAATATTACACCCAAAAAACGCCATTTCCTCCCATTCCGAGGCAATACAACAACAAATCCAACAACAAGGTAAGCCTAATCCTTCCATAAACACCATTCAATTTCTAATTTTTAATTTTTAATTTCAATTTCTAATATCTTTTTTGTTTGTTTTGTTTTTTGTTTCCTTGTTTCTGGCATGGATTCATGGATGGAAACTACACATTATCCACGTAACAGGTAACAATTTTCGATTTTTTTTTTTTTTTTTTTTTGGGTTTTTTGGATTGAATTTTTTTGTGATTGTAATGATGTTTTTAGCATATTCCGAATTTTGATGATGCTATTTTAGGTTGTTTAGTATATTTTTGGAATTAAAAACATAACAGAATGATGAATTTCATGATTTTTGATAGAAAATTAGGGTTTTGATAGGATTTTTGCATTGTTTAATATGTATGATATGTTTACGATATGATTTTCAGAGATTAAATGACTTGTTATGTGATATAGGGACTTTTTTTCAATATATTAAAATTGTATGATTAAATGAAAAATGGACCAAAATGTATAGTTGAAAAATATAGGGACTTTTTTGCAATATATTAAAATTGTATGATTAAATGAAAAATGGACCAAAATGTATAGTTGAAAAATATAGGGACTTTTTTGCAATATATTAAAATTGTATGATTAAATGAAAAATGGACCAAAATGTATAGTTGAAAAATATAGGGACTTTTTTGCAATATATTAAAATTGTATGATTAA
Organism: Nemophila menziesii; assembly: GCA_029959085.1. NCBI lineage: Eukaryota > Viridiplantae > Streptophyta > Magnoliopsida > Boraginales > Hydrophyllaceae > Nemophila > Nemophila menziesii. The sequence goes on along the minus strand of JARWIR010000001.1, from coordinate 141,273,390 downwards.
ATGAAAAATGGACCAAAATGTATAGTTGAAAAATATAGGGACTTTTTTGCAATATATTAAAATTGTATGATTAAATGAAAAATGGACCAAAATGTATAGTTGAAAAATATAGGGACTTTTTTGCAATATATTAAAATATAGGGACCTTTTTGCAATATATTAAAAAGTGTAAGGGCTTATTTGTAATTAATTAAACTATGGGGACTAATAAGTAATTTCCAAAATTGTAGATGGCTGATGTTATGGGACGTGGTCACGATGGTGATGGATTCGGAAGCGATCCCCCGAGGGGTCCTAATCGGGGACTCCAAGACTGCGACCAACCTTCAGGTAAAAATACTTAATAAATTTTAATTTCATAAATTTGATTTTTTTTCGAATAAATAATTAATAAATTATACTCAATGTAACAGGAAATCCGAAGAGAAGACTTCGGAAACCCCGAAGCACCACCTCTATCCGAACCGCCCAAGAGACGCTTAAGAGAGTTGGGTGGCCCATACCGATCGAATTCTCCGTCATCGACAAGACGTGGAATATAGTGGGCCCCCACTATAAACACGTGGGTCAGGTCATCGGGCACGCGGTTCGAGAATTTGTACCCCCCATGTACAAACAGTGGATAGATGTCCCCGAAGGTCGGATAGGGGGTATTTACAGCCGTCTTCAAGAATTTTTTGACGTGGAGGGGTGGAGGAGAAGAGGTGACTGGGAGGAAATTTCCGAAAAGCTGAACAGCATGTCCTCGGCCTGCTATCGGAGATGGAAATCCGACTTGAAGTCGGATTACTACAACAACGGTCTCGCTCCCCCGGATGTTAAACCCGAGTATTGGGCTATTGCCAAGAAGAATTGGGACGATCAGAATGCCTAGGTAACAAAAAAAAATTATTTATTACATCTATTTTTCGTTATTTATTAGATTTATAACTTTTTTGTTAATTATTTGTAGGCCCAGGCGGATATTAATCGGAAAAACCGGGAGCAGCAGACTAGTGCGAGTAGGGCTGGGTCTCGGAACCTATCCCAGACTAGGGAGGTTATTATGGAGGTATAATTACATTTAATAAAAATATAATTTAGTATCTTAATAATTTATTTATGTTTAGTTATTTAATATTTGGTATTGAAAATTGTATAGGGGACGCTTAAGACCGTGACGAAGGAGCCGATGATTTTCACGGACGAAGAAACCCAAGAGGAGATGGAGCTTCCTCCATTGAGCGGCTACTTCGATCATCTTGCATACGATTCGGCTAGTGACAGCTATCGGGACGCGCGATTAGAAAAAGCTAGTGTAAGTATTTCTTTTTAATTACTTAATAATTTTATTTTTTACTTTATTTGATATAAAACTAATTTATTTTAAAATTAAATATAATTACAGGCTGTTTTACGGGAGAAGATGCAGAAGAAGGTTGTGGAGGCTGCAGCCGAGGGCACCGAGATTACTACGGAGGAGCAGATGGATGCGATTTTGGAGACCATTATGGAGGTCATGGCCCCACCGAAGACAAGACACTGGGTGCCTACCATTGGACCTGTCCGGAAGAAATCACGGAAACAAACAAAAGCCGATGCTGCGAGCGAGGAGCTACTGAAGGCGATGTTCGCAGGCATGAACGAGCTTCGAGTAAAACAAGGACTTGAGCCTATACCAGATCCATCCTCCACATCGACCAGGCCCACTGCTTCTTCGAGCCAGTCGAGTCAGCCTCCGAGCTTAACGGACACGCTCTTCGATGCGTTAAATGGTATGAGGATGGCTCAAGGACTAGCCCCGATCGCCCACCCCCAGCCCCCCCAGCCGCCCCCGAGAAGGAGTCCCGAGGAACGAGAAGATGATGATGATGATGCTTAGTATGAGTTGGTTTTTATTTACGTTTTATTTGATTTGTAAGAATTTGACTTTTGATTGGGTTTTTTTAAGACTTTTGTTTGGTGTGTTTAAATTATGTTGACTACATTTGACTTTATGTAAGACTTTTTTTACGGTTTTAGTTATGATTCGGGTTTTTCTATTAATTATTGAATTTTATTCGTATTATATTTATAATAAAATCAAACCTCAAATCAAAACAAAACAAAACAAAAATAATTAAAACAAAATCAAATTGTATTTTAAAATTAAAAAAAATGAATTTTAAATTTAAAAAAAAAAAAATATACCGACGACATGCAAGGATTTAACGACGACATTCATCATTTGAATATCGTCGTTAATTCTAAAAAAAAAATATTTAATCCTGAATTTAATAATTTAAAAAAAAAAATAGCGACAACTTGTCGTCGCTAATAATTGTCGACAAACTGAAAAAAAGAAAAGAAAAAGAAATTCAATTATCGGCAGGGAAAAAAAAAGAAAAACGAAAAACGGCGACGCTTGCCGTCGGTAATCTTGCCAATCAACGACGACGTCGTTTCGTCGGTAAGATTGCCGACGAAAAGTGCTTTATTCGCCGGTAAGTCTTGATTTACCGACCAATTTCTAGGAACGACGTTTTACCGACGACGTGTCGTCGCTAATCAAGTTTAGCGACGAATTTACGTAGTTTACCGACGACACGTGTCGTCGGTAAACAAGCGAATTCCAGTAGTGTATTTAGGGTCTTGGGTCACCCTATTTCTCCCCATCCCTAATTTTTTTTTGAAAGTTTAAACATTTTAGTTATAAAATAAATAAAAATAAATCTACAGATCTATCATATAAATTAATATATCAAATTTATACTATTAAATTTCACTATAAACTTTTTTTTCATTTACAATACTAGTTATGGTGAGTAAAACAAAATATAGGAATTTATAATATTTTTTTGCTAAAAATAAAAATTACAGTGTAATTTAATTATACAGTTTATTTCCATCCAAAAAAAATAAGAATTATATAATTTATTGTGAAACATGCAAAATATAGGTAATTATCTTCCTTTTTTTTTTAAATAAGAAATTATAACATGTACAATTAATTAATTAAATAAGTTTTTTCTGTTTCTATTTCATCCCCAGGTACATTACTACTTTACTCCGGAAAGATGAATATAGAAGATTATTGCAACCATTCAAGGAGAAGAACTTCAGTTCTTGGTAGATGAAAACGATACAGCACCTGATCATCTCCAAACAGGGACAAATGAATTTCAACAGACAAATGGTGAAGGTGTTCATATGAACACTTCTTCTCAAACGCAGGCTCCAACAGATGATATGACATTTGAAGAATTTTTAGTTCAAGCTGGGATAGTTAGTGAAGGAAATCATGCACCACCATCCCCACCACCACCACCACCACCCCAGCCACAGTTATATGATGTGCACCAAAATTATGGGAACCCTTCTGCTGTAGGGGAATCTTATGTCACGCCAGTCATGCCCCTTTCTATTGCTACTGGTCCTGCTCCTGAGTTTAACGTTGTCCCTACAGCTTATCAGAACTTTCCACAACACGGCCTTGCTGGAGGAGCTAGAAGTATGGGTGGTGTTTATCCACAGCAATCACCGGCGGTACAGGTGGTGGATTTGACTGGTTCGGGAGGTTCGGGTGGTTCGGGAGGTTCGAGAAAAAGAAGCACAGATGTTCCTGTAGAGGAAGAGACACTGGAGCAGAAGATGCGACGTAGGATGATCATGAACAGAGAATCCGCAGCTCGGTCCAGAGCTAGAAAACAGGTACTTGTACTATTATGACTTCTTTGTTATAACCTCTACTCACAATTTTCAGAATAATTTTGCAAGTATTTTTTTGTTGACACGTTGAGGCAATGAATTTTGATTAAAGAATTTATTTATATTCTACACAAGAGTACAGAGCTGTACTGGAAGGAGAAATCAAACAATTGAAAGAAGAAAACATTCGTTTAGAACAAGCTCTGGTAATTAATATTTTTTTTATATATACTATAGGTGTTATTAATAATTAGGAGCTGAAGTACAAAGTTTCATGTACATTGACTAATAAGACTATTAACTTTTTGGATGTGTGTAGCAAGAGATTCAGAGGAAGAGAGAACAACAGGTGATAGTGACAATACTAAAATTAATATTCACTAGTTGTTAAGCATATTCTGCTATTTGAGGATGAATAATACTGAGCTAATTTTAAAATTGTTGTGGTGCAGGAATTGGAAGAAGAGCAAATTAAACCGAAAAGCAAAGCACAAAAAGCTAAAGAAAAACTTGGAGCCATGAGAAGAAGTTTAAGCTTTTAGAAAAAAGACATCAAGAAGTTGGTGGACGACGTGCACGTGGTGGTGGAGCTAGGCAGCAGTGTCAGGAGAGCAATTTCTATGTATGATCTGAATAATAACTTAGCCATTAATACTAATGAGTAATGAGTAGTATGTAACTTTATGTGTGATTCCGTTAATTTTTTTTTCCAAAATCTTACTGATTTCCATTAATAGGTTTGGCGTTTACAAAGTTAGCCTTATTAATATCATTAGTGTGTGGTAGTGCATGTTTTTTGGCAAGTAGTTGCTGGCCAATTTAGGAATGATACTTGGTGGGGATTATACTTTCATTTATACAAGGTTATTCAGGATTGGAAAGGGAGCAGGGCCGGCCCGGGCCCAAGGCAACCAAGGCGGTCGCTTTGGGCCCCAAAATTTTGAAGGCCCCACAAAAAATATTTATTATCTATATATGTGTTTATCTATGCTTAAATGTAAGATTTTGCATAGATACTTTGATTGTCTGATGGAAATCCGTCCACTTCTTTAAGTGCAAAGTCATGAGTTCGATTCTCCTTAGGTGCATTTTTTTAACACATGCCCTTTTTATTTTATAGACCCTGCTTGCCCTCCCCTCTTTTTTTTCTTTTTCTATCAACAAGACCTACGTGTCGTTTTTTTCTTTTCTTTTAAATTCTCATTTTCATAAAATTATTTTTCTTTTAAAGTATTTTTTTGCTTTATATATGGTTAATTATATTTAATATTTTTATATATGTTTTAATTTAAAACTAAACTATATATAAAGGTTTAATTGAACCTAACTCAAATCACATGTAAATTTTGTAAACAAAACGTGAAAGAAATAACTATTCAGGAGTTCGTCAAATATATATCGGTTCAAGTATTCTATTACTATTTTATCAATTATCAAGATTCGCAAGTAAGAATCTAAGAAAACTAAAAAATTAAAAAGAAAAGAGCAAATGAATTTATTAATTCTAAAAAAAATCTAACATTTAATTTAAGAATCAAAGTATCGAAATATGAAAAGATTATAAATATATTGATAGTATTTATGTTGATAGAGATATTGAACATGTGAATGTTGATGTGCAATATGATATAGTAATTTATCCCAATATTTTTTAATAAAAATATAAATTTTATGAATTTTAGTATGAAATTGTTTTATATATAATTTGTTTTAATAAAACTGTAAAAGGCCCTATTTTTTTTTCTTGCCTTAGGTACCCGAAACGCTCGGGCCGGCCCTGAAAGGGAGGATCGTCTCTGGCCCCCGAATGAATTATCCCGGGACCAAATACATTATTCCTTGAGCGTAAATTTCACCTAATCCATACAGTAAATATGAGATATTTACCTTTCCCGAAACCCGCGTAATATCCTAACTTTTAGTTAACATAGACAAAATTCATGAATATCCGTATTGCTGGTCAGGATAATTTTTTTTTAAATTCAAATTATATGTTTACATTTATACTAAAGTTAGGTTATTTGGCTAGTGGGAATATATAGGGAGGTAAATTAACACAGTGAAGGTTGAAATTCAGATGCTCGTGATGATAACTGATTTTTATATAGAAAAAAATCTTCTAAAATATTTTTCAAATAAAACTACCACCCGCTTCTTGCCGTTGTCGTTAGTTTTTTTTCTTTTTCTTTTCAAGACGACAGCCGTGACACCCTCTCTCCCTTCTCTTTTCGTTTTATTTCTTGTTTTTTAATTTAATATTTTTAAAAATTATATGCATCAAAACTACCCACCAAACCTGAGATCAATGCTTCACCGTGGTTTGATAAAGAAAGGTAGCTACTTTAAAAATTATTAGCTAATCTGGAAATCTGAAATAGGTTTGATGATTAGCAATTATTAGTAGAGTTTTAGATGAGAAACATGTGAATATTGTATTTTTTAAACTAATGAAATTAGTAGTAACCGAGTTGGATAATCGCAAAGTGAGCATTGTTCAATAAAAGTGATCTCACTTTTTTCTTTGAGTAAGAGAAACAAAAATGTTATATTATTTTTCTAGATTGTGTAAAGTGAAATAATTTTTTATTTTAAGTTTTTTTATATTGTTTGGACACAATTATCATTTCTGCTTAAACTTTTATATGTTTTTGAGATTAATTATTTATCTGATGTTTTTATAGTCTAATTTTGTAATTCTCTGAAAATTTATATTTTGTGGAAAAAAATGATAAATCAAAATGTAAGATATTTATGTCTAAGAACCAATCGTCATTTAAAGATAAACTACTATATTCTTCTTAATGGTAAAAGATGGTAAAAATAAATAACCATTCAACTATTAAAGTAAGTTTTCCAATTAAAAAAAAGTAAGTTGTCGATCATGTAAATCAAAGAAAAGTATTACCTTTAGAATTTTTTAAAAAGAATATGTTATTTAACCAATTTTTTCTTTTTGAATTTCATTCCGAGCAATTAATTACAAAATTTGGAACAAATCTTTTCTTATTACAAAACAGTTTTTTTAATTTTTTTAGTGGCATAAAGAGAAATTTAAAAATTTATCGGTTTTTTTGAAGGTTTCTCACACGTGGCTAAAAAGGACCTATCAGATTTCTCTCGAAGATTCAAGTGTTTTTTACACACAGACTAAATTATTTTTGAAACTCCAGCTTTTAATAGTAGACATCGATAAGAGAATATTCACGGTTATTGATTTTTCCGGTGAATTATATATTCTCCGTGATAAACTATTTAGGGTCTTGGGTCACCCTATTTCTCCCCATCCCTAATTTTTTTTTGAAAGTTTATACATTTTAGTTATAAAATAAATAAAAATAAATCTACAGATCTATCATATAAATTAATATATCAAATTTATACTATTAAATTTCACTATAAACTTTTTTTTCAATTACAATACTAGTTATGGTGAGAAAAATAAAATATAGGAATTTATAATATTTTTTTGCTAAAAATAAAAATTTACAGTGTAATTTAATTATACAGTTTATTTCCATCCAAAAAAATAAGAATTATATAATTTATTGTGAAACATGCAAAATATAGGTAATTATCTTCCTTTTTTTTTAAATAAGAAATTATAACATGTACAATTAATTAATTAAATAAGTTTTTTCTGTTTCTATTTCATCCCCAGGTACATTACTACTTTACTCCGGAAAGACGAATATAGAAGATTATTGCAACCGTTTATGGTATGGCGACGAGTATCCCATTCAAGGAGAAGAACTTCAGTTCTTGGTAGATGAAAACGATACAGCACCTGATCATCTCCAAACAGGGACAAATGAATTTCAACAGACAAATGGTGAAGGTGTTCATATGAACACTTCTTCTCAAACGCAGGCTCCAACAGATGATATGACATTTGAAGAATTTTTAGTTCAAGCTGGGATAGTTAGTGAAGGAAATCATGCACCACCATCCCCACCACCACCACCACCACCCCAGCCACAGTTATATGATGTGCACCAAAATTATGGGAACCCTTCTGCTATAGGGGAATCTTATGTCACGCCGGTCATGCCCCTTTCTATTGCTACTGGTCCTGCTCCTGAGTTTAACGTTGTCCCTACAGCTTATCAGAACTTTCCACAACACGGCCTTGCTGGAGGAGCTAGAAGTATGGGTGGTGTTTATCCACAGCAATCACCGGCGGTAAAGGTGGTGGATTTGACTGGTTCGGGAGGTTCGGGTGGTTCGAGAAAAAGAAGCACAGATGTTCCTGTAGAGGAAGAGACAGTGGAGCAGAAGATGCGATGTAGGATGATCATGAACAGAGAATCCGCAACTCGGTCCAGAGCTAGAAAACAGGTACTTGTACTATTATGACTTCTTTGTTATAACCTCGAATCACAATTTTCAGAATAATTTTGCAAGTATGTTTTTGTTGACACGTTGAGGCAATGAATTTTGATTAAAGAATTTATTTATATTCTACACAGGAGTACAGAGCTGTACTGGAAGGAGAAATCAAACAATTGAAAGAAGAAAACATTCGTTTAGAACAAGCTCTGGTAATTAATATTTTTTTTATATATACTATAGGTGTTATTAATAATTAGGAGCTGAAGTACAATGTTTCATGTAAATTGACTAATAAGACTAGAGGAAACTTCAAAATAGAGCCCAAATCCATTCCCAACCCCATTTTAAAGCCTAGTTAGAAATTTGTTCTAAATAAAGCCTAGTTTCAAATTTTGGTTGTTTTTTTCTCAATTCTACCCTTTTCCTTTTTTTTTCCAGCACTTTGTTTTTTTATTATTTCTATATACGGATAGATCCGTACACATAGGTCCAGACTTTTTATTGGTTTTTTGTTTTTTTAAAGGGTTTTAAATCTTTGTTACATAGTCCAAATACACTTAGGGCTGTACATAATTTTCGTGTTTTGTATATATCCATATCTATCATGTCAAATGTTGCACACTAGGGCTGTACAGAAACCCATTTTTGTCAAAGGCTGTCCAAGTATGTGTCCATAGGGCTGTACATAGGCCCGTTTTCTCTAAAATACACTTAGTTATGTTTTGAAAAAACAAAAAGAAGCCAGGCCATTTTGTCTGGACAATTATTAGCCCAACTAGAAATCAACCCACTATGGGCTGGACCACCCCAGACCATTTTGTCTGGACAATTATGTACGGCTAAACCACATCTGAAGCGAGGAAGGCTCTGGGCTGGAGGCGCGAGAATGGCTCTACAGCGAGGAAGGTTCTGGGCTAGTCCCTGCTGGGCTGGACAGCGATGATGGCGGTGAAGCAGCGATGACGGGAGAGGGAGGCGGATCTGGGCTCGCAAACGGGGAAGAGATCGGGGTGGAGGTGGAGATGGTGGGTGTGAATCGTGTTGAGACGAGGGTGGATCTGTAATGGCCGTGGTGAATGGAGGCTCGATGTACAGGAAGGGGGAGGAGGGAAGAGATTGGCCATTGCTGTTGGTGGAGAGGCGAAGGTCCACCGAGAATGAAGATGAACGAGGTTGTTGGTGGGCTGCAGAAATGGAGATGAACGCGGCTGTTGGTGGTGGATCTCTTCTCGTCGATCCTGTGGGCTGCGGAAACGGAGATGAAGCAGCGATGCAGCAACGATGCAGCGATGCAGCAACAATGGTGGCTTCGTCAGAGGAAGGAGGGCATCGATGCAGCAACAATGGTGCAGCAACAATGGTGGCCGTGGTGGTGCGCTGTGATGGCTTCGTTGGGGTGCAGCACAGTGAAGGGGAAAGAGGGCATCGATGGGTTTGATCGAAACCCTATATGGGTCTTTTGTTTTTGGTTTGGGTTGCTCACTGTATGGATTAGAATTAGTAGGGGTTTTTGGGTCTTTTGCTATATAATAGTTGGGTAATAATTAGATTGTAACTAATGGTTTGGGGTTGGGCTTTAAAATGGTAATCCAAAGTTGTGGGGGCTGTAAATAAATATTCCCCCATAAGACTATTAACTTTTTGGATGTGTGTAGCAAGAGATTCAGAGGAAGAGAGAACAACAGGTGATAGTGACAATACTAAAATTAATATTCACTAGTTGTTAAGCATATTCTGCTATTTGAGGATGAATAATACTGAGCTAAGTTTAAAATTGTTGTGGTGCAGGAATTGGAAGAAGAGCAAATTAAACCGAAAAGCAAAGCACAAAAAGCTAAAGAAAAACTTGGAGCCATGAGAAGAAGTTTTAGCTTTTAGAGAAAAAGACATCAAGAAGTTGGTGGACGACGTGGTGGTGGAGCTAGGCAGCAGTGTCAGGAGAGCAATTTCTATGTATGATCTGAATAATAACTTAGCCATTAATACTAATGAGTAATGAGTAGTATGTAACTTTATGTGTTATTCCGTTAATTTTTTTTTGTTCCTAAATCTTAATGATTTTCGTTGATAGGTTTGGCGTTTACAAAGTTAGCCCTTATATATATCATTATATAGTGTACGTAGTGCATGTCTTTTGCAAGTAGTTGCTGGCCAATTTAGGAATGATACTTGGTGGGGATTATACTTTCATTTATACAAGATTATTCAGGATCGGAAAGGGAGGGTCGTCCCTGGCCCCCGAATGAATTATACCGGGACCAAATACATTATGAGGAAATTACAAAATCCAACCTATATAACAAAAACTTTATATTTTAAAGCCTCTTTAGTTACATCTTCTATTTAAGTCCTTAGTTCCATTTTCTGGTTTGCTCAATTACTTATATACCCTTTCTTTTTATTTCAAATTGTATTTTATTTATTATTATTTTTTAATTAAGTTTCAAATCCGACATGGGTACGCACGAAGTGGGTACAGACCCATTTACGCTCCCACTTGTTTTCAGACCCATTTTTTACATTTTTTATTTAGTCATGTTTCGTGTTTCAAGTCATTAAATGGGTTACAAGTCTATATGGGTACGGACCCATCTCGAGGATTGCTCTATGTAAGTTGCTCACAAAAAATTGGAGATTTTTGCTTATAATTAATAGAATAAGAAGTAATTACCAACAAATCAGGTGTTATATACAACTTCTAATATACAAATCAGGTGTTATATCCAAATTTACTAATATACAAGCTAAAAAATATTTCTAATTCTTGTTAAATAAATACTAGTTCTATTTTGCATCATAGGTCCTTGTAGTCAAGGGACTATACCCAGATGAGGCTGTACCCAGTTAATGCTTTATAGATGATCTAATTCTCCTTTCTGAAGGGGATCACCTGTTTGTTAGGATACTCATAGATAGCTTGAATTTTTTTGGTGATTGTTCGGGTCTTCATTTAAATGTGTTTAAGTTGAATATTTATTGTTTGGGGGTCAAAAGCGAAGAGCTTGTAATATTTTGGCGACTACACAATTGGATAAAGGAGAGATGCCTTTTCGATATTTAGGTGTATCTCTTGGTTTTTTTGTTTTACTTTCAGAAGATTACAAACATCTTTTCAATAAATTGGAGGGGTATGTGAGATCTTGGAATGCTTCTTCCCTTTCTTTTGTGGGAAGATTGGAACTTATTAGATTGGTTCCCCAAGGTGTAATTTGCTTTTGGTTCACTATCTCCCCAGTTCCGGTTGGTGTTCGTGATCGTGTGATTAACATTGTCGAAAATTTTATTAGGATAGGAAGCCGCCACAATTTAAATGGAGCAGCATCTGTGTTCCGAAAGAGGAGGGTGGTCTTTGGTTAAAAGAGTTAGGTGCTTGGATTAAAGCATTGCTAATGAAGATGCTTTGAAAAATTATTTCTAAGAAGGACTCTCTTTGGATAAAATTGACTCATGGGGAGTATTTTCAAAAAGTAAGCTTTTGGGAGTGGAACCAAGAAAGGTGAATTCTCTTTTTTGAAGAATATTTGGGAGTTTAAGGAGGTGATTCGAGGGATATGCTGTAGAAATCGCCACCTAGGCGTCAACTCCCCCCTCAGTCGCTTACGTCTTGTAAAAATGCTAGGCGTTTTTGCCTAGTTACTTAGTCTCCGTGGAAGAGACTCCTAGCCCTCCAAGGCGCCGATTAATGAAAAAAATGATGTCTAAGCGTTTTTTTAAATTTTCTTATCCTCGATAATTCTTGAATGGGGAAATAATTATATAAATCCCAACAACTTCTAAACTTCCAAAATAAAGCCTCCATTACCTATTAGTTATATCCCAACCAAAACCCAACTAAATACCCTTACTATACTGATAGAAACCAAACAGCAAAACAAAGAATCCATTAGGGTTCGTGACTCTCTCTCTCTCTCTCTCTCTCTCTCTCTCTCTCTCTCTCTCTCTCTCTCTCTCTCTCTCTCTCTCTCTCTCTCTCTCTCTCTCTATCTCTCTCTCTCTCTCTCTCATCTCTCTCTGTGGTTTCTCTGTGCTCAAGAACTAACGCAGCCCCCCACCCCCTTCTATCTCCACCTTCCACCGAGGTCCACCCCCACATTCTACAGAGAGCCACCCCCACCGCCGTCTCGATGCCCACCTTCACCATCCCACCTACCACCAAGAAATACCCTGCTGCTGCACCCGAGAAACCCCTGCTGCTGCACCCAATGAGCAACACCAACACCACCTTCACTGCGCGGATCTCACCACCATCCCCTCCACCCCCTCCACCTTCGTCACTGCACAACACCGAGCAACACCTAACCAACCTCCACTGCACCGGATCAACACCAAACACCTCCACTGCACGAATTTCACCACCATCCCCTCCACCCCCCTCCACCTTCGTCACTGAACCACCACCAAGCCCCCATCCCCTTCATCCCGATCCAGCGCCGCAACATCGAGCAACACCAACGCCTCCTTGACTGCACGAATCTCACCACCATCAACACCTGCGTGAAGAAACAAATCTCACCACTATCTCCACTTCATTGTTGCGCTGGATGTCGAAGGTTGCCACCATCACCTCTCCAGTTTCCAGATCCGCCACCACCATCTGCGAACCGCCCTGTCCATCTTCCCTCCTCCCTGTGTTCACCGCCATGTCCATCTTCCCTCCTCCCCCGTTTCTGCACATTGAGCTCTGCAGCAACGACGCCAACATCAAGCTTCGACGCCACCACCAGCGACATCAGAAGAGCCTCCACCACCAGATCCGTAACCACCATCTGCGAACCGCCCTCTCTTCACTCTTCCCCATCCCACCACCATAGAGCTTCGACGAAGCCTGACCTCCATCGAGCAGCGCATCCAGCGAGCCATTGTCGCGCCTCCAGCGAACCATTCTCGCTGTCGCATCACCGTAGTCCACCACACACGTCAATAGCTGGAGGCCCAACTTGTCAATAGCCCAGCCCCTTGTCTCCAGCCCAGCCCCTTGTTGTTGGTCCATTGTGCTAAATTTTTTAAAAAAACTTTGTCCAGTCCATTATGTTTTATTTTTTTTAAAACACTGTCCAGCCCATTAGGTGTATTTAGTGTGAGGGGTAAGGGGTCCAGCCCCTTGTTGTTGGCCCATTGGTTTTTTTTTTTAAACTTTGTCCATAGGGTTTAGGTTTTAATTTTTTTTATAAACATTGTCCAGCCCATTAGGTGTATTTAGTGTGAGGGGTAAGGGGTCTAGCCCATTTTATTAGTCTTGTATGTATTAGGATAAAATGGGCTTGGGTATAGCCCTAGGGGTACAGTCTAAGATATTAGGTCTGGACAGTATGGGCTTGTAAATTTTTTGGATTAAAACTAATTTATTTTGTTAATTTTTGCAGGTTGAAATTAAACTCTAATAATTAGACACTACTATACAAAAAATAAAAACTTGAGTAAAAACTTGGACATCGACATGAATATGGACAAAAAGGGACTTGTGTACATCCCATTGTGTACACGAATTTGGTACAAGAACTTGGACAAAACCGAAGTCTTGACCATATACAAAAAATAAGATTTGGAACACAAAATGACATGGATAAACCTCGAGCTTGGGTACAGCCCCTTCGGTATAATATTGAACACTTTGAAAATGGACATGGACAAAAAATGGCTTAGGTACAGCCCCATGGACACGGGTTTTGACTTGGAAAAAATCGAGTTACAACATAGACAAATAATGCACGAATAAAAAAATGGCTTAGGTACAGCCCCGTGTACACAGATTTCTCTATCAGTACATATGTGTCAGGGAAAGTAAGAGAGAGAAATGAATTAGTTAACTTGTTTTATTTGGTAAGTCTTTATATAGAACAAAACCTAACTTAGGCTTTATAATGGGGGTGGGGATGGAATTGGGGTGCTTTTAGAAGTTTCCTCTTCTTGAATTGATATTATAACTCAATTTTTAGTATTTGTATATGTATACTATAGTGTTGTTAAATGAATTTTATGACTTAAATAGTTAGAATTGTTACAATTACTACGTAAAATATTACTAGATATACAAAATTACACAGCACGATTCAAAACTGCCTAATCCCGCCCAGGGCCCGTATAATCCCGCCTAGGTGCTAGGCCCCGGTCGACAACTACCTAGGCCATGAAACCGAGATCTACATCATAGTTTGAGGGTCGATTGGTTTTGATGGTTGATGTCTCCCTTTTTGTGATAAATATATTCCCTTATGAGAGATCATTTTAGGTAGAAATTGGAGTTATTTGATAGACTTTTGCGCTTATTTGATTATATTGCACTTTTGCCCCTTGTACATATGTTAATTACATTTTTAGAGCTTTTGTGCGATAATTCGTTTGTTTTAGCATGAAGTTATTAGGTACATAGATGCTATGGCACACCAATATGAGGAGGAAAAGTGAATTTTAAAGTATTAGATCAAGAGGAGAGGTCAAAAGAGAGAAAGTACCACTCAAAGAGTTGAAGAAAAGCATAAGAATCTGGATAACTGTTACTTCTTGCTGATTTCAAGAAAAAACGGTACTGATTCAGGTCTAGTAATTCAAAGGGAAAAGTTGCGCCTCTGAGCTAACTCGAATTGAGGAATGGAATCAGGTGATTTGGAGTTAAGATGCAAAAGTTACGGCTGTTTTAGTGGAGTGTGTACATCGGTTACATGTTTTACTAATTGGACTTGGGCCTTAATTACTTAATTTAGCCCATGTTTAGACCTAATCCGATATTAAGCACTATATGAGCCCCTTTAGACCTCATTATTCAGTACCTCTCAATTAGTCTTCAACTAATATCATATTTAGAGAGAGCGTAAAAAGGAAGAGAAAAGAGCAGAAGCTGGAGAATCCATTTTTCTCCAACAACAATTCTTTTCACTCCTGTAATTAGGTTCTTCTTTATTTTATTTTTGTTATTAGGAAAATGTATAATTCTAATATCCTTTCTGTTTTTACTTTTAATATGAGCTAAACCTTACATTCCTGAGACTCATATTTTGGGAAGAACCCTAGTTTCTATTTTAGTATTTTCTGATTTAGGATTGGTTTATAATTTAATTTGAATTGGGTATTTTCATATTGACTATTATCTTACAATTATTTACTATATCTGACTTAGCTAATTAGGAATAGGTATTAGTAATTAGGCTATTCACTGGGTGGCGAGTGATCATCCAACAAGGGGGTTTGATTACGGACCTAGGTAATAGATGTGTGGTGTTCGCCAATGACTGACATGCTTGACTAACCACGTAGCCAATTGGGTAAAAGACTTCAATATCCAAAAGTAGATATAATCACCTAGGAGGGGTTTGTAGTACTGTAGGATAGCTCCTAAGTCCACCCTGGAGGGGGTTAGGAGACAGTAGAGTCCCGACTAATATAAAATACCAAATTTGCCCTTAAACGAAAATACTAAATATATGAACTTAGGTGATTCTCTAGCGAGACTCAAGTAAAGCTCATATATGCGTCTTAATCTTTTTATTCTTTAAATTAATTTGTTGTGTCTTGTCTTTCCATAAACAAAAACAAAACAAATATTTTATTTATTTCTTTTCGCAATTAATTCTACTTATCTTTAAACACTATTGTCATACCTTTCAATCCCTGTGGAGACGAATATCCCGATTTACTTACTTTATTACTTGGAACGACCCGTACACCAATGGTAGAAAATGTATTTTGGAAAGGTGGTTCTCCTTGGAAAATGATCATCCTAATGTTCATGAGGTATCTTGTGAGAACTTTTATGCTTTATATAAGTAACCTTATGATTTGTTTTGTCGTATAGTTTTTGTGAGGTCTTGGGATGATATTATTTGGGATTCTTGTGTCACTTCTAAACATCCCGTTGTTGTTTGGATGAAATTAAGGGATAGACTTAAGGCAAAAGATCGTATGACTTATTTGGAGTTAGATCCATTTTGTGCTTTATGTGGTGAAGACTTTGAGTCAAATAAGCACATTTATTTGATTGTGCTTATACAAGAGATATTTAGTGTGAGATAAAGAAGTGGTTGGGTATTAGTAAGGAGATGAAACTCTCTTGAGTGCTTTGAAATGACTTAAGAAACTTAAGACTCGAGAGAATTGGAGGAAGAAGGCTTGGAGGATAGTTTTTGGAGCCTCTGTGAATTGCATATGGAGGGAAAAGAACCATCTTGCCATGAGAGGTGACCCAACTACGAGGGAAGCGGTCAATCAAGAAGGTTAAGAGGTGCATATTTTCCATATTATATTTCTTATTTCCTCATCATTTCTTATTGGATGATAATGTTAAATTATCATATAATAGTAGAGAAAGCTGCATTTGCTTTTCTGTAGCTACCTTAAACTTCTGGGCCTAGGTAAGTAAATTTCTTGTACAGTGTATATTTACTTATTTTAATATAATCGTTTAACCAAAAAAAATTAAAGTACACTATGATTAAAAATATACAATACTATTTATTTAAAATATATTTTTAATGACATGGCAGTTTAATTAGTATTAAACTGCATGTTGACTAACCATTTTACTAATTGAATGTAAAAAAAAAAAAATTAAAGTTGTTTCAAACATTTAAAAAATAAAGGTGAAAAAAACTTAAGCAGACGGGTTAATTTAAGGGTGAATTACCCAAGGGGTCTTGGGGACCATCTTAGAGCCATATAGGAACCAAGTGGATTCTCTGTTCTACTTAAAGGCCTCAAAATTGACAAATACCTTTACTACCCTTATAGTGTATATAAGACAAAAAAATAGATTCTTCTCTCTCCTCCATTACCATTACTCTCTCTCCTCCATTACCATTAATCTCTCTCCTCCTTTATTAATTTTTCTCTCTACTCTGTCATTAACTATTAATAATTCCAGCTCCGACCTCCGGCCACCGACCACCTCCGACCACCACCGACCACCGCCGGATAAAGTACTGAGCATAAAGTCCTGAGCATGAAAAAAGTACTGAACATGGAAAAAGTGCTGAGCATGGAAAAAGTGCTGAGCATAAAGTACTGAGCATGGACAAAGTTCTGAGCATGGAGTACTGAGCATAGAAAAAGTTACTGAATATCGGAAAAAGTGCTGAGTATAGAAAAAAGTTGCTGAGTATTCGAATTTTTTTGTTGAGTCGTTTTACTGAGCATGCTCGTTTACTCAGTAACTTTACTGAGTATTAGATTATTATTTTTTTAAGTTTTTGGAATTATAACTGAATATTAGGACAAAAATAAAAAGAAATATCTGTATTAAAAAGAAATTAATTGAGTTTTAGAAATAATAGTTAGTTCATTTATTAGTTAGGAAACCAAAATGAAAAAAGAAAATAAATATACTGTGAGCATGATCTCCACTCCACGTTGACAAAGTCTAAAATTGTCAACAAAGAAAAGAAATAAGCGAATATACTGAGTAAAAGAAAAAAAAAAACATCCACATCAAATAATTTACTGAGCATCTTCACAAATCCTACTGAGCATCTTCGCATCTTCACAAAGAAGCTTTCCAAATCTTATTTTTTCCCTTCAATCGCCAACACTTTTGACCATTATTAACGAAATTGCATTGCAATATTAAGAAGTCTTTTGTATTCTCCTCCAGCATTAATTACTTCAAGATCTTCATGCCTGCAAAATAGAATTTCTAGTCACGAACACAGCTGTGTCGAAGAACCAGCTTGCAAAATAGATCTTAAACATATTTGCCTTCTTCTCCGACGAGATCTCAAACGCCGGAGGTCACTCACGAACGCAGATCTGGAACCAATGAACAGCCGGATCTTCACCATTAACCCATTAACGAGGAGATGAAGAGCGTGTTTCTCCGGCAGGTGAGTAACAATGCAGGTTGGTGCACCAGATCTGAGGAGATGAAGCTTCAATTTTATGAAATTTTCATGGCAAAAAATGGAACGAGGGAGAGAAAAATAGAGCTCTGCGTTCCGCCGCCACTTAGAGCTTCACGAACAGACGGCGGGCAGCTTTTTGCTCCGGTAGGGTTCCGTTCGGTAGGGTTCATTTGCTGATGGAGTATATTTGAAGCTTCAGATGAAACAAAGCTCAGCACCTCGCCTGAGATTCGCAAACAGAGAACATCTTCTCGCCTGGAGATTCGCGAACGGCGATCTGCGAACCACCTCTTGACTTGACTGGAGATTGTACAGGAACACCGGAGCTCGAACTCTTCCACGGTGGACTCTTCTTCCTCGTCGCCGGAGCTTAAACTCGGCAGGCCCGAAGGTATCTTCGCCGGATTTGTGCGTCAAGCCTTCAAAAATGATGGCTTCCATGGCTTTTTTAACCCGTGTTGCTGTTTTGCAGCCATGGATAAGAGAGAGGCTTTCACGTGAAAAGAAAGAGGAGGAGAGAGAGAGGATAATGATTAGGGTTTTAAAAATATTTTGATATACATTAGTATATATAGGAAAATAAAAAACAAAAGAGGGTAAAACAGTAATTGGGAAAATAGGATTATAGTGTTAAAATTAGTGTGTGGCCTTTAATAAGAAGAGTAAATCCAAGGGGTCTTGTTAGGTCCCGGGGTGGTTTGATCAAGACCTCTTGGGTAATTTTCTCTTAATTTAATTGACTTGGTAACTTTTTTTTTTCATTTTAGAAATATGAATAGGAGGTATAAGTTTTGAATTTATCTTTAGAGTGGGTAGGTAACCTAGAGTAGGTAGGTAACCTAGTTTTGATTTATCTTAGAAATATACATAAAAAATCTTGTATATTCTCTGCGAATTATTCGAAGTATGTGTAGATTGATTTGGACGCTTATTGGAAAAATGATTATTTTAAAATATAAGAGGAAAAGTTCTCACGCCCAAAAATAAGAGAGTATTAATTATTTTTAAATCAAATTAAGCGATAAACACAAAAAGTTGATTAGACAGGTATCAACCAAAAAATAATTATTTAAAAATTACCATAATGTAGATTTAGTATATAGGAAGTTCCTGCTACAGATCATATCCTAACTAATAACATTAATTATTATTTTTTTCTAAAATATTAGACTTAGTATAGGAGTTTACTACTAGAGATCATATCCTAACTAATAACATTAATTTTTATACTATAAATATCTAAGACAAACTCTGATAAATTAAATCTTCCTACAGTATCGAATCTCAAATATTCCTACTTTTCCAATATTTTGGCGTCAAGGAGACATAGCACTAAAGTAAGGTCCTGAATCTTCTTGTTCAATTATTAAATTTCATCTTTTATTGTTTTTACTGCTCAGACATATGTTGTGTTTGTGTATAGTAGTACTTTAGCATTACTTTTCTAAGGTTGGACATGAAAATACATCATCAGGTCAGATTTAAGTGGGCGTGGCCAGGATGAATATGTCCATTTATTTGTTTTCTGAGGGAAAAACTTTATTAAAAACATACATCATCAGGGCATATTTAGGTGGGTTGGGCAACTTTGTTCGAAATTTTCTTTAGCTCCAGGCGTAAAACCCTCCCCCGGACTAAATTTTTTAAGATTTTTGGCCTTGACTAAAATTTAACCCTACGGATTGTTTTGATATTTAGCCCTGCCTAATTATGTTCTAACATAATCATTCGTTAATTTAATGTTGACAATTATGTTCCCCTTGGCAAATTTATTTATATTTATATACATTGCAGATGTCTCAGAAGGTCGATGATTGTGATGGTGGAACAATATTTCCTTATTTTACGGAGGGTATAATATTTAATATCCTCATCCACATTCCTCTCGATGTTAATTACAACGTAATGAGGTATGTTTGCAAAGATTGGTATAACATAATCCATAGCCCTTTTTTTATATCCCCTCATCTCGAAAAATCAAGTAGCGATCTCTTAGTTCAAAGATGCTCTTCTCTAATGTCTGGGAATTTTGTGAAAACAACAAAGTGTGAAGTGGAGGCGATGGAGCTGAAATTTGAGTTTAGTGGTGTTGTTGTAGCTAGTTGTAATGGACTAGTGTTGTTAGTTAATATATTTGAAAACACACTTTGTGTTACAAATCCTTTTATAAAGCAACAATTTATACTCCCTAAAATTGATGGTGATCAAATTGGTTCTCAATATGGCTTTGCATATGCTGATGTATCTAGAGTATACAAAGTGGTACGTTACACTAAAGAGGGCTTTGGATGTGAGATATTAACCTTAGGTGTTGATAAGGCGTGGAGACATGTTGATAATAATGAATACTTGAGCAATTCACCATTATCTGTAGGAGGTTTCGTGCATTCAACTAATTGGGGTCAATCTGTCTTTAGTTTGGAAGTGGAAACTGAAACATTCAAGAAAAATCCTTTTCCAGTAGATTGTCGAAAAAAGAAATTCAAACTTTTAGCAATGAGGAATTCTCTTTCATTAATGTTGTCTAGAGAAGCATATTTATGGGAGATTTGGTTATTGATGGATCCAAAAACTGGACAATGGAAAAAGTTGTATGACATTGATTTACGAAGTGAAAGATGTTTGCTTCAACGCACACCTGCACATTTAATCCGTGGTGGTCTTCCTATTTTCCATTATATGAATCAAAACGTCAATTGTCATCGGTCAGCTAATACTTTTCTCTGTCCGCTAGGCTGGGCGCAAAGTGAGGAGGTATTGGTATTTCGTGTACCAGCTGCTGGAGTAGACTTTTGGCTAGTTTACAATGTGAAAACTAAAAGAGTTCATTTATTCAATCCGACGGGTACAATGAAAACTTTGGATGGTGATCCACTTATCTCCCATGCTCATGTCAACAGCTTGGTGCCCTTAAATTTTGTTTAAATCTGAAATGTAAAGCTTTTATTTGTGACATTTCATAATTGTCTACATTATGAACGAGTTTTGCCACTTTTATCAGGCTTTTTGCTTATTGTTTTATTTATAACATTTGAGCACCACAATAATGTTGTTCTATGTTCTCTCTTGCTGAATTGCTCGTTCTAATTAGCCGACTGTACTTCTATTATTTCTACACATATTGTTGTTTTCCCATAAGTGAACATGTCTTTGGAACAAAAAAAAAAAAAACATAGTGAACATGTCTTAATTTATAATTACTTTCTTTGTCCAAACTAACATTTTCTCTCCTCAACACAAGCTGTGAATTGCCCTTCTCGTCCACTATCCCCATAATTACTGCATAACACGTTGCTATCTCAAGATTTCTAAAAAAAATAACAACCCCAAATTCCTCATGATCAAACTTGACCCCAAATGTAAAAAGAAAGTTTTCTCTCTCATGATAGAAAAGTCCTCTCTAGTTAGTTACAACTTTTAGTGCACGTTAGCATTTGCTAACGTGTACATTTCGTTTTAACAATCAATTCAAAGTTCTAATTAAGCAAAATATACACAAATTTACAATTTCCTCTCTAGATCTCGTCTTTTTTTCTGTTTGTTCATCGTGTTCTTCGTGTCTTTCTCTTCTCTCCTCCTCTAAAAGCGCTAACTATATCCTCCTGAATAGTTAGATCCAATGCCACGAGGGAAAGCCAATAAGTCCCAAGTGCCTATACCTAAACCTGCTATTGAACAGAAACAACAAGCTATCAATACTAGATCTGGGTTAGGCAAAGTATCAAACACGTACCAGTCTCCTAAGAATGCATCACCGTCTTCTCAAAATAGGGTGGTGAATGCTTCTACAATGGTACAAACTCCTTCAAGTGTCAGATCTGATAACAAAGTGGAAAGCGAGGCCAATTTCCCACCTCTACCTACTCCTGGAGGTAAATTTGGTCCTCAAATACCAAGTTTGACTGAAATAGGTGAGGGGTCAGAAAAATCTCATCATTCCCCCACAATTTTATCTAGCCCAGCAAAAACACCAGAGCCTAGGGTAAATCCCACTTGGGTTTCACCAGCAAAAGCCTGGAGCTCTATGTTTGATGGTAGAATCCGAGATGAAATCAAGTTGGACTATAGTGCCCCTCAAATGGTGAATGGTCGGATTAGGGTTACACCAGATCCTCAAATCATTGAGAAAGGGTGTAAGAATTGGGCCAATTGCGTGGTGGGACAATTTCTGGAAAGACCTCAGCCTTTCCACATGGTTAAAAATATGGTATTAAACCAGTGGAAAGAATTTGGTAATGTTAAAATATGCACATCTGAACAAGGTTTATACATGTTCAAGTTTGAAACTGAGGAAGCATGCTCAAAGGTGCTAGGTGAACTGTGGCATGTTAATAACAGGCCTTTACTACTCAGGAAATGGGCTCCAAATACTCACATTGAGAAATTTAAGCTGGATAAAGTACCAGTTTGGGTGAAACTTAGAAAAGTACCTGGTGAACTTTGGACCAAAGAGGGTTTAAGTGTGGTTGCGAGTGCCTTAGGAAGACCTATCCAAATGGATGAAATCACCAAGGAACAAACAAGGTTAAGCTATGCCAGAGTGTGTGTTGAAATGGACCTCAACAAGGAGCTTATTGAGGACTTTGATCTGGATATGGGAAATGGTACAATTGATACAGTAGAGGTTGAATATTCTTGGAAGCCTGTACTATGTCAGAAATGTAAAAAATTAGGGCATACTGAAAACAGCTGTAGAAACACAAAGGAGATTTGGGTTCCAAAAGCAGCAAAAGTACCTGAGAAAGCCATTAACAACAAGAACCTAGTACCTCAAGAAGCTCAATGGGTAACAGTTGCGTCCAAGAGAGGCAAGTCACCAACAAATGAGAATGAGGATAACACCATCACTAAAAATAGCTTTGATATTCTGAATAAGGAAAGTTTAGATGAAGTGGTCATAAATTTATTAAGTGAAGATGCAGAAGTGGTGGCTGAAAAGCCTCCTGACCCCCCATCTTTTTAATGATAATTACATGGAATGTGAGAGGTATGAATGAAAAGCTCAAGCAAGATAATTGCCTGAAGCAAGTGGTCAATAAAGAAACTTGGGTTTTCAGTTTTCTGGAAACTAAAATCAAGTTTCATAAGTCAGAAAAGGTTTTGAAATCTACTTTTAATAAATGGCAAGTAGCTACTAATTACTCCAAACATGATCATGGGCGTATATGGACCTGTTGGAATCCAAAAATTGTGGATGTTAATGTTCTTAGTATGACTGATCAAGCTATACTATGCAAGATCAATCACATTGAGTCTAGAACAGAATTTTACTATACCCCGGTGTATGCCATGAATGATGTCAATCTTAGACACACTCTTTGGCATACATTGAGGGGATGGGAAAACATAGTGAATAATGAAGCTTGGGTCATTCAAGGTGATTTCAATGAAATCACTAATGTGGATGAGAGAATGAATTGTGACAGTTTAACTGAGAGCTCACTTGAGATGATTAAATGTATAGAGGATATGAAACTCACTGACCTCATATACAATGGGCCTAAATTTACATGGACAAACAGAGCTTCTGGAGAAGATATGAGAGCAAGTAGAATTGATAGAACCTATGTCAATTCAAAGTGGCTCACTAAATTTAATCAAACCTCATTAATACTTAAACCTCCAGGTGTTTCTGACCACTGTAGTCAACACTTGGAAATCATTCCATTCAGGAAAAGGGGGCCATCTCCATTCAGATTCTATAATATATGGATGGAACATGAACTTTTTACTCCATTGGTGGTTGAAACATGGAAAACCAAAATTAATGGTTCTCCTATGTACAGCCTTACCAAGAAGCTGAGAATACTCAAAGGCAAGCTCAAGGAGTTCAACAACCTACATTTTAAAAATGGTTCAAACAAAATTAGTCAT
Source organism: Nemophila menziesii (assembly GCA_029959085.1). Classification (NCBI taxonomy): domain Eukaryota; kingdom Viridiplantae; phylum Streptophyta; class Magnoliopsida; order Boraginales; family Hydrophyllaceae; genus Nemophila; species Nemophila menziesii. Next base: position 141,249,694 of record JARWIR010000001.1, on the reverse strand, counting down.
ATCCAGAGCAGACTAGTTGATATTCAAAATATGAGGCTTCAAGGTAACAAAGATGAAGAGGTTTTGCAAGAAGAAAACAAACTTCTCACTGAGTTACATGATGAAAAAACTAAGGAGGAATCTATTATGAGACAAAAATCTAGAGCTATATGGGTAGATGAAGGAGATTTGAACACAGCTTATTTCATGAAGTGGGTCAATGGGAGAAAATCCCAAAACAGTATTAATACTCTTACCTTAGAAAATGGGACCATTAGCTCTGATGAAAATGAAATTTCACTTGAATTTGTGAAATTCTATTCTGATCTCCTGGGCAAGAAAAGAAGTAATAGTGAAAATTACAATGTTGACCTTCTTAACAAAATTAACTCTAAAAAGATCTCAGATAGTCAAGCAAAAGATTTAACTTTACCTATAACTGATAAGGAGATCAAGGATGCCTTATTCTCAATGGATAACTCCAAGAGCCCTGGGCCTGATGGATATACAGCTGGGTTCTTTAAAAAGATGTGGGACATAGTTGGACCTGATATATGTGAAGCTATCAAGAGTGCCTTACAAGACTGTCAATTATTAAAGGAGGTTAATTCAGCTATCATAACTTTAATACCCAAGTGTCAGAATCCATCCTCAGTTAAAAGTTACAGGCCTATCTCATGCTGTAACATAATTTATAAAATCATAGCCAAATTGATTGTTAATAGGCTCAAGAACACATTATAGGACTTAATTTCAAATAATCAGTCTGCCTTTGTTCAACATAAGAGCATTGGTGAGAATATTCTCATTGCTCAAGAGTTGGTAAGGGGCTATAATAGAGCTCAAATCTCTAAAAGATGTGCTTTAAAGCTTGACTTAATGAAAGCCTATGATTCTCTTGATTGGGAATTTGTTATCAAAGTACTAGAGACATTTGGTTATCCTGGAAAATTCATAGATTGGATTAAAATGTGCTTAACAACAACTTCTTATAGCTTATTAATTAATGGATCTCCCAAAGGTTTTATTAAGGGGGAGAGGGGCTTAAGGCAGGGGGGACCCACTCTCCCCCTACCTATTTGTCCTGTGTATGGAAATCTTAGCTCAGATATTTATAAAGATTAGCAGGAAAAGAAGTTTCAATTGGCATCCTAAATGTAGAGAGCTTCAGCTAAATAATTTGATGTTTGCTGATGATCTTATGGTGTTTTTTAAACCTTCTATTAGTACAGCTATTCTTATCAAGAAAGGGTTAGACTTATTTTACAGACTTTCAGGACTCCAGATAAGTTTTAATAAAAGTAACATATTTTATGGTGGGTGTTCTGATGAGATTAAACAGAGTATGTGGGACATTCTCCAGATTCCTGAGGGCCAACTTCCTATGAGATATTTAGGGGTTCCTTTAATTACTGGGAGATTAAGTGCTGATGATTGTAAACCCTTAATTGAGAAAATGGTTAATAAAATAGAGCACTGGAGTTCTAAATATCTATCTTATGCTGGAAGACTTCAATTAATCAAATCAGTTCTCAACAATCTATCAAGCTTCTGGTTTAATATTTTTGCCATTCCTAAAAAAGTTATTAAAATACTTCAACAAAAGATTATGGCTTTTCTGTGGAAAGGGTCAAGTGAATTTAAAGGAGGGGCAAAGGTCTCATGGGAAGCTATTTGCTACCCTATTCAGGAAGGTGGCTTAGGGATAAGGGACTTACTCATCCAAAACCAAACAGCTATCCTTAAATTGTTATGGAACTGCTGTTTCCCAAAGAAAACCTTATGGTCCAATTGGGTTCAAACAAACTTACTGAAGGGCAAATCTTTCTGGTTAGTACAAATTCCCCAAGATACCTCTTGGGGATGGAGGAAAAATCTCAAATTAAGACATATTGCGAGTAAGTTAATTTCATACCAGATTGGTAATGGCAAAGACATCTCACTATGGGGTGACTTCTGGACACCTCACAACAGGTGTCTCCAAGATATTCAGAGCAGTAGTTTGGTCTCAGGCTACTATATTGATTGTAAACTGAGCAAATTCATTAAGGATACAAGATGGCGATGGCCTGCAAACTTCAAATTTATGGAAAAAGTCACCGCAAATATCACTATTGAGCCGAATACAAAAGATAAAATTATATGGAGCTGTAGTAAAAAAAGGTACCTTTTCTTTTAGGGAAACTTATGAATATCTGAGACCAAAAAAACCGCTCAATGAATGGTCTGGAATCATCTGGAGATCCAAAAGCCCTCCAAAATACAAATTTATATTGTGGCTGATCCATTTAGATAGACTACCGACTAAATATCGATTAGCCTCTTGGGGTGTTGTATCTAATTCATTGTGCGATTTCTGCAAATTAACGAGTGAAGACAGAAATCACCTATTCTGGGAATGTGGGGTTACGAAGAGAATTTGGTTCAGATGCTTGAACATTCATAGGGTTTCTACCAAGATCTCAGACTGGGAGAACCTGATGAAATGGTTCATTGACTTTCAAGGCGGCAAAGCTACGAACCAAGAGGTAATGAGAATACACCTTTCAATTGCTACTTATACCATCTGGACTGAAAGAAATGAGAGAATCTTCAACAATATCTGGAAAACTGAAGAGAAAATAGTTGAAAGTATCTCTATGGCATTCAAAGAAGCGCTTTGTAGATTCAAGAAAGTGGAAGAGAAGAGGGTTGTCGATCCGATTAGGGTTAGATGGGATTGTTAGATTCGGTGTAATGTACTTGTGTACACGTGAGATGTAGTACTTTACTTAGTACGTTTTGTCTTTTAGTTGTCTAATGTAAGGGGGTCCAAGTGGACTGGCCCAAGTTAAAATGTAATAGGCCTCTTAGTAAGCCCATGTAACTTGAAAGTTTGATTAATATAGTCTCTACTTGCCGAGCAAAAAAAAAAAAACTTGACCCCAAATTGTGTCGGTCAAATGGGTTTTACCTAAGTGTTAATCAGATTAGTTATGATTTAATTGTTTGGCCAAAAATCATTTAAGTTGAATGAAAAATACATTCAGAGAAAAAATATATATATGTTAAAGGTGAAACAAAGAAAAATAAAATTTTAATCTTTTATAATCCTGTCAGACCCAATAGTTTAATTTTTTACAATTCGAACATTTAAAAATTCGAACATTTTAGGAACCATCCGAATATCCCACAAATATATGGAATTGTTTTATTCAAAGCATATAAGATTCGGATTGTTGATTGCTTCGAAATTTACAGTTTCGGGTCGAAGAATACCTCTCACAAGTTGAAGTTTGAGGACCCTTCCCTTAAACATAACTTCATTTGTTGCTATATTTGGCATTAGATACGTATGCCCTTTATGTTTTTGTATTGCCTTTATGGTCCCTGAATAGTTGAGACCCAGTGTCATAGTCCCTTGCTCATCCCCTACACTTTGATAACTAGTATTTACAGCTACAAATTCCTCAATTTGCACACTTGTCTCTACCTTTACCCTTTAGTCCAGCACATTTTAAACCCAACTCTGCAGCTTTTGTGTTACACTTAGAATCCCCATAGTTCCCGTTTGCAAACTTGGGCTCTCAATAAGATGAAGAATGTGTATCGGCACGGTCCACCCGCTTTTACTGGAAAGAAAAATATATATAACGTCAATAAAAGGAGTAAAAAATTCATCACTTCTACGCATCTAAATCTCGTAAGCAGATAATCTATACCCAATGGCCGAGTGTAATGAAATATATGACTCGGCCCATTCTTAACACCACAAGGCTTAGGCTAGATACCCAACTAATTTGTTGGTGAATATTGATGTAGTATTTGCCATCTATTAAATAATCTCCATATGGCCTCCAAACCCCATAAAGGTTTCCGAGTGGATTAAAATAGCCATCCTTCATTAGCAGAGGTAGCAAGCTAGAAGAGTCATATTTAAGGACCAAAAGTATTCATGTTATTGTAAAAACATTCAAGTTTGATTGAATTTTAAATAAGTTTTCAAACACAAAATATAATCAACATAAAATAAAAAACACTGGATATATCGTGGTTCTACAAAAAGTTGTTTACATTCACGTTGGGCTCCGATATGAGACGATCCACTATAACCACCGCTATCACCGATTACACTTATCACTCTTACAATAAACCAACGTATTCACCAAACCCTAAGAATAGAAACCGCTAATCCAACCCAATATTCAACTAGGTTGAATATCTATACTTGAATCAGTAAGATTCAAGTGATATACAAGATTTAGCTAACTATTACAAGTGATTTTAAGTCTTGAATACGAAAATATGAGCAAACCTAAGTTTGACTCTGAAGGTACGAGTGAGAGAGTTGATGAAAAGAGTGAACGAAGAGAATAAGTTAGATTGTGAAGAGATTAGCCTTTTATATGATAACTCTAGTGATGTCTCCCCAAATGTTCTAATTTTATGCCTTAGGGAGACATCAAGTCCCCCAACTTGTAGATTGTAGCTCCTAAGTCCACCCAACAGGGGGTTAGGAGATTGTAGAGTCCCGACTAATATAGAATTACCAACTTGTCCCTTAAAGGAAAGCACTAAATGTATGAACTTAGGTGGATCCCTAGCGAGAATCAAGTATAGCTCTCATATCTGCGTCTACTCTTTATTTATTTTCATTATGTTAATCTTAGTATTTTATTTAATTGCGTCCATTAGTTTAGTCTTTGAAAACCAAAACAATTACATCTTCTATCTTTTATTATTAGTACTTGCAATTACTACTACTTATTCATTAAACACTTGAGTTATACCAGTTCAAAACAAAATCCCGATTATCGGAATATTCTTTGAACGACCCGTACACTTGCGGTCTGTGTATCCTTTATTATAGTTTAATCTTATCACACCCCAGGACCCACCAGATTTATACCACATCTGTTAATAGTTTTAATTTGGAATGTATTACCAATTATGTTAATAAGAATTGACTACTTCAATTACGTTGTGGTCCAATAACTGCTACGATTAAGATGTAATTAAGCATCTACAATGATGATCCTGCGTTGCTTAAATTTCTCGATGCCATTGATCCAACCAAGGCAGTTGTGTGGGCTTAGAAATAAGCAAATGATACCATCAAATACTGCTACGATGTATCATCTAGATACATTCTACGTAGCGAGGTAATTATTCATGTATATAACATACAAGGGATGCGTTTTATCCCGTCAAGCATAAGGGTTTAAAGTAATATTAACATATACTATTGTATATGACTGATGTCATTTTTTGAAGATTACCGCTCATGAGAAATGGTTCACAGTTGGTCAAAACTGAAGCATGCTGCTCATTTGGATCCAAACATCATGATACGTTTACGGGTTTACAAAAACCACACTTATATGTAAAGTATTTTGTAAAATAATAACTTGAATCGATTTTGTGCAAGTTTACTTGACCAATGGGATGGAGGAGGGCAAGGAATTTAATGATCTGCCAAATGAGTATCATATCGTCTTGATCTCAATCAAGACTACATCATGTGAGCACAATGGACCTTCTTAGTTTAGGATTCTGAAAAGACAAAGTTCACCCACTACAACTCGATGAAGTCAAGTAAACAGTCATCGTTAGGTGTTACAAATAATGTATGATTGGTCGATGAAAGAATGTATTGGCAAAAGCTCCTAAAGCAACTATACTTGACTCTGGTATAATAGCTTTACAAATAGAAAAAAAAACTTTATGACAAAGGTCGACTTAATAAGTATACTATCGTTCTAAAAGGTTTTTAACAAAGTTAGTGTAAGGTGATTAGTAAATATTTCTAGTGAAGTAAATAAAATAATTAAAATACACTAGGATTAAAAATCTACAATGCTATTCATTTAAAAAATATTTTAATGACATGACAGTTTAATTGGTATTGACAGTATATTGACAAACCATTTTATTAATTGAATGTTAAAAAAAGGTGAAGTTGTTTTGAACAAAAATAAATAAAGAAGAAAAAGATTTAACCAGCTGGATTAGCTCAACTTATTAGAGTCTTGTTACTTCTTATAAACTTTAAGGGTATGAATGAGAGTTATAAGGTTCGAATTTATCCTTAAAGATGGATAACTTAGTTCTAACTAACTTAAAGGTATATATAGGAAGCCGTGTATATTTTTCGTGAAAGTACCCCTGATATACACAAATTGAACTGTACCACTTATGTTATGAAAAAGTTGATTATTTTGAAAAATAAGATGAAAAGTTCTCGTGCCCAAAAATAAGATAGCATTAAAAATAGTTTTTTATAAAAATCAAACTAAGCGATAAACACCAAAAATTGATTAGAGTCGGTATTTTTTATTCTTCCAAAGAGTTAGTATAGGAAGTCACTACTATATCATACATATCCTAACTAATAACGTTAATTATTGTTTTCCCCCAAAAGATTTAGAGTCAGTATACGAGTTTACTACTAGAGATCATATCCTAACTAATAACATTAACTTGTATACTACTCCCAAATATCTAGCACAAAGTTTGATAATTAAATATTCCTACAGTATAATATCCCAAGTATTCCTACACCTCCCAATATTTTGGCTTCGAGGAAACAGAGCAGTAAATCAAGGTCCTGAATCTTTTTGTTCAATTATTAAATTTCATCTTTTATTGTTTTTTATTGCTAAAATTTATGTTGTTGTTTATTGTTTATTGTTTATAGTATTTTAGCATTACTTTTCTGAGGTTGGACATGAAAATACATCATCAAGTTTGTCCAAAATTATTTATTTTTCTAAGGGAAAAACTTTATTAAAAATATACGTCAATAAAAGGAGTAAAAAATTCATCACTTCTACGCATCTAAATCTCGTTAACAGATAATCTATACCCAATGGCCGAGTGTAATGAAATATATGACTCGGCCCATTCTTAACACCACAAGGCTTAGGCTAGATACCAAACTAATTTGATGGTGAATATTGATGTAGTATTTGTCATCTATTAAATAATCTCCATATGGCCTCCAAAACCCATAAAGGTTTCCGAGCGGATTAAAATAGCCATCCTTCATTAGCAGAGGTAGCAAGCTAGAAGAGTCATATTTAAGGACCAAATGTATTTATGTTGTTGTAAAAATATTTGAGTTTGATTAGATTTCAAATAAGTTTTCAAACACAAAATATAATCAACATAAAGTAAAAATACTGAATATATCGTGGTTCGACAAAAAGTTGTTTACATTCATGTTGGGCTCCGATATGAGAGTGCCAGTCCACTATAACCACCGCTATCACCGATTACACTTATCACTCTTACAATAAACCAACGTATTCACCAAACACTATGAATAGAAACCGCTAATCTAACCCAATATTCAACTACGTTGAATAACGATACTTGAATCTTACTGATTCAAGTAATATACAAGATTTAGCTAACTATTACAAGTGATTTTAAGTCTTCAATACGAAAATATGAGCAAACCTAAGTTTGACTCTGAAGGTACGAGTGAGAGAGTTGATGAAAAGAGTGAACGAAGAGAATAAGTTAGATTTTGAAGAGATTAGCCTTTTATATGATAACTCTAGGTCTTCAATTTTAGCCGTCCATACAGAAGAAGATCAACGGCCCGTATACGTTCCGTCTTTTACTAATCTAAACGATGTCGCATACGCTGAGATGGAAAAGTCAAGTAGTCAAGCCGAGTAAAGAGAATATTGACCAGGTCAATTATGCCCTCATCAGTTGATCACACTTCACATATTACTACACATGTCCTACTAAGCCAAAATAAGTTTCAGAGCAGGCAGCTTCTCTTATATACCTTAATGGGATGTTGTCCACTTAATTACATGGACTACCAAAGTATTAGCAGCTTCGTTTAATATCGTGCACTACAGGTAGCTTCTTGACAAAATAATAGCTAGAGTTTCATCTTATCCTCCAGTCCGAAAAAATCATAAATAAAAATGCGAACAATCCAAAACCCCTTTTTGCCCATAATAGTTGATAAACTCGTGAGTAAAAACTTAGTGCCAACGATAAACAGAAGTTCTGTAGCAACGAGCTAGAGGGTCCTTATTTGCTGTATTAAGATTATATAGTTTTCTAAAACCATATCTGAACAAGGTTCAGCGAAGGACCATTTATTCTTCTCACCATGGGAAGGAAAAAACGTAACTCCCAGAAAGTTGTAAAAGCTTGAAGATAAAAAAGCTCCACAATCACGCTACATTTATACACCATTTTGCATTTCTGCAATATTCCTTATGATACATATAGTTTTCCTATACTATTGTGTTGTATCATTAATCGTACGATTTGATGAACTATATATGATATCTAGTGTTTCTTTCATCCAGCCAAGAAGGAAAACTAGTGTTTTATACTAATCATTGACGGTAGCATCTCCACGTTTGAAAAGCTTAGATCACCCTTGTAACAAAAAAAAAAGTTTGAAAAGCTTTAATTTGTTGTAGGGTTTTGGACCAAAAGTTCTCTGGATTGGGGTAGGTAATTCAATATTCTTTGGAGTTCTTGAACGCACAAAGTTAACTCTTGCAGAGAGGATTCCTAGCAGTCCTATTCTTTCGAAAGCCAGTGATGAATAAAAGTCTACTGCAATCAAAGAGCTCGCGCACCAAATATGATCAGTTAATCAGATAGTTGCGAAGTGAAAAATGGTGCTGGTGTTGTCTACAAAGGGGTCATGCCGGATAATATATTATGAGAAAGGAACGCACAACTTGGATTGAGGAGAGAAAATGTAACTTGGAGAAAAATAGTAATGATAAACTAAGACATGCTCAAGATAAAACAAATATAAGTGCATAGTTTTTGGTTATAAAATTACATACTAATGAACCAGGCGTTGGATAATAGCCAGCAGTACAAATATGTAAAATCCAATCGGGATGTTCTCTTCTCTCTCCTCCCTCCAAATCACCACCACCACCACCAAAATAACCCTAACACCTCCATAAACTCCACAACCTTAGATTTCTCAAGCTTTCCCTACTAAGATCATAAGCTTAGAAATCACCAACCCACCCTTCTTTCTCCTTCAATCCTCAATCTCTCTTTACTCCTTATTCTCCTTCCCATAGTCTTTTATGTTCTTTGGTAAAGATGAACTTCTACTCCAAGAACCACCCTCTCGCCGGAAATGGTACTCTCACCATTACATCGGAAAACAATCCAAAGTACAAAATAGCGGAAGAATTTAAGCTTATTGCTAAGCTACTTAACAAAGAACATGTCAATTTCATCTTCATAAGAAATCATATTAATAAACATTGGAATCTCACTGAGGAGGTTGAAACAGAGAAGCTTGCCTCTAACTCAGTGATTATTAAGTTTAAGAATGCTAAAGATCAACAAACAGTTTGGGAGCAAAGGCCATGGACTGTTATTGGTAAACACTTCGCCATTAGCGAGTTTAAGAAAAATACAATCAACAAGGTTACAAATACAACACTATGGATTCAACTAACCGGTACACCAATGAGTATCTTATCTGAGAATTGCTTAGGAAAAATCATGGAAAACATTGGTAAAGTTCATGCTATTATTTTGCCAGAAAATCAGATAATCGATGAACACTCAATTACTAAAGCCAGAGTGGATTGGAATTTACAAAATCCACTTATAGCGGGCTTTAATTACTTTAAAGAAGACAATACAAAATCGTGGATTACTTTCAAATATGAAAACATAGGGCATGTCTGCTACGGATGTGGTCTCTTTGACCATGAGGAATCAATGTGTAACAACACTAAAGTAATCCCAAAATTAGGAAATTGGATTAAAATCTCAACAAGAGGTCTATCGAAATCATCATCATTTTTTAAAGCAAACAGCAATATGAAAGCGAAAAAGGTTATCAATGGAGGTAAAATCAACAATGGAGGTAAGATTACCTTCAAACCGAGTTGGAATCACAAACTCGGTAAACAGAACTCACCGAGTCCCAACAAATGGATTAACGGCAATATCAATAACACCGTTAACAAGGTACAAGCACGAGCGGATACTAACATGAAGGACGCCGTCCCACCACCAATTTTTGAATTTAAAGGACAAAAGGACGAAGGTACTATTGAAGGTGGAGAGAAGAGCACGAATGGTACGATTTTATCGGATAGCTACGAAGAAGAAGACAAATTAGAAAAGAGGGCCAAGCTTTTGGAAAAAGAAAAAAAACTTATCTCATTTAGCCCAAGTCATGGCCCAAAAGTTAGAAAACTCTCCAAAGCCCATAGATATAAATGATATATCTTTCGGGTCTTTCCCAAGTCCTAATCAAGGTGGCCCAACACCTGATTATAAAAACCCAACTTCAAATAACAAGAGCCCATTACTAACCGGGACAACTCAATTACTAAACACCCAATTCACCAACCCAACACCTAACTCACTCTATACTGACCCTAACCAAACCCCAACCTCTAACCTAATCCCAAATCACTTCTCATCTACCCTGATCCCAATCACTAACCCTAACCTCACCGCTGCAACTCAATACACCACAACCACCAACCAAACACCACCTCCACTCAACCAAAATGATAACCAAATCTCCGATGTTAACTCTATTAAAAAAAAACCTCTTTCACCATCGGAAAACTCTGAACAAGCAAACATTAAAATCAAACCACCTATCATTACAACTGATTACGAAAGTGAGGATGAAGAGATGTTCGACTCTAGAATGTCTCTCTCTAACAAAAGTAGAAGACAAAGAGAGAAGAAAGCATTCTCAGAGAAGAATAGGCGTATTAAACTATGGAATCAAAGATCGACTAATAAAAATCAAGTAATCAACGGAGTAGAAACAAGTAAGGAGTCTGAAGGTAACTCTATTTCACTCTTGGCTGAAGAACAATCTGAAGAAGGTGAGGTTTGCGGGATTGACCGTAATCAATCCCACCAATTACAATGATACACCTGGCCTGGAACGTTCAAGGGATTGGCACACCCCTGACGGTCCAGACCCTTCTAGATATCCGTAATAGATATCACCTGGAGGTAATTTTTCTTTCGGAAACTAAAAACTCTTTCTCTGTTCTTAAGAAACTTGAAAAACCATTACGAATGTCCCTTATCACTACTGTTGAACCCATAGGTTTAAGTGGAGGTTTGGCTATCTTTGCTATTAATAAAGACAATATTAAAATTCTTAGTAAATGCGAAAACTTTATTAGCTGTGAATTTGAAAAACTAGATGGCACTAAGTTTGTCCAGGCGTTCAGCTTATATTATGATCAGTCACTTGAAAACTTGGCAGTTGCATGAGCACTTAGCTATGGGTAGAAACAGTAGCAATTCAGCAAGAGAAAACACAGAACATCATTGTTGTGGTACTCAAATGATATAGCAAAACAATAAGGAAAACTTCACAATTTAGTCGTTTCCTCATACACAAAGTGTCACGCCCCGAATTTCCACCACGGAGCGCGACATGGCGCAGACTTAAGTCAAACCACCTAAGCTTACAAGGCTACCTAGCCAAATTCATTATTTACAACACATTAAGGTCAATTTTAACTTTACTAATATTCGTATATTTTACAATCCTGAAGTTTGTTTAAGAAACAATATCGCGACTTGCCTACACCTTTGGTCCAATACGCCAACTAATAATTATAACGGTGGTTAACGCACTATCTCTCTTGGGAATTTCCTAGCCCATTTTCCCCTGCAAAGTAAATTAAAGAATGAGCTACACAAGTTCCATAAGTCGAAACGTCTTCCAAGAAGGGGATTCACATAACAACATTATAACATGAATTATATAACAAGATTTGGAAAGGTTGAGCTATAGAACTTCAAGCTTCCATTGATGGAGTAAGAAATGCAGATAAGTTGCAGAGAGAAAGAAAAAGAAGATAGAAGAAAAATAGTGTTTTATTTAACTATTTTCATTAGCTTATTTCAGCTCAATACAAGTGTATATATAGCTACTTTAACTGATATAACAAACTCTTTTGTTCTATTTACAAAAAATGGTCCATCATTAATTGCTTTCTATTAATTCTAACTCTACTATTCTATCTAACATCTCAAGATTATAATTAATGACATATAAGTTAAATGCATGTATGAACAGTGCGCTAGAAGGTAGTATACTTCTAGAAATGGCCCAGACGGCCTTCTAGAAATGGCCAAGATTATAATTAATGACATCCGTGTTGTTTATATCTTTGTATTAATTAGTTATTGTTACCTTTTCAAGTAGTTAGACTATCACCCGAAAGAAGGAGTTTAATTGCGGACTTAGAATATAAATGCTCAGTGTGAAGTAGTGAGACTTAAGGTCTTAACTAACTGAGTAGTCAATAAGGCAGGAACCAATTACGTCCAAAAATATTGTAAGGTCGCCCAAGAGGAGTTAGAAAGAGAATTGGGTCCTGACTAGCATAGAATGACCAAATTACCCTTACATCTAGAAACATTCAATTAATCAACTTAGGTAACATTGATCAATCACTAGTCTTTCGTATTCTACCTCTTTCATTAGTTAATTGCATTTACTTTTAGTTAAATAGTATTACATTCTTTAGTTATTTAAATTTATCTTTTAAATTATAAGTTTAATTTTAAGAAAGTCAACAATTATTATTTTTTATCATTTGTATTTTCTTTTTAGTACATGAGAGAGCCACTTTGGACTCGGAGTAAATGACTCCAATGAGATTCGATCCCAGGACCTCTTGGTCTCTGCGGAGTAACCTAACCACTAGGTCAACTATCGATCTCTATCATTTGTATTCGCAACTAAAGAGATTTAAAACTAAAGGAAATCTAAAAGATCAATATCAAGAAGATAATAAATTTTATATAGATAAAATGGCATGGATGACAATATATCTCTAAAAGAACTAGATTAGAGACAGTTTAATTACGAAGTTTCAAGACTCATAAGGAACAATTAAGAATATTAGAATGCATAAAATAAAATAAATAAAAAAGGAAGTAGAATAAGCCTTTTGTACACATGGAAAAAAGAATCATTAAATGCCCGAATAAAAATGTGTATACATGAATAAGGATGAGATTTAATTACTTGCTATCAAACTGAATTTGGTACAAAATCTATATATTATCTAAAAGCTGAATTTCTAAATGAGGATTTATTTCCATAAGCTTAGAAATAGTTGATTGGATCTCCTTCTTTACAATACCATACGAGTCAGAATCAATGTACTTCATAGAATTACGAATTATTAAGCGTCGAATATTAACACACTTCTCTAACATTCGGATAAGAAATAAAGATGATCGTTTGTTGAATAAATTCCAACCAAGCTCCAATTCCGTGACATGATTAAATACGAAGGTTTTGTCTAAACCCTGAAGAAGCGCATCGCTTACATAATTAAAACTTAGGGAAAGATTGGTTAAAAGAGAAAGGGAATTAGAGATATCAAATAGAACCAAAGTTTCATCCACCTTTGGAACATTAGACTTGATGTTCCAAAGCTTGAGATTAGTGAGTTTTCGTGACTTGTAAATTGTTTTAAAAAAGTCGGGCCACACGGCCATGCATCGATTAACGTGTACAACTTGGAGATTTTCAACGTTACCTTCTAAGTTTATATGGTTTAGATGAACTTCATCCATCACTAGCGATTCTAACGTCCCCTTTCCAATAATATTTAATGCCAGTAATGCACTATTTTTTATTTCAATCTTCTTGATTCTGTCGAATTTTAATGTACACGTCAAATTCAAATAATATCCAATTGAATTTCCAAAGAATTCCTTTAACGATTCACTATTCAATTCCAAGTTTGATTCACCTTCTTCCATACTAATGTTTACATATTCCAACCTTAATTTGTCAATTACAGGACATGAACGTAAAAGAAGAGATAAATAAACACCAGGAATATTAAGATGGTTAAGAGATAACGTTCGCAAGAAAGGGTATAGTAGACTTTTTGGAAAATTACCCGATATATTTATAAAACTCAGAACGAATTCTTGCAGGATTTCATTATTGCACATTTCTGATATATTGATTTCCATATGATCCGTTGTGTATAATTTAAACTGCAATTTGCGTAACGTGTTTCTACTCATCCAACTAACTACTATATCATTTGGAAAACTTTTTGAAGAATCCATTATTATTGAAAGACATTCTAAATTATTTGTATGCAATATCACATTTTCTATTAGTTTCTGGACTTCTTTGCAATTAAGAACTTGAACATACCCATCCCATTTATTAATATCAAATGATACACTTTTGATCCGTTTAGAAGCTTTCAACCATTTCTTGCACGTTAGTGACGCCTTAAACACATCTCTACCATCAGCTACCCTAGATAATATCATTGCAATTACATCGATAGGAACTTGATCCATTTTTAATCTTCTTCTTCTTCTTCTTCAATCAATTTTTTTCGGAGGCTTAATTGTAGAATAGAGAATGAGAAATTTTAATTAAAGAAAATTCAAAGAGTGAATAGTTTAGCTTTCTTGAGCTTTCAACAGAAAGAGAGAGAGAGAGATAGATAGAGATAGAGAGAGCGAGTTAAGAGTGAATATATAAACCTTTCATTGTTTTTTCAGATTTTATTTTGACATTTCCTATATTGTATATATTTATTTTATATTTTTATCAGATTTCTTATATTGCGTATAAAGTTGATTGAATTTTGTTAAGTTTATATTATTATAACTATTTATTAGCCTATTAGACTAGAATTTGGGGATTATTAAAAGTTCATTCTTTATGGTTGAATGAAATAAATTGCAATTATATTTAAAAATAAAAATAAAAATGTCTAGATGAACTAGGTTCTAGTCCTTCTTGTACATTAAAAGTTTTAAGATTTTGGTTTTCTAAATCTAGTGTAGAAACACACCATCAACTAAACGTAAACTATAAATCACCCTTAGTGATTTTAACCAAAGCATATAACGAGTTTCTAAAAATCTTGTCTGGTAGGTCAATAAACGTAGAGTATACATGGACTGGTGACTTGGTTAATAATGACATAAAGGAAAATAAAATCTAAAAGATTCATAATTAAGGACAAAATAGAAAATCAATAAACATTACACTAATTATGATGACCAAGGTTTGAAATAAGGTGTTGTAGATGAACTCCTTACTTCTTGACCTTGCGTTTCCATGTTTCTAGCTTCAAAAACTAATAAGTGACATGTTTTGTATGTCAAAACAAGTATATAGGCTACAGAAAACGTTTTGGCTAACTTGGCAACTAAAATGATTCAAAACTGGCCCAATGGAGTCTTCTAAACCTAGTCAGCTTTTGGTCTTGCCAGTAAATCATCCACAACTTCCTAAATAGAACTCTAAATAGCAAATTGTTTACTCTCATACAATCGACACTCAAATGAATACATTGATAACAAGTTTCATTGTTAAGATCCTCACTAGTTATGAGTTATAGCCTGTGTAAGTTGACAGAAACAATTTGCCAGCAATTCTTGTTGATCTTTAATGGACTTCTTGGCTCTTTTGGTGTCATGTCTTGATTTGAGTGTCTTCCTCACTTTTTGACTTATCGACGTTATCCAGGGGCTCTAATATCATCCATGTACCTATGAACTTCACACTTAACACACAAATTCCCTAAAAAATGTTCTAAACATATAATCCTCTACGAATAAGCCACTAAACAAAAACACTTCAAATATAAGGGATAAATCCCACATTTAAGGCTCCCAACTCAAGTTTTTTTCATCCTGAAAAATATGCACTCACCTAAGGTCTAAAGTCCCAAAACGTCCATAAGAGCAATCAAGTAATGATTCCAAAAAAATATGCAACAAATATCATAAAGTCTTACCTATGAAATAATCCACAAATAAAATATCCATACTCATAATGAACATGTTAAAGTTCTAAGAAGACTTAGTTTAGCCATTTTCATCCCCTAGGGTGTGCTAAATAATCAACACAAAAGAAGGGTAACTTCGCAAGTGTACAAGTCGTTGACAAGTAATTAAGATTAGTACTAGGGATTATCCTCTCCACAAGGACTATAAAAGTTGAGATTAATGTGTTTTGCGAGAGTATAATGATGTAAAGTCTCTAAGAAATGACAATAAAGTAAACATAATATTTGTTGAATTTTGATTTATAAAACTAATTGCAATAAAATTAATAATTACTAAAGGAAAATAATTAAAATGCTAAATAAAAAGAAAGGGAGAGAGAGATGCTTTATTCTTGCGGGTAATCTCTATAAGCAACTATTTGAAAGTTATTTGGTATAAGGGTGAATTGGGCTTTTCACATTAGTCAGGATTCAAAAGTCTCTCTAACTCCCGTCAGTGTAATTTAGAGAACAATTATATGTCCCTAGGGACCCCTCTCGAGCGCACCCTCTGAATGCTTTCAAATGTTTTAGGTTCAAACCCTACTGACTATCTAGTTAGGCTAGACCTCCCCGTTCATTATTGTACACTAGATGCTTATATAGTAGTTCCGAAATCCGACCCCCCGTCAAGGTGTAAGCCAAAGGTCTAATACTATTCAATACGTGATCAAGGCACGAAAAGGCAACAAGCATACGTATGTAATAAATGGAAAACAATCCTTAATTCATTTCAATAATAAAATATCCCAAATCCAAATAACATTTAAAATAATTAATAAGGGTTCATACCCATAGAAATATTCAAGAAAAAGAGGTTTAGTTCATGCCAATAAACTGAAAATTAAAGAAAACTAATACTAAAATCATGTTTAAAATGTAAAACAAAATAAAATTAAACTAAAGAAAAAAGGGAATCGAATATGGGATGGTGGAGAATGATGGAATTGGGTGGCAACCCTCCTCCTCTTCTTCCTTTTCCTTCTCCACAACGTTTTTGCTCCTCTATCTTCTGAAAATTTTGATGTCTAATGATGGAATCTCATATAGGAGGCTCTAATATGCTTATATACTAGCCTAAAAATGTTTTGGGGTAAAATAGGCTTTACTTAAATGAGTTTCAAATGGCCCAACCCATTTTTAGGTAGTGTTGTCTAGGTTCGAGTCACGGTGGAAGCAAATTTTATAACTTCGTCATCTCAACTCTGAATTGACTTCCATCACTTCTCACGCGTCATGACTTAAGCTCTATCCAAAGCAAAAGGAATTAAGTCTAAATATCTGACCAATTAATCGTGGTGATTGAAATAATATGGCGCCAAGACTTATATGGTAAACGCTCTACCTTTCAGCTCTCACTACACCCTAGCTTGTGGTTTATCTTGAACTTTTGAATTCTTCTCTTCATCTTAGAATCTTGTATAAACTGTGTACCTAAAAACTACACACTTAACACACAATTAAGGCACAAACGCTCTATAAATAGAAATACGTCAGAAACAAGATAAAAAAGTACAATATGTCGAATATTAGGAAAAAATTCCTCACTTAGGCCCAATAAACACCCAAAAATATGTATTGTGAATAGATTTATCTATCACAAAAAGAGATACATCAGTCATGCACAAATGGACACTAAAATACCTCGCTCAGAATGGTGGATATAGGGTTATCCTAAATCATTCCATGGCTTCCAATGATATATTTTCTCACGTACTTTACGATCATTCATCACTTAATCATATAGTTCTTATATTTATTTATCGTTATTTTTTCACACCCTACCATCCACCAGTGTGCATACACCATAGATCGTTTGTTCATTATATCCGGTTGTTATGAGATTCCATCCAAATGGAATCATCCTACAATAAAGAAAAATATAATATACCCTTAGGTTGGGTTAGAAATGAAAAAATTAAAGAAAACAATTGAATAATCCAAGAATCATCCCACTATACATACCACTATCTACTCGATTACACATGATGTTGTACTCTAGCATTCAGAAATGCTTCCCCTGCCTAGAATCTTGTGGTAAATTTTTTTTATCGCTTCTTCTTGTCCCATAGATAAGATTTCTTGTATAAGTATATTTAATTTTCATTCCGAGATCAGTAAAAGCTGCTCAATTATAAATCAACTTGACAATAAATAGAATAATTTGATATACAGAAAGAAAGAGAATACATGATGAGGTTAACAAATATATGAGAAAATATATCCCAGTAGCTAAAAGTCTTTCAAATCAAAGCAAATAAATCAGGAACTAATTTTTGTAGGTACTCTATAACAAAAGGACCAGTATTGCAATTTACACTCAAATATTAAGAGGTTTCTACAGTGAAATAAACAATAATAACAAAAAAAAAGTAGAAAACCCTACCAATTTTGAAATTAAACCTCAAATAAATTTAAAATCATTACACAAATAAATGGTTCTAGTGTTATTTCTCACCTGATAAGCCCATTCTCACATCCAACGATTAATTTATCTTCATCAAGCTTTAGCAAGGCATCAACTAAGCTTGGAGCTAGATCAACAAAGAGATCACTAGAACATCAAAGAAATTAATTAATCCAATTAAATAAGACAATATTATACCTTTAAAGATGAACTTATTTACATGCAATCCTTGAAGAAACCTCATCAATAGAGTAAAAGTGTTCTAGCTTATGTTCCACATACAACTTTTTGACCATTCTGATCTAAAAATGGGGTATAATGTTAAAAAAAGAGGCAAGTTTAATAGTTTAGGAGTACTTGTAAACACATTATCTTCATTATCACTACAGAGAGACGCTCTCTTCTGAAATGTATTCTTCATGAACATGAAACTTGACGAGTATCCCAAACCTGCATAAATATCATCACACTTGTCGAACCTTCACTATAAATAAACAAAATTATGAACTATTCTTGACCAAAAACTTATCTTTACACACCCACCCTTCATCATCTCTAGAGGAAATAGTCGACTCTATCAAATTGACTATTTGATTAACTACAACTCTAGAAACAAATAAAAAAAATAAGTATCTCAAATAATCAACGTATATTATCCTAAAATCAACTAGATTTAAATAAAATAAATACACATCAATTTTCATTCTCAAGATGAACCACCGTTGATCCAGTTCTAACATTAGTTTAAATAATCGAGAAATTCGGAGAAAACAACACAATTGCTATGCAATAATCAAAGAATCACCAGAGGGGGAAGCGTGCCAATATAGACAGTTGAGTTGAGCTTGATTTAAAATGGATTTGATTGGATTATGTAAACTGGGAAATAGGATTACAGATAGGTAGGAGAAAAGGATAAAAGAGACAAGGAATGGTTAGGGTTATGGATAGAGAGGAGAAGCGGTTAAGAATGATTAGGATAAAAAGATTCAGCATATATATATATATATATTAAAGGTAAACGGGTTCATCGGGTTGGACCCGTACCCGGTAGAGTATAAAGGGGTGGCCTAAGTTATTGGGCTCGGGTTTATAAAGGGGAAAAGGAGACCCAAGGTATATTTGGGCCAAGGGTAAAAATACCCATTTATCTAAATAAATTACCCGGGATTGACAGACCCAAAAAATTTTGCTCAGCCTAAATGATGAGTGTTTAGATTTAGATTCTCGTGATGATAACTGATTTTTATATAGGAAAAAATACTCGAAAATCTTTTCAAATAAAACTACCACCTGCTTCTTGCCATAGCCGCTACCCTTTTCTTTTTACCTTTTCAAGACAACAACTGTGACCCCCCCCCCCCTTCCCTTCTCCTTTCATTATATTCCTTTTCTTTTCCAATCAAACATTTTTATATTTTGAAAAGAGTTTATCTTAAAATTGTTCGGTTAGAGATAAGTGATCTGACAAAATAACTCTATAAATTTAACTAGAGTATTAATTATGAACAAAAGAAAATCTAAATCTAAACATTATGAAAGAGAAAAATTGTTGACCTATAATATCCATTTTTAAACTATAGTCTATAGGTTCATGTTCAAACACTAACTTACAAGATAAGAGCCATGTTCAGACACTACCTTACTAGATAAGAGCCCTTATATGTTACTTTCTCTTTGTCATAGCATCAAGTATCTTCTAAGTAATGTTCTTGGCTCCCTATATACATACAAGAAAAAAGAAAAAAGAGATTGTTTTTATAGATAAACACATATATTTACAACTTTTATACATAAACAACTATGTTTAGGGATAGATTAATGACTTGAATACATCATTTGAATGAGACCTAATGCCTATATATTCATAATCGATATTTTTTTAATCTTTCTAGGAGAAGCTAAGTATTTTCTAAGGTTTAATTCACATATAGAGTCTTAATACCCATAAAAAGTCTCAATTAAACATAACACTTAATTTTTTTTACTATTATATTAAAATGCCCTTCCATTTTAAACAAAAGGGGGAAAATATAAAAAATAATATTAATAAAAAAAAAATAAAACCCACTTCATCAACTCTTTCTCTCACTCCTACACTGAAGACCATCAAACACACAAACTGTGAAAAATTAAGCTAAGAAAATTACATTAAAGCTTGAGAAAAAAGGGGGGAATTGCAACGAAGGAGATTAAAGCGAATAACCGAAATTGTAAGATAAATAGTTCTAGTTTTTATTTTTGAATCCTAACTTACATTTTATTTTGAAATCCTAACTTTTCAATGTTAGTTTTTATAATGTTAGGGTTATTCTAGTGCATAAAAATGTAACCATATCATTCATTTTTTGAAAAAAATTGATATGAAAAAGGTATGTATAATGTGTATGTATAGGATTAATATGTATGCGTGCAATGTGTGTAATACTGAGGTTTTTTTATTGGAGTATTTGAGTATGTTATGTAATGTGTGTAATTCTAGAATTATTTTTTTACTAAGTTGATCGAGTACGAACTGGATTTCTACCCGTTCTGAATCATAACTGCACACAATTTTGAACTCAGAAGAGTTTTTACCCATTATAATTCAACAGAGCTATCATATATATCTGCTAATTCAACTATTGTAAATGGTCAGTGGATTTTTGATGTCTCCCGTTTTGTTCTAAATATATTTCCTTAGGAGACATCATTTTAGGTGAATATTAGACTTATTTGATAGACTTTTATGCTTATTTTAAAATATTACACTTTATCCCGTAGAATTATGTCATTCGCATTTTTAGAGTTTTTGTGCGTTAATTTGTCTGTTTTTAGTAAAAATTTCTTAGGTACATGGATGCTAGGAAGCACCAAGACGAGGAGGAGAAGTGAATATTAAAGTATTAGATGAAGCGGAGAGGTCAAAGGCGAGAAAGTATCACCCGAAGAGTTGACTAAGAGAGACGGAAATGTGGAAAGCTGTCACTAATTGCTGATTTCAAGCCACTTCGGCACTGATTCAGGTCTTGCGATATAAATGAGAAAGTTGCGCCTTTGATTTATCAAGAGTTTAGGACTGAAATCAGGTGATTTGGACATGAGAAGCAAAGGTTACGACTGGTTTACTGAAGGGTGTACAACAGTTACGTGAATTACCAATTGGACTTGGGTTTTTAATTACTCAGTTAAGCCCAAGATTAGACCTAATCCATTTTCATCATCTATATAAGCCCTTTTAGAGCTCATTATTCAGCACCTCTCAATTATTCTTCAAATTAAATCACCTTTAGAGAGAGCGTCAAGAGGCGGAAGCAAAAGCAGGAGCTGGAGAATCCTATTTCTCCATCAACAGCTCAAGTCATTCCTCCATTTAGGTTCTTTGTTTTATTTATGTTTTTAGGAAAATGTATTCTATTAATTTTCTTTCTGTTTTTAATTTCAGTATGAGCTAAACTAAATTATACTTGAGAATCGCATAATGGGTTAAGCCCTAGTTTATTTAATTTAATATTTTTGGATTTGAGATTATCTTAATTTAATCCAGGTTAGGTTTTTCATATTGTTTATTACTTCATCCTTATTTACTAATTCTAGTTAATCTAGGAATTAGAATTAGGTTTGAGTAATTAGGCTATTCACTTAGTGGCGAGTGATCATTCGACAAGGGCGTTTAATTACAGACCTAGGTAATAACCGTGTGGTGTCCGTTATAGACCGACAGGCTTGACTAACCACATGGACAATTGGGTAAGGAAATTCACACACGTAAGTAAATTTACTACCTTAGAGGGGTTTATCTTACCTTAGGATAGCTCGTAAGTCCACCCGACAGGGGGTTAGGAGATTATAGAGCCCCGACTAATATAGAATTACCAACTTGTCCCTTAAAGGAAAGCACTAAATGTATGAACTTAGGTGGATCCCTAGCGAGACTCAAGTATAGCTCTCATATCTGCGTCTACTCTTTATTTATTTTCATTATGTTAATCTTAGTATTTTATTTAATTGCGTCCATTAGTTTAGTCTTTGAAAACCAAAACAATTACATCTTTTATCTTTTATTATTAGTACTTGCAATTACTACTACTTATTCATTAAACACTTGAGTTATACCAGTTCAGAACAAAATCTCGATTATCGGAATATTCTTTGAACGACCCATACATTTGCGGTCTGTGTATCATTTATTATAGTTTAATCTTATCACACCCCAGGACCCACCAGATTTATACCACATCTGTTAATAGTTTTAATTTGGAATGTCTTACCAATTATGTTAATAAGAATTGACTACTTCAATTACGTTGTGGTCCAGTAACTGCTACGATTAAGATGTAATTAAGCATCTACAATGATGATCCTGTGTTGCTTAAATTTCTCGACGCCATTGATCCAACCAAGGCAGTTGTGTGGGCTTGGAAATAAACAAATGATACCATCAAATACTGCTACGATGTATCATCTCGATACATTCTACGTAGCGAGGTAATTATTCATGTATATAACATACAAGGGATGCGTTTTATCCCGTCAAGCATAAGGGTTTAAAGTAATATTAACATATACTATTGTATATGACTGATGTCATTTTTTTCATATTTGAAGATTACCGGTCATGAGAAATGGTTCACAGTTGGTCAAAACTGAAGCATGCTGCTCATTTGGATCCAAACATCATGATACGTTTACGGGTTTACAAAAACCACACTTATATGTAAAGTATTTTGTAAAATAATAACTTGAATCGATTTTGTGCAAGTTTACTTGACCAATGGGATGGAGGAGGGCAAGGAATTTAATGAGCTGCCAAATGAGTATCATATCGTCTTGATCTCAATCAAGACTACATCATGTGAGCACAATGGACCTTCTTAGTTTAGGATTCTGAAAAGACAAAGTTCACCCACTACAACCCGATGAATTCAAGTAAACAGTCATCGTTAGGTGTTACAAATAATGTATGATTGGTCGATGAATGAATGTATTGGATAAAGCTCCTAAAGCAACCATACTTGACTCTGGTATAATAGCGTTACAAATAGAAGAAAAAAAACTTTATGACAAAGGTCGACTTAATAAGTATACTATCGTTCTAAAAGGTTTTTAACAAAGCTAGTGTAAGGTGATTAGTAAATATTTCTAGTGAAGTAAATAAAATAATTAAAATACACTAGGATTAAAAATCTACAATGCTATTCATTTAAAATATATTTTTAATGACATGACAGTTTAATTGGTATTGACCGTATATTGACAAACCATTTTATTAATTGAATGTTAAAAAAAGGTGAAGTTGTTTTGAACAAAAATAAATAAAGGAGAAAAAGATTTAACCAGCTAGATTAGCTCAATTTATTAAAGTCTTGTTACTTCTTATAAACTTTAAAGGTATGAATGAGTTATAAGGTTCGAATTTATCCTTAAAGATCAATAACTTAGGTATATAGAGGAAGCTGTGTATATTCTTCGTGAAAGTACTCCTGATATACACAAATTGAACTGTACCACTTATGTTATGAAAAAGTTGATTATTTTGAAAAATAAGAGGAAAAGTTCTCGTGCCCAAAAATAAGATAGCATTAAAAATAGTTTTTTATAAAAATCAAACTAAGCGATAAACACCAAAAATTGATTAGAGTCGGTATTTTTTATTCTTCCAAAGAGTTAGTATAGGAAGTCACTACTATATCATACATATCCTAACTAATAACGTTAATTATTGTTTCCCCCCCCCCCCTCCCCCCCCCCCCCCCAAAGATTTAGAGTCAGTATAGGAGTTTACTATACTAGAGATCATATCCTAACTAATAACATTACCTTGTATACTACTCCCAAATATCTAGCACAAACTTTGATAATTAAATATTCCTACAGTATCAGATCCCAAATATTCCTACACCTCCCAATATTTTGGCTTCGGGGAAACAGAGCAGTAAATCAAGGTCCTGAATCTTTTTGTTCAATTATTAAATTTAATCTTTTATTGTTTTTTAGGGTAAAGACCACCCGTGGCCCTCTAACTATACCCAAAGTGCACGGGTCGCCCCTGATCTTCAAAATTACCCTTTTACGCCCTGTATCTTTACCTTTTGTGACACCGTTAGCCCTTTTTTCATTTTTCTGTCAGTTGACCGTTAGTCAACGCCACATGGCGCCACGTCAGTGCCAACTCAGCGCCACTTCAGCATGAGGTCTTTATAGTTTCCACGTCATTTTTTTAATTTTTTTTTTTTTTTTAAACTTTAATATATGCTTCCTTCTTCAACCTCCCTCACACCAAAACCGTTCTATGCACCATCATTATCTATCAAACTCATTTGAACAAAAAAAAAATCTATCAAACCCAAAATAGCTAATTCCAACCGGGTCTCACACCAAGCCGCTCTACGCACATGGAAACCGCCGTCCCTCATGATCCTTCTCTACCATCATCAACCGGCTTCATTACGCCATCAACAATTGAAAAACCCAAAGTAATATTTTCTTCTCTGCACCATTGTGGATATTCTTGACAAGGAGGAAGTAAATTCCGATTAAGAATCAAATTAATTAAGAGATTAAAGAGTTATAATGTGTAGAAAAATGTCAGAAGAGTTTGCTTTGGACTTGGCGGAGCTCAAACATCTCCAAACCATTGCGAAAAGGCCTCGTGTTCTCTCTCTTATATCAAATGAAATACTCAACTTGGAAAAGGTATCGTTTTTTCACCATTTTAATTTTTTACATATTAGTTTTAGATTTTGTTTATTGTGGAATTAGCAATTTTTGTTGTATAACTGATATAAAATTATATGTGTTGGTGAGTTTAATTTGAATCTTTTCAAACATCGATATGTTAATTTCTCTTTGAGGCATTTAAACAAACATGTTTCTTTCAATTTTCAAGCCCCTATTATAGTTCTTAGGTCCATATCATATGCAAACATTGCAATATAGGTCCCCCTATTATACAAAATAACCTTAGATTAATTGTCCATTTTCCAGCTATCTAAGGAAGCTTCTCCTCCTACTCCAATTTCCACAGCACCAAAAATTATAGCTAACCCAGTTTTATACTACACTACTCTCGGATCATTCAGTTGGGACCAAGACAATGAAAAAGTTAAGGTTTCATTAGAAGGAGTCGATGAGACAAAGATCTCGACTGAGTTCAAATCCAACTCTTTCGATATCAAATTCCATGATGTCCAAGGAAAGAATTACTGATGTGCCATACCTAAACTGAACAAGGAAATCATACCTGAGAAATGTAAATTCTTGGTTAAGCTTAAGAGAGTTATCATTACATTGGTCAAAGCTTCTAAGGGTAATTGGCCTGGTTTATACTACAAGGAGGATAAGGCAATTCATTTTATTTTTATTTAGTATAAATCAAATTGAGAATTAACGAATATTATTGATGTTATTTCAGTTGAAGCCTAGCTTGGACAAAGAAAAAGATCCCATGGCTGGAATAATGGGTTTGATGAAGGTATCTGAGTTTTTTATACTTATTTTGCTTAGTATAGGGACTTACAGTGCAAATATAGAAGAAGTAGGGGGAGAATATAATTTCTGAGTATATTTTTAATTTGCAGAACATGTATGAATTGAGGATGGTGATGAAGATATGAAACGAACTATTGCGAAAGCATGGACAGATGCTAGATCTGGGAAAGCAGCTGATCCCATGAAGAGCTTTAGTTGATGATTTAGTGATGTCATAGATGGAAACTCTTTTAGTTTTTTTGTATGTCTCTAAGATTTGTGTTTCTTGCTTAATTAGCTATATGGAAGTAACGCAAAACTAAATCTATTAAATCTGTAGATAACAGTGATTTTGTATGTCTCAATTTTACATACATTCTACCTACATAGTTTGATGCGATTTACAAATAACAGAGAAATTAAATTATTGATATATTAATTAAGTAAAACTTTAAGTACAAATAGTGTATTGAAGCTATTCTTTTTGTGTGTTTGAATATTTCATTAATAGAAAAATTAATTACAGATACTAGTATATTTTCTACACGCTATACAATAAAGATATAGTCTTTAGTCAAACTATCAACCATTGTGGAGGTAATTTACCGGAAATAACGATACCCAATCAAATCACAAATACCCAATCTTCCTTTCCTTAAGAGGAATTTCAAGTAGATTTCCAACATGAAAGTAAACATTCTCTGCACATTCTATGTGCACATGGAGTAAGTACATGATCATCAGCTGATTCCATACAAATGGGGCATTCTGTATTTTCTCCATTCTTTAGATCCTCAACAACCTCTTCTATATATGCATGAGTTGGGGATTTTTTAGGATCTTTTTCAAGATGTTCAAGGAATTTTCTTGCTAGCTTGTTCAGATCTGCATATTCTTGGTTATCCCCTCGGCTTATGGATAGGCTTAAATTTTCGAACGTCCAATATAGTAATTTCATCATCTGAAGCTTAAATAATACAGTTATTTGAAGATATAAGTGAAAAATGAGGGGCCTTTTGGGCAATTTATACCCGATTTCCAACAGCTATATGTGTTCCATCAGGCTTATATATGATATTAATATTTTCACCACTCAGTTCAGCTAGCTGTGAGCATTTGCCACCTGTCCATACAAAACGACCATAATATAAGGACCTATGGTGGTGCAATTAGGTCATACTATAGGGACCTATAGTGAAATTTACTTATAGAAATCAAATAAGAGCCTATAGTACAATTTTTTCATAATATAGGGACTTATAATGCAATAAATAATAATATAGGAACCTATAGTGCGATTTTTGCTTAATATAGGGACCTATAGTGCAATAAACTCAAAAAAGATAATATAGGAAGCTATAATGCAAAGCCTGTATAATATAAAGACCTGTAGTGCAACTTTTACAAGGACCTATAATGCAAATTCTATATACTATAAAGACCTATAGTGCAATTTTGAATAACATAGGGACATGTAGTGCAATTCTTGTATAACATAGGAACAAGATACCGAAATAAAAATTATGCTAATCAAACAATACCATCTATCAGATAAATACTAAAAGTCTATCAAATTAAACAGATCAACACTTAAAACACAAAATTCGCAGTTTTAAACCAATCCCATATCTAAAAAAACACAAATAAAAAATAAAAATCCAATCTTTATATCTAAACAACAAAGATCTAAATTGAAGTTAAAAACAAAAAATAAAGAAAGAAGAAGTGGCGTTTTAAGATGCTTACAAAGCAGTCATCATCAATGGTGAAGATATATTTCTTCTTGGAGACCATGAAACCAAAGCATCTACAAGCAGAGTCTTTGAATGAGATACAAGAAGCTTTTATGTTGAAAAAATGTAATCCTCAACTCAAGTAAAGACATGAGTGATTTAAAACCAAAAATAACTCTCCATGTATGCATATGTTCAGATTCTCAACTTTCGGACAAGAAAGAACCTAAAATTTATCAAATATAATTAATAAATTTAAAGATTCCAGCAATTAAACATATTTAAATTTAATTACCGATTAAAATTAGCCCTGAACATAAACACAATTAGGGTAATATATATATATAAAGAATGATTGAATGAATATATAAACATTATGCTTACCCACCTATTATCTTCTGCAAATTCTAACTCATATGTGATAGTTGTGGTTGAAATTCTCTTTAATCTCTTAATTAATTTGATTCTTAATCGGAATTTACTTCCTCCTTGTCAAGAATATCCACAATGGTGCAGAGAAGAAAATATTACTTTGGGTTTTTCAATTGTTGATGGCGTAATGAAGCCGGTTGATGATGGTAGAGAAGGATCATGAGGGACGGCGGTTTCCATGTGCGTAGAGCGGCTTGGTGTGAGACCCGGTTGGAATTAGCTATTTTGGGTTTGATAGATTTTTTTTTTGTTCAAATGAGTTTGATAGATAATGATGGTGCATAGAACGGTTTTGGTGTGAGGGAGGTTGAAGAAGGAAGCATATATTAAAGTTTAAAAAAAAAAAAAAATTAAAAAAATGACGTGGAAACTATAAAGACCTCATGCTGAAGTGGCGCTGAGTTGGCACTGACGTGGCGCCATGTGGCGTTGACTAACGGTCAACTGACAGAAAAATGAAAAAAGGGCTAACGGTGTCACAAAAGGTAAAGATACAGGGCGTAAAAGGGTAATTTTGAAGATCAGGGGCGACCCGTGCACTTTGGGTATAGTTAGAGGGCCACGGGTGGTCTTTACCCTGTTTTTTATTGCTAAATTTATGTTGTAGATTATTATTTATAGTATTTTAGCATTACTTTTTTGAGGTTGGACATGAAAATACATCATCCAGTTTGTCCAAAATTATTTATTTTTCTAAGGGAAAAACTTTATTAAAAATATACGTCAATAAAAGGAGTAAAAATTTCATCACTTCTACGCATCTAAATCTCGTTAACAGATAATCTATACCCAATGGCCGAGTGTAATGAAATATATGACTCGGCCCATTCTTAATACCACAAGGCTTAGGCTATATACCAAACTAATTTGATGGTGAATATTGATGTAGTATTTGTAATCTATTAAATGATCTCCATATGGCCTCCAAAACCCATAAAGGTTTCCGAGCGGATTAAAATAGCCATCCTTCATTAGCAGAGGTAGCAAGCTAGAAGAGTTATATTTAAGGACCAAATGTATTTATGTTGTTGTAAAAATATTTGAGTTTGATTGAATTTCAAATAAGTTTTCAAACACAAAATATAATCAATATAAAATAAAAACACTGGATATATCGTGATTCGACAAAAAGTTGTTTACATTCACGTTGGGCTCCGATATAATAGTGCCGATCCACTATAACCACCGCTATCACCGATTACACTTATCACTCTTACAATAAACCAACGAATTCACCAAACCCTAAGAATAGAAACCGCTAATCTAACCCAATATTCAACTACGTTGAATATCTATACTTGAATCTTACTGATTCAAGTAATATACAAGATTTAGCTAACTATTACAAGTGATTTTAAGTCTTGAATACGAAAATATGAGCAAACCTAAGTTTGACTCTGAAGGTACGAGTGAGAGAGTTGATGAAAAGAGTGAACGAAGAGAATAAGTTAGATTTTGAAGAGATTAGCCTTTTATATGATAACTCTAGGTCTTTAATTTTAGCCGTCCATACAGAATAAGATCAACGGCCCGTATACGTTCTGTCTTTTATTAACAACGTCGCATACGCTGAGATGGAAAAGTCAAGTAGTCAAGCCGAGTAAAGAGAATATTGACCAGGTCAATTATGCCCTCATCAGTTGATCACACTTCACATATTACTACACATGTCCTACTAAGCCAAAATAACTTTCAGAGCAGGCAGCTTCTCTTATATACCTTAATGGGATGTTGTCCACTTAATTACATGGACTACCAAAGTATTAGCAGCTTCGTTTAATATCGTGCACTACAGGTAGCTTCTTGACAAAATAATAGCTAGAGTTTCATCTTATCCTCCAGTCCGAAAAAGTCATAAATAAAAATGCGAACAATCCAAAACCCCTTTTTGCCCATAATAGTTGATAAACTCGTGAGTAAAAACTTAGTGCCAACGATAAACAAACTTCAAAGTTTTGTAGCAACGAGCTAGAGGGTCCTTGTTTACTGTATTAAGATTATATAGTTTTCTAAAACCATATATGAACAAGATTCAGCGAAGGACCATTTATTCTTCTCACCATGGGAAGGAAAAAACGTAACTCCTAGAAAGTTGTAAAAGCTTGAAGATAAAAAAGCTCCACAATGAATAAACACGCTACATTTATACACCATTTTGCATTTATGCAATATTCCTTATGATACACATAGTTTTCCTATACAATTTTGTTGTATGGTTAATCGTACGATTTAATGAACTTATATGATATCTAGTGTTTCTTTCATCCAGCCAAGAAGCAAAACTAGTGTTTTATCTTAATCATTGACGGTAGCATCTCCACATTTGAAAAGCTTAGATCACCCTTGTAACAAAAAAAATGTTTGAAAAGCTTTAATTTGTTGTAGGGTTTTGGACCAAAAGTTCTCTGGATTGGGGTAGGTAATTCAATATTCTTTAGAGTTCTTGAACGCACAAAGTTAACTCTTACGGAGAGGATTCCTAGCAGTCCTATTCTTTCGAAAGCCAGGGATGAATAAAAGTCTATTGCAATCAATGAGCTCGTGCACCAAATATGATCAGTTAATCAGATAGTTGCGAAGTGAAAAATGGTGCTGGTGTTGTCTACAAAGGGGTCATGCCGGATAATATATTATGAGAAAGGAACGCACAGCTTGGATTGAGGAGAGAAAATGTAACTTGGAGAAAGATAGTAATGATAAACTAAGACATGCTCAAGATAAAACAAATATAAGTGCATAGTTTTTGGTTATAAAATTACATACTAATGAACCAGGCGTTCAGCTTATATTATGATCAGTCACTTGAAAACTTGGCAGTTGCATGAGCACTTAGCTATGGGTAGAAACAGTAGCAATTCAGCAAGAGAAAACACAGAACATCATTGTTGTGGTACTCAAATGATATAGCAAAACAATAAGGAAAACTTCACAATTTAGTCGTTTCCTCATACACAAAGTGTCACGCCCCGAATTTCCACCACGGAGCGCGACATGGCGCAGACTTAAGTCAAACCACCTAAGCTTACAAGGCTACCTAGCCAAATTCATTATTTACAACACATTAAGGTCAATTTTAACTTTACTAATATTCGTATATTTTACAATCCTGAAGTTTGTTTAAGAAACAATATCGCGACTTGCCTACACCTTTGGTCCAATACGCCAACTAATAATTATAACGGTGGTTAACGCACTATCTCTCTTGGGAATTTCCTAGCCCATTTTCCCCTGCAAAGTAAATTAAAGAATGAGCTACACAAGTTCCATAAGTCGAAACGTCTTCCAAGAAGGGGATTCACATAACAACATTATAACATGAATTATATAACAAGATTTGGAAAGGTTGAGCTATAGAACTTCAAGCTTCCATTGATGGAGTAAGAAATGCAGATAAGTTGCAGAGAGAAAGAAAAAGAAGATAGAAGAAAAATAGTGTTTTATTTAACTATTTTCATTAGCTTATTTCAGCTCAATACAAGTGTATATATAGCTACTTTAACTGATATAACAAACTCTTTTGTTCTATTTACAAAAAATGGTCCATCATTAATTGCTTTCTATTAATTCTAACTCTACTATTCTATCTAACATCTCAAGATTATAATTAATGACATATAAGTTAAATGCATGTATGAACAGTGCGCTAGAAGGTAGTATACTTCTAGAAATGGCCCAGACGGCCTTCTAGAAATGGCCAAGATTATAATTAATGACATCCGTGTTGTTTATATCTTTGTATTAATTAGTTATTGTTACCTTTTCAAGTAGTTAGACTATCACCCGAAAGAAGGAGTTTAATTGCGGACTTAGAATATAAATGCTCAGTGTGAAGTAGTGAGACTTAAGGTCTTAACTAACTGAGTAGTCAATAAGGCAGGAACCAATTACGTCCAAAAATATTGTAAGGTCGCCCAGGAGGAGTTAGAAAGAGAATTGGGTCCTGACTAGCATAGAATGACCAAATTACCCTTACATCTAGAAACATTCAATTAATCAACTTAGGTAACATTGATCAATCACTAGTCTTTCGTATTCTACCTCTTTCATTAGTTAATTGCATTTACTTTTAGTTAAATAGTATTACATTCTTTAGTTATTTAAATTTATCTTTTAAATTATAAGTTTAATTTTAAGAAAGTCAACAATTATTATTTTTTATCATTTGTATTTTCTTTTTAGTACATGAGAGAGCCACTTTGGACTCGGAGTAAATGACTCCAATGAGATTCGATCCCAGGACCTCTTGGTCTCTGCGGAGTAACCTAACCACTAGGTCAACTATCGATCTCTATCATTTGTATTCGCAACTAAAGAGATTTAAAACTAAAGGAAATCTAAAAGATCAATATCAAGAAGATAATAAATTTTATATAGATAAAATGGCATGGATGACAATATATCTCTAAAAGAACTAGATTAGAGACAGTTTAATTACGAAGTTTCAAGACTCATAAGGAACAATTAAGAATATTAGAATGCATAAAATAAAATAAATAAAAAAGGAAGTAGAATAAGCCTTTTGTACACATGGAAAAAAGAATCATTAAATGCCCGAATAAAAATGTGTATACATGAATAAGGATGAGATTTAATTACTTGCTATCAAACTGAATTTGGTACAAAATCTATATATTATCTAAAAGCTGAATTTCTAAATGAGGATTTATTTCCATAAGCTTAGAAATAGTTGATTGGATCTCCTTCTTTACAATACCATACGAGTCAGAATCAATGTACTTCATAGAATTACGAATTATTAAGCGTCGAATATTAACACACTTCTCTAACATTCGGATAAGAAATAAAGATGATCGTTTGTTGAATAAATTCCAACCAAGCTCCAATTCCGTGACATGATTAAATACGAAGGTTTTGTCTAAACCCTGAAGAAGCGCATCGCTTACATAATTAAAACTTAGGGAAAGATTGGTTAAAAGAGAAAGGGAATTAGAGATATCAAATAGAACCAAAGTTTCATCCACCTTTGGAACATTAGACTTGATGTTCCAAAGCTTGAGATTAGTGAGTTTTCGTGACTTGTAAATTGTTTTAAAAAAGTCGGGCCACACGGCCATGCATCGATTAACGTGTACAACTTGGAGATTTTCAACGTTACCTTCTAAGTTTATATGGTTTAGATGAACTTCATCCATCACTAGCGATTCTAACGTCCCCTTTCCAATAATATTTAATGCCAGTAATGCACTATTTTTTATTTCAATCTTCTTGATTCTGTCGAATTTTAATGTACACGTCAAATTCAAATAATATCCAATTGAATTTCCAAAGAATTCCTTTAACGATTCACTATTCAATTCCAAGTTTGATTCACCTTCTTCCATACTAATGTTTACATATTCCAACCTTAATTTGTCAATTACAGGACATGAACGTAAAAGAAGAGATAAATAAACACCAGGAATATTAAGATGGTTAAGAGATAACGTTCGCAAGAAAGGGTATAGTAGACTTTTTGGAAAATTACCCGATATATTTATAAAACTCAGAACGAATTCTTGCAGGATTTCATTATTGCACATTTCTGATATATTGATTTCCATATGATCCGTTGTGTATAATTTAAACTGCAATTTGCGTAACGTGTTTCTACTCATCCAACTAACTACTATATCATTTGGAAAACTTTTTGAAGAATCCATTATTATTGAAAGACATTCTAAATTATTTGTATGCAATATCACATTTTCTATTAGTTTCTGGACTTCTTTGCAATTAAGAACTTGAACATACCCATCCCATTTATTAATATCAAATGATACACTTTTGATCCGTTTAGAAGCTTTCAACCATTTCTTGCACGTTAGTGACGCCTTAAACACATCTCTACCATCAGCTACCCTAGATAATATCATTGCAATTACATCGATAGGAACTTGATCCATTTTTAATCTTCTTCTTCTTCTTCTTCAATCAATTTTTTTCGGAGGCTTAATTGTAGAATAGAGAATGAGAAATTTTAATTAAAGAAAATTCAAAGAGTGAATAGTTTAGCTTTCTTGAGCTTTCAACAGAAAGAGAGAGAGAGAGATAGATAGAGATAGAGAGAGCGAGTTAAGAGTGAATATATAAACCTTTCATTGTTTTTTCAGATTTTATTTTGACATTTCCTATATTGTATATTGTTGAAAATTTGGTAAAGTCAAAGAGTGGTCAAATTAGCTGAGTTGGCATATTACTTGGCATTCCACTTCAGCTTCGGGTTGGGCCAATTCTCGGGTTATGACTTGCACCGCCTTACTTATGAGATTTAATCTCACGCGTTGATCAGTAGTCACTTTGGACGGTTCAGATTAAAACCCTTTGAGGGCCATATAAAAGACCCAAGTCTTCAGACTTGGTCTTATTCTCATCCTCTCGTCTTTGACTCTTCGCTCTCTTCTCTCTCTTGTTCTTCAGATATCGTTAGGGTTTTGTATCATTAACAATCTAATCTATAAAGATTGTTAATTAGAATAGTGTTATCAAGTTTAAATACTTGTAGATTGAGTAGCAGTTCTCGATTGTTCTTAGGGTTTCACGCTGAAACTCTTGTGGTGGTCTATTCTTGTAAATCCTGTAATCTGAAGTTGTAATCGTGTTCATATAGTAAGCGAGGCATCATCTGAGGGTGGCTTCAACGTGGATGTAGGCATATTGCTGAACCACGATATATCCTTGTGTTCTTTAATTTCTGCATTTATCTTTCTGGGTTTGATTTGTGTTTTCAACCAATAGATCTATTTGATCTATTTTTTCGCCAAAGATTTGTTACGTTTTACTACGTGTATTTACAACAGTGGTATCAGAGCTTTGTTTAATCGATCTTTAAAAACGTTTTAAGAAAAGATTTGTTCTTAATCTTTACAGATCTGTGTTTTGGCGTGTTAAAATTTTCTGAAAATCTTTTCTGAACAATACAATTTCTTAATCTTGTATTGTAACTCACAGATCTAAAATCTCTAGGGTTTTCCGAAAACTTAAAATCCTTGAATAATATTTTCTAGGGTTTTTCGGTTTTAATTAACCCTAATAGTGTGTTGCATGTGTTGTTTCTCTTTGTTTCTTATATACAGAAGTTAAGGAATGGCAACAACACGGCTTGAAATATCTGTATTTGATGGAAAAGGCGATTTCAGTGTATGGAAGAAGAAAATGCGAGTGTTACTTTCACACAACAAGGTCATAAATGCTCTTGAGCCTGATCTTGAAAAATGGTCTGAAGAATCTCTGAAAAGAACAAATGAAATACGAGAAGAAGCTTATAATTTGCTGTTCTTAAATCTTTCTGATAACGTAATACGAAAAGTAGATGGAGCAGATACTGCACTTGATTTATGGGGTAAGCTTGAATCTCTTTACTCTTCTCAATCTGCTCCTAATCTTGCTTTCTTGAAAGGAAATTTGTTTTCGTATAAAATGGATTCTTCTAAAACAATTGATGAAAATGTTGATGAGTTTTTAAAACTTAATCTTGTCCTTAAAGGTTCTGATATGGCTTTAGATGAGACCTCTAAATGCATGATCCTTTTGAATGCTATTCCTGATTCTTATCAAGTTGTAAAAGATGCGTTTCAATATTCTACTGTTATACCTACATTTGATCAAATTGTTGCCTCTCTGAAAACTAGGGAACTTGAATTAAAGAATATTAAACGTGTTGGAAATAATCTGTTTGTTAATCATAAAACTGATAATCATGAGCATGCTAAGAACAATAAGAACAAGAAGAAATTTAAGGGAAATAAGAATAAGGAAACTCGTAAATGTTATCATTGTGGTAAACCTGGCCATATTAAGAAGAATTGTTATGCGCTTAAGAACAAAAATAACAATAATAACATTGAAACCAATATTGCATGTATGCCCCATAAGATTGATGATACTTGTGAGGTATTAAATGTTTCAGACATTGCCTGTAAGTCTAATTGGATTTTAGATTCTGGATGTACTTTTCACATGAGCCCCAATAAGGACTGGTTTGTGGACTTAGTTGAATCTAATGTTGAAACTGTGTATATGGGTAATAATAATACATGTCAGGTAGCTGGTATTGGTAAAATAAATTTGAAACTGAATAATGGTAAAAATGTGATCCTTACTGATGTTAGATGGATTCCTGATCTAAAAAGAAACCTTATATCTTTAGGTGTTTTAGATGATTTAGGTTGTGTTTATAAAGTTTCAAATGGTGTGATAAATGTGTTTAAAAATGACAAACTTGTTCTATGTGGAAAGAAAGTGTCTGGCCTATACATTCTTGATGGTATGTGTATTGAAAATGATATGAATTCTGTTAGTACTAATCTTGATAATGCAGCTACTGTTAAGTGGCATTTAAGACTTGGCCATATGAGCCAATTAGGCTTGAATGTGCTAAGTAAGGATGGAATGTTTGGTAAGGATACTATCTCTAATCTTTCTTTTTGCGAGCCTTGTGTGTTAGCTAAGCAACATAGAATGAAGTTTAATGTGGGTGTTCATATGTCTAAATCAATACTTGAATATATACATGCTGATTTGTGGGGTCCTGATAAGTATGAAACACATGGGGGTAGAAAATATTTCTTGTCCCTTGTAGATGATTATTCTAGGCGTGTTTGGACTTTTTTGTTGAAAAATAAAAGTGATACTTTTGAAACAATAAAAGATTGGCTTATCTTGTATGAAAACCAAACTGGAAAGCATGTTAAAACCTTTAGAACTGATAATGGCCTTGAATTTTGTAATGAAGAATTTGATAATTTTTGTAAATTGCGAGGCATATTAAGACATAGAACTGTTAGAAAAACACCACAACAAAATGGTGTTGCTGAAAGAATGAATAGGACTTTATTAGAAAAAGTTAGATGTCTCTTATTTACATCTGGTATGCCTAAATCTTTTTGGGGTGAAGCATTATACACTGCTACCTATTTGATAAATAGAAGTCCCAATAGATCCCTTAATATGAAATGTCCCATGGAATTGTGGAATAATAAGAAACCTGATTTGTCTAACTTGCGCATTTTTGGTTGTGCTGCATATGCTCATAATAGAGAAGGAAAATTAGACCCTAGATCTCTTAAATGTGTTTTCTTGGGTTATCAAACTATGCATGGTACTAAAGGTTATAGATTATGGGATAAAAGTGCTAGGGGCATTAAAGTTATTATTAGTAGGGATGTAATATTTGATGAATCTAATTTCCCTTGCAAGAATGAATCTGTGATTTCAGGTATTGACACAAATAAGGCAGATACTACACCTGAACAGGTCACTACTGATAGAACAGAGTTTGAGGTGGAGCCTTTGCAAGCTGGAAATGATGAGAGCAATCCTGATCCAGCTACTGAAGAAGAAGATTCAGAGCCTCAGCCATCTGAGCAGCCAAGTAACTCTGAGCCACACTCAGGAACTGAGGATCTTCAAGAATCACTTCAACAAAGTCTCTCAAACTATCAGTTGACCAGAGATAGAGAAAAGAGGGATCCAAAACCCTCTACTAGGTATTCTTATGCTGAGTTAGTCTATACTGCCTTAATTGCAGCTTCTGAGGTAATACATTCTGAACCTGAAACTTATAGTGAGGTGCTTAAGTCTAGTGATAAACATGAATGGTTAAATGCTATGAAAGAAGAGATGAAATCTTTGCATGATAATCAAACTTGGATTCTTGTTAAAAAACCACCAGAACAAAAACTTGTTGATTGTAGATGGTTGTTTAAACTAAAAGAGGGTTTAAATGATTCTGATCCCCCTAGATTTAAAGCTAGACTTGTAGCAAAAGGTTATACACAAAGAGAAGGTGTTGATTTTCATGAAATATTTGCTCCTGTTGTGAAATTTAAAACTATAAGAGTTATGCTTTCTTATGTAGCTTGTTATAACTTAGAACTTGAACAACTTGATGTTAAAACTGCCTTTTTACATGGTGAACTTGAGGAGAAAATTTATATGAAACAACCTGAGGGTTTTCTTGATATTAAACATCCTGATTATGTTTGTTTGCTTCAAAAATCTTTATATGGACTTAAGCAATCCCCTCGGCAATGGTATAAAAAATTTGATAATTTTGTTTTGAGTCTTGGTTTTAAAAGGAGTGAATATGACAACTGTTTGTATCTGAAATTTGAACCAAATGTGATGTTGTTCCTTCTACTATATGTTGATGATATGCTACTGATTAGCAATTCTTTGCAGAGTATAAATAATTTAAAAGCAAATCTAAATTCTGAATTTGAAATGAAGGATTTAGGAAAGGCCAAGAAAATATTGGGTATGATTATAGAAAGAGACAGAAATAAATGTAGCCTCAAGTTACATCAAAAGCCTTACCTTATAAAATTGGTTGAGAAGTTTGGGAATCTGAATTGTAAGAAAGTAGAAATGCCTTTAGCTGGGCATTTTATTCTAAGTAAAACTCAATGTCCTCAGAATGATACTGAGAAAGTAAAAATGAGCTACATACCTTACTCAAATGTTATTGGTTCTATTATGTATGCAATGATAAGTACAAGGCCTGACCTATCATATTCAATATCTCTACTTAGCAGATTTATGTCTAATCCTGGTCCTGAACACTGGACAGCTCTAAAGTGGGTAGTTTCTTACATTAGCAGCACTTTAAATGTTGGATTACAGTATGGTAAGTATGATGTACCTTTTGAGTTGTGTGGATTTGTGGATGCTGATTATGCTGGTGATAGAGATAGTAGAAAATCTACTACAGCTTACTGTTTTGTACTTGGGAATAATTGTGTTACATGGAAATCTCAGTTACAGCCTTTGGTGGCTTTATCAACCACTGAATCTGAATATGTAGCTATTTGTGATTGTTTCAAAGAAGCTATTTGGTTACAAGGTTTGACTAAGGAATTACAGTTGACTAAGTCAACTGCTACTATATTTAGTGACAGTCAAAGTGCTATACAATTAAGTAAAAATCCTGTGTACCATGAGAGAACTAAACATGTAGATGTGAAGTTCCATTTTATTAGAACTTGGCTTGTTACTGAAGGAATTAAATTGTTGAAAATAAAGACTGAAGATAATCCAGCAGATATGGGAACAAAAATTGTTACAGTTAGCAAATTTAAGCATTGCTTAAATCTGCTGAACATTCTCTAACTCTTTATTTTTCTGATTTTGATAAATTATAATTATTAACTTGTGGTTTTAATAATTATTGCAGATTTAATTATTTTTGAAGCAACCAGATGGTGCTGAGTTTATGTGAACACGTGGAGGACAACTAATGATGAAGAATTGTGAAGTTTGACTTTAAGGTGGAGATTGTTGAAAATTTGGTAAAGTCAAAGAGTGGTCAAATTAGCTGAGTTGGCATATTACTTGGCATTCCACTTCAGCTTCGGGTTGGGCCAATTCTCGGGTTATGACTTGCACCGCCTTACTTATGAGATTTAATCTCACGCGTTGATCAGTAGTCACTTTGGACGGTTCAGATTAAAACCCTTTGAGGGCCATATAAAAGACCCAAGTCTTCAGACTTGGTCTTATTCTCATCCTCTCGTCTTTGACTCTTCGCTCTCTTCTCTCTCTTGTTCTTCAGATATCGTTAGGGTTTTGTATCATTAACAATCTAATCTATAAAGATTGTTAATTAGAATAGTGTTATCAAGTTTAAATACTTGTAGATTGAGTAGCAGTTCTCGATTGTTCTTAGGGTTTCACGCTGAAACTCTTGTGGTGGTCTATTCTTGTAAATCCTGTAATCTGAAGTTGTAATCGTGTTCATATAGTAAGCGAGGCATCATCTGAGGGTGGCTTCAACGTGGATGTAGGCATATTGCTGAACCACGATATATCCTTGTGTTCTTTAATTTCTGCATTTATCTTTCTGGGTTTGATTTGTGTTTTCAACCAATAGATCTATTTGATCTATTTTTTCGCCAAAGATTTGTTACGTTTTACTACGTGTATTTACAACATATATATTTATTTTATATTTTTATCAGATTTCTTATATTGCGTATAAAGTTGATTGAATTTTGTTAAGTTTATATTGTTATAACTATTTATTAGCCTATTAGACTAGAATTTGGGGATTATTAAAAGTTTATTTTTTATGGTTGAATGAAATAAATTGCAATTATATTTAAAAATAAAAATAAAAATGTCTAGATGAACTAGGTTCTAGTCCTTCTTGTACATTAGGAGTTTTAAGATTTTGGTTTTCTAAATCTAGTGTAGAAACACACCATCAACTAAACGTAAACTATAAATCACCCTTAGTGATTTTAACCAAAGCATATAACGAGTTTCTAAAATTCTTGTCTGGTAGGTCAATAAACGTAGAGTATACATGGACTGATGACTTGGTTAATAATGACATAAAGGAAAATAAAATCTAAAAGATTCATAATTAAGGACAAAATAGAAAATCAATAAACATTACACTAATTATGATGACCAAGGTTTGAAATAAGGTGTTGTAGATGAATTCCTTACTTCTTGACCTTGCTTTTCCATGTTTCTAGCTTCAAAAACTAATAAGTGACATGTTTTGTATGTCAAAACAAGTATATAGGCTCCAGATAACGTTTTGGCTAACTTGGCAACTAAAATGATTCAAAACTGGCCCAATGGAGTCTTCTAATCCTAGTCAGCTTTTGGTCTTGCCAGTAAATCATCCACAACTTCCTAAATAGAACTCTAAATAGAAAATTGTTTACTCTCATACAATCGACACTCAAATGAATACATTGATAACAAGTTTCATTGTTAAGATCCTCACTAGTTATGAGTTATAGCCTGCGTAAGT
Source organism: Nemophila menziesii (assembly GCA_029959085.1). Classification (NCBI taxonomy): domain Eukaryota; kingdom Viridiplantae; phylum Streptophyta; class Magnoliopsida; order Boraginales; family Hydrophyllaceae; genus Nemophila; species Nemophila menziesii. Next base: position 141,209,122 of record JARWIR010000001.1, on the reverse strand, counting down.
TGACAGAAACAATTTGCCAGCAATTCTTGTTGATCTTTAATGGACTTCTTGGCTCTTTTGGTGTCATGTCTTGATTTGAGTGTCTTCTTCACTTTTTGACTTATCGACGTTATCCAGGGGCTCTAATATCATCCATGTACCTATGAACTTCACACTTAACACACAAATTCCCTAAAAAATGTTCTAAACATATAATCCTCTAAGAATAAGCCACTAAACAAAATCACTTCAAATATAAGGGATAAATCCCACATTTAAGGCTCCCAACTCAAGTTTTTTTTCATCTTGAAAAATATGCACTCACCTAAGGTCTAAAGTCCCAAAACGTCCATAAGAGCAATCAAGTAATGATCCCAAAAAAATATGCAACAAATATCATAAAGTCTTACCTATGAAATAATCCACAAATAAAATATCCATACTCATAATAAACATGTTAAAGTTCTAAGAAGACTTAGTTTAGCCATTTTCATCCCCTAGGGTGTGCTAAATAATCAACACAAAAGAAGGGTAACTTCGCAAGTGTACAAGTCGTTGACAAGTAATAAAGATTAGTACTAGGGATTATACTCTCCACAAGGACTATGAAAGTTGAGATTAATGTGTTTTGCGAGAGTATAATGATGTAAAGTCTCTAAGAAATGACAATAAAGTAAACATAATATTTGTTGAATTTTGATTTATAAAACTAATTGCAATAAAATTAATAATTACTAAAGGAAAATAATTAAAATGCTAAATAAAAAGAAAGGGAGAGAGAGATGCTCTATTCTTGCGGGTAATCCCTATAAGCAATTATTTGAAAGTTATTTGATATAAGGATGAATTGGGCTTTTCACATTAGTCGGGATTCAAAAGTCTCTCTAACTCCCGTTAGTGTAGCTTAGAGAACAATTATATGTCCCTAGGGACCCCTCTCGAGCGCAGCCTCTGAATGATTTCAAATGTTTCAGGTTCAAACCTACTGACCATCTAGTTAGGCTAGACCTCCCCGTTCAGTATTGTACACTAAATGCTTATATAGTAGTTCCGAAATCCGACCCCCCGTCAAGGTGTAAGCCAAAGGTCTAATACTATTCAATACGTGATCAAGACACGAAAAGGCAACAAGCATAAGTATGTAATAAATGGAAAACAATCCTTAATTCATTTCAATACGAAAATATCCCAAATCCAAATAACATTAAAAATAATTAATAAGGGCTCATACCCATAGCAATATTCAAGAAAAAGAGGTTTAGTTCATGCCAATAAACTGAAAATTAATGATAACTAATACTAAAATCATGTTTAAAATGTAAAACAAAATAAAATTAAACTAAAGAAAAAAAGGAATTGAATATGGGATGGTGGAGAATGATGGAATTGGGTGGCAACCCTCCTCCTCTTCTTCTTTTCCTTCTCCACAACGTTTTTGCTCCTCTATCCACTGAAAATTTTGATGTCTAATGATGGAATCTCATATAGGAGGCTCTAATATGCTTATATACTAGCCTAAAAATGTTTTGGGGTAAAATAGGCTTTTTTTTAATGAGTTTCAAATGGCCCAACCCATTTTTAGGTAGTGTTGTCTAGGTTCGAGTCACGGTGGAAGCAAATTTTATAACTTCGTCATCTCAACTCTGAATTGACTTCCATCACTTCTCAAGCGTCGTGACTTAAGCACTATCCAAAGCAAAAGAAATTAAGTCTAAATATCTGACCAATTAATCGTGATGATTGAAATAATATGGCGCCAAGACTTATCTAGTAAACGCTCTACCTTTCAGCTCCAACTACACCCTGGCTTGGGGTTTATCTTGAAATTTTGAATTCTTCTCTTCATCTTATAATCTTGTATAAACTATGTACCTAAAAACTACACACTTAACACACAATTAAGGCACACACGCTCTATAAATAGAAATACGTCAGAAACAAGATAAAAAAGTACAATATGTCGAATATTAGGAAAAAATTCCTCACTTATGCCCAATAAACACCCAAAAATATGTATTGTGAATAGATTTATCTATCACAAAAAGAGATACATCAGCCATGCACAAATGGACACTAAAATACCTCGCTCAGAATGGTGGATATAGGGTTATCCTAAATCATTCCATGGCTTCTAATGATATATTTTCTCACGTACTTTACGATCATTCATCACTTAATCATATAGTTCTTATATTTATTTATCGTTATTTTTTCACACCCTACTAGCCACCAGTGTGCATACACCATAGATCGTTTGGAGTAATGATATATGTCACCCATTTTCATGTCACTCTTTTATCACCCTTCTATACATATGTTTTAATTTCCTTGAATAACAGATAGAGAAAAATTAAATAGGATAGAGAAATCTATTCATTGGTACATGTAGACATACACTTAGGAGGTGATAAAAGGGTGATACAAAAAGGGTGACAAATATCATTACTCGATCGTTTGTTCATTATATCCGACTGTTATGAGATTCCATCCAAATGGAATCATCCTACAATCAAGCAAAATATAATATACCCTTAAGTTGGGTTAGAAATGAAAAAATTAAGGAAAACAATTGAATAATCCAACAATCATCCCACTATATATACCACATTCTACTCGATTACACATGATGTTGTACTCTAGCATTCAGAAACGCTTCCCCTTCCTAGAATCTTGTGGTAAAATTTCTTTATCGCTTTTTCTTGTCCCATAGATAAGATTCCATGTATAAGTATATTTAATTTTCATTCCGAGATCAGTAAAAGCTGTTCAATTATAAATCAACTTGACAATAAATAGAATAATTTGATATACAGAAAGAAAGAGAATACATGATGAGGTTAACAAATATATGAGAAAATATATCCCAGTAGCTAAAAGCCTTTCAAATCAAAGCAAATAAACCAGGAACTTATTTTTGTAGGTACTCTATAACAAAAGGACCAGTATTGCAATTTACGCTCAAATATTAAGAGGTTTGTACAGTGAAATAAACAATAATAACCAAAAAAACTAGAAAAACCTACCAATTTTGAAATTAAACCTCAAATAAATTTAAAATCATTACACAAATACATGGTTCTAGTGTTATTTCTCACCTGATAAGCCCATTCTCACATCCAAAGATTAACTTCATCAAGCTTTAGCAAGGCATCAACTAAGCTTGGAGCTAGATCAACAAAGCGATCACTAGAACATCAAAGAAAATAATTAATCCAGTTATAAGACAATATTATACCTTTAAAGATGAACTTATTTACCTGCAATCCTTGAAGAAACCTCATCAATAGAGTAAAAGTGTTCTAGCTTATGTTCCACATACAACTTTTTGACCATTCTGATCTAAAAAGGGGGTATAATGTTAAAAAAGAGGCAAGTTTAATAGTTGAGGAATACTTGTAAACACATTATCTTCATTATCACTACACAGAGATGCTCTCTTCTGAAATGTATTCTTCATGACCATGAACCTTGACGAGTATCCCAAACCTGCATAAATATCATCACACTTGTCGGACCTTCACTATAAATAAACAAAATTATGAACTATTCTTGACCAAAAACTTATCTTTACACACACACCCTTCATCATCTCTAGAGGAAATAGTCGACTCTATCAAATTGACTATTTGATTAACTACAACTCTGGAAACAAATAAAAAAATAAGTATCTCAAATAATCAACGTATATTATCCTAAAATCAACTAGATTTAAATAAAATAAATACACATCAATTTTCATTCTCAAGATGAACCACCGTTGATCCAGTTCTAACATCAGTTTCAATAATCGAGAAATTCGGAGAAAACAATACAATTGCTATGCAATAATCAAAGAATCACCAGAGGGGGAAGCGTGCCAATATAGACAGTTGAGTTGAGCTTGATTTAAAATGGATTTGATTGGATTATGTAAACTGGGAAATAGGATTACAGATAGGTAGGAGAAAAGGATAAAAGAGACAAGGAATGGTTAGGGTTATGGATAGAGAGGAGAAGCAGTTAAGAATGATTAGGATAAAAAGATTCAGCATATATATATATTAAAGGTACACGGGTTCATCGGGTTGGACCCGTACCCGGTAGAGTATAAAGGGGAGGCCTAAGTTATTGGGCTCGGGTTTATAAAGGGGAAAAGGAGACCCAAGGTATATTTGGGCCAAGGGTAAAAATACCCATTTACCTAAATAAATTACCCGGGATTGACAGACCCAAAAAATTTTGCTCAGCCTAAATGATGAGTGTTTAGATTTAGATTCTCGTGATGATAACTGATTTTTATATAGGAAAAAATACTCGAAAATCTTTTTCAAATAAAACTACCACCTGCTTCTTGCCATAGCCGCTACCCTTTTCTTTTTACCTTTTCAAGACAACAACTGTGACCCCCCCTTCCCTTCTCCTTTCATTATATTCCTTTTCTTTTTCAATCAAACATTTTTATATTTCGAAAAAAATTTATCTTAAAATTGTTCGGTTAGAGATAAGTGATCTGACAAAATAACTCTATAAATTTAACTAGAGTATTAATTATGAACAAAAGAAAATCTAAATCTAAACATTATGAAAGAGAAAAATTGTTGACCTATAATATCCATTTTTAAACTATAGTCTATAGGTTCATGTTCAAACACTAACTTACAAGATAAGAGCCATGTTCAGACACTACCTTACTAGATAAGAGCCCTTATATGTTACTTTCTCTTTGTCATAGCATCAAGTATCTTCTAAGTAATGTTCTTGGCTCCCTATATACATACAAGAAAAAAGAAAAAAGAGATTGTTTTTATAGATAAACACATATATTAACAACTTTTATACATAAACAACTATGTTTAGGGATAGATTTATGACTTGAATACATCATTTGAATGAGACCTAATGCTTATATATTCATAATCGATATTTTTTTAATCTTTCTAGGATGAGCTAAGTATTTTCTAAGGCTTAATTCACATATAGAGTCTCATATAAAGACTTAATACCCATAAAAAGTCTCAATTAAACATAACACTTAATTTTTTTTACTATTATATTAAAATGCCCTTCCATTTTAAACAAAAGGGGGAGAATATAAAAAATAATATTAATAAAAAAATTAAAACCCACTTCATCAACTCTTTCTCTCACTCCTACACTGAAGACCATCAAACACACACACTGTGTAAAATTAAGCTAAGGAAATTACATTAAAGCTTGAGAAAAAAGGGGGGAATTGCAGCGAAGGAGATTAAAGCGAATAATCGAAATTGTAAGATAAATAGTTCTAGTTTTTATTTTTGAATCCTAACTTACATTTTATTTTGAAATCCTAACTTTTCAATGTTAGTTTTTATAATGTTAGGGTTATTCTAGTGCATAAAAACGTAACCATATCATTCATTTTTTGAAAAAAATTGATATGAAAAAGGTATGTATAATGTGTATGTATAGGATTAATATGTATGCGTGCAATGTGTGTAATACTGAGGTTTTTTTATTGGAGTATTTGAGTATGTTATGTAATGTGTGTAATTCTAGAATTATTTTTTACTAAGTTGATCGAGTACGAACTGGATTTCTACCCGTTCTGAATCATAACTGCACACAATTTTGAACTCAGAAGAGTTTTTACCCATTATAATTCAACAGAGCTATCATATATATCTGCTAATTCAACTATTGTAAATGGTCAGTGGATTTTTGATATCTCCCGTTTTGTTCTAAATATATTCCCTTAGGAGACATCATTTTAGGTGAATATTAGACTTATTTGATAGACTTTTATGCTTATTTTAAAATATTACACTTTATCCCGTAGAATTATGTCATTCGCATTTTTAGAGTTTTTGTGTGTTAATTTGTCTGTTTTTAGTAAAAAGTTCTTAGGTACATGGATGCTAGGAAGCACCAAGACGAGGAGGAGAAGTGAATATTAAAGTATTAGATGAAGCGGAGAGGTCAAAGGCGAGAAAGTATCACCCGAAGAGTTGACTAAGAGAGACGGAAATGTGGAAAGCTGTCACTAATTGCTGATTTCAAGCCACTTCGGCACTGATTCAGGTCTTGCGATATAAATGAGAAAGTTGCGCCTTTGATTTATCAAGAGTTGAGGACTGAAATCAGGTGATTTGGACATGAGAAGCAAAGGTTACGACTGGTTTACTGAAGGGTGTACAACAGTTACGTGAATTACCAATTGGACTTGGGTTTTTAATTACTCAGTTAAGCCCAAGATTAGACCTGATCCATTTTCATCATCTATATAAGCCCTTTTAGAGCTCATTATTCAGCACCTCTCAATTATTCTTCAAATTAAATCACCTTTAGAGAGAGCGTCAAGAGGCGGAAGCAAAAGCAGGAGCTGGAGAATCCTATTTCTCCATCAACAGCTCAAGTCATTCCTCCATTTAGGTTCTTTGTTTTATTTATGTTTTTAGGAAAATGTATTCTATTAATTTCCTTTCTGTCTTTAATTTCAGTATGAGCTAAACTAAATTATACTTGAGAATCGCATAATGGGTTAAGCCCTAGTTTATTTAATTTAATATTTTTGGATTTGAGATTATCTTAATTTAATCCAGGTTAGGTTTTTCATATTGTTTATTACTTCATCCTTATTTACTAATTCTAATTAAGCTAGGAATTAGAATTAGGTTTGAGTAATTAGGCTATTCACTTAGTGGCGAGTGATCATTAGACAAGGGCGTTTAATTACAGACCTAGGTAATAACCGTGTGGTGTCCGTTATAGACCGACAGGCTTGACTAACCACATGGACAATTGGGTAAGGAAATTCACACATGTAAGTAAATTTACTACCTTAGAGGGGTTTATCTTACCTTAGGATAGCTCGTAAGTCCACCCGACATGGGGTTAGGAGATTATAGAGCCCCGACTAATATAGAATTACCAACTTGTCCCTTAAAGGAAAGCACTAAATGTATGAACTTAGGTGGATCCCTAGCGAGACTCAAGTATAGCTCTCATATCTGCGTCTACTCTTTATTTATTTTCATTATGTTAATCTTAGTATTTTATTTAATTGCGTCCATTAGTTTAGTCTTTGAAAACCAAAACAATTACATATTTTATCTTTTATTATTAGTACTTGCAATTACTACTACTTATTCATTAAACACTTGAGTTATACCAGTTCAGAACAAAATCTCGATTATCATAATATTCTTTGAACGACCCATACATTTGCGGTCTGTGTATCATTTATTATAGTTTAATCTTATCACACCCCAGGACCCACCAAATTTATACCACATCTGTTAATAGTTTTAATTTGGAATGTCTTACCAATTATGTTAATAAGAATTGACTACTTCAATTACGTTGTGGTCCAGTAACTGCTACGATTAAGATGTAATTAAGCATCTACAATGATGATCCTGCGTTGCTTAAATTTCTCGATGCCATTGATCCATCCAAGGCAGTTGTGTGGGCTTAGAAATAAACAAATGATACCATCAAATACTGCTACGATGTATCATCTCGATACATTCTACGTAGCGAGGTAATTATTCATGTATATAACATACAAGGGATGCGTTTTATCCCGTCAAGCATAAGGGTTTAAAGTAATATTAACATATACTATTGTATATGACTGATGTCATTTTTTTCGTATTTGAAGATTACCGGTCATGAGAAATGGTTCACAGTTGGTCAAAACTGAAGCATGCTGCTCATTTGGATCCAAACATCATGATACGTTTACGGGTTTACAAAAACCACACTTATATGTAAAGTATTTTGTAAAATAATAACTTGAATCGATTTTGTGCAAGTTTACTTGACCAATGGGATGGAGGAGGGCAAGGAATTTAATGAGCTGCCAAATGAGTATCATATCTTCTTGATCTCAATCAAGACTACATCATGTGAGCACAATGGACCTTCTTAGTTTAGGATTCTGAAAAGACAAAGTTCACCCACTACAACCCGATGAATTCAAGTAAACAGTCATCGTTAGGTGTTACAAATAATGTATGATTGGTCGATGAATGAATGTATTGGCAAAAGCTCCTAAAGCAACCATACTTGACTCTGGTATAATAGCGTTACAAATAGAAGAAAAAAAACTTTATGACAAAGGTCGACTTAATAAGTATACTATCGTTCTAAAAGGTTTTTAACAAAGCTAGTGTAAGGCGATTAGTAAATATTTCTAGTGAAGTAAATAAAATAATTAAAATACACTAGGATTAAAAATCTACAATGCTATTCATTTAAAATATATTTTTAATGACACGACAGTTTAATTGGTATTGACCGTATATTGACAAACCATTTTATTAATTGAATGTTAAAAAAAGGTGAAGTTGTTTTGAACAAAAATAAATAAAGGAGAAAAAGATTTAACCAGCTAGATTAGCTCAATTTATTAAAGTCTTATTACTTTTTATAAACTTTAAAGGTATGAATGAGTTATAAGGTTCGAATTTATCCTTAAAGATTGATAACTTAGTTCTAACTAACTTAAAGGTATATATAGGAAGCTGTGTATATTCTTCGTGAAAGTACTCCTGATATACACAAATTGAACTGTACCACTTATGTTATGAAAAAGTTGATTATTTTGAAAAATAAGAGGAAAAGTTCTTGTGCCCAAAAATAAGATAGCATTAAACATAGTTTTTTTATAAAAATCAAACTAAGCGATAAACACCAAAAATTGATTAGAGTCGGTATTTTTTATTCTTCCAAAGAGTTAGTATAGGAAGTCACTACTATATCATACATATCCTAACTAATAACGTTAATTATTGTTTCCCCCCCCCCCCCCCCCCAAAGATTTAGAGTCAGTATAGGAGTTTACTACTAGAGATCATATCCTAACTAATAACATTACCTTGTATACTACTCCCAAATATCTAGCACAAACTTTGATAATTAAATATTCCTACAGTATCAGATCCCAAATATTCCTACACCTCCCAATATTTTGGCTTCGGGGAAACAGAGCAGTAAATCAAGGTCCTGAATCTTTTTGTTCAATTATTAAGTTTCATCTTTTATTGTTTTTTATTGCTAAAATTTATGTTGTAGTTTATTGTTTATAGTATTTTAGCATTACTTTTTTGAGGTTGGACATGAAAATACATCATCCAGTTTGTCCAAAATTATTTATTTTTCTAAGGGAAAAACTTTATTAAAAATATACGTCAATAAAAGGAGTAAAAAATTCGTCACTTCTACGCATCTAAATCTCGTTAACAGATAATCTATACCCAATGGCCGAGTGTAATGAAATATATGACTCGGCCCATTCTTAATACCACAAGGCTTAGGCTATATACCAAACTAATTTGATGGTGAATATTGATGTAGTATTTGTCATCTATTAAATGATCTCCATATGGCCTCCAAAACCCATAAAGGTGTCCGAGCGGATTAAAATAGCCATCCTTCATTAGCAGAGGTAGCAAGCTAGAAGAGTCAATTTCAAATAAGTTTTCAAACACAAAATATAATCAACATAAAATAAAAACACTGGATATATCGTGATTCGACAAAAAGTTGTTTACATTCACGTTGGGCTCCGATATAATAGTGCCGATCCACTATAACCACCGCTATCACCGATTACACTTATCACTTTTACAATAAACCAACGAATTCACCAAACCCTAAGAATAGAAACCGCTAATCTAACCCAATATTCAACTACGTTGAATATCTATACTTGAATCTTACTGATTCAAGTAATATACAAGATTTAGCTAACTATTACAAGTGATTTTAAGTCTTGAATACGAAAATATGAGCAAACCTAAGTTTGACTCTGAAGGTACGAGTGAGAGAGTTGATGAAAAGAGTGAACGAAGAGAATAAGTTAGATTTTGAAGAGATTAGCCTTTTATATGATAACTCTAGGTCTTTAATTTTAGCCGTCCATACAGAATAAGATCAACGGGCCCGTATACGTTCTGTCTTTTATTAACGACGTCGCATACGCTGAGATGGAAAAGTCAAGTAGTCAAGCCGAGTAAAGAGAATATTGACCAGGTCAATTATGCCCTCATCAGTTGATCACACTTCACATATTACTACACATGTCCTACTAAGCCAAAATAACTTTCAGAGCAGGCAGCTTCTCTTATATACCTTAATGGGATGTTGTCCACTTAATTACATGGACTACCAAAGTATTAGCAGCTTCGTTTAATATCGTGCACTACAGGTAGCTTCTTGACAAAATAATAGCTAGAGTTTCATCTTATCCTCCAGTCCGAAAAAGTCATAAATAAAAATGCGAACAATCCAAAACCCCTTTTTGCCCATAATAGTTGATAAACTAGTGAGTAAAAACTTAGTGCCAACGATAAACAAACTTCAAAGTTTTGTAGCAACGAGCTAGAGGGTCCTTATTTACTGTATTAAGATTATATAGTTTTCTAAAACCATATATGAACAAGATTCAGCGAAGGACCATTTATTCTTCTCACCATGGGAAGGAAAAAACGTAACTCCCAGAAAGTAGTAAAAGCTTGAAGATAAAAAAGCTCCACAATGAATAAACACGCTACATTTATACACCATTTTGCATTTATGCAATATTACTTATGATACACATAGTTTTCCTATACAATTTTGTTGTATGGTTAATCGTACGATTTAATGAACTTATATGATATCTAGTGTTTCTTTCATCCAGCCAAGAAGGAAAACTAGTGTTTTATCTTAATCATTGACGGTAGCATCTCCACGTTTGAAAAGCTTAGATCACCCTTGTAACAAAAAAAAATTTGAAAAGCTTTAATTTGTTGTAGGGTTTTGGACCAAAAGTTCTCTGGACTGGGGTAGGTAATTCAATATTCTTAAGAGTTCTTGAACGCACAAAGTTAACTCTTGCGGAGAGGATTCCTAGCAGTCCTATTCTTTTGAAAGACAAGGATGAATAAAAGTCTATTGCAATCAATCAGCTCGTGCACCAAATATGATCAGTTAATCAGATAGTTGCGAAGTGAAAAATGGTGCTGGTGTTGTCTACAAAGGGGTCATGCCGGATAATATATTATAAGAAAGGAACGCACAACTTGGATTGAGGAGAGAAAATGTAACTTGGAGAAAGATAGTAATGATAAACTAAGACATGCTCAAGATAAAACAAATATAAGTGCATAGTTTTTGGTTATAAAATTACATACTAATGAACCAGGCGTTCAACTTATATCATGATCAGTCTCTTGAATACTTGGCAGTTGCATGAGCACTTAGCTATGGGTAGAAACAGTAGCAATTCAGCAAGAGAAAACACAGAACATCATTGTTGTGGTACTCAAATGATATAGCAAAACAATAAGGAAAACTTCACAATTTAGTCGTTTCCTCATACACAAAGTGTCACGCCCCGAATTTCCACCACAGAGCGCGACATGCCGCAGACTTAAGTCAAACCACCTAAGCTTACAAGGCAACCTAGCCAAATTCAGTATTTATAACACATTAAGGTCAATTTTAACTTTACTAATATGGTATATTTTACAATCCCGAAATTTGTTTAAGAAACAATATCGCGACTTGCCTACACCTCTGGTCCAATAGGCCAACTAATAATTATAACGGTGGTTAACGCACTATCTCTCTTGGGAATTTCCTAGCCCATTTTCCCCTGCAAAGTAAATTAAAGAATGAGCTACACAAGTTCCATAAGTCGAAACGTCTTCCAAAAAGGGGATTCACATAACAACATTATAACACGAATTATATAACAAGATTTGGAAAGCTTGAGCTATAGAACTTCAAGCTTCCATTGATGGAGTAAGAAATGCAGATAAGTTGCAGAGAGAAAGAGAAAGAAGATAGAAGAGAAATAGCAGTTTATTTAACTATTTTCATTAGCTTATTTCAGCTCAATACAAGTGTATATATAGCTACTTTAACTGATATAACAAACTCTTTTGTTCTATTTACAAAATGGTCCCCCATTAATTGCTTTCTATTAATTCTAACTCTACTATTCTATCTAACAGCTCAAGATTATAATTAATGACATATAAGTTAAATGCATGTATGAACAGTGCGCTAGAAGGTAGTATACTTCTAGAAATGGCCCAGACAGCCTTCTAGAAATGGCCAAGATTATAATTAATGACATCCGTGTTGTTTATATCTTTGTATTAATTAGCTATTGTTACCTTTTCAAGTAGTTAGACCCGAAAGGAGTTTAATTGCAGACTTAGAATATAAATGCTCAGTGTGAAGTAGTGAGACTTAAGGTCTTAACTAACTGAGTAGTCAATAAGGCATGAACCAATTACGTCCAAAAATATTGTAAGGTCGCCCAGGAGGAGTTAGATAGAGAATTGGGTTCTGACTAGCATAGAATGACCAAATTACCCTTATATCTAGAAACATTCAATTAATCAACTTAGGTAACATTGATCAATCGCTAGTCTTTCATATTCTACATCTTTCATTAGTTAATTGCATTTACTTTTAGTTAAATAGTATTACATTCTTTAGTTATTTAAATTTATCTTTTAAATTATCGTATTAAGTTTAATTTTAGGGTCAATTACCCAAAGAGACTTGAGGAGAATCAATGTGCCATATAAGAACCAAGATATTCCTCTCTCCTACTTAGAGACCAATAAGATGTTCAATGTCATAACTACCCTTATAGTGTATATAAGAAAAAAAAAATAGATTTCTCTCTCCTCCACTACCATTACACTCTCTCCTCCATTACCATTAATCTCTCTCCTCCTTTATCATTTTTCTCTTTCCTTCTTCATTAATTATCAAATAATTTCCAGCTCCGACCACAACCACCGATCACCGCCGACCACCGCTGGCCACCGCCGGAAAAAGTTCTGAGTCTGGAAAAAAAGTTCTGAGTCTGAAAAAATAGTTCTGAGCAGGGAAAAAAGTTCTGAGTCTGAAAAAATAGTTCTGAGCATGGGGTATTGGACATGGAAAAAGTACTGAGCATGGGTTACTGAGCATGAAAAAAGTTGTTGAGTATCGTAAAAAAGTTCTGAGTGTCGAAAAAAGTTGCTGAGTATTCGAATTTTTTTATTGACTGACTTTACTGAGCATGCTCGTTTTCTCATTATCTTTACTGAACATGCTCAGAAACTTGCTGAGTGTTTCTCGTAAAATCAGTAAAAGTGTTGAGCATTTCTCGTATAATTGATAATAGTGCTGAGCCTAGGGTACTAAGCATGGAAAAAGTACTGAGCATGAAAAAAGTTGTTGAGTATCGGAAAAAAGTTCTGAGTGTCGAAAAAAGTTGCTGAGTATTCGAATTTTTTTGTTGTGTGTCTTTACTGAGCATGCTCGCTTGCTCAGTAACTTGCTGAGCGTGCCCAGTAAAATTACTAAGTATGCAACAAAAAAAATCAATGGATTTCAGGATTTTTACGGAGCATTTAGAGCATTGTCTATTAATTAAACCAAAATAACACAAATCTGATTTCAAATTAGAATGAAACATGTAAAAGATGTTTTTTGTAACAGAAACAAGATATATACATTGATTTTTTTTTGAATCACTACTAAAAAGAGCAAAATATAAATGAAAATATGCAAAATAATTCAAAGATAATTTGACAATTTTTTAAGAGAAAATTACCCAAGGGGTCTTGATCACACCACACCGGGACCTAACAAGACCCCTTGGATTAACTCTTCTAACTAAAGGCCTCAACCATAATTTAACACTATAGCTTAAAAATCCAATTACATTTTTACCCCTTTTTGTTTTTTATTTTCCTATATATACTATTTGTAATTAGAAATATTTTAAAATTATTTCAATTCATTCTCTCTCTTCCCTTTCCCGTAACCCTAAATCCCCATTATTCTTCTCTCTCCATAAACACTACTCCAAGCCGCCGAGAAGACTATGGGCTCCTCCGATCTGCGATGGAGAAGAACAAAGTCGATGTCAAGAGATTATCGGAGCTTGGCAATGGTAAGAGATCGGAGCTGAGATCGATGGTGCAGTGCTCCGAGCAGCCATGGCGCAGATCTGGTTCGTAGTGGGTTTGTCGAGCTCCGAGCGGCTTGCGGTGGTACAGCTTGCGGTGGTGCAGCAGCGTGGCAGATCGGAGAAACATTGCTGGAGCCATGTTGCTGAGTTCATCGTTATTTCATATAGTACCTTTGATAATTTTTCATTTGAAGAAGTTTGTGTATGCTCAGTACAGCTATGCTTTTGGAATAGAAGTAGGAGTTAAGCGTTAAAGTTTACTTTTTCTTTTTTTTGTTTGTTTGAATAACGTTTTGTTATTGGCAAAAAAAAAAGAAAATTGTTTTTTTGGTGAGCAGCTTCTGCACGAAGCTTGGTCACAGATTTCCTTTTTTTTTTGGACGGTCTTGGTCAAAGATTTCCAGAATTTTTTTCTTTTACCTGTTGTGTGCTCAACACTTTTTAAAGAGTATTTTTTTTTAATATTTTCGACAGAAATAATAATGAATTCCATAACATTATGGTAAGGGAATGCATAATTATGGTAATTAAGAAATGTAGCATAACATTCATTCAAGGGGAGATATAGTTGTTTCTATTTTTTTTTCTTTTTTTCATTGTAATATTTTTATTTTTGTAATGTAAAATAGATTTTTGTATTAAACTTTATACTTTTATCTAAATGCTCAGCACTTTTACTGATTATACGAGAAATGCTCAGCAATTTTACTGATTTATACGAGAAATGCTCAGCACTTTTATTGATTAAACGAGCATGCTCAGCACTTTTATTGATAAAACGATCATGCTCAGTATATTTACTTAATAAAAAAATTCGAATAATCAACACTTTTTTTTATACTCAGTAAATTTTTTCACGCTCAGTACTTTATGCTCAGTACTTTATGCTCAGCACTTTTTCCATGCTCAGTACTTTATGCTCAGTACTTTTTCCATGCTCAGTACTTTATGCTCAGTACTTTATCCGGCGGTGGTCGGTGGTGGTCGGCGGTGGTCGGTAGCCGAAGGTCGGAGCTGGAATTATTAATAGTTAATGACAGAGGAGAGAGAAAAATTAATAAAGGAGGAGAGAGATTAATGGTAATGGAGGAGAGAGAGTAATGGTAATGGAGGAGAGAGAAGAATATATTTTTTTTGTTTTATATACACTATAAGGGTAGTAAAGGGTATTTGTCAATTTTGAGGCCTCTAAGTAGAACAGAGAATCCACTTGGTTCCCATATGGCTCTAAGATGGTCCCCAAGACCTCTTGGGTAATTCACCCATTTTTTAAAACCAAATAGAAACAAAAGTTAACTGGTTTTTTCTTTCTCCCCTTAGTTAGAGAATATTATGACACAATACCTTGAAAATTTTTGTAAGCAAAAGGTAAAAACTAATTTTTACACGTAATTGCATTATACTCCCTTATAATTAGACATAAGTGCACTTACCTCCATATGGTGACATAACAATCTCATAATCCTTTCAAAATCATTGCTTTCGCACAGTTTCTTGATGACTTTTGCAAAAGATACTGTACACTTAAAGCAAACCACAAAGGCCAATTTTATTTTATTTTTTCCCTCTTCCTTATAATGGCCAAAAAGGTCCAGAACTAAATTTATATCCATAAAAGATCGATGGATATTTTCATGCTACTTAGCTATCAAAAACGTGTGATTATCATTTACAAGCATACCCAAAACAAAAAATGAAAAATCTAATATCGAAGATAAAATTCTTATTAAAATCTCAAACAAAAAACAAAATCAGCAAACATTCATTGACAGCTTTTGAGCAGCTAAAACTTCAGCCTCATGTGTTGGGGCCCACAATATTGAAGATTCGGCAAGAAATGAAGTCACAATGTAAGGGTCCATGTTCGAAGCTGGAATCAACAAATCTGTTCGAATAAATCTTAGTATAGATTTGGAGGTAAGCAAAAGTAGCGAAAATTGTCAAACAAATCCAAATCTAAATTTCGAAACACATCACAAAGGTGAAATAAGCGAAGAATCTGAATAATCAGTACAAGAATTCAAACCATGTGATGCTCGTTACATTGATTACACACCATGTCAAGATCAGGTTCGTGCCATGACTTTCCCAAGAGAAAAAATGAATTATCCGACTGTTTTCCTTCTCCTCGCTGGATCTGCCTTGCCGGATCTGTGCAGCCGCTGCAACACCTCGAACCGTGAAGATGAGAGAAGCTACAACCAAAAGCACCGGAAAATGGCATAGAAAAGGCTGCTCCGGAGTTAAGTGATGGTGCAGGAGCAAATCCACGGCAAAGAAAAGGCTGAGCGCGGACTGTTGTTGTGGGTCCTTTGGTGGTGCCGATTCTGCTGGTGGTTCAGCCACAAACGCGTGTTGATGGAAGAAAGAGAATATCTAACGCCGGAAAAAGAAGCGCCGAACGAGAGAGGAGACCGGCGGTGGTGCAGAGCTTCTAACCGGCGGCTAAAATGAGAGAGGAGACGAATGGGTTGATGAGAGAGGAGAGAGAAACTTTTGAGATTCAATTTTTATTTGATAATAAATAGTATATATAGAGAAATAAAAAACAAAAAAAGTTAAAAAAGTAATTAGTTTTTTGGTTTATAGTGTTAATTTTTGTTTGTGGCCTTTAGTAAGAAGAGGCTATAGAGCTGGTCTTCTTAGGTCACGAGGTGGTCTCTTTAAGACTCTTTGGGTAATAATCTCTATTAAAAAATGTTGAATTTGTTTCGAACATAAAGAAATCAAGAAAAAAAAGATTTAACCAATTGGATTAGCTCAACTTATTGAAATCTTGTTACTTTTTATAAACTTTAAAGGTGTAAATGAGAGGTATAAGGATCGAAGTTATTCTTAAATATAAGGTAACCTAATTCTATTTAACTTAAGGGTATGTTTGGATGGAGGGATTGGGAGGGAGGGGATTGTATTAAAGGATAATGACAATCCCATCCGTTGTTTGTTTTGGAAATAAGTAGAGGGGATAGTTTATTAAAGGATACTTGCAATCCCTTACAAACCCATATATTCAATCCCTCCAATTCGGTGGGATTAGGAAGGAAGGATTCTTTTATTACGTTGTAATGTCTAAGTTACCCTTATTCTTTCTTTATAAAATATTTTAATAGGGGTATATGAGTCATTTAGTTATAAAAAGAATCCCTTCCTTCCATTATTCTTCTAATCCAAACACCGGATAAATGTTATCCTTTAATAAAATCCCCCCTTCTCTTTTTATTCAATCCAAACAAGATTAAATACTCTCCTTTCCATTCCCTTGTTATACTCTCCTTTCCTATCCTTTAATAAAAAATCCCCCCTTAATCCAAACATACCCTAAGGATTACATAAGAAGTCGTGTATATTCTTCGTGAAAGTACTCCATGTATGCGTAAATTGATGGGTGAATTATCTATAGGGTCTTAGGAGCACTATTTTTTCTCTATAGAGTAGTGTCTTGAAAGTTGTTATTCTTAGGGACCTCATTTTTTACAATAGTCTTTCCTACCCTTACTAACACTAAAAGACAAAAGTATGATGTCACTGTTTCTCTCTCCTCTACCACTACCCACCTACCACCTACCCACCTACCACCCATCTCCGACCTCCGGCCACCGACCACCGACCACCGACCACCGACCACCGACCACCGATCTCCGACCACTGACCTCAGGTCACCAGTCACCGGAAAAAACATAGAGTATCGGAAAAAACTGAGAGTACTCTACGAAAAAGGGAGAGTACTCTCAGTTTTTTCCGATACTCTATGAAAAAGAGAGAGTACTCCGAGAATTAAAAGAATACTCCGACAATTTAAACGAATACTCTATAAAAAAAGTCGGAGTACTCTATAAAATAGAGAGAGTACTCTATGAAATAGAGAGAGTACTTTTTGAAATTACATAAATACTGTACAAAAATCATGTGTAGCAATTTAAAAACCTTTCTATTCAAATTTAAACTCAATTACAATAGATAAATAAAAAAAATCTAAATTAATTACAAGTTGACCGGTGGTCAAACCAGATTTGAAATAAAAATAAAAAAAAAAAAAAAAGCCTAAAGCTAACGCGTACAGTACGCGAGTAAAACAAAAAAAAAAAAAAAAAAAAGCAAGCAGTCCGGCGAAGCTCAAACCGGCGAACAGCAACCACGAGCTCTTTCTCCTCCGGCGAGCTCTTCATCTGCCATGGCTGCGGCGCCGAGCTTACCTGCAACTGAGGCGAACGGGTCTCCTGCAACTCCGGCGAACAGCAACCTGGAGAAGAAAGAAGCAGCGAGACCACCGATAGATCCACTCTTCACTCGCCGGCCTGGAGAAGAAGAAGCAGCGAGACCGAACCGACGAGAGCTTCATCTGCCATGGCTGCCATGGCGAACAGCTTCCCCTCAACTGCGGCGAACGGCTCTCCTGCAACTCCGGCGAACAGCTACACTGCGAAATCCGGCGACACCTTCACTGCAACGCACGAACATCTTCACCTAGGGTCTCGCTTTGTCATCGAATGTACAGATCTGAAGTGAAAAGATCCAGATCTGGTTCGCAGCTAAAGTAGATGCTGTGGTGGTGCTTCAGTGCTAGGTTTCACAGTGGTGGTGGTGTGCTCGGCGGTGGTGGTGGTGGTGGCGATTTCGGAGGTGGTGGTTGTTGTTGAGAGGAGAGAGGAGAGAGGAGAGAGTGTGAGGTGAGTAAATGAAATTATAACGTGAATGAAATTAGAAATAGCAATTAGTATATATAGGTACAGAAAAAACAAAAGAAGGGTAGTCTAGTAATTGGGGTTTGGGGGTTCATGTGTTAAAAAGTTACTGAGGTCTTTAGTAAGAAGAGGCTCTAGGTGGGGGTGCTAACTCGAAGAGGGGGGGTGTCTTCAAGACCCTAGGTGTAATTATCTCTAAATTGATCAGTACCACTTCCGTTATAAAAGAATTGATTATTTTGAAAGATAAAGAGGAAAAGTTCTCGCACCCAACAAATAAGATAGCATTAAAAATATTGTTTTATAAAAATCAAACTAAGCGATAAACACCAAAAATTGATTAGAGTCGGTATTTTTTATTCTTCCAAAGAGTTAGTATAGGAAGTTACTACTATATCATATCCTAACTAATAACGTTAATTATTGTTTTTCCCCCAAAGATTAGAGTCTGTATAGGAGTTTACTACTAGAGATCATATCCTAACTAATAACATTAATTTGTATACTATAAATATCTAGCACAAACTCTGATAATTAAATATCCTACCGTATCAGATCCCAAATATTCCTACACCTCCCCAATATTTTGGCTTCGAGGAAACAGAGCAATAAATCAAGGTCTTGAATCTTTTTGTTCAATTACCTTTTTTTTTTTTACAAAAGTTATTGTCTAATAATTTTCTTTTAAATTTAACAAACTCTCTAGAAAAAAGAATTCAACTAATTTATTATTAAAGATTTTAAAATGAAAATATTAAATTTTAATATTCTCAAAAAGTAAGAAATAATATATTTCTAAAAATTATAAATGATCAGAAAAAATAATTATAATTTAAATATTAAAAATAATTTATAATATATTTAATATATAAATATTATAAATAATGCAATTTCATAAGAAAGTTAGAAAAAAATTAATTTATATTAAAATTAAAATATAAAATTTTGACAATAGGGAACTGAAATTGGGACACTGGGGAGTAAAGCTGGAATCCGGATTAGCTATTTAAAAAAAAAAGTAGCTATTTAACTTCTAATTTAAGCTAAAAAAATTAGAAGTTGTTAGACTTAAACTAAACACTTATCTCTATTCTAAAATATTCTAAAATTATATCAAGTATAATTTTAATTTATAATATAGGCCTCATCTACCATTTTTCTTTTAATTTTAGGTCATTATTAATTGAGCCAATTATGGATTAATGCATATTAAAAAACTTATTTAAAAAAAGGTGTTTAGAATAAGATTCTTTATAGAAAATAGCTTTATTCTAAACTACCCCTATAATTAACAATTAAAAAAAAATTAGAAAAAGGGAAAATGACCCAAAAAATCAAAAGAATATTATTTTCTGCCCAATAACCCCAATAACAAAATTTCTGCCTAATAAAATCATCAATTAAATTATTTTATACATTATTTGACTATACTATCCCTACTTATTTTCTATATTACAAAACTATTTAATATATCTCCGTCCCCTTCACCTACTCACTCTCAACTCCACACCCCAAAAACACTCGCTTCAGCAATGGCGGTTCCATTTGCAGCAATGGTTAATCTACTCTCAGCCATCCAAATATCACATCTATTCTTAATTTTTCCCACTAATTTACTTTCTTTTTTTCTTTGCTTTTTTCGCAGATTAATGTTGGCTCTCTCAACTCCAAAAAACCTTGCTTCAGTCAAATTCGCAACTTCTTCTTCTTCATTATCTTCACTCGGCTGATGAACCAGTTGAATCGCTACGTGATAGAAGTGGCAAAGGACATAAGCTTCTTGCATAACCAGAGCCACAGTTTAGACTTGTACTTCTCTTGAATCCCCAAAATTATTTTAAATTTTGCTTTTCGTCTGATTCTGAAACTACCCTTTTCCCTTCTTCACCTGTATTTTTATTGTTTACAGTCCGTCGTGGTGGAAGCGGTGATGGTGGTGGCAAGGGTGATGGTGATGGTGGTAACGGGGGCTCCATCGTTCTTTATTTTGGCAGCAGCCTTTTCTTGATTTCAATTGGTAGAATATCAAAGAAAAGCTCATCGGCTGAAGAAGATTCTAAATCAAATCTTTCTCGGAAAACACAGAAATCAAAATCATCTCTTGAAGAAGAACTTGATTTAATGTATTGCTCAACTGGAACTGAATCCGATTGAGAAAATGTCATGAGAAAATGAGATGCGAGGACTCATAGTTAATGCCGCTTGAAGAGCTACTAATAACTATAATCAATTTTCAAGGTACAAAATTCAAATTGCTGAACTGAAACAAAATTCTGAGTATAGTTTAAATTATCTAGTATATTTTCAAGGTCCCTTTATGTTACTGAAAAATTGCAGTATAGGTCCCTATATGTTTCAAAATCAGTGTAGGTCCCTATATTTTACAGAAAAATTGCAGTATAAGCCAAAGTTTTCTTTTTCCTTTTATAGTGAGGCAGCAAAGAGATTGAAATTTTGTGAAACGGTGGTTGTCTCTCTAGAAGAGCAATGGGAAGATATTGGGAAGTTGAAGAGCAATGGGAAGATATTTGATTCTAATATCAACAAGGCCCTTTTCAAATTTCGTTTAGGTACCTCTTTTTACTTATATTATCTTATCTTTGCACTGCATATGGAAAGGAAGGGAAAACTTATGTTTTAGGTGTTTTGCAGGTATTGGAGGGACCAATGGTGCAATTAACCCTATAGAAAATGGTCAAGATAATGCGATTGATTTCATACTTGTGTAGGAAATGTTTATTAATAGATGTGATTATATATTTTGTCAAAATATTGGTGGAATTCAATACAACTAGTGATGGGATTTATATGCGTCATGGGATTTTATACGTTAGTTGATGGGATATAGTTGTATTGGTGGGATTTTTTTTTGTCAGAATATTGGTGGAATTCAATACAACTAGTGATGTGATTTATATGCGTCATGGGATTTTATGCGTTAGGTGATGGGATATAGTTGTATTGGTGAGATTTTTTTTTTGTCAAAATATTGGTGGAATTCAATACAACTAGTGATGGGATTTATATGCGTAATGACAGGATTCGTCGCGTTGGCAGGAATCGTCCGTGACGGGAATCGTCTTTGACGGGAATCGTCCGTGACGGGAATCGTCTTTGACGGGAATCGTCTTTGACGGGAATCGTCTGTGATGAGAATAGTTCTTATGGTGTAAGGGTAAATACGTAATCTTATAATAGTAAATTAATGGATGATTCTTTGGGGCAAGTATAATATTATTTTGATTTTTTGGGTCATTGACCCTTATAAAAAACAAAACAAAAACTAATAAACAAACGCGCGCGTCCGTTAATTTTTTTTAAAATCGTCATAACTAATTCTAAAGAAAATCAAAAAAATCAAAAAAATAAAAAATTTATATATTTGGATGAAACAAATTAATATTTACGTCTATGATTTTTTTCGGATTTTTTTGATTTTTTTTGAATTTTTTAATTCGCAGATACGGGATTCCATGATTTAACCATGAAATTCCATGTTTTGAAATATTGAATTCACTATTTAAAACATGGAATTTCATGTTTTAAAATGGAATTTCATGTTTTAAACATGGAATTTCGTGTCTGCGGAAAAAAAATTAAAAAAATCAAAATATTCAAAAAAAAAAATCATAGACGTAAATATTAATTTGTTTTATCAAAAAATGTAAATTTTTTAATTTTCTGATTTTTTTAATTAGTTATGGCGATTTTAAAAAAAATTCACGGACGCGCGCGTGTGATTAAATTAGTAGTAGGTGGTGGTGGTGGTTGTTGTTGTGGTGGTGGAGGTGGTGATGGTTGTGGTGGCTGTAGTGGTGGTGGTGGTGGTTGTGATGGTGGAGGTGGTGAGGGTTGTGGTGGTGGTGGTGGTGGTAGAAGTACCCTATTATTTTTTTAATATTTAAAAATAAATATTGTATTAAAAATAAAATAATATATTTAATAATAAGCATAGTATAGGTATAAAAAAACATAAAGGGGATGTTTTCTATAAATAATTGCTCTATTAGACATTTATCTCTAAATAAAAGAATTAGAGGCTTAAAAAAATTAAAAGCTTAATTAAGGAGGCATTTATCTTTAATTACCCCTTATTAATTTACTTCTTTAAAATAACCTTTTTTTAATTTAAATTTATTATAATTTATAAACTAATTATTTATTTTATCACCACCATAATGGCTAGACAGTCAACTATGGCGAGTTTCTTTTTTTTTTTTTATAAAAAATTGGGGTTTGACACCAGTCAACTTTGGAGGTCAACGGTAGTCAACTAAGGCAAGATTTTTTTTTTACAATTATACGATAAAAGTATGTCACTGTAATTTTTTTCAAATTATTTTGAATTATTTTATTTTTTGAAAATTTTCTAGCTCCGATGAATTTAGGCGAATAACTGTATCGGAAATGCAACTACAATATTGTAGTTGCACAACTACATTATTGTTCAACTATAATTGTTTACTATTGTCGGTGTTCAATTACAATAGTGTAGTTATACAACTACACTATTTACAAAAACGCATAAAATATCCTAAATAACCCATAATCCTCACAATCTTACCTTCAATAACATGATATACTAATAGAAAAGAAAATATTTTATCCCGTAAATTTACTTTGATTATATGATGAAAATACTTTATCTCGTAAATTTACTTCGATTATATTACAAAACAATAAAGTATTTGGAGGCGATATCACTAGTAACCCTCTAACAAGAAGTTGCAGTCGAGGATCGAGAGCTCAAAAATCTGATTAACTTTAAAAAAAAAACTCGGTGAATACAACGACAACCCCCTCGAATTCATAAAGTTGTCGTTTTATCGCTGCATTATTATTTTGACAATGTTCGAATCTGAGCTAAAAACACAAACCACATCTTGAAGTAAAGTCATAGCAATAGGCTTTAGAATCTGATTTCTTTGCAAAGACACTGTTACAGATAAATTTATCAATACTAAAAGGTGATCTTACACATAGCAATGATTTTAAAACAAAATAGAAATCAATAATTTAAGATAATAAAGAATTTACCTACCTAATTACAGGATTGTATTGGTGCAATTGATGGTACTCATATTCGTGTAAAAGTATCTCCTCGTGATGCACCTAGATATCGTGGTAGGAAAGAATATCCTACCCAAAATGTTCTAGCTGCATGCACGTTTGACTTACGTTTCACTTACGTTTTAGCTGGCTGGGAAGGATCGGCATCCGACTCAAGAATAATAAAAAATGCACTTTCAAGAAAAGATAATCTTATAATCCCTTCTGGTAATTATAAGTAAATTTTTTTTACGTTAAATAATTTTTAAAATATGCACATAAAAAATCTAATGCATTTTGTAACAGGTAAATATTACTTGGTTGATGCTGGTTTTATGTTGAAAGCTGGACTAATTGCTCCATATAGAGGAGTTCGTTATCATTTGAAAGAGTATTCTCGAAACCAACCACAAAATGCTCGAGAATTGTTTAACCATAGACATTCTTCATTACGGAATGCAATTGAAAGGGCTTTTGGTGTTTTAAAGAAAAGATTTCCAATTATCGCAAGTTCGAATGAGCCAACATATGGTGTTAAAACTTAAAAAGATATCATTTTTGCATGTTGCATCTTACATAATTATTTAATGGGGGTAGATCCAGATGAACAATTAATTGCCGAGGTTGACCGAGAAATCATGAGTCAAATTCCACAACAACAATATGCACATGCAAACGAGAATAAAGATACTGCACGCGGGGAACATATAAGAAATCTAATCTCTTATAATATGTGGAATGATTACAATGTGTAATCTATTGAATGTCTGTTGGTGAACTTTATTTAGATGTTTACGTAACTTAAATTTTTGTTTTTTCATTTATGATTATTTTGAACTTTTTGTTAACTTGAACAATTCATAGTA
Source organism: Nemophila menziesii (assembly GCA_029959085.1). Lineage (NCBI taxonomy): Eukaryota > Viridiplantae > Streptophyta > Magnoliopsida > Boraginales > Hydrophyllaceae > Nemophila > Nemophila menziesii. Next base: position 141,184,619 of record JARWIR010000001.1, on the reverse strand, counting down.
GTCAGTTTTGATTCAATAATTACTTTTATAATAGATTTTTTTAAATATATAGTAGAGTGAATCATGCCAAGAAGAAGAAGGAATACTGACGAATTTGATGATGTTAATGCTATGACATGGACCCCTCATATGGATGATGCTCTTGTTGAAGCTTTTTTGAATCAACATAATATAGGAAATCGGGTAAATGGAACCTTCACCAGAACTGCATATCATGGAATCATTAATGAGCTGGCAGATAAGATCGGAAAACAAATTACTAAAGATCAAATAAAAAATCGTTGGAAGACTATAAAAGGAAATTTTAGCAAATGTTACGACCTTTTCAAAAATGGGATGAGCGGCTTTGCTTGGAATCCAATAACGAATTTGTGGAGTGCTGAACCTGAAGTTTGGGAAAAACTGATTGAGGTATAAAATATAATTTTATATAAGCAAAAACTAGCATAATTGTTTAGCTATTTAATTAATAACAATTATTTGATTTTGCAGGCTCATCCTCATGCCGAGAAATGGAGGTTTAAGTCTCTTCCATATTATAATAAAATGGTGATTTTATATGGAAATGATAGAGCCAATGGTGAGGAAGGTGGAAGTTCAACTCAGGCTCGTGAAAAGTATTCAACAATTGATTTATCCACAAATACTATTGATGAAATTGACAAGTTGGTGGCCACAAATAAAGCAGCACTAGATCCATTTGATCAAGCTAGTGATGTCGAATATCAACTCGCAAATCCTGAGAAATACGGAAAAAATCAGAAAGTGAAAAAATCAAAACATGATGTTGAATCTAGCTACGTGAAAGAAGCGTTTACTATCGTTGCTGACGCCCTCAAAGAAGGAAACTCGATCATGGATAAATCGATAAATACGCAAAGACTTCCCATGAAAGAAAATGAAGTTTGGAATATGTTAGTGGATCTACAAATCGAGAAGACTGAGATTAAGAAAGCATATATATTTTTGGTAGAGAATCCTAACAAATTACGAGCAATACTTGGATGCCCGATAGAAGAACGCAAAGATATTTTGATGATGATGTTGCCTTGATCAAAGAAAATTTGAAAAAATTGCTGGAAGTAGTTCAAGTGATCTAGTTTGGTTAGTTTTATCTTTTATTCATTTAGATTCAATAAAATATACGAAGGTCATCGTATATGGTTTTTTTTATTTCACATTGAATGTCTTATAATAAAATTGTTTTTTAAATGAATAATTTCAATCTAATTTTTTTCTTTGAATTGTTAAATATTTATTCTTATTTGAAAATAGTACATAAGGATGGATTATGCATCCAGACTCACGGATCTAGCAAATTAGCAGCAAGACTCACGGATTTAGTAAATTAGCAGCAGACAAATTTTTTAGTTTAAGAACCGGTAGTTTAAATAATATTGTAACACAAAATAAATATATAAGTGAAGTAAAAGTGGACTCCACTTTATCATTTGGTAGAATTTTGGATACAATGCATTTGGATAACAAAATGTAGGAATAGTAGAAATATAATTCTTGCAGAAGAATTCTATTGTGTTTTTAGCTTATCACGTGATTCAACTAGGTGGCAACAAGTGTCCATCACTGTGCAGTCCTCTTATGGATGGATTTGACCAAGTTGAAAAGTGAGCTGGTAAAACAAAACAGCTTTGTAATTTTAATAGCAGCTTAGACTGTTTTTTTTTCAAAATAGCAGCTCGTACTGCTAAATATATGAAAATGCAATTTTCAAAGCAGAATATAAAGATGCACTAAATAAACAAAATATAAATATGATATAAACAAGGGTATAAATATAATTTTAATTAAAAATATACTTTCCTTTCTTTTCCTTTTCCAAACCAAACAAAAAAAAAACTTGTAACTTTCTTTTCTTTTCTTTGTTAAAATTTTCCAATCCAAACACTACATTTCTTTTCTATTCCTTTCCTTTGATTTTTTTAAATAACCTCACTTTCTTTTCCTTTCCTTCTTTGAATCCAAACAAGGCCTTAGTTACCATTAAATAACAACTTTTTTAATGGAAGATTCTTGCCCATTTCCCACTAATAAAGTTGCATTGGAAGAGGCATGTCCAATAGAAAACATTAGTATTAGCCGATGAACAATATAGGTCAGAAAGAAAAGGGAAAGTTTAACACAACAACACCACAAGAAGAAAAAGAAAAAGAAAGGATCTTGATTGTCGCTTTTACCTTGATCCACTATTGTTCTGTTAAACAAAATTGAACAAGAGCTTCATCTGGTCCATTATTAGTGAAAGAACAATCTTTGTTGTATTTTATATTATGTCTCATAAAAAGAAAATTCTAATTGATAACAATAAATTGAAACCTGTTAAATTGATAATAGGCAAAAGGTATTGGTTGATTAAAATCTATACGTGTATTGAAGCTATTAAAGTGATCCACCAAACAAAAAAATATCTATCGTCACGTCAAAGTTCTCTTTAGGATAACTTTGTGAGGAAACTTCGTTTTAGAGCCCAAATGCTCTCCCAACCTAAGTATAAAGCCTTAGTCCATATTTGTTCTATTAAAAGCCTAACCAGACGAATATACCAGATCAGTTTACCTTACTACCCCTCCTTTACAACTTACATCATTTGCTTCTCTTTCATACTTTATCTGACACACATGTAATATATTATATATCCTAAACGGATACTAATACATTAGTATTCGTTAGTTCACACTCTCTCATACAATTCTCCAGCTGGTTCTCTCCCTCCATCTTTCGTCATTTGAAATTCGAAAACTGCAAAAATCATACAATATCACTATCAATCATCTGTCATGTGTTATCTTTCTGAGTATGTTGTTTAGTCTACGAACAACTAGAACGTGTGCTGAATGATTTTTCGATTCAGTGGGTTACATAATCCACCATTCTTTTGTTGTTTGATCATAATAATTTAGTTGTCCACTTATGTAGTGATATAGTTTTATTGTTTTGTTACTCTATAATTACATTTTGTTGATGAGTATCATTTGGTATTTCATGTTCATGCATTGTAGTGATGAAGATTGCGTATTATGTATGTACAATCTTGTACGCACTCCATAACAGTCATTCATATATATATATATGTATCAATGGTTCGCACAATTTAGTCCAGACTATCATGCTCAAACATATATATTTTGTGTAACAGTCAAGTTAGTGGGGATATCCATAAGTCGTCCACATGTAATGTCTATATCTGTACAGACTAAAGTGTACAAGATTTTGTAATACGTACTATTATGTATAGACAAGTTTACATCTACAGCTTATTATTTGTATTACCTTTGTAGGTTCATCATGTCAAATGCAGTTGGTATTTTCAAACACAATGGTGAAAAATATATGTCACCGCTAGCAAATATACCATCATTTGACAAATGTATACAATATGTCCTAACCAAATGGAGTGTTCTTATTGATATTGAGTTGCTTATACAGTATTCAGTGACTGGACATGAAAATTGCCATATTAACTCAGACGATGATTATACCACCCTTTTATGGCTTGTTTCCCGTGATAGACTTAATCAAGTTGAGTTCACTGTTAGCTTGAAACATCCTTTCAGCACAAATACTTCGAGTCAGGCGAACCATGCCCCTATCACTAGTATACCACATTCAAATGTCCTTGATGTTGGGGCAGAACCCCCTGAGTTTTACACGCACCGCACAAAAGAGTTGCTCAGTTCGCGTTGGGGGAAATGTTTAGGTGAAGTAGGGACATGCTTTCCCCATGGACATGCAGAGTTCAGATTTGCTTTACGAAAGTACTCTTGTGAGACGGGTTACACTTACACTCATTCGCACAATCAAGGCCCCAAGATTGCTGCATATTGCGCTAAACGGGACAACACTGGTTGCCAATGGTGGATATATGCTACACCATCTAAGGTTGATGGCAAAGTATATGTAAAGACTTTCAACAACCGTCATACTTGTGGAACTCCCACACGGACGCTGAAGAATAAACGGATGTCCTCAGGTCTAGTAAAAGATCTTATACTTGATGAGGCAAGGTCCAAGCCTGACCTAAAGGCCAAAGACATAATGCACCGGCTCAGGGATGCGTATGGTTTCGTTATTTCGTACAAGTGTGCTTACGCTGCGTTACAACAGGCGAAGGATGAATTAAATGGTGATGTTGGCGAGTCTTACAACACAATCCAGGCGTATTTCGATAAGATGACTATCCTTGATCCCACTGGATCATATGTAGTTGAGGTTGACCATGAGACATCAACTTTTGAACGGGCTCATTTTGCATTTGGGGCGTGTTTAGATGGTTTTAAGGCATGCCGGCCTGTTGTGTTCTTGGATGGTACGTTCTTGAAGGCAAAATACAAGGGTACATTCCTTGCCGCTGTTGCTAAAGATGGGAACAATGGTACGTTATAACGCTCTCTGCATTATTGTGTGCTTTTTTTGATTTACCTCACACACAATTGTCCATTATGGTACACACTGTCATATGTACATACCATATAAATATAGACAACTTATCCCAGACTACGTATTGATCCGGCTAAATTGTACGGACATGGTTTTGTCAAAATTTATGTCTGCAGGTCTGGTCCCTATCGCCTTCTCCATTTGTCGCGCGGAGGACAACGTGAACTGGGACGCTTTTCTCCGGTTTCTACGACCCCTGTTGCCAGACCGACCAATGGTTTTTGTTTCAGATCGTTTGCGTGGTATAATAAACGGCGTTCACAATGTTTTCCCTGAGCACCATCACTCTTTCTGCCTGCGCCACATACATGCTAACCTAGAGGCTAGGTATGCTGGTGAGATGAAGGAAGTAATGGTATGCTTGTTTAATAGGGTGGCTTACGCTCCAACTTTTGAGTTATTTGACCATCACATGGAGAAGTTCCTTCGAGTAGGTGGAAAAGCCGCTACTGAATTCATGTCAAATCTACCCAACGAGCACTTTGCTGACGCATTCTTTGTTGGAAAACGGTATGGTGAGATGACGTCTAACGCAGTCGAGTCCCTAAATAGCTGGCTGAATGATGTCCGTGATCTACCAGTATCCGACCTTGCACATAAACTTCGCATCAAACTAATGACTTGGTTTTACGATCGATCGGTCGATATTGCAAAATGGGAGTCTCCCCTAGCTCCTGTACGACAGACTGAGATTGAAGAAAATTATCAGATGTCTCGCACGTGGTATGTTTATCAGTCTAGTACATTTGTGTTTGAAGTACATAGTGATCCTAATATGTCCGTGAATATCGATACACGCGAATGCTCGTGCGGTAAATGGCAATATAACGGGTTCCCATGTGAACATGCGATTGCTGCTCTAGCGAAAGATAAACCCAATAACATACTCGATTACGTGGAAGACTATTTCAAGACCATCACTGTTGCCAATGTTTATGAATCCAAAATTCCAGCTGTTTCAACATTCGGCAGCCCCGTATCCAAAGCAGTCATTACAATTTCGCCGCCTATTGTAAAGATATCTCCAGGCCGTCCGCAGCGGAAGAGGAGAGCTTCCCTATTTGAACTCAATCGAACTCCGTTTAGGTGTGGCAGTTGTAATACTATGGGTTATCATAACAAGAGGTCTTGCCCGTCACGTTAACATTGGCATTTACTTTTTACGTTTTTTCGCAGTCTATTTGATATGGTCTATATCCATTTTTGTCTACATTTTGATTATGATCTGTACGTGCTATACGCCGTTTAACACTACTATTAACTGCTATTTGGAGCGACAGACTCGTGTTTTTGAAGCAATACATTTTCATAATTAGTCCATTCAGTCATTGTCTACGTACACATTTGCCCATACATCTAAGCACGCACAGTTACATTTGTACGTTTCAATATGTACAAGTTCACATACCTACCGAATACTTTATCCTTGGGAAGTCAGTGTTTGTTTGTGCTTTGCCCCTTACTGTACACATAGTGTCGGATACTATATAGGCTTATACCATATCGAACACACATCCGCCCGAGGCTTCACGTTAATCTGAATATATATTTTAGCCATGGGCAGGACAGACATTTATGTTTAGACATATATGTATGTATTCATTGGTGTTGATTCCAGACAACAGTTTTACACAGTTTACGGGCATAATGTTCTATAGATCTATACTTTTTGTGTTTATATATAGTGAACGGTGTTTCTTAGGCACTTATACTAATAATCGTCTTGTGACAATTACGCCTTCCAAACTATATAGTCTGTCCATTAATTGGCAGACCCAGCCACATACGTAGTTGCCTCTGTGATATAAGAATTAATACTTGTTTTGGGACGATATTTTTTTCTCATGCTTTAAACTCATGAATAGTCGTGAAGTCCGGGGATACTACATGTTAACTACTACATACCTTATACTGCTTGCACAACTACAAACTGATACGTACCAAATAACTAATCCGTACCTCGTACAAATATGATCAATGTAATACTGTCAAACGTATTAAACATAAATAACACAATCCACGTAAAACACAATTATTTGGCGACCTCTATTATCAACCATTACACTCATTTATTTCATTTTAAGATGACTAAAAAATATGCTAACGGGGGTATCCTTGATCTTCTTTCACCTTTCTTAGCGCATCTGTTGTGCAGCTGCTTGTAAGCAGCATATTCACAACCGACTTTCTCATCGATCTCATGTTTGCTGCGGTGTACGTCCCTCTCACCTTAACCCCCTTGAATATGTCCAACATGCACAACATAACGTACACACCTGAGTCCACCCACCCGCTACTGCTGTGATGTTGTGCGGTAGGTACTTCAATGTACCTGTTATTCGATGTCCTTGGTTTTTCATTGGACCACAGCTCTCTTGCTAATTTTTTGAATACCTCATTTGCTAGCTTACTTGATGCTGCACCCTGTTTGTTTTTGTTCTTTCGATTCCCACAGCTGTAGTGCTTGAATTCTCCATCCCCATCGTCATTTCTATACACCAGAAGACTCCACATTGTTCCCCCATCAACCTTTTTCTTTATAGGTATGAGTACTACATCGGATGTGTTGCAAACTCCCTCAGTCAACATCACGGCCATATCCTCCTTCGCCCTCGTGTCATGTTTCCTTTTATACTGCATCATTACAATTGTAGAATATATTTTACTTACTTTTTTAGATAATAACCTGATGAGCAAACTATTGCACTTACAAATGCTACCGAGGTCATGTAGTTAATCTTTCGCTTCCCATCCCCTTTTGTACGCTCTGCCCAACCCTTACGCCATATTCCCATCACCACATCCATGACCTATAAATTAAGATCATACAAACAGTATTATCTTATACACATTTATAAAGTAATACACAGTATAGATTAACTCGTGTAGTCGGCTAATTTAGTGTCTGCCATATATGTATACACAAAGTTCACCAGACATTTATGTGTGTACTATACAGGTATCTACAGAACAAATTACATGCATTATCGTACACTAGTACCTTCCATTTTACAAGACCCTGCAAAGCTATCCCAAGTAGGTTATCCACGCTCACCTTTGTCCTTTCATACATACAAACTGCAGCGTCCCCCGAGTATAACCGCCCTGTAATGCATAGAAGTATATAATCCTCCTCGTAAGCCACATTATTATGCGGCACCACGATATTTAAGTCTTTTTCTTTAGATTTGTTTTTTATATCCTCAGCGTTTCTTTTAACCATTTTCCCACACTGTTCCGGGGATTTACTTGCTATTCCTTCCTTTGTCGTTTCTTTTCCAATCAATATGTTTTTTATCCCTCCACTAACGACACTGTCATTAACGGATCGCGTACTTACACCACTGCCCTTTTTTATCTTCGTAGATATCACTTCCCAGCTGACTCTTCTCCCATCAAGCTGTCCCTTTTTTTCATGATCCACCTTCTCAAACTCCTCACAATCACCGGCCTCCCGCCCCTCCCACCTGTCACCTTCTTCATAATCTACGTTCTCTTTAGCCTTGAGTTGGCTTTCACAATCTAACATTTTTCCAATGGGTATCCTCATATTACGTTGAATTACTTCCGACCCTGTTTTTTTATTTTCTCCTACCCTATCCATTGTCATCCTTTTTTTTAGCGGCTTCTTTTTCTCCGCAATGTCTCCAACAATTTTCCTTTTGAACCCTTTATCTACACCGGCCACTGCTAATCCCCCGTCTAACTCCATGCAAGTGGTTCTGTCTGCTATTTCCGATGGCAACGAATCTTGGCACATTGTGTCTGTACGCTCATGGTCAGGCTTTAGCGCCCGACGCATTGTTGCTCGCCTGCAAATACTTTTCAATTCTGTAATTCCGTCCTGTTGTTTAACGTTTTCTGCGTCTGTATTTTGCAATCTATGTATTTCGGATTTCAGTTTCGCATTTTCAGTGTTGTAGTACTCCAGTTCAGCTCTAAGTGATTGTACTGATTCCCTTTCTAACTCGATGATTTTTTGCAATTCCTCTAGTTCTTCTTTATATTGTACTGTAACGTTCTCTTCCTTTCTTTGGACATCACCATCACTTCCTACTCCGTATGCAACCTTTTCTGCTTCGGTCATAGCCAAATCTCCCTTCAGAACCTACGAAATTTTATATATAGTAATTCCCACCCTCAATTCATATGTACTGCATATGTTGTATGTAGAGCAAGGACCATACCTGTTCGGGTTGTACCGCATCAACTATTTTTGTTTTGAAATCAACAGATGTCTCTACTTTAAGCCACTTAAATAGACGTGGTATTTTTTCATTAACATCCGGCTGCATCCCAGTCCCCCTAACATGCTCAAAAAACCATGCCTGCAATTGAGAATGTTAATACCTACAAATGTAACACTTCTCATACTAATATATATTGCTTCTACTTACCAAAACCAGCACGCAACATCCAAGTCCCAGCCCGTGATCACCGTCCATAAAATGATCCGCAATGTGTGTTGCCCAATCGTATGTTCTCAGGTCCGCCAAATTTTCCGAGTACTCCACATGCCACTGCTTTATTCTACATGATCCAGCTGGGTACAATATTGTCGTGAGCGCTAGCATATTCATACATTTCACAAATATCTCTCTATTCTCCTTGTCCTTGACTGTCAAACTCTTCCGGATCACCTTCTTCAATGCTTTTGGTGTTAACCTACCTGTTGTAAACCCAGGGAAATGTTTCATGAACCATGGTGACGGCACTACAGCTCCCGGGTTTTGTCTGGTGACTATTCTTTTACACCCACCGTCTACACCCAATATTAATTTTACATCGTTTGCCGTCACACGCATTGGCACGCCACCAATATTGAACTTCGAAACACTTGGCTGATAGGTGTTTATAATTGCCGCAATTTCAGTTTCGTGTTTCGCTATCCGACCATCAATTTGCAGTTCGCTTATCGCAATAAACAGTTTCTGAAACGGGGAATATCTCAACGCTTTCATGTGTTTACGGGGTACCTTGTTATCTTTGAACACTTTGTGCACGGCTTGTAAGCTGCAACTGTAAGCTCTGGCCATTCTGCATGTGATGTCTATAGTTAAATAATTCATTCTCCATAAACATTTAAACACAAATATGACATAGGTCTGTACATAACACACATAAACTTTCTCACTACTTCTTCAATAACCATATCAACCACAGATCTGACCATTATATAAGCGAATCTACTCAATATATAGGTTAATAATCAATTTCATACTATTTTATAACCCCCCCTAGACCCTATTATTGATTATGTTTCAATTCCGTACATCATACATGGAAACAAACTCACAAAAATTCTTTAGATGCTAGGTTCTTACCTGTCTTCTTCCTTGATGATGCTTACCGACACCTCGATCTACAGTTTCTGCTCGCTGAAGACCCTTCCCTTTGTTTATCTCCCTTATCGTAATGAATGTAAGAGTGTCATGCCTAATCCTCAATGTAAGAGTTTCATGCTTTGAGTAATGTGCAATACTTTAGTGGTCACCTACCCTCAACAGCGTCTCCGTCCTATACAATATTAGTGGGTATCAAGATGACACACGTGGGCGTACCTTTAATGGGTTTATTTCATTTTTTTCGTTTTTCTTCTTATTACTTATTATTTTAAAATTACTAATAAGCCACTACCCGTCTCTAATAACTCACTGACGTCTGACGTAAATAGTCTGTGCACAAAGTTCCAACCAATACATCACAGGCCGTTACAATCACTGCGTATCATTACGTGTATATGTTCACATGTACTCCCGTGTACAGACATAATATATCAGCATTTAATGCGGACTTTCAATAGTGTCCTAATCCAGCATTATAATGCATATGCACAGAACATTCCTTACAGTACATTTGTTACATCCTTATCATGCTCCTTATCCGTGTATTCGTCATGCATAACATTTTTAGTACTCATTCCCGCCCATCACGTTCAACATATATAGTATGGTGTACTATATCACACTAAGTAAATAGTACATGTTTTAACAAAACAATTCAACTATGCATTTTAACATCAATTTTCATAATACAAACGTTAAGCAATTTATTTCAAAATACACTACTATCCGTAACTCAAAATAGAGGGATGAATTAACATTTTAGTATAGTACTACCCGAATCTCAAAACATTAAAATACAGGTCGATATCTAATTCAAAATACATATCACTTATCCTCTTTGCCCACAGTGCCCTGTTTACTTGCAGTCTTAGTGGCACGTGCAAACGTATTCTTCATGTACTTTGCATCGCCCACTATCTCTGTACGGTACCCCTTCTTCATCAATGTCTCAACAATATCACGACGCATACTCTTATATTCATTCACACTGTACGAGCCCTTCACTTCACTTCCCTGATATGTATCCTTGGCACAAAGCAGCACGTGCACTCCTGAATCCATAACAATCCCTTTACTATGCCCTGTATCTGCCTCGTGGAATGGATGAATTTTTTCCAGTCCTTCCTCTGTCTCCTCCGCATACATCTCTTGGAAAACGCTTTTCAGCAACATATTATACAGCTTTCTTGCGTTCATTTCCGCTGTTAATGCGAATACGTCACCGTTATCCTTATTCAGCGAACAGTAGTGAATGAATCTACTGTCAAGTGTATCGTATATCATGACACTCCAGAATGTTGTCCCCGCCACTTTTGTATGAATGGGAATCACTACACTTTTATAGTCGAGGCATGTACTTTGTATACATTCAATGACGTGCACTTGCTCCATATCTACTAACTCCTTGTTGTAGTAGTACTGCCAAACAAATATATAAAAGATTAGCAGCCCTATATAATGTCTACTTCATACAGTGAAATTAATTATACAATTCAAAATACCATTGTTCGTGCTGTCAATTTTGTGCAAACTTTCAATGTTGTGTCCGTTGTTATATTGTAATTCTTTTCACCCTCCACTGACCATGTGCTTAATATCGCGTCCAGTACCTGCGCGGTAGGAAACCAAATGTTAATACACAAGTGTCTGTACAACATAGTCTGTCCATAACCCTACCTGCCATGACACTTCCAGTTGTCTGTTTACATCCATTATATGTTTTATGTTTACATTTACGCTGTTACATATCGCCACCACTGTACTCTCAGGTTGTCTGTCGTGAATTCGTTGTAGTACACTTGTATCAGCATGTCTGGCAACAGTGGCTCTTGAAAGCTCTCGTCGTCCAGGTTTCTTTAATACAGCTACCAACATCGGTATGCGTCCTTTAGACGAACACACACCAACCGCATCACGCACAGCTGCTTTTCGTTTCAAAGTGGATACTCTACTACCTATACTAATGTTTGCCGGCAAATTTTCTTTCGTATTCCAGTCGCGTCTTGCAGTCAACCTAGCTGCTAATACTGATAATGGTACATTATCATCCTCACTTGTTACTCCAATTGTAGTACTGTGTTCCACTTGTTGTGCGTTGTCCAAATTAGTCCCACTGATGTCCACCAACTTTGTTGTTTTTTTTTCCTTTTCCATATCTAAATCTGTTAATCCAACGTCACACTGAACATCTGTACACAGGTTTGTCAGGTCAGAAAACACATTATCTTCACGTCTAGTCCTTAAAACCGGTACCTCGCTTAACGGACACACCTGTACAGACATGTTACAGTCTACTGTTTTGCTATCCGCTTGGTTGATATTGGAAACCATATATGATGGGTTGCATAGTTTTACGTCATCCATACTCTCAATCTTGACCTTCATCACAGCCTCAGCCTTCCTTCTATAAACCTTGGTGTAATGCTCCTTTCCTTCAATTTCCTTCACACTTTCACTGCTTACCTGTGACACCTTTTTGTTTGGTCGTGCACCTTCCGGTGTGACAATTCCCAGATCAAATGTTGGTAAACCCACACTACGTAGTCCAGACACATTCAAATCTCTATTCTCCGCCTCCACACGAAAACGTTCTGTATTAATCACCTCCGACCCATCGACGCTATTCCCCACGTCCTCCACCGATAATCCACTTCCTTCAGCACCTGAAACCGCACCGAATACTGACATAAGGTTTGTCGGTGTACATAGTTTATCCGGCTCAACTGTCTCGCTCTTTAGCTTCACCCCTTCTAATTCAAAGGCAGCATGAACGGGTGGTTCTTCAACATCATCGAAACACCTAAAAACTTTATCCGGGGTAACAAAAGGTTGCTCTACAACGTCAACTATTGACTTTAAGTCTGCAATCCAATCTGCATCTACATCGCTTACGTATACACCAGCCTCCTCCATGCCCATAGTCTTGCATTTCAAACCAAGACTCATTTGATGATATTCTTTTACTTCTGAACCTTCCACGTTCAAATCACGAGTCTCAACCCCCTGGTGTAGTCCTTTGTTTTCAGACTTTTGCTTTTCGAACGAGCTGATAAGTTTATTTAACCTAGCACACTCACTTTCTAGCGCAATGTTTCGTCTGGTTAACTACTCGACATCTTTCTTCAGTGTTTCATTGGTTGCCTTATCGTTGGACATCATCTGCTTCAGATTATTTACTTCGCTTCGTACGGCCAGTCTAATCATGTCCAAGTTGTAACTGCTCCCTATCACATTTGGCGATTCAGGCACTACAACATCCCACCCACCTTCATCGGTAGGTTGGCTTGGCATGCGCTGTCCAGGCTGCACACCACAGTCTGACTCATCGCCGGATGAGCTTATGTAGTGCACTGTACCACACATTTCCGATTCATACGTATCGACATTTTCTCCATTACGCACGTCATATATGCATACCCTTTTTATCGAAGCCTCGACCTTGTCATCTATTAGGTATAAAGCTTCGTATCCGCTCAATAATAGGTCACCTGTATTTACCTGCAAACTGTGCTATTAGATAGTGTTGCAATATAATGGAAATTTCGTTACAGTCAGTACTAACCATTTCTTTTGTTATCCTTTCAAGTATGTTTCTTCTGAAATATGTTGGGCATTCAGTAATATTCCACTTGAATAGCCTTGGTATCGCATCCGGCTTTGTTGACACCACACCTGTGTTGGTTATACGTTCATAAAACCACGGCTGTGTAAAACAGGAAACTGTGCACGTTAATAACATAATTTGTAGGGAGCGAACTCCCATTACAAGGAATGAACGCACTTACTATTAGTAATATGCAACAACCCTTCCCGCGTGCCTTCACGGGCCGCATCATAAAATCTGCTATGTGGGTAGACCAATCATAAATCCTTAATTTCGAAATGTCCTCCGACACACTCACATGCCATTGTGTTACACGTCCGAAGCTAGCCGGGTAAAAGATGGTCGATAGTGCAAGAATATTCATTAGCCGCACGAAGTTTCCATATCCATCTTCACATTGCGGGGATGCCACTATTTTGTGCAGCATCTCTTCCACAGTCTGTTGCAGCAACCCTCCAACTCCAACACCCTTGAAAGTTCGAATAAACCAAGGTGTACCCGCCCCGTTCGACATATCAGTTGTTGGTACTGACTCGTCACCCCCTTCAACTCCCATTATCAAACTAACATCTCTGCTTGTTACCTTCATCTCAACACCACCAATAACATACGCCCTTGCTTTGTCATCGTATGTAGAGACTAATTCACTTATAAGTAGGTTGGACTGTTCCCAATTATCCGCCTCATCACGCAGTTCGTATAGTTTACGGAACAGTCCGTAGAATGGTGATGCAGAACATGAGTCAATATGGTCAGGTGTGACATTTGGATCCCTCAACACTCCTAGCACATTACTCAGCGTACATCGTTGTCCAGACATCTTCCGTTAACCTACATACAAGTTTGTTAGTCCAAACTCGATAGCATAAAGTTCGACTCTAATGGGGCTGGACATATCATGTACAACACACTCTGTCTGGGATGTGTTGCAAACTTAAAGCAAAGGTTTACATATGCGGCCTTATTTTTTACTAATACAACACACAGCCATCGCCCTAGTAAATAACACTACGTACACCGATTGAACGCGAATTAAAATGCATATAACGCCTAATGTACGTAACAGACCAGCTAGGTACAGCCAGTCGTGTCTAGCTTTTTATTATATACATTTGCATATCTGCCTTTGTGACAAGATTACAAACAACATACTTCACACACTCCAATACATTATCAATATATTTTACTTACACTAACATTACTGGCAGACAAAATTATATACTACATACATGGATATACTTCTCAAAAGGCTGACCTTTTTGACACACTTATATTTATCACGGTATGCACCTCAGTGTATGAACACTCTACCTGTTTTGGAAACTGCTGCCATTTTATTTGTTATTTATAACACTGTTTACCTAAGATTTGGGGTGGTGTACACGATGAGCTTACTTGATGCCTTCTTCTTTACCACATCTGCTGCTCTCTAGAATAGCTTTTGATATTTCTTCAGTCTCCTTCTTTGAATGCTAGTAATATAAAAGTATTCCAAGATTCACTATCAGTATTTATACAGAGAAAAAATATCTGACGTGGCACTTTGGGAACTGTTAACGGATCTCTAATACGCTTGACATGTGTTAATGTTGTCTGTCGGTTTTAGTCGTACTGTCTCTTTTTATTATTACTTTATTCTCTACACATAATGATCTATAATATACAGACAATATTGGACGGCCACTTACGTACAGACTTTATTAAGTATGAAATATCCACCGGGATGAGACACTAGCTTTCTGGTTTGTCGATACAACCTTATACTATTACGTACATACACAACAGTCTGGACTGAACACTTTTTACATTTGTAACTGATAAACATCACTTAACACCATCAATATCCTTATATTACCATACCTCAATTGTCAACTAATTAACTTGTACAATACACATTCCTGTATTAAATACTTAGCCTACCTTCCCTTACTTATCCATATTCAATATACAGTATATGTCTTACTTATAAGTCATAGACATGCAGTCCATCTCCAACAGACAGGCCATGCCTTACGTATTGTATTGTTTATCTTTTAACCCAATTATTTAATAACATATCTTATACTTAATCATATTGAAATCCAATAACATGATAAATTCCAAAAACTAATGTGAATCAAATACTGTTTAGTTAATCACATTACAAACACTCAAAACAAGATAATAAACCCAGTTTCTTACATAAATTGTCAACCTTCAAAAAAACACACATTACATAGCTACTTTTTTAGCCTGTTGACAGCTTTCAATACAATGTCAGTTGTGTGCTTGTCCGACATCAAGCTCTCCACAATATAGCTCCGCATGTCACAGAACTCCTTTATCTTGTACGTCCCTGTAAATGGTTCGCCATTCAAATACTCATTCATACAAAGCAAAATGTAAATCCCAGAATCTTCCCATGTTCTTGCTTTGTAGTTCAAGCTAGCTTTGTTCTTCTTATATCTTGACGGCTCTTTGTTTGCGTCATCGTCTTTGAAATCATTCCTCATAAGCCTCCTCACCCACTTCCTGGACTTCTGATCAGCCGCCTTGGCAAGATCATTAGGCTCATTTGTCTCCTTCACTGATTTGAAATGTTCGAATGTGTGGCTTTGTTTGTTGTATACCACCAAACTCCATACTGTCGCTTTTTCCACCTTAGTGCTTAGCGGAATCAACACATAACTATGGGTTTTGAATAGTTGCCCACACCTGCTGTACACTTCAGCTAACGCATCGTTGGAATCATCCTCCCTCTTATGCTGCAAACCAAACAATTTAGCACATACGCAGAAAATAACCAGAATATATGTTCAGACGTAAGCAGAAGTAAATACTTACGAATGTGCGGCTTTCCAAGTACATACACCATTTGTCGCCTAACTTTTCAGCACTTATTGCATGCCACGCTTTCATAACAACATCAATTACCTGATAATACAAAATCATCATCAGCAGATATGTTATATAAAACAAACACACCACGAAAACTGTTCCGTACACTACAGATTATTGAAATATGTACGTAATATACTGCACAGACATATACAGTATATACCTATCTGTCCAGACAAAACGCACCATACATGACATATTAGACTATACTTACTACTAATTCATACCTGCCATTTAACCCGTTCCTGTCCAGACAGCAGCAAACAGTGATCTACACTAACTTCCAACCTGTCCTGCTTCCAAACAACTGTCGAGCCAGATAAACGGCTCTTTATCTTTAGTAGTACCTCTAAGTCTTCATCACTTGCAACATTTTCCTTTTCTTGTGGTTTATCCTCATCCAAATCGTTTTCTTTGTCCTTCATGTTACGTGTTTGCCCCACCTTCGAAGCTATGTCAGCTTTCTGTTGTATAGCATCGCTTACTTTACGGACCACCCCTATCTTCACACCGCCAATCTTTTTGTTACCTTTCTCCTTCTCCATACATCCCGCCATTTTTTTGTTATCCCTTTCCATGACAACCGCATCTTTACCACTCCCTTCACCGACGACCAACTTATCTGTTTCCAATTGATCTACCGTAACACCATTTCTTGTATTTATGCCTTCGACTCCTGACATTGGGTCATCGTTACGCTGAATATCCTCCCTTATGTCACCTACTCGTTCGAAGTCCAAACGACCACCTTTTTTGGCAGTTTTTTCATTATCTAAACACACAGCAACATTATCTTTGACTCGCTCCACTTCATTCTGATCTTGAACACTACCTTCACCCACATCCACCTCAACTGTTGTTTCTTTATCTGCCTTCACATATCTCTCCTTTGCACTTACTACCATGGTCGACCCCGGTGTCTCTACATTCTCCCTATCAACAGGACTGTTTACTGCATCCCCCAACGTCACAACTTCAAACTCTTTTGCAGTAGTGTGTATCTCAGTTTCCCCTTGCTCAGCTTTTTTTGCACTTTCGATGAACTCATCCTCTTTACCAATCCTTTCACCCACAACACCAGCATCATTGATTACTTTATCTGCCATACCTTCTGTTGCGTTTGATTGTCCTTTAGGCAACTCGCACACACGAATGTCCACCTGATTTTCTCCGGTTACCCGTGTACCATCAGATACTATATCTTGAAGCTCATTATTTGTATCATCTACTGGTTCCACCGATACTGGCCTAAACTTCCGACGTTTTGGAGTCTGCCCTGTAATGAATTCCTCACCTAGTGCTTTTCTCCTCTTTTCCCGGTCAGCAACTTTTATACGTTCAACCATCGAACTTCTTTTTTTCTCAACAACCACAGACCTGGCCGAATCAACTATCTTGTTCACTAGTTGTGTTAGTGGAACGTCCTCCTCTTCACTATCTATTAGAGCCTCATCACCATCTGAAACGGTTGTGCTTCCATTAACATCATTTTCCACATTTGTCTCACCATAACTTGTCCCTTTATCTGTAACCACATCCTTACATTCACCTCCCTCTACGTGACTACATTCCACAGCAGGTTTTTCCGATATCTTCTCTGACGGCATTGTACACTCCATCCCATCTACTGTCTGCTCATTATTGTCCAGACCATTATGCGTCTGGACTTTTCTAGCCACACTATTACCGGCGGCCATCCTCTCCGGTTCAAATTCAAGGTGTATTTCAGCAATTTTATTGACCAGTCTTGTCAGAGGCACCTCATAGTCTTCGCTTTCCATCAAGTCTGCGCCTGTTCCTGCTTCGTTCTCACTCTCCTCCGTAGAATGACGCGCATCACCCTCTTCCCCGTCTGGCCCATCAGTAATCCACAAGTTTGTATCAATTCCACCACTCTCGGATGTCCTATTTCCTGACACCACTTTGTTTGACCTGTCCACACTACAATTCGCTTTGTCTCCTATTTCCACACACAACCCATCCTCCACCCCACTGTTACCTGGTATCAAATTACCCTCATCCGGCACTCGCTGATCGACAACTCCCGCTACAGTAGAACTACCTTCATTTGCATGTAGCTGATTCCCACCACTACTAACACCACCAATTAAGTTCCCATCTTCTATACCAATTACACCTTTTCCCTTATCCTCTCTAGGTTCCTTCCTAGTTAACATAGCAACCTCTTCCTTTAGACGCTTGTTTTCGCGGCTGACCTCTTCAAGCTGCCTTTTCAGTCCAGCACTGCTCTGCCTCTCCTTCTCTAACTCTTCCTTCAATCTTGATCTCATCAAATCAATTGTCTCACCACCATCACCAGTTGCCACATTTGCCGCACTGACCTCGGCGCCCCTTCTTGTGAATGTTGACAAATCTAGTCTCAATGTTTCAACCTCTGCGCTAGTAGGCCGTAGATCAAAGGTACGTACCTGTCAAAGCATATTATTACAATCACTTATGCAAACCAGAGGATTCCTTTTTATAAACTAATCTTATCGGCTTACCCTTCTACTGTTTAACCTCTCTATAACCTCTGTGCGGAAACGTACGGGTGGAACAGCATTAATCCACTTGAACAAACGTGGGATGGCATCTTCAACAACTGGTTTCATGCGCGACTTCTTAACATGCTCGCAAAACCACGACTGTCATTTTACAACATCAATCCATTAAATATGTTACAGTAGAAGCTTTATACAAGTATAGATTAATCACTTACCAACAACATCGTGCAGCACCCGGACCCTATTCCTTCTGGTACTTGCATAACCGCCTCTGCTACGTGGTCTGCCCAATTGTATTCCTTCATTTTGTCTATATCCTCCGATATATACACGTGCCACTGTGTTGCTCGAGCGGATGTCGAAGGGTAAAACAGGGACGTTAGTGTCAGAATGTTCATGCACTTAATAAACGTCCTTAAGTATGCCGGGTTGTTCTTCTTCCGAATACTCTTCGTTATTAATCTCTTTAGCACTTTAAACTCAAGACGTCCCGTTGTCGTACCTGGGAAATGTTTCCGAAACCACTTCGACGGTTCTTCTTCGCCTTTTTTGTATTTCGGAATTCTCGTACTCCCTCCCTCAACATCCATGATCAAACGCACGTCATTACCTGTTATCCTGATATCTTCTCCTCCAAGCACAAAAGCCCCCCTAGTTTTATCATACGTACGTAGGATGTCGTCCATATGGCTTTCATGTTTCGCTAGTTTCCGGTCCCCTTCCATATTGTACAGCCCTAGGAATAATTGATAGAAAGACGAGCATTTGAGTTCATCCATGTAATTGGGCGGGATTTTGTTTTCAGTGAACACTGTGGCCACTGTCTGCAGTGTTCCCTTCGGGATCTTCATCTATCTGCATCTCATCCAGACAAACCATCAGTACTTATTAGACCAGACTATATAAGTCTGACCATTAGTCGTTAGACTACCTGGTACAGACCAACTAACATATACTCTAATTAAGTTTCAGAAGACAAACATACTGTATATGTACATACACAGCAGTTTGTGTACACACATATATTATCCGCTTACACCATCATTTTTTCTACATGGGCTTTTGCGAACAAATTACTTGCACACAATAGTACAGACACATCAAGATAGTTTGTGTATTTCTAGCACTGTTTTCAACATTTGGTCTACATGGGTCTCGATGATGTTCATACATGTATACATATTTCTAGACGCACTATAGTGTAGACTATACCATCTCATCCATAACATATAGAACACGTTTAATCTACACTACAAGAAGAATAACAGAAGTATACAAGAGGCATTAACAAACTAACCTTTCAATGGATCTTCAGTAAATGGTTACTAGTTGAGGTTACAACCCACCGCCTTGCTTTGTTCAGTCTATTGTGCACGTTTTTGTAGAGAGGGTTTTTTCTCTTCCCACAGTGAGGTTTCTCACTACCAAAACCAATACCTATATTGTGTTTTTGTTTTGGTCTGAACCTGTTCACTGTATGGGTCTACAAAAAGGTATTGGACTGCCGATTTGACTTCCCACGTGAATGGAGAGAGAAGATAAATGTGAGGGATTTTTTGTATTTACACCTACACTATTTACGTTCTAATTGTATCATTAACTAGAAGGCTTTTTTATTGAAGTTCCAATGTTGGGGGGCGGTTAATAATTATTCCCCCTAACTTTGTGGCTAACGCAAGACTTACCTTTTAGTATGTTTTTTCTTTCCTTCTCAAGTGAGATTAATTTCCTTTCTGATATTAAACTTTCCTTCCTTGACTTCTAACGGTCTTCTGATGGGGGTGAGTGGGCGGTCGCCGCCGCCTCAGCCACCACAGCCGCCGGATGCTGACACTAGAATTGGGGGGCGCAGCAAGACAACCAAGCTGACGGCAACAGTCTCCTTACCATCAACGCCAAGTGCTCGAATTAATGTATCTAAGGACAAGTCGAACAGTGTGAGGAAATTGTCTACAAAAAGGCTAAAGGTATTCGAACACGGCAACAATCGGAAAGGCCATAGTGGAGCAGAAGTTTCAGCAGTGGGACACGAAGGAGGAGTTCAGCAACGATCTTCGAAACGGGCTCTCAGCTATGTTGACCGTGATGATTTATCTCCAGTAACTGGAGAGGAACGTAGGCGCATTGAAACAAATACGAATGGGAGAGAAATGGTGCTTTTTCATACGAATGTGGCCGCGATTACAGGTGACGATTCAATGGAGGTGACAATCATTGAGAATCCTACTTTCGACGTGACTAAGCCACGAATAGAGAAGCCATTTCTATTGGGCAATTCTGAACCGTATTCTGAGAATTTCGCCACTGGGATCATACCGCCGGTGGATGTTTCGGCGACCAACACAGGTAATCTTTCTAATCCTCTCCTTAATACTGATCATGGGTGCATGAGTGGTGCAGGTACTAATGCTAGGGAAGTTGATGGGACCGAGCACCGAGGAAGCGAGAATGTGTCAGCCACTACAACTAGTGGGGGACGGGCTAGATCATTCCTCGAAATTCTTCGTGCGCCGAATAATGAACATGAAGGGAGTAGGGTGGATGAAAATTTGATGGGTAAGTGTGGGACTAGAGGAGAGGCAGTAGAAAAGGGTGAGGGGTTTATCGAATTTGATATGGAAGACGATACTCCGGTGGGTGATAATACATATCCGCAATTGATTAGAACCACCGATCAGAACCGTAAAGAATGTAAGGTATGGCAAAACACACTTATACTGAGACTATTGGGACACAATGTTGGCATTAAGTATCTGTATAATAAGCTGACACAAATATGGGCTCTGAAGGCGCACATGGACCTAGTCGAGGTTGGATTTGGTTATTTTATGGCACAATTCCTTAGCTCCGAGGATTATGAAAGGGTTTTGAGTGGTGGTCCGTGGATGGTACTTGATAGGTATCTAATAGTTCGACCATGGGACCCTTACTTCATGCCCCAAAATGATACGATAGTTAGAACAACGGTGTGGGTGCGTTTACCGTGGTTGCCGCTTATGAACTACACAGAAGAAATTCATACATATATTGGAAATTTAATTGGGAAAATGGTGCGCGTGGATCCGTTCACAAAGTCGCGAGCTCGAGGTAACTTCGCAAGGATTGCGGTGGAGATAGATCTTGACAAGCCACTTATACTGATTATCCATATACAGGATCACCTCCAGAAAGTTGAATACGAAGGACTTCACCTTATTTGTTTAGGTTGTGGGAAGTTTGGCCATTTAAGGCTGAATGTAGGGCTAATAGTGGGGGCGGTGAGGATGTGCATGGAAGAGGAAATGATGAGATTAGTCGCAAAGAGACGGAGCAAGTGGGGGGTAGTGATAGACCGATATGTGGGGAGTGGATGACCGGTGACCTCGCTAAGGGTAGGCCGCGAAATAATGCGGGAAATCAGTTGCAACGGCAAGGGAAAAAGGGTGCACCTATGGGTGGTAGGAAGAGCGGAATAACACCATCCAAAAAAAAGGTAAGTGCAGCTACCGATAGAAATAAGGGTTCGAGATATGAAGTGCTAGAGGACTTTAGCAATGGGGAGAGTAGTGTAAGTGGGGATAGAGAGGAGCGAAGCTTAACTGTGGGTGTAGTCACTGAGAAAAATTTGAACACCAAGAGAAGGACACCTAGTAAAAAAGTGGGGGATGATAGTCTTCAACATGTGGTGATAGACGCGATGTCGTATAGGTTGGAAGGAGATTTCTTTAATCCGGGAAAACAAAAAGTGTTAGATAGGGAACTTGTGGGACCATCCTCTAAACGTATATCAAAGGGTAAGCCAAGGGGAGAAGCCAAATAAGGAGACGGGTGGCGCGAACAAAAGTGGGGCTATTGGTGTGTTGTCTATGGGTCATGGTGTGGAGCGAAGTGGAGGTGATAATAGTGCAATGGTAGCGGAGAGGGAAGGTGAGGCGAGGGGGCCTGCTGTGGGCGAATTGGGACAAGAGGGGTCTGGTAAAAGTGAGTTGGAAAAAGTTGTGGGCCGTTGTGTAGTTTCTGGAAATTTGGGGGCTGCACATGGATTGAATGGTACAAGAGAGGATCAGGTCATTCATGGGGGTACTGATATCTCCCTTTTTGGTCTAAATATAAGCCCTTAGGAGACATCATTTTAGGATGAAAATGGTCTTTTTATATTGACTTTCGTGCTTAAATTGCAATATTACACTTTCTCCCCTTGGAATTAGACTATTTGCATTTATAGAGCTTTTGTGCGTTAATTTACTTATTTTTAATGCAAAGTTAGTAGGTTTATGAATTTCATGAGAAACCAATCCAAGGAGGAGAAGTGAAAATTAAAGTCTTAGAATATTTCTAGTGTGTTTAGTCGAGTTTCCTGAATTTAAATTGCACTTTCTTATTTCTAGTCTTGATTTAATGATTTATTATTTTCAAAGCATATGCGGTTTAATTATTTATTTAATGTGAAGCTTTAGAGATAATATGGAAATAAATTAGATGCTAAATCAATTCTAAGGAGATAAGGAAAGAAGATCTTGAAGAAATCTGGAGATAGAAGGAAGTAGAGTTCAATTAGGAAAAGATAAAGCTGCTTTGTGAATCTGAAATTCCAAGCACGTTTTAAAGATAATTCCATAACTAAAGATTGGCATGGATTCTGGACGAATGGTCTGCACCAATGGAAAGATCTTTCCGAGACAAGCAGTTTCATATATTGGAACTCCTCAAACGGATAAGTATTGAAAAAGATATGACCAAATCAAATCAGCTTACCTTTCCTAGATTTTAGGGTTACGAATTAAAGAGTCCTTGACTTGTCTCCCACTCCAAGTAATTCGACCTAGCACCTATAAATACCAGCTCTAAACCTTAGAAAATCATCCCTTGGCTGCATAAGCTTAATATACACAAATAAATCATCATAGAAGCAGTCAAGAGGATCTAGAGGAGGAAGAAGCAAGAGCTAGAGCTTAACTACATCAATTCAACACTTCTCCATCTCTATTCTTTGGGTAATTTAGTATTAGATCTATTTTGTCTATGAGGTATTTCTAAGCTATTTATCTAAGAAGTTTATTTATGCATAATTTCTCTTTAGGATTGTAATTATATGAACCTTTGATTATTGTTTTTCTGTTTTAATTTGAATCTGGGATTTTAGTATTTAATTGAATTGGTTCTTAATTTCCATTGACTATATTCTTGTTTTAATCACTAATTTTGAAGTCATGAATCAAACTTAGCTCATACTAATTAGGCTATTCCATATAGTGGCGTATGGATCACCTTGACGGGGGGTTTAATTACAGAACTAGAATATAGACGTGTGGTATCCGTTATTTGACCGACAGGCTTGACTAACCACGTAGCCAAAGAGGTAAAAGAGTATTCATTCCAAGAGGCATATTCGACCATGCAGGTGTTTATGATACTTTAGGATAGCTTCTAGGTCCACCCGACAGGGGGCTAGGAGATAATAGATTCCCGACTATTGTGAAATTTCCCATTCACCCTTATTCTTAGTAATCATAGATTCAATAGGATAGATTCATACTTGCATATCCTTATCTTTCTTGCATAATTATTAATTGTTTATTTTATTGTTTATATATTCTATTTAGTTAATTAGAAAACAAACTCCCTTACTATTTATCTTTTTAAAACGATTAGAACTATCTATTCTGATATTGAACACGAAGTTATAATAACTCTTAAATCCCAGTGGAGACGATAATCCCGTATTTTACTTATCTATTACTTGGTACGACCCGTACACTTGCGGTCTGTGGATCCTTTATTCCTTTGCTTTTATTTCATTATTTTATAACACACAAGGACCCACCAGGTACAGATATTAACGCCAATAGTCCAACAAATGTGGCCAAGGTGGGTCATCATTTTGAGGTGGTAAATAATCTGACTACCTCAGATGATTCGTTATAACAAATACTAGGAGTGGGAGCTAAATCGAAACAAACAGAAGGGGCTAATATGGAGGAAATGGAGAATAGTATGTTGGTCCCGTTGGTGGAGAAAACAAACGGAATAGCTGCACATGGGTTTTCGATGGGTTATGCTGGCGCTTCATCACCGGCGGTAGTACCTAATAGGGACGACAATATGGAGTGTGAGGAGGAGTGAGATTACACTACACTCTTTGCTCTTTAACATCTGCCTAACTCCTTTGGTTTTTCTTTTCTTTCTTTCTTTTGAGTTTGTTTTATTCTGTTGTTTACTTAGTATTCTATCTTTATTTTATGAATAGTACATCAAATCAGATTCTTGGGGGGAATTGGTCTATGGCCAATCGTCCGGTTAATATTTTGTTTTGGAACTGTAGAGGGGCTAATAGTGATAGTTTCAGAAGGGCGTTTAAATACCTTAATGAACATCATAAACCTCTACTAGCGATCATAGTTGAGTCGAGGGCCTCAGGGGCAGAGGCGACAAACATTATCAAATCAATTCGGATGGAGAAATCCATAAGAGTTGAGGCGGTAGGCTTTTCGGGGGGAATCTGGGTCGTTTGGAATCAGCCGGATATTTCGGTCCAAATTTTATCGGCAAGCAAACAGGTAATTAATTTACGGATTTCCAATATCTCATGTGTTTCTTGGATTTTGTCTGCAATCTATGCGAGTACTAGGTGCTGGATTAGAGATTCATTGTGGGATTCATTGGAGATAGCGTCAGGAAGTATTAGCGAGCCATCATTAGTGGTAGGGGATTTCAATCAAATTGGGTGTCCAGAAGATCAAGTTGGAGGGAATGAAGGCATTAATCGTACGATGGTGAAATTTGAGGGTTAGAGAAATAGGTGTGGCTTAGAGGACTTGGGTTTTGTGGGACCTCGGTTTACATGGAGTGATTCTTGGCGTTCGGGGAGTCGAATTATGAAGCGGCTAGACAGAGCTTATGGGAATCGTTTATGGTATGAGACATTTGGGCCATCGAAGGTTTCCCACCTACCTCGAATACATTCGGATCATGTACCCATTGTGATCAATTTGGCAACACAATTAGCTAGTCAACCGAAGAAGAAGAGATTCCGATTTGAAGCGGCTTAGGGTTGTCATGACGGATTCAAGGACTTAGTTGCAAAGAGTTGGAGGAGTGAGGATAGAGACCTGGGGGATAACATAGACCATTTAAAGCGAGATTTGGAGACATGGAAGTTTGAATGTTTTGGAGATATATTTCAGAAAAAGAAGCGAGTCTTTGCGCGCTTGGAAGGTATCTAGAAAGTATTACAAAGATGTTTTAATCCTTTTTTAGCCAGGTTGGAGAAGCGTCTCAACCGAGAGTACGAAAGTCTATTAGAACAAGAGGAGATTTTCTGGTTTGACAGGGCCCCCATGGAATGGATTTACTCAGGGGACAAAAACACGAGATTCTATCATTTTGCTGCTCGGATTAAGAAGGAGAAAGCTAGAAATGTACAAATTAAAGATGGGAATCATGAGTGGATACGGATAGGGGTGTGCACGGGTCGGTTTTGTATGAAAAATGCTCAACCCACAAACCGCCCGTTCTTGTGCAGATTTTGAAAAATAAGACCTGCACCCGCCCAATACATTACTTAAACCATTGAGTTTCGGGTTAGGCGGGTTGCGGGTGCATTGCGGGTGATTTAGTTCGATTAGAAGACGAACTTGTATCCATATTCATTTGGCGAGTCAAATTTATAATACAAATGAAAATTATAACGAAAAATATTGTTTATGATACGCATATCCATTTCAAATCATCTATGATTAAAAGATATAAAATGAGATTTTAGGAAACTAAATATATGAATTGAACAAAGAGTACATATAATATCATAATTGAAATGAATCATATTCCTTAGATAATATATTATTGATATATTGAGGGATTTCAAAATATTTTAAAAAAAGAGGGAGGAATAAAAAAATGTAGAGTGAAAAGCACATGACCCCCACTATTTTATTTGAATAAAATGAGCAATACGAATTTTTCTAATTTTTATACTACAAGGTAATCGAGTATATGCGGGTATGCGGGTTTGCGGGTTTCAAATTTTAAATCCACAACCCGCAAAAATGTGTATATTTTTTCAAAAATGTAAACCGCAACCCACCCAATTAAAAACTAACCCGTATAATTTCGGGTTTGTGTGATCGGGTTGGTCGGGTTATGCGGGTTTTCTAACCCAATGCACACCCCTAATTACGGATATGGAGGTTGAGAAAGCATGGGTCAAGGTTTTCTTTGAGGATTTGTTTGCATTAGATGTTGCTGGTCCGAATACTTTCGAGCTACCGCTACTTAGGAGATTTGGTGATGGGGATATAGATATTTTGAGTGGGATAATATCCGATGAGGAAGTTAGAATTGCGGTCTTTCAGATGTCGCCTCACGAGGCGCCTGGCCCAAATGGTTTTACAGCTGGTTTTTACCAAAAGTGTTGGGATATAGTTGGAGGCTCGGTTTGCGTGATGATTAGGGATGGGTAGATTTGCGAAAGAAGTGTTGGGTAATCTCATTCATCTTATACCCAAGTTGACAACACCAGATTATATTACACAATTTAGACCTATTAGTCTAATCAATGTGTGCTACAACGTCTGCATGAAGGTTCTGGTTAATCGAATGAGACCCATGTTAGCAGATAGTATTAGCCCCTACCAGAGTAGTTTTCATCCTCATCGATCTACTATTGATAATATTATACTAGTTAATGAGTTGGATCATGTTATGCGTCATGTGAAGGGTAAGAGGGCCTATATGGCAGTAAAGGTCGATCTTGCTAAGGCGTATGGTAAGATTAGTTGGGGATTTATTAAGCAGTCTTTGGAGAGTCTTGGAGTCCCTGATATGTGGATTTCAGTAATTGTATTGGGGTTGGAGGATAACGAATTGAGTGTTCTATGGAAAGGTTCACCGCTACCCCCGATTAAACCGAAGCGTGGTATTCGTCGGGGAGATCCTTTATCACCTTATTTATTCGTCATATGTATGGAGAGACTCTCATTGTTAATACAGAAGCGCGTGGTGGACAGAACATGGCAACCCATTCGGCTAAATCCAGGGGGTTCCCTATCTCTCATATATTCTTTGCTGATGATCTGATTTTATTTGCAAAAGCATCTATTGATAATTTTGTGTTTTTACAGGAAACATTAGATGCTTTTTGCCGCGACGCGGGACAGTCAATAAGTAAGGAGAAATCAAGTATTTACTTCTCGCAGAATGTGGATGAGGATTTGGCTACTCGTATTGCGTTGGGAAGTGTTTACCAAAGAAGCGAAGGGATCGGGAAATACTTGGGGGTGAATATATTATCCAGACGAAGGCCACGGGTCTTTTTCGGTGAGATTATTAATGATTTGCGTGGGAAGTTAGCTAAATGTAAAGGAAATACTCTCTCGCTAGCAGGGCGTATAACCCTAGCCCAATCGGTACTTAGTGCGGCGCCAATGTACCTAATGCAAGTAGAGAAACTTCCGCTCTATGTTTGTGAGGAGATAGATAAGGTTAGAAGAGAATTTATTTGGGGAGTCTCAGCGGATCAGAAGCGTATTAACTGGGTTGCGTGGAAAGAGATGTGCAAGCCTAAGAATTTAGGTGGTCTTGGGTTCCGTTTCGCAGAAGACATGAACAGGGCTCTATTGGGTAAGTTGGGATGGAAATTAATTCACGATAAGGCTAGTTTATGGACCAATGTGATGCGGAAGAAATATTTCAAGAAGGCGCCTTTTCAATATACCACTAAGCCGAGTGATTCGCAAATATGTCGAGCTATTGCGAAAGGCATTGTCGTTTTAAGACAGGGATCCCGATGGCTCGTTGGAAATGGAAAGGATGATTCCTTTTGGTTTGATTGGTGGTTAGGGGATTCACCGCTTATTAATCGAGTCATAGGAGAGGTAGATGAAGCAGAATTTTCAAAGAGTGTGGCTGAGTATGTGCGCTGTGATGGCGCTTGGGATTGGATGTGTTTTCAACACTTCTTTTCGCCATATACTCTTTTGGACTTCACCAGTACTGGAATGGTAAGGGGTGATGGTACTGATAGCCTGTCCTGGTTACTGGAGTTACACGGTAATTATTTGGTATCTTCGGCTCGTTGGGATGAGTCTTCTAATGGAGAGATGAGGGAGGACATTTGGGAGGCGGTGTGGAAGCTAAAATGTCTGCAAAAAACAGGTGTTTTCATTTGGCGAGCGGTGAAGGAAAGGGTAGTGACTAGAGGGAATTTAGTTAAAAGGGGTGTTGATATATCTAGTCTATGCGCTTTATGTGGAATGGTGGATGAGACGGCATTACACCTGTTTCGAGAGTGTGTGAAGACTCGTGAGATTTGGGGGATGATCAGGCGTGAGGTGATACAAAGGGGCGGCAATGTGGTGGCTGCTACTGACTTCAATGGATTGGAGGGAAGGGAGAGATTAAATGGAGGTACAACAACTCAAAGAAGGGAAGCACAACAGTCCCAGGATGTGAGTAATAGTAGGCGACAGATTAACAGTGGGGTCTGGGGAGAAGCGCAGCAACCAGTACCTGCAGAAAGGTTCGAATAGATTAGAAGTAACCTGCGCCAGCCTATGGTGCAGCTACAGATGCGGCAGGAGCGAGGACCGCGGTCTGGTGTGGACATGGAGGGGCGAACTGATCAGGTGAGTGTGGTTTTTAATTCTGAATTAGATAAGGCTTGGTGGCTTAAAAATCTTGTGTCCACTATGTCTTTTGCAGGTGTGCCGTGGTGTGTATTCTTTGGAGCTCTAGCTGACACTATCTGGAAGGCGCGTAATCAAATGGGCTTTAACGGAGGTGGCTTTCCAGCTGGGGTGGTGATTTTTAAAAAAGCCAAATTCCTCGCAACTAAGTATGGCCGTGCTTGGGGACAAGCGCCGGGAGGGATACATCATCGGAAACCAGGTGTGCTTATGATAGGATGGATCAAGCCTAGAGTGGGTTTAAAGTTAAATACGGATGGTAGCTGTAATACATGGCGCAAGGAAGGTGGTGGAGGTGGTATTATCCGATATGTTAATGGTGAACGGATTAAGGGGTTTAGTATGAAGATTCAACATGATATTTCGGTAATAGTAGAACTAATTGCATTATTGGAAGGCTTGCGTTTAGCAGAAGGTATAGGCGCGTGTGAAGTTATAGTCGAAACGGATTCTTGGGAAGCCATAGATGCAATACGGGGAGTGGAGCTTGGGAAAGGCCCAGGAGCGCAATGGATTCGCGATATACGTTTGATCTTGGCGAGAAATCCTGGATTCGAGCTAAAGAGCATATATAGAGAAGCTAATTCTTGTGCGGATTGGTTGGCTCGAGCGGGCCTAAAAGATGATACTGATTATGCGTTACTTGAAGACCCTCCAGATGAGATATGGAGCCTAATAACAAAAGATCGAATGGGGTGGAGAACGCCGTGAGTTGTCTATGATCCCAATTTGTCGAAAATGTAATACATTAGTTTTCTTTGCAATTTCTGGGTTATTGTCTAATGGTCCTCGAGACCTCCTGTGTAATAAAACAAAAGTGATCCACCAAACTTCCACTAGACTATTACCATAGTCAACTTATGAATCAAATTTATCATTTGATCTACATTGTCCGCTATTATCAGAACACTGGTCTTTTATTTTCAACCCAAAATCAACCTCAGATACAACCTAATTAATTCAACAGTAATTGACAAAATAAATTAATTTTTTAACAAATCCAGCAGTAAATAGGATAATAATTAACTAATTTGAGTAGCGATGTCAACCTTTAGATTTCCATCAAGTATGGTCTTGAATTGCTTCATTTGATTAAGCTGAATTATCAAAGAAAATAGACCCACGTATTTATTAGATACACCATTGTCAAAGGGAAGTACGATTGAAACAGATTGTAAAGTTAGCACCATGTCGAAAATCAGAGTTCGATTGATTGTAGATAAAGGCTCGGAAATGGAAATCCATGCTAATTTAGAGTTATGTCCTATTTCCTTTTCTCTGTTCTTCTTTCTCTTGTAGTTAAAGATTAATTGCATACACCATATACATATCATTCTTTGCAAATTTAAACAAGCAACATTTAGCGATAAACATGGATCAGTAGAAACACTACAACATGGATCCTCATGAAATTTCATAAAGATTTTTCTTTAAAATACAGCTTGGGTTGAGGAGAGAAAATGTGGTTTGGACAAAGAAAGTAATTATAAAGTTAAACATGTTCACTTAGGGAAAAGAACAATATGTGTTACAGTCGACTAATTAGAACGAGCAATTCAGCAAGAGAGAACATAGAGCAACATTATTGTGGTGCTCAAATGTTATAAATAAAACAATAAGCAAAAAGCCTGATAAAAGTGGCGAAACTCGTTCACAATGTAGACAATTAAGAAATGTCACAAAATAGAAGCTTTACATGTCAAATTTAAACAAAATTTAAGGGCACCAAGCTGTTGACATGAGCATGGGAGATAAGTGGATCACCATCCAAAGTTTTCATTGTACCCGTCGGATTGAATAAATGAACTCTTTTAGTTTTCACATTGTAAACTAGCCAAAAGTCTACTCCAGCAGCTGGTACACGAAATACCAATACCTCCTCACTTTGCACCCAGCCTAGCGGACAGAGAAAAGTATTAGCTGACTGATGACAATTGACGTTTTGATTCATATAATGGAAAACAGGAAGACCACCACGGATTAAATGTTCAGGTAAAGTGCGTTGAAGCAAACATCTTTCACCTCGTAAATCAATGTCATACAACTTTTTCCAGTGTCCAGTTTTTGGATCCATCAATAACCAAATCTCCCATAAATATGCTTCTCTAGATCTAGACAACATTAATGAAAGAGAATTCCTCATTGCTAAAAGTTTGAATTTCTTTTCACGACAATCTACTGGAAAAGGATTTTTCTTGAATGTTTCAGTTTCCACTTCCAAACTAAAGACAGATTGACCCGAATTAGTTGAATGCACGAAACCTCCTACAGATAATGGTGAATTGCGCAAGTATTCAGTATTATCAACATGTCTCCACGCCTTATCAACACTTAAGGTTAATATTTCACATCCAAATCCCTCTTTAGTGTAACGTACCACTTTGTATACTCTAGATAAATCAGCATATGCAAAGCCATAATGAGAACCAATTTGATCACCATCAATTTTAGGGAGTATAAATTGTTGCTTTATAAAAGGATTTGTAACACAAAGTGTTTTTTCAAATATATCAACTAACAACACTAGTCCATTACAACTAGCTACAACAACACCACTAAACTCAAATTTCAGCTCCATCGCCTCCACTTCACACTTTGTTGTTTTCACAAAATTCCCAGACATTAGAGAAGAGCATCTTTGAACTAAGAGATCGCTACTTGATTTTTCGAGATGAGGGGATATAAAAAAAGGGCTATGGATTATGTTATACCAATCTTTGCAAACATACCTCATTACGTTGTAATTAACATCGAGAGGAATGTGGATGAGGATATTAAATATTATACCCTCCGTAAAATAAGGAAATATTGTTCCATCATCACAATCATCGACCTTCTGAGACATCTGCAATGTATATAAATATAAATAAATTCGCCAAGGGAAACATAAATATTATATTAACCAATGATTACGTTACAACATAATTGGCCAGGGGCTAAAAATCAAAACAATCCGTTAATTTTTAGTCCAGGCTAAAAATCTTAAAAAGTTTAGTCTGGGGAGGGTTTTACGCCTGGAGGCTGGAGCTAAAGAAAATTTCGGACAACCTAAATCTGCCAATCTGCCCCTGATATGTATATTTCTAATAAAGTTTTTCCTTAGAAAAATAAATAAATAAATTTGGACAAACTTGATGATGTATTTTCATGTCCAACCTCAGAAAAGTAATGCTAAAATACTATAAACAATAAACAGTAAAAAACAATAAAAGATGAAATTTAATAATTGAACAAAAAGATTCAGGACCTTGATTTGTTGCTCTGTTTCCTCGAATACAAAATATTGGGAGGTTTAATAATTTGAGATAGATAGTTGGCCTAGTGGTTAGGTTACTCCGCAGAGACCAAGAGGTCCTGGGATCGAATCTCATTGGAGTCAAAATGACTCCGAGTCTAAAGTGGCTCTCTCATGTATTCAAAAAAAAAAAAAAAAAAAAAAAAAATATTGGGAGGTGTAGGAATATTTGGGATCTGATACTGTAGGAATATTTAATTATCGAAGTTTGTGTAGTATACAAGTTAATGTTATTAGTTAGGATATGATCTCTAGTAGTAAACTCCTATACTGACTCTAAATCTTTGGAGGGGGGGAAAACAATAATTAACGTTATTAGTTAGGATATGTATGATATAGTAGTGACTTCCTATACTAACTCTTTGGAAGAATAAAAAATACCGACTCTAATCAATTTTTGGTGTTTATCGCTTAGTTTGATTTTTTAAAAAACTATTTTTAATGCTATCTTATTTTTGGGCACGAGAACTTTTTCTCTTATTTTTCAAAATAATCAACTTTTCCATAACATAAGTGGTACAGTGCAATTTGTGTATATCTGGAGTATTTTCACGAAGAATATACACAGCTTCCTATACATACCTTTAAGTTAATTAGAACTAAGTTATCCATCTTTAAGGATAAATTCGAATCTTATAACACTCATTCATACCCTTAAAATTTATAAGAAATAACAAGACTTTAATAAATTGAGCTAATCCAGCTAGTTAAATCTTTTTCTCCTTTATTTATTTTTGTTCAAAACAACTTCACCTTTTTTTAACATTTAATTAGTAAAATGGTTTGTCAATATACAGTCAATACCAATTAAACTGCCATGTCATTAAAAATATATTTTTAATGAATAGCATTGTAGATTTTTAATCTGTATTTTAATTATTTTATGTACTTCACTAGAAATATTTACTAATCACCTTACACTAGCTTTGTTAAAAACCTCTTAGAACGATAGTATACTTATTAAGCCGACCTTTGTCATAAAGTTTTAATTATATTTGTAACGCTATTATACCAGAGTCAAGTATGGTTGCTTTTGGAGCTTTTGCCAATACATTCTTTCATCAACCAATCATACATTATTTGTAACACCTAACGATGACTGTTTACTTGACTTCATCGGGTTGTAGTGGGTGAACTTTGTCTTTTCAGAATCCTAAACTAAGAAGGTCCATTGTGCTCACATGATGTAGTATGATACTCATTTGGTAGCTCATTGAATTCCTTGCCCGCCTCCATCCCATTGGTCAAGGAAACTTGCACAAAATCGATTCAAGTTATTATTTTCCAAAAGAGACTGGTCATGAGTTAAGCTGAACACCTGGTTCATTAGTATGTAATTTTCTAACCAAAAACTATGCACTTATATTTGTTTTACCTTGAGCATGTCTTAGTTTATCATTACTTTCTTTCTCCAAGTTACATTTTCTCTCCTCAATCCAAGCTGTGAGTTTCATTTCTCATAATTTATTATCTGGAATGACCCCTTTGTAGACAATACGAGCACCATTTTTCACTTCTCAACTATCTGATTAACTGATATTAGGTGCACAAGCTTTTTTTGGTTGCAGTAGACTTTTATTCATTCCAGGATGTGTAAAAAACATCCTTACGGGTCGAGAGATATTAAGCAATGGAGTGAATGAGGTGATGATTAGGGAAGAGAAAGTATATAGGTGGAGTCATGAGGCCTCGGGATTTTTCACGGTTAAATCGGCGGCGTATAATACACTAGTAAATGGCATTGAGAAACGTAGCGTAGCAGCTGCGTTTGTGTGGCATACAAACACCAATCAGGTACAATCCTAACAATCCCTTAAATAATTTTAAATCTCAAACACCTATCAGG
This sequence comes from Nemophila menziesii, assembly GCA_029959085.1. Classification (NCBI taxonomy): domain Eukaryota; kingdom Viridiplantae; phylum Streptophyta; class Magnoliopsida; order Boraginales; family Hydrophyllaceae; genus Nemophila; species Nemophila menziesii. Next base: position 141,150,032 of record JARWIR010000001.1, on the reverse strand, counting down.
TACAATCCTAGAAAAATGTAGTAAATGCTTGTCTTAATATGAAGCTATTGAAGTGCCATAATATAATTGACAAACCAAATCTTTTGTTGGATTGAGCAAAATGAGAAGTGCTAAGATAGATTGTAAGAAGAAAAGGAGTTTAGAAAATAAGTAAGAAAGTTATCCAATTGTATTTTGATATATTTATTAAGTTGAGACATATTATAACGATGTGTTATATTTGAATTTGTAATATTGTATACAAGATATTTATTAGTTTTATATCTTTTTCACAAACACAAACACTGTTAAAAAAGAATTTGAGGGAACTCTCTTATATAAATCAAATACTTGTCATCACAATATAAAGCAGTTACTAAAGTTCTGTAAATCAAGGACATGACCAATTCATAAGAATACATTAAAATAGCTAGTTTGAAATAACCAAACCCAATATATAAGAAATACAATAACAATGTATATTAATTTTGCTGCAAATACAAATAACAATCACATAGATGAAGCATACAATTGTAAATAACTAAAACGAAGATACTTGTTATCATCTCTCAAACTTGATAGACACTAAACTCTCCTTGTAAATCATGACTGGAATTTCATAATAGCTAGATATTTCTGTATCAATCAATTCATGAGTGTCGAGGGCCCACAATTTCAATTTCTGAGACGCACTGGTGTGGATAAGTATAGTATCATCTTTCCACAACAGACGAGGAATAATTAACTCATCAGTCCCAAGTCCACCAAAACTGATTTGTTTCATCCATGATCCCTCCTTCATTACCCATAAGTCTACATACTTTTGTAATGAAAGGTCATATGTGAATGTAAACATGGCAAGAGAATCGTTTATGAGTGTAAGATTCTTACCATTCATAATATCAAAGTGAGCAATAACTTGAGGAAGGTTTATGTCTTGAAACACTTCAGTGCTCACATCAAAACAAAGGATGATGTTAATCTCATCTCTTTTGGCAACCCAATGTAATGCTCCATTGAATGGTACTCCATTAATAGATTTATTAAAACACATTGTTGGCATGTCATGCTCTATATATCTCCAAGAATCACTACACAGATTGTAGATTTCGGGTTTTTTCATATATTTAATGATAACAATCTTGTAATCTTTTGTAATGGAATCGAAACCCAATCCAATTGAAAGGGGAATATCGGGTGGATTGAAGAATGATGGAGGGAGAAGTTTAAATTCCCTAGTTGCTGGATTACATAAGACTGAGATATCCTCATAACCATATCCGCTACAAAACAACAATCCATTACAAGGCCATGAAACATTAAATCTGTTGTCTTTAAACTGAGGTACCTCCAAAGGAGGTAGAAATTCACTGAGCGATTCATACGAGTGAAATGACAATTCTGTTACATAATTATCTCTTCTCATTCGATTAATAAGGATACATTCATTCTTATTATTTTGAGTGCTACTCTGATGCATTTCAATGAAATTAGGGCTTTTGATTAAACGATACCATGATTTACAAACGCACCTGAATCGCATTAGTGGTTTCACTTGCAACTTCACTAGTATTGATATGATTACATCTTCAGGTAAACTCTTCTTCTTCTTCGACTTTCCCATTTTTGAGAGCTATCTATGAAGCTGCGCACTCTATTTGTTTCCTAAAGCGTGTTAGATTTCGCAAAAGTCGGATTTTTAACGTGGTCTAATAAGATACATCTCATACTAAAACACCCCTTCGTATTATACATTATAACTACTTGCCCCTTCAATTATTGTTTTGTTGCTAAATACATCCACATGCCTTTTCTTTTTTTAAATTAAAATCTTTTTTTTCATACATAAGAGTCTTGAAAAGCCGGTAATCACCGAATTACAAATAACTTAACTGCTTCTTAAATTGAGACTAGGACTACCCTTGCAGTCTCACGTTCGTTCCTATCTCTAGTAATGAAATACCATAGGTAATCTGGAGGTTCTTGAAAATCCGCAGGTCCTAAACCCGCACTCGCACCTTCCTTAGCTAGCTTATCAGCACTCCGCAAGACACGAGCCAACAAATCCAGACACAAACATTCCATTTTTATCTTGTAATAGCCCGCCTATGCCAGCTACACCACTATTCGTGTCATAGCTACCATCTATATTTAATTTAGTCCAATCCTTAGGCTTTACCCATCTAACCATTACGTTTTTTGCCAATTTAACAATACCGCCATCACGCTCTTTAGCCCAAGCTAAACACGAAATTATTAGCTAGTTGTATTACCTCATTTCTGGTTACCATATTTTGTAATGTATTGCTTTAATCCTTGAAAACCACTGTATTTCTTTTAGTCCAAATGAACCAAATTATTGCTGTGAATATCAAAGGCCATTCTATTCTAGGCCATACATTCTTTCTTTAGCCATCAGGTGGTCCATTAACCACTTTTTGACCCCAGAAGGAGGATTCGTATGTCAACCTGTAATGTTCAAATTATTACTGTAATGTAAGGCTTCATTATTCATTCGCCATACATCATTGACCAATTGACCAATTGAAGACTTTCGATAGTTTGAATCTGCAAAATTATTTTCCAAAAGATTAAAAGCGGATTTTACGGAAAACTTACCTGAATTCTAATGACGCCATTTTATTTTTGGCCCCGATATATCATGGAATTCTACAACGCCTTCCCGAAGGACTTTTGCACCAGCTAAGATCGCTTTACACATGTTTGAGTCGCCTCTTTTTTGCTCACGGTTTAATAGCCCATCTTTGAAATATTTGCATTTGAAGACATCAATCCATGCTATATTTCGCCCTTTAACAACTCCCAACCGAGTGGTACACAACAATGAAGTAAAGAATGGAATAACAATCCATGAATTTTAGTCCTATTCCTATACATAGTATGAGTTAAAAAGAATAGGATTTTTATTACCATAGGAATCTTAATCCCATAAATATGGTAATATCCATTCCGTCCACCTCCATAGTATTAGACTATTCCATTTACATTAGAATGAAAATTTATTTTAAAAAGGACAGAGAAAAGTATTAGCTGATTGAACAAAAAGATTCAGGACCTTGATTTATTGCTCTGTTTCCTCGAAGCCAAAATATTGGGAGGTGTAGGAATATTTGGGATCTGATACTGTAGGAATATTTAATTATCAGATTTTGTGCTAGATATTTATAGTATACAAATTAATGTTATTAGTTAGGATATGATCTCTAGTAGTGAACTCGTATACGGACTCTAATCTTTGGGGGGAACAAACAATCATACATCTTCTTTGATTTTTTTTACCTTAACACCTAACGATGATTGTTTACTTGACTTCATCGGGTTGTAGTTAGGCGTAGGAAGACGCACGCTCTCGCCTAACTCTATCTTCGGATAAGACTCGATTATCTTGTCATCAAGACCACCTGTCCTAATTGTTAACGCCGGTTGCGGAGTGACAGTGTCTCTGTTTAGACGGCGTTGTGTTTTTATTCTTGAAGCACAAATGATTATTGAACTAATTATCAGAACTAGCGCAACAGGAACCCCAAATATACAGACAGCAATGATGGCCTCCTCGATTATCTCTACAAAACATGACCTCAAAATTGATGAATAACACACAACAACGTATACAAAACTAATCAAAAAAATTCTCGATCTACTATGTGGTCTCGCTCTAAACATTTTTTTTAATAGTTTAAACCACGATCCTAGGTACTAAAATATATAAAAGTTAAACTACCATAGGCAAAGGGTAAAACAAAAACTATGGTTTTACAAAGGACAAATACACCTATTGTTTCTCAACTCGTGAAAACTCTCCTCTTCTATTACACTTATGCCATGAATTGCCACATAGCACCATGTTGTCACGAGTTACAAAACTATATATACAGGATATATATTTTGTCTCTTTTAAACTAGTTTTTTTTGTTGGTCCCAATATAAAGAAGCACAAGAAAAGAAGAATAATACAACTCTATTACTTATCTTTCTTAATAGAACTTTTACAGGCTACTGCCTTTTACAAAATAAACTCACACTTTTTCACTCTTGTTTTTTCTCACTTTTCTGATATGAAAATTACAAAAAATAGCTAGCTATTTATACTAGTAGATAAGCTATGTAAATTAATTGCTATCTAGAAATATTAAAAGACAGAAGACAAAATTCAATGTATTCTAAAGATTCATCAGTACGTTCATTTGGGCCATCGAACTTCCACATTCACTGTTCGTTGATATATCAGATTCATTCTCCATTCAGATTCATTTAATTTATCTTGGTTGCTGAAAAGGTTTATGAATTTGGACCTATTTTAGTTTGTATATTTCAACACCCCCTTCAAACCAAAATTATCTTCACACCGAGCAATGATCTTAACTTCTTGAAAGTTACTGTTGGTGTGAAAATGTCAGCAACTTGTTCCGAAGTATTACAATACTCCAACATTATCGTCTTCTCATTCACATGATCTCTTAAGAAGTGAAACTTAAGATCAATATGCTTGCTTCTTCCATGTTGTACCGGATTCTTTGACAACTCGATAGCTGACTTGTTATCCACATAAATAATAGTTGGATCTGCTTGTTCATGACATAAATATTTCAATAAATTTCTTAACCAAATTTCTTTACAAACTGCTGAAGATAATGCAACGGGGGCAAACACCTCATCATAATCAATTCCATATTTCTGTTTGTATCCTTTTGCAACAAGTCTTGCCTTGTAGCGATCAATTTCTCCATTTGCCGTCCTCTTTATTTTATAGATCCATTTTACTCCAATAGGTCTATGTCCTTTTGGAAGAGACGTCAATTCCCAAGTATTATTTTTTTCAATTGAACGAATTTCTTCGATCATTGCTTTCTTCCAAGAATCTTCTTTCACGGCTTCCTCAAATGACAATGGCTCATGATCGGCATAAAGACATACCAAATTCATCTCTTCGGTTTCTTCATATAATTCTGTCAAGTTTCGCATTCTTGTTGGCGGAGAAGAAGAACTACCTGAACCTTCATTATCTTGAGGATTTATGACTTGTTGAGGTGTCATGACAAGTGGTTCTTGATGTTGATGGGTTGTTTCCTCTTCTTCAACTTCAGTTTGATTTTCTTTACTATAATCTTCTTCATTCCACCTCCAAATTTCGTCTTCGCTAAAAACAACATCTCTACTCACCACTACTTTGTTTGTTAGTGGATTGTAAAGTTTGTATGATTTTGACTCCTCGCTATAACCAATAAAAATACACTTTTCACCTCGATCATCCAACTTCTTTCTTTTTGCATCTGGAACACGAGCATACGCAATGCAACCAAAAACTCGGAGATGACTAATATCTGGCTTATAGTTGCTCCAAGCTTCTTGTGGTGTCATATTTCTCACACTCTTGGTTGGACAACGGTTTAGCAAATAAGCAGTACACGCCACAGCTTCAGCCCAAAAATTCTTCGACAAATTTTTCTCCTTTAACATCGTTCTCGTCATGTTAAGGATGGTACGATTCTTCCTTTCTGCAACACCGTTTTGCTGTGGGGTGTATGATGTAGTAAATTGTTGCTTGATGCCCCGTTCATTACAAAAATCTCAAAATTCATTTGAGGTATATTCACCACCTCTGTCAGATCTCAGGATTTTTATCTTGTAGCCACTTTCCATCTCGACGGATGCTTTAAACTTTTTGAACATAGTAAAAGAAGCTGACTTCTCCTTGATCAAATACACCCATAACTTTCGGCTAAAATCGTCAATAAAAGAAATGAAATATTTGCTTCCTCCAAGAGATTCAGTTTCGAATGGTACACAGATATCAGTATGAACCAAGTTTAATGGTGTTTGGGCTCGCCATGATTTTCCACTTTGAAAAGTATTTATTTGTTGTTTTCCAAGAGTACACGATTCGCACACAAATTCAGGTATCTCAATCGATGGTAACCCATTTACCATATTTGCATTTGACAAGAGCTTCAAGCCACTAAAATGTAAATGACCAAATCTAAGATGCCATTTCCATGACTCATTTCTTATCATCCCTTGCAAACACTCTTCAGAAGTTGTATTTAAATGCAACGGAAACATTCGATTGCTCGCCATTTTGACTTTGGTGATAAGTCGTCCTTGTGCATCTTTCAAGTAAAGGCAAAGATCTTCCATGTGTATTACATAACCCTTTTCAAGTAATTGCCCAAGGCTTAGGATATTACTTTTCATGTCGGGTACATAATACACATTTGAAATATATTGTGAATTACCATTCTTTTGTATAATTTTAATCTTACCTTTGCCTTTCACCGGAATCTTGGAGGAATCACCCATACTTACGTTTCCATGAAAATACTCTTCAAGATCTTCAAAAATATCCTTCTTACCACACATATGATTACTTGCTCCTGAATCAAGAAACCATACATCTTGTTCTTTGTTGGAGTCCTTTTGTGCATAAAGTAGTGTGACATCTTCACCTTCTTGCTTTTGAGCAAAATTTGATTGATCATCTTGGTTAGGATATTTGTTCCAACATTCGGATGCATAGTGCCCATATTTGTGACAATTGTAACATTCAATATTTGATTGATCATCTTGGTTAGGGTATTTGTTCCAACATTCGGATGCATAGTGCCCATATTTGTGACAATTGTAACATTCAATAATTTTTCTGTTATCTTGTCCACGACCTCCTCTTCCACGAGCTCTTCCTCGTCCCCGGGAAAAATTGTTTGTGTTATTTTGCTGATTTTGTTTTTGGTTGTCAAAGTTTCCTTGACCTCGACCTTGACTTTGACCTCGACCTCGACCTCGAAAGTTATTTCCTCTACCACCACGTTGAGATCCACGACCTCGTCCTCTTTGACCATTAATGTTAAGCTTTGATTCCAAAGCTTTCTCAATTGGGACATCATTAGAATCCTTTTTCATTCTTTGCTCGTGCACTTGTAAGGAACCCATCAACCCGTCTATTGTGAGTTCATCCAAGTCTTTTGACTCTTCAATTGCCACAACAATGTGCTCAAACTTTTTGGTGAGTGATCGTAGTATTTTTTCTACCACTCGAATTTCTTCTATTTCTTCTCCATTCCTTTTCATTTGGTTTATTATAGATAATAGACGAGAACAAAAATCAGAAATTGATTCACCTTCTTTCATTTTGGCACTTTCGAAATCACCACGAAGTGATTATAAACGAACACGTTTAACACGATCTACTCCTTTGAATTGAGTTGCAAGTTTATCCCATGCTTCTTTGCTCGTTTCTGCTTCAGCAATCTTCTCGAACATGGACTCGCCAACACTTTGATAAAGAAAATATAAAGCTTTCTTATCTTTCTTTCTCGTTTATCTTAAAGCATTTACTTGTTGTGCATTAACTTCAACTCCTTCATCTGGTTCATCGTATCCACTTGTAACAATCTCCCAAAGATCATATGATCCAAAGAGAGCCTTCATTTGAATACTCCATTTATCATAATTTTCCAAAGTAAGCTTTGGTAGTTGAGTTTGCACAAAACCATTAGACATGGTGTTTACCTTGGCTCTGATACCACTATGTTGGTCCCAATATAAAGAAGCACAAGAAAAGAAGAATAATACAACTCTACTTCTTATATTTCTTAATAGAACTTTTACAGGCTACTGCCTTTTACAAAATAAACTCACACTTTTTCACTCTTGTTTTTTCTCACTTTTCTGATATGAAAATTACAAAAAATAGCTAGCTATTTATACTAGTAGATAAGCTATGTAAATTAATTGCTATCTAGAAATATTAAAAGACAGAAGACAAAATTCAATGTATTCTAAAGATTCATCAGTACGTTCATTTGGGCCATCGAACTTCCACATTCACTGTTCGTTGATATATCAGATTCATTCTCCATTCAGATTCATTTAATTTATCTTGGTTGCTGAAAAGGTTTATGAATTTGGACCTATTTTAGTTTGTGTATTTCAACATTTTTTACCCTTGACAGAGAGAATCCGTATTTTACTCATATATAATTATTGACGTATGAGATGAAGAAAGTACACGTACCACTTCTGGTAAGACCAACACAACCTACTTGATTTCCATTGTAATAGCATCTAGGATTAGTCCACTTCGGTCGAAGGTTCCCTGAATGATCCATTGATGGCCAGTATCTTGAAATAGATCCACTAATAACTATGGGTTCATCATCGCTATCAACTTCTATAGGTTCTTCCTCATCACCGTATTCATCCAAGGTGTCATCATGAATTTCCTCATTTTCATCAATAACCGTATCAAAAGACAAATCAATAAAAAAATGAGCAGGATCAATCTCGATCTCCTCGGTGGATGCCAATGGTATGCTGATGTTCTCATTCCCCGTGCTATCCAATGGTATGCTGATGCTCTCATTTCCAGTAGGGAGTGATTCCGAACCCTATAACTCAGGACTCCATCCGTGTCGATCGTTTATTTCCCAAACGGCTTTCCACCTTTTCATTGATTTCTTTGAACTAATCTCGTCGATGTAAAACACTTTCTTGGCCTGCGATGCTAAAATGTATGGTTCGTCGGCCCACTCAAAGTTTGTTGTGTTGATAAAGGTTACCCCATGTTCTTGCCTCGATTCAGACTTTTTATACCACTTACAGACAAATAACACAACCGAGCACCCTCCAGTGTACATAACCTCCAAGATTTTGATTAACTCCCCGTAATAAGGTTTATCATCGTAAATGGTACACACTCCGTAATCCTGCGTCACTCTTTTCTCTCCTTTGGACTTAGTTACCCACTTGACACCGTTCACAACACATGACTCATATTTATGCACCGAACCATAAGACATGTTTGCCAAGGACACCATCTCGGGGGTAGCTATTGGATCGCCACGTGAATGCATTCCATGAATCTATTATACAACAATAATAGTTAGTACTTTGATAATAAATATATAAGTTTTAAACCAATGCCTAAAATTACATACCTTTTCCAAAAACCATTCCTTAAACGTTCGACGATGCCTAATATCTATTTCCTTACTCGTTCCCGTAAGTGTGGATTTGTGTTCACTATAATTGTAAATGAGTATAAATAAATTAATATATAAATATAAATATATATTCATATGAATATATTCATATAAATATATAAATATATAAATATATAAATATGTAAATATAAATAAAGATAATAATATTTACTTACGTCATGTATGTTTCGAGTTCGTCGCAATTATGCAAAATATACCAACTTATGTGCTCCTTCTCCTTATACGGTAAAGAAACATACTCTATCTTGCCAACTGGAGTGCATTGGGAATTGAAAACAGATAGCTCTTTTTGGGACCGGCGGTGCTTCGTTGTATCTGCCTGGATCGTTGAACCTTGTTTTTTCTTCACTAAGATATCTTGATATGAAATTCAACGTCTCTTCCGCAATGTAGCCCTCGGCTATTGAACCCTCTGGTCTAGCCGGATTTCGAATATACTCTTTCAACTTTTTCAAATACCTTTCAAATGGGTACATCCACCGCATTTGGACCGGGCCACCAAGCAATGCTTCATCGTATAAGTGTATCACCAAGTGGATCATTATATCAAAAAACGCGGGAGGTAAAATCATTTCTAGCCTACACATAAGTTCAACCACTTTCTTCTTTCCCGATACTAACTCTTTCCTGCTTAGATTTTTATTGCAAACGACTCTAAACACGTTCGCTAACCCAATAAACACATCACTAATCGCTTTGTCTTCAATAAGCCCGGGGAGACTAGCCACGAAAAGATATTGCATCATCACGTGACAGTCGTGAGATTTCATGCCGATAATCTTACCCGTATCACTTTGAACATTGTTTCTCATACTAGATGCGAAACCGTCGGGAAACTTCTGTGCCTTCAGCCAGTCAAGAAAAATAGTCCGCTTTTCCGGTGTTAGAGTGTACTTTCCCCGTTTCAATATTTTTTTACCATTTCTCTCAGTCAACCACAATTCTTTTCTAATCTCCAATTTCTCAAGATCCAATCTCGCTTTCACGTTATCTTTGTTAACTTTCCCATCAAGACCTATAACTATACCGAGAAGAGCATCACACACGTTTTTCTCGCAATGCATAACGTCAATGTTATGTTTCAACAAGTTTTCGGACCAATAAGGTAAACGATAGAAAATACTATTTTTCTTCCAATTGAATCGCCGATTAACATCTTGCTTCACGATCTTTCCCCCAAAATCCTTGTGTTTACCGGGAAACACAATGGGAAGCCCATCTAACTGTGTCTGAATATTTGCAGGACTATATTTCTTCGGTGGGGCCCTACAATCAGATTTCTTGTACAAAATATTTTCGCTTCTAAATCGATGTCCGGCAGGTAACCAACGTCTATGGTCAAAGTAAACAATCCCTTTGTTAACACTCAATGACAGAGTATGATCCATGCATTCGGGACAAGCTTTGTAACCTTGACCCGACCATCCCGAAGTGTATGACCTAGCGGGGAAATCATTAGTGGTAGACAACAAACAAACCTTCATCGTAAACTCTTCTTTCTTGTGGGAATCATACGTAACGATCCCTTTATCCCACAACTCTTCCAACTCATCTATAACAGGACGAAGAAAGACATCCATGTCCTTACCGGGTGAACGGGGTCCCAGAATCAACAAACAAAGCTGGAATGTGGTTTCCTTCATGCATACCCACGGGGGCAAGTTATATACGGTTAATATGACTGGCCACATGCTGTATGAGTTGTTCTGCATAGAGAAAGGACAAAACCCATCGATTCCGAGACCCAGATATACGTTACGAGGTTCACTAGCAAACTCAGGGTGTAGCGCTGCAAATCTCTTCCAACTATCACCATCAACCGGATGACGCAACACATCCGGATCGGCACTGTTACCGGTATGGTGCCAAATCATGTCATCAGCGGTGTGCTTTGAAGCGTATAGTCGCTGTAATCTAGGAGCAATCAGAAAGTATCGAAGCTTCTTATGCGGTACTTTGATACCCTTCTTTGGGTCCCATCTAGACTCGCTACAAACTGGACACTTATCGAGGTCTTTGTTTTCTTTGTAATAAGTAACACAATCGTTCAAACAAACGTCGATGGTAACATACCCCATACCCAAACTTTTCAACTTCTTGTTGCATGCTTCATAAGATTCGGGCAAATTGTGAGGTTTAGGCAAAATACGACCCAACAACTCCAGTAGCTCGGTGAATGAGGTGTTAGTCCATTTGTTCTTTACTTTTACGTGCATTAGCTTGGCAATGAAATTCAACGAACTCATCGATTTACAACCAGAAAATAATTCTGTCTCCAATTCTTCGAACAATGTGTCAAAACTGCTTCGACTTGGAATATGTGCATCTCTCATCTCGGTGTCTCCCGGATGTCCACCAACATCGTAACTCTGTCTCACATCGTCATAAACATGCTGGATTTCATTTACTATAATTGGATCTTTACTTGCAGGGGGTGTATGTGTTTGTATCGCTTTCTCACCGTGTTTTGTCCAAACCTTATAATCATGGTTAAATCCCTCTCTTAAAAGGTGGGCCATAACAGCTTCGGTTTTTAATCGCCAAAAATTATTACACTTCTTACACGGGCAAGACAAGTAACCGGTATAACCTCTACTTTTCTTAGCCAAATCGATAAATTTATAAACCCCAAAAATATATTCACCATCTAACACATTCGTCAATTCGATCCAACTCTTATCGATACTCATGTCCGAACTCGATGCCATCTCTTAACAACAATTTGAGTAAACTATGCGACTACATTAATATAAAAAAATAAAATACATAATTATTACAACCCAATGAATAAAATGAATAAAAATTACAACACAATAAACAAAATAAAAAAAATTACAAACTCATTGAATGAATAAATATTACAAACCATTGAATGAATAAAAATTACAAACCATTAAATGAATAAATTTTACAAACCATTAAATGAATGAATATATAAAAAAAGAACAAAGAATTAAATAAACAAGTAAAAATATATTAGCACAAAATATAAATTCACACAACACATGCATAATCAACCAACAAATATTAAATTCATTAACCTAATCATATGGTATATCAACTTGCTAATATAATCAAATAAATAAAAAATTTAAAAAGCATGAAATTTAATGGAAATACCTTGAATTGGATGGATAAATTGAAGAGTGATGTTAATTCCCCACCAAGAAAGTTGTATTAATTCACCTAATCAAACCATATAGAAAGAATAAAACACAATTAGAATTCAAAAATAAATAAATTAAAAGGTGAATTTCATGCAATTATTACCTTAAATTGTGTGATGAAAGATGATATTAATGGAGCCCCACCTTGATTATTGAACCAAGAATGATGCAAGATGAAGTGGAGAAGCAATTACAAAAAAAAAAGGAATTTAGTTGAGTTTTTGGGAGAAAATCGGAGGATTTTTTTTGGGTGTTTTGTGTGTTTTGTTGGTTAAAAACCTGCTGTCTCCATTAAATAGGATTGAAGATTAGCGACGAATTACGGGTCGTCGTTAAACACAAATGTGTCGTCGCTAATCTTCAAAATAACGACGAAAACACGTGTCGCTAAGATAGCGACGACAGATCGGCAATTAAAAAAAATTAAAAAAAAAACAAATAGGGACGAAATACAATTAAATGACGACGAATTCTGTTGTCGCTAATTAACGACGCCTGTTTCTTCGCCGGTAAGTTTTTGTCGTCGCTAATTTCAACAATTTAGTGGCGAATTACGGGTCGTCGCTAAATTTTCGTGGGTAAACAGCGCGAATCCAGTAGTGGAAGTGCAAGATCTTCATGCTTAAACTCTTTTCCTTAATTAAATACATTAAGTTGTACTTAAAATGGGGGTATTGGTTTACTTAGGGTGGAATCGATATTAACTGATATTATTTTAATTAAGAAATTGGTTTTTCTAAATTAGAACAAGCATGTGTAATTTTTTTTAAAATAAAAATAATTTTTTTTTGGAATAAATGATTTATTTTGGATTTTTTGAAAAAAAAAAAAACATAGATTGCAAAAAGTGAGTTATTATGGATTTGAACTTTTAAGCTAGTAAAAGTTATACCATTAATGATGTGACACAATTTAATTGGTTGTATTTTTCTTAAATAAATCAAAAAAGTAATAAAATATATTTAATTAAATATAGTGATATTTTGGTTGTATATATTTTTTGATATATTAATATATCATAAAAAAATAATTTGTACGATTGCATTAGTTCTCCAAACCAGTAATTTATATAAAAAAGTTGCAATAGAAAAAGAAAAATCATAAAATAAATTTAATTCTATAAAATATAACTGAACGAATATATATAATAAGCATTGAAAAGCAATCAGTTACATTTCTTGCAAACCACTAATTTGCCTATACAATATCGCTAATCTTGAATAATCAGCTTTGATCACAACAAAGCTGAAGACAGAGCTTCTCGAGCTCTGGCATGTTGTTTCCCTGTGTAAGTGTATAAGTACTTTCCCTTTGGTTTGCATCACATGTCATGTTTAGCTGAAGCCCTAGTTGGCTGGTCTGAAAAATCGTTAAGATAATATTGAAATCAGACCTTATCCATCTTTAATGAAACTATATATATATAAGTGAGAAATGAAATAAAGAATGTACCTTGCATTGTGCATTACAAGGGCCTTTGTTATCGATTTCAGAATCACATGTATTGGTGAGTAGAGGAACACAACTTAAGTAATGACACCAAGAGCAGTATCGATTTCCATCAACACCATTAAGGAGCAAAACTAGTCCAGTAGTAAATCTGAAAGTAATAAAAAAACACAACATTCAATTCATTAATATATTGTTTCTTTTTTTTAGTTATAATCACATAATGAAGACTTATAATAACCCACCCTGCTATTAGCACTATGAGAGAGCAAAGCAAGAAAATATATTGATATGCCATGTACTTGGATTTAGTAGACGGGACACTATAACCAACTGGGATTTTTCTTTGGCTAACATAGCCATACTGAGGGCGAATCAAGAGGACAAATCCAAGTAAAAATCCAGTAATAAATCCTCCAACATGAGCAAAGTTGTCCACATGAGGGAGAACTCCAACCGCTAGATTAAGCAGAATAATGAGCACTAGAGTAAACATAGCTGATATCTGCAAATTTTGGGCAAATGATGGATGATTCGTTCATTAGTTGAGCCAATATGTAATTAAATTCTGAGTACCTTGTTTTCATAAATAGTCCAATTAATAAAAAGTTCGGAAAGCATTGCTCCGAGTAAACCAAACAATGCACCAGACGCACCAACTGAGACTGATTGTCGCACGAATAATGCAGAGGGTATGCTTCCACCAAGACCTGCTAACAAATAAAGCAATCCGATCCTGACTGGAAAAAGGACATATTAAGAAAACAATATAACATTTAATTGAAGAGGGTAATTAATTAATTAATTAAAAGTAATTACCGAATCCAAATTCTTGCTCAAGGCGAATTCCAACGAATAGAAGACTTATCATATTCGCAAGAAGGTGAAAAACACCGGCATGTAACCACATACACGTAACTAAACGCCAAACTTCCCCATTTTCTACCACTTTTCGTGTTGTAAGAGCCCCCATTTGCTCTAATCTGAAACATATTATCAATCAGATCGGTTTAAACACGAATTTTAATGATATCAAATTTTTGTAGGAACTCACATTGATGCTTGGGGGCCAAGCAATGGATTTCTATTGAGGGGCTGAAATGCAAAGCGACCCAAATACGATTCACCTAAGCAACGATCACCTTCGAGGTGTGTAGCAGGACAATTATTGATATACATGGTAAGTATCAAAAGTCCAACGTTGATAAGAACGGTTAAAGGCACAAACCAAGGAAACCATTTCTTGTAAGGTTGATATGAGCTAGGAGGAGGAACTGAACGAGTCCGTGGGTTCCCTCCATTTCCCCGACGAGGATGGACCGTGATCTCAATACTGGGGTCCGGTGAAGAGCCCCCATGTGGTTTACCCATAATGCCGCTCAAAGTTCATGCAACGTACGGGTAATGCTGGTTGGATTTTTTCTGAGTTTAGATGAGAATTTTCATTGACTGATTAGGATTAAAGATAGGAGATGAAGTTGTTGTAAAATTTAGGATGTTGTAAATGGACAATTTTGTTTCCTACTTTAAGGAAGATTATACTATTTTTAGCAAGGGAGCACGTGTGTGTTAGAGAAAATCATACACCTTAATTTTTCAAAATTTTGTTACCGAATATTGAAACATATAAATGTGTCTGTTTTACTCTTGTCTTTGTTTTTACAAGTATAGCAAGTCGATAACAGTCAACAGATATTTACAACAGATATTTATTAATCGACAAAAAAAAAAGGAAAAGATAAGAGATATTTTTAACCAAGAAAAAAGTAGATATCAGATATTTTACTTCAATAAAGTTGGTGAACTAATACCTATATACTCTTATAATTCTTAGGGTTGAGCATAATTTACTTGAACCCAAACACGAGTTCAACCTGAAACCAAATCAGTGTTAATTAGTCCAAACTTAATTGAAAAAACACAAACCGAACAAATTTTTTAGGACTAATTCGAGTTTTATAATAGCGAATCGAATTTTTTTATTTTATATATATATATATATGGGTTTAACATGTTTAACACATCGTTGTTCACTATAAGGGTTCTCATTTACCATATACACTTATCTCATTTTTCCATTTAGCCCGTAAACAACACTTTTATCAATTTAATTTTAAAATGTTATAAGATTTATATTTTTTGCAACAGTATTTCAGTATTACTTATACCTAATCGTTTTTGTAACGGTTTTAATAAATTATTGCATTAGATAGTAATCATATGTTATTGTAAAAAAATTATTTTTTTTGTTTTTTTTCCATTACAAGGGAAATCCTAGAGGATTAGAAACCACAAACAAGAACAAATAGGAAAATTAATCTAGCACAATAGATTCCAACCCAGGGGTGAAAACCATTCGCGGGGTTTTCCACTCCATACGATCATGCATAATAATTCCCCAAATACCCTCTGGCGAGTGCTCATATCGCATAACATGCTCCACTTGAGATGAGCCCTTCTTCGCTAGCCAATCCGCACAAGCATTACTTTCTCTCAAGATAATCTATTTCCTGAACGAAGGATTACGATTAAGTAATTGACGAATCTGGTGAATCCAATACGCTGCCGGTCCTCTACGATAATCTGTCTTCTCAACCATGTCTATTGCTTCCCTAGAATCCACCTCTATCTCCACATCTATCAATCCCAATTCCTCCGCTAAGCTAAGTCCCTGATGAAGCGCTATGATCTCCAAACTAGTTACCATATCTCAATCCATCCTTATCGAAAAACCGCATATCCAATTACCCTCCACATTCCTTAAGACCCCTCATCCATCTCCACATTTTGTCCACTTGTTATAGCTTCCGTCCGTATTCAACTTGACACCCCTTTTCGGCTTGGACCATCCCACAAAATGCGTCTGTTGTTTGACCTTGTGTACGCTACCCGGAATCATGCCCCAAACTCTTGAGTAATTAGTAGCAATAAAATGTTCTTTCCGAATTACCACTAGTGCCATAAGAAATTCTCCACCATTGAAGACAATATCGTTTCGAATTTTCCATATAACATCTATTAACGCGCTAAAGAATACATTCCACAAGACTCTTTTATATACCCCTTTACATTGCAAATTCCTCATCCACCATGCATACCTTCGCATCCCGAACCCTCCATCTGATTCCCCGTTTACTGCACTATTCTGAGCTGTCGCTGCAGTAGGCCAAGGAGCAGGGCCTGCCCGTCTGTCAGTTAGTCCTTCCACTCTAATCCCTTGAACCAGCTGCTGCTCTCTGTCTCTATTCCACCTCGCCGAGCTGTCACGAATCTATTGCTGAAGTCGACCCACCAGAACTGGTCCAGAATCCCTGTGAATAGTTGTTTCCGCCCCTCTATTTTGCCGAGAACCTGCACCAGAAAACTGAGGCGGGACCTAATGCGGCATAATTGCATCAAAGGTCCCTGAACTAAACTCCCTGTACAAAGTCTCATCTGAAGCATCTGAATTATCCAAAATTGCGTCCAAGGTCCCTGAGCTATATCTCCTGTATACATTTAAGTCAGGACCAGACACACTTCCACTTGAGCCCAAATACATACGTATCTCATTGCGAATACCACCCCATACCCCGCGAACCCTTGAGCACTCTTTGAAGATATGTAAGGCATTTTCTTCAACTAAGCCGCAACAAGGTCAAATTTCCGAATCCACAACCCCTCTTTTAATCAAGTTATCACATGTGGCAAGTCGTTCATGTACAGCTCGCCAAATTAGAACTCAAACCCGCTGAGGACATCTTAATTTCCAAAAAAAATCCCACTTCATCATCGTGTGTGTTTCCTCTATTCCGACATTCCAATAAGCCGATTTAGTGGTGTACACCCCATTTATCTCCCTTGTCCAAGATAATTGATCATTATAATCCATACTTCCTTGTAACGTAAAACTCGTGAATTCGAATAGCTTCGAGATTGGAAGATAATGTTGAAAATCATCCCAATCCCAAGACCCATCTTCCAATACATACTCCTGAACCTTCCTGGTTAACTCGCTCACCCCCACTTGTCCAATAGCGACATCTACTAATGGTCGATCACCAATCCACATATCTAACCAAAAACTTACCTCCTTACCATTGTTCAAGAGACATCGAGATCCCCGTCTAACTACGGCAATACCTTCCACGATGGATCTACTAATTCTCAAATCCGTAGCTCTCGAGACATAATGTAAATGAGTCGATCGGAAGTACTTTTGTCTCATAACAATAGCCCAAATCGTACTACCATCATGAATCTCCTTCCAACCCAACTTACCAAGTAACGCTTTATTCATGTCTTCCGCGAATCAAAAGCCAAGTCCACCCATAGTCTTGGGTTTGCATATATCTTCCCACGATATCCAACTGATGTGTTTTTCGTTCCTCCATAATACCCCAAATAAATTCTCTCCTAATCTTATCGATTTCTTGACAAACATAGCCTAGTAATTTTTCTATTTGCATGATATACATCGGAGCCGCACTAAGCACAAATTGAGCTAATGTAATACGACCAGCAAGTGATAAAACATTTCCTCTCCATTTAGCAAGCTTACCCTGAAGATCCATAATAATCTCCCTATAAAAATCCCGCGGATGTCTAGCCGAGAGAATTGGCACACCAAGATACTTTCCCAAACTCGTGCACCTCTTGTACCCACTTCTTGATTCGATACTTCTAGCCACTTCCTCCTCGACGTTTTCCGAAAAACACACCATTGACTTCTCCTTGCTAATTGTTTGACCCGCGTCCTTGCAAAATATATCCAGAGTCTCCTGTAAAATAACAAAATTATGCACAGTAGCCTCCGAAAACAAAATAAGATCATCGACAAAAAAAATATGAGAAATAGGAAACCCCCCTGGTGAAAGTCTAATAGGCTGCCAATCTCCCATCTCTACTCGCTTCTGAATAAGGATCGATAAGCGTTCCATGCAAATGACGAACAAATAAGGCGATATCGGGTCACCTTGCCTAATCCCTCTCTCCGGCTTAAAGGATTTTAGCAGGGTACCTGCCATAGAATACGAATTTCATTATCACTCATCCCTTGGAGAATAAGTGAAGCCCACATTTGCGGTATCCCTAGCGAATCTAGGGAGTATTGGATGAAATCCCACCTTACTTTGTCATATGCTTTCGTCAAATCAACCTTTATTGCCATGTAACTTATCTTCCCCTTAGTATGCCGAAATAAATGATCTATCTCACTCACTAAAACCACATTATCAATGGTGGATCTTTGAGGCAAGAAGCTGCTTTGAAAGGGACCAATGTGGGCCGCAACTAAAGGTCTCAAACGGTTCACGAGCACTTTCATACAAATTTTGTAACAAACATTTATCAAACTAATAGGCCTGAATTGCGTTATAGATTCCGGACTATTAATCTTGGGGATGAGATGCACTAAAGTCCCTAGCACTTCCCTCGGAAAACAACCCTCCCTATAAGAAATCCTAATCATATTAGTGACAGCCGCACCTACAATATTTCAACACTTTTGGTAGAAACCTGTAGTTAACCCATCAGGCCCAGGAGCCTTATTCGGATTCATTTGAAACACCGCTATTTTAACCTCTTCCTCCGAAATACTCTCACCAAGCTGCTGAATATCCAAGAGGGGAAGGACCCTAGTCGAGGTAGTACGAAATGACAGGGGGCCTTATCCTCAAGGGAGAAAAGATCGTGAAAAAATTGCGAACCCAATTATTCTCTATATCTTTGTCATCAATCTGATTATTTTCTCGAATACGCAAATCATCGATTCTCTGGGTCCTAATTTGTGCCATCCTATGGTAATAAGCCGTATTACGTTCCCCATAATTAACCCACTCCGTATGTGATCTCTGAAACCATAGTGCTCTATCTTGTCCGAACACACTCTCGTATTCCTCCCCACAGAGTCTCTTTTCTAATTCAACTAACGACGAATTATACTTCACCTGTAGCGCCTTTTGAATCCCTGTAATCCGCGCAATCAATCTCTTTTTCTTCCAAACTATGTTCCCGAAACATTCAAATTTCCAAGTCTGTATAGCCTCCTTTACCTTGTTTATATTCTCACATAACAGTGTTTCATCAAGGCTCCAGTTTCTCTTTATCATTTCCTTAAATCCCTTATGATAACTCCAAGCGGTTTCGAAACGAAAACGGCGCGGTCGAATGTCTAGCGGGGCCCTCTTGTCAAGATATATTATGATGGGGGAAGATGCCGAGCTCGAGTAATTTTGAAAGTGTCAATCCATTCCTGATTTCCATACACTCTATCTAATCTTTTCAGTAGCCGCATCCCTGTATTCCAAGAGTCACTCCACGTGAACCTTGGTCCCTCGAAACCCAAATCCATTAAACCACATTTATCCCTCCACCTTTCAAACTTCACCATGTATCGAGACATACCATCATTCTCACCACTAATATCTTCTGTTAATCCTACTTGATTGAAATAACCTATTATCAACCATGGTTCTCGAATAGAATCCGCCGCCTCCTCCAGTGCATCCCAAAGATATTCCATAATCCATGCCTTCGAATTTGCATAAACTGCAGAAAGAATCCAAGAAATACATGAGACCATAGAAATACGCACATTAATTACCTGTTTACAAGCCGATAAAACTTGGATCTCGATATCGTCATTATTTCACAATATCCAAATCCCCCCCGCGAATCCTATCGCTTCAACTCTAATAGATTTAGACATATGAAGTGACTTGATAATTCTCGTGGCTTCTGAAGCCGCTGCCTTCGTTTCAACCACTATTGCGAGTAAAGGTTTATGACGGTGGCGCAAGTCATTGAAAGCTCGTCGAAAATCTGCACTATTAGATCCTCCACAATTCCAAAACAACACATTAATAGGGTAACTAGCCGTGGACCAGTTACCATTACAAAAGCTATTTGTAAACGACATAAAATAAAAGGAAAAAGAGAAAACAAAACCCAATTAGACTACGCGGGCCACTTCTCCTTCTTCCATGTCCACATCCACTACTTCTGTGGTAGTCCCGTCCAACTTTGCTTTATTACACAGCTTCGAGTCTTCCGTATCTGAATCATCTAGGAAAAAATCCTTGTAATCAGGTGCATTCGGTTTATCTGTAAAGAATTCCTTAAGCTCTCTCGCTCTCTTTCCAGTCTCGTGGCACAGCCCTGGTAGAAACCACCTGTTGCATCTGTTGTGAATCAGATAGATGTAAAGAAGTGATCACCTGAGATAGGTCCGAGACAATCTGATCCGCCACGGCTTCACGGAAACGCGAGTCATTTGCCTCCCCTGAACCGAGAGGCTGGCCACTGTCCCGAGGAGAAGCCACTGTCCCTGAAGCGCGAGTTATTTTGTTACATGCAATACGTTTCTACAAATGTTTTACACGATTGTTAAAATGATCTTGCAATGGTTGTTTTGCAATATTTATTCGCAATACATGGTAGACCATACCTTAACTTTGTTGCAATAATTTTTAGTAAGATCGTTTAAAATAAATGTGTATTTAGAAGTAGATTTCACAAAAAAACTTTATCTAGTGTAACATCTTTTATAAGTAAAGTTTTAAAACGATTTCAATTTGATACCCACAAGTGTCATAGAAAACATCTTTTATTTTAACTAACAATAGAAATTTTCCTTAAAATAATAAAAATTATCGCTATAGATAATCAAATGTATTACAATAATTAAAACAAATCATTGTTAAATGTACAAGAAACCGTTGCTTATAAAAAATCTTGTATCAAATAACTTAAAAAATAAAACACTGCAAAATGTGAAAGTCCTAGAGGGGGGGTGGGGTGAATAGGATTACTAATAAGATTAATGCCTAATTAAAAATCTTTTGGACAATTATAAGTTTAAGAAAGAAACTTCTAATTCAACTAATATATCAAACTCCTAAGGGATCATACAATGGATAAGCTAAGAGGTTCGATATATAAGTGATACAAGTAAAACGAGTTTCTAATCTCTTACTACTCTAGATGACAATATGTTAGATAAACTAGATAAACAATATCACAATAATCATACTAGCATATTATCAAACATATAAAGTGCGGAAAGTAAATAGAGTAGGGATAGAAAGATACACGCGATTTATAGTGGTTCGGTTTCCCTACATCCACTACCTAAGGAAGCCTCCTTAGGATTTCAAGCTTTTCACTAAGCTCCCGTGTCTCTCTTAACCGGGTCGAGAACACAATAACCCTTACAACCTCTTCGATAACACGAAGGACAACCTCTTCGAAACCACGAAGAAAACTCTTGTGTAATCACAACACAAGGACACCGAGTATACTCCCGATACTCAAATTCTCTCTTAATCTATCTATTACAAGAACTAGACTTAAGAGGATAAATACAAAGTGTTTAAGGGGTTGAAACTACTTTGCTAATGAACTCCTAAAGAGATGATATAACTATAAGCTTAATACTTCTCTTGAGTAGATAATAACTTTGAAGCTCCTTGGATTAACTCCTTAATTGAGTGGATATGACAATTATAGCTCTTGACACCTTCTTGGATGATAACAATTAAGCCCCTAAGTGTATATGGGTTGAAGGTGTAATTGTAGCCTTGAAAGACCTTCAATTTATAGCTGCAAAATGCTCCCAACGGTCATAAGACTTGTCTCCAACGGATATATTAATATCCCCAACGGATCTATTCCTTTTGTCTTCATTTTGCTGCAGGAAACCCTAATCTGCGGTGCACCGCGGGGTTGGTGAGGTGCACCGCGCCAAGCTTGCTAAATTCACTTGCTCTCTGACGGGCTAGCCCCCTGGTTCGTGCCCTGGTCCGCACATCTGCGGTGTACCGTGCCCATAGTGCGGTGTACCGCACCAAAGGTCTAAAACACCTTTTAATGAGTATATCTTTCACTACGATGCTCGGATCAGAAAACCTTCTTCACGAGAATTGTTGGAAACATCATTCTAAGAAACTTTGTAGTTGATCACTAAAGCTAATTCTCAATGTACACAAAGATAAGTTTAAAAGTATTTGTATGAGAATTAGTTTCATAAGATATAACAATAAAGCTTTGATCTAAATTATAAAGATGTGCTTTTTGATGAATTAGAGTGCAAGATAGAATATGTATAACAAGAGTAATTAGCACACTAAACACAAGAGGATTTGTCACATTAAAACAACCTATTAAGGGAGGCTATATGCCAACAAAATGTATCAATTGTAATGGATTTTGACCATTACAATAATTTCATAGAAAATCATTAGTGAACAAATTCAATCGTCGTAAAACTATTGCATAAAATCATGTGCAACATTTTTTTATTGTTTTGTAACAGTATTTAAATGTTGCAAAATAACCAAATATGGTAATATCGGCTCCTTATTTTATAGCCTGCCATGACTAATATGTCAAATAATTTTTCAACCATGTTATTAAATATGGGTTCATTCTTAATCAATTTATCTTGGTACTAACTTTATTATATATGCATAATGAGAATCTTCTATCAAGGTTCTCATATGATACTATAATTAGTTTATTATTTTTTACTAGTCCATATTTTTTTGAAACAATGGTATCAAGTAAGTTGATAATTGTTCTTCTATATTTATTGAAACAATATTAACAAGTAAATCGATTATTATAAATACACTAGTAAGTTACTTCATTACTCAGTTAAGACAGTGGAAACATGTATAATTTACATTCTGGAAACAATAGTAGAAAGTAAGTTGATCACCAGAACTCCATTAACGAATATTTCTTCATTAAGATAAGTCATATGTTGACCAACCTAACCTGACGTTAACCCAATTATATCTGAACTCATTGACTTTAAGACTTTAGTAAATTAAAACAGGGTTATTTTTTTCATATGTAGCAACCCAAACTGGTTAGGGTTGATTTACTTTTCATACCAAACCTAGGTGAACCCGGCCTTAGCTAACCCCTTAAATTAATATAGTCGATATCGTTTGGTTAATCTATGAGTTGGTTGTATGTTTTTAATAATCATTACAA
The DNA here is from genome assembly GCA_029959085.1 of Nemophila menziesii. Lineage (NCBI taxonomy): Eukaryota > Viridiplantae > Streptophyta > Magnoliopsida > Boraginales > Hydrophyllaceae > Nemophila > Nemophila menziesii. The sequence continues at coordinate 141,126,439 of JARWIR010000001.1, read as the reverse complement.
TGGACCACTAAAACATCAAGCGTTTGTAGTCCTACATTTATATTGCGTTTACAAATCCTCTTTGTTGTCTTTGATAGCACTAGTCAGCTTGTTCAGCGGGTTAAGAATGGATTTGTTAAACACAACTCAGCCACACTCTTCTAGATCTGCCAAGCCATGTGGGAGACCGGCTCCCCTATGTTAGTTTCAGTATAAATCTTATCCAAATGATTAATAGGTCCAAAAAACTAGTATCTACAATATTCATAGAGTTATTGCATGAGAGTTATTGTTTTAGCCGAGGGGATGGAAAATAACATGTGTTCAATAGTATCAAGTTTAGAGCAACATAATTTACAAGTCGAGTTGAGGGCATGTCACCTCTTAAATTTGTTTTTTCTTTCATATGTTTTGTTACTCAAACAATCCTCAAATAATGTTTTGTTATCGCATTTGTGCACAAATGGTCCCCAAAATTGTAAAATTTCTCAAAATGGTCCTTGAACTATACCTTTTTACTAATTCTATCCTTGAACATGTTTACATGTGGAAATTAATCTTCAAAATCTAATAATTTCACGTGGGGACTAACCAGGGTACAAAAATAATGTTTGAGGACCATTCGGGTAACTTTAAAAATTCAAGTACGATTTGAGAGATTGGCCTATAGTTTGAGGACAAAAAAAGGAAATATGCTCAATAAAATAAGGGTAAAGCCCTGGTGTAGCCCTTCAACTTTCCCCAAAGTGCACGAATTGCCCCCGATCTTATGTTTTACCCTTTCTGGCCCCTGATGAACACTTTTTTTGACACCCCTTTTCCCATTTTCTGTCAGTTGACCGTCAGTCAACACCACTTGGCGCCATATCAGCGCCACCTCATCACCAACCGTCTTCGTCATCATCGTCCCTAACTTTAAAAAAAATTGTTTGAATGCTTATTATTTCAGTGTCCCAAATTAAAACCCCTACCTGTTCTTACCCATCTCCGCCACAGTCCACCTCCGCCGTCCCACCATAACCGTCCCTCACGGACACTGACCAACACTGCCGTTCACAGCATTCCCCATCTTCTCTTCTCCATTTCCATTTGACACACCATACACAGACCAAAAACCCAATTCAGTACAATCACCACCCATCACGGCTACTTCATACGCCATTGCTACCAACCTCGCGACGCCGTTAGCACAAATCCAACACCATTAGCCCTAACCGTTATTCATCACCCAACACTACCCGCATCACCATTCACGACAACACGCCTCAACCTTGACCAATAAACCAACTCGGATAATTACATCGAATCCATCTCCAGAAGTTCCCTCGAGTAGAGTTTCGAAGAATGTTTGTGAAAGTCTCTAGATTCAACTACCAAAATATCTTATTAGTAGGTAAGCTTGAATTTCAAACAAATCTGGTTTAAGTTACATTATGAGTCTAATATTTTATTAATGTTTCTTTACAGGTTACATAGATCAAACCAAAGTTTTGAGTGTTATGACTTGTTTTAGCTTGGGATTGGAGTGGATCGTGGTAGTGTTTTGTTCCATTTACCCATTTATTATCAAAATAGAGTAGCACTAATTATACATTATCGTTTTCTTTGTATCCTTTATCGAGGAAAATGGTTAGTGTGAGAATTGTTGTATTGTCTGCTATGCAATTTAGTGTATGTGTATAGAGATGAAGAAATTTAAAATTTCAGTTTATATGGTTAGATGTCTTTTTCATTGTTTGTTGGTTTGTAAAGAAAATCATCATTTTCTGGAATTATACTTAATCAAATGGGTTAACTTGTGTTCAATTGTTTAAAATTGATGAAGCTGCTGATTTATTTGAAGAAGTAAGACAAATACTTGAACGTGAATGTGGGATAATTCATCAAGATACTCTTGGTATATGTAGTAATCTACATTTCTTTGGTAATGTTGGTAATTCAGCAATGTGTGATGAATCGATCTTTTGAGCTCAATGGTTTTATGGGAAATTCTTTTTGTTTCCGTCATTGTTGAAGATTTGAAGCATTCATTTTTTAAAAAGTTAGAGACGATGCTGACAAAAAGTATTGGCTGTGACGTGGCGGTGACATGGCGCCAAGTGGCGTTGACTAACGGTTAACTGGCAGAAAAATGGATAAAAGGCTAACGGTGTAAAAAAAAAGTGTTCATCAGGGGCCGGAAAAGGTAAAACATAAGATTGGGGGCGGTTCGTGCACTTTGAGGAAAGTTAAAGAATTATACGAGGACTTTACCCATAAAATAATAACCACGAGGACTATTGAAAACTTATATCGAGCGGCTCATAAAGTAAACATTGACTCAAATACTCTCGGCTAAGAAACAAAGCTATTAAGAACTCTAAAGCAGTTGCAAATTCTAGTTTATCGACTCATCTTGTGCAGTGTAAGGAATTTACAAGTGTCAATTCTAGTTTATTAGCTCGTTTAGTGTAGTGAGTGTTCGCGTGCCACTTTGTTTCGGCATAGCAATATTTCCCGCAGTTCCTGTATAATTTGTTAGCAAAGAAATAAACTCGTTTTGTAGCCAAAGCTGCCATTTAATGACAATTACAACCTATAGCCTTTGACAATTTGCAAAATAAGTCTGAGCCTTATAATTCTATCATAAGCTTAAGCTTAAGCTTAATGCGATTTTATAACGGGTTCACACCATATGCGCTTGGCATTCACTTTAGGCGGAAAGGTTCTGGTATTAGACAATAACTAAGAACAAACATCATCAGCAAAATAATTTCAGTAATTTAGATGAAATTCAAGAAAATTAAAATTGTAAAATAAACAATTAAAGAATCTTAAATGAATTGAAAATTAATTAGTTGGTCCCTCAATTTCAACTGGTTCCACAAATTCAGCCCTCATATTTTCTTTGGAGTAGAATTTTGATGAAGATCTAAATGGCTCACATGGATGTCCATCTGTAACCAAGGACAAATTGTTCAAGGGAACCAAGCTTTCGACATGAGCATAATCGCCATAACTGCTGGATGAGAGAGCATAAATATCTTTATTGTTTTCTGGTTGATGGATTTCTCCAGTCTTAACATTGTAAACTATGATACCTGGTATTCTTGGATATACATTAAAGGCCAATAGCTCACCGCTTCGTAACCAACCTAAAGGCGAAACGCTAAAAAAGTCTCTGTTTAATGAAAGAGTTTCATAATAATCCCTCTGAACCATGTTGTCTCTATTCCTGAACAATTGTAAGATAACATCTTTATGACCCGTTAAATCAATATGAGCACCCTTTTCCCATTGATCTTCATCTTTCAGCAACCAAAAATCGAATATATTTAAGTCTCTGTGCCGATAACACAAGCAAAGAGAAGTATCCATTGCCATAAGATAAGAATGGGGATAATTTAATTCAAGGTATGGAGGAGGAAGAGTAATCTGCCTAATAGTTTCGTTTTCTATATCGAAACATAGGATACATCGAAGGTAAAACCAATATACGAAACCTCTTAGAGAAAGTGTACTAGACATTACACTCCACCTCTTTCCTAAGCAAGTCAAGTGTCGGCAATTAATCTTTCTCCATGCCTTATCAACACCTACCGTTAATATTAAAATATAATTTGATAATGGGTACACAAGTTTGTATACCCTAGAAACATTTGCATATGCAAATCCCCAATAAGCTGCACTGAGTTTACCAGGGAGTAAAGGGAGGGGCAATTGCTCTTTTGTAACAAGATTTGCAACGTAACATGGCGATGCTTTAGAAGGCTCAACATTAGGACCACGTACAAAAACTAAACCGTTACAACTTCCTTGAACCCTACCAGCACACATGAATTTTGCCTCTTTCATTTCCAAATGGTCTGACTTTGTTTTACAACTATACTTTGTCTTGATGGTGTACTTCTGGTGGGTCATGTAATTATTCATGAAGACGTAATTATTCATGAAGACACTCATTGCAGTTGATTTTTGGAGGTGCTTAGAAATGAAATCAAGGGATTGGATTTTGTTATACCACTTTTGACAAACATACCTCATTACATTGTAAAGAGCATCCGCAGGAACATAAACGAGGATCATAAATACCAATTCATCCGGAACAAAAATATTGCTCATCCTCGTACAAGAATCAATCCTACTTCTCTTGACTACGCTCTTGACAGGTGTACTCATCTGTTGTCACATAAAAGCAAAGTAATCATGAGACCATACAAAACTAAAACATGATATATATGATAGAAAGAAACTAAAACATGATATGGAAGCTCAAAAAGAAAACATAGTATTGAAGTTTTTAACTCATAGCAGAAATTTCCTAATCCCTAAACCCGTTTAATTTTAATAAAAACCACACCTTGTGAATATATGGAACGATGAAGAAAAGAAATTAATCAGCTAGCGTTTGTTTCTCTTCTTGTTGAAGAAGTAACTAAGAGTTTTTTTCTTTATTAGTTGGTCGTGATTCGTGAAGAGTCCCCTTATACAGGTTTCTTATTAACCGAGAGAAACATACGTATAAATAAACTTAAAAACTCAAAAGAGAATATAATATTAAAGTTGTAGCTCACAAGAGAAATTCCTTAATTGCTAAACCCTATTAATATTCATACAAATGATACCTTAATGAATGTATAAAAGTTGAAAAAGAGAGTTTTTTTCAGCCGCGGAAGGAGTTGTGTGGCACTACGTTTCTTTTCTTGTTATCACGGTAACTAAACCTTTTTTTCCCTCTTTGTAGTTGGTCTGATGATCACTTATGGCCTTAATTTATATAAGTTTATTTGGACTGGATAGGCAGGGGCGGGTCCAGATTTTATTTTTGGTTGACAAAAAGAGTTGGATGCGGGACTGTAGCCTTTTGGAAAAACAAAGTTAAGCCGTGATTAACTAAAAAGTTTAAAACCTAACAAATTTTTTTCATAAGATCCAGCCCATTTTATTAACAATTCAAGTTTTTAATATTTTTTACTGAATTATGCAATACAATTCATTAGACTATGCGATATAATTTGATGGGCTTATATCACGCAAATTATTAGACGACATAATTTGGTGTGCTAGAAGATCATGAATCCGACGAATTGTTCGACCAAATGATATAATTTGGTGGGCTATTGTAAATTCACAACGCAAAATGTATATTTCATTTCTTAATTTGTGTTTATTAATTTATGGACCCATTATTCAAACCCATTAGAAAATCTATCACCATTTTCAGTCTATCTCTATTAAACAATTTCTAGTTACGCCGAATAGATATTTAATGCAAAACAATTCAAATCATGTATAAGACTAAATTGCTTGCTTCAACTCGTTGAATATATTTTTTGCTTACTCTAACTGTAAACGACTATTTTCATCACATTACTTTTCATACGGTAAAAGGCTTCCAACCGTTATAAAAATGGCCAGGGGCGGAGGCACGTGAAGGGTAAGGGGGGCCATGGCCCCCCCTGATTATTTAAAAAAAAAAATTCCTTTGTTAAAAAAAAAAATTAATAATGTGTTATTTTACCCTTAAATTTTAAAAAAATATTTATTTGGCCCCCCCTAAATTTTCAAAACATTCATTTGGTCCCCTTTAAATTTACAAAACATTCATTTGATCCCCTAAATTTTCGGAATCTTTATTTAATTCTCTAATTTTAAAAATTTAATTTATTAAACTTATAATTATTTTATTTTTTTCAATAAAATATATATTATTTTGTATTAAATAAAGAATAATCAGTTACAAACAATAGTATTAGGACTTATAGTGCAGTTTTATCTAATATAAAGGTTTATTTTACAATTTTTTCATAATATATGGAACTACGATGCAAAAAAGTTCAAAAAAAAAATTTCGGGGGCGTTGCCCCCGAACCCCCTTGGCCCCCCCTACTAAAAATTCCTGGCTCCGCCCCTGAAAATGGCCACTAGAAAATTAGTATAGAAATATAATGAAAAACGCTAATGTGATTTATATTTAAATTAGTTAATTTTGAAAAACTGTAAAAATGATGAGATTAGATTTAAAATAATTCATTTTTTTGAAATTTTAATGTTATAAATTATTTTTTACCTTAATTTGAATTCCTTTGATGGTTGATGGCATAGTCAAGCCCCAATTAATGAAGGTGGAGAATGGTGAGTGGAAATAGATTTTTTTTTTTTCATCAGAGCGGCTTAGAAAGGTGTGTGAGAAAAGATTCTTTTTTGTTTAAGTTTTACGTTTCATTTTTTTCAATCTTTACTTTGTATATATTTTTCTAATCTTAAAATTTATTACTTTATTTTGTAAAATTATATTAAATATATTATAAATTTAAAATAATATTTTGAATCTTATTTATCCAAACTTTTGGACCGAACTTTTTAAGATATGATTTGTTGAGTTATGGATCTAATTAAAAGTTTATCTCTTATAATTGTGTCTCAAGGGAAAGGGGGCCGCCCCCTCCCCAATCCCTCTTTCCAAACTGTTTTGTGGGTAATGGATAGATTGATAAAAAAGAAGCTTGGCTTGCGTTAAAAGAAAACTGGGCTAGGGCCAGTAGGCTATGCTGTAGATCTCTCCACCTAAGCGTCAACTCCCCCCTCACCCGCTTACGCTTAGTTAAAATTTTAGGCGTTTTTTTCCTAGCGCCTAACCCGTCTATGCACTGATTAATGGCAAAAAATGGCCGCCTAGCGCCGATTAATGGAAAGACATGCCCGCATTGACCTTTTTGTTATTTTTCTTATTCTAGAGAATTCTTTAATTGATATTATAACTCAATTTTTAGTACTTTTATATTTACTATAGTGTTGTTAGATGAATTTTATGACTCAAATAGTTAAAATTGTTATAATTACTACATATATATTACTAAATATACAAAATTACACATCGAGATACAAAACCGTATAATTCCACCTAGGCACCGTGTAATCCCGCCTAGGCGCTAGGCCCCGGTCAACCGCGTAGCGTCCAAAACCAAGATCTACAGCACAGCCAGCGGGCTAGAGATCTGAGTGTCCAATTACCAGGCTAGGTGCACACATGGCTGGCCCTAGCTTTTGAAAGCCTAGGGTGAAACTAAGTTTACGATTTTTGACCTTAAACGAAGGTCTAGTTTACCTACCATATAGTCTGCTTCAGATTCAACCAAAACCTTCATAATTTGGTAATGATATTAGACCTCTAATGAATAATTAAAAAAAACTTCCCGACAAGGAAATTTTAACAAACTTCTTTATATCATATTTTTATTTCATTCATTACTTCAATTTCAATAATTAAATATATATTTTTCCAGTCACTAGTCAAAATCGTTCTGATATCTTCAGTTTATCCACCAATATTAAGTTGGGCTTCATGGTTCCTTAAATTCGGATTCACCCAATTATTAAAAAAATAACATCAGTAACTAGAAAAAGAAGATTAAAAATGCAATAAGAATACTAAATTCAGAAATAAATCATTTTACAATCTTCAGTGTATCCAAAAATAGTTAGTTGGTCTTTATGGTTCCTCAATTTCAGATGTTCATCAACTTCATGTAGAGCCGGTCCCTTAATTTCTACCAGATTTTCAAATTCAGCCATCATGTTATCTTTTGAGTAGATTTTTTCTCTGCATATGAAGTTCTTACATTGAGGTCCATCACTAACCCTAGACAAATTGTTCACAGGAACCAAGCTCTTGACATGAGGATATGAGTGAAAACAACGCCAAAGATCCGTTGATGAATTCTCCGGTATTAACATTATATATGAATATTTCGCGTTCTGCACAAACACCAATAGTTCCCTATTCGTAACAATCCACAAGGCCGGAAATGATACGTTTGGGTTCTAATATTTAACAATTTTTTAATAACACCCATATGACCCTGTAAGGTGTTGGACAATATTTAGTAGAGAAAGGATAGACTAAGAAAGATATAAAAAAATGTTTTATTTACTATTAACTTTTTCTTGTAAAATTGTTACAAATGAGATAAACAACTCCACTATTTATACTAGTGGGTGAACATTCTAAACTCTAATCCTTGAATGTAAATACATGAATCACACTAATGTGGATACATGAACTACCTATCAAGAGTCTAGACCTTTCCTTATCTCGAGATGCCTTTTACAATTTCAAGACATTGATTAAAGACATGTTAATTCACTTGTCTTGGTTAATTGAACATTACTTAACATTCGCCCCCTTAATGTGAAATTCTTGAATTCCGAGGAGTCCTCTTAAATGCTGAAATTTATCTCTTGGAAGAGCCTTTGTAAATTTGTTAGCTTGTTGTTCTTCGGACTTACAGAAATTGAATTTTATCTCCCATATTCAATAGCGTCTCGAATGAAGTAATGCATGATTGCAATGTGTCGAGTTCAACTATGAAAGACGAGATTTTTTTCCATAGCAATCACGGATTTGTTGTCGCAGTATAACTCTATTCATTCATCTTGTTTACCGCCCATATCTTCAAGAATCCTTCTTAACCAAATGGATTCAGATGTTGCTTGACCTGCTTATATATATTAAGTTTCAGCTGAGCATTGAGCTACACTTTTGTTGTTTCTTGGATGACCAAGAAAATATTCCACTCCCAAAAGAAAACAAATTATCTGGAGGTACTTCTCATTTAATCAACACAACCTCCCCATCACTATCGCAATAACCAACAAGGTTAACATGATTTGTTGATGCAAATCTGATTCCGTAGTTTAGAGTCCCTTGTAGATAATGAAGAATTCTTTTCCCGGCTCCAAAATGGATTTGACTTGGATTATGCATGAATCTAGATAGCAAGCTTGTAGCAAACATTGATATCTGACCTTGTTGGTGTAAGATAAAGCAAATTGCCTACCATGCTTCGATAAAGAGTGCCTTCAACTTTTTCAGCACCGTCTTTTTTTTTAACTTTTCGTTCACAAAAATAGGTGTGTCAACAGACTTGCATCCAAACATTCTGAATTTTTTCAACATATTTTCGGCATATTTGTTTTCAGAAACAAAAAATCCATTTTCATCTTAATTGATTTCAATGCCAAGAAAATATATAAGCAATCCCAAGTCACTCATTTCGTATTATTTCATCATGTCTTTCTTGAACTCTTCCATCATGTTATTATCATTGCCGGTAAACACTATGTCATCAACATATAAAGAAACAACGAGGATTTTAGAGTTACCTTGTTTTTTCACATACAACGTTGGCTCACTTTTTTTTTCAAGCACATTTGTATTGAAATAGCCATCAATTTGACTATACCAAGCTCTTGGTGCTTTCTTCAACCCGCACAATTTATTTTTTGCTTGTACACTTTTTCTTCATTTCCTTGAACAACATAGTATGGCGGTAGTTCAACATAAACTTCTTTTTCTTAATTCACCATCGAGAAATACTGATATAACATCCAATTGGTAAAGACTCCAACCTTTGTGTGCCACAAAAGCAATCAATGCTCTAACTGTGTCAAGCCTTACAACTGGTGCAAAGGTTTCGTTATTGTCGACTCTAGTTTTTTGAGAATAAACTTTGGCAACAAGCCTTGCCTTGTTCTTCTGCACAATTCCATCAGGATTATGCTTTACCTTGTAGATCCACTTTACACCAATTAATTATTTTTCATTTGGTATCTCAACAAGATCCCATGTTTTGTTTTATCAATCATTTTGATTTCTTCGTCTATGACTTTTTTCCATAGACTTTTTTCTTCGTCTCTTGGAAGATAGGAACGAGACTCTTGGGAGATGTGCTTCATTTCTTCGTCATTTTGATCCCATATATTTTTTCAAGAACGTGAGTTGCTCTTCGGTCTACTCCTTTTGAAAATGATTGACGTCTAAGCCCACAACCTTCACATGTACCATCTCTATCATGAATTTCTGGAAGACCTTGAACCATATTATTTTGATGTAATAATTTTAGGCTATTGAAATTCAAATAGCCAAATCTTTTATGCCAAGCCATGAATTATCGACAACCCCTGCCTTCACTGCGGTATCTCCAATTTACTTCATAGTAAATGGAAAATTTCTCCTCTCCATAACTACTTTTGCAATGACTTGTTTTGGATTCTCAAATATTGGTGCCTTGTGTCCTTTATCGAGAATTATGCAACCACCATTTCCAAAGTAAAGACCATATCCATGCTCCACCATTTGACCAACACTTAACAAATTTTGTTTTAGTGCGGGAACATGAAGCACATCTCCCAAGAGTCTCGTTCCTATCTTCGTTTGTACACCAATGGTTATTTTGCCATGAGAGGGAACAACACCACGGTTTCCCATTTTTATAGGTGAAGTTAATGTAGTATCCATGTCAAGAAAAATATTTTCCTCTCGTGACATGTGATTACTACAACCACTATCCAAATACCATACATCGTCATTTTTCGTATTCACATCTTGACAAGCATAAAAAAGATTACATTGATCTTATTTTTCTTCAGTGACACTTGCACTTTGATCATTTTTTAATCAACAATCTTTTTGGATATGCCAAAAGATTTTGCAGTGATGGCATTGTGGTTTTCCTTTAATCTAATAATCTTTCTTCAAATGACTTTTTCTTTTACAAATTCTGCATTCCGGAGATGATTCTTCATAATTATTTTTCTTTTCAAATTGTTGTCTTCCTCAACCTCTTGAGTTTCGGCCACGTCCTTGATTATATCTTCCTCCGCTCGACAATTCACCTCTCGATTGATTTAATTTTTTCTCTTAATTGTTGAAGTTGAGTTTTGATTGAAACAAACTCTCAACACGTTCTTCGGAGTGTCGTTTTAATCTCTGCTCAAATAATTTAAGTGAGCTCATCAATTCTTTAACGCTCATTGTGGAAATGTCTTTTGTATCTTCAATCACTGTTATTTTTAATCAAACCTTTTGGGCAAACTAATGAGGATATTTTCGATAATTCTTTTGTCATTGATTTCCTCACCATTTATTTTCATTTGATTTACTATTTCAGTAAACCGGCTTGAAAACAAATCCAAATATTCTTTTTTTCTTTTCATTTTCATATTTTCATATTTTCAAATTCTCTCCAAAGAGTTAGGAGTTTGATAGATCTTACTCTTTCATCTCCTTGATATTCTTGATTTAGAATATCCCAAAATTCTTTTGCTTGTGTTGCTCTCATAATTTTTGGAAAAATTGAGTTTGAAACACCTTCTTGAATGTAACGAAGGGCCAATCCATCTTTCTTTATGGTTGCTTTCAACTCTTGAATTTGATTGACGTTCATTCATTCAGTTGTTTCTGTTAGAATAAATCCAGTCTCAATATATAAACCTTCTGACATGAAGATTGTTTTCATTTTTGATATTTCAGAAATTAAAAAAATTCTCCATCAAAAACTGGAATACCAATTTTTTTTGTGGATGACGATTTGTATGCCATGAGTGATTTGGAAACCAAACTCTCATACCAATTTATGTTGAGTGTTGGACAATATTTAGTAGAGAAAGGATAGCTTTGTTTACTATTAACTTGTTCTTGTAAAATGAGTTACAAATGAGATAAACTCTAACTCCACTATTTATACTAGTGAGTGAACCCTCTAAACTCCAACCCTTGAATGTAAATACATGAATCAGACATTAATATGGATACATGAACTACCTATCAAGGGTCTAGACCTTTTCTTATCCCGAGATACCTTTTACTATTTCAAGATATTAATTAAAGGCATGTCCATTCCCTTGTCTTGGTTAATTGAACATTACTTAACAGACCCGTTAAATTAACAGAAGCAACATTTTCCCAATGATTGTGATCTTTCAACACCAAAAACTCGTATAAATGCGTGTCTTTCTTATACCAAAATCAAAGAGAAGTATCTATTTCTATAACACCATGATTGCCAAGAACTATATTATGGAATTGAGTAGGAAGAGGAATCTGCCTAAAAGTTTCGGTTCATATACGAAGCCTCTTAGAGAAAATGGCCTAGACAGGGTAATCCACTTATACAGTAGGGAACCACACGTAACCTCTTTCAATTTTTTATCAACACCTACAGTTAATATTAAAAGGCAACTTGACGGGTATACAACTTCGTATACCCTAGATGTTGATGCATATGCAAATCCCCAATGATCTCCATTGAGGCTAGGAATTATAGGGAGGGGTATAATGTTTTGTAGCGAGATTTGCAATATAACAAGGGCACCCCCCACGAAAGGAAACCTGAGGACGAAGTACAATAACTAAGCTGTTACGACTCAAGCGAACCCTATCAACACATTTGAATTTTCAAGCATTACCTCCATATGGTCATACGCTCCTTTATAACTAAAGCTTACCTTGCTACTGTACTTCGGAATATATATGATCCCTTAATTATTCATATAGGGCCCAATTGGAGAAGTTGTTGACTTTTCGAGATGGGAAGAAATAAAATCAAGGGATTGGATTATGTTATACCATTGTTTACCAACATACTCATTACATTGTAAAGAACATCCGCAAGGAGCAAAAGGAGGACCATAAATTATCAATTCATTTGGAACAAAAGTGCTTCTCCTTGTACTACCATTAGTACAAGAGTCAATCCTACGTTTCTTGATTACTCTCGTGTCAGTTACATTCATCGGTCATTACAGGGAAAAATAAAATAATCAATGAACTAATTTTATAGATTTTGAGTAAACAAATTTGATAATACATATGTGTTCCATAAATTACAAATAATCAACTTGATATAATAGATGGTAACATGCATCATAGAAACTAGAAATTAATTCAAAAGAAAAAATGTTATATTAGTAGTAAACTCGTAAAAACACTCCGTAATCCTTAAACCCGTAAAATTTTCATAAAAATTGCACCTCGTGAATCTTTGAAACGTTGAAGAAGAGAAATCAATTAGCCGTTGCAGGAGTTATATCGCATGCTTTCTTTTCACGACCACTAAACCTTTCCTTTTTCTTTTTCAAGTGGTAGATGATCACTTATAGTGCTTATAGTTTAATTTTGCTAGGTAGTAGGCTCGGGACAAAAGAAGTTTGACATGCTTAAATACTTAAAAAACTAGGCTAGGACGAAGCTATCCAGAATAATGTTAGAGAGTTGGAAAGGATTGCAAAGATGAAGAAGGTTGAAGGAGAGAGAAAGAGAGGAATAAAAATGTGGTCAATAATTAAGAGATAGAGAACCCTGTGATAAGTAACTAAATAGAGAGGAAAAGAGAAAGAAAACAATAACGTCAGTTTTCAAGTTAAGAAATAATATTTTATCTAAAATAATTAAAATTTTAAATAGAATTAATAATTAATTGATTGACGAGAAAAAATAGGATACTACTTTTGGGGTTATTCAACTATCTAACAATCGTTGGACCGATTAACACAATCCATTTATTAATTAATTGGGTTAGTTTAATTGGATAAAAGTCGCCCTATTTTTTCAACTCTAAAAAAGTATGAAGTAAAAGATATGAGGTTTGGATTTTTTTTCATGAACATAGGTAACCCAATTTTTATTTATACATAGGAGATATGCATATTTCTCATGAGATTAGTATAATATGCGCAAGTTAGCCTAAACCACGACGAACCAAAAAACCATTAATTTATATCAAAGTATCGATCATTAATTTATCAAACGGGTTCAAAATCGATCACTAATTTATCAAAATTATTCAAAATTGACCATACTATCAATGAAATGTAAAACTATTGGGAAAATATTTCATTTTTGTTAAAAGCTGTTAACAAATCTGTTAGAAATTTATGGTAAGATAACAAGTTGCCAGACCCTAAAATACATAAACAAAAAATGAATATGTACACTTTTATATATGCACATAATTTGCATGTTTAATGGTATGTTAAATAGTTACCTATTATAATGGTTAATTTCGAACCATCTTTATAAATTAATGGTTCAATTGGAATTTTTATTAGTTCAGGGGGGAAATTCTTCTGTAGAGACCTAGCGTTACGGAATTTGGATAAATAAATATCTAAATTTTAAAAAATGATAAATAGATACCCAACTTTAGATTTTTTTTATCTTCCATGACTTTTGACGTTAACTCAGTTGTTTGTCAAACTCAATTGTTTTAGAGATAATTTAGTATTTTCTCCCTATCTATTAGACAAACATGTGTGTAAACTTGAGAACTTATTTGTCAAATTTTTATATACTTGGGTATTAAGATAAGTGCCACGCAATCCACACAGGGTTGTTAACTTCAAAAGTAACGGTGGATACTAACGGAAGACATAAAACGAAAACTTGGGTACTTATTTGTCATTTTTGAAAAGTCTAGCGTCTATTTGTATATTTTTAAAACAATGGGTATCCACAGAGGTATTATCCCTTAGTTAAATGGTCCAGTCAGAACTACTGTGATTGTTGAAAGATATGAGAGTATTATTGTTAGGAGATGATATTTGTCTAATATACTTCAATTTTACTCAGTTTTTTAGAAAAAAAAAATTCTGCACAAAAATCGTTAGCCCACTCAGTTTATATATAAGACTTTTAGTATTTCCTATATGAAATGCCCGATTAGTACAAACACGCAAAGGGTGGAATTTTATAACGCCTATTGATGGTTTCCCGAGGTTGACATATCTCCTTGTGAACTCGATGACTTGAAATAAGATTATGATCGGAACCATATGGATGGGTGGCTCCTCATAGCACTCTGACGGTCAAATCAGTACTAGCGTCGAAGACTGAGAAACATACTTGTAGACTAGGTCTAACTGTAAATATGAATGGTGTAGTAAAAAATAGTTATCTCATGGAGTTAATGTCATGGGTATTTATAGATATAAAAGAAACATCAAAATGGAGTTGTTGAACGAAAGTATCGACACATCATTGACATTTGGTTAACACTCATCGATTACTCTAAGTTGCCGAATATTTTCTATGAATCATGCGTTTGCTACAACTGTGTTTTTGAAACAAAATACCAAAACAAACTTGAAGTGGAATCACCATTGGAAAGATTTTTTTGGTCGAAGCCAGAGTATTCCTCACTTCGTGAGTTTGGTTCTACTTGTTACCCATGTCTACGGACGTTTGGTTGCACGAAATTGGATTTCAAGAGTTGCAAATGTATTTTTCTTGACTATAGTCCATCACATAAAGGCTTCATGTGTTTCAATTCTTCTACTGGGAAGACAACATATCCATACATATTGTTTTAGATGAATTTAATTTTATTATTCTTCACCTAACATACAAACTCATGAAAAAGGATCCACCGATCCATTCACATTACGACCTTTCCCTCACATCCTGAATAATTCACAAATACCTACCCCAGTTGAAAATATTATATTTCCTATTGTCGATCCACCAAACTCCAATCAAACCACTTCAGATATAACCCTTCCTACACCCTCCACCAACGTTGAAAATCTCTCTCATCAAGATACCATTTATTTGATTACCCTACTTATATTCCATCTACACAGCATATACGTACACATTCTATGATCACAAGAAACTTAGATGGGACCAGAGTACCAAAATCTTTCTTTGCCACCCCCACCCTTTATCAACATGCCTTCTCTCTAAAAAAATAATATTGCCTATTGAATCTACATGTTATTCCCAAGATGTTAAAGATAAAGACTAGTAAGAAGTTATGGACGAAGAATATAATTCTCTCATAAAAGATAATACTTGAAAATTTGTGCATGTGTTGTCAAATATGAACATTCTTGGATGTAAATGGGCTTTCAGGGTTAATCTCTTGAACTCTACGAAGCTCAACTTATATCAATGGTTATTCACAACAACCTGAGATGGATTATGGTGGTACGTTTAGTCCGGTGGTGCGTCCTGGAACTAATAGAATTATCTCGCGTTAGAAATTTCTCGAAATTAGAGACTTCTCCAACTAGATGTGAAAAATGCATTTCTACATGGAGACTTATGTAAAATTGTTTATATGTGTCAGACTCAAGGATTTTGTTATTCTGATCGTCCAGATTATGTTTGCAAGTTGGAAAAATCTCTTTATTGGTTGAAACAAGCACCTCATGCATGGAATCATAAATTTAGTAGTATCCTTTTATCGCATGGTTTTTGTCATTCTTACCACGATGCATCATTATTTGCAAGAGAATATGAAAATCATTTAATAATTTTACTCATTTATGTGGATTATATTATTGTCCCGGGTGATTTTGAAGTTCATATTTTTCCATTGATTGATCAATTATCTTAGGAATTTGAAATGAAGGATCTCAAATTGCTTAATTTTTTCCTTGGTATAGATGTCCACCCTCAACGAAATGGGTTGCTTCTCAGCCAGACAAGATATTCAGTTCAATTGTTCACCCAATTTGGTTTAGATGCGCAAAACCTTTAACTACTCCAATGCAAGTTTCACGACTTTCTCACGAAGACAACGAACTTCTCGATGATCCTTTAAGTATCGTAAATTAGTTGGATCTCTTCAATATTTATTCATCACCTGTCCAGATATTCCAATGTTGTGGACTTGGTATGGCAATATATGCACCAACCATGGCTTTTGCATCTTGTTGCAGCTAAACGGATCCTTTGTTATTTCAAACACACGATTCGTCATGGTTTGTGGTTTTCCTCATGTACGGACTTCTCTAAACTGGTTTCAGCGATGTTGACTGGGCTGGTTGTCCGGACACACGAAGATCTACTTCAAGTTATGCAGTTTATTTTGGTCCAAACTTAGTTGCCTGGAGTTCAAAGAAATAACCTACGATGTCAAAGTTAAGTTTTGAAACTGAATATAGAGCGCTCGCATTGCTTGGAACAGAAATTATATGGGTCCTTCATATTTTGGAATTTCTCAACAGATCACATAAAGGACATGCAACGATATTTTTTGATAATGTAAGTTCCATTTACTTGACAACAAATCTCATTATTCATCAAAAGAATAAACATATTGAAATCGGTATTCATTTCATTAGAGAAAAGATCAACGACGGTATCTTCAAACTCCCATATATCAGCACAGCGCACAAAAAACTGATATCTTCACCAAATCACTATATCTATCGAGGTAAATCCTTCACGACAAGTTATCTCTCGTTCCACTAATATTAACTTGTAGCGGGGTGTTAACGAATCAAGAAAATAAAGTCGTTGTAGATTTACATTTATAATTTAAATTTGAATAATCTTATAGATAAATTGATACAATTATCTTATGTTGTAATTTATTGTTATAAATATATAATGAATGCAACTACATAAAGCGTAAAACAATTCTTCTTCTTTCATTCCTATCTACATTAAATCTCTAACCTCCCGTTTACGTTGTTGTATGATACATAAGAATATCAGGCGAGGAACCAGCTGGGTTAGCTCAATTGGTCAGAGCCTTGCTATTTCTTCAACACTTAAAAGGAAGGTCCATGGTTCGAATCTCCTCCCTAACGGATATAAAGTGAGACGTACAAGGCTCGAACTCCTCCATGAACATGGGTAACCTAGTCTTGATTTATCTGGAAATATACATGAGGAGACGTGTATATCTCTGTGGGATTTAGGGGTGTGCGCGGGTCGGTTTTGTATGAAAAATGCTCAACCCACAAACCGCCCGTTCTTGTACAGATTTTGAAAAAAAAGACCCGCACCCGCCCAATTAACAAAAATGTGTATATTTTTTCAAAAATGTAAACTGCAACCCACCCAATTAACAACTAACCCGTATAATTTCGGGTTAGTGTGATCGGGTTGGTAGGGTTATGCGGGTTTTCTAACCCGATGCACACCCCTAGTGGGATTAGTCGTGGTGCGCGCAAGTATGCCGGATCAACCACATACCAAAAAAAACAAAAAATATTAGGTGAGTCAAGGTTAAAGTTGCGTGGTTGGGTTATGGTTATTTCCATCGCATAGACACTCTCTTATTAAAAATATGATTTATATGGTAACATATTTAACATCTTTAACCCTAGCTGCAAGTTACACTTATTTTTACCTTAGCCCGCTGCCCAGTCCAACTAAACCATTATAAAGTATAAGCGAACAACTAAAATGATGAAAAAAAATTAGCACTTATCAACAAGAAAGAAACACGGTGACACACAACACCTTCAACTACGGGTTCACAAGGTTTGGTTTTATGAAAATTAATATTAGGAAATTCTATTGTGAGTTAACCACTTTAATGATATGTTTTGTATTCTTTTTGAGTTTCTGTTTATCAAATATCATGTTTTAGCTTTTTAATTCATTTACATAAAAATAATACTTCTATTTAAATGAGACAATTTATGTACAGTTCCATAGTTAAATAGCTTGCAAGCGACAAACAAGGAGTGTCATTTATGTAGATTTGGAGTGAATCTTTGTGTTGCTTTCATAAATTGATAACGCTGATCCTTTTAAGATGGTTATACCAGAAACTGCTATTTTTAAAAAAAGACACTTCTGAAAGAACTAAAGTTTCCAAAATACTCTGACAATTATGATGGCAACTCTGATCAAGTGTAAAGACACAAGAATATTCAGACCCTGTTGATATATTGTAAAGTCAAAGTTGACTGGTCAAAGAGCTGAGTTGGAATCTTATGTGGAATTACACTTCAGCCTTATATCAAGTTACTTAACCGGGTCTTTTATCTTCCACCGCCTTATGTACGTGGCTTAATCATATGCGTCGATGGGTTTTTATCATTCAAGGGCTCAGATTAAATCTTCCACCGAGGTCATATATATACCCCAAGTCTTCAGACTTGGTCATAACACACTTAGCGTCTTTTGACTTCTTCTCTCTGTCCTCTCTCTTCTTCTTCAGATATTTGTTAGGGTTTCTGTAAACATTATCAATCTATCTATAAAGATTGATAATTAGAATAGATTAGATCAAGTATAATACTTGAAGATTGAGTAGCTTTTCTCGATTGAGTTCTTAGGGTTTCACGCTGAAACTCTTGTGGTGTTCTATTCTTGTAATCCTGTAATCTGAAATTGTAACCGTGTTCTAATAGTGTGCGAAGCATCATCTGAGGGTGGCTTCAACGTGGATGTAGGCATTATTGCTGAACCACGATATATCCTTGTGTTCTTTATTTTCTGCAATTTTCTTTTTCTGGTTTGAATAGTTTTTCAACCTTAGATCTTTCTGATCTAACTTTTGCCAAAAGATTAAACGTTTTTATTAAGTGGTTATACAACAGACCCCAAGTAATATATAATTATTTTCCAATCCTGAGACTCTAAAACTGCTTTAATCTCCAAGCCCAAGCATGAAACGCCTACAGATTCCTTCTTCATACAAACGACAAATAGTTTCAGAAGTCCAATGAACAAGTAATAGTTCCAATCCCATTTCTTCAAAGATAAAAAACCTATGCTGTCAATAATATTATATATCCTTGATAAGGACTTAATCCCAAATGGAAAAACAGAACCACACGACATTAAAGAGCCCTCTCGCACCATAATGTCCATTCGCTTGCATGATTGATAAGGTTTGTGCTGTGGGACCCACCACAGGTGAATCACAGAGGGTAGTTGAGGAAAGTTGTCCATGTGTATCAGATCTTATCTTTTTCTCACCAGATTCACAAATCACACTACTTGTAGCCTGAATATTCACCAATTCAATATAATCTTATAAATACATAAAAAGGATAAAAATATTATACAGAAAGGAGAGACATTTAACTTGGATTTGCTTTGAATCATATCATTGCAAATATGACTTTTATCATGAGAATGTCTATAACTATCCTGAGGCTCTGAACTTACTCCTGCATACAATAGACCTTATATGTTATGTAACATAATGATTATTAATATGAATATAGATAAAATAAATAAATGTACCTTCGGCGCTCCAAATGCGCCAGGTGGCACTTCTTCAAAAACCATCCCTAAAATCGGTCCATCCACCTAACAAAAAGAGTGACAAGTTGGATTGGTAAAACAATACTCGAATCTGATTCGCAAAAATCAGCTTAAAGCAATTAACCCTAATCAAAAATAAAAAATTGCCCCTAAAAATAGCGGGGACCCAATAGTGTAATATACTAAATAGCGGGACCAATAGAGGAAAAGCTTTGGTTATGTGTTTTGAGAGAGATGGAGATGTGAGATATGAGAGAAAAGTCTGAGCCTTATAATTTTATCATAAGTTTAAGCTTAATGCGATGTTATAACGGGTTCACACCATATGCGCTTGGCATTCAATTTAGGCGGAAAGGTTTTGGTATTAGACAATAACTAAGAACAAACATCATCACCAAAATAATTTCAGTAACTTAGATGAAATTCAAGAAAATTAAAATTGTAAAATAAACAATTAAAGAATCTTAAATGAATTGAAAATTATTTAGTTGGTCCCTCAGTTTCAACTGGTTCCACAAATTCAGCCCTCATATTTTCTTTGGAGTAGAATTTTGATGAAGATCTAAATGGCTCACGTGGATGTCCATCTGTAACCAAGGACAAATTGTTCAAGGGAACTAAGCTTTCGACATGAGCATAACCGCCATAAATGCTGCATGTGAGAGCATGAATATCTTTACTGTTTTCTGGTTGATGGATTTCTCCAGTCTTAACATTGTAAACTATGATACCTGGTATTCTTGGAAATACATTAAAGGCCAATAGCTCACCGCTTCGTAACCAACCTAAAGGCGAAACGCTAAAATAGTCTCTGTTTAATGAAAGAGTTTCATAATAATCCCTCTGAACCATGTTGTCTCTATTCCTGAACAATTGTAAGATAACATCTTTATGACCCGTTAAATCAATATGAGCACCCTTTACCCATTGATCTTCATCTTTCAGCAACCAAAAATCGAATATATTTAAGTCTCTGTGCCGATAACACAAGCAAAGAGAAGTATCCATTGCCATAAGATAAGAACGGGGATAATTCAATTCAAGGTATGGAGGAGGAAGAGTAATCTGCCTAATAGTTTCGTTTTCTATATCGAAACATAGGATACACCGGCGGTAAAACCAATATACGAAACCTCTTAGAGAAAGTGTACTAGACATTACACTCCACCTATTTCCTAAGCAAGTCAAGTGTCGGCAATTAATCTTTCTCCATGCCTTATCAACACCTACCGTTAATATTAAAATGTAATTTGATAATGGGTACACAAGTTTGTATACCCTAGAAACATTTGCATATGCAAATCCCCAATAAGCTGCACTGAGTTTACCAGGGAGTAAAGGGAGGGGCAATTGCTCTTTTGTAACAAGATTTGCAACGTAACATGGCGATGCTTTAGAAGGCTCAACATTAGGACCGCGTACAAAAACTAAACCGTTACAACTTCCTTGAACCCTACCAGCACACATGAATTTTGCCTCCTTCATTTCCAAATGGTCTGACTTTGTTTTACAACTATACCTTGTCTTGATGGTGTACTTCTGGTGGGTCATGTAATTATTCATGAAGACGTAATTATTCATGAAGACACTCATTGCAGTTGATTTTTGGAGGTGCTTAGAAATAAAATCAAGGGACTGGATTTTGTTATACCACTTTTGACAAACATACCTCATTACATTGTGAAGAGCATCCGCAGGAACATAAACGAGGATCATAAATACCAATTCATCCGGAACAAAAATATTGCTCATCCTCGTACAAGAATCAATCCTACTTCTCTTGACTACGCTCTTGACAGGTGTACTCATCTGTTGTCACATAAAAGCAAAGTAATCATGAGACTATACAAAACTAAAACATGATATATAATAGAAAGAAACTAAAACATGATATATATGATAGAAAGAAACTAAAACATGATATGGAAGCTCAAAAAGAAAACATAGTATTGAAGTTTTTAACTCATAGCAGAAATTTCCTAATCCCTAAACCCATTTAATTTTAATAAAAACCACACCTTGTGAATATATGAAACGATGAAGAAAAGAAATTAATCAGCTAGCGTTTGTTTCTCTTCTTGTTGAAGAAGTAACTAAAAGTTTTTTTCTTTATTAGTTGGTCGTGAAGAGCCTCCTTATACACGTTTCTTTTTAAACGAGAGAAACATACGTATAAATAAACTTATAAACTCAAAAGAGAATATAATATTAAAGTTGTAGCTCACAAGAGATATTCCTTAATTGCTAAACCCTATTAATATTCATACATATGATACCTTAATGAATGTTTAAAAGTTGAAAAAGAGAGTTTTCTTCAGCCGCGGAAGGAGTTGTGTGGCACTACGTTTCTTTTCTTATTATCACGGTAACTAAACCTTTTTTCCCTCTTTTTAGTTGGTCTGATCATGATCACTTATGGCCTTTATATAAGTCCAAATGGCCTTTATATAAGTTTATTTGGACTGGATAGGCAGGCCTGGTCCATATTTTATTTTGAGTAATGTTATATATCACCTCTTCGTTCTTTCACCTTTTAGGTGGAGCTTATGTGGCATTAAATAAAAGAAAGAGAAAAGAATTCATTTAAGAAAGAGAAACATCATGATTGGCTTTTAAAATCTCCACATAGTATCCACATAAGGGATGAAAGAGTGAAGAGGTGATATATAACATTACTCTTTTAGTTTTGGGTGACGAAAAAGAGTTGGATGCGAGACTGTAGCCTTTCGAAAAACAAAGTTTAGCCGTGATTAATCGAAAAAATTTTATAACCTAACAAACTTTTTTCATAAGATCCAGTCTATTTTATCAACAATCTAAGTCTATAATACTTTATACTGGGTTGTGCGACATAATTTACTAGACTGTGCAATATAATTTGGAGGGCTTACATCACGCAAATTATTAGACGACCTAATTTGGTGCGCTAGAAGATCATGAATCCGACGAACTGTTCGACCAAATGATATTTTTTTAATATTTTTTTGTCAAAAACGATTAATTTAAATTGATACCAAAACACATTACAATATGAGAGGTGGCATACCACGCTCAAAAAGAAAAGAAAGCAAGAAACAAAGACAATAAAACCAAGTAATACAAATGCTAAACTGTCCACCCAACTGGAGAGAATCCAACCTCTTTCCGGAGAAAAACCAGTACCAACAAGAGAACCACGAAACCATACCGCAATCGACGAACCAGGGGGACCCCGCAAAGATGATATAATGCAACCAAGTGCCAAACCATACTTTGTAGATTGCAACTTCAACGAAACAATCGAAGAAGAGAAAGTCACCACAACAAAGGGTGAGAAAAGTGGAAAGGGGAAACTACACCAGAAGCGTCGCGGAAGACAACAAAACACAGTAAAACTTGGAGCAACAATACACACAAAAGCGACACCAGCCAACAAGATTCGTAGACCAGGAGCAAGATTAAATCTCCACATCCACTTTGAAACTTCTGGGGTAATGGGCAAATGATAGAGGGTGAACGGCAAACACCCCTTATTATTGCCCCTACACTTAAGGATCAAAGAAGTTACGAAACCCCATCTTACCCAAGGGCACGAATCAAGCTGGAAAACCACACCAAACCAAAAACTCACCCTGGCACAACGAAACCACCCATTCCACAAACCACAACTAGCGAGAGTTAATAAAATCGAGCAGCTAAGAATCGACAATAAGAAAAACCGAATGAACGGCAAACACCCGGGATTTCCAAAATCAAAGCCAACTGAACTAAAAAAGTTAACCCAAAGTGTATCACCACCAGTCGATAGCGATGGAGAGTAAAATGCGCAGTCAGAATAGCCAAAACACCAAACAATGCAACCAAAGATGCTGACCCCTACTAGCTTACCAAAAAGACCTACTATAACCACTGCACTCTCTACCCTAGCCTCCCAGAACAAATAGACAACCTGGAAAATAAAAAGTCCAATAATTGTACCTGAAACAGCAATACTAAAGCCACAAAATTCGAAACTTGAAAAAATTCCAATAGCTCCAAAATTGCAAGTCTCTAAATGAAGCGATGCTGTTATAGAATGGCTATTATGGACAACGATCTCAAACTAGGTCTGCAATTGGGCTCTGCTTCCAAACTTGAGGAGGGCCAAAAAACCCAAAATAAGCAGCAGCCCGATCTGGGGATCAGGGGCCAATGTAGCATTTAAGTGCCTCCCTATCAAGATCAAGGCGGAGAGGAGTAGTGGGTTTAATGTTCTTCTCGGAAAAGAAGAGCAAAGGTGAGGGGAAGGCTGTTGGCGGAGGGGAGCAGCAAGCATAAACAGGACAACACAAAAGAAAAAGGACAAGAAAATAAACAAAGGGGAGAAAAGGGGGCCGCCATCTCCAGCGGAAAGCCACCAGAGACGGCGGCCGTTTTAGGATTAGGGTAGGGTTTCAAATGTTTTAGAGAGAGAGGCGCGAGTAGGGTAAATCTTGAGTACGAAATATTACGACCAAATGATATAATTTAGTAGGCTATTGTAAATTCAGAACTCAACTGTAAACAAACGACTATTCTCGTCATATCGCTTTTCATACGGTAAAAGGCTTCCAACCGTCATTAAAATGGCCACTATAAAATTAGTATAAAAATTAATAAACAACGCTAATGTGATTTATATGTAAATTAGTTAATTTTGAAAAATTGTAAAAACGATGAGATTAGATTTAAAATAATTTAATTTTTTGAAATTTCAATGTTAAAAATTATTTTTTACCTAATTTGGATTCTTTGATTATTGATGGCGTAGTTAAGCCCCAATTGATGAAGGTGGAGAATGGTGAATGGAAAGAGATTTTTTTTTTCTTTCATTAGAGCGGCTTAGAAAGGTGAGTGGGAAAAGATATTTTTTTGTTTAGGTTTTACGTTTCATTTTTTTTCAATCTTTATTTTGTATATATTTTTTTAATCTTAAATTTTATTACTTTATTTTGTAAGGTTATATTAAATATATTATAAGTTTAAAATAATATTTTGGATTTGATTTTCTAAACTTTTGGATCGAACTTTTTAAGACATGATCTGTAATTAAAATTATCTCTTATAATTGTGTCTAAAGGGAAGGGGGCCGCTCCCTGCCCCTCCCCCACCCCTCCTTCCAATCCATTTTGTGGGTAATGGATAGATTGGTAAAAAAGAAGCTTAACTTGCGTTAAAAGAAAACTAGGCTAGGGCCAGCAGGCTAGAGATGTGAGTGTCCAACTACCAGGCTAGGTGCTCGCATGGCTGGCCCTAGCATTTGGAAGCCCAGGGTGAAACTAAGTTTACGAATTTTGACCTTAAACGAAGGTCTAGTTTACCTACCCTATAGTCTGTTTCAGATTCAACCAAAACCTTCAAAATTTTGTAATTACATTAGACCTCTAATGAATAATTAAAAAAAAACTTACCGATAAGGAAAGTTTAACAAACTTCTTTTATCATATTTTTATTTCATTCATTACTTCAATTTTAATAATTAAATATATATTTTTTCAATCACTAGTCAAAATCATTCTGCGATCTTCAATTTATTCACCAATATTAAGTTGGGTTTCATGGTTCCTCAAAATCGGGTTCACCCAATTATAAAAAAAATAATATCAGTAACTTGAAAAAGAAGATTAAAAATGCAATAAGAATACCAAATTCATAAATAAATCATTCTGCAATCTTTAGTGTATACAAAAATATTTAGTTGGTCTTCATGGTTCCTCAATTTCAGATTCACTTTGTTCATCAATTTCATGTAAAGCTGATCCCTTAATTTCTACCAGATTTTCAAATTCAGCCATCATGTTATCTTTTGCGTAGATTTTTTCTCTGCATATGAAGTTCTCACGTTGAGGTCCATTAGTAACCATAGCCAAATTGTTCACAGGAACCAAGCTGTTGATATAAGGATATGAGTGAAAACAACGCCAAAGATACGTTGAAGAATTCCCCGGTATTAACATTATAAATAAAGATTCCTTGTTCTGCACAGACCAATAGTTCCCTATTCACAACCATCCACAAGGATGGAAATGATACATTTGGTTTCTGATTTTTAACAATTTTTTAATAACACCCATATGACTCTATTGGGTGTTGGACAATATTTAGTATAGGAAGGATAGACTAAGAGAGATAAGAAATCGGTTTTATTCTTTATTAACTTGTTCTTGTAAAATTGTTACAAATGAGATAAACAGCTCCACTATTTATACTAGTGGGTGAACATTCTAAAATCTAACCCTTGAATCTAAATACATAAATCGAACACTAATGTGAATACATGAACTACCTATCAAGAGTCTAGACCTTTTCTTATCTCGAGATGCCTTTTACTATTTCAAGACATTGATTAAAGGCATGTTAATACACTTATCTTGGTTAATTGAACATTACTCAACATTCTCCCCTTAAATGTGAAGTTCTTGAATTCCGAGGAGTCCTCTTAAATGCTGAAATTTATCTCTTGGAAGAGCCTTTGTAAAATTGTCAGGTTGTTGTTCTTCGGACTTACAGAACTTGAGTTGTATCTCCCCATCTTCAATAGCGTCTCAAATGAAGTGATGCGTGATTGCAATGTGTCGAGTTCGACTATGAAAGGCGAGATTTTTTCCATTGCAATCACAGATTTGTTGTTGCAATATAACTCAGTTCCTTCATCTTGTTTACCACCCATATCTTCAAGAATCCTTCTTAACCAAATGGCTTGAGATGTTGCTTGACCTGCTGATATATATTCAGCTTCAACTGAGAATTGAGCTACACTTTGATGTTTCTCGGATGACCAAGAAAATATCCACTCCCAAAAGAAAACAAATATCTGGAGGTACTTCTCATATCATCAACACAACCTCCCCATCACTATCGCAATAACCAACAAGGTTGACATGCTTTGTTGATGCATATCTGATTCCGTAGTTTAGAGTCCCTTGTAGATAATGAAGAATTATTTTCCCGGCTCCAAAATGAATTTGACTTGGATTATTCATGAATCTAGATAGCAAGCTTGTAGCAAACATTATATATGTCTTTGTTGGTGTAAGATAAAGCAAATTGCCTACCATGCTTCGGTAAAGAGTGCCTTCAACTTTTTCAGCACCATCTTCTTCTTTTTAACTTCTCGTTCACAAAAACAGGTGTGTCAACAGACTTGCATCCAAACATTCTGAATTTTTTCAACACATTTTCAGAATATTTCACTTCATTATCATCTTGATTGATTTCAATGCCAAGAAAATATCTAAGCAATCCCATGTCACTCAATTCATATTTTTTCATGATGTCTTTCTTGAACTCTTCCACCATGCTATTATCATTGCCGGTAAACAATATGTCATCAACATATGAAGAAGCAAAGAGGATTTTAGAGTTACCTTGTTTTTTCACATACAACTTTGACTCACTTTTTCTTTTTTCAAGCACATTTGTATTGAAAATAACCATCAATTTGACTATACCAAGCTCTTGGTGCTTGCTTCAACCAGCACAATGTATTTTTTAGCTTGTACACTTTTTCTTCATTTCCTTGAACAACATAGTATGGCGGTTGTTCAACATAAACTTCTTCTTTTAATTCCCCATTGAGAAATGCTGATATAACATCCAATTGGTAAAGACCCCAACCTTTATGTGCCGCAAAAGCAATCAAGGCTCTAATTGTGTCAAGCCTTACTACTGGTGCAAAGGTTCGTTATAGTCGACTCTAGGTTTTTGAGAATAAACTTTGGTAACAAGCCTTGCCTTGTTCTTCTGCACAGTGCCATAGAAATTATACTTTACCTTGTAGATCCACTTTACACCAATTATTTCTTTTTCATTTGGTATCTCAACAAGATCCCATGTTTTGTTTTCTCAATCATTTTTTATTTCTTCGTCCATGAAGTTTTTCGATAACTCTTATTCCACCGCCTTCTCAAATGAATTTGGTTCAACCATACAAAAGTTGCAACTTTCATAAATATCACTCAACCCTCGCATTTTCCTTAGAGTTGATTTTGGAGAAGAATTTGGACCTGAGCTTGTAGATACTGAACCTGAACTTGAATTGTCGCTTGATTGACTAGTTGAGGTTGATGGAGAATCAGCCCTTGGTGTAGTTGGGGGTGATTCATTTTTATCTCTTGAGTCTTGATTGTCCTCCAATGAAATAATTTATTTTCTTTCAATCTTCATTTCCTTCCAATCCCATGAAGCATTCTCGTCAAAGATCACATCTCGACTGATTATAAATTTGTGAGTATTCAAATTATAGAGTAGATATGCTTTTGACTTTGAGCTATATCCCACAAAAATGCATTGTTCACTTAACTCGTCAAGTTTTTGTCTTTTCACCTTGGGTACTTCTAGATAAAAATCCTCCCACATACTCTCAAATGCTTCACTGATGGTTTTCTTCCTCTACATGCTTCGAGTGGCGTTTGATTTTGAAGTGCTTTTGTTGGAGATCTATTGAGAAGATACACCGATGTATAAACATCTTCACCCCAAGGGATTTTGGCAAACCTTTTCCATGGATCATTAAGCGGTTTGAAATGAAGGATCTCAAACCGCTTAATTTTTTCCTTGGTATAGAGGTTCACACTCAACAAAATGCGTTTCTTCTCAGCCAGACAAGATATCCAGTTCAATTGTTCACCCAGTTTGGTTTAGATGCGCAAAACCTTTAACTACTCCAATGCAAGTTTCACGACTTTCTCACAAAGACGGCGAATTGCTCGATGATCCTTCTGAGTATCATAAATTAGTTGGATCTCTTCAATAGTTGTTCATCATCTGTCTAGATATTCCAACATTGTGAACTCGGTATGGAAATATATGCATCAACCATGGCTTTCGCATCTTGTTGCAGGTAAACGGATCCTTTGTTATTTCAAACACACGATCCGTCGTGGTTTGTGGTTTTCCTCATGTGCAGACTTCTCTAAACTGGTTTCAACGATGTTGACTAGGCTGGTTGTCTGGACACACGAAGATCTACTTCAGGTTATGCAATTTATTTTGGTCCAACTAGTTTCCTGGAGTTTGAAGAAACAACCTACGATGTCAAAGTTAAGATTTGAAACTGATTATAGAGCGCTCGCATTGCTTGGAACAAAAATTATATGGGTCCTTCATACTTTGGAATTTCTCAACACATCACATAAAAGACCTGCAACGATATTTTATGATAATGTAAGTTCCATTTACATGATAACAAATCTCATTATTCATCAACAGAATAAACATATTGAAATCGGTATTCACTTCATTAGAGAAAATATCAATGACAATATCTTCAAATTCCAATATATCAGCATAGAGCACAAAAAACTGATCTCTTCACCAAATCACCATATGGACCGAGGTTCGAAATCCTTCACGACAAGTTATCTCTCGTTCCACTAATATTAACTTGTAGTGGGGTGTTAATGAATCAAGAAAACAAAGCCGTTGTAGATTTACATTTATAATTTAAATTTGAATAATCTTATAGATAAATTGATACAATTATCTTATGTTGTAATTTATTGTTCTAAATATATAATGAATCCAACCACATAAAGCGTAAA
This sequence comes from Nemophila menziesii, assembly GCA_029959085.1. NCBI lineage: Eukaryota > Viridiplantae > Streptophyta > Magnoliopsida > Boraginales > Hydrophyllaceae > Nemophila > Nemophila menziesii. The sequence goes on along the minus strand of JARWIR010000001.1, from coordinate 141,097,144 downwards.
ACAATTCTTCTTCTTTCATTCCTATCTACATTAAATCTCTAACCTCCCGTTTACGTTGTTGTATGATACATAAAAATATCAGGCGAGTAACCAGTTGGGTTAGCTCAACTGGTCAGAGCCTTGCTATTTCTTCCTCACTTAAAAGGGAGGTCCATGGTTCGAATCTCCTCCCTAACGGGTGTAAAGTGAGATGTACAAGACTCGAACTCCTCCCTGAATATCGGTAACCTAGTCCTGATTTACCTGTGAGTAGTCGTGGTGCGCAACCACGTACCAAAAAAAAAATATCAGACGAGTCGAGGTTAGGGTTGCGTGCTTGGGTTATGGTTATTTCCATCTTAGTGTCAAGGCGTTGACACTCTCTTATTAAATATATTATTTATATGGTAATATATATAACATTTTTAACCCTTGCTGCAAGTTACACTTCTTTTTGTGCTGTTTATGTATTATCTAACGATTAGGATCTCCCTTATATTAAAAAAAAAAAGTTACACTTTTTTTAGCTTAGCCCACCGCCCAGCCCAATTAAACCATTATAAAGGATAAGCGAACAACTGAAATGATGAAAAATAATTAGCTACTTATCAACAAGAAAGAAACACGGTGACACACACAACACCTTCAACTGCGGGCTCACAAGGTTTGATTTTATGAAAATTAATGTTAGGAAATTCTATGGTGAGTTAACTACTTAAATGATATGTTTTGTATTCTTTTTGAGTTTCTGTTTATCAAATATCATGTTTTAGCTTTTTTATTCATTTACATAAAAAGAATACTTCTATTTAAATAGACAAATTAAGTACAGTTCCATAGTTAAATAGCTTGCAAGAGACAAACAAGGAGTGTCATTTATGTAGATTTGGAGTGAATCTCTGTGCTGCTTTCATAAATTGATAACGCTGATCCTTTTAAAATGGTTATACTAGAGCAGAAACTGCTATTTTAAAAAAGAGACACTTCTGAACAAACCAAGTTTCCAAAATACTCTGACAATTATGATGGCAAATCTGATCAAGTGTAAGACACAATAATATTCAGACCCCAAGTGATATATACTTATTTTCCAATCCTGAGACTCTAAAATTGCTTTTATCTCCAAGCCCAAGCATGAAACGCCTACAGATTCCTTCTTCATACAAACGACAAATAGTTCCAGAAGTCCAATGAACAAGTAATAGTTCCAATGCCATTTCTTCAAAGATAAAAAACCTATGCTGTCAATAAAATTAGATATCCTTGATAAGGACTTAATCCCAAATGTAAAAACAGAACCACACGACATTAAAGAGCCCTCTCACACCATAATGTCCATTCGCTTGCATGATTGACAAGGTTTGTGCTGTGGGACCCAACACAGGTGAATCATAGAGGGTAGTTGAGGAAACTTGTCCATGTGTATCAGATCTTATCTTTTTCTCACCAGATTCACAAATCACACTACTTGTAGCCTGAACATTCACTCACCAATTTAATATACACTTATAAATACATAAAGAAGGATAAAAATATTATACAGAAAGGAGAGAAATTAAACTTGGATTTGCTTTGAATCATACTGCAAATATGACTTGTTATACGATCCTGAGACTCTGAACTTACTACTGCATACAATAAACCTTATATGTTATGTAACATAATGATTACTAATATGAATATAGACAAAATAAATAAATGTCCCTACGGCGCTCCAAATAAGCCAGGTGGCACTTCTTCAAAAATCATCCCTAAAATCGGTCCATCCATCCACCAAAAAGAGTGACAAGTTGGATTGGTAAAACAATACTCAAATCTGATTCGCAAAAATCAGCTTGAAGCAATTAACCCTAATCAAATATAAAAAATTGCTCCTAAAAAATAGAGGGGACCCAATAGTGTAATTTACTAAATAGCGGGACCAATAGAGGAAGCCCTTCCCTATGAGACTATAGCTGCAATTAATACCACTGAAAGCTTTAAATTATGTGTTTTGAGAGAAATGGAGATGTGAGATATGAGATAAAAAAGAACGCGCAACTTTTGCTTTTTCCCCGTATTTTTCTTCCTCACTTTTTAGAGGAAGAAGTAGTATGGCTGCAATTAATACCACTGAGAGCTTTGATTATGTGTTTTGAGAGAGATGGAAGAGTTGAAAGAAGATTTTATCTTTAGCATTAAAGTATGAGCCTTTGAATACCATCATAGGCTTAACGCAATTTCATAAGTTCTCCCGTCATACACGCATGTCATATACATTAGACGAGAAGACTATTAGACCATAATATATCTAAAAGAGATGAAAAAATTCAATACGAAAAGTAAATTGTGAAATATACATTAATCAATGTAAAAATTGTTAGAAATTATTCAATCGGCCCCTCAATTTCAACTGGTTCGTCAAATTCAGCCCTCATGTTATCTTTTGAGTAGATTTTTTCCTACATCCTAAGGTGTTACATGGTTAAGCGTTGGTTAGTAAGGACAGATTATTAACGGGAACCAAACTGTCAACGTGAGCAAAATAGTAATCACTGCCGACATGAGCAACATAGTACTTAGTCTCTTCAAGTAGATGGATTTCTCGAGTATTAACATTGTAAATGAAGATTTCTGGTGCTTCAACAAAGACTAATAACTCCCTGTTTCGCAACCACCCACGAGGCGTAATTGTTAACGGCCAGCTGTTTCTCTCCCCTTTGAATTTTTCAATAACTCCTATCTGACCCGTTAAATCAATAGAAGAAACCTTTTCCCATTGATCTTGATCCTTCAGCAACCAAAACTCGTATAAATATGTGTCTTCCCAATACCACAAGCAAAGAGAAGTCTCCATTTCCATAATACCTCTACCATTAATATGTATTACAAGAGGAAAAGGAATTTCCCTAAAAGTTTCGGTTTCTACGTCAAAACAAATGATACACCCGAGTGCATTGTGAATCCAATATACGAAACCTCTTAGAGAAACTACTGACGCATACACGTAGTATGCAATAATATTAGCATAAGGTAAGTGACTGCAATCAACATTTCTCCATGCCTTATCGACACCTACCGTTAATATTATAAAGCGATCTATTAATGGGACTACAAGTTTGTATACCCTAGAAGTAGCCGCATATGCAAACCCACAATTATATGCAAGTTTAGACGTGATTATAGGGAGGTTTAATTGCTCTTTTGTGACGAGATTTACAACATAACAAGAAAATCCCTTATGACGATCAACTTGAGGACCAATAACAAACACTAAGCCGTTACAATTCCCTAGAACTCTATCATCACAATTGAATTTTATCTCCTTCATCTCCAAATGGTCTAACGTTGCTTTAAGACTACACATTTTTTCCTCCTTGTGTACAGGATGGTATAGGCTCATAAGTAGCCCAGTTGTTGACTTTTCGAGGTGTGAAGAAATAAAAAGAGGGGATTGGATAATGTTATACCACCCTCGACAAACATACCTCATTACATTGTAAAGAACATTAGCAGGAAGTAAAAGGAAGATCATAAATATCAAATCATCAGGAAAAAATGGAGAAGCAATAGTGCTTCTCCTTGTAGCACCATTGGTAAAAAAATACATTATACATCTCTTGACAATTCTCTTGGCGGCTATATTCATCTGTCATTACAGAAACGCAAAGAAATTATGAGACTATATAATAACTAATACATGATATTTGATAGAAAGAAACAGAAACATAAAAAGAAAAAGAAAACAAAACTTATCATTAAAGTAGTTAACTCACAATAGAGATTTCCTAATATCTAAACCCAATTAATTTTCATAAATACCAAACCTCGTGAATTTCTGTAACGATGAAGAAGAGAAATCCGCCAACAGTTGAAGATGTTGTGTCACCGTGTAATGTGAAGGCGTGGTTGATTGATCCCTGGCCTCTCTAGTATTAACCAATTTTTTAAATTTTATGCAAGTTAAACTTCTTTTAACCCTAGCCCACTACTTAGCCCAATTAAATCTATATAATGGTTATAAGTGGTCGGCCATCTGACCAACTAAAAAAAATCTAGTACCGTGATCAACCAGGAAAAAGAAACGCTGGCTGATTTCTCTTCTCTTCTTCAACGTTTAAAAGATTAACGAGGTATGATTTTATGTAAATTAAATGGGTTTATGAGTACCAAGATGTTGTTTAAGCTTGTCTAATGCTCGGGTCTCGAGTTGTCTAACACTACAAGAAATAGTAGTATTAGCGACGAAACTATTGCGTCAACAACTAAAATGGTCTCTAATGAGATTTTTAAAAACCAAAATGGCCTCTAATTATATTTTTAGAGCCAATATTTGCCGCTAAAGATAAAGTTAATAGAGGCAAAAACAAATAATTTGCTAGTAAAGGTATCTTTAGTGACGAACTTATAGGGGCGAATAATAGCGACTATTAGCGGTAAAATTAAGATTTTTAGTGTTAAATTTTTTGCCGCTAAAGATACTATTTCTTGTAGTGTAATTATCTCCTTAGACAAACAAAAAACAAGACCAATTCTCTCCTTAGTTTCGTGTCTTGTAATGCCATTAACAACTTTTTTCTCACTCAAAACACTTTTAAATGATTGATTAATGCCCGTTAATTAATCAAGATTATAGTCAGACCAGAGGTGTTATGAGTATATAATATAATTCACCTGCAATAGATCGACAAGGCTGATGAGACCATGACCTTAAATTGTTTAGCTATATGAACCACCATGCAAATATTTGCGTAAATTAGCTTTTCTCGACAAATCATCTTCTTTGATGCATCAGCTTCATCACTATCCTCCTCACCTCCTTGTAGAACAGGGTACAACTTCTCGCCACTACTTGCATTAATTGACTCGAGCTCCTGAGCTCCTTTAACACAGTGACATTACTATTCTAGAAAAACCTTTGTTGGCTTTTTACATTTATGGATCATGGATTCATATTCTATCATACATACAGGGACCTATAGTGCAATTAACTGGAAAACAAAATCCTGAACATTAGACAAGGGTTAAAAAAATTTAATTAGCTATTGACCTCATATTCATGAGGAAAAGGAAAAAGTGTTTTATTAATTACCGCAAATAGAGTCCCGTGTTCTTTAAATCTGCATTCGAGAACAAGTGATTGTTGTTTAGTCAACCGAAGCTTTTTTCTTGCACAAATATGATCATTAGAAACCTTGGAAGATTCTTGATAATCATCGCAAAATGATGAAACTCCACTAACTGAGGAAGCATGTGATCCACATTTTTTCTGTGTTTCTTCTCTGCTGACATGATCACAGTGATCATGTATGAAAACAATGTACGCGATGAAAGATTTTTAGATTTAGAATTTCAATTGATAAAAATAATTTTTTACCTTAAAAGATGTGTTTTTTTTTAGGAATATCTCTTCTTGACTTGTCATGGTGTAGCAATATTGTTGGGAAATTAGTGACCTGGATAGTGACTGGATTTCATCAATTGGAAAGCTTGTTTGTTTTTTCTTTTAATTAGTTAATCTCTTTTGTTTTGGTTTTAATATTTTATTTATATACCAAAAACGATGACTCGCTTTTAAAAGTGAGGCAGCGGCTCACCTCCCGTATATTATATATAGAAGATACGTGAGGTGAGACGTCGCCTCACTTTTAAAAGTGAGTCATCACTCTTTACTATATAATAAAACATATAATAAAACACATTCATCAATTTTAAATAAAAAGACAAAAAACATTTGAATAAACCCTTCCTCACCTAGCGACTCAAAACAGAAAGAAAAACACTGGCTGCTTCATCTAATTCAAGCGTCTCAAAGATATTTATTCAAAGGTAAAAGATTGATTTTTCTACTTTTGCTTGTCATCTTCTTCCATAAGCAATCTGAGGCATATCGGTTCTTTCTTATTAGTTTTATTTAAGCTTTATGAGCATCGATTGATAGAAAGGGAGGAGGAGACTTATTGAGTTGCAAAGAAGCAGAGTGGGACCTGAGATGACAAGTTCAATGTAACTATTATTAAGTTGGTTCATCTTTTGTATTGCTTTGTAATATGTACTTTTCTTGTGGCAATGAATACCATGAGTAGTTGAGTTTTTAGTGAATAATTAGTTTATCTTTCATGAATTGATTTAATTATTATTTATTACTAATGTAAGCTTTGATGCATATTTTACAGTGTTAGTGCTCCTGCATTTAACTACACAAAAAGGTACAATAAAATGATCAAAGATCTTAATATAAACAACTCTTGAGACTGTCTTACAACTCTCAAGATCTAAATTAGGATATAAGTCGTTATAACATGCAAAATTATGCTCTAAAAAACCCCGCTCGTGAAACTTTCTACTTCAGTCTGTGACATAACATCAACACAATAGCCCAATAGGCTTTTGGTTTAGATATTTAAGCTCACATTTCAACCCTTTAAATTTGCAATTTCATGCAAAGCACAATATATATGTGCAGTTACATAACTGATTCAATTCAAGGTTTGTATTAGACCAATTCTATTTTTTTTGTGTTTGAATTTGGTTTCTGCATCTATATTTTCACATGGTCTCTGAGATTTTTCTTCGTTAGTATCTGAGTATGGATATTTCCACAAAAATAAGAGCAATCGTGTTTAAAATTTGTACTTTCTGAGTAGTGATATTCCTTCTTAGCAAGAACAGGCGATAGTATATATTATACACCACATTATTCAGTTACAAACTCAAAGATCAAGAAAATAATTTTATTTTCATAAGCTAAAATATCATGAAATTGTACTATAAATATGCCATAATTTTATCCCATAAAACTGTGTTTTTTTTTTGAAATACATCTCTTCTTATCAATAGTTAAAAACAAATCTCATGTATTATTTAATATAGAGACATGTAGTGTAATTAATTAAAATGAATATACGTAATTTTGTGCAATATAGGGACCGATAGTGCAATTCACTCTAACACAAGTATAAATAAATTTCTGACAAGGCATGTAATAAGTGTAACACTGGAGGTGCTGAGAAAAAGCAGAGAAAATCTGAATCTTCTTAAAATTCTATATATATTGCCAGAATAGTAACGGCCAATATCATATTTTCTATCGCCTCTTGTGTGTTTTAATTTGACTGAAGCAATATTTAATCTCAACGGTTGGATATGTCAATGTTTTATTTGTGAATAATTTTTCAAATGTTTATTTTTTCGCTTTCTATAAACTTTATTCTATATATTATTAAAGTATGAGCCTTTGAATTACATCATAAGCTTAACACAATTTCATAACTTTTCTCGCCATACACGCATGTCATATACTTTGGACGAGAAGACTATTAGACCATAATATCTGTAAAAAGAGATGAAAAATTCAGTACGAAAAGTAAATTGTGAAATATAACATTGATCAATGTAAAAATTGTTGGAAATGATTCAGTCGGCCCCTCAATTTCCTACATCCTAAGGTGTTACATGGTTAAGCGTTGGTTAGTAAGGACAAATTTTTAACGGAAACCAAACTTTCTACATGAGCTAAATAGTGATAACCATTCCAGGAAATAGTCGCTTTAGGTAGATGAATTTCTCGAGTTTTAACATTGTAAATTAAGATTCCTGGTGTTGCACTAAAGACCAATAACTCCCTGTTACGCAACCAGCCATGAGGCATAATCTGAAACGAGATGTTTCTCTCACTTTGCCATTTTTCAATAACACATACAGTTAAATCAATAGAAGAAACCTTTTCCCATTGATCTTGATCCTTCAGCAACCAAAACTCGTATAAATACGTTTTTTCCTGATACCACAAGCAAAGAGAAGTCTCCATTGCCATAATACTCTTATAATAAATTCGTATTCCAAGAGGAAGAGGAATTTGCCTAAAAGTTTCGGTTTCTATGTCAAAACAAAGGATACACCCGAGTGCATTGTGAATCCGATATATCCAATATACAAAACCTCTTAAAGAAACTACTGACCCAAAGTAGCGCGTGGTAACATGATAAGGGAAGTGATTACAATCAACATTTCTCCATGCCTTATCGACACCTACCGTTAATATTATAAAGCGATCTATTAATGGGATTACAAGTTTGTATACCCTAGAAGTAGCCGCATATGCAAATCCACAATTATTTCCAAGGTTACACGGGATTATAGGGAGGTTTAATTGCTCTTTTGTGACGAGATTTACAACATAACAAGGAAACCCCTTATGTAACTTAACTCGAGGACCAAGTACAAACACTAAGCCATTACAATTCCCTCGAACTATTTAATTACAACGGACTTTTATCTCCTTTATCTCCAAATGGTCTAATGTTGCTTTAAGACTATAACTTTTTTTCTTCGGGTGTCTGGGTTGGAATATATCCATAAAAAGCCCAGTTGTTGAATTTTCAAGGTGGGAAGAAATAAAAAGAGGTGATTGGATAATGTTATACCACCCTCGACAAACATACCTCATTACATTGTACAGAACATCAGCAGGAAGTAAAAGGAAGATCATAAATATCAAATCATCAGTAAAAAATGGAGAATCAATAGGACTACTCCTTGTAGCACCATTGGTAAAAAAATACGTTATACATCTCTTGACAATTCTCTTGGCGGCTATATTCATCTGTCATTACAGAAACGCAAAGAAATTATGAGACTATATAATAAATAAAACATAATATTTGATAAAAAGAAAACAAAACATATCATTAAAGTAGTTAACTCACAATAGAAATTTCCTAATATATAAACCCATTTAATTTTCATAAATACCAAACCTCGTGAATTTCTGTAACGATGAAGAAGAGAAATCGGCCAGCAGATAAAGGTGTTGGGTCACCGTGTAATGTGAAGGCGTGGTTGATTGATCCCTGGCCTCTCTAGTATTAACCTATTTTTTAGATTTTATGCAAGTTAAACTTATTTTAACCCTAGCCCACTACTTAGCCCAATTAAATCTATATAATGGTTATAATTGGTCGGCCATCTGACCAACTAAAAAAAATCTAGTACCGTGATCAACAAGGAAAAAGAAACGCTGGCTGATTTCTCTTCTCTTCTTCAACGTTTAAAAGATTAACGAGGTATGATTTTATGTAAATTAAATGGGTTTATGAGTACCAAGATGTTGTTTAAGCTTATCTAATGCTCGGGTCTCGAGTTGTCTAATTATCTCCTTAGACATACAAAAAACAAGACCAATTCTCTCCTTAGTTTCGTGTCTTGTAATGCCATATTTCAATTGGATTATTTTCTTCTCCTCTTTAGGACTCGAACATTCAGGAGATTGCCTACATGTTTCCTCATTAGCTTCTTTCCTAGGTTTGTGTCCGGGTTTTCAATCGAATTGTCAGAAGTGATTCCTTGGGAAGTGAATTTCTGGTCTGTCCGAATAGGTTTTTGAATTGAAAGAGTCTTTTGTGGGTCGATCACACAAACTCTTTAAAGAGACATTAAGGGTAAACAGATAGTCCTAGAATGTTGAAATATGGCCTTTCGTTATCCACCAATAAGCATAAGTAGGGAATCTACACCCTACTCGAGGCTTGAATTTCCCCACGCTCTTCACAAGTCCTATACTCCCTTCCTACAACAAACAAATAAATGTGATTACCCATTTGTGCCATTTTTTTTTACAGAATTAACAACTTTTTTCTCACTCAAAACACTTTTAAATGATTGATTAATGCCCGTTAATTATACAAGATTATAGTCAGACCAGAGGTGTAAATTAGCTTTTCTCGACAAATCGTCTTCTTTGATGCATCGGCTTAATCACTATCCTCCTCACCTTGTAGAACAGGGTACAACTTCTCGCCACTACTTGCATTAATTGACTCGAGCTCCTTTAACACAGGGACATTACTATACTAGAAAAACCTTTGTTGGCCTTTTACATTTATAGATCATGGATTCATATTCTATCATACATCCAGGGACCTATAGTGCAATTAACTGGAAAACAAAATCCTGAACTTTAGACAGGGGTTAAAAAAATTTAATTAGCTATTGACCTCATATTCATGAGGAAAAGGAAAAAGTGTTTTATTAATTACTGCAAATAGAGTCCCGTGTTCTTTAAATCTGCATTTGAGAACAAGTGATTGTTGTTTAGTCAACCGAAGCTTTTTTCTTGCAAAACTTGATCATTGGAAACCTTGGAAGATTCTTGATAATCATCGGAAAAATGATGAAACTCCATTAATTGAGGAAGCATGTGATCCACATTTTTCCTGGTGATCATGTATGAAAACAATGTACGCGATGAAAGATTTTTAGATTTAGAATTTCAATTTATAAAAATAATTTTTTATCTTAAAAGATGTGTTTTTTTTAAAGAATATCTCTTCTTGACTTGTCATGGTGTAGCAATGTTGTTGGGAAATTAATGACCTGGATAGTGACTGGATTTCATCAATTGGAAAGGTTAATGGAGGCTTGATTTGGGAGATGAACAAGCTTGTTTTTTCTTTTTCAATTAGTTAATCTCTTTTGTTTTGGTTTTAATATTTTATTTATATACCGAAAACGATGACTCACTTTTAAAAATGAGACGGCGGCTCACCTTCCGTATTTTATATATAGAAGATACGTGAGGTGAGACGTCACCTCACTTTTAAAAGTGAGTCATCACCCTTTACTATATAAAAAAACATAAAATAAAACACATACTCAAAACAGAAAGAAAAACAGTGTCTGCTTCATCTAATTCAAGCGCCTCAAAGATATTTATTCAAAGGTAAAAGATTGATTTTTCTACTCCATAAGCAATCTGAGGCATATTGGTTCTTTCTTATTAGTTTTATTTAAGCTTTATGAGCATCGATTTTAACTACACAAAAAGATACACTCTTGAGACTGTCTTACAACTCTCAAGATCTAAATTAGGATATAAGTCGTTATAACATGCAAAATTATGCTCTAAAAAACCGCTCGTGAAACTTTCTACTTCAGTCTGTGACATAACATCAACACAATAACACAATAGGCTTTTGGTTTAGATATTTAAGCTCAGATTTCAACCCTTTAAATTTGCAATTTCATGCAAAGCACAATATGTGCAGTTACATAACTGATTCAATACAAGGTTTGTATTAGACCAATTCTATTTTTTGTGTTTGAATTTGGTTTTTGCATCTATATTTTCACATGGTCTCTGAGATTCTTCTTCGTTAATATCTGAGTATGGATATTTCCACAGACATAAGAGCAATCGTGTTTAAAATCTCTACTTTCTGAGTAGTGATATTCCTTCTTAGCAAGTAAATAATTTAATTTTCTGAGTAGTATATATATTATACACCACATTATTCAGTTACAAACTCAATTATCAAGTAAATAATTTAATTTTCATAAGCTAAAACTATCATGAAATTGTACTCTTAATATGCCATAATTTTATCCCATAAAACTGTTCTTTTTTTAAATATATCTCTTCTTATCAATAGTTAAAAACACATCTCATGTATTATTTAATATAGAGACATGTAGTGTAATTAATTAAAATGAATATAGGTAATTTTGTGCAATATAGGGACCAATAGTGCAATTGACTCTAACATGCTACTGGTTTGACAAGTATATATAAATAAATTTCATAATGAAGTTTGACAGGTATATATAAATTTCTGACAGGGCATGTAATAAGTGTAACACTGGAGGTGCTGAGAATTAAAAAGCAGAGAAAATCTGAATCTTCTTGAAATTCTATATACATTGGGCTCTTTATTTTAAACGGCCTAAAGGCCATTCACTTTATAAAAAAAGCCATCTTGTTAGAAAGCTAATTAGTAGTTGGATAGAAGGTGTATAAAGACACCCATGCCCCCCAACCCCTATCTTACAGTGAAGAAACAAAAAACCCATTCCCCCATCCCCTTAAGAACGTGGTTTACCCTCACCCCATTATTCACTTTACACTCCCTCTCTGTAAAACCGTCTCTCTTCTCTCTCCTCTCTGTAAACTGCCCAAACCACCGCCCCCCACCAACAACATCACCATGGCCACCACTGACCATCACTCACCACCACCCTTGCTCTCTCTCGCCGGTCCTGAAACCCACACCGTCACCCTTGTCGCAGCACCACAACCACACCACCATCATCTTCATGACCACACCCAACCCGAGCTGCTGTTTCACCAACCCCATCGCCATCTCCCTGCAGCACCAACCATCCACCACCACTGCAGCACCAACCATCCACCACCACCACCATGAACCACCGCGAATAATCCACGACTGCTGCACAAGATCTGCTGCACAAGATCTGCAGATGAGCCTTCGAGGGATCTGTGGTTAGCTGCTGCTGTGACGCACCGATGATGTTCGCTGGAGAAGAAAATCTCGCCACCGCTGCTGCTGCTCGCAGGAGAAGAAGATCTCGCCAGCGTCCATCCCCCTCCATTGCTGCTGCTGCGAACAGAAACCACCAGATTCACCTTCGCTGCTGCTGCGTGAAGAAACGAACCCTGCTGCGCCATCAAGAGTTGCGCCCCAGTTTCGCCTCGCTGTAGATCAGCTCCGTTCATCACGAAGAAGACGACGAGCCCATCTAGATCTCGTTTTTTTTTAATTAACTGCGTGATGGGTCCAGCCCATTAATGGGTGAATTTGCTGATGGAGCCAGCCCATTGTAGAGGTTGGTTGTAATGGGGCTGGCCCATGTAAGGGTTTTTATTGTTTTTGTGGGCAATGGGTACAGTCCATTTGATTTGAATAGTGTGTGTTTTTGTTCTATAATGGTTAAAGCCCACCTGCTTTATAATTTAATTTTGTTTATATTTGATCCAGTAATCTAAATTGTTAATGTTTATTTAGTTTTTTTATCTAGAGATTTGTCTTGATGGGTCTGCACTTGTTTTTAACTATATGGGTATAGCCCACTTTGACAAACTAACAAAATAGCTTAAAAAATCAATTAAGGCTTACAATATTAACTATATGGGTACAGCCCACTTTGTGTATTGTGTTTTTTGTTATGTCTATTAAGGGTACGGTCCCCTATTGTTTTGTTCATTATGGGTACGGCCCTCGATTGTTTTTGTTCATTATGGGTACGGCCCCCCTTATTGTTTATATTCATTATGGGGCCAGTCCGTTCCGTAGGTCTGTTCTCGTGGGTCTGTCATCGTGGGTCTGTCTTCGTGGGTCTGTACCCTCACGTGTGTAACTAGTGGAGGGTAGGATAGTAAAATGTTTGTGGTCCAAATCTAACTTTGTAGCTTTATTAGAAGAATTATCTGGTTTGGATTTTATTTATAAAATATTGAAAAAGTTGGGCTTTTAAAGTATTTTCCTCATATATATTGCCCGAATAGTAACGGCCAATATCATATTTTCTTTCGGCTCTTGTGTATTTTAATTTGACCGAAGCAATATTCAATCTCAAGGGTCGGATATGTCAATGTTTTATTTGACAAAAAAAAAAAAAAAAATTGTGAATAATTTTTCAAATGTTTATTTTTTTGCTTTTTATAAACTTTATTCTATATATTGATGATGAGTTACTGCATATAGACTTCAACAGACAACAAAATATTATTAAAATATGAGCCTTTGAATTCCATCATAAGCTTAACACAATTTCATAACTTTTCTCGCCATACACGCATGTCATATACTTTGGACGAGAAGACTATTCGACCATAATATCTAAAAGAGATGAAAATTCAATACGAAAAGTAAATTGTGAAATATAACATTGATCAATGTGAAAATTGTTGGAAATTATTCAATCGGCCCCTCAATTTCAACTGGTTTGTCAAATTCAGCCCTCATGTTATCTTTTGAGTAGATTTTTTTCCTACATCCTAAGGTGTTACATGGTTAAGCGTTGGTTAGTAAGGACAAATTTTTAACGGAAACCAAACTTTCTACATGAGCTAAATAGTGATAACCATTCCAGGAAATAGTCGCTTTAGGTAGATGAATTTCTCGAGTTTTAACATTGTAAATTAAGATTCCTGGTGTTGCACTAAAGACCAATAACTCCCTGTTACGCAACCAGCCATGAGGCATAATCTGAAACGAGCTGTTTCTATCACTTTGCCATTTTTCAATAACACCTACCGTTAAATCAATAGAAGAAACCTTTTCCCATTGATCTTGATCCTTCAGCAACCAAAACTCGTATAAATACGTTTTTTCCTGATACCACAAGCAAAGAGAAGTCTCCATTGCCATAATACTCTTATAATAATTTCGTATTCCAAGAGGAAGAGGAATTTGCCTAAAAGTTTCGGTTTCTATGTCAAAACAAAGGATACACCCGAGTGCATTGTGAATCCGATATATCCAATATACAAAACCTCTTAAAGAAACTACTGACCCAAAGTAGCGCGTGGTAACATGATAAGGGAAGTGATTACAATCAACATTTCTCCATGCCTTATCGACACCTACCGTTAATATTATAAAGCCATCTACTAATGGGATTACAACTTTGTATACCCTAGAAGTAGCCGCATATGCAAATCCACAATTATATCCAAGGTTACGCGGGATTATAGGGAGGTTTAATTGCTCTTTTGTGACGAGATTTACAACATAACAAGGAAACCCCTTAACAAGCTTAATTCGAGGACCAAGTACAAACACTAAGCCATTACAATTCCCTCGAACTCTATCATTACAACGGACTTTTATCTCCTTTATCTCCAAATGGTCTAATGTTGCTTTAAGACTATAACTTTTTTTCTTCGGGTGTCTGGGTTGGAATATATCCATAAGAAGCCCAGTTGTTGAATTTTCAAGGTGGGAAGAAATAAAAAGAGGGGATTGGATTATGTTATACCATCCTCGACAAACATACCTCATTACATTGTACAGAACATCAGCAGGAAGTAAAAGGAAGATCATAAATATCAAATCATCAGTAAAAAATGGAGAATCAATAGTACTACTCTTTGTAACACCATTGGTAAAAAAATACATTATACATTTCTTGACAATTCTCTTGGCGGCTATATTCATCTGTCATTACAGAAACGCAAAGAAATTATGAGACTATATAATAACTAAAACATAATATTTGATAGAAAGAAACAGAAACATAAAAAAGAAAACAAAACACCATGAAAATTTCCTAATATATAAACCCATTTAATTTTCATAAATACCAAACCTCGTGAATTTCTGTAACGATGAAGAAGAGAAATTCGTCAGCAGATAAAGGTGTTGTGTCACCTGAAGGCGTGGTTGATTAATCGCTGGCCTCTCTAGTATTAACTTATTTTTTAATTTTTTTTGCAAGTTAAACTTCTTTTAACCCTAGCCCACTACTTAGCCCAATTTAATTTATATAATAATTATAAGTGGTCGGCCATCTGACCAACTAAAAAAATAGTAACATGTTTTCCTTTGATTTTCTAGTTTATACATATGTTTCCTTCTATTATATATCATATGTTTTGTTTTGATTATTCACTACAAGAAATAGTATATTTAGCGGCAAAAAATTTAACACTAAAAATCTTAATTTTGCCGCTAATAGTCGTTATTTGTCGCCTCTATAAGTTTCTCGTTAAAGATACCTTTAATAGCAAATTATTTTGTCTCTATTAACTTTATCTTTAGCGGCTAATATTGCCGCTAAAACTATCATTAGAGGCCATTTTGGTTTTTAAAACTATCATTAGAGGCCATTTTAGTTGTTGCCGCAATAGCTTCCCCGCTAATGCTACTATTTGTTGTAGTGATTTTATATAGTTAGTATTAATCTATTTGATTGGTGTTATATATATTACGCCTCACCTTTCCCAGGCTATGAGGAGGTCTTTCGACATTTTGGCTCTAATGTTGAAATTTTGGTTCTAATGTTGAGGATGATTTGTCATAAATTTTGGCTCTAATGTTGAGGATGATTTGGAACATTAGAGCCAAAATGTGTTATATATATAGTTAGTATTTATGATGTCATCAGAAGGTAAAAAAATAATCTCCCAACAACACAGTAAAAAATTATTTTTTTCAATTGAAATTCTAAATCTGAAAATCTTTCTTCGCGTAAGTTGTTGTCCGTGATCATGTCCGTGGAGAAGGAACACAGAAAAATGCGGATCACAAGCTTCCTCAGTTAGTGGAGTTTAATAATTTTCCGATGATTATCAAGAATCTTTCAAGGTTTTTAATGATCGAGTTTGTGCAAAGAAGAAGCTTTGGTTGACTAAACAACAATCACTTGTTCTAAAATGCAGTTTTAAACTACACGGGACTCTATTTTCGGTAATTAATAAAACACTTTTTCCTTTTTCTCATGAATATGAAGTCAATAGCTAATTAAGAAATTTTTACCCCTATTGTTTAGGATTTTTTTACAGTTAATTGCACTTTAGGTCCCTATAATATGTAAACAATGCAATATTGATTTTGATATGGATTTCTATGTATTAATTACTCTACAAGTTATTATAGCACAAAAAAAATCTGTATGTATGATAGAATATGAATTCATGATCCATGAATGTAAAATGTAAAAAGCTAACATATGATTTTCTAAAATTCTAAACATTGACTACCAAAAACAATGGGTTACACATCAAAAGTTCCACATAATTGTTCATGCATTAACTTCATCTACTCACGCAACACATAACGCTTGGTCACACAAAAGAGTTCCAAAGAGTTTTTTATCGCCTAAATTAATCTACTCACGCAATACACAATAAACGCACCAGAAATTTCGTTAAGCCCTGTTTTTTTCATTTAGATCGGGTGTATCACTGCCTAACGGTGGTGCTACAGACATTTTCAGAGGCAATAAACAGCTATGTCTCAAAATACACAAACCAAAGCCACTTAGCAACACATATCAAAAACATCTTCACAATACCTGTTTCATACATAAATTCCCTGTGATGTACAAACTAACAGTTTCATTTATTTTTACACAACTCTAATGATCAATAAACGATATCACACATATTTTTGATGCAATAGATGGTGGGTTACATAAAAAATGAAAATATAAGCTTTTTACGGTTACTAATCACACCCATTACCCACCATTTCCCCCCAAATAACCCCATTCCTAGTCCTTCCATTTCTCAGTTACATGCACACCATCGTTTAGGGAAAAAAACATACCTTCGATAACTTTTTTCTTGGGTTGTGGCCTCTTGGCTGTCTTTTCCATTTTTACGAATTGTTTTCGGCGTTACTTTTGATTTAATTTGATCCGATTGGACTTCTTGCATGTAATCAGGAAATTTTGTTATCGTAAGTGAAAAATTCATCTTGCAAAGCGTGGAGGGTATATTAGAATTGGACTGGGTTGGACTTGTTGGACAGCATTTGATGAGACATAGCCTTGTTGGGTTATTAACTCTATAATATAATGTAGTTAATCCTGCTATAAACCTCACTATGGCCTTGGAAATTTTCAAAAAATAAGTTTTCTCATAGGTCAATAATATCTAAACTTGACTAAAGAAACAAAAGTTAAAAACATCTCATGTATTGTATAATGTAGGGACATGTAGTGTAATTAATTAAAATGAATATAGGTAATTTTGCTTAATACAGGACCGATAGTGCAATTGACTCTAACATGATATTGGTTTGACAGGTATAAATAAATTTTTGACAAGGCCCGTAACAAATGGAACACTGAAGCTACCGAGAAAAAGCAGAGAAAATTTTAATCTTCTTGAAATTCAATATATATTGCGGGAATAGTGGCTGCCAATATCATATTTTCTTTTGACTCTTTGTGTGTTTTAATTTGACTGAAGCATGATTCAATCTCAACTGTTGGATATGTCAATGCTTTATTTGTGAATAATTTTGCAAATATTTATTTTTTCGCTTTCTATAAACTTTATTATATATTTTGATGATGAGTTACTGCATATAGACTTCAACCGACTACAAAATAGCATTAAAGTATGACCCATTGAATTCCATCATAAGCTTAACACAATTCCATCGTATACACACATGTGATATACTTTGGACAAGAAGACTAGTAGACCATAATATCAGTAAAAGAGATGATAAATTCAATACGAAAAGTAAATTGTGAAATATAACATTAATCAATGTGCAAATTGTTGGAATTATTCAGTCGGCATTTCAACTGGTGCGTCCAATTCAGCCCTCATGGCCCTTATTATCTTTTGAGTAGATGTTTTCTTACATCCTAAGGTCTAACATCATTATGCATTGGTAAGTAAGGACAAATTGTTAACAGGAACCAAACTGTTTACATGAGCACAATAGTAATAACTGTTCCAGGAATTAATCTCGTTACATGAATGGATTTCTTGAGTATTAACATTATAAATGAAGGTTCCTGCAGGTGCTGCACTAAAGACTAATAACTCCCTGTTACGCAACCACCCACTAGGCATAATCGGATACAAGCTGTTTCTCCCCTTTTTCCATTTTTCAATAACACCTAGGTGACCTGTTAAATCAATAGAAGAAACCTTTTCCCATTGATCTTTATCCTTTAGCAACCAAAACTCGTATAAATATGTTTTTTCCCGGTACCATAAGCAAGGAGAAGTCTCCACTGCCATAAAACCATTATTATAAATTCCTTTTCCAGGAGGAAGAGGAATTTGCCTAAAAGTTTCAGTTTCTATGTCAAAACAAATGATACACTTATGTACCCGATATATCCAATATACGAAACCTCTTAAAGAAACTACTGACACAGCCAAGTAGTTCGGGGTAACAGGATAAGGGAAGTGACTGCAATCAATATTTCTCCATTCCTTATCGACACCTACCGTTAATATCATAAAGCGATCAAATAATGGTATTATAAGTTTGTATAACCTAGAAGCAGCAGAATATGCAAAACCACAAATTTTTGCAGGGCTACACGGGAGTATAGGGAGGGGCATTTGCTCTTTTGTGACGAGATTCACAACATAACAAGGGAATCCCTTACAAAGCTTAACTTGAGGACCAACTACAAAAACTAAGCCGTTACAACTCCCTCGAACTCTATTATCACAACTGAGTATTACCTCCTTCATCTCCAAATGGTCTAACGTTGCTTTAAGACTATAAGTTTTACTCTTCCGCAGTTCATAATGGTATATGCTCATAAGAAGCACAGTTGTTGACTTTTCGAGGTGGGAAGAAATAAAAAGAGGGGATTGGATAATGTTATACCACCCTCGACAAACATACCTCATTACATTGTAAAGAACCTCCGCAGGAAGAAAAACGAAAATCATAAAAATCAAATCATCAGGAAGAAAAGGAGAATGAATAGTATTACTCCTTTTAGCACCATTGGTACAAGAATCCATTATATATCTCTTGACTAATTTCTTGCCGACTATATTCATCTGTTCGTTACAGAACGCAAAGAAATCATGAGACTATATAAAAACTAAGGGTAAGACTTCCATCCAATATTGGATGGTCCAATATTCACATCTTAACCATTGATTATTATAACAAAACACATGTTATTAGATTAATAAGTTAGTTATCTTTGTAAGTTTAAAATATGGGGTAGGTGTATTAATATAATTGGTGTATTGATCATCCAATATTGGATGGAAGAAAACTAAAACATGATATTTGATAGAAAGAAACATAAACTCAAAAAGAAAACGAAACAGTTTAACTCACAATAGAAATTTCCTAATATATAAACCCATTTAATTTTCATAAAAACCAAACCTCGTGAATCTCTGTAACGATGCAGAAGAGAAATCCGCAAGCAGTTGAAGGTGTTGTGTCACCGCGTAATATGAAGGCGTGGTTGATTAAACGCTGGCCTCTCTAGTATTAACCTATTTTTTTTTTAATTTATATGCAACTTAAACTTCTTTTGACCCTAGCTTAGCCCACTACTTAGCCCAAGTAAATTTATATAATGGTTATAAGTAGTTGGCCATCTGACCAACTAAAAAAAAAGTCTAGTACCGTGATCAACAAGAGAAAAGAAAAGCTGGCTGAATTCTCTTCTTCAACGTTACATAGATTAACGAGGTATGATTTTATGTAAATTA
This sequence comes from Nemophila menziesii, assembly GCA_029959085.1. Classification (NCBI taxonomy): domain Eukaryota; kingdom Viridiplantae; phylum Streptophyta; class Magnoliopsida; order Boraginales; family Hydrophyllaceae; genus Nemophila; species Nemophila menziesii. Next base: position 141,077,229 of record JARWIR010000001.1, on the reverse strand, counting down.
AACGGGTTTAGGAATTAGCGAATTTCTTTTACGAGTTTAAGAACATGTTTTCCTTTTGAGTTTCTAGTTTATACATATGCTTCTTTTACGAATTTAATGACATACGTTCCTTTGAGTCAAGGCTACGATTGTGCATAATGTTAAGGCATGGACGAGGTACGCGTCTAACCCACTCACTAGGCGTTTGCTGAATGAACATCTGAATATGACTTATTCTGTTAAGAGGCAGAGGCCGTGTCCGAATGATTCAGATTTAGTTTGAAATCTCATTCAGATATGAATTTGGACACTAAAAACAAACCGTCTTATTGAGTCTTATTGATTGATACAGTGTCTTAATGAACCAGATTAAAATCTCTAAGTGCAAACAAACACCCTCTTACTTTGACTACTGCCAGCCGAATTAAATTATTATAAGCAACCAACTAAAATAGAAAGAAAAAAAAAACTTTCAGTTACTTGATCAACAAGAAAAGAAACTCTGTGCGACACAATACCTAATTCAACTGCTGGCTGATTTTTCTTCATCATTATAGAGATTCACGAGGTTTAGTCTTTATGAAAAATTTAAACGGGTTTAGAGATTAGGAAATTTCTATTATGAGTTATCTACTTTAATAACATGTTTTCTTTATGAGTTTCTAGTTTATACGTATGTTTCTTTCTATCATATACCATGTTTTAGTTTTATATAGTCTAATGATTTCTTTGCAATTCTGTAATGACAGATGAATATAGGCGACAAGACGTAGGATTGATTCTTGTACTGTTGTAATCAGTGGTCAATTTCGATTTAAGTTTCTTTGGAGGCAGGCATGCTATGTTGCAAATCTAGTTACAAAAGAGAAATTGTCCCTCCCTTCAAACCCGGGTAACATCAATATTGTTGATTTTTGTTGCTACTTCTAGGGTATACAAAGTTGTATACCCTTCACCATATCGCCTTTTAATATTAACTCTAGGCATGGAGAAATGTTGCTTGTAGTCACTTACCATATCATATTAAGTGGGCCTACTTTTCTGAGTCAGTTTCTCTATGAGGGTTCATCTATTGGATTCACTTTGATCTCCTGTGTATCCTTTGTTTTGACATGGAAACCAAAACTTTTAGGCAGATTCCTCTTCCTCCTCTACAAAATTCTTATATTATGGGTGTTATAGCGATGGAGACTTCTCTTTGCTTATGGTACCAGAAACATAAGTAATATATATATGAGTTTTGGTTACTGAAAAATGAAGATCAATGGGAAAGGTTTGCTTATATTGATTTAATGGGTCAGAGAGGTTTTATTGAAAATTTGACAAGGGTTGGAAAGATCGGGGATCCGTTTTTTCCTCGTGGCTGCTTGCGAAACAGGGAGTTATTGGTCTTTGATGCAGTACCAGGAATTTTCATTTACAATATTAAAACTCTACAAATTTATCTACCTGAGGAGCTTAATAAAACTCCGCATTTGTACAATTATCACCTTTTTACTTATATATACAGCTTGGTTCCCGTGAACAATTTGTCCTTAGTTACCGATGGACATCCACGTAAAATCTTTAAAATAACTTTAGGGCTGAATTTGACTTTCCAGTTAGAATTGAGGGTCCAACTGAATAGCTTCCAATATTTTGAAGATCGCTTCATGTTTTATTTCAAAATTTACACTCTTATTGAATTTTTCATATATGTTAAAGATATTATATTGTTAATGTTGTTCTTTGTTATTACTAATTTTTGAGTTAATGACATCAGAGCCCGGATAGGAGTTGACAGAACAATTAAGAATGTGGATCCCACAAGAAACGAACATTCGGAACAGAGATCACAAACTCATCTTTGAAGCGGCACAAAGAAGATAAAAAACTGAACTAAAATCCATCACAAGTCAATTGATGAAAATTCATCAAACTTAAAGGGTTTTGTATTTGGTCCTTTTTCCCCTGCATCTATCCGGAATGTTTCGGGAAAGGAGAAATTCCCGGAGCTATTTATCGCCTTAAATATTTCAACCAAGGTATTTTTAGAGAGTATATGAAAAACATGACAAAGACTTTCCAGGTTTAATTATCTCCATCTGGAAAGACTATCATAGGGTCTGCCTTTAATTGCTATTCAGGGGGAAAATAGGAGTGTCTCGTGGCATTTTGTTACCACATGGGGAAATTTTATATTCGTTTTTTAGATCACTCCTGTGCCATTAACCTGAATATTACTAATAATTAAGAACAACATCATCAAATTGGTTTTAGTAACTAAAAAACAAAACAGAAACGGAACATCAAATCCTGCATAAATCATTAGGCAATCTTTGATCTATAGGCAATAAAAATGTCGGTCCTCATTCAGCTCCCCGCCTTGTAACTAGCCATGAGGCAAAAACGGATGATTATTAAAGTCGCGTATATTACTAGACAATTTTTCAATAACATCCCACTGACCAGCATGATTTTCCCATTTGATCTTGTTCTTTCAGAACCAAAAACTCGAATAAATATGTCTTCCCAATACCAAAAGCAATGACAAGTCTCCATTTTCATAGTACCATAATATCAAGGATGAGATATATTACGGTATTGAGGAGGAAGAGGAATCTGCCTAAAAGTTTCAGTTTCCATGTCAAAATAAAGGATACACCTATGGAGATTCAATCCTTGTTTTCTTCTGAACTACATGGAAGATATATTTTTACCCCAAATATAGACTTAGGATCGGAAACAATTTTTATTTGATAAGATAGAGTTAAAAAATTTAAAGTCGTGGTTACCGAGGTGTTGGTACAGTCTTTATATGCAAGTGTAATGTTTTGTTCAAGTTGCGAAGGTATTGGATTGTTAGTAAGATTTTACATAGGGAGAAAGCTGATAGAAAATAAAAAAACCAACAATCAAAGCGCACTGTTTTTTTTTCTTTAGGTATATAACAATAAAGCTAAACCCCACATGCGTAACCTAGTTCTGATTTACCATGAGAATATATATGGGGAGACATGTATATCTCCATGGAATTAGTCGGGTGCGCGCAAGCTAGCCCGAATCACCCATGTAACCAAAAAAAAACAATGAAGCTGAATTTCCTAATACATTCTCACACCTAAGAAATAGATGTTCAATAGATTTTTCAAAAATCAGAAAAATGCATTTTCTAATATATATATATTATTTTCAGTGGACATGGGATCAAGAATGATTTTACATACAAAATATTTGTATTTGGGGGTAAAGGTGATTACCACACTAGTTTTAGCTGTCCTGAGCTATACAATGGGAGGAACTTGCAAGGATGGGGAGACAATTATATAGACATAGGGGCTTCTGATGCCATTAACCCGAATATTAATAATAATATATAAGGACAACATTAACAAAATAATATTAGTATTAGTAACAGAGATGACACTGTCAACAAGAAAAGTAAATTGTGAAATAAAACATTAAGCAATCTTCAAATTATTTGAAATTATTTAGTCGGCACCTCCGTTTAAACTGTTTCGTCAAATTCAGCCCTTATGTTTAGGTCTTACGTGGACGTCCATTTGTATTTAAGGACAAATTATTCACGGGAATCAAGCTGTCCACATGAGCATAAGAGTAATAATAATTGTGCGAGGGATTCAGAGTTGTATTAATCTCTTTAGGTTGAAGGATTTCTTGGATTTGTCGAGTTTTAACATTGTAAATGAAGATTCCTGGTGCTGCACCAAAGACCAATAACTCCCGGTTTCGCAACCAGCCAAGAGGCCTAAAAAAATACCAGGCGTTTCTCACCCTTGACAACAATTTATCAATAACAACACTTTGACTCGTTAAATCAATAGAACAAACCTTTTCCCATTGATCTTCATCCTTCAGCAACCAAAATTCATATAAATATGTATCTTTCCCATACCACAAGCAAAGAGAACTCTCCATTGTTATAACACCATGATAGCCATAAATTTTATGGGATTGAGTAGGAAGAGGAATATGCCTAAAAGTTTCGGTTTCTATGTCAAAACGAAGGATACACTTGTCGTGGAAAATCCAGTATAGAAAACTTCGTAGAGATAAAGGCGTAGACAATCGATAGAAGAGATTGCAATCAATCTTTCTCCATGCCTCATCAACACCTACCGTTAATATTAATAAGTGGTAATCTAATAGGTACACAATTTTGTATACCCTAGAAGAAGTATCATATGCAAACCCCCAATAATTATCAATGAGGTCACACGGGAATATTGGGAGGCGTAATTGCTCTTTTGTAACGAGATTTGCAACATAACACTTCCACCCCCGATCACATTGTTGAGGACAAACTACAAATACTAAGCCGTTACAACTTCCTTTAACACTACCAACACACATGAATTTTACCTCCTTTACCTCCAAATGGTCTGATGTTGCTTTAATGATAAAATTCATTTTCCCTAAGAGATAGGGATGGTCTTTGTTCATAAGAAGGCCAATCTGAGAAGTTGTGTTCTTTTCAAGGTGGGAAGAAATAAAAAGAGGGGAATGGATTGTGTTATACCACCCTCGACAAACATACCTCATTACATTGTACAGAACATCAGCAGGAAGCAAATTGAGTATCATAAATACTAAATCATCCGGAACAAAAGTAGAATCTATTGTGCTACTCTTCATACTCCCACTAGCATTAGTACAAAAATCAATCCTACTTCTCTTGACTACTCTCTTGTCGCTTATATTCATCTGTCATTTTAGAAAATCAAAAAATCAATGAACTAATATTATGGCGTATAAAAAATCAACACTAGAAAGATTAACACTGAATGGAATACGGTGTTATCAAGGTGAGGCGTAATATATAACACTAATCAAATCATTTAATATTAACTATATCAATTAATCAAAACAAAAAACATGATATATAATAGAAATAAACATATGTATAAACTAGAAACTCAAAGGAAAACATGTTATTAAAGTCAACCACTCGTAAAAGAAATTCTCTAATTCCTAAACCCGTTTCATTTTCATAAAATCATACCTCGGGAATCTTAACCTGTATTTTGTTTTTTTTAGTTGGTAAGATGGCCGACCATTTATAACCATTATATAAATTTAACTGGGCTAAGTATTGGGCTAGGGTCAAAAGAAGATTAACTTTAATATAAATTAAAAAATAGGTTAATACTAGAGAGGCCAGCTATTAAATCAACCACGCCTTCACATTACACGGTGACTTGACCATAACCCTGATTGCATACACCTTTATGTTTCATACCGTGGATTTAGCCTTTACTAATCAATACCCGATTTTATCTATGATTATTTGAAAATGTGACATAAAAAATAAAACGTTTTGCATTTTCTTTTTTTGTAAACTATATAAATCCATAGCTTGATTTGTCTTGCGTTTTCTTCAGATATATAATTGCCAAGAATACCATGAATCTGAACTCAAAAGATAGTTTTGATTTGATCTTATTTTGTGTTTTCGCTATTAGGATCCCACTCTTGTATTAATACGGGTTTGCCAGGCAGATTCTAAGGCCTTTTTTGGAGTATGAGTTGATGATCTTCTTTGTTGGTGAATGTGATTAAGCAAGAGTTGAAACATTGCATCTTTGTAGTAATTTGCTCCTTCAGACCCATGTTTTTTGATGGTTTTTCGTAAAAAGTTGAAACTTATCCATTTATCACTAATTATCTTAGCAAAAAGTTTTGGTTTTTGATAGTTGCATCGAGTTCTGAACTGGTTTCAGAATCAGTGTCTACATCTTAATTTCTTTGTTTTTTGAAGGATTTGTTTACATGATGATTTTTCACTGCATTTAGACTCTGTGGTGGTGTTGCCAAGATATTATTGGTTTTTAAGATCCACAAAAATGATAATTGTGCTCTCTTTGTTTTGTTTGTAAACGGATAGAGTTGAAGAAAATTGAGAAATAAACCAAGTCGCAGTTTTTGAGTTCTCATCTATGTTGTACAAATGATTTTACTGAGCACTTTTCTTCCTTGTTGTACTAACTAAAATCTATATCAGCAAACAGTGGCCCCTTTTTTGGTGTCAATATGTTTTTATCATTATTTTTTCTTTTGCCTTTTATATATAGTTCTTTTTGGCTAGTTTCTGTATTTTTCTTGATGTAATTTCTATTTTAGGCATTATAATTATTTTTTCTACACATGTATCTGACTCTGGATAAATTTTTTAAATTTAATTGCACTATAAGCCTTAATATTGTAAGTCCTATAGTGTACAAAAGAATGTATTTTAAGTTTTTAACATTAAAATACAAAATATTCACAAAAAAAAAAAAAGTTAACGCCTAATAAGATAAATTTATTAGTTTGGGTGGCAATGTAAAGATTCTGAAAGTTTTAGTGGGCATAGTAACGTAATTTTTTGTTTTGCAGGTGCATCACCTGGAAACCGGAAGACCTGCATTTAGATGGATAGGAGTTGACGGAACCATTAAGAATGTGGGTCCCACTTCTTTAAACAAGAACCAATCCAAGAAACAAACCTTCGGAATAGAGATCACAAACTCATCTCCGAAGCGACACAAAGAAGATAAAAAAACTGAACGAAAATCCATCACAAGTAAAAGATGTAAATTCATCAAACTCAGATAAAATGCATTTTTTAGTACTCCCTCCATTCCATAATAATTGACGTTTTGGCCAATATAATTTATTCCATAATATATATCACATTTCAAATTTCCATACAAATTAAATGATCTTTTTCCTATTTTATCCTTCACTTAAATTTTGTTAATACTTTATCATTAATTTTCTCTCTCTTAAAAGTATGGATATCTTAGTAATTTTTAACTAAACTTTCCCTACTTTTTAGGTTTCTTAATATATGTGAAAAACTCTAAAACGTCATATATTAAGGAATGGAGGGAGTATATATATTATTTTCAGCGGACACGGAATCAGAAGGATTCTCCATACAAATGTATTTGTGGGGTAAAGGAGATTTCCACATGAGTTTTAGCTTGTCCTGGGCTATACAACTGGAGGAATTTGCAAGGATGGAAAGACAGTATATAGCCGGGATATTAATAATAATAATTAAGAACATTAACAAAATAATATTAGTAATAGAGATAAAATTGTCAACGAGAAAAGTAAATTGTGAAATAAAACAGTAAGCAATCTTCAAATTATTGGAAATTATTCAATCGGCCCCTCATTTTAAACCGTTTCGTCAAATTCAGCCTTGATGTTTGGAGAAGAGTTTTGCTGGAAATCTATAGGTCCTACGTGGACGTCTATTGGAATCTAAGGACAAATTGTTCACGGGAACTAAGCTGTCCACATGAGCATAAGTGTCATAATTTCGACAGGGATCCGGAGCTGTATTAATCTCTTCAGGTTGAAGGATTTCTTGGATTTGTTGAGTTTTAACATTGTAAATGAAGATTCCTGGTGGTGCACCAAAGACCAATAACTCTCGGTTTCGCAACCAGCCACGAGGTCTAAAATAAAACCAGTCATTTCTCACCCTTAACAATTTATCAATTTGACCCGTTAAATTAATAGAACAGACCTTTTCCCATTGATCTTGATCCTTCAGCAACCAAAAGTCATATAAGTATGTGTCTTCCCGATACCGCAAGCAAAGAGAATTCTCCATTACTATAGCACCAAGATTGCCAAGAACTATATTATTATATTGAGTAGGAAGAGGAATCTGCCTAAAAGTTTCGGTTTTTATGTCAAAACAAAGGATACACTCCCAGTTGTAAATCCAGTATATAAAACTTTGTAGAGATAAAGGCTTAGGCATATACAACTTATGGTTGCAATCAATATATCTCCATTTCTCATCAACACCTACCGTTAATATTAATAGGTAGGATTCTGTTCGGTGCACAAGTTTGTATACCCTAGAGGCAGTATCATATGCAAACCCCCAATCATTATTAGTTATATTACTTTTACGATGAGGTTCATTAGGCGGGATATTAGGGAGGCGTAATTGCTGTTTTCTAACGAGATTTGCAACATAACACGGCCAACCCAAACCATATCTGTATCGCTGAGGACAAACTACAAAAACTAAGCCGTTACAACTTCCCTTAACCCTACCATCACACATGAATTTTACCTCCTTCATCTCCAAATGGTTTGACGGTGCTTTAATGATAAAATTTATCTTCCCCAAGAGTTCGGGATGGTTTTTGTTCATAAGAAAGCCAATAGGAGAAGTTGTTGTGTTTTTTTTAAAGTGGGAAGAAATAAAATCAAGGGATTCGATTATGTTATACCACCCTTTACAAACATACCTCATTACATTGTAAAGAATGTCAGCAGGAAGATAAATTAGGATCATAAGTACCAATTCATCGGGAATAAAAGTAGAATCTATAGTGATACTCCTCGTCCTCCCACTTTCATTAGTACAAGAATTAATCCTTCTTCTCTTGACTAATTTCTTGTTGATTATCTTGTGTATTAATTTCATCTGCCATTCCAGAAAATCAAAAAATCAATGAACTAATTTTATGGCGTATTAAACAACAAAAATAATAATTAATTTTATACAAATAATCAACACTAAAAAGATTAACTATGAATGGAATATAATACGGTGTTATCAAGGGGGCAAAAAGTCGAAAGACCTCCACTGGGGCGCAAGCCCTAGCAAAGTGAGGCGTAATATATGTAACACTAATCAAATTAATACTAACTATATCAATTAATCAAAACAAAGAACATGATATATAATAGAAAGAAACATATGTATAAACTAGAACCTCAAAGGAAAACATGTTATTAAAGTCATCCACTCGTAAAAGAAATTCTCTAATTTCTAAACCTGTTTAAATTTCATAAAATCGTACCTCGTGAATCTTTGGAAGTTGAAGAATAAAAATCAGCCAGCGTTTTTTTTTCCTTGTTGATCACGGTACTAGATTTTTTTTAGTTGGTCAGATGGCCGACCACTTATAACCATTATATAGGTTTAATTGGGCTAAGTATTGGGCTAGGGTCAACAGAAGCTTAACTTGCAAAAATATTAAAGAATAGGTTAATACTAAAGAGGCCAGCTATCAATCAACCACACCTTTCACATTACACTTGAACATAACCCTGGTTGAACATGGCTGCATTTAAATTGGGAACGTTGAATCTACTAGTATTTGGAAATATAAATGGCTGCCTTCTGAAATTATTAAAGATAGTTCAAAGGAAACCAATATTAAAAAGGTTAACCAGCTGATGACAACTCAGAAGAATAGCTGGGACTGGGCTGTGATAGATAGCACGCTACCTCTTCCAGTACATGAAGAAGTGGCGAGGATTCCTCTACTTGATACGGAAGGCCAGGACACGTTCATATGGCCATTTACTAAATCGGGTATATATTCTAGAAAATCGGGATACAAAATTCTGTCACAACTCGAAATGGTCGGAACGGCACAAACTTCGATACAAGCTGAACTTAATAACCCGAAACTATGGAATAGGATTTGGAAATCCAATGTTCCTAATAAAGTGCGGTTTTTTAACGGGAAGGCGTGTCGGAACATTATTCCTACCAAGCTAAACTTATTCAGACGTCAAATATTGTATATGGTGTGAAAATTTGACTAATACGGTGGTACATATGCTACTCTCTTGTAATTTTCCTAAACAGGTCTGGGCAGGAATAGCATTACAGGTTCGGATCCCGGAGCACGAACCTACTTCGATTGGAGACTGGATCTCTAATCTTTGTGACACGATGGACAACAAAATATGGGAAGAAAATATTCTAATAGCTTACTTACAACTGACACTGTAGAACATTTGGAAAGCAAAAATGAAAATGTAACCCACCTCACAAACGGTTATTTTTTCGATTAATGCAGGAATGAAGGATCTCTTTGGCGCCAATTGGGATTACCCCCCTTCTCCGGCTCCATTAGTAGCGAGAGTTCCCCTTCCTGACCCTCAACGGGACGAGGAATTCAACAATGCCATCTTCATTTATACATGTGATGCTTCCTTCAAAACGGCGAGCGAAAAAAGTGGAATTGGAATAGTTAAGCGGGATACTCATACAGGTCAGAGAGCTACCTTCTCTAAACCTATCTGGACAGATTCGGCGGCTGAAGCGGAAGCTATCGCAGTCTTGGAATCTACCCGACTTAGCCTGGAGCACCCAGGAAGTAAGACAGTCATCTGTTCAGACGACCTTGATTTTATTCAAGGAATTAAGTCGTTGCCAGCAGCATGGTGGAAAGTCCTACCTTTCATCAAGCGGATCCTTAAGATGGCTGAGGAGCACGGGTCTGTTTTCTTCAAGCATCTTCCGCAAAGATTGAACGGTCTGGCTGACAGTGCCGCGCGTAAAGCTAGGCAATCGGCGTCAGTACACGTTGACCCTTTGGACTTGGGGTCGGCTTTCTCGAGACTTGGAATTGGCTGAGATTTGTAATAGTTGTAGCTTCTCTTACGATCGGCCAAAAAAAATTAATATAAGTATTTTTTTAGTAATTTGTTAACTTGTTACAGAGGTCTAAAAGCCCAGGAAGAATATATTCCTAATTATTGCCTATCTAAAATAACTTTAGATATGGCCCAACCACACCGATCCTTTGTTAAAAAATTCCAAAGACCACTTGGGGGACAACAACCATAGCTGTGTAGGACCCTCCTCGCTACGTGTCCCTAGCTTTGCCAACAAATTTGCGCAACTGTTTGCTTCCCAATAGCACCACACAAAATCAAATTGTACTTTAGCTGAAAGTATATCACGACAAGCTTTAATTACATCCTCTTGAAACCCCCTTGAGTTCACACCGCCCTTCACTAGCGCGTGCAACTCACACGAGTCGGTTTCAATGGTGAGAGATGCGAAACCTCTGCATAACGTCATATTGAGTCCAAAATGTAATGTTAAAATTTCAGCTTCAAACGGAGAGTGCGCCACACATTTCCCCACAAACCCCTCTACATATTCTCCATTTACATTACGAAATAGTCCACCCACAACCCGCAACTTTTCTATCTGCATCATACGAACCATCCACGTTGAGCTTTATTCCTTGAAGTGGTTTGGTCCATTTGACAAGAACACTCCTCGCCGAAATGACCAACCCCCCATCTTGCTCAATGCCCCAAGCTCGAACATCACTTGCTGCAGTAATAATAATTGCCCTTAGTTCACTGTTTGTCTTCTTCTTCATAGCTTGATTGAAGATTCTATTATTTCTATCACACCACGCATGTCATATAAATAGGAGTTACCACTATGTAATAGTTACACTCTCTGATAATAAAAAGAACACTACTCTTGCTTTCTTTACCATTCACAAAAGCAATTGTATTTCATTTATATTTTAATTTACATTATTAGGTGGAAGTAATTACTCTTGTGTTGATTGTGCGGCTTCTTCTTTACTACGTGATACTTATTAATCAACTTCTATGAGAAGTGAGCTTTTTTTTTTTAATGTCTTTTATAAAATAGAGATGTATAGTGTAATTAATTTAAATGAGTATAGGTAATTTTGCATAGTATAGGGATAGAGAATGCAATTAACTCGAATGCTATTGGTTAGACAGGTATAAATGAACTAATCACTCATAATGTTGAGGCATGTAACAAGTGGAACACTGAAACTGCCGAGAGAAAACGGAGAAAATATAAAGTGAAATTTCTCTCATAGATATCTAATATTAGAATTTTGACAAATAAATATACAAGTTTTTAAATAGACTTTTAACTTTATATGTTGTCTTTTGTTAGTATCTATATTACTTTTAACGTTAATGATCATGTGATTCTAATTTTTTTTAAATATTAGGTGTTTTAGGAATAATTTAGTATTTTTTTCTCTATCTATTAGACAAACACGTGTATAACTTGGACACTTATTTGTTAAATTTGGAAACACTTGGTACTAACGGAAGCGCCACACAATCGCCACTTGGAGATAACGTCAAAAGTAACTGTGGATACTAACAGAAGTCATAAAATGAAAACTTAGGTATTTATTTGTCATCTTTAAAACTTAGGCATTTATTTGTCACATTTTAAAATATTAGGTATCACAGGTACTTTCCAAAACATAAATCTTCATGAAATTCAATATATATTGCAGGAATAGTAGCCGCTAATATCATATTTTCTTTTGGTTCTTTTGTCTGTTTTAATTTGACTGAAACAAGATTCAATCTCAAGTGTTGGATATGTCAATGCTTTATTGTCAAATAAATTTCAATTGTTTATGCTATATTTTGATGATGAGTTTTTTTTTATTAGAACGTGTTTTTTCTGAGCGCTTACTCGCCAAAATTTCATAGAGGTGATCACCCCCTATTAATCCTTGGGTGCAGCAATACACATGTATGAAGGTTTCCCAAAATAGGTCATCACAATCGAAAGTTCATGATCATGCCAAAATTTGTAAGGAAGTATCTAATGAAATTAACATGACAATTCTCGGGAGCTTTAATTAATATTGAACCATAGAAAGTTTTATTGAATACACTATATAGCATACTATTACAACAATTTCTCAGCTTTATTCGAGGTTTCCAAGCCCGATCATGAATGTAAGTATTGCTGAATTTGTTAGAAATCTAACCCACGGGCTCATTGGATCCCCCAATGGAGTACAGCCCTTGTTTTCTCCAGCACTACATGGAATATATATGCTAACCAAAATCTAGAGTTAGAATAGAAAACAATGTTGTATATATTTTTATCTGGATCGATGGAGTTAAGTAATATAAAGTTGTGGTTAATGTGGCCTTGGTATGGTTTTTAGATGTAAGTTTAATGTTTTGGTCAAGTTATAAAGGTATTAAATTGTTTCTTTCTTGGAGTTAAGTTCTTTGATGATTGCATCAGTTGTGATATATGTCATTCTTAGGATCGTCATTTTTCTTTTCAAGCATCAATAGCATTTTGTCATGAATGTAAACCAATCTGTAAATGGCGTCAAAATGGTGATAGGTGAGTTATTTTTGTGAGACCCTCATGGATGGATGATTTGTATTACTGTAATGAGTTGGTTTGTGTTTAGCGAGTTTAACACATTTATGGTTCTGGATATTATGTTAGGTCTTAAATTGATAGGGTGTCCTAGAATGTCTTGTTTTTATTTTTGTGTTAGGATTTATATTGTTTCTGCATAGCAATATTTCCAACAGTTACTGCATATATAACCTTCACAACTTATAGAACTCGGGTTAGGTTTAGAATCATCAAATCGTTCATTTGTATGTGTTATTCGGGAACCAGCAGAGCAGGAGCGGAGCCAGGAATTTTCGTTAGGGGGGACAAGGGGGTTTCGGGGGCAACGCCCTGAAAAAAAAAATTTGCCACTATTTGCACTAAAAGTCTAAGTATTATGCAAAAGTTATAAAATAGGTCTTTATAATATGGAAAATTGCATTAAAGGTCCCTATATTGTGTAAAAATTGCAATATAAGTCTTGATGTTAATTTTTCTAATTAATTATGCTATATTTCTTTTTTTAAATAAAATAACATATATTTTGTTATAAAAAATAAAAAATCTTATAAATAAAATGATTTAAAGCTTAATAAAATAAATTTTATAAGTTAGGGGGGCCAAATGGAGATATTTAAAAAATTTAGGGGTTATTTACTTATAAATTTTCTTTTTCTTTTTTAAGATAGTTATAATTTATTTATTTTTATAAATCAGGGGGGCCTATGGACCCCTAGAACACACATGGCTCCGCCCCTGTAGCAGAGAAGTTCATAAAACTGCTGAGAGAAGAAAGAATTTGAAGAACAAATCAAAGAAGATGACTCCTAATACATGATTGGGCACTACTAGTTCTAATTCTTTCGCACCATAACATATTGTGGATGGATTTCGACCCTTGAAGGAATATCTGCTGGTTGCGAATCATAGCATAATGAGAAGCTAATCATAAACATTTTGCATATTGGAGTCAAGTATGGGTAGAAATTCTATTATAATGTTTGTGGGTTAGGTTAGTGAGATTCTTAAAATTAGTTTGTATTATAAGAGTAAAATAACTAAATATAGTTAGGGGTTAACAGATTAAAATGTCCTTTTCCGTGGAGTTCCTTGGAATATCTTTTTCGGGGCTCTGGTTTAGGTGATTTGGATACCAAGAAACGAGTGCATCTTCGAATATTAAAAATAACTAAGAACAACATTAGCAATATAATATTGGTAACCGAGATGAAAAATTCAATAAGAAAATAAATTATGAAATAATACATTAGGCAATCGTCAAATTATTGGAGATTATTCAGTCGGTCCCTCAGTTGGTTCGACAAATTCAGCCCTCACGATATCTTTTGAGTAGACTTCTGCTTGCACATCAGTAACTAAGGTCAAATGGTTAATGGGAACCAAGCTGTCAACATAAGTATAAAAGTTTATATATCCTAGAATCTTATTAATCTTTTTAGGTAAATTGATTTCTTGCGTATTAATATTGTAAATGAAGGTTCCTGGTGACCCATAAAAGACCACTAATTCCCTGTTTCGCAACCAACCACTAGGAAAATATTGATCTGCCGTGTTTCCACTCCTAAACAATGTTTTAATAACACTTCTGTGGCGCGTTAAATCAAAAGAACAGACCTTTTCCCATTGATCTTGATCCTTTAGCAACCAAAACTCACATAAATATGAGTCTACCCAATACCACAAGCAAAGAGAATTCTCCATTTCCAATACTCCATTCTCAGAAGATCTTTCTCGAGGAAGAGGAATCTGCCTAAAAGTTTCGGTTTCCATGTCAAAACAAATGATACACGTATCATCGTGAATCTGATATACGTAACCTCTTACAGAAACTGACTTAGACAAGCCAGACCATATAAGAAAATATGGAAAGGGATTACAATTAATCTTTCTCCATTCCTTATCAACACCTATCGTTAATATTAAAAGGTGGGGAGGTGATGGATATACAACTTTGTACACCCTAGAAGCAGCAACATATGCGAACCCACAATAATCAAACTCATTGATTTTATCCTGGATTATAGGGAGGGGTAATTGCTCTTTTGTGACAAGATTTGCAACATAACATGGATATTCCTCACGAATATCATCTCGAGGACCGAGCATAAAAACTAAGCCGTTACAACTCCCTCGAACACTACCAACACACTTAAATTTTACCTCCTTCACCTCCAAATCGTCTATGTTTGAATTAAGACTATGCCTTATCTTAGCTAAGAGTCTGGGACTTTCGTTGTTTATAAGAAGCCCAGTTGTTGAGTTTTGGAGGTTGGAAGATATAAAAAGAGGGGATTGGATTATGTTATACCACCCTCTACAAACATACCTCATTACGTTGTAAAGAACATCAGCAGGAAGCAAAACGAGAATCGTAAATACCAAATCATCTGGCACAAAAGTAGAATTAATCCTACTTCTCTGGACTATTATCTTGTTGACTATATTCATCTGTCATTCGCACAAAAAGCAAGGGTTTAAGTCGTAAAAAAAACAACAGTAGACTTACAAATAGCTAATTTGGTGTACCTTCATCTTAATTAATAGAAAGAACTCGTAAAAGAAAGCATGAAACCTAAAAGAAAACATATTGTTAAAGTCATTAAATCATAAAAGATATCCCTAAACCCATGTAATTTTCATATAAACCAAACCTCATGAATCTTTGAACGATGAAGAAGAAGAGAAATCAGTGTTGTGTCGTGTCGCACAACGTTTCTTTTCTTGTTGATCAAGTTACTAAAAGTCTATCTTTTGGTCTAGGGTTTTAGGAAAGAAAAAATTAATAACGGAAAAGGAAAAAAAAATTAAAAAAAGGAAAAGAATTTTTTTTATTTGGATTAGAAAATTTTTTTAAAGAAAATTTGTTAAATAATTTAGATATTTTTTGTTTGAATTGAAAAAAAAAATACAAAAGAAAAAAAAATAAAAGATTAATTTTAGTCTTTAATTATTAATAAATTTCCTTTCTTTCTATTTGACTTCAATTTGAGTGATTATAAAAATGGATACAGGAGTTATTTTTGGAATCATTTCTTTTCTTTTATAAATTTTCTTAACACAAACACCGTAAAAAGAAAATTATTTCTATTTCTTTACTTTCTTTCCATTTCTCTCAATCCAAACAGACCCTTAAATACCTTATAATGGTTTGATTGGGATGGGTAGTGGGCTCGGTTCAAAAAGAAGTGTAACTTGCCGTTATGTTTAAGATCCGTTTGGAAGTTTTTATTTTAAAATAAAAATAATTTTAAAATTATTTAAAATAATTTTAAAATCTAAAATTATTTTAGATTTTCTTAAAAGCACATTTTCAAAAAAAAAAACTTCGAAACGGATTAGAGAGGAAAGCGCCCAACAAATACGCTAGACGTGTGCCTATTCCATGCCTTAAGCACAACTCTAGCCTTGACTCCTTTGTCGATAAGGCGAGTGATTGGGTATCTATTAACATCACTCTCTCATATTCCTATAGATAGTTGTACATGAGTATCATGTTGACAATGATAATTACATTTCAACACAATATGGTCGATCATAACTAAACCAGACACTTATAAATAAAAAAACGAGTAATATTAAGGGTAATTATTAGAATTTACACATGCTACGAAAGGTAAAAATCTCTAGAGTTTTTGACGAAAATTTTTTGTCATGCATCTACTATGTTCTAATATTACTGAAAGAACACTAAATTGTTTAATTAATTTATAAATGCATTTGATTAATAGTGAATGCATTTGATTAAGTTACTTGCTTGGGTTATACTTGGGAGGCGGACATATCCTCTGTGGGATTAGTTAGGTGTACGAAAGCTAGCTCAAGAACCCATGTAACAATAAGAAATAGTGAATGTTTATAAATTATTTTTCAAAAAGCACATGTTTTCTGGTTTGATTCGATTAGTGAATGTTTTGAGAATTGAGCTTGTTAATTTATAACACGAGATAATATTACAGCAAATGTGAGGCGATTGTATGATATTTCGATGTGTGTTGGTTTATAAATCTCATCGGGAAGGTTAGTTATACTTAGACATAGGGTAAATGTTACCTATTTGCCCCCTAATCTTTTACCATTTCGATAATTTAGTTATTATCTTGTAAAGAAGTAACCTTTTCAGTCGCTTATCTTTGATCTTGTGACAATATTATTGGTCTTTTTATGTGTTTCTATTACATTATTATTATCATAAATGTGATAAAAAAATTAAATCTCTTTAGAAGTATGGTTTTGTTACTTCCTATGTATTGTTTTTATGTCATTGGGGCTTAGTTGGTCAGGGACAATATTCTTTTAATTGCAAATAGATCCCTATGTTATACAAAATAACCTATATTTTCTTAAAAATAATTTATTCAAACATATAAAAGAAATCAAGATAAAATTCAAAAGTTGGGGGGACAAGTACAAATTCAAAAACTTTAGAGGAACCATAAGGCAATAATATGTTTAGATGGTCAATTTTTTTTCTTGTTGCAAAGTCTGCCCAGGGATTCTGACAAAAGATATAGTTTTGCAAAATTATGAAAACACAAAAAATGACTAATGTGCTAAAAAATCAAAATATAAGAGATTAAAATGTTACATTTGGAAGATAAAGGACTAGGTTTGTCAAAAACCAAAAGATAAAGGATTAAATGTTATTTTTCTAAAATAAAGTACCACAACGGTCACAAAATCAAAAGACGAGGGACTAAAGCCTTACTTTCGCAACATAAAGGACTAAACTGTCAACACATACAAAGATAAAGGACCAAATGGGTCATTTGTGCTTCTACATATCTCTTATATTTACAGGTGCACCACCCATAAACCAAGAAGACCTGCATCTCAATGGATAGGATTCGATGGAACCATCAAGAAAGTGGCCCCACTTCATTAAACGAGAACCAAACCAAGAAACGAACATTTGGGATAGATATCTCATCTTCAATGTGACATAATGAAGATAAAAAATTAAAGAAAAACCATCACAAGTGAAAGACAAAAATCCATCAAACTAATCAAAGAGATTTTGTATTTGGTCTGTTTTCCCTGCATCGATCTGAAATGATTTGGAGATGAAAATGTTCCAAAAATTTTGGATTGGGAGAATCTAGAGTATATTTATCTCCCTCCATATTGCAATCAAGGTACTTTCAGAGAGTATATGTAACGCTACAACACGTGACATGGACTTTACAAGCTAAACATGTTATGGATCTCGATTTTTGTTCATAAGCAGAGCCGGTCCTGAGGGGAGGTGGTGGATCCTTGTGTGTTATAAAGTAATGCGGATAAAGTAGAGAAACCACTAACTGCAAGTGTACAGTTGTCCCAAGTAATATATGATAAACAAGTTCGTTCTCAGGGACGGAATAGGTTGACTCTAATGTTATCAAATAGTGGAATAATTGCAAATACGAAAAAGTAAAAGATATGATGTTTGTTGGGGTTTTTGATTAACAACTAAAGTGCAAAAGTAATTTACATGCTAAAGTAATTACACTAGAATAGAAATAATGCAAGTAATTGAGGTAGACGCGAGAGAAAAGTAGTACTTGAGTCACGCTAGGGTTTCACCGCAACTTTCCTAATTAATGTTTTCTTTTAAGGGTTAAATTAATATTATTACGCTAGTCGGGGTCTAAAATCTCTTAGCCCCCGTCAGGGTGGACCTAAAAGCTCTCCTACGGTCTTCTAAACCCCGTCAGGGTGATTAAAACCACTTTCGGATGATTAAAACTTACCGCTTTGGCTATTGGCTAGTCAAGTCTGTCAAGGACATTGGCGGATACCAACGGCAAATACCTAGTTCTATACCCAAACCCCCCGTCAAGGTGATCCATACACCACTATATGGAATAGCCTAGGTACTAAAACTTCTCCCTAATTCATGACAATAAGGATAATAAATAAGCATAAAGTAAAATCCAACGTAAAATAAAAACTCAAATTAAATTATTCAATCCCAAAACGGAAAAACACTAATTATTCACATACGGGTTCAACCCATGTTGCGATTCTCAAGTACAAAGAAAAACTTAGCTCATAATTGAAATTAAAATGAAAGAAATAAAAATAAAGGAATGTATGTTTAACAGAAATAGAATAAAATAAAAGACCTAATTAGGATGTTGATTTGGCTGTTGATTTGGAGATGTTGAATTCTTAGCTCTTGACTTCTTCCTTCTTCCTAGCTCTGCTCTTTTGAATTGTGTGTAAAAATAAAGTCAAAAAGCCTATTTATACTATTAAATTCGGTCTTGGGCTATTTTAAATGAATTAATTAAATATTGAATGGCCCAAGTCCACTTTTCAAGTCCAAATCCCGTAACTGTTGTACACCCTCCACTAAAATGGTTGTAACTTTCTCAATTTAACTCCGAATTGACTAATTCAACTTGCTAATTCTTCGTAACTCGATAAGACACAGATCTTCTTCATAACTCAGAGGTTGAATCCATCTTTAAGTGGCTCGAAAACAGAAATTACCATCAGCTAGGGTTGTAAACGAACCAAGCCGCTCACGAGCCGCTCGAGCTCGGCTCGGTAAAAAACTCGTTCGTTTATATAAACTGAAAAAAAAAAGTTCGTTCGAACTCGTTCGTTAAAAATACATGTTCGTTCGAGCTCGTTCGTTAACTCGTTAAAAATTTATAATCTGTAAATTAATGATTTAGTTATTAATATATATATTGTTAAACCTATTAAAAACAAATTATTCGTTAATAACTCGAGATCAGCTCGAAAAAAACTCGTTTGATATGTTAACAAGCCTTATAATTTGAGCTCGGCTCGACTCGTTAAATTTGGGCTCAACTCGGCTTGACTCATAAATCTTATCAAACAAGCTTGCACATCTAGTATTCGGCTCGACTCGGTTCTTTTACAGCGCTACCATCAGCCTTCCAGATTTGCAGCTCAAATTTGTCAACTCCTCGGGATATTTCTTCTAGCTTTGACTTCTTTACACGATCTAAGACTTCTATTCTTGATTCCTCTCCTTGCTAGTATTAGAAACCTACAAACGTTTCACTAAACAAACCATTTTACGCGCAAAGGTTTAATAAATCAAAAATACTAAAATCTAAGGAGAGAAAATGAAATATAACATATTATCGCTAAAATTCTATCGGATTAGTCAAATAATCACCAACTTTGATGTCTCCTAAAGGCATATAAATAGAACAAAAGAGGAGACATCAGGAGGCCAAGGAGGCCATCGCCTTAGGCCCCCCTCAATTCTTATCACTTTTTATGGGCCCAAATGTTCTTTTTGCATACATAGTACAATTATTTTCTTATTTAAAAAGACCTAATTTTAGCCCAACTCAAAAAAAAATGCTAAAAATTGTTTTGTTAAGTTAAGTAAAAAAAAATTCATTTGTTAGGGGCCCATATTTTAATGTTTGTTTTGGGCCCCCAAAATGTCAGTATCGGCCCTGTTCACTAGGTTTGAGTCATTTTAGGGAAGTTTCCCCTTGGGTACCTATCGTTAAAATTTTTGACAAATAAGTATCCAAGATTACAAAAGTGACTAACAAGTATCCAATGCTCTGTTTTTTGTCTTTCGTTAGTACACGCCGTGAAATTTGTCATAAAATGTCACGCGTCAATGACGTGACTATCTATTCCTTCAAAAATGAAATACCATGTTTACGAAAGTGGACAAACAGGTACCCAACGTTCTTTATTTACAAATAGGGTCTTTGTGTTATTTATTGACACGTGGCATTCACCGCCAAACATTACAGTGGGTACTAACAGAAGACAAAAAACATAATGTTGGGAATTTGTTTTTCACTTTTGTAAACTTAAATAGTTATTTGTTAAAATCGCGAAACATTGGGTATGTATGGAGGAATTTTCCTGTCATATTATTTAAGAGTTGATTTATATATATTAATATAATGTAGATATATGTTTTTTTTAAATTTAAATACATAATTTCGTCCGGTTAAGATGGAGTCCATTCATGAGTCCTCACTGTAAACCATGCTAGTCCCAGAAACTTTTCAAAAATATATTCTCTCCTAGGGCAACGATAATTGAAACTTGACTTTAAAATAATTGTTAAAACACATCTCATGTTGTATAATATAGGGATGTATGGTGTAGTTATTTAAAATGAATTAGGTATTTTTGAGTAATATAGGGACCAATTGTGAAATTAACTCTGAAATGCTATTAGTTTGACAGGTATAAATAAACTTCTGAATCATTATCTTAAGGCATGTAACAAGTGGAACACTGCAGCTGCTGAGAAGAAGCTGAGAAAATCTGAATCTCTTAGAAATTCAGTCTATATTGCGGGATGTTGGGAAAATAATAAATCACCAATTTAAAAGTAAAACAAAAAGAAATCCAAAAACAATATATTTCGATTGAATAAAATAATCTATTACAATAATGGATATAGTACGAAACTTACACGGAATCGAAAATAAAACAATTACATGGTAATTTTGGAGTTAAAAATATATTCTGGTCGTGTCGGTTATCTCTAATAGAATTTTTCTACTACAGAATATTTTTTAGAGAGAAGTGGAAGTTCTTTTTTTATTTAGTTTCGTAGTTTTGGAAAATGGGAGAGGACATGTATTTATAGGTGAGGAGATGCCCTTTCGGAATTGTTAGAATGAATGGTCTTTAATGGCTTCATTATTGCTGACGTTTTAAATGTTACATCTGTTACATCTTTTTTTACTCCCCAACTCCCTCACGGCCCAACCCCACGCCCACGCCGTCGCCGTGGCCAGGACGGGTCGGGTGGGTGGTGGTGGTGGTGTTGCGCGTGTTAGGATTTGCCTTTTCCTTTTTGTCTTTCATAGACTTTAGATCTTTTTGAAGGAATAGAGAGGTAATTATATTCTTACTTTTTCTCCACTTCACTTCCTATGTAAAATATTTTCCTCAATAAAATATCTTTTCCACTTCTCCTATAAAAACATGAATGGAATCATTTAAGATTCTGTATTCATATGATTTTCTTACATTATATTAGTATGAAAATTCCAACAACCTCCAATCAGGGTCTTTGGGAAAAAAAAGAAGGTGAACAGGTTTCCATAACTACCAATATTTGGGTAAATTGTACTTAAGTGGTAATATCTTTTGATTTGAATTGACATGTGATGTAGTGAAGTGAGGCAACCACCAAATTCCGTTTAAGGGAACTTACTCTTGAACTTAATGGTTTTCGATCGAGACCCTCACAACATATACTCTACTTACTGAAAGTTATAGTTCCCTCGAACGTCGCCCTCCAGTTTGTTCATCAAGTCCTTCTCTAAGGATCACCCTTTGCAGGCTATGAACTTTGTAGAATTATCCATATGAGATTATTAAGTATGTCTCCTTAACATTCTATCATGAATGTTGAGTCTCACTTTTAACTATGAATTCATCAAGTTCTTCTCAAAATGACCACCATAATGGTTATGAATTTATTATGAGTTAAACACTCATCCTTGTGTTTTGTCAAGAATGGTATGCCTTATGAGTGAATTTATCAAATACTTTTCAATAGGACCACAAGAGTGGCAATGAATTCATTAAGACGATTTATACACTCGTGACATATCCCGTGAATATTGAGTATATGGCCTTAGGTCCAACCGTGACCGTTTTTGAACTCGGGTAATCTGGCTAGACAACCCACATTTTAAAAGTTCCAGGTTTGGTGAAAAAATCTCTTCACAACTTGTGAGGGGTCTTGTCTTAGGGAATTTATAGGGTACCTTATTAAGAGCACAACTGGCCAACAAGACAGCTTCCCCCCACATGTAGGCTGGTGGGCCTAAACTAATTTTGATAGCCTTTAGTTATGCCATTTCGTAGGGGTGAGTACGACACTTAAATTCATGGATAATTCCGTTTATATTATAAAACAATTTTAAGGAATTTAGAACAATATTCGCGCCCTAAGTCTTTTGATTTAGCAATCTAATTGGTTTCCAACCTCAGACTTATATTTGATAAACACAATGTTCTGTCTCATATTTAGTTTTAGGAGGTACACTCTCATAAACCTAGAGTAGTCACCTTCGAAGGTTATATAGTATAGTTTTTCTCCTCTACTTACAGACTACCTATGAAGTTATATTACGAGAGATAGGAGTGGATTTGCGGCCCCTAAGACTGTCTAGACTCCCATTAAGGGTGTAATGACTTGTATTTTGTTTCTTTAAACAACGGCTTTCAAGCCTCTCATGTATGCAAAAAAATAGTTAAGTCTGAATGCACTAATTCTAGTCATTTAGCATTTCTTGTGGTTACGGATGAAAAAGGTTGTTTTTTCCCGCGAGTTTTGACTGAACACATAATAGATATTTTACAAAGTCATCGACCTTATTAGTCCAAGGTATTTTAGCCTTTTGATAGAAGAGAATTTTAAACAACCTAATCTATCATTCAGCACATCTAAACATTCAAAGAGATAAACATAATTAGAAGCATCCTTATTAAAGGTTACAGTGTTTCAGCCACACAAACCATTATTTGAAAACCTATTCCCCACAAATACATCATTTTGGTACTAGTCATGTGATACAGTATTTAAAACAAACAAACCACTACCCTTTCCCCATAAACTCATCATTTTTCGTAATATTTCTTTTTCCTTCTTCGAAAACTAGTTTGAGTCATACTTTATTAAGAAGAGCTCCCTCTGGAAACCAAGTTCCTACGAAGCGAGGGGACGAAGAGAATATCGTTTAACTTAAAAGTCTAACCACTTGAGTTTGGGGGTAACATGTCCTATTCCAAGGACCGTAGCAGTGGATGAGTCACCCAGGTACATGCATTCACCATTGTTTAATTCCTAAAAAAATTTGAGCAGGGCTTTGTTTACGCAAAAGTGTCGTGAATCCCCGGTGTCAAGGATCCACTCGCTTTTGTTCTCTATCAAGTATGCCTCAACCATTACCGCGGCGATTATTTCCTCGGTTTTGGTTAGGTTTTGCAACATGTTTTGGATCAGGAACTGCTCTAAGCGTACACTCAAAAGATTTGTGTCCTTCTTTACCACAACAATAACAAGCACCCTCAAGTTTCCGAATCTTACCAGAATTCTTGAACCTTCCACCTTGTTTGTTGAAGTTGTTGCGGTTCTTGTTTCCCCCAGATCTGGAATTGTTAACGCCTTGTTGTTTTCCATTTCCTTCTTACCTTGCCCAAAACTTTCAACAAGGTTAACCTTAGAGGAATGGGGAGGGAAAGAAAGAGACTTATCCTTGAATCGATTGGCTTCTTCGACTTGCATGTGACTGATGAGTTCTTGGAGAGCTATTTCCATCTTTTTGTGTTTGATATGGTTACGGTATTCACTCCAAAATGGGGGAAATTTATCAAGTAGAATATTGGCTTGAAAAACTTTGCACATATTCATGCCTTCGGTATTTACCTCCACGCATAGGTTTTCATACACATGAAATTGTTCAGTTATGGGGTTCTGATCAGTAAGAATGAAGTTATACCAGTTACCGATGACCTATTCCTTTTTACCAAAATCTTTAGCCCCATATTTCTTCTCGAGAGTTTTCCATATGACCTTTGCCGACCTTTCTTTGGCGAGGAGATCAAAAATGGAATTCGAGACATTGTTCAACATCCAGCCCTGAGTCATTGTATTCCCTCTTTTGAACTTGGCTTCGAGGGCAAGATATCTAAACTGTTTTTCTTCAATAGGAACTTTGTTTCCCACCATAAGGGGTGGATCTTCGACTATAGTGAAGTCGAGTACGTACTGTTCAAGACAGATCAAGATCTTTTGTGTCCAACACTTGTAGTTAGAGCCATTAATAGGCTTCAACTTATTCACGTCGGGAAAAGCCTTTACATTCAATGATAAAGCAACTGACGAGAGTGGAAAGTCCATTTCAAAAAAAAATCTAGTGATACAAAGTAATATCTTTTTAAATTGTTGGAAAAAATATTAAATCACCGGTTTAAAACTAAAAGAAATGAAAATCCAAAAACAATATATTTCTATTAAAGTAAAATTATTATATTACAATAATGGAAATAGTACGGAACTTACACAGAATCGAAAAGAAAACAATTACACAGTAATTTTGGCCTTAAAAGATATTTCGGTCGTGCCGAGAGAAGTAGAAATTCTTTTCTGATTCAGTTTTATAGCTTTGGCAAATGAGAGAGAACATGTATTTATTGGTAAGGAAAGACTCCGTTATTGTTGACATTTTGAATGTTACATATGTTACATCTTTTCAAGAAAGTCTTGAATGACTTGTTTCATTTTTCATTTTCTGATTCCTGACTCCCTCGCTCCCCAAGCACACGCCCACACCCACGCTGTTTCCAAGTCTGGGTGGTGGTGGTGGTGCGCGCTTGGGGCTTTGCCTTTTCCCTTTTGGTTTCATAGCCTTTAGATCTTTTGAAAGGAATCGAGAGGAAAGCTATTATATTCTTACTTCTTCTCTACTTCACTTCCCATATGAGACATTTTCTTCAATAAAATATCTTTTCCACTTTTTCCATGAATGAAATCATTAAATATTCTGTATCCGTATGATTTTAATACATTATATTAATACGCGGGGTAGACATATTTTCCACGTCGACTAAGACGCTAAGCAAAAACACCAAATATTTGTACTAGATGTAGGCAATTGAGAAAGGAGTTGACGTCTACACGACGATAATGAATAAAATAGTAAAATTTATGTTAGTGTTACTGGGTTGAGTTGGATTCATTTGGAATGAGTTATATGGTTTGGTTAATGCGTTAGTTATATTATAAGAAAAGATAAAAAGACATATATATATATATAGTAATTGTAAAAGGTCAAGAATGTCTTTCGTTTAAATGGAACTTCGATGACCTGACAGTTTAGTTGGTGTTTGAATATGCATTAATTAATTTTGAAACTAAGAAAATATAAAAAAAAAAAAATGGAATGTCATCCCAAACTTAAAATAAAGGGGAAAAGGCTTATGGTTAAAGATTAGGGCTTATTGTTAAAGATTAGGGCTTATTGTGAATGTCAGCATAGTATATGAGATAGATAGGAGCCATTTACCCAATAAAAAAAAATGATACGGCAAAAACAGTAACTTTCAATGCACAAATCCCATCTCCTAGCTATAAGCTATATTTTTTCCCAGATTACTCTGATTATGAGCTAATTTACTAGTCAATCAAAGCTCAATGTAAACAAAAATAATATATATGTACCTGTTACAGAGAATCTCCCATGAATTTGTTCATCATCATAAAAACAGGACAACAAAAATAATAAACAAACAAAAACAAGTTCAAAACATTATGAAACAAGAAAATCAAGCAAAGAATAAGATTCATTCACAATTCTCCAATACACATCTACATAAAAAAAACAAGAAAAAATACAATAACTACTCAAATTCAAATTCAACTTCTACATGAACATACTTCCTCATAAGCCTCACAATATTAGTCGTAATATTAGCAATCACAGTACATTCTTCATGATTCTTAGCATCAGATATAGACCCATAAATCACCAATTTCCTAAGATTAACACATTTTTCCAAAAGCCCTTCAACCCATAAAGAAAACAAATCAGTTATTTCAATCCAACCAAGCTCTAAAACCACTACATTTTCCAATATAAACGAACCTTTCAACCCACATAAAAGTACCGCATCATTTAACTCATAACTCAATGATAATTCACTTAAAAAAGGAAAACAAGTCGAAAGAGCTTCAATTTCAACTATCTCATCTTCATTATCAAACGCTACACTCCATAGCTTAAGCTTTCTTAATTTCGGTGATTTAGATATCATATGAAGAAATTTCGGCCACATTATTGTAAAATTACTTACATCAACTATTTCTAGATTTTCACCGTTTTCTCCTATATCGATATGTATAACGCTGACATCATCGATTATTAATATCTGTAACGTACCTTTTCCTATAAGTTCAAACACTTCGAACGTACAATCTTTCATGTTTAATTTCTCAATACTATCAGCTTCTAATATGAATTTATCCAAACTTATCGCTTCAACGTAAATATCTTTTAATGAGTTACTTGCTAATTCCATTGTAGCTTGAGGATCTGACATGGCTATATCGAGACTTACTAGGGTTAAGCTCTCGATTTTTGGACATGCATTTAGGAGATAATTTAAATCCATAGCGGATATACTAACGTGACTTAATGAAAGTGTACGTAAATATGGGAATTTTTGGTAACTAGGGTCAACTCCAGTTATCGCATTGTGAGATAAAACTAAACTTTCTAATCTTTGACGGCCACATTTTTCGAGGATGTTAATGTTTGGATTTGTTCGGACATTGTAATGTAATTTACGGAGAGTTTCTCGAGTATACATAAGCCAAGCAATTACTGGTGCAGCTGAAAATTCGTCTAGATCATCCATGAGAATTGATAAACATTGCAGACCATTTGTTTGGAAAATTGTTTGTGTGATGAGAATCTCGAGTCTACTTGGAAGAAGATCGTGATATACAGGCCAATCGTTTGAGTTAAATGAAAGAGTATGAAGATGATTTTTAAAAGCTTCACGCCATTTTTTACAAGTTGCAGATGCTATTACAACATCTCGTGCAGCACTTATACGAGATAGTATGTTTCCGATAATATCAACGGGAAGATACTCCATAGTATTGACTTAGTAGTTAATTAACAACAATAACAAAAAAACTAAATCTACACAAATCTGGAAAAAAGAAAAGAAAAAAAAATTGTTTAAGAATAGAAGTACGGTGTAAAAACATATAAATAGATAGACTGAAAAGATTATAAACTTGAAGACTTACCAGAAGAATTGGAGTAAAACTCAGAAATTGAAATTTGAATTGAAGTGTGCTCTGCCCTTAACAACAATAATTCATGAAATGGAGGTTAAAAACATAAAATGGTTGATTAAGATGGGGTTTAGATAAGGAGAAAGATGATGAAGATTTAGTGGGACTAATGAATGAGATAGTTGGAGGGAAAGTGTAAGGAAGGGAATCTGATTAGCTGTAGAAGGAGAGGGAAATGGTAAAGTTAGGATGGGTGTAGGGCGGCTGAAAAGAACACACAGGGCACATACTTTCTATGTGTATTTGGCTGTGTGGAAGGTGGATTGCACGTGACCAGACCCACTTCCTTATTTTTTATTTGCATTTTAATTCTTCAATTATCTTGATTATAAATTATATATTCTCTTTTTAGAAATAGAATAATGTTGTACATATCGTTTTTTATATTATTTGTGGTGTAATTCAATTGGAAAATAAATAATTAAATGTCTTATATTTGATTCGACCAGTGCTAATATACAAGTTTGGGAAATTAAATTCAATTTTATAAAGATTTTTCCTAAAATGAATTTGGGCAAATTTTCATTACAACACTAGACCCGCCCCTAAATCTTAGCCATAACTCGGTGCAACTATATCGTTGTCTCGTGGTTTCCGATCAGGCCGGGTCTTGCTTAATATTTATTGTTTTGTTAAGTTTTTAGAAATAATAACAAGCTAAGTGAAATTAAGTCTGATGGGTGGTGATTGGTGGTCTGAATGAATATTAAGGGACAGACGTTAAGAAGGTGTTTTAGCGATAAAGGGTTATCGTTGATGTTGTAAAATTACATTCTCGGAACTTTCAACTTCCTTAGGCTTGTTTCTCCTCATTTCAAACTCACAATCTCAATATTGTTTTCCTTTATTGATAAAATCTCTGTGGGCAAGCTATATGAATGTGGTACTTGAAACTTTGGTAATTGGTTTGTAGAGACGGTCTGAGCCCAAGGCAACCAAGGAGGTCACTTTAGACCCAAATTTTAAAGGGTTCCACATGGAAAAATATTATCCTAACAAACACTAAGTACTTGAGGGTTTATTGGTAATTGTTGGCTGGAAAAGGCTTCTTTACTTGGGAGATCATATGTTCCACTCCTTTGAATATCTTATTTAACAAGTATAATATTTACCTGGATCAAGAACCGCAAATGAAGTAAATGAATTTCTTTTGATCACATTTTGATAGGAAATATCGATCACATAAATTCAAAAGGGTATTGATAATCTATATAGAAACGTCGATACTAAATTAAGTGAGTAAAGGCCATGGCTGAAGGTTAGACAACGAGACTGAGGTTAATCATCCTAGCAGGGGATAATTGTCCATTGTCGAAGATAAACAGATGATTTGCAAGAGCTGAATTGCTAGATTTTTGTTATTTAGGACTAATTTATACATATATATTTTTACGAATTGCTAGATTTTTGTTAATTAAATATTTCTATTAAATATCTTATTTAACAAGTATAATATTTTACTAGATCAAGTATCGACAAGAATAGCAAATTAGGTAAATGAATTTCTTTTAATCATATTTTTACAGGAAATATTGATCACACAAATACAAAAGGTATGGATAATCCAAAGAGAGACGTCGATACTAAATTAAGTGAGTAAAGACCACGGTTGAAATTAGACAATGAGGCTGAGGTTAATCATCTTAGCAAGAGATAATTGTCCCTTGCCGAGGATATGATATGCAAGATCCGAAACAAGTGGGGATCAATACCCAAGGATAAACTCCTAATCACGCAGGAAAGCCAGAAGTTCTACACGGTCCCTATAACGACTTGATATGCGCACTCACATCAAGGCTATTGTGTGCACCCACAACAACCAGGTGTGTTCGCCTATAACATTTATAAATAACCTATTCATTTCTCAAAATAGGTATTATCTATCTCTCTCTCTTTAAAACCCAGCATGGTCATTACAGAGTCAGAAATCTCCATAACTCTCGGGTCATAATAATACCCTCAGTCATTATACTAATGTTAAGTGTCAGAGTGACATCGAAAGCGAAAATCCCTGTGATCCTGACATATTGTTTGGTTTTAAGAAGTCTCAGCTACGTCGGGAAAGCAAAGCAATGGTCAGCGACAATAAGGTACATAGTTAACTTCAGGAATTGGTTCGTTTCTCCTCGTTATCATCGACACTTCTCTTTTATCCATTCAGTTTGTGTTCATAACTGATTTGTCAAATTAGAAAGTTGATAAGTGGATTATTTCTATTTTATCTGTACAAATCTAGTGGTTTGTTTATATAGTGCAGTGGGTTGTCTAATAACTAAACAAAAAACAAAACAATATAATCACAAGGATTATAATCCATCAAAATATAGAAAGTGAAACTCTAAATAAATTCGATGTAGTCAACATGAATAATAAACTGAAAACTAAAAATTAGGAAAAAAATTGTGAAGAATATGGTTGGAAATAAAATTGTAGTTTTTTTTTTTTTTTTTTTTTTTATGACGAGGGTTCCCGGGCTTACACCCGACTAGTCCCCCGGGAGATATGACTGCCTCCCCAACCATACCTCCAGGTAATCAGAACTAGGTTGCCCATGTTCTGGGGAGGGTTTCGGACCTTGGAAACTTTCCAAACATAATAACTTTCTTCCACCTGCGAGACTCGAACCATGTACCTCTCACTTGAGAGAACTTTCCAAACTTTAATAACTTTCTGTCGCCTGCGTGATTCGAACCCTGTACCTCTCACTTGAGAGACAGGGCCCTGGCCAGATGAGCTAGCTGTGTATGACGATTTAAGTGAACAATGTTTTTTTTCAATTAATGATTTGAAATTCGAAAAACAATAATGAATCAGCAGATTAGGTCATACCAAACTGATGAAAAGAATCTGCCAACTTTTATTTCATGAATTTGTCATTTTAATTTCACATAATTTTAACTTTTGAATTTGAATTTTTTTTTTTTGTTACATAGGAGAGCCACTTTGGACTCGGAGTCATTGACTCGGTTCGAACCTGCACCACTAGATTGGTTGACCAAGGTCCTGGCCAGTGAGCTAATCCCAACTGGTTGAATTTAAAAATTTGTCATACAAAACAAGTAATATATTTTTTATTTTGTTAATTAAAGTATCAACACATATATATTGTTTTCTTATATACACTTATAACATTTGTGGGCCAAATTGTAGAAAAAAATAATACTTATTACAGTAAGCTTGCTTGGATTCGCATGTCAATGTGAGGGTTTAATTAGCTATTTGTCCAGAAAAAAGAAGTTAAATTACAACTGATATTTTCGATAAAACTAGTAAGCCATATCTATTGGACCACAACAGAAAAGAGTAACCGATAAATTCGTACTGCTTTCTAGCGTAAGTTTGTCTAGTTGGAAAACCATTATTATCCCCTGCAAAATTATGAAATTCTCTTAAATTCTCATTAAATTCGGGAGCAGGTCTAAAATTTCAAATTGTGCAGGATTACTATTATTTAGTAAAATTAATAAATAAATTTTGAGTTGGGAGTACTAACTTTCCAGTTAAGGCTGAAAAGTATATTGATATCTCATAGGTTGGGTTGAGGTCGCCGCTAGGGCTGTAAATGAGCCGAGTCGAGCCAAATAGTAGATGTACAGGCTTGTTTATTTATTTATAAATTTAAACGAGCCGAACTCGAGCCAAGCTCGAGCCGAGCTTTGAAGTTAGTGTTCGAGCTCGACTCGTGAGAATATAACAAAACTCGAGCTCGAGCTCGAAAGCTCATTTAAAAGTGTTTCGAGCTCAAAAGCTTGTTTAAATCTATTTCGAGCTCGAGCTCAAAAGCTTGTTTATATCTATTTCGAGTTCGAAAACTCTTCTTTTATCCTGGGCTTTTATGAACTAGTTATAAGATAGATTAATTATAAGATAGATTGTTGCAAATCTTTTAATTATATAAATTTTTAATTAGAACGTAATTGACTATTGTAAACTATTATTAAATACAATCACATATTCTTTTTTTGGCTTGTTAAGTTTTGAATGGTCTTTTATAATTAGGTAGGTAGAGGGGGAGAGTGACATGTAAGTGTTGGGATGAGATAAGTTTTTTTAATATAGTAATTGGTTTTAAATTTTTAAATTGTCAAATATCAATATGTAATAGATATTTATAATTTTCAGAAAAGCCCGCGAACAGGCTCGACTCGTTTAATAAACGAACTCGTTTTTAGGCTCGAGCTCGGCTCGTTTAGTTTAACGAGCGATCTCGAGTCAAGTTTTTCCAACCGAGCTCGAGCTGCTCGCGAGCAGCTTGGTTCATTTACAGCCCTAGCTGCCGCCCACCCCAACCTACCCCTGCACCCGTCTCTCCTTTTTCTTTTCTTTTTATTGGTTAGGTAAACGGTAGTATAAATATAACTATACTGTGTACAAAGAAGTTATCTACCTAGGCCCAACGTCATAAGGTAGAACAAGAAAAACAAAATGGAAAAAATACAGCACTCGACTTTCTTGATAACCGTAACCCGCCTCTTCTTTTACTTTTGCTCAAATCTAGTTGAAATACATTCATATAAATAATAATAAATGAATCATTCAAAGGAAGACATACATCAGCATTTACATATTTGAAAAATCTCAATCATAGTACTAGACAAACAAACCACTTTCGTCTTACATAAGGACCAAATCTAATGGTAAAATGGGGATAATGCTAGTTATAAGTTACTTATTAGAAACGTATATCAATAAAAATTCTGCACAGGTGCTAAAAAAATTCTGCACATCTTCAACTTTTATTCATAAATACAATTGAAAGTGCAGAAATTCTCAGTACAATTCCAACAGACTGGAGTTGCAAGATGTTGCACAAATTTTAATCTTACAATAAATTTGCATACTATAGTATAGACCAGTAAATTGCATATAGTGTAATTATACATGTCAGTTCAAAAATGGAAGTATTAGCACCAAACAATTAATTCAATCACTGCCCTACCACTTCATCAAGAGCTAGCTGTTGTCATAAAAGATTCACCACAACCACACTGTCCTTTCGCGTTAGGGTTGATAAATATAAACTCTGACCTGTCACACAAAGTCAAATATATATTGAGAAAATGAAATATGAGATGGTTAATGATTTTTTTAAATCTTACCTCAACTTGTCATCTACAAAATCCATTTTTGTCCCTATCACATGCATGAAAGCCTTAGGCTCAATAAGGATTTTCACCCCCTTATCCTCAATTAACTCGTCAAATTTTCCCTTCTCCTCTGTCCAAATTTAGATACAAAATAATTAATTGATATCCAGATTATTTATAGCATTTCCAATAAGCACAAATATAAATGTGATAAGAAATGAGAAATAAGTAAGCATAATTAAGTGATTAAGACAAAGAAAATTAATGTTAAAAGAAAAGTTAGGGCAGATTGGGGTACCGGCGTAATTAAGGGTGTAGCTTAAACCGCTGCAGCCGCGGCTCTTGACACCAAGCTTAAGGAAAGGGCGTTGGCGCTGGACAAGGAGGTGGCGGATTCTATCGGCGGCGGCGTTAGATATCGTCAGGGCTGGTTGACGAACGGTAGCTCCGATTTTCTCAGCTGCCTTGGTCAGAATTCGAGAGGCCATTGATGGTTTGGTTGCGTGGAAAAATTTAAATGGAATTGTTCATTTACGGTTCATCTGTTAGCTAGATGTGTATGTATATATATATATATATATGCTGATTTGGTTCACGTTTTTGGTTTGACTTTTCAATTAAGAGCGGCGATTTTTTCAATTCTTAATTTATTAATGGTTTAACTATTGAGCTTCGGAGAATGGGGATGAAGTATGTAGATTCTCAAGCCGGGCAAACTTGACTTGAGTTAGACTAGAGTATCACGTAAAAGGAGCACGTGGTTTATGATTAACCCTCATAAAATTTAACCGGTCTCTCGGACCGGTCTTGGACGATTCCTTGTCTAGACCAGACTGTTGATTTGGGATCGTTTTGAACTGGTCCACTATTGTTCACCTTTAAACTCGAATATTACAGTTCAGTTTCATATCGTCTGGAATCTTAAATAAAATATATGGTCTGCTCCGTCAAGAATTGGATCGTTAAGAAAATCAGGGTGAACCACAGACCATGCTATCACATGATAAGAAGCTTTTAGTCTATTTCTTTTGTTTTGTTTTAATTTTAGCCACAAGGCCACAAATAGGTTGACCCAACCAACCAACCACTATCAAGGTTTGAATACTCTACATAGTAGGGGTGAACACAGTTCGGTTTGACTCGGTTTATGATCGAAACCAAATGGTTCGGTTTTTAGGGTGCAGGTATCGAAACGAACGGTTTTTATCAATTCGGTCTTGTCGGATTTCGATTCGGTATATGCTCGGTTTGGTATATACTTCGGTTTTGGTATGTGCCGGTACCATATATGAAATATTTGATTTTCATATTATTGAACAATGTAGGAAAAATGCATTTTTTGAATTGAAATATTATACAGTAATTGTAAACAAATAATTACAAAAATATTTATATAATTTAATGTGTACGTTTTACCTTCAAGAAATTTCAATAAATGAGAGATCTTTTAAGATATATCGACTAATGATTTATGTAAAAATATGTTGCACGTTTTTTATTTTTTTTAGGGACGGTGCAGGCCATATATGAGCATTTGTTTTATAAAATTTACTTATTTTCTATCTCCTTATCACAATCTCTTCAAAAATGTAAGTGAAATTAAAGAATGCCTTAATTATAGGATACACAGAGACATAATTTAGTTTTTATATGTTTTTCGGTCCGGCTTTTTGTTTCGGTTTAGCATAGAAAACCGTACCGAACCGAACTTTCTTGGTTTTAAAAAAAGGTTATACCAGACCAAACAGGTTTTTCGGTTTTATGGTTTTTTCGGTTCAATTTTTTTCGATTTTTGGGTCGGTTCACTTTTTCAGTTTGTTTTGCTCAGCCATGCTACATAGAATCTATCCATCCCGATCACTATCCTTCTCCTCCGATGCATCACACTCCATCTAATTCCGTCTTACTTATCAAGGGTATATGGTGGTGATGTAAATCGTGGGTAGATCATATATGGTGAGTTGGTGATTTAAACGTGTTTCCTATTAATTCTGTCAAGTCTCATATAAATTTATGGTGATGTCTAACTCATTTTTATGGCTATTTCTTTGTTTTCTGAGCTCGATGGTCTATTGATAATTGTTAGTCGGTTATTTTTTCTTCTAGTGAGTTTGTTGAGTATTTAGTATGTATAATATTGTTTATATGATTCATGTTTATATTTTAATGTGTTTTACTATTTTTTTATTCTTGCAAGTAATGAAATCGATTGAAAGGAAGCCATGTGAATAGATTTTTTGTTTCATTAAGTGTCGTTCGCTTTGGATTGCACTGCTGAGATTATGTTTTTAAAATTTTGTAATATTTTTAAAGTAATTGTATATGAATTGTATTGCTTGGTATTATTTAGCAGGAAATTTGTTGCATGTGCATATTTTCTTAGTGTGTGCAAGGGTAGTTTATTCCTGAGTCATGATGATGGCATCACTATTGGTCTGCGAGTTGATATTTTTGTAAAATATGGAAATAACTGGAGATTTTTTTCTCAAAAAGTGCATATATGCCTTTGAAAATTCTGATTTTTTTGATGAAAACTCATGAATATATTATATCTTCGACACTTTGTGAAAGCCTTTGTTTTGATTGATTATTGGATTACTGAGTGTTGACAAATTGCATATGAGTCCCCATTTTAGTTGATATTGATGGTTATAAAATTAAAATATAGAAATAATATAAAATTAGGAGCCTTATAGTTTCAAAAGTTGTATATAAGGCCCTTAAAATTTTGTTTTTTTTTTTGAAAAACCATGAATATATTATAACTTTGTGAAAGACTTTGTTTGATTAATTATTGGGTTAATAAGTGTTGATAAATTATATGTAAGTCCCTATTTTAGTTGGTATTGATGGTTATAAACTTATTGAATAGAAAAAACATAAAATTATGGGTCTTATAGTTATAAAATTTGCATATAAGACCCCTAAAAATTTTGATTTATGTTAAAACCCATGAATATGTTATAACTTTGTGAAAACCTTTGTTTTGATTTTTTTTATTATTAAGTGTTGATAAATTGCATATAAATCCCTATTTTAGTTGATATTGATGGTTATAAACTTAAAGAATAGAAAAAACATAAAATTGGAGGAAAACAAAATTTGTTGGTTCAGTGATACATCCTTCGTTAACACATGAGAATTGTCTGGTATTGCTTCCACTACAGTCGATAAGAAAGGGAATATTACATAGTATGTTACTAACCGTATTCATTCCAAGTCACCTGTAGAGGCCGAAGCCTTGGCCATGTTAAGTACCACCAAGATGGCAGCAACCATGAATCACCCAAATAATCATTTTTACTCATAACATTGTTAAAGCCTTTGGTTTCAATGATCTTTTGGCTACTGAGTGTTGATAAATTGCATGTAACCCCTATTTTAGTTGATATTGATGGTTGTAAAGATTAATAATACTGAGTATCAGAAAAATTCACCGAGTATCAGGAAAATATTTTTGAGTATATTCAGCAAAAAACATGAGTGCTCAGCGAAAAATACTGAGTATTTAGAAAAACATTGAGTATTTTTTAAAAAACACTGAGTAAAATAAAAATAGTGCATAAATTTTTATTTCCATTATCAGAAAAAATAAATACAACACTAATTGAAAAAAAACAAAAAACCTAATACAAAGTTAAAAATCTAAAAAAAAACTACAATTACAATTAACAAAGGGCTCTACTGCTAAAAAACTCGTTGATCTACTGCTAATACTCTTATTGACGTCACTGTTGACGTCGTAGTTGACTCGCAGTTGATGTCATTCTTCTTCTTTAGCTATTTTTTCTTTGAAAATCAAATCTATGCTCAAAAAATGCTACCATGGTTGTTAAAGGTTTGAGATCTAACTCCACAAACCAAAATCTTCACTGCGCAAATGGACTAACTGACTAACCTTCAGCTTCAATGGACGAACAAATATAAGATCGAAAACTACTATGAGCTTCAACTTCCATGGATGAACCTTCACTACACGATCGAGCAACCATGGCTTGAAGAGAGAGTATATTAAGAAGCTTGTAGAGAGAGCATATCGAGCAATCACATGGTGTTTAAGCTTGAAGCTTCAAAAAATTGCAGATCGAGCAGCTTAAAACTTTGTAGCTTCTCATTCGTGTTATGGAAAGAGCTCATACTCGAAACCTGAAGCTTCTTGCATGTGAAAATGGATTTTGCCGCCTGCAAAAATGGAAATCGATGCATGAAGCTTCTCGCCTACAAAAATGGAACTCCAATCTCCATGGAAGATGGCTACTAGATATGAGTATTATGGGTTTGAAATGAAAAGTTGTTGGATATGATGGAGAGAGAGGAGATACGAGATAGATTTTATAGGAATTCTAATTTAATGTGTATAATTTAGTATATATAGTAATTAAAAAACAAATAGGGGTATAACAGGTACTAGTAAATTGTGGAAAAATAGGCTTATATTATTAAATTTTTATTTGTGACCTTTAGTAAGAAGACGCAATTGAGTGAGGGTGATTGGGTCTATAGGAGGGGTCTCCAAGACTCGTTGGGTAAATATCTCTTAAATTTATTTTTAGGTGATTGACCTAAAGGATCTTGGTCGCCAATAAGAAGGGAGCGGAAAAAAACTTCTTACTACAGGACACAACCAATCTTATGGGTGGTCAGATACTAAAATATCCTCAAATAAAACAAAAACCACATGAAGAAAAAAACAAGTGCCAAAAAATAATTGACCAACAACTCAAGAAGTCACCAAGTACTGCCATTGTTCATCGTTAAGCACTACCAGTACTGCCACTGGAGTGTCCTAAAATATTCTTTGAGTACAAGTCCATGAGTACTCGTCTCTAAGTATACTCAGTTACATATCTGATTATGTCATAAAAACACTGTGCACGTATAAAAAATCACTAATTATGCGTAAGAAATCACTAAGTATACTCAAAAAATTGTTGAGTACTTTTATGTTAAGAATTATTTAAATTTAAAACTTATCAAAAATAGAAATATATCTAAGATTGACAAAAAAACTCAAATAATGTCAAATAATAGGGATAAACCCCTCTTTAATGCTCACATTACACCCCCCACATGATGTCTCGTTAGTAATCTATCACAAAAGATGAGACATCACCTAGTCTCTTTATTCAGTCAACATGAACAAGATTCCACCACCCAGTAAGCTTAGAGTGATTAAGGGTGGAATTATGTGAGTGATCGAATTGGAAGAACAACTTGTTTATTTTGTTAAAGTTGGTATTGTTATTACCATGTTTGGTCAAGTTGTTGGTGATGGTTGCTTAGAGATGCTGAGTACTTAAGTAAGATATAATTCTGACCAAACTTTGGACGATAAATTTTTTGGCTTATCAAAACATATATGGATATGTCTTAGCCTTAATAGAAGCATAAATAAACACAAAAGAGGAATCATCCCTTACAAAATTCAACCGTTTTAAAATTATCAGTAAAACAGACTGTGGTAGTTATATAAGACATGAAACAATAGTTAAAACTGAACATAAAAAACTAAAATGCTCATACTTGTTGTGGCGTGGAGAATCCATTGAATTAAAAATAATTATGGCACAACCGGGATGTTAAATTATATTCACTAATTGTTCTTGATGGTATCATACCACAACTTTCGACCAACCGTGTTCCCTCACGATAGGAGGATTAGAGTTTGCTAAAAAAAATTGCTCAAGAGTTTGTAAGAGAAAAGAAGAGAATTTTGTTTTTCACTTTGTTCGTTTTAATATTGCCAGATTTGACTGAAGACTAAAAGGCTTTTTCATATAGTAGTCAGAGAGTAAATTGTGAGAGAAGAATCCGGAGGCTGCCAAAACGTAAACGTTATAGAGAATCACTATGCTGCAAATGTAGGGAGAGTAATAGGGGTCAAAATATTTAACACTATGATGCAAAAAATTGTAATAAAATATTACCATTACTATTTTGAATCCCAACAGTTTTTTTAACCCCAATCAAATCATATCCGCCTTTTTTCCGAGACGGAGCCGAATAGGTAGTGCACGTGGATGTATTAAATGCACAAGTATACATATCTACATAAATACTCTTTATAATGTAGTCTCTACAGAAAAATATGTAAAGCCGACATTTGGTCTTTCCCTTGAAAGTTTCAGACTTCATTGGCTCTTATCTGATACTATTCAATTGTCCATCTTTCTTCATTTTGGAGGTCCGATCCTTGCCTTTTCTCAGCTTTATTCACGAATGACTTGCAGAACTATGTATTTCTTAATCTTCGGAAGACCGGGATTGTTTACACGTGAGCCTTCAACCTCGATCGGATTTCGGCACTCTGGTCTTTCCTTAACCTTTGTCTTCTTCAGCTGTTTTTCTTCGGGCGTTTACTTCTTTAGGTCCTCGGAAGTCTGTTGACCCTGTTTCCGCATCATCTTCAAGCTCTCGTGAACTTGCAAGGTTTTATTCCAATCTCGACATTTCTCGTACGATCAAGCATGCTTAAGATACAATATTTGTCAAAAACTCATTAATCAAAGTAGTCTTTGGGCTAACACGAACTACCACAACCACCACTGTTCCGCCCTTCGTCTTTCTCATTACTAACTGTCATTTCCCGCCATTGTAAAAGCTAGGAACCACCAACCACTGCCGAAACATCCTCAACCACCACTAATCACCACCACTTTGCTCATGATCACGAACAACCACCACCACCACCACCACCACTAGTTGAGCAACCTTTAAACCTTTGAACCTAGCCTCCACCAATACCATGATCTATGAAACCACCGATGTTGCTTTCTCTCCTTATGGGCAGTTGAGAATTTTCCGACAAAGGGTGGAATCGAGAGAGTAGAAAATATGGGATTTGTATGTGATTTAGGTTTAGGGTTTTGATGGTTTAATAGTTATATAAAAGGTGTATAAAAATCCATAGATTATTTATTTATTCTTAATTCAAATTAACCTTTTCATAATTTTTTTTGCTTGGCATTCATAAAATATTATTATCTCTAATATCTTTTAGATTTTGAACATGCTTCTTTATAACCGGTTAGATTAAATCTCTTCCCATCTTAAAAACTAAAAATCTAAAAATACATACAGAAAGTCGTAACTTTATTTTTCTTCTCAATATTTTCCAATCTTATTAGAGCCCAATAAATGGGCCTCAAAAGTTGAGTTAACCAATCAAATAGAATCTAGGACGATAAGGGAGTCTCCGAGGAGAGGGTATTTTCCTCCCATAGCAAAAATGTCACATTCTAGTAGATTTTGTTGTTTAGTCAAACAACAACAAAAGAACACCAACAGTCGTCTTACTCTATACTTATTTATCTCTAAATAATTAAGCCACTAAACATTAAGACTCAATTGAGATGTTTCTCATTGTCCCATATTAACTCCATTCCTACACTGTAATAGTCTCTTAATTTAATTTGTTCTAACAAATTAATTCTCTATCTCTTACATGTCTCTTACATGTCAGTTTAGTATGTCAAATAATATTAACACTACCATGATCAACCAGGAAAAACTAAGAGTTGATTAGAAATATACTTTTCAATTATAATAAAATCTTAAATTACATTTTATCAAGCTATATCTTCAACAAAAAATAATTAGAAAACCAGAAACAAACAAACAATGTACATTAAAGAAATTTTTACCTAATAAATAATTAAATAGTATAATGTTATTAATAAAAATCTCTCTCCCACCTTCTCCATCCCGAACACACTTTTCTTGCTCCGAACATTTCTGCTCCTTTTTCAAGTACAAGTAAAAGCTTTCTCCAGGTATCTCTCTCTCAAATCCCATATTGAGTTCTTCTATCTTCATCTCTATTTTGTTTTTTCCTCGTAACTTCACTTACAACTAATCAGCTACACAGTTGTTTCTAATTCTTCATTCAACTTATAACCCTTGTGTGTTTAAAATTAACACTTGATATTGTGTGCCTGTTTGATTTCACATACTTAATACTTACCATGTGTTTATTGGATTCTACATTCTTTGGATTTTCTATTCACAGGTAAATTGGGTTTCCTAGTATTGTTTTCGCATAGGGGTTTTAATTTTAAGTTATTCTTCAATGGCTACTTATACATCGTCGTGTTTAACTCCTTGTGATATGAGGAAACCAATTGAGGTATCAACTGTATTTACTAGACGATTCAGTCCTCTCAAGGTGCTCGATGAAAAGCCCGGAATTCTAGGCATGACTCATCGTAATCAAGTGAAATGTTCATCCAACTCACATAATATCCATCACTTCCAAAGTAATCTACACCCAGAGATATCACTTCTTAGAGGAGAAGAAAACAACTCATTAACTAATCCAAACGTTGATACAAATTTCAACAATTATAACGAAGCGAAAATCAAAGTAATCGGTGTAGGAGGTGGCGGATCAAACGCAGTTAATCGTATGATCGAAAGTGCAATGAAAGGTGTCGAGTTTTGGATCGTGAACACTGATATTCAAGCTATGAGAATGTCACCTGTTTTCGATGAAAATCGGTTACAAATTGGCGAAGAACTTACTCGAGGTCTCGGAGCTGGTGGAAATCCAGATATTGGAATGAACGCTGCTAAAGAAAGCAAAGAATTAATCGAAAAAGCTGTTTATGGTTCAGATATGGTCTTTGTTACCGTAAGAATATGAAACTTTATAACTTTATAATATGTTTTATTAATAGGTTTATCATTTTTTTCATGTAGGCAGGGATGGGTGGAGGAACAGGGACAGGTGGCGCGCCTGTAATAGCAGGAATAGCGAAAGCAATGGGGATATTAACAGTTGGTATAGTTACAAGTCCGTTTTCTTTCGAAGGAAGAAGAAGATCAATACAAGCTCAAGAAGGAATCGCTTTATTACGAGAAAACGTTGATACGTTAATAGTTATACCTAACGATAAATTATTAACCGCGGTTTCCCCAAATACCCCTGTTACCGAAGCCTTTAATTTAGCTGATGATATTCTTCGTCAAGGTGTTCGTGGTATATCAGATATAATTACGGTACGTTATCTTAAATTTAATTTCTATGTGATTTTTTTTTTTTCGTACGAGGGTTCCGGGCTTACACCCGACTAGTCCCCCACCATACCTCCAGGCAAGTCAGAACTAGGTTGGCCATGTGTTGGGAAGGGTTTCGAACCTTGAAAACTTTCCAAACTTTAATAACTTTCTTCCACCTGCGGGATTCGAACCCTGTACCTCTCACTTAAGAGACAGAGCCATGGCCAGATGAGCTAGCTCACCTGGTTTTCTATGTGAAATCCAATTGACAAAATTGCATGTATTATAGATACCGGGTATGGTTAACGTAGATTTTGCTGATGTACGTGCTATTATGGCTAACGCGGGATCATCACTCATGGGAATTGGAACCGCAACTGGTAATAATTCTTTTTTTTTTTGCAATTTATTTTGTAAATTATATTAATGATTTTATTTATGTAGGGAAAACTAGGGCGAGGGATGCTGCATTAAATGCGATTCAGTCGCCGTTGTTAGATATTGGTATTGAAAGAGCTACGGGTATTGTATGGAATATTACTGGGGGTAGTGATTTGACATTATTTGAGGTACTTTTTATTTTTATTATTTGTAACAAGTTGAAATTCTGTTATTTAATGTATTTTTTGTTACGATTTGTAGGTTAATGCTGCGGCGGAGGTGATATATGACCTTGTGGATCCGAGTGCTAATTTAATATTTGGAGCTGTTGTGGATCCTTCACTAACTGGTCAGGTGAGTTTGTTATGTTTATTATATTTGATCAAATTGCGTTCTGAAATTATATTATTTTGGGATTTTCAGGTTAGTATAACTTTGATTGCTACGGGATTTAAAAAACAAGAAGAAAATGATGGGAGAGTTCAACAAGTATATATACTCTTTTATCTCTCGTTCACTTTTTTTTTTTGTGTAAGGGATACAGTTAATAAAATGTTTATATACTTATTAGGCAACAAGTCAGTTGGGTCAAGGAGATGCGAATATTGGAATTAATCGACGGTCGGGATCGTTTCTAGATGGTGGTTTGGTGGAGATTCCTGAGTTTCTTAGGAAGAAAGGACGCTCACGTTATCCAAGAGCTTAAGTTTGTTTTCGATTTTTAGTTTGATTGCTTTTATGAAGTGATTGTTCTAATGAGAATTTATTTAGATGCAGGATTTTGGTTTATGCGTGTCCGAATATCAGAGGCTAAGTATGAGTATGATATGTTGTCGGTGATAAAGTTAAAGAAAGAACAATGTTATGTATATTTATACAGTAATTGTGATGGATGAATTCATGTAATAACTTGAGTCAGATTAGGTGAGGCTTGTTTAGATAGTATATTAGTTAATGGTTTGTATAGATTATACAAAGTTGTAAAGGAGAATCCCATGCATTATTGTATGATTCAAGGGAAGTTACATTTTCTGCTAAGTTGTTTTGGCCCCAATTTTTGGTTTTTTTTTTCTGATAAATTTTCCAATTATAACCCTCAATAAGAAGTGGAGTCTTGCATTTAAGAAGCACTCTCCATGTAAGTGTTTTTTTTTTGTGGAAACATTTTTGGTAAGCATATTTGAGAAGGGAAGAATAATTTAAAGACGTTTGAGATTGGGTTCAGTCCAAATTTATGAATTTTAAGTCGTATTTTTGAGCTGTCAGATTCTGTAGTATTACTATACTATGTGGATTATGAATCTGAAGGGTGAAGTCTAATAAAAGATGTGACCACGGTGAAAAGATATGATAGTGGAAGAAAGGAGAGCAAAATAATATAATTGGATCGGGATGCGGCTCAATTTAACTTATGTAAAAGATATGTAAAAGATGTTGTGTAATCTGTTCGTATTGTTATTGATAAAAAAAAGACCAAAAATAACATTTTAATCAATTACATAATAAATCCCTATATTGTATACCATCAAATTCATACCATTCAAATACCACCCATTGACATGGCGTGAATTGGTTGGTTACAAATTTTTAATCAAATTAAGAAAAAAAATACATTAACGATTTGTAACCCACTAATTCACGCCACGTCATTGGGTGGTATTTGAGTGGTATGAATTTGGGTGGTATATATCATTACTCATTATATAAATAACCTATATTTTATTATAGAAAATAAATAAAATATTGAGATTGATAGTTGGCCTAGTGGTTAGGTCATTTACTCCGAGTCATTTACTTCGAGTCCAAAGTGGCTCTATAAATAAAATAATCAAAGTGTAATAAGATAATTATTAAAAGTTGAGAAAAGCAAAGTGAAGTGTTTGAAATTTTTGGAAGTCAAAGGGTAATAATATATTTTTATTAAACGATAAAAAGAAGTGAGTTTGAAAAGTCGTGGTGATAAGAAAAAAATGCCCTCGACCTCCTAATTCTGAGGATTGGGTGTTTAGAATTAACGAGGCTAAACAGAATAAGTGAACATGTCATTAACTATCGGAAACTGGATGCCGGCCCAAAGATACGAGGCTAATGTGAACGCCCGAATCTTATCATTTGAGCAAAGGGCGTCATATGCTGCACCATTAGCGACAATCTCGGACTCGTGAAAATCCCAAACAGTTACAAAGACAAATGTCCCATTATAGATCAATGCATATAATCTAATTATAACCATCGCATGTACCTATAAAAAGAAATATCTCACGCAGAACAAAAATTCTGAAATTTATGTAACATGATTTATACATTAAATTC
Organism: Nemophila menziesii; assembly: GCA_029959085.1. Taxonomy (NCBI): domain Eukaryota; kingdom Viridiplantae; phylum Streptophyta; class Magnoliopsida; order Boraginales; family Hydrophyllaceae; genus Nemophila; species Nemophila menziesii. Next base: position 141,032,705 of record JARWIR010000001.1, on the reverse strand, counting down.
ATAAGCAAAAAGTTTTATTTTCCCTTTATTTTATTTACTTTATTTATCTAGTAGCATCTGTTCAATCATATTAATGTCATTTGTGGGAAGCGATAAATTTTTCACCCATTGAGATACCACATTAGTAAAAACAGAGCCACTGCGAAGAACCACCAGTAAAGAAAGATGAGTAATACAAACAACACAAATGCATATTGAAGATTTGAGAGAGGGAGTAACAACCTCCAATTATGTAGAAACAACACTTGTCTTACTTCAACAAAACCACGCTACTTAGCGTTGAGATAGATGAAGAATGCAAGATCGACATGATCCCAGAGTCACTGCTTCCTTTTTTTGGACAGTTCAAGCAAAACTATAACATGGGAAAGAATGATAACTTGCTAGAGCTGATGAGAGAATTATAGACAGCTGAGGTCATCATCAACTCTAAGGGTGAGGCTCATCCCACTTGGTCCAAACCACACAGTTTTGAACAAAATATAGGTGGAAAGGGTTCATACATGAAAGGAAAGAAGTCGTCCAACAACCTCAATGTTCAAAATAACAAGAAGATACCACTTACCGGTCTTCCCAAAGGAAAGTGCTTCAAGGGCGTTTTGAAAGGTCACTGGATGCAAGACTGTCTTAAGGTACACAAATCGACACATAGTTCTTATTTAGTCCCATGGTATAATCATTTTTGTGGTGATTTGAATTAATTGTAATTTTGATCCACTAATCATTTTAATGTTTAATAATTTACAGATGACATGGTAGTTGACAAGTGAAAATGATCAAAGTTGCAAGCAAATGGAAGTTAGTTAGGTAGCTCGAGTTCCTAAGTATTAGTTACGAGTTTCAAGGTAGACATTTTATATTATTGTATTGTATAATAGACCAGAGGTTTTCTGATTAGATTATTTCATTTTCAGTATTTTTTAAGATACGCCTTGTGTTTTGAGGCATTGTATATTCATAACTCCTAAATTACAACAAGAGTAGTTGTTTCTCAATCCAATAATATTAGGTAGATATTTTCCTTTCAAATATCTCTTGCTTTAAGATAAATGTATGTTTGATTCATATCATATGTAACTTGTGATAAATGTCTAGGTTATGACATTTCTCAAATAAGGAGGTGTGTCTTAACACAAGCATCTTGGGAAATTATTATATGAGATATTGGAGAACCATGAAACATTTAGGTGACCGTGACTTGTAGGAATTGATCACCGCGATCATTCTTCAAGATGAGACATGGATCTCTTGAATGTGATTCGTATTTAGATTCGATCGTCTCGAATAAACATATAGAAGAAACATATTAGAAATAATACAAAAGTAACTTTAGATTTTGCTGGATCAAAATTTAAAGCTCACCTAAGATAATGATCAACGTGAAGTGATTCATTGAGTGAATTTTAAACCAAGAAGAGTCTGGATATTCATATAGTGGTTTAGAATGCACAAATTTAGAAAATGAATGCAAGCGATGTGTATAGGTGTCATGAATGACATGCAATATTATGTCAAGCCATTAAGACACTTATTAGATGTCATGATTCAATGTAAGTAATGTAAGATAAATTTCGAAGAATCATCTTGGATTCATGTACGAGGAAATGAAAAGAATACTCATTTGAGAAACGTCTTCCCCATTTCCTTTTAGTATATTAGGATGTTCTAAAAATCTTAAATAGTGTTTTTTCGTAGTGGGATCTATTCCGACGAAACAACTGGTCAAGATAACTATCTAACAAATATGCCCAAATATGAACACCAGTAAGAACGATGAATGGAACACTAGAGTATTTTGTCATAGTGGGAGCTATTTCAAGGAAACAATTGGTCAATATAACTCTCTAACAAAGTTGACCTAATGCGATTCATGGAACACCCCTTAGAACGATGAATGGAACACTAGAGTGTTTTATTGCAGTAGGATTTGTCCTAATCAAGGTTAAAAGGTGTAACCCTGAATGAGTCAACCAATGACTATCACTGATTCCACCAATGTTCAATAAGAGGAACACAAGTTCAAATCAGAGCAAAAAACGTGGTTTAAACCAGAACATGGGTTCTTACATAGTCTCTTGAGGAGATAAATTATGAAATATAGGTATCTTAGAATAGGAATGGGATTAGAATCCGAGAAGGTGTATTATATGACTTTTCTAACTAGAGACTAAAATTTGTTAGACCCATAGATCACCAAAAAAGAAGTAGTCAGATATAAAAACATGAGATAAAGATTTACCTTTATTTCAGACTAGTCACGAGTTTCACTAGGATCGACTAGCTCTGATACGTTTTAAGTTCATTGAATGAGCATAAGAGAGTGTAAGACATCAAAGAACCCGAAAGGTAAGTAATTCTAGCTCACCGATACGAGTAGGTAGAAGATCAGTGGGACCGTCATATAGAGAAGTCAAATAGTCAGTTTTGCTGAATGTAAAATTGAAAACTTAGTCTCAGATGTTTTTTGAGATTGCTAAGAAGCTAGTGTACACCTAAGATGGGAATATGAAGTAGCCTCTTACACTGTGTGAACAGGCAATCCTCAAGAAAAGATTTTTTTTTGCAAGTGGGAGATTCTTGGTATTATGTGCCCAAGACAATGACTTTTCAGTTGCAAGTACAAATACAAGTAGGTAATAAAGTCATTATGTCCAAAGACACAAACAAGGGGAGACATAAGAAAAGTTATATTATAAGGTCGATTGATATTTTGAGTGTAAGAACACGACAGACTGTCAGGATGGTGACACACATGTCGTAGGTTGGTTCATAGAGAAACTCACATCATAAATACTTCTTGACCAAGTAATCATTATTTGGAACTTTGATTGCAATGAGGTAATAATAGAGGTTGACCATAATTGTAGGTGGCAATGCCAAGGGCTACCATAGTAGTCCTCTTTGTGGTCAAACTCATCGGTATTTCTGGATATGTCTAGAAATGACTTACATAGGAACACTTTCCCGAAAGTGAGTTGTAGCTACTAAGGATTAATTTCTCTTAATCTCGAGTATGTATGAATGAAATTATCATATTACGTATATATACTTTGATATACTATGTGTGCGGGTCTATCATAAATCTCTATCTGCTATAGGTTGGGTATACTACTTAACTGATCACAAAATGTACACAAAATAGAATCTAGGTGATATCCACTTCATAGTAGGGTTGTACTTATTAACCTATCCCCGACCGGGTAGTATACCGTGTAGCATATTCTAGTATTGTTGTAATTCATTGCTTGAGATCAAGTTAATTATACATGTAAAGGTGATTATAATACCGTTTCGATGACTGTGCATATAGTAGACTCATAAGTCTACTAGTGGGATATTAGAGGGGTAATCAGGTTAATTCTAACTTAGTAGGCCGAGGAAAATGACTGCTTAGTGTCGACCCTATATATACATTATTTACCGATAGGTGTTCAGTCTTGTTTCCATATTAAAGCAGTTAAACCACTTTTGGTTGGATAATATTTATCTTAGTATGCTGAAAAGCCAGGGGTAAATATGTCTTTTGGTCCATTTTCTGTAAGCTGAGTTAATTTTTGCTGATATTATTTTGAGTAGGATTTTCATAAATAGATACGATGGAAACAAAATAGAAAGATATTTTAATGAATATTTTAATAGATATAAGAAAAATAATATTTTTATATTATTTATTAATTTAACTAGATTTATATTTAAAAGGCAAAAGATATTTTATATTATTATCGTAATCTAGAAATATGTATTAATTACTTAATAAATTAATAAATGAAAATAAGATAAAATCAATAAATAATTATTATCTTATATTTTAATTGGTATTATTATTAAAATATGTTTTTTACAAAGTAAAAAATTAAGAGTCAATCTAGTAATCAATCTCTTTTCTTTTTCGTTGAAAATACTAGACTGATTTTTTAGAGATAAATACTAATAAAAGATTTTTTTTGACTTAATCACAAGTTCCACAACACAAAAAAAAACCTCATTTCTCTTCCAACCAACTAGGGCTAATTGAACTTTTCCAATTTTCTAGTTCTTACCTTTTTTTATTAAAACTTTCAGAAATAGTACTCTAAACACCTTGTGAGAAAACTCTCGGCAAATCCAATATTAACAACTTATTAGAGAAGAAGATCAAGAGGATTCAGAGTCCAGCTTGTAGCGGGAACCTTGGGGTTTCGTAGTTGTTCTTCATTTAATTTCTAACTACGAACCTGTCTGTGAAAAGATTACCAATCGATAATCTTTCAAGGTAAACATTATAGTCATTGATTTAGGTTCAAGAATATATCTGAATATAGGAATTTTATAGGATCTAATTTGAGTGTCATGAATAGGATTTTAGATAAAATATGATAAATCTAACAATTCTAGGGTGGGTTTGATAATTTATTCGAGATAATTTTTCATTTATCATGCCTAGTAATCCCGATCTACCCCTTCATACTTCGTATATTACTTGTACACAAACACTTTGAAACCAATTCATACAAGAGTTTAGTGGCTAGGCTAGGGAGATTAAGGGGTAATCGTAAAACCTAGGGTTTATTCTTGGTCTAGTGAAAATGTTATTCTTCATAGAGAAGACTAGATCAAGGGAGAGCTAGTGTAGGAAAGACACTTAACTTGAAGACTTCATGGAGTGTAAAGTGATACATCGAGTTTGATATTGTCTACTAGTCCTTGTGTGGCGATATACAAGAGAAATATGCACGAGCTTGTGAAATGGTACATCGAGAGTGGAGATTGTCTGATGGAGGTCCTAGTGTTGGAGATAACACTTGTATTCCTTCAAAGGGATATTTCAATAAGGATTAAAGGTTTGTGGTCTCATTTAAAGAGAAACAAGGAGTTCTAGTGGAAGAGTTGAAATCTTAAGGGTGCTCATACCTTAGGTAGTGGATGTAGGAAAATCGAACCACTATAATTATTGTATTTGATCTCTCTCCCTTAACTCTTAACTTTGTCCATGCCTATAGTTTTATCTTAGTCTTTACTTTGCATATCTTGATAGGCTTAGAATCTTGCATGTTAGGTGCTTGTTAAATTGTCTCACTTGATTTTTTATTGGTGTTCATCATAGGAATATATCCACCAGAGTCAAATTGAGTATTCTTACTCACCTATCTTAGTGTAGCTCTAGCATACTTATCTAAAGTCCACAAAAGCTTGGATCTTTAGGTAGAATCAAGTAACTTGATTTTGAGTTAGATTTTATAATTTCGCATTGTTATATTCAATCCACTCTAGGACACTTTATTGACTTTCAATATGTTAAAGAGGATGGGTGTTAGGGATGTTTAGGGTCAAGTTGCAAGAAGTTTACACATATTTGGCCTTATGGACTATTTTCGGACGCTTGATAGTATTCGATAAGTGTTATAATCAATACAAAGTTAATCAACATTATTTGAAGTGAGGTTTTTGCGAGACTACGAGGGTACTACAAATTTTGCTCGATTAAAAATTGCTAGTTAGAATTTGGAAAAGCTGGTTTCGTCATTCGACGACAAAGTTTATTATGAATTTTAGTATGCGTAGTTATGGTAATGGGTATGCTGAGCTGGAGTTGGGAGGAGACGGAGATATTTGCGTTACTGTTATGCCCCTAGAACAGTTGCGGGAAAGAGTCGCGATTTCTCAGCCCTTATGGAGGTTTAAGTTGAGTACCCCGTTACTTGTTCGGTCCTCGGTGGTCCAAGCCCAAGACGTTGGGTATTTGTGAGGATTTTTTTTTGTATATTGCACTAGTGCATGTCACAGGTGGATATAGTTGATCATGATTAGGTACCTCTTTCTAGTTTCTGGATTTGATTTATCTGTTAATTATTCAATGACGGGGGACCCGAGAGACCGATTAGGGTATTTGTATGAAGACACACCTTTTGGGAGATCAACGTTTTCAGGTCGGGATTATGTAAGATGTTTTGTTTAAGTTTCAGTCTTTATGTTTATCATGTAAATATTGTCTTTTTTACTGGTTTAACCTGCAATAAAATATTGAATAAAAACTATTTATAATAATAAAAAAATGGTCAAATGTTTGGTGGTTGGACCAATCAGGTTCTCCAAATTCAGATTCTTTCAGCCAATTTACCCCTTGAGGAATTCCAAATTATGAGTGATCGGTGACCAGAATCTTATCAAGTGGATTCATTTCGAAGCTCTTGTTGATATTTTTCTTTTACTTTAACAACAAATAATGGAAGTTGATGGCCAACTGCACTTATAACGAATGTCCGGTCCCTAGTGTATTGTGTCCATGTATCTTACAAATTACAATAAATTCTTTGAACATGACCTTTAATCTTCTTTTTTTTCCTTTTCTTCTCCTCTTTTTTTTTTTGTTCTAACCGCTTATATTAAAACCAAAACACCAAATTACAAATGAGTTAGCCTATCCCCATAGGGGACAAATCAAGGCATAACAGTTCCTTAAGTTTAGATGGAAATGGACTTGCACAAAAGTCATAAGACTCACCAAGGGGCAAATTTTTGCAAGTCCAATCCGCAACACTATTTCCATCTCTTCTAACAAAAGAGAAAGATGGATTACAAAATTCAGAAACGAAATAAATACTTCGAATAATTTTTCTTCTCCTCAGAAAAATGATTTTTAGTATCCCAATTCCCACCAAGGCACCAACCAACTTATGTTTTCGAAAAAGAAAAAAAAAACCAACTTGTGATATTCGTCCAAAGGAAAAAAAAAAACAAACCTACGTCTCAATGACTTCTTTAAAAAATTTATGAACTCCGGTCTCCAATGTATATGGAAATATAAATGCATTTTCTATCTAAAGATGAATATTATATTACGATAAAAGGAAGAGTTTAAAGTAGTAAAAACGACTTAATTGTTAAAAATTTGTTTGACTTATATAATTTTAAAATTGATTTCATTCGAATTAGATAATTTAATTTTTTTTTAAAAGAATGATCTTAGCAAAAGAATGGGAAAAAAATGAAAGGAAGCTCAATTAGATTTAGAATAAGAGGCTGCAACTTAATTGGTATTTGCCTAACAACAACAAATGGAAAGGGTGGTGGTTACGTCCCAAAAAAAAAAAAAAAAAAAGGTGGTGGTTAAGAAGTGTAATGTCTACGTCAAACAGAAATATCTCTTGGCCTTCTTACTTTTATTTTTTCAAACTTGTAGCCTTGTTTTAAATATTTATAGGTAATGAGAGTTACAAATTTTGAATTTTTGTTATTGGTAACTTAATTTTAATTAATGCGTACATATTTTTTTATAAGAATAGTCAAAGTAGTCCTTCATCTTTGCTAAGATGAATTTCTACTCTTCAAATCATCCTTACGCAAGTGAAGGAAAAATGGTTATAACACCGGATTCCAACTCAAAATACAAATCAGCGAAGGAGTTCAAGTTGATTGCTAAACTTCTCTGCAAAAAAATGGTGAATTTCTCATTTATTAAAAATTATATAAACAAATTCTGGGGTCTTAAGGAACAAATTGAAACTGAGAAGATTGGAAAGAATCAGATGCTATTAAGGTTAAAAAATGAAGATGATTACCAAAAAGTCTGGAATCAGAGGCCATGGACAGTGATGGGTAAACACTTTGCTATTAACAAGCTCACATAAGGGCCGAAAATGGAGGTTGATCATACTACTCTTTGGCTTCAGCTTTCTGGTGTTCCGGCAGGTTTATTAACTCTCAAGTGTATTGAGAAACTAATGTCTCATTTTGGCGAAGTCTACTCCACTGAACTTCCAGAATCCGAAGTAGTAGATGAACACACATTTACTCGAATCCAACTCGATTGGAGCCTTAAACAACCAATAATAGCTGGGATCAATTATTGGGAAGATGTTAATACCAAACCTGGATAAGCTTCAAATACGAGAATATCGGCCAAGTATGCTACTCATGTGGTATATTTGAACACGAGGAAAAAGATTGCAACAACAAAAGGATGGAACCAAAGATTGGCAGCTGGGTTAAAATCTCAACTAGGGGCCCTTCTCAATCATCAATTCAGTACAAAGGAAAAGCTATGGCCATAGCGAATTCTCATAACAAAAGAGCTAAAAAAAACCTCAAACCGAGTTGGAACTCACAAGGTCACAAAATCAACTCGGAAGAACCAAACTCACTAAACCACAACTCGGTTACTCAGCATAGTACGATAGTACCACGTAAGACAAATGGTACCAAATCACCCTCAATAGACGTGGTAATGGGTGTACAAACCATTTTTGAATTTAACGCTATGAAAGAAAAAGGGAAAGAGAAAGAAAGAGAAGACAAGAATGTTATGGTAGTGGCTGTACAATCGGTTTCAGAAGAAGATAAAGTTAGGAAAAAAGAAATAGTTTTATTAAAAGAGAAAGAGTTAAGGGTAAAGGCTGGTGAGCTGGCAGAAACTTTGTCTAGCCCAAAACCCGCTATTCAAAATATTATTTTTGGTTCTGTGTCAAGCCCAACTAACCTTAACCAAGTTGGGCCCAATTTAAAGGTTATAATTCCACCTACCGTGTTTCAACAAAGCCCAAACCCCACACCCCTTTCTATTCAACCCATTACCTTAACAAAACAACCCAACAACACAACACTTAACAAAAATCCTTAAAACACCCCGACCTCATCGTATTTCTCCCCAAATTCATACCTAACCCCTAACCCTAACCAAAAAATCTCAGTTACCTCACCATTTCAAACCATAGCTAACCTACCAATACCTTTCACCCTAACCTGTAACCTTATTACTAAGAGTAGAAACAAATCAACAAGAACTTCGATTAAGAAACCTATCAATTTGAGAAGAAATGATAAGGGTTTCTACTCAGAGGCTAATCGTGGTAAGAAGCTATGGGAGTCAAGAAATGCTTCGATTACTACGGTTAATAACGAGATTTTGGTTGCTAATTTCAATGAGGAAGATAATTCTGAGAAGTGGGTAGATATCAAAGAGAATGCTGATACAGTTTGCGGGATTGTCCTAGAACAATCCCACACAAAGTCATGATACAACTTGCTTGGAACTGCCAAGGGATTGGAACACCTTTAACAGTCCAAACCCTCATCGATATTGAGAGGAGATATCGACCTGAGGTAATATTCCTCTCTGAAACTAAAAATCAACACACTGTTCTTCATACTTTAGCTAATACTCTTAATATGCATCTCATTGATACTGTGGACCCAATTGGGATAAGTGGGGGATTAGCTCTGTTTAGTAAATCAAAAGACAATATTAAAATTATAGATAAAAATTCCAACTATATACACTGTGAACTAAGTGATAAAAAAGGCATGAAATCATATTCTACATTTGTCTATGGTTCTGCGTATGAAGCTGAGAAAACCATGTCACTTGAAAAATTTAAATCTTTTGCCCCAATTAATAATGAGGCTTGGAATCTGGTTGGAAATGTTAACAATCATAGATTTATAAGTGAAAAGTTGGGTGGTGATAATAAATTACTCCTAATATGATTGCTTTTAATGATTTTATTAATAAATTAAATCTCCAACAACTTATTTCTAAAGGATGCTCTTTCTCATGGTCCAATAGAAGAGCTGGAAATAAGCTTATCAAAATACACCTGGATAAATGCCTGGTGAATACCAAATGGTCTGACTTATACCCTAATGCTTGGGTAACTTTGCTTCCTGCTTTAGGGTCAGACCATAGCCCCTTAATCCTTCATCTAGAAGAGAATGTTAGTAACTCTTCAAAAAGTATCTACTTTGAAAAATTTTGGCTAGAGGAAAAAGAATGTTTTGATATCATTAAGAATGTTTGGAAATCTAGAAACACCATTAAGAATATCACTAGAAATAGATTGAGTAGCAACCTCAACATGTGTAAAAGACTTCTTACAGTGTGGAGCAAGAGAAAATGTAACAACAGTAGAAAAAAAATTGATAAGCTGATTAAGGAGTTGGAAACTATCACGAACTTTAAGTCCCTTAATGATGAGGATAAAGATACATATAATTCTATAGTAAAAGAGATTGAAACCATTTGGAAAAGAGAAGAGGATTTTTGGGCCTCTCGCTCTAGAATACTTGGCTCAAATGTGGGGATAAAAACACAACTTTCTTCCACAATTCTACCAAATTAAGAAGAAAGCTTAATAAAATATGCAAATTACAAAATGATAATGGTACTTGGCTAAGTGAAGAAACTGAGATCAATGACAACATCTTGTATTACTTTAATAACATTTTTAGCTCAGTAGGGCCGAGAGACTATAGTAATATCATTGATCTCATTAACCCTACTATTTCTAATACCATGAACCGTAATCTACTTATTCCCCTTACTATATTGGAAACTGAAAATGCTGTTAATGAATTGGGAGCCAATAAAGCTCCAGGACCTGATGGGTATCCTGGATTTTTTTACAAAAAATATTGGCATATTATTAAACTAGACAATATTAAACTTGTTAATAACTTTTGGTATAACAACCAATCACTGGAAGACATCAACCACACCTATATTTCCTTAATCCCTAAAATTTAAAATCCTACTAATATTAAACACTTTAGACCCATCAGTGTTTCTAACTTCATCTATAAAATTATTGCGAGAATCCTTGTTAATAGAGTACAACCCCTTATGAAATACATTATTGATGAACAACAAACTGCATTTATACCTGGTAGACATATACAGGAAAATTCAATGATAGTTCATGAAGTTTGCAAATATATTAAAGAACAAAGAAATACTAAAAATTACACCATGATTATTAAGGCAGACATTCAAAAGGCTTATGAATATGTAGAGTGGGATTATCTTTATGATCTTATGATTAAGATGTGTTTTGATAAGAGATGGTGCAATCTCATATATAATTGTGTTACCTCACTCTCTTATTCAGTTATTATAAATGGGAAACCCCATCCCCTTAATAAACCTAATAGAGGTTTAAGACAGGGGGACCTACTGTCCCCCCTCCTGTTCTGTACTATTTCCCAAACCCTCTTAGCTCTTGTGAATGATAAACTAAAGAATGAATTACTAAATGGTATTGAAATTGCGAGAAATTGCCCCATATTAACTCATCTACTCTTTGCAGATGATAGTGTATTTTTTCTTAAAGCTGATCTAAGTGAAACTAACAGTTTCAATGATGTTATAAACAAATATGCGTATGCTACAGGTCTGACACTCAATTTAAACAAATATGGGGTAAAATTCAGCAAAAATACCCCTCAATTAATGCAATACATTATTTCCAATAAACTCAATATGAATATAACTAACAATCTTGGGGCCTACCTTGGGCTACCCACTGAGTGGGGCAGGTCTAAGGTAAGAGACCTCAGTTTGTTAGTTGAAAAAGTTATTAAAAGAACGGAGAATTAGAATAATTTATTTCTCAGTGATGCTGGTAAAGAGGTACTTATTAAAGCTGTTATTCAAAGTATGCCTAACTACTATATGTCTTCCTATTTACTTCCCAAAAATACTTGTGATACAATTAACTCCCTAATTGCAAAATTTTTTTGGGGTAATAAAGGGGAAAAGAGAATTCATTGGGGTAATTGGAAATCCCTTACCTGTAGTAAATTCAAAGGAGGCCTCGGTTATAGGGATATTCACCTTATGAACCTTGCTTTACTTGGAAAACAAGCTTGGAATCTTTGTAATAAAACTGATTCATTATTATTTAAAGTTATTAAAGGAAAATACTTTCCAGAAACTACAGTTTTCCAAGCTAAGTTAGGTTGCTCTCCCTCTTGGGGATGGAGAAGCCTTTTAGCTGGAAGAGAGGTAGTTTCCCAATATAATAAGTGGAAAATTGGAGATGGAAATATAATAAATCCACACACTGATAAATGGATTCAAAACTGTGAGGATATTATACCCCCTCGCAATAGTAACATTGGAAAAGTCAGTGACCTTATGGTTAAAGGCACTAGAAACTGGGATACAAAAATTCTTAATGAAAACTTCCCTGATGAGGTGAGTAAAAAGATCCTAAAAACTTTTATACCACTTGTCCCATTAAAAAATACCATTATATGGGATTGTAATATCAATGGTGACTATAGTGTTAAAACAGCTTACCATTGACTAAAAGAGGAGAAGGATAACGAGGATGCTTTAAAAACTACCTCAAAACCTTCTTCCTCCAGTACAGTAGACCCTATTAATTGGAAATGTATATGGAATCTCAAAGTACCACAGAAAATTAATTTTTTTTTATGGAAAGCAGTTAAAAACCTGCTTCCCATTAATGAGAATTTGTATAAAAGAAAAGCTTGTGAATCAAATATCTGTAATATCTGTTATGAAAAAATTGAAAGCATTGAACATTTGATCTTTGATTGCAATTGGGCTAGAGCAGTTTGGTTAACTTCTAATCTATCTTTGAGAATAAGCAACCAGTGTACTATGAAAATAGACACTTGGATGGCTCATATTATCCTCAAAGATATAATAAAAACCCCTTTTGTTTGTGAGCAGATTGCTATCTTGGCCTGGCATATCTGGAAAGGAAGGAAATGCTCTTATTTTTAATAAAATAAGGCCTTGCCCAATCAACACAGTTACAAAAGCCCAAAACCTTTGGATGGATTACCAAAATATAATAAAACCCGAGGATGAAGTAAAAATTCTGAGGGAAAATCATTATGGAAAAAATATTGCAGGTAAGGCCCCTTTACCCAGTGATGACTTATCTTGTCTGAGGGAACGTAAAATTTCAAACTCAATTACAAACAAGGAAGGTGGAAAGGGAGACTTGAAAGTCACTTATAGTAAAGAAAATATGAAACAAAATAATAATGTGTTGAAGTGGAAACCACCACCTGATAATTGGATTGAGATAAATTGCGACGCTTCCTATAAATGTACTAATTCAAAAACTGCTTGTGTTGCTAGGGATAACAAAGGTAGAGTTATTAAATATTGCTCGTGGGAGATTGGCGCTGAAAAATGCTCTTGAAGCTGAAGCATTTGGCATCCTTAAAGCATGTTTGTGGGCTAGAGATTTCACTAACACAAAATGCATCATCGAAAACGACTGCAAAACGCTAATGGATGCTCTCTCCTCCAGTCTCTCTTTTAGTAGCAATAGAATTAAAAATATAATTTGTAGTATTTATTTTATTTCCGAACTTTGGTTACCTTCTTTCTCTTGTATTTCGAGAAAGCAAAACTTAGTAGCTGATTGGATAGCCGAATACTCTCCACCTGGCATTAGTATAGGTTATGGTGGGGCCTCTATCCCCAACAAATTAGCGCAACTTATTGCGAATGAAGCTGCTCCTTCGGGAGTTGGCTAAAACTATTGTAATCCTCTATTTTAATGAAATCTTTTAGAACAAAAAAAAAGTAGTCAAAGTGTGCGTAAGATGGCCATCATCTACATACCAAAAGATAATTATTTTCTATGTCTATTTGAATAAACTAACTTATTTTCTAAAATTGTTGTAAATATAAGAATTACGTCGTTCATCAATCTATATACTGAAAAATAAAACATAATCAAATAAAGTCCTAGTGACTTTAACCTAAAATAAATATCATAAAAAAAGAATTTTAGATCTTATCATATTTTTTTTTTTGTCAAAAATAATAATCGGAAAATAGTTACTCTACATCACTTTTACTACAAATTTTATTAGGAAAAGTGAAACTATCAACTAGAGAAGAACCTTCATGTCTCGGAAGATCAATATTTCTTCTCACACACTTCGTTAGAGAGTCATCGACTCCATTGAGGTTTCGTCTAATGTGTTGAATTTTCCATTCCAAAAGTTTATCAATCAATTCACAGATTTCTTCCAAAATTAGTTGGATCAACCAGTTTATCAACCCTTACCTGTAAAGCTGAAAATGCCCACACTCCACTACTGGATGGACATTTAAGAATCAAGTTCTCCAAAGATTCATCTTTCATTTCACACCATACACACAAATCATTACTAACACGCTTCCTTTTATGCATCTTAACATTAGTTGGTAAAGCTCCATGACCCAATTTCCAACCAAAATTTCTTATCTTAGTTGGTAGATTGGAATTCCAGACAATTTTCCAGATCTCACTCTTATTCTCTTCTCCAATTTTTTAAGTCTGGCCTTCCAAAATAATCTCATCTTGGACAAGTCTATGATACCCCAAATTTATGGAATATTTCCCATTCTTTGTAAAAGGCCATATGATTTTGCCCTCCTTATCCAATTGCATGATCAGAATTCTTGTGATCGCCTCAACCGATTCTGCTGGGCAAACACTTTGTGCTTTATTTAGGTTCCATCCTGTGAAGTCCTTATTGAACATATATGCAACCACCGATAATGAGCAACCATCAAGCCTATCCAACTTTATATTTTTCCAAATCAACAAATCTTCCCATATGTTTGTTGTTAAACCATTCCAAATGCGCCACACACACTTTTTTTATGAATTTGAAGGCCTTTAAATATGCTCCCCCAACTCCAAGACCCTTTGCTATTCAATTTTGCTTCCTATATTGAGGTGTTCGAAAGTTAGATACCTTTGAGCACCTTGGCCACAAGAGAGTTAGGATTATTGATGAGTTTCCATGTGTGACCAGTTAGCAGCCGTATTCATTTTTTGAAATCTCTAAACCCAGTCCCCCTGATAGACTTAGATCCAGTGATCATTTTCCAAGCGACTTAGTGAATTTTCATTTTGTGATTCGCATCTCACCAGATTTGGCCACCAGACTCGCTATTGTTTGACATAGTGTTTTTAGGAATTCCACTATTGACATCGCATAATTTGGAACAACTTGTAGGCGTACAACTTTGATTAAAATCTCTTTACCTCCACCAGAGAGAAGATTCAAGACACAGCTAGCCGATTTCCTCAAGAGCTTATCTTTGATGTCATCAAGATTTTCTATTTTTGACTTCTTAAGAGTGAGGGGAATTCCTAAGTATTTACTTAGCGATTTGTTTGTCCCAATGTTTAAAGACTATGAGACCTCCTTGCAAATGTCTGTCCAGTGTCCCATTACTGAAGATAACTTCTGATTTAGCGCACTTAATCATTTGTCCTGAGGCTCTGCGATATTTATTAATGGTTTGTTCAAAAGCTTCTTACCATATAATTTAATTATCACGTAATATCCTTTTTCAAAATCTTGAAATTCATATATCATGATTCATGGAATAAAAAAGACTGAACCTTTAATTTTGTCATTGAGAGCATGCACATTCAATGTTCTAAATATCGATATTGTATTTAATTACAAAATCTAAAATCATGGGGTTTTAAAACAAATAGAGCCCAAGTATAGAGTCTAAGATATATAAAAAAATTGTTCATTGTACTGACAAACAATTTTTTTGTACATATGAAATTTTATACTTGAACTCTATTTCTCAATAGAAAAATATAAAAGACAAAAAGTACAACTTTCCATGCAAAAGTACATTTTCTCACAATAAAATATGATGTGTCACTTATCTGGTAGGTTTAGACATCCAACATGAGTTTTAGTATCAAGGCTCTGACTTGGTACCAAAGCCTCTTAAGGCGTTTTTGTTAAAAGCACTTTTATGATCCCCAAACATGGATACTTTTATGGTATTTTTTTGATCAATATACAAACATAGATCTCAAAACCTGAGTTTAGATACCTAGATGTAGTTGCTCTAAGCCTTAAAACATGAACCTTAAATTATGAAACTTGGATCTTTAACTTTGAACCTTGAACAATGAATTATAAATTGTGAACCTTGTATCATGAATCATGAATCATGAACCTTGAACCTTGAAACATGAAACCTTGAATCATGAACCATAAGTCTTGAATTTTAAACCTTGAACAATCAACCACAAAATTTAAACCTTGAACCATGAACCTTAAAACAATTTTACAAATACATCCTTCACTTCAATTCCTTGATAAAAGAATTACTAGTATTTATGACCCAAATTATTGTAAGGTCTAATCAATTATTATTAACATGGTATCTATTTTACCTATAAATATATTATAGTATACATGTTATAAGGTAACACCTTTAGTATATGAAAAATCATTAGACTTTCCTCGTAATCACTATTTTATAGCCTTCTCCTCTACCTGTGGTTTGTTCCGTCTAAGATTTTCCAATATGTTTTTTTTTCTCGTATTCTTTTTCTTATTTACGATCCTAATTTTAAGAAAAATGGTATTAGATACAAGGATAGAAGGTCACAAGAATAAAATGTATGTGTTAAGACAAAGAGCAAAAAAAAAAGTTACTCCAAAAGAGAAGAAGACAAAAGAAAGAGATCGAGTGGTATGAGTACAACGTGGTAGTCTTATATCATCGTTTAAATTTGATCAAAAACCGCAATGATTTTTAAATTTATATATGTTTTCTTTGAAAAGAAGAAAATCTTTTGGTATTAAAATCATAGTAATTTATCAACGTTAGTAGAGGTCTACGTCAAGTTCAAAAAATTCGACTTTGGTGTTTTAAATACAACAATTTACGTGGTCTTTTAGGTTGATTGGAATTAATGGAGTGTTCTCTTCTATTAATATAAACTATATCAAGTTTGGTCTTATAAATACTAGATTACCATTAGAAGATTAAAGTTTTTTAAATTTTTATTGGTTATAATTACAACTCGAAAGAAAAAAAGAAATAGAGTAACTGTAAATCTTTTACACAAGGAAGAAGAAAGAAAAAAAGAGTTACTATTTTGTGATTTATGCACCATTAGGTCTTGAATTTTTAAAAATAATTATATATATTTTTTCGAATAATTTATTGAAGAAGCTAACCAAACACTAATGGTTGACCAAGCCACGACACATTAACCAATTCAATTAACTGTTGAATTTAACCATTGACCTTTTGGGACCGACCATATGGGGGAGGGGTGGGGGGTTTCCATATCTAAATCTGGTTTTGCCTTGACAAAGTGTGAACCTTGAGTCATGAATGAACCGCGATATTTTTTACCTGACAAGTTTGGATTCGTTGACCAAGACTATTTTGTTGGGTGAGTTTATATGCCCTGAACACCCCCACAAGACCTTACATTTTGATTGATTAAATTTGACATTTATGGATATGATTATATATTTGTATATATATAAGAATTTAGTATACTTAATATGCATTTTTTTGAACATGCTTAAGGTCAAATGGTGAACTAGGTGAAAGGGCTGGACACGTTTTCAGGATTGCGACATGCATGACGTAGGTTGATATCTCATATACTTGCATTGTAAAATTTTCTTGACCAGTTAATCATAAAATGTTGTTCTATTTGACAATTCTGAGATTGAAATATTTTTGGAAGGAAGATCTACATGAAATGGGATCCATACCAGAGGCTGAAACCTACAATGCAGTAGGTGCTTGAAAGCATTCTGACTTCCTATGTAAGAATTATATTCTGATTATTTGAAAATTATTTGTATAATTTATAAAACACCATGACTACTTCCAAGCAACTATCAGACTTTCTTGAGAAGAAATACAAGACCGAAGATACCCGCACAAAGAAATCTGTGATCAGTAGTTTCTTGACTTTAATGGTGGATTCAAAACTATTAATATCTTATGTACACGATATCAGTTGAATCTGCATGTACTAATTTCTTAAGGAATAAATCTGGTAGAAACTTTAACCAAGTTGGTGCACTGGTGGAAAAGTTGCCTTTGTTGTTCAAAGACTTTAATAAATACCTCAAGCATAAGCGCAAACGGATAAATCTTGAATATCTAATTGTAAGGTTGAGAATCGAGGAAGACATCCGCATGGATGAAAAGAAAACCAATCATCGATTATATGAAGCCAATGCTAATATTGTTGAACAAGGGAGTTCAAACTAAAAGAACAAGAACAAGTGGCAAGGTCTGTCAAACATTGACAAAAAACAAGAAGTTGAAATTCAACGGGGATTGTCACAACTGCAAAAAGCATGGACATCATGCAAATGACTGTTAAATTAAGAAAGCACATGATAACCTAAAGAAGGGTAAGAGTGACCAGCCATGTGTGACTGAGAAATTTGATGGTATTGATGATTTGAACATAGCAGCAACCGTTTATGAAATCAACGTACTCGGAAACCTAAAACAATGGTAGGTAGATACTAGAGCATCCCGACATGTGTTCTTGGACAAATTCTTGTTCAAAACCTACAAGAAGGCTATATGGAAAAATTTGCTACCTCAAAGGTCTAAGATACTTGGAAAATTATGCTGAAGATGACCTTTGGGAAAGAGTTGACCTTGAACAATGTCCCACATGTTTCAGACATCCGCAAGAACTTTGTCTCTGGATCCTCACTTAGCAAGACCGGTTTTAAACTTGTATTTGTAGATGATAAGTTTGTATAAACTAAGAACGATATATATATATATATATATATATATATATATATATATATATATATATATATATATATATATATATATATATATATATATATATATATATATATATATAGGAAAGGAGTACCTTTGCAATGTCTATTTAAGATGAATGTAATGACCGTGGTACAAACCAAAATTGTAACCGAGAAAGAAATGAATGAAAATTATGATTATCGACTCACCTAATTTATGGCATGATAGATTAGTATATGTTAATTTTGGTTCATTAAATAAGTTAGTAAATGCCATATTATTACCAAATGTTAAATTCAATTCTCAAAAGGAATGTGACGTATGTGTTGAGTCAAAATTAACCAAAACCTCATTTAAAACCTATAGAAAATACTTTGGTACCTTTAGAGCTAATTCACAACGACATATATGGATTAAAGTTTGTGCACAATAGAGGTGGAAAAAAGTACTTCATATATTTTATTGATGATAGCATAAGGTGTTGTCAATAAACTTGGTCCAAAGTAAAGCATTAAAAGAAAATCAACTAAGTGAAAATATTAAGAATCTTATAATACATAGAGCAGTAGAATGTGTCTTCTTTTGAGGAGTTTTGCTCCGGACATGAATTCATCCATCAAACCAAGACCCCCTATTCACCTGAACAAAATGGGACCGGTGAACGCAAAAATTCAAACATTGAAGGAAATGATAACCACTTTGTGATTAACTCAGGGTTATTACAAAACCTGTGCGGACTGGCTTTGCTCATGATAAACCACACAAGAAGATTGACAAAAGTCCTTTTGAATTATGGTAAGGAAAACCACGTTTCTTTAAATACTTATAAGTGTGGGGATGCCTGGAAAAAGTAGTAATTTTAGCTCCAAAAGTGGTCAAGATAGAACCAAATAAAACTGATTGCATTTTTATTGGATATGATCACATCAGTGCCGCATATAGGTTCTTAGTGCAAAAGTGTTTTCACATTAACATTCCCGTCAGTACATTAATTGAATCTAGAAATGCACATTTATTTAAAACAACTTTCCCGTACAAGACCACACAAGAATCTATATCCTTGAAAAGAACATATGATGAAATTCAAGAAGAGCAAGATCAAGAATCGTTTCCAACCAAAGACAAAGACCAAAAGTCATTAACAAACAAGGTAGAACCAAGGATAAGTAAGAGGATAAGAACCTCTACGGTCTTTGGTCCTGACTTCCTACCTTATATGCTAGATAACGAACCGTGGAAGTTCAAAGAGTCTATGTCAATACCTGACACCCTTTATAGTAAATAAGTGATAATTAAAGAGAGAGACATATTATATAATTCAAAAACATATATGGGAACTAGTGGAACTTCCTCGTGGGAGTAAACCTCTAAGATGCAAATATATATTAAAAAAATTAAAAATTGATGGATCTATTGAAAATTACAATGCTCGCCTTGTTGTGAAAGGTTATAGTCAAAGGGAAGGACTTGGATATTTTGACACATATTCTCCAGTCACAAGAATATCATCCATTTACATGTTAATTGCTATAACTTTGATATACAAGATCATAATTTATTAAATGGATATAAAGACAACTTTCCTAAATGGAGAACTAAACAAATAGATATACATGGAACAACACGAGGGTTACATTATCCAATGTAAATAGAATCAAGTATGTAAACTTGTTAAATATCTATATGGTCTAAAGCAGACACCAAAGCAATGACATGACAAATTTGACAAAGTCATGATCTCCCATGGTTTCAAGATAAATGAATGTGACATATGTGTTTATGTAAAATAAAATGCTAAAAAATATGTCATTGTGTGCTTATATATGTGGATTATATGTTTATCATTGAAAGTAATAATGATATGATTACTTCCACCATGAAAATGCTTTCAAGCAAAGTTGACATGAAAGATTTAGGCCCTGCATATGTTTTTTGGGCATCAAGATTTTCAAAACATTAAAAGGAATAGTACTATCTTAGTCTCTCTATATTGTGAAAGTATTAAATAAATTTAGTAATGGCAAAACAAATATCGTTAAGACAACTATTGATGTAAGATTAAATCTTGATAAGAATGGCGATACAGTCAACCGGTTCAAACACTCACATGTTATAGGGAGTCTCATGTACCTAACAAACTGCATTATACTAGATATTTCTCATGTATTAAGCAAGTTAAGTAGGTTTACAAAAAATATTGGTAAGAACCACTAGATTTCTTTTGTAAGATTTCTAAGATATCTTAGATACACTATGAACGAAGGACTTCTGCAGACAGAAGATCCAACTGTACTAGAAAGATACAACAATGCAAATCAGATATCAGCCTCCACAGACACAAAATCCACAAGTGTATTTATTTACATGTTTGGAGGAGGAACCGTGTATTAAAAATATGCATAACCACTCCACCATGAAATCTGAGTTTATAGTTTTAGACAAAGCTGTCGAGGAAGTCGAGTGACTTTGAAACTTCTTAGAGGATATTCCCAATCGGCCAAAACCTGGGAAACTATCTAAATACACTGTGATAGTCTAAGTGACATTGCTAGGGCACTAAACGAGATGTATAATGATAAGTCTAGACACATACATCGTAGACATAATACTGGCAGACGTCTGATCTCAAACAGAGTTATCACATTTTATTACGTTTGATCAAAGGATAACATATCAGATCCACTGACCAAAGGTATAAAAAGAGAGCAGGTATAAGTGTTGTCCAGGAGAATTGATATTGAGCCTATAAAAACTGAATTGCCATGATGAGAAACCTACCTAGCAAAGTAGAGATCCAACAATGTAGGTTCAATGGAAAAACTAAATCATGAAACTGCAGCTCGATACAACGCAATATGGGGAGACCTCCCCAAACAATTCCTAGTACAAAATAGATATTGATAGCTATAAGTGAAGGATAGGTTAAAATTTAAATGATTCTTGTATATTAGATAACTAATATAGAGTAATGCAGAATACTCTCAACAAGAGACCAAATATATGAGTATCATTGGTTGGGCCGTCCTGAAATTTTTTCCAAAACAAAATTCTTCGATGGTTATTCATGAAATACCAGGAGTTGTCCAGGGTCGTATCTGGACACAACCGTGAAATCCATATAATATTTGAAAGGATACTATATATGTTCTATCGACTTGGTTTACATAAATACTGAACAATTGAAGACATCACGTTCACTAGTTAACAAGTAAATCCGAAAGCTCTTCAAAGAGAAGGTTCAAGACCAAAATATACCTTTTTCAACGTTGAATACTTCTACACTATTCTCTCACTCTCTCGTATGTAATATTCTCTTGCATATATTTTATATATACTTGGTTAGTTAATTATCATTCACGTGGGAATTGTTGGTCAAATAGGTTTTACCTAAATGTTGACCGGGTTAAAGATAACTTGATTGATACGTTTATCTAATTGTAAAAACTATCGTAATATATTCACTTGGTTGAGAATTATTTGAAATGAAATGAGAAACCGAGTCATGAAGATTTGGAGAAAATAAAATAAATACATGTTTTTTTATTTTTTATATTTATATATATAGGAAATGTAAAAGAAAGAAAAAAATCAATTGCTATTATTGGGTCACACCAAATAGTTGTGTAATCCTTTTACCATGTGAAATACTTTACTATATTACCATTAGTCCAGACCCAATAGTTAATGTGTAATACTAAAGATCCATTGCCATTGGGACAGACCCAATAGTTACGAACTAACACATCTTTTGTTAAAAAAATATAATTCAAAATTTTAAGGTCACAACCCTTTATGATTTATGCCTAACCATCTATACATTTTTTATAAATAGTTGACCAATTCAAACATATGATTTATTCAGTCCTTTGAAATTATGAATAATTCGTATTTTCATTTCTTTCAAATAGTTTTATTGTTGTATACTGAAAATTGAAGCCAACAAACATAAAATATTAACACGTAGCTGGTGTCTCCTTGTGTGTTCTAAAATAACACACCTAAAAAGGCAAGACACGTACCGCAAGTGTACGGGGCGTCCAAGTAATATCCGATAAACGGGATTTCGATCTCAGGGACGGATTGAATATGACTTCCGATGTTATGTAATAAGTGTGAATAATTGTTATATGATGCGGAAAGTAAATGATATAAAGTTTTGTTTTGGTTTTTGACTAAGGACTAAAATGCAAATAAAATAAAATAAAATACTAAATTAACTAGTGCAAGTAAATGAGACGCAAGTAAATAAAAATGAGTGGACGCAAAGGTTTAGAAGAAGTACTTGAGTTTCGCAAGGGTTTCACCTAATTTTATTAAATCAATGTGATGAATCGGGATTAAGTACTAGTCGGGATTCTATAGTCTCCTAACCCCCGTCAGGGTAGACTTAGGAGCTATTCTTAGGTGTTACAAACCCTGTCAGGGTGATTATAATCCACCTTCGAATGGTAAAGGTATTTACCTAATTGAATATAAGTTTAACTAAGCCCGTCAGGGTCAATAATTTGTACCTTACGTCTATTATCTAGTTCCTTAATTAATCCCCCGTCAAGGCGATCACTTTGCCACTTAAGTGAATAGCTTAATTACTTATTCCTATATTTGATTCATGACTTCAAAGACAATAATTAAATGAAAAATAATAGTCAATACGAAATTACCCAATTCAATTTAAACTATTCAATCCCAAATTCAAAAACACGAATTCAATAAATTGGGGCTCAACCCATTAATGCGATTCTCAAGCACTTAAGGAATTTAGCTCATGCTAATGTTAAAAACTACTTAATTAAAATAAAAGTATTCATAATGAATTACAGAAATAGAAAATCCTAATTAAAGGATTGATATGACTAATTGTTGGAAGAAGTAATTCTCCAGCTTCAGCTTTCTCTCTCCTTTTTACTTTTCTGACTTCTCCCAAGCGTTCCTTTTTCTCTAATGTGAATTGTGTGTCTAAAAACTGAAGTCTAAAGCCTTTTTATAGTGAGAAAAACGGACTGGGCTTTTAAAAAGAAGGATTAGGTTAATTAGAATAAAAGCCCAATCCCTTTAATGAAATCCCATAACTGGTGTATAACTGTTACTAAAACAACTGTAACTTTTGCGCCCGGACTCGGAATCATTTCGTTCAACTTGGAAAATCTTCCTGACTTCAATCTCTATCGATCTCATTTTATATTCCAAGGCTGAATCAGTGGCTAAGATGCCCAAAACAGTGATTTGTGACATCATTCCAGATTTCATTCCCCACTAATTACTTCTTCCAATCAATTATTCTCGCATTTGACTTCAACGCTCAATCCAAGACTTTAATTCCCGTTTCTTCTCCTTGTCTTGATACTCCATCAAATCATAAACCTAAGAACTTTACACTAAAAACAAACGAATTAACGCACAAAAGCTCTAAAACATAAATAATCCAAATCCCAGAGAAGAAGTCGCAGTATAACCAAATAAGCTTAAAAGTCTAACGAATGAGTCAAATAATCACATAATTTGATGTCTCCTAAGGGAATATCATTAGAACAAAAATGGAGACATCAAGACTCCAAACTTAAATCTTTGTCGTCCCGACAAAGTAAAATAAAAACAAGGGTTCAAGGTGATACGCAAAAAGGTAGAGTCTAATGAATAACACCGAAAGCATAACTTAAAACAAATCTTATATAGTATGATCCTATGAATTAATATAAACATACAAATTTCATGCAAATGAAACACAAATAATTAAAAATTAACTTCACAATGCTAAAAGGTTACACTTGTACTTATCTCAAGATGATGGCTATAGGGTGTTAATCGATCCTCACTAATTTTGAACGCTCCACTTAGCATACTCCCTATTAGCTGAATTATAAATCCACTATATAACTAGGAATCACGAGGACTTTATGGTTATAGCGTAGGCTTAGGGATGGTATGGAATGTATATTTGGTAATTTTGAAGTGAGCTTTTGGCTATCTCCTCACTTACCATCAACAACTGTCCTTGAGCTTGAGTTTACACTCGAATATCGTTCTCACACAACCTATTTGAAGTACTAATGTAGCGTTCCCAAAATTACCAATAAGCACTAAAGATGATTTCTAAAATTCCACTTAGCCGGTTACTTTTTTTTCTTTATTTTCTTTTTCATTTCAATTTTTTTCAAAGACCCCGAAAAAGGGTTACAAATAATACATCATCAACATTTGCGCATAAAT
Source organism: Nemophila menziesii (assembly GCA_029959085.1). Classification (NCBI taxonomy): domain Eukaryota; kingdom Viridiplantae; phylum Streptophyta; class Magnoliopsida; order Boraginales; family Hydrophyllaceae; genus Nemophila; species Nemophila menziesii. The sequence goes on along the minus strand of JARWIR010000001.1, from coordinate 141,008,182 downwards.
ACAAACACATATAAAATCCCTCCCAATGTAATCCCCCAATAATGAAACCCACCACCCCAAACTCAAGCTCACGATAGGAAGTCTCAGGATTGTGATTCAAGTGTGGGTCATATGGTAATGCCTAATAATATAAAGGGATATGGGTTCATATCGTGGCAACAAAAGAAAGGCTTAAAGGCTAAAAATGGGGCTAAGGCGAATAATATTATATTAAAGGACAAAAATCTAAAAAGTCTCAAAGGGATAACAAAGAACTGCCTCTATCATTTTCCTAATTACATAGCTTGCCTCTAGTTCAGATCTAAGTGGGTTCTCTATAAATTTGGATCTCACGTTCTACACACCAAACATTTTCCTTAAGTACAAGTTTACTTCTTTTGCATTGTTCATTAATTATACCTATCAAATATCTATGTTTGCATGCAATCTAAATGCGTTTTATACTAACTCCTAAGGTCTACTATTTTCTATCATAAATTCATAAAAAGTTTTCTTAATGGGGACATTTAAAATGCTCTACATTCAAACGCAACACTAAAATTAATTTTATTGAAAGCATTAAAACAAATAACACATAAAAATTTGGATGACGCAACTAACCCCACCCCAAACTCAAAAATGAGTCGTGTCCCCACGACTCGAAAAGACTCAATAAAGAAAATAAACTATTATAAACTACTATATGAGAGAGTTAGGAAAACGTATCTCAACCAACACTAGGCTGGTTCTCGGTGTTACGTCCAGGTTGGGGCTTTGAATTCTTCTTTATCAAGCTGTAAAGATCATTACTTTGTTGCGTTCATCTTGAATAAAGTGTCCTTCATTAACTCGAACTCTTATCGTATTTCCTAAGGTTTTCATCTCTTCCTAGCCCTCTAAATCATCATCTCATCTACGGAATTCTTCCATCAACACCTAACTTTATTTTCTCTTCACGTTCTTCGTACCTTTTCCAACCTTCATGGTCATCTCTGATGAACCCAAACTCAAAGCTTCAAGAACTCCCAAAAGTTTTGGATGAAATTATCGACTTTGGTGTTCGTAAAGGTGTATAGATATGTTTCATAATGTGTTCTGAGATGGGTCATGAATACTTCAAGGTTCATGAAAGGTTTAATGGATAATTTCAAGCTTGGTGAAGGAAAGGATTTGGATTTAGTGTGGATCTTTGGTGTTTTGGAAGGATTTATGATATGATTGGATGTTGGGATGATGTTTGTAGGGATGGTTTGGTGATGTTTTGGTGTTTTGATGGTGATTTGCAGGTATTTCTGAAGTTTAGGTTCATTTATAGAAGAGTTTCATGTGTGAGAGGCTAAAGTAAAAGGAAGGAAAAGGTTTAGTAAATATTACGTTAAATTCTCGCAGACCGGGCCGGCATACCGGTCAGGTGACCGGCTAGCCGTCGGGATATTTTTCCTTTCCTCATGTGCTGTCATGCATCCATGAAAATCATTTTGAGCGACGCAATATATAGCTGGGTGGAAGTGTTCGCCAAACAGTAGCTCGCGCTGTGATGAAATTTCTTGACCGACATACCGGTGCGCTGCTTTTCAAAAAACCTTGCTTCGTCAAAATACCCGAGTCACGAAACCTGTGGGTACGCGTTTTCCTTTGGCCGACATACCGGTCGCCTGGGTTTTTGTTGGACAAGCTCTCGGCGAACAACCTGATTCCTCCAACCCGTGGGCACGTGTTTCCCCATGGGCATACCGGTCAGATGACCAGCTAGTCGGTAGCGCGAATCACTTTTTCGGCGACGCACTGTATAGGTGCGTGTAATGTCTCCGCGGACAGAATGTTTGGTCCTTGTTGACTGGCATACCGGTCATCTGACCGGCTAGCCGGTGCGAGTGCATGCTTTTTTTGTCTCACACCTGTTAACCCCAAACTCAAGGATTATAACACCTGCAATTCATCAAAAACACTCCACCTTTCTCATTTCTTACAATTATAACTAATATTAAATTTCCACTACGAAATCAAAGACATGAAAGCAATTAAACTAACAATTGAAGTTGCTTTTGTTTAACGTCGTTAAGCTCGACAGATTACCTCCTGCATCATTCCTTAACATAACCTTTCCAACAGTGAGTGAGGTTATCAACATTTGCTATTCGAAATTCGCATCCCTTGGATTTGATTCCAACTAGTTTCTCAGAGATAAACTGTGTGTCCGTGAATAGTCCATGCCAAGAACCTTTTGATTTACGCTCTTTTGGAGGGGGTTAAGGCCTTTTCAATGAGACTTCATCTCCCACTCTTATATTTTCCTTCTTTCTTTCTTTCTTAGATTCTTTTGGCACTTTCATGGTGAAAGTCCTAGAGGGGGGGTGAATAGGATTACTAAAAAGATTAATGCCTAATTAAAAATCTTTTGGACAATTATAAGTTTAATTGAAAACTTCTAAATCAACTTAATATATCAAACACTTAGGATCATGCAAAGGGTAAGTAGGAGGTATGATATATAAGTAAAACAAGTAAATCGATAATCCAATATCTTACTACTCTAGAAGACTATATGTTAGATAAACTAGATAAGCAATATCACAATAAACATACTAGCATATTATCAAACATATAAAGTGCGGAAAGTAAAAAGAGTAGGGATAGAAAGATACACGCGATTTATAGTGGTTCGGTTTCCCTACATCCACTACCTAAGGAAGCCTCCTTAGGATTTCAAGCCTTTCACTAAGCTCCCGTGTCTCTCTTAACCGGGTTGAGAACACAATAACCCTTACAAACTCTTCGATAACACGAAGGACAAACCACTTGTGTAATCACAACACAAGGACACCAAGTATACTCCCTATACTTGAATTCTCTCTTAATCTATCTATTACAAGACCTAGACTTAAGAGGATAGCAACAAAGTGTTTAAAGGGTTGCTTATAAAAGCTTGTAACTAAACTCCTAAAAGAGTGGATATGACTATAAGCATGTAAACTCCTCTTGAGTGGATAGAACCTTGTGGCTTAATTGATTAACTCCTTGAAAGGACTTATAAGCTCACTAAGATTGATTTTGACTATGTATAGCTCTTGACACCTTCTTGAATGATAGCAATTAAACCCCTTAATGTTTGTAATTAGTTGGTGTAGTTGTAGCCTTCAAAGAGCTTCAATTTATAGTAGAAAATGGCTTCCAACGGTCATAAGGCTTGGGTCCAACGGATCTATTATTCTCCCAACGGATATATTCTTTATGACTTAAACTTTGTGCAGAAAAACCTTCCTTGAGGTGTACCGCAAGTTTTCGTGCGGTGTACCGCACCTCAACGGTTTGATTTTCTAACTCTCTGACGGGCTAGCCTATGCACCGCGCCCTGGTCCGCATTCTTGGTCCGGTGTACCGCGCCTTTCGTCCGGTGTACCGCGCCAAGTAACTTTGAAAGAAAATGGCTTATGCTATGATGCTTGGATCAATAAATCTTCTTCACGAAAGTTGTTGGAAACATCATTCTAAGAAACTTTGAAGTTGATCACTAAAGCTAATTCTCAATGTACACAAGGATAAGGATAAACGTATTGTATGAGAATTAGTTTCATAACATATAACAATAAAGCTATGATCTACAAGATAAAGATGTGCTTTATGATGAAAAGAGTGCAAGATAGTCTATGTATAACAAGAGTAATTAGCACACTAAACACAAGAGGATTTGTCACATTAAAACAACCTATTAAGGGAGGCTATATGCCAACACATGGTACGTTCCTTACTTTTCTTCTTTGTACGATCAAGGTGTGGGTTTTCCTTAGGGTCTGGAGGAGATTTATTAGGTGGTTTCTTTCTTAGCTTTTTCTCCTCCATTCCTAAGATTTCCACTACCTTGGTTGGTTCTTTATCTCCTTGTTCAATGGTCTCCAACCGGAAGCAATCCTCCTTGGAATCCAGAATCTTCATTGGCCTAAACACGTTAAACTTTACCTCCTCGTCTTGGATTCGCATAGTCTATTCTCAATTTTCTACATCAGTCAAAGTACGCCCTGTGGATAGGAATGGTCTTCCCAAAATAATGGGGACATTCCTATCCGTGTCGTAATCAAGTATAACAAAATCAGCGGGGAAGATTAACGTACCTGCCTTGACGAGGACATCTTCTATTCGTCCCTCTGGATGAATGAGGGATCTGTCGGCCATCTGCAAAACCATAGAGGTTGGTTTCGCATTTCCTATCTTCAACTTCTCAAAAATTGATCTAGGCATGAGGTTGATACTCGAACCCAAATCACACAAAGCTCTCCCTTTCCATTCATCACCAATAGAAATAGGAACAGTAAAACTCCCAGGATCAAGTAATTTAGGTGGAAACTTACTCTGGCATATTGCACTACATTCTTCTGGCAATCCTATCATTTCATTTTTGAGATATTTGCGTTTATTGGTGATAGCTCTTTTCAAGAATTTTAAATACTTTGGTACCCCCTTGACAGCCTCTAAGAAAGGTATATTAATGTTGAGCTTACTTACCATATGCATGAATCTTTCATATTCAGCCGTATCTCCTTTCTTCTGAACCCTTGAGGGAAAAGGTGGAGGAGGACGGGTTTCCACAACATCTTTCTTCTTCGTAACTTCCGGAATCTTCTCCACTTCTACAACTTCAGGTTCATCATCTTTTTATTCTACATCCTTTACCGGTTTTTCTTTGTTGGTAACTTCTTTTTCTTTCATAACAGGGAAAAGGAGGTGGGGAAAGCTTCTTACCACTTCTGAGTGAAATAGCGTTACAATTTTCGTATTGTACATGGGTCTCTGTATCACTGGGTAATTTCCCTTGTGGACGCTGCTGCAACTGTTTTGAAAACTGAGGTATTTTATTCTCCATTAATTTAATTGCGGCTTCAGAAGCTTGCTGATTCTAAATAGATTGTGCCTGGAGTGCAATTAATCTTTCTACAGTTTGACGAAGATCATTCGTACCTTCTTGAGGTTGAGCAGGTAAGGCTATTTGATGCATGGTATCATTGTAATTATCTTGAGGAGGCTGTCTCTGAACATGATTTCCATAATTTTGTCCTCCTTGATAATTATTTTGTAGTCTAGGTTGATAATTGTTACCTTGGGGACACGCCTGATAAGCATAAGTAGGATTAGCTGCCCCATTAGGATTCGAATATCAGAAACCCGGATGGTTTCTGTTGGGTCGGTATCCTTCACCACTTGAATTGTAACTCCATCTATTAGAAACAAACATTACAGCTTCAGGGTTACTTTCACAATGCTCTCAATCATGGTCTTGAACACCACAATTCGAACACCCATATACCTCTTGAGTAACATTAACACCTGCCTTCTTACCTGAAAAACCCTCTTTAACAGCTAAAGTGAGTTGTTTCATTTGTTGTTCTAATGTACTCTTCAATTTATCCTCCAAAGAGGAGAATTTCTCATCAATACCCATATTACTTTCTTTTCTACCTCGGATAGGTGTTCTCACTGTACTCCAACCTTTCTCATTTGTTACCGTTCTAATATAAGCCTTCAATTTATCCACCACCACATAATAAATCGAGGTCTTTTCTTGATCCTCCATATAAGCCTTTATAAAATATTTTCAACTATTGTTGTTAAGTAAGGCCATGGTCAGGAACTCTTCTCAAACATGACTGAAACCTTGTTCAACATCTTCCCAAAGTTTCCTCTTATTCTTGGACAAATGATGTCAAATCAACCTATGCGTCTAATCTCATATTCATCGGATAATAGCGTTCGAAAAATGTTGTTTGTAGCTCATCCCAAGTATTTATTGTTCCAGGTTCTTGTGAATCGTGCCACTTACTAGTTGTTCTATCACGAAAAATCTGAAATTAGAAAAATACATCCGCTCTTTGGTCACTCCTTGAGTTATATACGACTCGCAGATTTGCATAAACTTCTGAACTGCACGAATAGGATCTTCTCCAGGTACTCCACGAAAGTTTCCGAAATTCTGAATTTTGGATAGCATACCAGGAGCGCGATAGGGAGCTTGCTCTGGACCATGTATGAACCATGGATGATTTTTTTGATTGCTAAGAACGGGTGGATTAGGAATGTTTGGCGGTACTAGTGGTTGGCCATTTGCATCCAACTGAACGCCAGGATCTATAACGGGATGAATATTCAAATCCTCCATTTCTCTTTCTCTTTTTGCTTGTTCTCTTGCTTCTTTTTCTTTTTTTTATTTCTCGAACTAACCTCCCAGGGTTTGAGTACATGCACCAAACCTGTAAGACCTGAGAAAGAACAAAAACTAAGAAAAGTGTAAAACTGAAAATAAAAATTAAAAATAGCAAATAAAACACTTACGGATAACACCGTGGTCACATGCTACCGTCCCCGGCAGCGGCGCCAAAAACTTGGTGTCTCCTTGTGTGTTCTAAAATAACACACATAAAAAGGCAAGACATGTACCACAAGTGTACGAGTCGTCTAAGTAATATCCGGTAAACGGGATTTCGATCTCAGGGACGGATTGGATATGACTTTCGATGTTATGTAATAAGTGTGAATAATTGTTATACAATGCGGAATGTAAATGATATAAAGATTTTTTTTGGTTTTTGACTAAGGACTAAAATGCAAATAAAATAAAATAAAATACTAAATTAACTAATGCAAGTAAATAAGACACAAGTAAATAAAATGAGTGGACTCAAAGGTTTAAATGCAGTACTTGAGTTTCACAAGGGTTTAAATCAATGTTTCTGTTTAAGGGATGAATCGGGATTAAGTACTAGTCGGGATTCTATAGTCTCCTAGCCCCCGTCAGGGTAGACTTAGGAGCTATTCTTAGGTGTTACAAACCCTGTCAGGGTGATTATAATCCACCTTCGAATGGTAAAGGTATTTACCTAATTGAATATAAGTTTAACTAAGCCCGTCAGGGTCAATAATTTGTACCTTACGTCTATTATCTAGTTCCTTAATTAAACCCCCGTCAAGGCGATCACTTTGCCACTTAAGTGAATAGCTTAATTACTTATTCCTATATTTGATTCATGACTTCAAAGACAGTAATTAAATGAAAAATAATAGTCAATACGAAATTACCTAATTCAATTTAAACTATTCAATCCCAAATTCAAAAACACGAATTCAATAAATTGGGGCTCAACCCATTAGTGCGATTCTCAAGCACTTAAGGAATTTAACTCATGCTAATGTTAAAAACTACTGAATTGAAATAAAATGTGTTCATAATGAATTACAGAAATAGAAAAACCTAACTAAAGGATTGATATGACTGATTGTTGGAAGAAGTAATTCTCCAAGTTCAGCTTTATCTCTTTTTTTTGCTTCTCTGACTTCTCCCAAGCGTTCCTTTTTCTCTAATGTGAATTGTGTGTCTAAAAACTGAAGTCTAAAGCCTTTTTATAGTGAGAAAAACAGATTGGCTTTTAAAAAGAAGGATTAGGTTAATTAAAATAAAAGCCAAATCCCTTTAATGAAATCTCGTAACTGGTGTATAGTTGTTACTAAAACAACTTTAACTTTTGCGTCCGGACTCGGAATCACTTCGTTCAACTTGGAAAATCTTCCTGACTTCAAGCTCTATCGATCTCATTTTATGCTCCAAGGCTGAATCAGTGGCTAAGATGTCCAAAAACAGTGATTTGTCATCATTCCAGATTTCATTTCCCACTAATTACTTCTTCGAATCAATTATTCTCGCCTTTAGCTTCAACGCTTAATCCAAGACTTTAATTCCCGTTTCTTCTCCTTGTCTTGATACTCCATCAAATCATAAACCTAAGAACTTTACACTAAAAACAAACGAATTAACGCACAAAAGCTCTAAAACATAAATAATCCAAATCCAAGGGAAGAAATCGCAATATAACCAAATAAGCTTAAAAGTCTAACGAATAAGTCAAATAATCACCTAATTTGATGTCTACTAAGGGCATATAATTAGAACAAAAAGAAAGACATCAGTAGCCTAAATATTTTAAATATATCGAGTTCGATTTAAGTTTCGACATGTAAAGTTATTTATTTATTTATAATTTGTTATTTGCATTATTATTTATATTACTATTATATTTGTTTAAACAAATTAAAATATAAATTTCATTTGTTACATTAATTTTTTTTGGAACTCCTTATATTTATGTTCAGATAAATTCAAATGTTCCAATAAAGTCAAATGTTTCCAATAAATGATAAGAATATACTATATAACCGCTATCTTATTATGCACTCAAAAGTGATTTCTCAAAAATTTAAAACTTTGTGCATGCAAAGAGGAAACGATGCCTGAATTTTCTTTCTAAAAATATCCATATTAAGAGGTAGATTTTAAAGACGAGAATTGTTTTTCTTCTTTTCGGTACGTGAGTAATCCGGGTCAGTTTGTGTGTACGACTAATCTTATAGGAATATACACGTCTTCTTAGTAGGATTTACACGTCGCATGGCAAATCAGAATTAAGTTACCCATGTTTAGGGAAGGATTCGAGTCTTATAACTCTCATTTTACACCCGTTAGGGAGACACAAATTGTTTCTTATTATTAAATTAATCATAATATTTTAAAATTTAACTTACTTTGACCCATTATTTTATGTTAACTAAATTAAATGAAAAAGGAAAAAGAAAGGAAGGAAGCTCAAATAGAATGGGCGGTTTCTATTATTTAAATAGGGTTGTAAACGAGTCAAGCCGAGCCGAATACAAGTTTGTTTGTTTAATTTTTTGAGCTGAGCCGATCTCAAAATTTAAACGAGCCAAGCCCGAGCTTCCAATAATCCAAATTAGAAATGTTAGAACTTGTTTGTTTAACTTATAGAACAATCTTTTTCAGAGTTGAGCACGAGTTGCTCATGAACAATTTATTTTTTATGGTTGAAAGGAGACTTTCATGAACGGTTGGTATTTGATGGAGTGTGTGGTATGAAAATATGAAACATAACATTAATGAAAAAATATAAAAATATTGAAGGTTCAATACTATATTTATAAGTAGATAATATATTAATTTATAATTCATAATTTTAAACGTGCCCACGAGTCGAGCTCGAGTAGTCTCGCTTACTTATCGAGTTTAAAATGAAGTTTGAGTTTGAACTTGTTTATATTCGAGGCGATCTCGCACAAACTTTTCTTCGAGTCAATCTCGAGCTGCTCGCGAACGGCTTGCTTTATTTACCACCTAAACCATAAATATAAATATAGGTGCTTAAGAAGTGTAATGTCTTTCGTCCCAATTTTTTTTTTTTTTATGTCTACATCAAAAATAAATATCTTGTAAGCACCGTTACAAAAGCACTCACCATCTATATGAAAAATTGATTAAAGATAGTACAATATTTCTTTAATAAATTTATATACCATCCATCCTGATTGGCCGAAAACTAAAAATCACACATCTTTCTCAAATCCTCATGAACCACTAACATCCAAACATCTAAATATTCTTTCCCAGTGTAACATCCCATTCCAACTAGAACCTATTTATTTCATGTTGTAGGATGAAAATATAAGATTTAATATACGATAAATTGATTAATTTGTAATCTAGTATTTAAACCCAAAAAAAAAAGTAGTAATCTAATAGGTAGAATCAGTAATCAAATGTTATCACAATCGATTAACTTTCAATGTAAAAAAAAAAAAATTACACGGATGGAAGTTTAAATTAGTTTCTATTCAAACATATTAATAATTAATAATTAAAATAGATTATCTCACACATGAAGGATATTCAAAAAGATAGTATAATAACCTGTTAGGGTTAGCTCAACTAGGTAGGGTCTTGGTTCTCTTTTTAAGCAGTACATCATCTGCTATATATCATCCTTTCTTCATTCAACAATGATTGAGGGATATGGAAGGAGAAGAAGGTGTCTTGTGTTTGATGTATACAGTTGAGTCCCTATTTGAGGTATGTCGAGTGGAGTAAGTTTTGTTTTGAGAGAAAACTGAATGATTTTGTTCTCAATAAGGAAGACGTGTTGGGTGTCCCTCAAATTTGGAAAGTGGAAAAAGGTGTAGGAGTTAGTGGAATGAATGATAGAAGGGATTTGTGTGTGGAAGTGAACACGTGGAAGGAATCAGTGATTCCAAAAGGTAGGTTATATTCGTGTCCCCTTATGAAGGATTGGTAAAGGGTGACCAAATGGAGTGGAATAGTGATTGTTACTGACCACGTTATGTTAAGTTGCATGAGGAGTGCTACATGACATTTATTTTGATTATTCACGCACAACTTGCATGCATAACGTGGTCTCTCCTGCAGGTTAGTAAGACCTTTCCTAGCTATTTGAAGGGGATTGCTTCTAGTTATTTGGTAGAAACAATATTGGGTATGTGTATATTTCTATCTTAACTTTTGCTTATTTCCATACTTGTACGTGCTACTTTCGTTTCCTTTTCTTTTGCAATACTTGTAAGGTTTGTCAATGGAAACGCGTGATTGTCATGCTCTTAGGTTAGCAAACTTAAACGACGACAACATTTAAAGACTCGAGGTGCTTAACATTGGGGCTAAGGCTATGTCTGTGAAGACTCCATTAGTTTCGACTTCGTACTCGATATGGTGGCCGATAGTAAACGGGTTTACGCTAGTGAGTTCAAGATACTGCTTAAGGTAAAAAAAGGAGTTTGTTTTGTGAAGATGATAAGAAATGTGTTTAAATTAGAGCTAGAGAAGCAAGACGAGTTCGCTAGGTTATGGTACTTGCACCCTGGTAACTTCCAAGGATGACACATGGCTTTTAATAAGTGTCCGCTCAAGCTCAATTCAATGTCAAGGTATAATGCTTCCTCTATCTAGGTTCAATTATCAGGCCTGGCATTTTTCAAAATAATGTAGAAAATACTGAGTTGTTGGCCTCAATCCCGTTGATGTCTCCCTAAATGTTCTAATTTTATACCTTTGGGAGACATCATTTTTGGTGTTTATTTGACTATTTAGATAGACTTTTGGTGCTAATATACAATAATCCGGAATTTCAATTTTATTTCTAGTAATTTTGATTTATTAAACTTTTGCGCGTAATCTTGTGTATTTTAGTGAAAAGTTTGTAGGTTTTAATTATTAGCTAGGAATGGAATCCGAGAAGAGAATCAAAGATCGTGATATGGAGTCAAGACTTGAAGATAAATCCCGAAAGAATTGTTTTTAGAGTTGCAAATCTGTTTTCCAGGCCAAAGATTGATGATTTCAAGGCGCTTAAGAGATGATTTAGCCGTTGACCTTTGAAGAGAAAACATTCATTATCGAGTTACGAAACTTTAGCAACTGGAATCAAGTCAATCGGAGTCATAACGAAGCGGGAAAAGACGTTTTAGTGAAGGTGTATCAGCAGTTACGGGATTTTGGGCTTAGAAATTGGGTTTGGACATTTAATTATTGATTTATTCTTAAGTCCAAGCCCTAATCCGTTTTTAACATTATAAAAGGGCTTTAGACTCCTATTTTCACAGATCCTTTACATCCTTTTCATAATACAACATACACTTAAGAGTCAGACACCAGTGAAGAAGCTAGAGGCAGGAAGAGAAGAAGCAAGAGCTGGAGACTGTCTATATCTCCAATTCTCAGCCAATTCAATTCCGTAATTAGGTTCTTCTATTTTATTCTGTAAAACATGATGAACTTATTTACTTCTTTAGTTTTTATCTTTTCAATTATTATGAGCTTAACTTAATTAGTGCTTGAGAACGCATAATGGGTTAATCCCAATTTGATTTTGTTTTATACATTTGAATTTGGAAATTATTATTTAAATCAAATTGGGTAATTCGTATTTTTCTTTAATTTGCACTTTAATTACTATTATTGACCTGATCAATTAATAATAGGACTTAGTATCTAAGCTATTCCAATTAGTGGCGATTGGATCACCTTGACGGGGGGTTTAGGTACCGAACTAGTTAACGAATGTAGGTTAGAAATTATTTGACTCTGACGAGCTTAATTAAACCTATGGCCTATTGGGTAATGTAAACTTAAACACTTGAGAGTGGACTATAATCACCCTGACGGGGTTTGTAGCACTTGAAAGTTGCTCCTTAGTCCACCCTGACGGGGGTAAGGAGATTTTAGAATCCCGACCAATACAAATTTACCAATTTGTCACTTAAACAATGTATGAAATGAATGATAGTTAGGAAAACCCTTGCGTCTCTCAAGTACTGCCTGCTCATACTTGCGTTTTACTTTCATTTACTTGCGTTTTAGTTATTTATTTACATTTTCGCATTAGTCTTTCATACTTAGGATTAATACAAACCAATCAATCAATATATCTTTTACTTGCTTTCATAAGTGCAACCAATCATTACTTGATAAGTATTGTAGTTAACCATCCTGTCCTTGGAACGAATCTGTTTTATCAACTATATTACTTGGGACAACCGTACACTTGTGGTTGTGGTTCAATTATTTTTAGAACACACAAAGGACCACCACCCGTGGAGCTGGAGGAGATCAATTTCCCAATCGAGCCACGTGACAATATTGATATACTACAGTTTCGAGTGAAGTTTAATGTGACCGACCCTGTTCAGGCCGGAGCATACCTTAGACAAGAGGACGGTGCAGGTTGGCGTTGTTCATGTATGAGGATTTGGGTATTTTTTGTTTTTACTACAATTTGTTAGGCTATTTGAGGGAAGAGTGTAAGAAGCCTACCTTTAGACCAAATAAAATTAATTCTAGAAAGTTTGTGGAATGGAGCAATGACAATGTTATTCAAAATCCTTATACTACTCTTACGTCCCTGGTGAGCAAAAAATGAACATGGGATACTCTGCTCTGTTAGCACACTTCACTTGGAGGAGGGAAGATCATAGGTCACCATCACCAAATAATGTCGATGAGCGAAAGGGGCCACCCTATTTTCAGTTTGGGTTATATACACCAGCGTCAGGATTATCTCTAAGAGGTCATGATAGGGTGATACATATAAATGGAAGGTGGAGCAAGGGTAAATCGATGGAATGTGAGGTGGTTAATACTGGACTTCTTCAAGATATTATCAATTTAGCAGCCAAGCAAGGTAAATTAAGAATATAAACTGGTAAAAATGTGGTACATGACAATCAATGTGTGGGGGAGGACGACATATCGTATGTTGAAATGGATATAGCAGAGGCAATGTAGATTAGTGATGAATAGGTCAGAGACACCTTACCAACAATTAGAACACCAATTCTGGGAGGAAGAGAAAGTTGTGCCAGAGGGTGTTGGGGGTTTCGACAGGGAGCAATGTTGGACATGGGAAATGGTGAGTGGATGGCCCATACAAGGTAATGGTCCAGTTACTCAAATGGAAGGAGAAGGGGAGAGCCAAGATGGGGTTTCACAACCGTTTCAACTAGAATGCATATTTAGACTTATGGAGAAAGGTTAGAATTTATGAGTCTTTTAAGCGAAGAAAAGAGGTAGGGAAAGTCGATTTAGTTGGTAATATTTCAAAAATGCACACGGGATCGTTTCTAGCAAAAGGAAAAAAATTAACGACGGGCTGATTAATATGGAACACGATGATGGAGAGGCAAGCGTTATAACAATAGAAGTGGTTCACGTTGTGTCCGACGATGAGTTTATGGACGTCTTATGTCCTGATAACGTTAGGGAAGCATGGTCAAATAGAAATATACTGGTGGAGGAGCATCTGGAAGAAGAATAACCAAAAGAGGAATCTGAGTACGAGAAAGAGGTTATTGATCTGAACAACGTTGCTTCATAAGATGTTAACAAGCTTCAAGTGGAGTACCAATGTATCAAAGGCAAGTGGGTTTTGTGGGCAGATAGATATGAGTTAAAGGAACACGACCAGTTCTCTATACTAGCCGCAAAGGGGAATTGGCGATCATGGTGTGGAATTTCCAAGGGATACATGCTCCCCTGATAAGAAAAATGCTCCAGGCCGTTTTGGGTAGTTATGATCCAGGGGTTGTCTACCTATTTGAAACTATATGAATCATAGGAGACTCAAATATAGTTGTTTGGACATTACGTTTTGATGGCATTTTGCTACTTTCAAATCAATGTTTAATATTAGTATTGTAAAAGTGTGTAGTTTTATGTTGTTTCTCTTGTTAATGTGAATAGTTTTAAATGGTATATTATCCGTATTCATTCTCTTTATAGTCACAAAAGATGTAATATTATGTGGGAAGAATTGACAATTTGGAAAATTGAACACTCGGAACCTTGGATAGTTATATGCAATTTTAATTCTATTACGAATGCTAGTGAAAAAAATAAGTAGAACCCCAATTGATTTTAATCTTTATTGTAATTTTAAATACTTTATTCATGTTAAACGGGCTTATTGATCTTAGATCTAAAGGTTGTTTCTTACGTGGACTAATCCAAAGGTGTCAACTAGGCATCTGCAATTAACGGGTTCCCGTGTCACTTCTATAAAACTCACTAGAATGTAATGAAAGAGATTTTGAAGAGAATTGTATTTTATTTTTGGTATAAAGAAGGTAGTCTAGTAGACATCATCCATACCTAAATCTATCCGATCCCAATAAGATGTTCTAATTTATATACAACACGATTACTAGAATTCTAGTAAATAGATTACAACCTGTAATGATTCAAATTAGTGATGACAACCAATGTACATTCATTCCAAGGAGAAATATATAAGTAAACACAATAATAATTCATGAAATCATAACATTCATGAAAAGGAAAAAAACAACAAACAAGTAAATAAATAAATACTACGTAGCTATAAAGTCATACATTAAAAAGCATATCAATTCTTAGAATACTCTAAAACAACTCATTATAAAAATAGGACTCAACTCATCTTGTCTGAGAAGAATTATGAGTTGTGTGAATTTAGTCACTTATGCATAACAGTCAATGAAACCTCTTTTTTAATTGAGCATCCAAAACGAGGCATTAGACAGAAGCAGGTCCCCTACCCCTTACTCTTGCAGCTTAAATTCTCAAAATCCTTTTAAAAGAAAAATAAAATGAACAAGGTTTATTTGAAGGTATAAATTTGGTAAATATTTCACTAGTATAACACATGCTTTTTGCAAATGAGAGTTTATTCATTATGAAAGCTACTTATTAAAGTACTAAATATTTTTCTGAGGTTATGGAAAAGTACAACCTAACCACTAGACTAACCATAAATCTGAGTAAATGTGGAACTCTTTTTATCTCATACACTCACACTCTTAAGAAAAAAATAATGGCTACAAGATTGAACATGAATAATGTAAAATATTTAGGTAACTAACTACTCTTACCTACTGAATGTGGGGAGGTCTAAGATAAAAGAAATTGAATGAATCATAGATATAGTTCTTAAAAAGATAAAAAATTGGAAAATTCTCTTTTTATTTGAAGGGTAAAAAACGGTTCTGAGAATAGTTGGGATTCAGTGCATTCTCAAGTAAGTAATGTCATCTTTCTTACTACTTACTAAAGTTGTGACAAAATTTTCACTATTATAGCAAACTTTAGGTGGGAGAATAAAAATAAGAATTTTTTTACTGGTATGATTAGAAAACTCTTTCTACATCTTAATATAATGACCGACTCGGTTTTAGAGATATAAACCATAATGACCATGTTCTTATTGGAATTTAATAGAATATAGTGAATAATTCTAACTTTAATACACATCACCTTTTTAAGGGTAAATATCTCTTTAACTCCATTTTTCTGGAGGCAAATTATGGACCCTCCCTCTAATGGGGATGGAGGAAATTACTTACGGGAAGAGATATCTTTTCCAAAAAAATTAAATAGAAATTAGAAAATGGGGAGAATATACACCTCCACAAAGATGACTAATCTTGAAGTGAGACGACATCCATGGAATACTTATTTACAGTTTGTTAATTGATTAGTTTATAGTGATAATAAGACATTGAATAGTGTAATCATTGAGGCAAATTAAAATATTGGTACATTTAATAAGATTAATATAATGCTCATTCCAACTATGTAACATAGTGACACTTGTTAATGGAGTAAGTCCATCGATGGAAACTACTCAGTCAGATATGCCTACATGACTTTGAAAGAACTTAAGGAAAATAAGATTATTGAAAAAAAACAAGTTACATCATCCCATATCATATAATCCTAGTAGTAAACTCTTAAGGCTTATATGGATCTTAAGGTAGCCCCAAAAATTCAAGAATATATTCAGAAGGCCTGTAAAATCATGATTACTATTGAGCTTAATATATATAATAGAAAGTGTTGTAAAAATAATGTTCGCAAAATTCTTAAACAACAAACGTGGGAGTACTGAAGATTTTTCTATTTGATTGCCATGTACAAAGGCTGTTTGGTATAACTGTCCCCTATATCTTAAAAGTAGTAATCACTTTACTGATAGGTTTGATATTTGGGTAAAGGAATTGGCATTAGAATTAATTTTTTTTTCATAATAAGGATGATAATACTTGAACTAATATGACATTTTTTCTGAAATATATGGAACGGTAGAAATGAACATTTATACCACTATTGGAAACTTAATCCAATTATTATAAATGAAAGGGAACTACATACATGGATGGGGCAATTCTTTATCTCATATCTTAATGATATTTAAAGGATAACAATTTTAAAACCAGATAGGAAGAAGTGATGGAAATAGTAATAAAACAAATGTTATTTGCAATACTGACAATAATCCATATAATATTAATATTCATATAACAACTAATCAAGTCTAGTGGAAAAAACCTCTTTAAATCCTATTAGGGGGGGGGGGGGGGGTTGAATATGACACTTAAAGAATTATGTCTAATAAAATTTATTAAATCAAGACAAACTACTAGTTGAAAAACCAATTTAGTCCATTTACACTAGGAATCAAGATAAATTTGTTAAAATGAAGATGCTATTTCAAACATAAAAATAGTTTAAGCAATGAGATATTAGTTTATAAACTTATACTAGTCAAATTATCAAACGGTGGGGATCGTGTAATGAGATATATTGCGTATCGATAAATAAGCTAAGCATGCATATGGAAACAAACTATAAAGATATAGGATAGAAGATACACATTCGATTTTAGGTGGTTCGTACTTACAAGAGACTACTCCACCACCTAAGGTAGTCACATTGATATTTTAAGCTTTTCCACTAAAATTCTCGTGTTTATTAAATGTGAAATACAAAACCTATTCCATAAGTTTTTACTGGCTAAACCACAACCCGAACTGAGATTTTACCGAATTTAATCTCAATTCCTAAGCATGATTTTTTATGTCTTCTAGACGAAACCTGGCCAAGACTTTACAGGCTCGATACGTATAAACCCTCAATGAGATATTTCCTAGGCTCAATCTCAACCTCTACAACCACTCTTCTCTAATCTAGAGCAAGAGATAAACCATTTGTGTTGAAATTACAATTAAGAACACATACTTCTAATGAGTAGATATTATACAATGATGACCGTAACCGCTTTTTTTTAGTAGTTAATACAATGATGATGGTTGATTAGATCCTCTTGAGTAGATGGTACTTTGATGATATTTAAACTCCTTCTTGAGTGGATAATACTATGATGTGCATCAAGATATCTTTATGATGATAACGTGGAAAACATAACTTGTGATCTCCTATGTGTATGATACCTTTGATGGTATGCAAGTTTATACTTCAAGAGATATGTTATATTATGCAAATATGATCTATATATACATATATATATATATGTATATAAAAAGGAATAAGTCCTAACGGTCATATGCATTCGTGTCCATGATTATGAAGATTGGGTTCCCTATCTGACTTTGAGTGATGTGTGTTGCCAACGACTCTTTCACACATGAAAAGTGCTGAATAACAATAATAAAATGAGTTATATTATTATATAATTTGACAATGGGTTCCAAGTATTTAGCCAAGAATGTGTACCCGTTTGTGATCGAGTATATGGTTGGAGTAGGGATCGGGTGCCTGTTACCTATGCTGTAGATCTCGGTTTCACGGCCTAGGCAGTCGACCAGGGCCTAGCGCCTAGGTTGTATTGTACGGGGCCTAGGCGGGAGTAGGCGGTTTTGAATTTTGTTGTATAATTTTGTATATTTCATAATATTATACGTAATAATTATAACAAGTTTAACAATCTAAGTCATAAAATTCATCTAACAACACTATAGTATATACAAAAATACCAAAATTTGCGTTATAATATCAATTCAAGAATCTTGAGAATAAGAAAAAAAAAAAGAACGCCTATACAGTCATTTTTTGCCATTAATCAACGCCTAGGCGGGCTAGACGCCTCTTACACGGCGACTAAGGTGCTAGGCAAAAACGCCTAGCATTTCTACTAGGCGTAAGCGGTTGAGGGGGGGAGTTGACGCCTAGGCATCAATTTCTACAGCATAGTCTGTTACACATTCTGTTGGTGCACTTGAGATTTTAATTCGTCACTCAAATAAAAAACTTCCCTCACAAGATATGTTCAAAATACGATTAAGAGAAGTATTAGTTTATGGAATCTTCAGATTCTCAACACATAATAAGTTATGCCACAAAAACTGAAAATCTATATGTTAGTGAAAATACAAATTTTATCTTAAATAATCATGTTTGGATGCTCTTATACTTAACATATGAAATTTTCTATGTTAGTTACTTAAAAAAATTACAAATTTTATCATAAGCGATGATGTTTGGACACTTTTATACGTAACATATAAATTTTATATATAAGTTACTAAACATGAGTGTATTCGATCACTTTAGTAAATTCAATACATGTTTGCAGTTATACTCTGAAAGACGTACAACTGATGTGAAAAATCATGAAATATGTAGAGTGGTACTTATGATACTTGTCCTTTTATCATTAATGTGTTCTAAATAATAATGTAAACATTTTTGTAGTTGAACACATTTTCCAGTTTATTCCACATTAAAAGTTATATGCTAAAAATCATTCAACTCATATTAATGTCTAAATATGACAAATAATGTTTTAGACTAGTGAAAAATGTCCATGCTAAATAATTATTATACAAATGATATACTACATGTTGCAAGTACAACTATACAATTATATGCAATCAGTAACTAAACATCTAAAAATTTGTTACATTGAAATAACCTAAAATAGGGGATATATACCAACAACTTTCTATTGACAAGGTTAAAATTAATTGTGAATTAAATTATAACTCATAAATATCCTATTGCTTGTGTTTTCAAGTATTTAAATGCGTGTTCTTGTAAAAGTAAAGTGATTTTGAATATAATAGAAATGACAACAAACTATCCATAAAGAAAAAATATCATTAAAATGACTATGAAAGAATTATAAAACTATTAACTAGAAGATTTCTTATCCATTATCTTAAAAGTTGTAATAGTATTAAAGATATTTATTATTTTATTGAAAATTATAACTTCTCATTTTTCTTTATTTCGAGAGGTTATAAAACAATCATGGTTATAAAAAGCGCTAGGCACTAATAGAACGGACGACTACCTTCGAGTCTTTAGATGGTTAGGCGCCCATTAATCAATATTTGGGCAATTTTTACCTAGAGAATTTTTATATTATTTTATATTAAATGTATATTATTAATATATTAATTTGAATAATATTTACATCCTAATATACTTAAAATAGATTAATTTAACATAAATAACATATATTTAACTATAAAATAATAATAATTTTTATTATTAACCTAAAAATGACCCATTCAAGAAATCTAAATTTGAAATTTGAAAAATCTTATTTTTTTTACGCATTCAAACTTTAATATAAATAGGGTTTTCTCTATATTTTACTTATGTGTTGGGTTTAATTAGATTGAATAAGTATTTATAAGTTAGCTAGCTAGGTAGTGTTTGTGTTGGACGGCCCATTAATTCGATTGGGTATCTTATTATTTAAATTTTGCGTAGACAAACTTTTAAGCCAATTTCAAAAGAAAGTCTAGGCAGATCACATTTTTGAAATACGAAACACCTACACAGTTAGACAACCTTGTTTAGAACACTGAAAATAATAATTGAATTAGATTAAAAAAATAAATACTTCTTTAAATAATTTGTTATACAATTTAACCTGCTTCCCCTTGTAATATTTGAAACTAATAACCAACCATCAACTATTAGGTAAACCCTTTTTATTTCATATTGTAACTCTACTTTATTGTATCTTAATAATAATGTTACTTTTGAAAAGAAAAATGGGTAGGTAAAAAAATAAAAATGTTTTAACTCTTTTTTTTTTCAAAAGAAAAGCTTCAACATTAATTGAGGAGGGGGTGTGTGTGTGTTTTTTTTTTCCAAGAGGCGTGTGTGTTTTCCATAGTAGTAAATGTATGTTAAATGTAACACCAATATTTTTATTATATATAGAAGACTGATTTTAGTAATAAGTAATATATGACATCATATATACGTGATTAATGGAATAATTGATTTGTTATCTTAACGCTCTCGATAAAAGCCTCTCCTTTTCCTATCCTTGATATTAGAACTGCATAATCAGTCTTGAAATGAACCACACAATTGGGAATAAAATCTCACACACACAAACACGTACGGTTGTCACATACCATACAAAAGAAAACATTTATAACAAGTTGTGAAAACAAACACCCTATACCACTTATTTGCTATGCATTGTTCCCACATAAGAAAAGCTTCAACAATAATAGAATGATATAATAGAATACAACCGAACAAACACTTTCCTTTCAATTCATTCTTACAGCAAAATATACCTACTAGCGAGCTAACATGAAAAGTAGTCTAACAAATGGTGAAGAGATTCACGAACAGCAAAATGCATCACATGCACATTTACTACATCAGGAAGAACAAGCAAAAAGACTCATTTCAGAGACTTATGTTGAGCTAGATCATGATATTGATCAAACTAAGTCAAAAACCAAAGAAACAAATCAGCTCAATGATGTAGAAGCTTCAATAACTTCGGGTCAGAAATCAGAGGCACCATTAATGGCGGAGGAAAATGGAAGGGAAAGACTTAAACGACATCGTATTGAGATGGCAGGTAGGGTATGGATACCTGATATATGGGGTCAAGAGGAGCTACTAAAAGATTGGATAGATTGCACTTCATTTGATGCTTCATTAAGGAATAGCAACATAATCTCAGCTCGTGCTGCTTTGGTTGAAGAAGGAAGAAGAACAAATTCAACCATACTAAGAATTGAAAATAGTTGTTGAAATTCATCAAGATGAGTTTTTGATTACTCTTGCTTTACTTATTTATATTTTTCGTCACATTGTTTTTGTGTATATCTTTGTGAACATATTGAATAAATACACTTTTATGTATTAAATGCAAGTTTTGTGGATTAATTGTAGTGTTAAAATCGTTAATATAAAAGTGTAAACTACTTTGACCAAAAAAAAAACTATAAACTACAAAAGACACATGCCCATATATAACAATGAATTACAGAGAATTTTCTTGGTGTTGATGAATATCTGGAAAGATCATGCAAGCATCGATAACATGAACTAGCTAGGATATTGTATAAGGAGTACACAGATGCGCACAAAATAAATAATTGTAACCACAGAATCTATCTATTTGAATGGACTTTTTGTATATGCAGGATTTAAGCATATGGAACAGCTTATTCTTGAAAGTAACACAGTTAAAATTGATATCATATATGAAAACAGACTAAATTAATCAACTACTATTAGTTGTTTGGGGAAATATGAAAAATATTTGTCGGTCCCAACCTCGACTACGTATTGTAAGGAATTGAGCACACAAATGTTCGTTGGTTAAAATGACTCATTTCATTGGAGTCATGATAAGTATTAATTTATTAAATTACAAATTAGATGTTATAAGAATTATGATAACTAGATTTCAGTTTATACGATTTAATCAGAATATGTATCTTAACTGTAGGATCAACAATTTAAGAGGCCGAAATTTCAATAGGATTTATGAATTTGGATACTCTTCTAACTTGAATTTTATACTAACTCTATTAACTTCAATAACAATTAACTAATTGGTTTTTAGTATTATTTTTATTTATAATTGAATTACTATGTGATATATTAGGAAGATAGAGAAATAAATTATAAATAAAAATAATGCTAAAAACCAATTACTTAATTGTGATTGGAGTTAGTAGAGTTAGTATAGAATTCAAGTTAGGAGATGATCCAAATTCAGAATTTATATAGTGAATATTGGATAAACATGGATAGTTATAATTTTCCAAATTAGGTATATTGATGACGTACATGAAGATGTGGTTATTGAATTGATTAAACTAGAGATTTTTAATATTTGATTACCTTAAATTGTTAAGTAGGTTAGTTAGTATGAGTACTTGAGTGTTTGTGATCCTTAGATTTGAGATCATCATTATTGTCAAGTACATACTTGTCGTATTCTGATATTAGACGATTAGTGTATCAAAATACTACTCGCATAAATATTAGACATGTACTTGAATGACTAGTGGTGAGTCAAGATATTATTCATCAACTCTAGGTAAAGAGTTTGATCTCACGTTGTCCAAAAAAAATAATGATTGTATTAGAACTATGACCAAGACGATAGATAAAAAAAAGAGATAAGTAATTTATTAGGCTATCTGTCAATTATTAATAATAGGCTTATAACAATGATTATTTTTGTATTTGATAGCTATACTAACGATATAAGTAACCTTAATACTATCAAATATTTCACGTTATATGTTTGATGAGAAGTGTTGTTAGACACCAACCTTAATTAGTGATTATTGAATTAATAACCTCAACCAACTTAACAACTTACTAAGCTTCACGCACTTACATGTGTATACATATATGTAAAAACCAACCAATCACTTACTTACCTTGAAGAATTCAAATTCACTATCTCTAACTTCTACATTAGCCTTCCGTATTTATCCATCAATCTATCAATTCAATCCAATCCAATCCAATCACATCTTTAGTTTCATTCATATAATTAATTTTAACCATCTCAATTAGTTAGTTTACCTCAAGAGACAAAGTGATGACCCTGTTTGTGCAATCAAGTCTGCATCGTCCCAATATAATAGGTTGTTACTTAAATACTTACGTTTCCATATTCTACTTGGTAGTTGACTATCTTCATCAATAAAATATGCATGAAGATATTCATTTTCATCTTCTGAAAGTGTAGCACTTCCTTAATTATTCTTCATTGGGGAATTTTCAATACTCCCGACTTCTCCTAGCTTGAAATTATACAAGCATTAAGGATTGGAGCAGTAAATAACAATATATTTTATTGGATTGAATCGGCCATTAGTCTTTATCTTTTTAATCCGCCGTTGATATTTTATTGAGAGCGAGAGAGATACAACACACATTTAATAATACCAATGGATAATAGCCTATACTATTGATTGGTAATAGTCTATTTTAGTTGTCCCACACTACAAAGATTTCTTGTATTTGCCCTTACTCGGATCAATACTGTAACAAACTTATCTATCTTTAATATAAGAATTTATACAATATCTATTTTTATGATGGTATTTGTTCTTTGGTCAGTTATTTACAGTATGATCTTAAAGATTACATGACATTATTGAATTCTCAGACAATGTAGCACTATTGAACTTAGGGTTCATGTAACAAAGTGATTCCGATAAAGGGATTTGATGTGCCTAAGGAGTCACAAAGAAAATTGGCAAAATTTTCTTTTGAGGGAGAGAAGGCAAAGCTTAAGCATGGAAATGTTGTGTATGCTTCATTTTCAACCTACACTAACTCAACTCCTATTGTTTTATTGGAGGTGGGCTTTGTCCCACAAAAAGCTACTGAATGGGTCTGAATTGAGCATTAAATTCAACTTAATCATGGAATTTGATCCTAGGGAAATATCCCATAGTAAGGTCGTGTATTAAATGCTTAGCTACGTCGTAAAGTAGTAAATTTCTTGCTCTGATTGAAAACTAGACTGAAAAGGTTGTTTAATATGATTTTCTATTAATGAAAAGGTGAGGTTGAATGAGATGGTAATATAATTGTTGATGGTGATGGTTGATTCTAGGTTGGTGAAGATGTGAAGAAAACACTACAAGAAAATCAGGTATTGGGGATAGTCTTTTTGCATCTAGGCAATAGTTTTTGAAGTGTATCCCATGTACTTGGGGACACGGTTCAAACTGTTTCCCAAGTACTTGGAGACGCGGTTCAAATTGTCTCCCATGTACCTGGAGACACACTTCGAAGTATATCTAATTATTGATCTAATTTTAAATATATATATATATATATATATATATATATATATATATATATATATATATATATATATATATATATATATATATATATATATAAATTGGTTCTTTAAAGGAGAATAAATTCAAAAACTAAAATTATACACCAATTTACGAATTTGCTAACAAGTTTAATTTTTCTTTTGAAGCTCCTTTTCAGCTAAAAACAATTTCAACATAACTTTATGATACTTCACAAAGAAAAGTAATGAACCTTCTTAGGGTCAGGCCAATCCGTTCTTGGTGGAGTCACATATTTGAGGTTGATTCAAGTTTATCCTACAACAATTTCAAACAAAAACATGAAATATTAGCATGCGGTGCACTAGTGGACAAATATTTAAAGAAAGCTCAAAACATCCTCAAGAATTAAAAGGAGCAAAAAGGCCCTCGATGAAAAGGAAAAAGACTCACTAGTCCCTGTGAAACCCCAAACTCAACCACCATATCTGGTGAGCAGTCATGAAGTAGACTTGGTAGTTTAACTAGCCAAAAACCAGATGATGAGCCACATTTTTTCATCGTTGATCCACGACATTCTCTACATAGAGAGAGACCATTTCCCTTAATCGGGTGGAGAACTATTCTTCTATTAGAAAATTAAACGCTTTAACAACTCCAAAAAAATTAACACCCAAAAAACCTACAAGCGTGAAAGACCTTCAACAACCCAACTCTTTCCATCCCAATAGACAAACGTCATCTCTACATATTTTGAGAAGAAGTAGGATGAACGAAAGGGTATCACTTTAGTAAATCATTTTTTAAGAAAGGGTAATACCTTCGCAATGGAGATAATATCGTTAACCAAAATCCTCTTAAATGGGAAACGCAACACCTTTTTTGAAAAATAAGAACAAGTCTTAAACTTAATTATCTTCGGTGATGAAGTCTTTCTTTTGTTTTCCAAATGGAAATGAATGTGAAAACAAGATTTCCTCTTCATAAAATTAGAAGGAACCAAGGTTGAATCAGTAAATAAGAAGGAAAATCATTAGGGTTTTTGAAAGGGTAGAAATATATGGGGAGGAGGAGCCTTGGTAGAGAAAGACATTGTTTAAAGAATATCGGGTGGTTTTGACTAGATAACATTTATGGTTGTAATTAAAATTGAGTTCTCTAATCATAAACAAACAAAATGTTGGGTCCTTATTAAAAATAGTAAAAATGGACCTTTTTTTTCAGTAATAACAATTGTCACAAACTATGATATTGAATAATGATACACCAATAAATTAAATTACCCAATGGATTTTCAATCCCGACGGGAGGGCTTCTTAAATTTCCATATGGGTTTTTTAATACCAATGTGAGTGCCTCTTAAATTGCCTAATGGATGTTCTATACCAATGAGAGGGATATTTCCTGTTGAAAGTGAAATAGACCTTAGGTGTCCCATTTCATTTGTCAGCCCCTGAAAGCTAGAGTCAGGTTTTTCAGAGAGGCCAGCGGAGAGACCGCTAGTGAGGCCACCAGAGAGACCGCCAGAGAGGCCACCAGAAAGTTCACCTGAGAGGCCACCTGAGAAGCCGCTAGAGAAGCCTCCACCAGAAAGACCGCCAGAGGGGATGCTAGAAAGGACACCAGAGGAGCCTCCAGAATGGCCACCGAAGAAGTCGCGAGAGAGGCCAGTCAATTGTTCCTGCCGCCCCACATACTGATATAAGAAAAGATATCATATTAGATTGATTTATGGCATTAAATATTATAATTAATATAAATGAAATTACCTCATTCTTCATGCGAGAATTTCCAATTTGCAGCATCTCCAGTTCACGATGTATGTTTAGATCATTAAGCGTTGGGCTGTCACGATGTGGGCAAATGATGTTCTTTATTGCCTGCATCGGGGTAATGTTCTCAGACTGCATTCTTTCAGTCTCCATGCTGAGAGAATTATTCTCTGCTCTTTCATTCCGAGTCTACAAATATCCAACAAATAACATAGTATTCTTATCAATTTACCAAGGAAGAGATAATCATTTTTAATTATATTAGTAAATAAAATAAATATAGATATAAAATACCTTTGCTTGTATTCTTTTATTTTGAAACCAGAATTTAATCTGGCTAGGATCGAGGCCTAGCTCCTGGCCCAGTTGTCTCATTTGGGATTCATTCGGATGGGGAACATCCTTGAAGTACCTATATATCAATTTTACAGATATATCAACAAGTCTTAGACAATTAGGCAGTGTTCTAAAACTCCCATGTAGCAAATTTTTCCTTTTGATATTGATCAATAAAATCGTGTAAATTATATTTTAATCCTTAATCAAAAGTATGTTTATTATAATAAAAAATTAGTTGCTAATTGATATTATATTAGTATAATATATTACTTAATATATATTCTTATGTTTAATTTATCTTTTTGAAAAAAATTAATAAATACATAATTTATTTTTGAGAAAAAATATATAACCTTGATATAAAATGTCAACTTTATATGGCTTATTCAGAACCTTACATTAAAATACAATAAAATAAAATAAAATACTTTGTAAATATCTTTAATGTTTGGTAAGTAAATTAACTTGCCAAAATTTTGATAAAAATTTGTGCTAATAAATTCAAAACTTAAGATATATTGCAGCTAATTGAGATTTACAATTAAAATATATATCGCCCATGGATCAACATAATAAATCATAAAAATATTTTTACTTTTAAAATAAGTAAGCAAACAAATAAAATATTTCAAAAATTAGAGGTAAGTTATAAAACAAATATTTTTAAAGGAACATACGCTTCAAGGCGTTGAATCAGCTCTGTTGATTGTTGATGGTACGTCTTCTTTCCCTTGCTTAAACGAGATTCCTCATCGTAGCCCTCTCCAGAACCATTTCCTCCAAATTTATCCATTTAAGTGTCTGAAAAGAAATTGAAAACTAGTTATCACCAAGTTTATAAAGTTATAATTCATGCGCGAACAACTATAGAATGAATCAACCTAATCAATTCTAAACCTTTTACCATATGCACAAATTACAAAAATGGTTGTAAATCTATTTTCGTAAAATACATATATTTTCGACACTCAGTAGAATTAATGATGCTTAGTAAAAAAAAAGGTTTACATAGTCACCTTACTTATAATGTGTTGCACAAATTATTAGCCAAAACACCGTACCGCTAAGTCCTTCGATAGGTTTCTTAGCTAGTGTATATATATATATATGAAAGATTGAGACGAATTAGCACGAGTCGGTGATTTTCAATCTTCATACGAACGCGTTTTTTTTTACTTGAACGCGTTTTTTCACTTTTAATGTGATTGTTCGTAATTAGTATTCAAAATGAAGACTTACGAAGAAGACACTAAATAGAA
The DNA here is from genome assembly GCA_029959085.1 of Nemophila menziesii. Lineage (NCBI taxonomy): Eukaryota > Viridiplantae > Streptophyta > Magnoliopsida > Boraginales > Hydrophyllaceae > Nemophila > Nemophila menziesii. Next base: position 140,980,617 of record JARWIR010000001.1, on the reverse strand, counting down.
TAAATGAAATGCCTTTTTAGAAAAGTTCAAAAATACTTTTCCAGCTAAGGAAGGTTTTTGACAACAAAGGAAATTCAATAAATTTAAATATATTGATTTTTTATTGAATAACATATTAATAATTTGTATTATATCTGATTTTTTTTTCCCAGAATGGATGAACGAATAAACATGAATTTTTTATTTTTTGTGTGTCATAGTACATGACGTCTTTTCTTTGAATTGTTCGGACGGCTGTCACGATAACTATTTTTTGCATATTTTATACCGTTAGTGAAAAGAAAGATTAAGACTTCTTAATTGTCAAGTTTGATACACATAATAAAACATAAAATTATGATTTTACCTACTTTATCTTTAGATTTTGACTTATCTGAAAACTACACCAACGAAAATTAATTAATTTTTACAAAAAGATAGACTATGAAATTTATTGCAATAATATGTGTATATCATTTTGAAATTTATAAAGGTAAGAAGGGTAATTACTATACGAAATTTTCTTTTTTAAAGAATTTGGACATGATAAAGATAATCACTCATTAAATTTACATTGATAATAATTTCCAATATATTAAATCAACAAACATATTTAATGCACATGACATGTTTTTTATTATTTAGTAAATTATCTTGTAATATATATACCTTTTAATTATTACAATAAATCATCAAATTTTTCTCGATAATTTGAATAAAACCTATCAATTAAGAAATATAATCATATAAGAAGTATAATTTTAAGACGGGAAGGGTGTTATATATGTATACATATATCAATTTTAGCCTGAAACTACCAAACTTATATGAATAACTAGTTAATAATAAGAATTTATAGTTTGGATCTCATGTTCAAAAATTGTACATTCTAATAAGGTTTTATTTAATTATGTACTATGCTATGCAAAATTAGTAATATATATGAATGTTAATGCTCATGTAACTTTATTAAATGTTTTATAAGAGTATCAAAAGGTCTAAAAGTTATAATTAATATATTTATATGTAAATATAAATTTCTTAAGCAGTTACTTAAAAGTAAATTTATTGAATCTTATATGAAGAAGAGGACAAAAACATAAATAAGCAAACCAAGAAAGAAGTGAATGTGTTAAATTATTGGTGCCAACTTATCACGGTAAATCGTATAGATCATAGTTTTGCAAAATCATATGATTTAACAATTCATATACATTTCAATGATAGTGACATGTCACCTTTTAAGAGTTTCGGTAATTAAGTAGGTTATTCCTGAATCGTTGAGGGGGTGAATTTAAAATTGACCAACCAGGATGTAGGATTTTTTCGTACGACAAAACATAGATTAGGCTTGGAGTTAATTGCACAAAAAATTCCAAAGTTTTACAAGGTAATACGTAATTATAATAAAAACTATATTAATTGGATATAAAGACAATTTATATTACTTTAATCCTTGAATTTATATAAACCCCCTTTAAATATTTCAAAAACAGACAGAACCTTCACCATAAAATTTGCAGTGATACCAAATACTGCCACTGGTGTGGAGAGACAACGGAAACATGTTCACAACTTCTTCTGACTTGCTACTTTTGCAAACAGGTTTGGGCAGGGTCGGCGTTGCAATTACGGATTTCGGAAGAGGAACCAAGCAGCATCAGGGAATGGTTTACAAAAATAATTGAAAACATTAATCAGTCGGTTTGGGACACGAGAATTATTACAACCTACCTTATGTTAATAATGTAGAACATCTGGAAAAAAATGAAATGTTTACATGAAACCGGATCATTACAGGTAAACACGGTATTACATCTTACTAATATAACAATGAAAGATCTCTTTGGACAGGACTGGAGTGAAGCGCACATTAATAACACGAGTGACAGACAACAACATACCTCGTCTACAACACAAGAAATTCCACTGGATACACAAACTATTTATACTTGTGACGCTTACTTTAAAACGAAAGCATATCAGAGTGGGATAGGAATTGTCTGAAGAGAGGTAACTTCCGGCTCTAGACAGGTTTACTCGGCACCAGTTTGGACGGATTCGGCAACTGAGGCAGAAGCAATTGTGGTCTACGAGGCAACCAAACTAGCGGTACAGGATACAAGAAGGATAACAATTATCTGTTCTGACAACCTTAATGTAATTCAAGGTATCTCGAATTTGTCAGCGGCGTGGTGGAGGATCAGACCATTTCTTAGGCAGGTCAAGCAAGCTGCCGAAAGACATGGGCTTCTGCCTTTTGTGCACATTCCAAGAAGGCTTAATGGATACACTGACAAAGTAGCGCGGAAAGTTAGATAACAACAAGCGCTGAGAGCGCAGCAAACTCAACTAACCCTCAACTTTGGCCGACTGGGCATTGGAGGATATGATTACGGAGAGTGTTTTCTGGCCGACCAAAAAAAAATCTTTCAAAAACTAATTCTTAATATCGGATTAATTTATTTATTTATAAGATCATAAACAAAAGAAAAAAGGTCATTGAAACATTTACTATATTAGTATACTTATTTTCAAATAACTCAAATAAAATAATTTTTTTTCTAAACTTTATTTAATAATTTTTAAACAATATCTTAATTCATTTTTGAAAAATAAGGGTCTGTTTAGGATTGCTTTTTAAAATAATCAACTGAAGTGATGTTCGTAAAAGTACTTTAGACCCTTATGATCATTTTAGAAAAACCACTAGATATGTGATCATTAAAAAATCACTACAAGTCATTTTAGATGTCAAAATATTTTTGTATATTTTTTATAAATATTTAAATTTTAATTGAAAAACGTTTTTATTATTCTAAAATTAATTTCAAACGGGCTCTAAATCTCATGATTGGACAATTCACGCTAAATGTAACCTTTAATCCTACAATATTTCAACTAAATCATCTCCTAAGCCGGTCCTGGTAATTTGGAGGCCCTGGGCGAAACTAGTAAATTGGGCCTAAGATGGTTAATATGCACAAAATTTTATGGTGTAAAATTTTCAATGGAATTTGACATTTCCAATTTCTTTTTATACATGATTTTATATAGACGTTAGATTTATGCGAAATAGTTGCAAATACATTCATTTTTATTTTATTTATAATGTGTTGATCATTAAAAAAAATCTCCATATGACAAATTCTACGTGTATCTTAGAGATAATGTCGATTGTAACTCTTATTTTCTCTTTCTTAATTGAATCAAGATTGAACCTTTATAAAAAATTAAATTAAAAATGACAATAAATCATAGCTATGTTATATCAGTGAACAATATATATATATATATATATATATATAAATTTGATTTTGATTCGTTTATATACAAACCCAAAATATATGTATTGCACACATTCCAAACATTCCAACAGATTCAAATGAGTATAATACTCACACCTACTTACATACATATAATATTAATGTAATATAAAATATATTAACTAATACCAAAATAAAATTTAAATACCAAAAAGACAAACCTAATATTTTTTAAGTAAGAGTTTGTAGTTTGTTATATTTTTTAATATATATTTATTGTAATGAACATAATTAAAAAAATAAAATTTTTATTTCCTTGATATATAGATGAATGAAAATTTACACTTAGGTAAAATAGATTTTTATATTATGGTTGAAGTCTGAAAAAAAAACAAGATTTGCAAAATTCTTATGTTGACCATTTATTACAAAACATATTATTTTTATTATCAATTTTTAAAAAAAAAATCATAAATTTTCAGTTAATTGTATATTTTAATAGGTAACAAATATTAATTTAATTATAATATAAAGTAGGCAAAATTACTTATTTTATGGTTCAAATTTTTCAATTGTATCATAAATTTAATTAGTTAATTAAATATTTCAATGGCTAACTAAGTTAATTTAAGGGGGCAACGCCTAGTTAATTACACAGAGAGCATAAGAATTTCTGATTAATTACAACTTCAACTTAATTCCCACTTGTGTACAAAAAATTGGAAGATTACAAAAATACCTATAAGTCTATTAACTAATTACTTTAATTATATATATTATTTGATTCTTATTATCTTTACTATTTATTATATAATATTTATTTTTTTCTTCACCACCACGTCCCACCCCCACCAACCAACCAACCATCACCACCACCCACCACCACCACCAACCCACCACCACCTACCACCACCTACCACCACCACCACCATTATTTCACTGACTAGTTCTGTCACCACCAATCACCACTAACTAATTTCAGTGATATTTTAAAAAAATCATAACTAATTCTAAAAAATCATAACTAATTCTAAAAAATCGTAAAAATAATAAAATTTGTATTTTTGGACGAGACAAATTAATATTTACTTCTATAAATTTTTCGATTTTTTGAATTTATTTTTTGATTTTTGATTTTTTTTTTAATTTCAATAATCCGTTTTATATGTTGCTATAACACACAAAAACAGGTTCCCCAAATTCCACAACACGCGCGCGTCGTGAATTTTTTTTTTTATAAAAAATCATAATTAAATACAAAAAATCAGAAAAATTAAAAAATTGTATTTTTTGACGGGGCAAAGTTCATATCTACATCAGAGATTTTTTTTTGATTTTTTTGATTTGTTTTATTTTTAATTTCGATATTCATATTTATGTGTTCCTACAACACACAAAAATATATTTATGCATTCCTGTATAACAAAAAATTATAAAATCAATCTAAAAGCATTCTCTTCTTAACAAAATCGTTTTTTCTCTTTATTAGTCACATATACAATATTTTTACTCGTTTGTAACTATCTTCATGTATTAACTTTTTGTTCAACCCTTTTTTGTTATTTTTGTGTTGTTGTATTACACAAAACAGTCATTTGTGTATTACAGTAACACACAAAAGAACCATACTAAACGCTAAACTCTAAAATTGTGTGTATATGATACATATAGATCACATAGAAAGGGATGTAAGACAAACACAAGTATGTAAGACAATTTGTGCGATGCTGCAAGTCACAAGAAACTTTTTGTGTGATGCAGAAACACATAATAATCAAAATTATGTGTTGACGCATCACATAGTTACGAAGGTGATGTGCTTAAGTAAGACATAAATGTTTAATTGGGAATGGGCTTGACGGGAAGAGAAAAGGTAAATTTGTGTGTTGATGTAATACACAAATAATTGTTTTGTGTATTACTACAACACACAATATAACAAACATTGTTGGACAAAAAGATAATATATCAATATATTAAAAACAAGTAAAATTAGGATATATGCGATTAATAAAGAGGAAAAAAATAATTTTGTTAGATTGATTAAATGATTTTGTGTGTTACATGGACACATAAATATATTTTTATGTATTGCAGGAACACATAAAACGAAATATCAATAAAAAATAAAAAATAAAAAAAATCAATAAAAATCGAATTTTTTTATAGACGTAAATATTAATTTGATTCGTCCAATAATGCAATTCTTTTTTTTTCATTTTTTAGAATTAGTTATGCATATTTATTTTTTAAAAATCACGGAGGCACGCGTGTGATGAAATTAGTTGTTGGTGATTGGTTTAGTTGGGAATTAATTTCTTTAACTTGTGAGTAAGTAGGAAGTCAAACCTCCTTTTTTTTTTTTTGAGAATGAAAAGTGTAAATTTGTAATTAATTAGAAATTATCACAAATCAGGGTAAACATGTAAGTTAAATATGCCAAAAATGATTAATTAAGAATTAAATTTTTAATTAGTGAGTAAGTAGGAAGTAATTTGCTAATTCTTTTTTTTTTTGGAAATGAAACTTGTGAAATTGTAATTGATTGAGAATTATCTCTTAATTTAATTTAAATAAAAATTATTATTCAAATCGTTAAATTATATTATATGTAATCTTAGTTAATTAAATATTTTAGCAAATCATTCAAGTTAATTAAAATATAATATATAAATTAGATAAAATTATATAATTTTATATTCTAAATCTTTAAAGTATAATATACATAATATAGAAATATTGTCTTAAGTTTTTTTGATCGAACTCCAATCAATCAAGTAAAACACGCACACTCTACCAGCATAGCTATTAACCAAGTATTCTTAAAGACCGAAAATATTATTAGATATTATCATTTCCATAATATTAAATATATATATAATAGGGCCCCAATTAACTCGGGGCCCTAGGCGATCGCCCGGTCTGCCCCTACACATGGCCGGGCCTGCTCCCATTTCATATATTTTTCTTATTAGTTTTCAATCCAAATTCAAAATAAATAAATAAAAAATATTCAGTCTTATTTTTTTCACACCTACCATATACCAGCGACCACTGTTCTACCCACACATTTATACCACTGCCTTATAGGTTAAATATATAACTAACAACACTTTGCTATCATATTTGCAAACATGCCTTTCCTATCTCTGTTGTCAATTTCTAAATTCATAACTAACAACACTTTGCTATCATATTTTCAAGCATGCATTTCCTAGCTATCTCTGTTGTCAATTTCTAAATTCATAACCAACAACACTTTAATACCATCTTATCAAACTAACTTTCACATCTTTATTATCGATTTCAAAAGATATCATGTAAGTATATATAGGTTTTGGATAAACTATGAGAAAATAATATAATCGCTCATTAATTAGGTAAAACTTTTTTTCATATATTCAATTTTTTAATTGGGAAGTTCAATTTTTTCTAATTGCATGTGGTAATAAAATTCTAGCATTTTCTGATCCAATACTCAATCTCCCAATGATTCATATTGCTTGGACTTTTTTTAACATTTCCAATAAGTATGATGGTGTAATCTGTCATATGTGATGAGATGAAAGCTATTTGTTTCTAAAACTATAATATGTGACCTTATCATTGAATAGATAATGGACACCATCACTTAGAAGTATCTTGTCGACATTACTACTCCAGCCATTCATAATGATTTTTATGTTCTGATTTTAAAAAAGTTCAAACTTTTGAATATTAATGATCAGGTGGTGTAAGATCTTATGTTTTTTATCGCAACAAGATTTCTTAAGTAACTAGGTATATAAAAATGGAAATTCTTTGAAAAAAACAATTATGATTTTCTTTATGACTGAATATTTATATAGGTTTTTGGTTCCCTAATACCATTGGTTCAAAAGTGTCCTCACCACAATGAAAATATACAAATAATTATATTGCAATTTTGTGCATAATAAAGGGACATGTAATGCACTTTTTCCTTTATGTATTCCTATATATACATGTTATAGTTTACACTTTTAACTACCTAACTCAAAGATAAATTTATTGTTAAACTATAATTTGGATTCTCGAGTTGATTATGAAGTTCATGGTATATGGAACACAGTGAATTCCCTTTACTTTGTCTTATTTCAATCTATTTTGTATCTTTAATTTGGGTTTTTGATGCGCAAGATATTTTCTCGCAGAGGTAATAAAAATGGGAAATCACACATTGTTGAACGAAATAAAAGTGAATGATCCATTAAGAGAATTTGGGTGTTATCTAATAAGATAGAACCAAAACCCAATGTATTTAGCATTAAACTTCTTACAAGCAGTGATAATGATGACGATGAAGGAGGTCTTCTTGCAACCCATTTATATATATCAACAAACATGGAACTTTAATTTTCATTTATGCAGACAATAATGGGAATTACTCACTAGAACAGATTCCCTTCAGTCAATGATGTAGATCTGGCTTTCGCGGCAAAGGAGCTCGACCGAGGCCTAGCGCGTAGGCGGGATTATACGGGGCCTACGCCGGATTAGCCGGTTTTGAACCTCGCCATATAATTTTGTATATTTAGTAATATTGTACGTAGTAATTATAATAAAATTAACTATTAAATTTATAAAATTCATTGAGCAACACTATAGTATATATAAAAATACTAATATTTAAGTTATAATACCAATTCAAGAATTCTCGAGAATTAGAAAAATATAAAAAGAACGCTAGACGGACAATTTTTTCCATTAATCGGCGGGCTAGGTACCTCTTCCACGGCGACTAAGGCTCTAGGAAAAAACGCCTGACATTTTTACTAGGTGTAAGCGGCTAAGGGGGGAGTTGACGCCTAGGCGGTGTCTAGGCGATGATTTCTATAGCATAGCCTTCAGTTAATACGAACAAGTGAAACTCTTTGCCGTGACGTTTTTAGTGCTTCAGAATAGGAAACTCATATTTTTTGTTTCGTTTAAGTCGTATATTTTTCATCAATAAAATATGTTGGGTGTTTGAAAGTGAAAGCTTGATTGTTCGAAAATGTAGAAAATTTTGTAACACATGCTTCTTTAGACAATAAATTTAGTTGAGATTAATGGTTTACTAATAGATCTATTCACTTATTTTTGTAAGAGTAGAGATACGAGAGATATTGGAGATGTGAAGCCAAAAATGTGAGTAAGGGTTATGAGTGACGAACTGAGGGTTTTTACGATCTCTTTACTGTTTTATTTCGACCAAAAAAAAAAAGTAAAGGTTATGAGTAAGGGATATATATGGTTTATGAGTAAGGGATATATATGGTAACCGAGCCAGGAAGTAGCCTTCCTTATAGAGTTGAGCATTCTGCTCAGCAATTAGGGAGCCCAAGACAGTTGGGTCGTCAACTTTTTTTCTTCAAATAGTTTTGACGTTGGTCAAGGTAATTTGCTACTATTTTGACATAAAAGACTAATTAGTAACCTAATTGTAATAATGTGGAACATATGGAAGGCAAGAATGAAGGGTTTCTTCGAGAAAAAGGAATGGGACATCTCAGAAATTATCAACAATGCATTAAATCTTATTGATAGGCTATATAAAACATGTCAAACAAAAAAGAAAGAATGTATAATTCAAAAAGAAAGGCAACACATAAATAAAGGGGAAGATGAAGCTATTAAAGATGAAGTTGATATAACGTGGCACAATGATGTCTCATTTATCAATGAGAATGAAGTGAGCGGAATCGCATCTATTGCTTTGGATAAGGAAGGAAAAATTATTGAAAAGAAATATAGGAGAGGCGCTTTCAAAAGTGTTAAAGAAGGGGAAATATTTGCAATATTACAAGCTATGAAGACAACGGACTCTCTGAAGTTAGATAGATCTATATTTTATTCCGATAATTTGGAAATCGTCCAAGGAGTCAAAAGAATGCAAGTTATAGACTGGAGAATTCGTCCACTAATTGAAATAATTTGGAAATGGGCAGCGAGATATCCGAATTGGAAAATATATCATATTAAGGGAGAAAGGAACGTCATAGCCGATCTGGTAGCAAAATGTACTAAGAAAGTGGGCGACATACCTAGCTGGGTTTCTAATGATGTGATAGATAATATTGACTTTATTAGCAAAGCTTTGAAGCAATGTTACATTAAACTTCTTAAATTGTGCTTGTATGACAAAAAAAAAGACATAAAAGGTTAAATTGTCTACTGTTCATATATGGGTAATTATTTAAACTAATTTGCATAGATTGATAGCATGATATGACTTTGTTTAATTTTATTTTTCCAATCTTACTACCAATTCAATTTATAGCCGACGATATAATGCATCTATGCTGACATATGCACTATAATAATATATGTTTGAGCAATTAATATATTAAGTGTGAATATAAGTGCTTATATTTTTCATGAAGTTTAACATTCATTTGAATTTATGGATACAATTTATGCCATAATAAATTTAGGCCCTTTAGATTTAATAAAGAATATACTCACCTTCAACAGCTTAACACCTTTCATTCTTTCTTATTACTTTTCTAATATAAAAAAAAAGTTGTCTTATTCAAAAACCCAGCAGTTATGCCATTCTTTCTCTCCCACTTCATACCTCGGAATGCACCGTTCTTATAGAGATAAACTAGAGATAAACGCGCTTTCACATCTTCTTAACCCGAAATGGCTGGGAAGAGGAAATGTTCCTTTTTTTGGGTACTCCCCGAAACGGATCCAGTAAAAAGGGTAGACTTCAGGTGGGTAGAGTATGGGTCAGATGTTTAAGTACTTTTTAAATCATATTTTTTAGGAGGTATTATCCAATGGTCAAGTTTTTTTATCGTATTCTAGTCTTTTGTATGTTTCATCAGATATTCTATAGGAAATGTTATCAAATGTTCAAACCTTTTAATCGTATCTTATTATAAGCACTAAGCATTTTCCATTAGATTATGATGTTATCATAATATATTTTTTTATTTTATTATTAATGTCCAAGTACTAAAAATGTAATATATGCTTAACTGATAATTTCTAATTAAGTCCAGAATCTAAAAAATTGTGTCTTAAGAAATTCAACCAAAAAGTTTAGATGAATAAGGTCCAAATTTATTTCTAGGCTTATTATATACCCAATATAACCTATAGTCTTATTTTATACACTAAATCTATTTTTTAATTCTTCTATACACGCTGCTGGCAAAGAAAAATAGTCATTCCTTCTAACTATCCCTCTCTCACCAGCCATGACCACCGTCAGAAGACCGCCCCCAATCCAAATCCTCTCCCTCACTCCCGACCTCCACATCACAGTAGCAACCCAACACAACCGCCAATCCTTCTATCCGTTCGAGCCCACTAACACAGCTGCCACTCTCCTACCAGTTAGATCTTTCCCTGCCCACTGTAGCAAACACTTTCCAACCATGGCCAAACCTCCGCCAACCCAACACAACCGCCCCTTCTGTCCGTTCGAGCCCACCAACACAGCCACCACTCTCCGGCCAGTTAGCAGCCCCCCTCCCCACAAATCCAACCACAACCCCCTGCCGCCGATCACTGTGCGAGAGTTTCTGTTTGGACAGCAGGTAGCAGCGGCCCCATCCACAAATCCGACCACAAGCCTTTCCGGTCCAAATTTCATTAGTGAACTTAGCAATATCACACTTTTCCTTCCTCCAAATCGAGCCCACCGCCATGCCTCATTTCAAAAAATACATTCCACACCCATTTCTGAAATCACAGCCGACACAACCCCAACATAAAATCATTACCTTGCGCCTAGCAAAAAATGTCCGATCGTCCACCACACAAGCCCTATCAAAACTCCACTGCCATCTGCACTAAATTCGCTGGTTAATCGAGAGCCTATTTCTAAAACTTCCCAAGCTTTTGAAAGATAAGGACTCAAAACTCCAGATTCATTTTTTTTTGTTCAAAGCATAATATATTGATAGATAGAAAACAAGGTTACAATATTACCCTACCCCTATCGGGTCCATGTCACCGTAAAAGATAGATGCTAACTGGGGAGGGATACACACATCCCAGTCACCAAACAAACTGCTTAAAAGCTGTTGTTTAGCAACCCAGTCAGCTGCAAGATTCTTATTCCTAGAAATAAGAGCAAAAGTAGGACTCGAGAGTTCCGCCCAAAAATAAATATTACAAATAATGTTCTTAATTGAATGATTAGAGACAGGTAATCCTGAAGAAAGGGGCTTCATGATAAGCTCAACATCATTCTATATGATAACGCTTCCAAAAGGGTAGTTAAGTGCCATCTCAGTTGCTTTTAGGATCCCCGTGGCTTCTGCTTCCAACACTGAATCAGTCTCAATATTCCAGCTTTTACCTGCTACAAGTTCACCATTAGGGTTTCTAACTAAACAAGCAATTGCTGCTCCTTTATTAGAAAAAGCAGCATCGCAGTTTATTTTAAATTTTTTTATAGGGGGTTTTTTCCATCTTTCTTTGAATTTGATGTTTTGGTGTCCATTGTTATTATTATTATGTGCAACTGGTTGGGTTGGGATAATAACACTATTCATATTATCCAAATAATTAATATCATTTGGGTTTGAAATTTTAAAGTATTCTTTCCAGCTATCAATTGCATTGTTACTAGTTCTAATAGGGTCACACCTTTTACCATTATATAGAAAATTATTTCTGTTCTTCCAAATTTGCCAAAGGGTGGTACAAATAAGCTCAAAAATTCTTTCTTCTTTCTTGAAAGTATTTGTAATTTGTTGAACATCTTTTAAGATCCATTGATCTATTCTATTTGTACTATCATTATCAGATTTTATATTGAGAGGGTTAGTAAACCATACACATTTGGCCCAAGGGCATTTAAAGAGCATATGTTCTACTGTTTCAATGCTATTATCACATATTCTGCACAAATTGTTATCACCACATTTTCTATTAAAAAGGTTCTCTTCAGTAGGGAGTAAATTTCTAATAGCTCTCCACATGAAGTTTCTAATTTTAGTTGGGGTTTCCATGTGCCAAATGAGGTTCCAAAGATCTTTACTTCTATTAGCAGAGGTAGAAGGTATATTTTGATTTTTAATGCTAACATTTTGAATTTCCTCATTTTTTAACTTGTGATAAGTTTCTTTAACAGTAAAGGTGCCATTTTTGCAATAGTTAATACAGATTAGGTCTTCACAATTAAACTTGGGTATGACCATATTTTCAATCTTATCACTTATATCTTTGTGATATACTTTCCTAATGAGGGTAGTATTCCAAGTATTGTCTTCTTTCATAAGGTGAGAAACCTTTGTTATATTATTATCATTGGGTTTAATAATGCTATTATTATTATTAATCCAATTATGTTCATGTAATTTAATATTTGTTCCATTTCCTATTTTCCATTTTATATCTTTTTCAAAAGTCTCTCTGCCTATTAGTATACTTCTAGACCCCCAAGAGGGAGAGCTACCTATTTTAGCTTCTAAAAACTCACAATTGTGAAAATATTTCCCTTTTAAAAGTCTATAAAGAAGTGACTTCTTTTTATTAGCTATGTTCCAAGCTTGTTTGCCAAGGAGAGCTTTGTTCATAATGTGTAGGTCTCTAAATCCTAGACCTCCTTCAAATTTGGATGAGGTTAGAGTCTCCCATTTAGCCCAATGAATTCTTTTCTTACCCTTATCACCCCACCAAAATTGTGCAATAATAGAGTGTATTTGGTTTATAACATTTTTTGGAAAAATGAAGTTAGACATCATATAGTTAGGAAGGCTTTGGATGATAGCTTTTATGAGTATTTCTTTACCTCCTTCAGAGAGGAATAAGGTTTTCCAATTTTCAAGTCTTTGTAAGACTTTATCTATAAGGAATTGTAGATCCTTAGATTTTGATCTACTCCATTCTGTAGGGAGTCCCAAATAATTGCCAAGGTTATGGGTTTTTTTCATGTTAAGTCTTTTGGCCATCACATTTTGAAGGAAGATAGGAGTATTAGGGCTAAAGATAACCCCACATTTGTTAAGATTAAGACAAAGACCTGTCCCATTTTTATAGATGTTCATGATTTCAATGAAAGATTGTATTTGAGTGTTCTCAGCATTGAGAAAGAATAGGCTATCATCAGGAAAGAGTAGGTGAGATATTTCTGGGCATTTATTACCTATTTTTATTCCATTAAGTAGTTGTTTTTCTTTTTTATCCCTTACAAGATCATTTAGGGTTTGAGATATAAGGCAAAAGATTAGTGGAGAAAGAGGGTCTCCTTGTCTTATGCCTCTAGTAGGTTTTTGTAGTTGGTGGATCTCCCCATTAATCATGATAGAGTAGGTAACTGAGGTGATACATATCATAAGTTTCCTAATTCAATCTTTATTAAAACCCATTTTAACCAATAGGTCTTGTAGGAAATCCCACTCCACATATTCATAAGCTTTCTGAATATCAGCTTTAATAGCTATCATATATTTTTTTGTTTTTTTTCTCCTTTTAATGTGGGTAATTACTTCATGTGCTATCATAGTATTTTCCTGAATAGCTCTATCTGGCATGAAAGCACTTTGATTTTCTCCTACTAGTGAGTTCATGTAGGGTTGTAGTCTATTAACCAAAATTCTTGCTATAATCTTATAGACAAAGTTGGAGCAACTGATGGGTCTATAATGCTTAATATTAGTAGGTTTACTAATTTTTGGGATGAGGGTTATAATAGTTTGATTAATATCCTCTAAATTCCTTTGGTTATTCCAGAAGTTATTAATAACTCTCATGATGTCAAGTTTAATAATATCCCAATATTTTCTAAAGAAATTCCCATTATAACCATCTGCAACTGGTGCCTTATTAGGTCCCAGACTGCTTTTTTGACTTCTTCCTCATTTATATGATTATTAAGGGTATCTGCTACTTTTTTATCAAGTTTAGTGGATATGAGGTCAATAGTATTCTTGTATTCTCTAGGGCCCACAGTTGTGAAAATATTATTGAAATAGGTTGTGATTTCATTATCAATATCATTTTTATTATCAACCCAGTCACCATTATCTTTGGTTATATTAGTGATTTTATTTCTGCTTCTTCTTTCCTTAGTACAAGCATGGTAATATTTGGTATTTTTCTCACCTTTCTCTAACCAAAGGTTTCTAGATCTGGTTTTCCAAAAGGCTTCTTCTCTATTCCAAGTTTCTTCTAGTTCTTTAGTAATTGTGTTATACTCATCCCAATTGAAATTGGGTGTGTTAGAATTAGAAATAATTTCTAATTTTTTGATAAGTTTATCTATTTGGACTTTATTATTGCCAAATTTCTTTCTGTTCCAATCCCTTAGTGCTAGACTACATTTTTTGAATTTGTAGTTAATAACACTATTAGGTTTGCCCCTTAGGGTTTTGAAGTCATTCCAGACCTTTTTAATGATGTTGAGGCAATCAGTATCTGTTGTCCAGAAATTTTCAAAATAGAATCTTCTTTTTTTATGATTCATATTCTTATCATGATGTAAGACTAAGGGGCAATGATCAGAGCCAATTACAGGTATGACAGCTGTCCAAGCATTAGGGAATAAGGTATCCCAAAGGTTATTATGAAGGGTTCTATCAAGGATAGCTTTAATGGTTTTATTATTGGATCTTTTATTGGTCCAAGTAAATTTACACCCATAAGAGGTAGTTTCTTCCAATTTATGAAAATTAATGAAATTATTAAAATTCTTAATAGATTTCTTAAGGCATACTTTTCCTCCTAATTTTTCTTTAAGAAATCTAATAACATTAAAATCCCCTAAAATAGACCAAGCATGGTTTTTGGGGTTTAGTTTATATAAACAATTTAGGCTTAACTCTTTTTTATTATCATAGGGACTTAAATAAACATAAGTGTAAAAAATTGGGGTATTTTTATCATTAAACAAAGTGGTGTGGATAAAAAACTCGGTGCTTTTAATTACCCTAATTTTTAAATCCTTTTTCACAAATAAAGCTAACCCACCCCTTACCCCGCAAGGCTCGACGGTGTGAAGCAATTTCATATCCAAATCAATAGCAAGTTTATGCAGAATATCGAAACAATTTTTAGTCTCGGATAAGAAGAGTACCTCCGGCCGGTGTTTGGAGCAGAGGTCCCGTGCCGCCTGGACTGTCAGTGGATTGCCGATTCCCTGACAGTTCCAGGCGATTTGGATCATTGAAGGGGATGGAGTTGATCGGGCTCAACTCCAGAAGGCCTTCGTTCATCATCAATTGACGTACCATTGTCCAATTCAATCGGTTCAGCTTCGTTGTCTCCAATTTCGGCAGCTAATATTACTTTTTCATCGACATTTTGAAAGGGTAAGCATTCATCATTGTTCTTCAATTGTTCGCTATTCTTTTTTCCGGATTTCTTGTTAATTTCTAGACTTTCTTTTTCTTTTCTATCCAAACTTTTCTCATTCGAATTTTTTTGTTTATTTTTTGCATTTTTCCTCTTTTCCCAGATAGCTTTGTGTCTCATCTTGTCTGATAGGGTAGTTTGATCTTCAATACGGAAGCTATGAGCCAAGGACATGTGGATGGACCAGCTATCTTGTTCAATTCTTTCTTTAACTCGATTGGCATAGTGTAATTTTGCTGAGTCTGAAAGTGAGGTAAATTTAACCATACTATATTGAAATAGTTCTGAGCTATGTTTGTTTTCATCTTTAATAATGGTTTGATTGGTGTTTTCTGTAGGTAAACCTTGATCCTGGTGGGTAGAGGTGTTATGAGCTGTAAGGGATTGTGCTTCAGTGGTGTTTGTTGTAATTGTAGCGGTAGGTGAATAATGAAAAGAGGTTTTGGTAGGTGTAGGTGTGAAAGGGGAGGATGGAATTTCAGTGGGAATTGGTGATAGGATAGCAAGGTCAGTTTGTAAATTTTCAGTGTTAGGATTGGTAGAGATGGGGTTGGATGGTGAGGTTGAGGATATGAATTTTGGTTTAAACGAGGGGTTAATTGGTGTTACTGAGATTTGAGTAGGTGTAGAGGATTTTTGGTTAGAGGTTTTGCTAGGATTTTTTGTAATACCAGGTGTTTGAGTGATTTGGTTAGGTGTTGTAATATCAGTGGATAGGGAGTGAGCTGTTGGGGTTTGAAGTACATCTGCATAAGAAGGTTTGGTGGGAGATTTACCTGTGTTTTTGGGAGAGAGTTTTGATGGATTGATCAAAGGTGAGTCAAAACATTCTCTTTGTTAAGAATAATTTTTCCATAACTTTTATTCTCACTGTCTATTGGTTGTGACAATGTTTTTTCAGTCATTGTAAATTCCATATCATTTGCCGGATTTTGTTGAGTTGGATTGGCTTGGTGTGGGCTCTGCTGAGGTGGATAATGCTGAGCTGGAAGAGGGATCTCAATAGTGGACCCCGTATGACTTGGACCAGGAAAGTTAACTTCCTTTTCTTTTTGTATTGTAGCTTTATCCGTAGTATAATAATCTTGTTTAGTTGCATTAAAGGTGAAGATATTTTTGTCAGAAAATATCTCTTTTCCTTTATTGCTTTTACCTGTAGCAGACTGAAATTGTGGGTGAGAAGACCTTTTGTTGACAGGACCTTGACCTGCTCTTGCATAGGGACCCGCTCTACCTTTTCCAAGATTTTTTGAATTGTGTTCATTCATGGAAGCTTGAAAAGTTCTGGTAAGAATTTTAACATAACCTCCTAGATGTGGTGTAACTCGGTAAGGATCTTCACACGCTTTAACTTCATGATCAAAGTGTCCACAGCTATAGCATATTTGCCCTATGTCTTCGTATTTCATTCTGATCCATTTAGCTGTGTGTATGTCGATCCAGAAGTTGAAACCTGCCACTATAGGTCTAGTGATTTCCCAGTCGATTTTGATTCTTGTGAATGTTAGGTCTGTAACTTTTTGCTCTTTAGGTAGTTGCACTTCATGCACTGTTCCTATATCGTGAAGCATCTCCGAGATGCTTTTGTTGTTTAAAACTGTAGTGGGAAGACCATAGAGTCTTATCCACATGGTTGTGTGAGTGACCCTTGTGTTAGCTTCATAGTCTTTCAAAGCCACATGTTTGCTCATGATTGTCCAAGGCCTCATTCTCCAGATTCTTTCCTTATCCTCCTCATTATCAAATTTGAGGATACATTCATTGTGGCTTATCCTCTCAGTTTGGACTTTGCCTTTGATTCCCCAGTTTCTTTGAATGTGGTTTCTCATGAAACCAAAGTTCATCAGCTCCTTGTTTAGAACTTTAGCTATGAGTCTTTGTTCTTTCATTTCATGATAGTACTTAGCACTTTCTAACGAGAGTGATACTTCATTTTTTGCATCAGGGTGTTTAAAAGCATAAACATTCATTGTGGATCTGCAATAAATGTTAATGATAGGAAGAGCCTTAAAGGCTTTAAAGGCTCGCAATAAATGAAGAGAGGTTTTGAAGGTGCTACAGGAAGGGAAATTTTTGTGGAAAAGAAAGATGCCAGAAGATTTTGGAGAAAAAACAGGATAGAAAACAGATTGAAGGTGAAAAAAACTAGGCTAAAAACACGATCAATGGCAGTTTTCACTTTTTCCCCCATTCTTTGCAATCAAATGTGTGTACAGAGCCCACCAAATATTGTACAAAGCTCACCAAATGTGTTTGTACATAGCCCACCAAATGTGTTTACAAAGCCCACCAATCTCATGACAGTGGCTTGGTTAATTTCCTATCTCCATATTTCTTCATTTTGCAGAATTTTCAATCACAAGAATTCTTTGATCAGTGGGACTCGTTTGTGTAAAAAAAAATTATCAATTTTTATCAAAAAAATGGGATGCAATTAAAAGTTATTAAGGGTATAATGACTATGAATATTATAGAAATGAGCCGGACATGTTGAAGAAATTTATTTGGATATGAACTTTTTGGATTAATCACCTAATGCTTAAGAAGGCTTACTAGTGACAGTCTTTTTGCGTTTCTTTAAGAAAAATATCACCTATATGTTTATAAAATAATGCTAAGGCCTGGTGAGACTCAAACATGCCCCAGTACCAAACAATACACCTTACTCTACCATATAACCTATGAGTAATGATATATACCGACCAAAATCATACCACCCAAGTATACCACCCATGACGTGGCGTGAATTGGTTGTTTAAAAATCGTTAATTTTTTTATTTTCTTAATTTGATTAATGATTTACTTCCAAGTTCCAACCAATTCACGCCACGTCATGGATGGTCATTGGGTGGTATAAATTTGGGTGGTATATATCATTACTCATAACCTATTATGTAATTCAAGGTTTACATTTTATATCTATCTAATAATCTTTTTTAATGTCACCTTCTAAAAGTATATAAATAGAGACAAAAATAAATCATTTTTAGATTATTATTATTATTGTGATTTTTTTTTTCAAAATCACTTTAGAAATTTCTGCAAGTCATGCTTTAAGAATTTAAAAGTGGAATATAAAGTAGGTTAAGACTAATATTATTAACCACTAATAAAAGTTTTTACGGTAGAGAGGATTGTTTATGGTGGTGGTTTGCGGTAGGTAATGGTGGATTTGGTGGTGGTCATGGTTATGGTTATGGTTTCTTACCACTCGAGGTTCTTATGAATGGAGAAAGTAAGGAAACACAACCATAACCACCATTAAATGGAGAATCCGAAGCTGATTAAAGAAAGGTAGAGAGTCATTTCAATTACTTATTTGTGATATTCTTCTAAAAAAATTGTTTAGGTTTTGCACGCTTTTATGTGCGAACTTACATTTAGGTGTATTCGAGAGCGAGCTCGTCGGAATAGTTTTCTCACTCGAAATAAGCAAATTACTGCTTGTTTTGCTTGGCTTCATCTCATAATTGTGGATTTTCTTTCTATATGGCAAACTTTGGTTTAGTGCAAAACTATACATGGGCGATTTTGATAATTGGAATTTATCTAACAAAAGGACTAATTTATCGAGTGTTGGGCTTCGATTGTTAGCAATATATTGGATCTTCTTGCTGTGTAGACATGAATTAGCTGATGAGAAAGCTATATTCAAGTCTTAATTTTTTATTACATATAAAAAATTAGTTATTCTAATAATCTTCTCAAATATTTTTTTTGGTAAGCTCTTATGCTCTTTATCTGGGTATGGGTGCTCAGTTACAGTGCTTTGTATTGTTTCACATTTGTCTCAACATTTTCATATGCACTGACATGTTGCAAACGTGTATGTACTTAACCTTCCAACATTCTCAACATACAATACTATAATAAAAATCAATACAAAAATCAACCATCCAATAATTTTGACAATTGCTTATGTTCTTCAAAAAGAGCAAATTACTAAAAATGGTCTCTAAGGTACCATTTAGAAACCGTATCCAAAGGTTTTTCAATCTGTCACAATCTATCTCAACATTTCAAATTTTTCCCAATGTGATCCAAATTATTTAACTGTGCTAGAAACCAAACAAACCTATCACATGACGAACCATTCATGATATTAGTTGAGTCATAATTTCTCAATATCTCTTAACTCTGGGTCTTATATGAAACTGAGTAGAAGTGATAGAACCTGATTATATATATGCATACAAGGGCGATGCATATGATACAGGCCTTTAAGAAATTTTGAATGAGCTATAAGGAGTTCAATTCTCTTTAGTATTTAGATTCATCCCTGAACTAAAATTTAACCAACCATAGGATAATGTTGAGTCATCAACTATTGCTATCACATATCCCCTCTTAAAAACATTGGCTTCACCACGCTAATCAAAATGTTGGAAATAGATTATCAAATAGTAGGAAAATAGGACTATATATATTAAACTAGCAAATTATCAACTTTAAACAGAAATTCAGTAGCATAAAAAAAGAGTAAATTAAATGACAAGCACCATATAATTACTAATAAAAACTTGAGATTTTAAATAAGAAATTCCAAAAACAAACTTGCTTACTATGCCAGTGCTAGTGCTGCTTCCAATGTTAACCTATAACAAGCTCTTGTCCTTTGATACCAGTACTTACGTTTGTTATTCTTATCAAGGTTCACTTCCTTTAATTTCTGACACCAAGACTCTATTTCACCATTTCTTCTTACTATCAGCTTCTTGGACAGAGAACATATAAGATCACATGTACCATCAACTAAAAGGACCTTGGGACGAAAAGTCAGGATCAAAGCCTCAAGAAAAGTTGAATGTACTGAACTTGTTTTACAATTAAAAGCCAATTTTAAATCCTGAATTTGGACAGTTGGATAAGTTGGAATCTTTCCTACATCCACAAATCTGTCTGCTTCATAATATCCTAGAGAGAAATATAATGAGATTTTACAATGAATCCATTTTGCTACAAATTGCTTCAGCTTGCAAAGCTGATTAGTGTCTAGTTGATAATCATGAAAGAATAATCTCAACACCATTTGAGCTCGTGTTTTGGCTAAATATAGATCAGGTAAAACGGTAACGCCATTAAGTTCAAGTGACACCAAGTTTGGAGCATCAATATTTACCTCCCTCAAGTCCTTACAATTTAACACTAAGTGTTTAAGGGAATGACTTGATATACTCATACTCTTGTGACCTTTAAAAGCTGATAGATTAAGATTCTCAACTTGTGGATATTTGTGTTCCCAATTGTCTAGGAATGTTGATGGGAGATCACTATCCCCAATTAATTTCAAACCTATCAATTTTTCAGTTTTATACAATTTAAGAGATCCAACATGTCCAAAAACTCTACGCTTAAGAACTTCTAAAAATTGAAGATTGGGTGCTTCAATTTCAACATCGACTTTTTCCCAAGCACGAACAATAAAATTCTTAAGGTTATAAAGGGTACATACCTTAATCATTTTCAAGTTTCCACAATACTCAACACACAAGTTTTCAATCAAAGGACACCTTGCGATTATACCTTGAAACATGTCCTCATTTATCTTGTAAGTATTATAAAGGTTTAACGTAATAAGATGATTAAACATTACCTTGCCATCAACTTGTCCGATCTGACCACGTAAGGTTAATTCTCTAAGTGAACTAGCTTCAATATATGTACGATATGAACGAAGGATTCGATTATCCGGTATAGAAAAATAGAGGTCAAGTATTTTGACACCGTTTTGAACTGCAATTCTAATCCATTTGTCCACATGTGAATCTGAACAATGTTTACTAATGTATAGATGAAGTTTCAATCGGTTGATAGGTAATTTTTGCGCTTGATATCTCAATAAAGCTCTATTAATAAAATTGACATCCTTTTCCTGGGCTTCTGGGTTTTGCTTAAAAAGGATACTTTTAAAACTCAAATTAGGGCATGTAAGCCATGCATTGTACCATGACTTGCAACATATACTAACTCGACATGCTTTTCGTGTTGACTCGAAGTAAGATAATATGTGATGAATTATGTCTTCAGGCAATTGAGACAATTGAGACATGACCGCTCTTTGTAAATTTGTCTTCCTCGCTGTATCCCTTTGACGTTAAAACCCTAATAGCGTTTTAATATAATAAGTTTTCTCAAAGAATAGGTAAAGAGCTACTAAAAAGCCCAAACAGGCCCTTTTCACTGCAGCCCTAGATTTGTCTCGAGCTAATAGTAGAATCGATGATGTAAGGCCTGAGAAACCAGAGGCGGAGGGCAGGAAATTTTTGTAGGAGGAAACGGTGGCAAGGCCTCCGAAAAATAAATTTGCCTTAAATTTCACTATAAGCCAATATATTATATAAAATTGCAAAATAGATTTTTATGTAAAATTGCACTACAAGTCTTTATATTGTGTAGAGATTAAGTCCTCTTACTAAAAAATTATATAATATAGCATATATAATTTATAAAAAATATTAAAAATTATATAATTAATATAATTTATAACTTAATAAAATAAATTTTAATGTTAGTTATGCTTTTTTTATGAAAAATCAAGAGAGGCCGTGGACCCCCCTCAACCCCCCGCCTCCGGCCCTGTGAGAAACTATCAAAGGATGGAATCAAATCAACTTTCTCAAACCGACTAAGCCGTGCAAATTGCCCAATCTATGTCGTCGCCGATCCCAATCAGAAGCCCATTACTTGAGGGTGGGTTGCGTTTTGTAACCGATAATGATACAAATCTGATACAGTTAATCTCTAATGAAGGAACGGAGGCATAATGGCAAAAGAAGAAGAAGTTGGCGTGTATATTTTGGATTTTTTTTAATATGTGGCCTTGTTTACCCAAAAAATTGACAAATAAGCACCCCTACCAACGTCTAGGCGGTGATCGAATAATCGCATTTCTCTGAATCAAGTTGTTTAAACATATACGGTCATTTTATGACCGCCTTCTTTGAAAATTCATTTACAGATACAAGCGATCATTCGATTATGCCTTTATATGGAATCGAATGTTTAAGGAAAGATGGTCATTCAAGACCGTCTTTCACAAAATAAAACTGATGACCGAAACCTTTCTTGTTCATTCACAAAAAATAAAAAACCCTTCAACACCACTACTACCTCCTCGCCGTCAGTCGTCGATTTCTTTTCATCCAGTAGCCACAAGTGTTTGAATCACATACTACTTCATCAAGTCTCCTCATCCACCACACAAATCAAGGCTAGGGTTTATTTTACCTATCATTTTATTTTTTTTAATTTTGTAAATTAGATGTGTTGTTAGAATATATATTTGGATTGTGTTGTTAGATTAATAATGATAGTGTTATTATGTTGAATTTTCCTAAATTTTTATTTTTTTAGTTAATTGCACGATTGGTTCTTGTATATAATTGCACAATTGGACCTTTTAGTATTGAATATGTTATTGCATGTTTATGTTTTGTATTTTTAAAATAATTTTTTCATTTTGTATTTTATAATTTATTTGCATAACCAATCTTTTTTTATAATTGCATAATTAGTCCTTGTATTATTTTGTTAAAATAAATTGAATATATATTGATTATTTTGATTGCACAATTGGTCCTTATTTTTTTAGATAGACGATAAAAAAAAGTGTGGGATAATGTAAGTTTCCTTATAAATAAACTAATTCTATTTTAAATCATTGTTAATAAGTTTTTTTTGTTTTGCGTTATAATGTCGATTATTAGGTGTTATGGTCAACATATTGCTGCTACACCGTGGAAATTGAACCCATGGGTTATTCCACTTGTTGACCAAGCAGGGTTTGGTCAAATACATGAAATCAAAAGAATAGTATTAACCCACACTAATTTCTGCGATGGTAGAACGGTGGAAACGCGAAACCCATACTTTCCACATGCATGTTGGTGAAATGATCGTCATTTCACATAATGTGTCGATAATATTGGGACTACTGATCGGGGGCCGTGTCGTCACAAATCCCAGTCCCGTTGTTTTTTTACTTTGAGCTGACATGCATTCACCTATTTGGCATGGTACCTCTACCACCGCCACGTAGAGGTCAGCAAGAGAAGAGCAATGCCGACGAAGGAAGAAATCTTATTAGAGTTATATGGTTAAAAGAAATATTTGGTGGTGAGTTTCAATTATATAATTTATTTTGGGATTCTAATTTATTTTGGGCTTCTAATTTATTTTCAAAATATTGATAATTGGTTCAAAATTTCTTCTCCGGGTACGCCCACAGTCGGCGCTACAGGCGAGTTTCTTACGCCACTATGAAACGACGTATATTATCTACGTGATCGATACATTCCTTTTCTCCTCGGCAAACAGAACCATGACGTATCTCCCGTTATTGATGGATTTAATGGAGACAAGAAGATATAGTTGGGGTTCAGCCACCTTATCATACTTGTATAGTGGATTATGTCAAACTTACGAGGTATGATAACACTTAAGGGTTGTGGTCTCCTTTTGCAGGTATGTTTTTTAAGTTTAATTCTCAAAATAATTAGTAAATTTTATAAACTCGCCACTTTTTTGTTTACATTTATATAGAAATGGTGTTGAAATTATTTACATTGTAGACCTCATATAAAAAACTATCCAGCGATGATTCCTTAAAGTCCCGCTAGTAAATAGTAAATATACTTGTTAAATGTCATAAGTTTTAATTTTTTTATTGGCAATAATATTAATGTATTATTATTGTATTAGTTGGAATGGAGCAAAAACATGGGGAAAAAGTGGTGGTCGAACCCTAAAATTTTATCAGGATGATTTAGATCTTCAAGAACCCAACCATGTGTGTTGCAGGTTAATTAAAGGAAAAAATTTGGTAACCTTTTCCTTTTCTCTGATCAATGCATGTTAATTGGACATCGTACGTGGAAGGCAAAATTACAATTGCCGCCTTTACTTGTTATGGAATGGTGCGACGTATATCTATGTGTTGTACCATTTATATATTTAAACAATGTAGAGTGGTACCGCCCCAATCGGGTAATGAGACAATTACATTACATTCAAGATATTCTGGCCCCAATTGATCAAGGCAGTTATAGGTACCATACATCCATGAACAGAAAAGGAAAGTCCAGCGAAAATTGGCAAAGAAAATATGCCCAAGAAATAATTATATGGATAATCCGGAAGACATCATGGTAAAAGATCTAAATCAAGGCTATGGATGTACTCGGGAGTACGAGGAATGGTATCAAAAAATTTCTAGGATATATATCCCCCCCACAAGCACGAAATGAGGTCATTGATATTAAACAATAGTTTCACCTTCGTGGAAGACAACTACAAATACTTGTATGATTTATATAGATGTCTCCCTATTTGTGATGAATTAATCTAGGTTGGAGACATCACTTTAGGTGTATTAGAGCATTTCATTATTGAATTTTTTTCATAAATTGCTATTTTCCTATTTCTTGCCTTGATTTAATGATTTATTATTTTTAGAGCATATTTGTTTTAATTGTGAAGCTTTTTAGATATATGGTAATTAATTAGATGCCAAATAAATTCTAAGAGATAAGAGAAAGAAGAATGATGGAAATTGGAGATATAAGGAAGTAAAAATAAAATAGGAAATGAAAAGTTGCCAAGTAAATCTGAATTTCAACAGTTTCGTCCACAAAAGTGATCATAACTCAAAAACGGCTGGGAATTTGGAAACACGCGGTAAATGTAGATCTTTTCGACGTCGTCGTTTCTATATAAAGTGGGAGAAAATCGGAGTATAAACAAATGAGTTACGCCCAAAACAAAACATCAACAATTTTTACCTTCTCCTATATTTTAGGAAACGAATTTGATTTGGAAAATAGTCCTATTACTTGCCCTCTACTCCAAGATTTCGAGTTAGGATTAGGAAAACCCTATAAATACACCCTCTACTCAGTAGAAACATATCCTTGGCCAACCTTAAGCCAAGAGAAAGCTTACAACAAGAGAAGAGAAATTTAGAAGGAGCTGAACATCAAACCCTATAATTGTTTTCTTTTCTTTCTCTAGTATGAACTAAACTTATTTTAGCTTGAGATTTAGCATATGAGTATGAACCCTAGACTTGTTTGACATCTATTTTAATTTGGGATTATAATATTTAAATGAATTAGTGTTTTATTCTCTGTTTTATGTGCTTTGATTTATTGTCTCTTTTTCTTGCGGTGCGCAACGTATATGATTACCTTAATAGTAGTTAGATGGTTACCAGGAAGGGGTTTCTAATTATTGAAACACCACATAAATGTCTAGTGTGCGGTAGTGATCTGGAAGGGCTTGCCTAACTAGATAGCCATTCGAGTTTGATTTAACCACCGATTATTATTGCAGGCCAGTCTCATCTAAGAACCTAGTGGCGTAGGAGCACCTTAGTTAAGTCCCCTGGTAATTGTGAGGTCGCAACCTAAGTCAACCCGGAAGGGGGTTAGGAGGAATTTAGAATCCTGGTTATTTCAATTCTACATAATTCTCCCTTACATGATTAGAATAAACAAGGCTAGTGGGGATTACTTGATATATCTCGAACTAAACTCTCATACTATCTCTTTCTCTTATTTACTTTTCTGTCTTTACTTATTTAGTTAATTTTTGTATTAAAAAACTAAAGAAAAGTTCCATTTTTCTTTTATTTCTTGCGTATTATTAGTCTATCTTCTTTAATTGCACTTTATATTGCATAAGTTCTCCTAACTTTCACAGTCTCTGAGGAACGAACTTTATTTATCATTAAAACTTGCATACGATATGTGATAGTTGCAGTGAGTAACGTTCTAGCCTAGGGTGTTTATTTTCATCTATTTTATCTATTATTTTATCACACCTTAGGCGACACCATATACCGTCTTTGCTTTGTTTCTTTAAATAGTAATTAATATCGATATATAATTCACATATATGATTTGTGATTACTGATTAGTGCAACTGTTAAAGGAGCCTATTATGTAGTCGATCCCGATATAATGATAGATGATATGGAGAATCATATGAAGATGATGTTAGAATATGCTGGAGAGAGGAGTTAATTGATCCATAATCGCAAATTTGAATGTTTCGCAAGATACTGGGGTAAGGCCAACTTCAAGTCGACAACCAAGAAGGCGGAGATAGGAACGATATTATATCTTTTTAGTTTGTTTATATTAAATATGTTTTGAATGTATACGGTTGAATTAAAGTTTATTAGTATGTCTTTTTTGAATGACACGGGGGACATCACTAGATATCGTGGAGTTATTCATTCTTTTTGGTCTATTAAATGTCTTTTCTAGTTATACAAAAACAAATGATATGATCTAGTTGTTATGTACACAAAACACAATTTAATGATACATTTTGCAATCCATATGGTTTTTTGTAACTTAAGAAAAATATAAGAAAAAAATGTCTCAGGTATAGACATTATCACGATTACCGCCTTTTATGAAAAAGCGGTATCCCGATTGACTAAAAGGAATAGGGCCCCATAACAAATACTTTTGTTGTTTCCTGATTGACTAAAAAGAATAGGTCTCTATGAAAAAAACTTTTTGTTGTTGTTTCGTCTCTGCAGATATATGTATAGAGAAAAGCATATTAACGAAACACATGGACAATAATGCAATTATACGCACACCGTGTAATTTATACTTTATTAGGATGTTGGTTTATACCGTATAACCCAAAGCTTTAAGTATCTTCTATATATGGTCATTTTCAAATGTACTTGTTTACACGTTTTATTGGTGCACTTTAGTTATCTCTACACTATAGCTATTTGATGACTGAATTTTGAGATAATTGCTAATTAAGTCCATAACATGATAAATTATATTTTAAGAAGTCTAACCCAAAACTTTAAATGAATAAGGTACAAAAAATTATTTTAGTCTTATATTATACCTAACATAACATTATAAAATAAAATAAAATAAAAAATTTAAAATAAAAAAAGAAATATACAACTAAAAATGTTCTAATAGGTGGAACATAAAACCTAATAATCATCTCTTCACACTCGCGTTAACAAGAAACAAAATTAAAATCTCTTCCCACCAAGCTGCTCTCCTGCACAGGAAACCGCCGCCACTTGTGGACCATTCTCCACCATCTTCATCCCGGCTTGGCTACGCCATAACAATTGAAGCCCCAAATTAAAGTAAAAAAATAAACTTTACCGTTGAAACTTTAAAAAATTGAATTATTTTTAAGCTAATTTTATCATTTTACTTTTTTTAAAAATTATCTGATTTAAGTATAAGAGTAATGATATTTATCACCTCTTTTAGGTTCACCCTTGTATCACCCTTTACACACCTTATGTGGCATTAAATCAAAAAGAGAGAAAAAACTTAATTAGGAAAAATAAACACTTTGATTAGTGTTTAAAACTTTTACGTAGGAGGTGATATAAGAGTAAACTAAAAAGAGGTGATTAATATCATTACTTTAAGTATAATTACAGTCGTGATGTTTATTATAATTTTATACAAATCTTACAATGGTCATTTTATGACCAATGGAAGCCTTTTACCATATGAGAAGTGATGCGACTCTTTTACTGCATTTTTTATACAAATCCTACAAAGACCATTTTAAGACCAGTAGAAGCCTTTTACCGTATGAGAAGTGATATGCTTAACTGTATTTTTTGAATTGTTTTGTAGAATATTTATATGATAATTACAATCGTGATGTTTAGTATTTTTTATACAAATTCTACCATGACCATTTTATGATCATTGGAAGCCTTTTACCATATGAGAATTTATGCGTAGAGAATAGCCTTTAATTTTTTTTTTGAATTGTTCTGATGTATATTCATTTGAAGCAACTGTCAGAATTTAGTCTATACGGTAATTTTTGAATTCTTTTACAGTAAATATTCATTTGACGCAATTGCTTAATTTTGGTATTATAGTGTATTTTTTATTGCAGTAAATATTCATTTGATGCAAGTTCTTCAAATGGACCCAGTGAATTGTATCGGACAGCCCAGTAAAGGATATTATGGATTTGAATTTTTTTTTCGGTCGGGGTGAATAAAATATTAAAAAGACAGTCAAAAGTGATCGTAAACTGTAAAATCGGCCAGGGTCTACCCTGACATTTCGGGGGCCTAAGCGAACTCACAAAATAAGACCCTCTACATAACTAAAAATATTATTACTACTAGGATTATGGTTCGTACTCTAAACTTCATGAAAGAAATAACACAACATTACCACCAAACTTAACAATACTACTTGTATTAAATCGGGTCTATATATACACACGTAATAGAATTTTGATGATCAGGGACCCTAAAAACATCAAAAAATCGAAGGTCTGGCCGCGTCTTTAGCTTTAATACAGGACCGGTCTTGGATGTGTAGGACCGATACAATAAAAAATGCTACCTTGGTAGAAATAAATTAAGTGTATACTACCTCATCTAGATTTCCCTTGGTGCGCAAAGAAGCATAATCCTGCGTTTTATATCGATCCCTTGAATTTGTGCTTGTACTAATCATCAACGGTGGGGTGTGTCATGTTGGATTTCCCAAGATAAAGTTGGCGTCCAACAGTGTTTCGGGTTTGAAATAGGCTCCTCCGAGATAGTATTTTTGGAACGAAATTCGCCAATTAAAATCTCTTATTCCGAAAGAATTTCAATGTAAATACTGTGTTTTTTTTGGCATTCCTTAGGTCCATATGGAGCAGTTATAGCTTTCAAGAAAAGTACATTCTTATTAGAATGACTTGCATCAGCTTTAGGCTTGCTAATGAACAAAACAGTTACAATTTTATTTGCCTTTGAAATCCTTGAAATGTTGTTAAACAAATCTGCTGCTGTAGTATTAGTAACAAGCAAATCACCAGCTCCCTTAACTCCAAAAGTTTCCGGTATAGTCCCTGAAGAAACTGAAATTTTCGAAGTGACCCTGCAGTTTGTGGCAATTGCGAACAGGTCCTTACAGATACTGAATATTTCGAGCAAGTCCCAGGAGTATATGGAAGTTTCAAAAATAGCCCCTTCAGTTTCTGGTACATTCAAGTTTTCCCTTGAATTTTCTGGCACATTTGCCTCTGAATTTGCTGATAATTTCAAAATTGCCCCTGAATTTTCTGGATTTCTCATAAACGGCCCTTGAGTTTTCAGACATTTCCAAAAAGGACCCTGTAGCTTTTTCAACAATACTATAATTCGAATTTGCCCCTGTAGTTACTGACACTTTTAAGATATCCCCTGGAGTTTCTGAAAATACCAAATTGTCCCCTTCAGACATTTCCAAAAAGGCCCTTAAATTTTCGGAAGTTTTCAAAATGGACCTTGTATCTTTTCCAATAGTGCTATATTTTGAATTAGCCCCCATGGAATTAATATCAGCACTTGCGAATCAGTTTACTTTCGATCAAGGAGTTAAAGTCCCTATATTTTCGTGAAAGACCCTGAAACTTTCCCACGCATTTTATCAGCACCATTAGCTATCCTATTTAATACTTTGACCCCTGAATTATTAGGACTAATACCCACGGCCCCTTTAATTAAATTAGAAGCAGCAAGTGAGATATCCGCTTCAATTACATCCCCTAAACTTTCAGAATTTGCAGGAGTAGTCCTCAAGTTCAAATCATCCAAATTTATGGCCCCAAAATTATTCTGAACTTCTCTGAAATATCGTGCATCTGATCCATATCCCATATCGTAAGTGGCACCTTAGTTTCTATATATTGCAAGTTACCCCCTGCAAATGTGTTATGTATTCAACATATGTGAAGTGAAGTGGACTGAACCTTATGAAGAAAGTTTGTTGGGCTCTGAACGAACCTTTTGGATTAATCACCCTTGAATTTTTGTCCCTATTGTTTGGTTTGTATTCAACATATGTCATTCGCATTATTTTCGTTGTTCAAATCCCTTTAAAACCATATATGCTAAGAATTCAATGGCTTGATCAGTCTTGCGAGCTTTACATAAATCAATGGCATGATGCACGATCGTTTGTACATCTATTAGTAGCTTCTATATGTGACTAAATTTTCAGGGCTTTCAACTGATATATGCCTCGAACCCTAATTTCTTCCCAATCAATACAGTTTAATCCTTTTACCTCTAAGCTCTAACAAACTTCTAATTCATAATATTCTGCCCATGATTTTACTTCTCTAACAAGTCTGTCATTGGGGGTACATGTTATATATACTGGAATAACACTGATATATGGTCTTACTTTTGATATATCGGGTCTATATAGCTGTTTTACATAACACATGGACCAATTTATTTACCTGCGAAAGGGCCATTTGGAGTGTAAAACAATGTGATGCTATTTGATAGTGAGAAATTCTTGTATTTGTTTATGTGCATATAATTCTTGATTACTTATCTCTCAATATAGTATATATGTTGGTAGTAACATTACTTGCACTCTCTGGTAATTAATATTATTATGATCATGTATAGTGGTAGTCACAAAGGCATTATAGCTGCCAAGAAAAAGGGGTTGTTGAATCCACCATTTCCTCAAGTGACTTCTCTGCTTCTTCACACACAAAAATTTTAACATGAGAAGCTCCGATTTCAATGGTTTGCTTAATAGATAAATCATTTTCTGTCACAAACATTTTTAGCATGCGACTCGTTAGCTTCATTTCTGATAAATGTCAATAACAAATACGCAATCTAGATTCCTCCTTTGAATTTATGTTGCTAGTGTATCTACTATTGGGATAGCTTATATATTAATCCAGTTTAGGATAACGATTAACGAGTCGTTTGTTGGAATTATTTAATAAAAGACAATTTATTTTATTATTCTTTCATGTTCTTGGGAGAAGTGGAAAAGACTATTAGTGTACTAATAGTCCCACATAAAAATTTGATAAAGAAATTGTTGGAATTAGTAAAAGAGCCAATTGTTGATTGATGCCTATTAAAAAACTTATTTAGAAAAAGGTGCCTAGAAAAAAGTATTTATTGAAAACAGCCCCCTTATAATTAACAATTAAAAAATAAGAAAAAAACTAATAAACACGCGCGCGTCCGTGATTTTTTTTTAAAATCGTCATAACTAATTCATAAAAAATCAAAAAAATCAAAAAAAATTATATTTGGATAAATCAAATTAATATTTACGTCTATGATTTTTTTCGGAATTTTCTGAATTTTTTGATTTTTTTTTATTTTTTAAATTTCTTTTTTCGCAGACACGAAAATTCCATGTTTAAACATGGAATTTCATGTTTAAAACATGGAATTTCATGTTTAAAACATGGAATTTCATGTTTATTTCACGGTTTAAAACATGGAATTCCGTGTCTGCGAAAAAAAAATTAAAAAAAATCGAAAAAATTCAAAAAATTCAAAAAAAATCAAAAAAATTCATAGACGTAAATATTAATTAGATTTATTCAAAAATATTTTTTTTTTAATTTTCTGATTTTTTTTTGAATTAGTTATGACGATTTTAAAAAAATTTCACGGACGCGCGCATGTGATGGAATTAGTAAAGGTATAGAAAATATAAAGGGGATGTTTTCTATAAATAATTACTTCATTAGGCATTTTTTTATAAATAAGATTATTGAAGGCATAAAAAAACAATTAGAGAGTTTAAGGAGGATGTTTTCAACAATAACCCCTTAGTAAAATTAAAGAGTTTTATTTTATTAATTCTTTCTTTCTCTTAAGAAAGTGGGTAAACTTTATATGTGTTAAAAAATCCCACCTAGAAAATGAAAAAGAAAAACTATTGGAATTATTGAATTTCAAATAATTCCTTATTCTTGATGGAGGATTACTAGTTTTCTTTTATATATTTGTGGTTATGGAAGTTACAAAAATTTGATAAAGAAAAAAAACGGCTAGCATTAAAGAGCATTGAAGAGGCATTTATGTGACGGTTTTTTTTTTCCTTTGTCTCATCATTTTCTCTATAAATAGTGACTTTGTCACTTGCTTTTCAAGAGAAGAGAAAAAATGTAATTCTAGAGAGAATGGGAAAATGGTATTATAGAGAATAGGAAAATACTTTTAGTGAGAAAGAATATTATTCTAAAGAGAATGATATATTATTCTAGAAATTCAGAAAATGGAACACTCTATTCTCAATGATTAGTCAAGTTATTTTGACATAGAGATAAGAGTAGAAGAGGGATACGATTGTTGGAGATACCGGTACTCCCGGAATATCTTTTTCAACGATGCACGTTTTGTGTAATCGTATCTAGTAATTTTTTTTTGATATTTTCATGTATGTTCTTTTCCCATTTCTTGTAATAGTTGTTGTATTACGGTTTTTGGGATACCTTTATATTCCATTTTTCCATTGTATTGTAATAGTTGTAGTATTACATTTTTTCTAAATATTTTTATATGAAAACAATTTTTACTGTATCGGTGATTGTTAGTTTTTACCAACATCGTTTTTGTGAAATCAAGGTTGACATAGAATTTATATGATTTATTTACAAAAATTCGATTAAATATACATTTGAAATAAAACTAACTACAGATTTTCAGGTCTCTTTGCAATGTGTAAGAAAGTTGAGTTTGATCTTCTTGAGTACGGCAATAACATCTTTCATTTGCATCCTCTCACTCGGAGATTCAGTTGAGCAAGACAAAGCTAAATCCATGATAGATAATAAACACTTCACCTTTTCAGTAAAGTGTTGTTCATCGGGCCTTATTAAGTTGGAATCCACAACCTTGCTAACTCTATTAGGCATAGAATCACTTACCCATTGCTTCAAGTTCAAATCTCCATCAAACATTTCACTGCTCGGCTTTGTTCTTGTAAAAACTTCCATCATCATAATCCCAAAACTATAAACATCGGATCTTGTTGATACTGTACCCTCTAATCCATACTCTACGATCAATTAAGTACATATATTAAGGAATTAGATAGTTTTATATTGAGTAAAAGTAAAAAAAAAAAATTGACAACTTTACCTGGTGCAATATAACCCATTGTTGCCAAGCTAATGGTATGGCTAATACTTTCTCCTTCACCCAACAATTTTGAAATGCCAAAATCACTTACATGGGCTACCATATTTTCATCAAGTAAGACATTACTTGGCTTCAAGTCACAGTGAACCACATGTGAAAAATAACCATCGTGGAGATACTCTAATGCAGACGCTATATCTATCATAATGTTGAGTCGTTGCGTAAGATTCAAAAAGTAGTTGTGAGAATACAACCACTTTTCAAGACTCCCATTGGGCATGTACTCAAGTACCAAGGCTTTAAAATCCTCAACGCAACAACTACTTATGATTTTGGTGAGATTTCGATGTCGAAGATTACGCAATACTTCACACTCAGTTTTGAAACTCTTGAAAGCATCTTCTAGTTGCAAATTAAAGACTTTTACAGCCACACAAGCCCCATCTTTGAGAATGCCTTTGTAAACAGATCCAAGACTCCCTGATCCAAGCAAATTGCTTTCACTATAATTATTAGTTGCATAGAGAAGCTCATAGTATGAGATTCGTTCCACTTCTTTGACCAAAAAAGACTCTGAGTCCCTGGAAGCAATAACCCTCCTTCGACATCTCCTTAATGTAAATATGAACACCATCAGAATAAGTATAGATACAACAATTCCTAGTGGGATGAGTATAATTAGTAGAAGTTTCCCTTTTAACCTCTTTTTCTTAGTAGAACTAACTCGACATGGTGGAACTTGAAACCTTGAATCACCGCACAATTCATCGTTAAATAAAAAAGAAAAATTTGTGAAGTACTTGAAAGGCCCACTAGATGGAATTTCTCCTTCTAATTTGTTGAAAGAAACGTTGAAATTTGTGAGAGATTTAAGAGACTCTAAGAACTTTGGGATCAATCCTGAAAGATTGTTATAAGATAGGTCCAACTCTACCAAACTAATGAGTTTTCCTAGTATGTCTGGGATGGATCCTTCCAATCTGTTATGATCTAAATAAAGATTTTGTATATTTGAAAGACCCACAAACGTGCTAGGAATGTTACCTGAGAATTTATTCATCGACAAATCTATCAATGTTGCCGCATTTAGAGTTCCAATCTCGGGAGGTAAAGAACCGTTTAAGGAATTTGAAGAGAAATCTTTCTGAATAAGATCTGTAAGATTCCAAATGGTAGACGGGATATAAGTTAACCCATTATTACTAAATGAAATTAACCTTAGAGAAGCAAGTGAGCCTAAACACTTTGGAAGTTGACTGAAAATATTGTTATGGCTCAAATTTAGGAAATAAAGGCTATGTAGTTCACAGAGAGTGTTTAGAGTTGACCCATCTATATTATTGTAATCTAGATATAAAACTTGGATAGCTTTCATTGTAGGCGGAATCTGTCCTATGAAGTAATTGTTAGATAAGACTAATTCAATTAAGTTACTTAAATTTCCAATCTCACTTGGGATTATTCCCTTAATTTTGCAGCCAGATGCTTGAAATATCTCCAGAGAAGATAGATTTCCAATGGATTCGGGAATGCTTCCATTCAAAGGATTACTAGACACACTCAACTCTCTTAAATATTGACACTTTGTCAATGAAGTAATGAATTTCAAGCAGCCTAAGATCTCCTAGGAAGTCTGAAATTTCTCCAATGAATTCATTATGTTGAAGCTGTATAATTTGGAGTTTAGTTGAATTTGAGAGAAAGTTGGGAATAACTCCCTTGAGGTTATTCTCATAAAGATGGATTTCCTCAAGATTTGGAAGAGTATAGCCTATATTTAATGGAAGAGTGCCTGAAAGTTCATTTGTGAAAAGTTCAAGCCATTTAAGATTTGACATGTTAAATATACCCGTTGGTATAGAACCGCTTAAGCTATTATTGGAAAGATTGATTAGCTCTAATTTGTGAAGATTGTTAATCTCTTCTGGTATTACACCTGGATAAAACAAAGAATTGAATCTTCAGACTTGTTGAACATGATCATAATCTTTTTTATTAAATTCCCATAGAGTTTTCCATACCTTCCAAGTTATTGGAGTCAAGAGCTATCAGTTTTAATGTTGAGATATTGAATAAGGTAGGTGGTATAGTACCTATAAGCTGAGCTTTTGATATTGATAAAGTCTTTAGATTACCAAGATTTCCAAGCTCGCGTGGGATTACACCTGTCAATTTGTAAGGAATACAAATTTCATTTTGCTTGCTTAATTAGTCCACATATATAGGAAACAAAAAATAAGCTTAAGGAATTTACCTTTATAAAATCCATTTTCACCTAAGTATAACTCCTCGAGATTCACTAATCTCCCAATTTCTGAAGGTATGACTCCACTAAACTTGTTAACGGACCATGACAATATTTGAAGTGCTGAGCAATTTGATATAGTTAGTGGTATCTGACCACCTAATTCATTCCAAGATAGAGAGAGGAAATAAAGACGTTGAACATTACGACACATATTAATAGGAAGATCCCCATTTAATTTGTTATCTCCCAAAGAGACAAGTTCCAAAGTTGATATGCTGAAGATTTCTGATGGAATAGAGCCTGTGAGCTGATTATGTTGCAAGATTAGTATCTTCAAGTTTTGAAGATTCCCAAACCCTTGTGGAATCTTTCCTTCTAAATCATTGGATGCTAAATCCAAATATTCTAGCTTCGACAAATTGGATATGGAGTACGGAATTAAACCAGAAAAACTGTTGTTTCTAAGAGATATTTCTCGAAGTTTCGACAAAGAACCCAACCATCCTGGAATATCTCCACTTATTTTATTGTAATCCATTTGCATAACATGCAATCGATTCAAGTTTTTTAACTCATCAGGAAGATTCCCATGGAAATTATTCTCACTCAAGTCAAGGGAAACAAGAAATGAGAGGTTTCCTAATTGTGGAGAAAGAGTTCCATTTAGATTCATGCCTGAAATATTTAGTGCAGTGACTCTATGATGGAACATACCACAAGTGACCCCTACCCATTTACAAACTGAGGTTTTGGTAGACCAGTTAGTCTTTAATATATGGTATGGGTCTAAAGGAGAAATGGTGGATTTTATTGCAAGAAGTGAAGCTTGATCAGTTGTGATGTTTCTTGAAGAAGTTATAATGGAGAAATTAGATATTATGAATGGAAGTAGAAGAGGAAGGAAGTAGAAATATGTTTGCTCCATTCTATTGTTTAAATTATGTTGTATATTAAAATGCGTCTCTTAAGGGGTATAAATAGGTCTCAAATTCTTGTACTAATATAGTCTGTGTCTGCCTTTTCACATTGACATGGTGATTACTTTTTCCTAGTCTTATGGTATCGACTATGCAAGTTGTGTGGGTCTTAGAGTGTTGACTTGACTTAGAGTAGAAACAATAACATTTATTTTGTTTATATTGTTAATTGCTGATTTGAGTGGAAAATATAGATGCTACTGGACTACCCACTGAATATTGGTGGACCTGTGCCTCTTTGTTTGACCAGTTGTATCTTTGTTCTTGTCTGTGATTTCAATTATTTTCAGTTGACATGATTAGACACATAACAAGACTCAAGTGGGTTATCTAGCATTCCTCAGTACGTTCATTTTCCATTACTCAATTTTCTCAGGACAAGTAATTAATTCAGAAATGAGACTACTGTAACCTCTTAAAAAAATGGGTTATACAGGTTGTTAACTCTAAAGATAGATATAGCAACAAAAATTGTACAAAATTATGTAGACAAAAAAATGATAATTATGATCTCTACTTAATGCAAAATTTTTATATTATAAGATTGATATTTGATCTAGTGGTTAGACTGAAGAATAATGTGAAATAAGAGAATAATATGTGTTGTATTGTATTGATTGTTAATAATATATATTATATAGAAAGAGAAAGAGGTGTTTACAACATGAGTCACACACTTCTTGTACTACTAATTCTGTTACAACTAATTTGTCATTTAGTCTAACTACTTGACTAGCCTATATAGTTTACTAACTACATAGTTGAGTTATACTCATCATCCGCCCTCAAGCTGAGCACGCCTAAGGAGAGGAAGCTTGCTAATAAACGATGAGAAAAGAGCTGATGATAAACTCTTTGTAAAAACATTATCTACATGTGCTAAAGTAGGCACATGAAGTAAAGTAAGCAATTTACGTTGAACTTGTTCTCGAACGAAGTGAAAATCAACGTCAATATGTCTTGTTCGCGTAAAAAAACTGGATTGGAAGCCAGAGCAATTGCAGACAAATTGTCACAAGAAATGATAGGCGTGATAACTGAAATTCGTAAGCTTGTAAGAAGAAAGGTTAGCCACTTTATTTCTGCAGAAACATAGGCTAAAGCTCGATATTCCGCCTCAGTAGTGGAGGAGCGTGAAATAGTAGTATGTTTCTTTGAACCCAAAGAGATGAGGTTATTACCTAAAAATATACAATAGCCTGGCATTGAACGTCTATCACTGATATTACTTGCCCAATCCGAGTCAGAATAAGCTTGTATAGAAGTTGAAGAAGAAGTAAAAGATAAACCATAATGAATAGTACCTTTAATTTAGCGTGACAACTTCTTCAAAGCTTCATAATCTAAATTTGTAGGCTTATGCATAGCTTGACAAATCTGATTAACTGCATAAGTGATATCTGGACGAGTAATCGTTAAATATTGCAAAGCTCTAGTAATACTTCGAAAGAGAAAGGGATTTTCATAGGGAAGTAAGTCATGCTCCGTTTTGATCGTGTATGTACTCGGAGGAGTTGAACTGGCCTTACAATCACTTAAGCCAGCCTTCTTAAGAATGGACAAGGCACAAGTGGATTGATTAACACAAAGAGCCATGTTAGGTCATGAAATTTCAGGCCTAAAAAATAAGAAAGATTACCAAGATCTTTCATCATAAACCAAGTTCTTAGCGCAGTAGTAATAGTAGATATCAGACTATTGTCTGCACCTGTAACAAGTATATCATCAACATAAACAAGTATAATAGTTAAGGTAGAGTTTGAACCCTTAACAAACATAGAGGAGTCAGCAGAACTCGACTGAAAACCATGAGAAATTAAAAAGGTAGCAAGTAATTGATACCATGCTCTATGAGCCTGCTTCAATCCGTATAGAGATCGATTTAATTTGCAAACATAGTGTGGGTTAGCTTGATTAATGAAGCCAGAGGGTTGAGTCATATAGACCTCCTCTTCAAGTGAGTCATGTAAGAAAGCGTTAGACACACCCAATTGCTTGATATCCTAAGAGTAAGAAGCATCTAAAGAAAATATAACTCTAACTGTTTGATGTTTAACAATAGGATTGAAAGTTTCAGTATAATCTAATCCATATTCTTGTAAGAAACCACGAGCCACAAGCCTTTCTTTGTAGCGAGCTATTGAAACATCGACCTTTCTTTTAATCTTATACACCCACTTACATGAAATTGGTGTTCTTTCATGTGGTGGAAGAACTAATGACCAAGTATTTTGATCAAGTAAAGCATCATATTCAGATTGCATAGCATACTGCTAACAAGGTTACACAAAAGCTTCTTTATATGTACTGGGCTCTAAGAGAGAAAAGGAAATAGACTCAACAACATTTTGACACGTGTACGATGGATTAAGAGAGCCAGATTGTCTGCGGGTAATCATATGATGTTAGGGACGTGGTTGAGGTGGAAATGGATGTATAGGAGAAGTAGGATGAGAGGAAGATGAAGACTCAATAACTACTTCAAATGAAGAAACAGAAGGAGAAAATGGCTGAGACAGAGAGTTACGATTGATGGATAAATCAAACAGATCAGTGTAAGATGTGTGTGAGGTGTTATTTGGAGAATCAGGTAAGATTTGTGAAGATGAAAAGGGAAAATATAATTCATTAAACATGTCTTGAGATAAAAAAATTATGTGTATCCAAAGCCAAACATTTAATCCTTTTGAAAAATTGTAGTAGCCTATGAATACACAAGGAGTTGACTTATAGGCTAACTTGTTTGGTGAGTAAGGTTTTAACCATGGAAAACAAAGACAATCAAAGACTTTAAGGTGATTATATGAAAGAGAAGTTTTATATAACACTTCATAAGGGCTTAAATTTGACAGGTTTGTAGTTGGTAAAATGTTTATAAGATAAATTGAGGAAGCAAGAGCTTCAAGCCAGAACTTAGGAGGCATGGAGCTATGATTAAGAAGGGGGTGTGTAGTTTGAAGAAGGTGTCTATGCTTCCTTTCATATACTCCATTTTGCTCAGGAGTATGAGGGCGGCTAGTTTGGTGTATGATACCATGGGATTGAAGAAATAGTGAGAAACTTTTTATTTACTCAAATACTCACCACCATTATCAGTGTGCAAGGTTTGAATAAAATTGTGAAATTGTGTTTGAACCATTTTGTGAAAAGATTGAAAAATATGAAGCACATCTGATTTTAACTATAAAGGATAAACCCATGAAAATTTACTAAAGTCGTCAATAAAAACAACATAATATCTGAATGAAGAGCAAAAATTTATAGGGGAAGGATCCCATACATCTGAATGAACAAGAGCAAAAGGAAATAAGCTTTTAGTTACAGATAATTTGAAGGGTAATTTGTAAGCTTTTGAAACAGAACAAGCCTCACAATTGACACCATGATAATTAAGTCTAGTATCTAAAATAGAAGCTAAAGAGGCAGAAGCATTTGCTGAAGGATGACCCAACCTAAAATGCCAAAGCATAGCTGAAGAAACTTGAGACTTGGAAGACAAACAAAGAATTTTTGAGTTGTGTGAAGACACTGAATCTGCATTGAAGAAAAGAGGATACAAACCATCCTTACAAGGGCCCTAAAAGAGGATGCTATTAGTTTTATTATCAAGAATAGACACTGAGCTGGAATTAAAGGAGATAGAGCAATCATTATCAAGTGTAAACCGAGATATAGACAAGAAATTGGAGGTGAAGGTAAGTACATGAAGTATAGAATTGAGAGTAAAAGTGGAAGAGGGAGTTAGAAGCTTATATCACATGTGTTGACAATATCTAATGCAGTATCATTACCAACTGAAACAGAATTTCCACCATGATAAGGTGAAGAATGTTGAATGAGAATCAAATCATTTGTAATATGGTTGTTAGCTCCTGAATCCAAAAACCACTGCACAACATCATATGATGTAGAGGTATGATAGTGATTTGCCTGATTATGATTATTATTATCCTGAGTTGAAGCTTGAGGTCCTAGATTAGATTGAGCAGCTAGAAAAAGCAATACGATTAGCTCTAGGAGAGGGAAAAGTAGTAAAATTTGCACGATACCAGCAATCCAGCGCATTATGACGAATCTTTGAACATATATTACAAGTAGGTAAAGAGGATTTCATACCAGTTTGAGAAGATGAAGATAGATATCCCAAATTAGAAGGCACATAAGAGGATTAACCATGACCTCTACCATTAAATCCACGACCTCTACCACGCTGATAAGATCCTCTTCCTTGATTATTTGAATAGGAATTATTTGAGTTTGAATAAAGCGCAGTATGAGTTTGAATATGAGAATCATTCAGATCATCCATATGCATATGTAACTCTTCAGAATCCAGTAAACTACCCAAATAATGAAAGCTAATAGGAGTTGATTAAGCATTGGTAATCCGTATACTCGATTTAAATTGACTGTAATCACTTGGTAAACCTTTAAGACTATACATAATAGAATCGTCTAATGGAAGTGATGCTGATGTAATTTCAAGTCCATCACAGATGGTCTTAATCGAAGCTAAATAATCACTCATTTTCTAGATCAACTTTCTTTATGTTACAGAGTTTCATTTTCAATTGGTGAACGTGAGTGCGACACTGAGATAGAAAGATGTCTTCTAATTTGTTCCAAACATCACTAGCATGAGAGAGATGAACAACTTGAGCTAAAATAGAGGGAATCATTGAAGATAAGAGAGATACCTTGAGTTGTCGATCTTCAATCAACCATGTCGCAAAAAGCGA
This sequence comes from Nemophila menziesii, assembly GCA_029959085.1. Classification (NCBI taxonomy): domain Eukaryota; kingdom Viridiplantae; phylum Streptophyta; class Magnoliopsida; order Boraginales; family Hydrophyllaceae; genus Nemophila; species Nemophila menziesii. The sequence continues at coordinate 140,939,179 of JARWIR010000001.1, read as the reverse complement.
ATCCGAGGAATCTGGCTGAGTAATGTCACCATTTAGGTGACCTAAGTAACCATGAGCATCGAGAACTGTTTCAATTTGAGAGCGCCAAAGCACATAGTTAGAAGAATCTAGTTTAACCTGTACTAAACTACTCCAATTCTGTCGCAAAAGAAGCAACCCAGCAGGAATTGATGAACTAGAATCAATTTGAGGAGAAGAAGAATACGTCATAGAATATAGTAAAGAATATCGGAAGAATGATTGAAGGACGGAGAAGCGAAGCTTTGTTTTGTTTTAGAAAATCGCCATTAATGGCGGAAATTTTTTGCTTCAGCGAACCTTCTCCTTGACTCTGATGCCATGAAGAATAATGTGAAATAAGAGAATAATATTTGTTGTATTGTATAGATTGTTAATTGTACATGTTATATAGAAATAGAGAAAGGTGTTTACAGCATGAGTCACACACCTCTTGTACTACTAATTCTGTTACAACTAATTTGTCATTTAGTCTAACTACTTGATTAGCCTATATAGTTTACTAACTACCTAGTTGAGTTATATTCATCATAGACTATTCTTTAGAGACTAAGAAGTCCTCGAATTAAATTTTGTTAGAGTTAAAATAAATAGCTTTTATATGTAATAAAAAAAATTACATTACAAGCTGCCTTTTAGTAATGACACCTTCAAAAACAAGTCTTATTGAAGGATTTTTGTTGAGCTCAAAACCCTGTTTGATAATACACCCTTGATTTATCTTTTCAGTTTGAGTGAAAAAACACATCTTTCATTTTTTATTAGGTCCTTAGAATAGACATGAACTTCATTTTTAGACCAACTTAGAGGAACGTGCTATCAATATGAATAGTCTATTCATAAACGGGTAAACTATGTATAAGGGCCCTTATACCATCTTTTTTCTGAAAAAGGGCCCAATTTGGATACCAACTATCCAGTTGGGATTCAACTAAAAAAAATTAATAAAACCCCACCCACCCACCCAATTGTTTATCGACAGAAAACCCCTCCCCTCCCCCAGATTCTTCTTCTCTCTCTCCCCGCCACCACCCATCGCCACCCCTCCCTTCTCCGAGCGCGAGCCACCACCCCTCCCTTCTACGAGCGCGAGCCACCACCCTTCCCTTCTCCGAGCGCGAGCCACCACCCATCACCACCCCTCCCTTCTCCGAGCTCAAGCCACCACCCATCACAACCCCTCCCTTCTCCGTCGAGATCCACCAACCAGATCGAGATCCACCACCACGTTCGAGACCCACCACCACCACGTTCGAGACCACCACCACCACCACGTTCGAGATCCACCTCCACGTTCGAGATCCACCACCACTTTCGAGACCACCACCACGTTCGAGATCTCCACTACCCTCGTCGCCGCCAGCTCGAGGTCCACCACCACCGGCATCTAGCTAACCCAACACCACCTCCACCAGCGAATCAGTACCACCACCAGCTCACCACCACGCACCAGCGAGCTTCCCACCACCACCACCACCACCACCACCACCACCACCACCACTCATCTAGCTAACCCAACACCCCACCAAACCCCTCAACACCAGTCACCTCAGCCTTTACAACACCAACCAAAACTGACATTAGATCCATTTCGTTAGGGTTTTTTTTTTAAATTTTTTCTGCAGGGGTGCATTTTGCATTTGTTAGAAATTCAGGGGTACTGTTTTGCTATTACAGGGTTAAACAATTAATGGAGGGTGTAACCGTGAATTTTAGGGGGTAACCATGATTCTTAGGGGGTAACCATGATTTCTAGGGGGTAAACATGATTTTTAGGGGGTATATACCCCCTGTTTTGGACTGCCTTCATTATCTGGACTGCCTTGGATACAATATGGACTCCGAACAAAAATGGGGGTATTCTGGACAATTAGGGGGTATTCTGTACAATTAGGGGGTATTTTGGACAATATTGACTTAAAGGACTTGAATAAAAAATGGACTTCAATTAAAAAATGGTGGGCGTGTACCCCCGAAAAATAAAATAGGGGGATCTACCCCCTAAAAATTCAAAAAACAGCGGGTGCGAACCCCCTAAAACGTAAACCTAACCAGCCAAAAAATCTAGTTAGGCCCTTAAAAAACATAAAGAAAAACTGGGCCCTTAAAATTCTCATTTTTGAATTTTGGGCCCTAAAAGGTACATTCCTCATTCATAAACAGAGTTTCTATGATTGTCAAATTTCTAGATACACTTTCTTAACTGGTTGGTTATTTTACATTTCATTTTAAAATTTAAATTTAAATTTAATAAATTTTATAAATGATTGATTTGTCGAGTCTTAAAAGGTATAATTCATGGCACATAGAGACTTGTTATAGATTTCTTCTCTAAAAAAAGCCAAAAATAAAATTATATTATCATAAAAAAACAATAATTACAAAAAGATAAAAAAAAGTAATAAAAATATATAACAAAAAACAAGTAGACTACCAAGTCATTTCCGGCCACCACACTGACCATCAAGTCATCTCTTGCCGCCACACAGACTATAACCTGAGATTTATCCGAGTACCTGAAAATTCTCTGAATACCGAAAAAAATTCTCTAAGTATTGGAAAAAATTCTGAGTATACTCAGCAAATTCTGTAAGTACTCGGCAAAAAACACTAAGTAGACTCATAAAAAACACTGAATACTCAGCAAAAACAATGAGTATTCTCAATTAACACTAAGTAAAAAAATCAAGGAATAAAAATTAAATTTCATTATCAAAAAATAATAATACACTTCAAATCCAGTATTGTTTCTCCAGCCTAAAAATAAATCATGCTAAAAAAAATTAAAATAAACTTGAAATTTACAATTTTAATAGGAAATCACCCTGTTTCTCTTCTTTAATCTAGCCTTGGTTCTCTTCTCATCAGACGAAAAAAAAAAACGTACAGAAAACCATGGCATGAACCTCTGGAATACCACCTTTCAGGAAGAGGCGGGTGTCTGGATGCCGCCTTTAACAGGGTAGCTCTCGCACTCATAAAATTAAATAAAGGCGGCAATCGGGAGGCTTGGATTTCGCCTTTACTTGATCATTCTTATGGTTTATCTTTTTCCATCTCAAGTACCTATTTCGGTTTGGTTACCAAACAACTAAATCATTTGTTCGATCATACGTAAACATAATTAATAACAAAACCAAATCAAACGAAACAGCAAGAAATCTACAAATCAAGATCTTATGTACTATCATTCAATTTGTTAAAAAGTCGACAATATTACAAGAACATATTAATAAACCATGAATCACCCTTAATGTTATTTTTTTCAACATTGACCAGAAGTCTTTATGGTGTGCCCATATTGTTTGCAAGTACCACAATGATTGGTACCTCGATCTTTTCTATCATCCATTTCGTTGTGAATGCGAGAAGATCGTCTTCGACCACTCCTTGTAATTATTCTCTTTTTGCATGCCACGATCTAAATGCCTTCGTGATTTGGATAGTCGAGAACATTCATAAGGGGGCGAAACTTTCCAGCATACGAATTCATGTATTTTCCACCCAAATTTTGGGTAATACATATTATATGGTCACATGTAGGATGCAATATTTTCATCTTTCACACGAACATGTTTATTCGTTGACATTAACGATGAAAGTCGTTCTATCATTGTTTGATCTCTTACCATCCGAAGCATTAAGGCGCCATATACCATCATAAAGTTGAGAAAGATAATTAGCCGAATGCAACAAACTTTTATACATTATAATTGCGACCTCCGGTAGGTATATGTTCCCTTTTGCAAATTCATCCCTTCGCTAGTTGTCACCTTTCCACAAAAGTTTCTTAAATGTTAACAATACAATGGCCGTCACAGGCAACCCCCTAACTCCCTTTAGAACGTTGTTAATTACCTTCAATAAGTTTGTAGTCATGTTACCATAACGATACCGGCCATCGTGTTCAAGAGACCACCTTTCCTTCGGTATAGCTGCAACCCAATCTTTAAAATTTATGTCATTTATCTCACAATTTTTTTTATAATACGTATCGAATTCATATCCGACATGTACGAAAGATCAATGAAAGCCTTTTTTGCCAACTTATTTTTGTATTTGTGATTGAAATTGTTTGTCAAGTGTCGCGCACAATATCGATGGACTCCTTTGGGTTTCGGAAACACATTAGACACACTTCGCAAGACTCTATGTCGATCAGACAATAAACATATTTTTCCGGTTAAATGTAACATATTTATTTAGACAAGTAAGAAAAAAGGTTCACGTGTATGTTGACTCAACATCGGCCAACAAATAACATAAAGGGAATATTCGATTTTCCCCGTCGTACCTGACCATAATAAGTACTTTACCATCATACTTCTCATTAAATGGGTTGCATCAATGCTAACCACGGGTATCAAATATTTGAAACCTTTGATACTAACACGTTTATACACAAACTCATATGTTGTTTCTTGGTTAGGTGCTTCTTAAAGCACCAAAAAGCTTCAGTAAATCCGTAAATGTGCCTTCATGTGTTCCAAATAGTTTTTTGAGAACTTTTTGTGTACCCCCACCATGCCCTACCATATAAAATTTAATGGCCATAATTCTTATAGATTAGAGTTTGTATCAATTCTATTTACATGGTTATATCAGTGTTCACCATTGCGAATACTTGATGTCTCTCTATTTTTTTAAATATTGGCCCCTAAGAGACATCCTTTTAGGTGAATATTTGACTTATTTGATATACTTTTATGCTTATTTCGTCATATTGCACTTTCTCCCCTTGGAATTAGACTATTTGCATTTTTAGAGCTTTTGTGCGTTAATTTGTTTGTTTTAGTGCAAAGTTAGTAGGTTTATGAATTCATGAAGAAACCACTACAAGGAGGAGAAGTGAGAATTAAAGTCTTAGATCGAGTGGAGGAGCTGAAGGAAATAAAATAATTTCCAAGAACTTAATTAAAGAAGTTGCAGATCTGAAAGGCTATTAAAGATTACTGTTTTTGGGCTACTTAGGAGCGGATTTAGCCTTGTTCCTTGAAACATGGTTTGATAGCCTATTGAGTTAGGAAGATTCTCCAAGTTGAAAAAGCCCATTTGAAGTTGAGATGCAAAAGTTACAACCGTTTTACTAAAGGCTGCACACCAGTTACGGGGATTAAAAGAAGAGATGGGATTGGGCTTTTTATAATTTGACCTAATCCTCTTAACCTAAGCCCTAAAACGTTTTTACAAGTATAAATAGACCCTTTAGCCTCCTTTTTACACAAACTTCAGAGAATTACATCAGAGGCTTCATATTTTCAAGTCAGAGCACGAAGGTAGAGGAGAAGCTAGGGCGAGGAATTCTGTTCTTCCAACAACAGCCAACCCAACCTTTAGGTTATCTTTCTTCTTTCTGTAATTGAATTATGACTTCTTCTTATTTAATTTCAGTATTTAATTTTTTCATGAGCTAAATTCCCATATACTTGAGAATCGCAATAAAGGTATGAGCCCTAATTAATTTATTCTATGTTTTGAATTTGGGATTCTTAGAATTTAAATTGAATTGAGTTTTATATATTGGATATTACTTTGTTTTCATTACTATTTTTTTTTAGGAACAACTAGAAATAGCTTTTAGTATTTGGGCTATTCACTTTAGTGGCAAAAGTGATCATCCGACAGGGGGGTTTGAATACAGACTTAGGTAATACCCATGTAATGACCGTTATTGACCGACAGGCTTAACTAATTACATAGCCAAAGAGGTAAATTCATATCATCCGAAGAGGTATATTCGCCCATATAGGGGTTTATAGTACTTTAGGATAGCTCCTAGGTCCACTCGACAAGGGGCTAGGAGACATTAGATTCCCGACTGATATTATAATACCAATTCTACCCTTAAACAAGCATAGGTTACGTTAATTAGGTGGATTCCTTGCGAGACTCAAGTATCTCTCATCTCTAAAGTTAGTCCTTTTATTTGCATTATTTCTTTTCAGTTATTTATTTGTAGTCTTTATTTTATTGCATATTTAGTTTTAAGAAAACCAAACAAAAACCATATTATTTTACTTTTCTGTCAAGCAATTATTTCTACTATTTTATTAATACTTGAGTTGAACATAATCCGTTCCTGAGAACGAAACCCGATTTATCGGATATTACTTGGACAACCGTGCACTTGCGATATTGTGGTTTCTTTTATTTATCGCATTATTTTCTAACACCCCAAGACCTCCAAGTATTTGGCGCCGCTGCCGGGGACGGTAGCGCGTGACCCCGGTGTTAATCTTTAGTAGTTTAATTGTTGTTTTAGTTTCAGTTTATTTTAATTTTTTTAGTTTTACGCTTTGGGTTGTTATTTCTTTCTCAGGTTTACAGGTTTTGGTATATGCTCAAAGATCCCGTGATCCTTGAGAACCCGAAATCCTAGTTCGAGAAGCAAACAAAAGAAAGAAAGAGGCTAAAGCAAAGGAAAAAAGAGGAAAAATTAGCAAGAGAAGCAATGGTTGAACAACACGAGAATTATCCTCCTCTTGTTCTTCTTGTTCCACATGTTCAAGCTCCAGTTATTAATGATCCATGTTTCATCAATGGTCTTGAACAAGCTCCATATTGAGCTCCTGCCCTTGGAATTGGCCCAGTCGATATTAATGTCGCGAGATTCAGACCCGATCCTGGTATGTTATCTCAATTTCAAAATTATGGCAATTTTCGAGGAGCACCTGGAGAAGATCCAATTCGTGTTGTATAGAAGTTCATGCAAATTTGCGATTCCTATATTACACAAGGAGTGACTAGAGATCAGATTTATTTCGCAAATTTTAGATATTTTGTGATAGATGGAGCAAGTGAATGGCATTATTCTCAAGAGCCTGGATCGATTACTACTTGGGATGCATTGCAAACTGCATCTTTCGACAAGTACTACCCAACTAACATGAGATTAGATGCGCAAATTGCTTTAACTTCCTTAGAGCAAGAACAAGATTTAGACCTACTTTGTGGTGGTGGATTTTTTACAGGTACTACCAGTTCATGATAAGGTTATTTTGAATAGAACGGTGAAGAATGAGATATGTTGGAACAGCGTGAGAATACCTCTCCAAAGTGGAAGTTATAAAGAAAGTAGTGTTGTCATTGAAGAAAAATTCTCCTCATTACAAAATAAATTGAAGAACACTTTGGAGCAGCAATTGAAACAGCTCACTCTAGCTGTTACAAATGGTTTTGCAGGTAGAAGAGCAGATGTTAATGTTACACAAGAAGTTTATGGGTGCTCTAACTGTGGTGTACAAGATCATGATTGGGAGCATTGTCAAAGTAATCCAGCCGTAATGTTTGTTGACAACCGAGGGAACTATTCAGGTGGTCAAGGTTATCAACCGAATAGAAACCATCCGGGTTTCCAATATTCAAATCTAAATGGGGCCGCTAATCCGACATACGCATATTAGCCGCGTCCCCAAGGTAATAACTATCAACCAAGACCACAAAACAACTACCAAGGGTACAAGGTTACGGAAATCAAGCTCAGAGACAACCTCCTCAAGACACCTACACCGAAACCATGGATCAGAAAGCTCTACCTGCTCAACCTCAAGAAGGTACGTTAGATGTTCAGCAAACCTTGCTGACATTAATCAATATTCAAACAAAAGCTAGCCAAGAGCAACAATCTACTTCCGCAACAATTAAAATGTTAGAAATCAGATAGCTCAGATGTCGAAGCAATTGAGTCAACGTCAACAAGGAAAAATACTGAGTGACACTGAAGAACCCAAGCAAAGAGAAGATTGTAATGTGGTGACACTTAGAAGTGGTAAGAAGCTCCCACCTCCTCCTTTTCCCGTGATGAAAGAAAAAGAAACAACTGTGAAAGAGAAACCGGTAAAAGATGTGGTGGAGAAAGAAGATGAACCTGAAGTAGTGGAAGTAGAGAAGATTCTGGAAAAGCCAAAGAAGAAAGATATTACAGAAACCCTTCCTCCTCCACCTTTTCCCTCAAGAGTTCAGAAGAAAGGAGATATGGCTGACTATCAGAAATTCCTAATGTGGTAAGAGGTCTTAACATTAATGTACCATTCTTAGATGTTATTCGAGATGTGCCGAAGTATGTTAAATTATTGAAAAGAGCCATCACCAACAAGAGACCATACCGAAGTATGTTAAATTCTTGAAGAGAGCCATCACCAACAAGAGACCATACGTTGAGAATGAGATGATAGGACTGCCAGAAGAATGTAGTGTCATATACCAAAGTAAGTTGCCACCTAAACTACTTGATCCTGGGAGTTTTACGATTCCTATTTCCATTGGTAATGAGTGGCAAGGGAAAGCTTTGTGTGATTTGGGTGCGAGTATAAATTTGATGCCCAAGTCAATTTTTGAAAAATTGAAGATAGGAAACGCAAGATCCACTTCCATGATCTTGCAAATGGCTGATAGATCCTCCGCACATCCTGAGGGACGACTAGTAGATGTACTCGTCAAGGCAGGTACTTTAATATTTTCCGTTGATTTTGTTATACTTGAATACGACGCGGATATGAATGTCTCCATCATCTTGGGACGACCATTCCTAGCCACGGGGAGTACTGTAATTGATGTAGAAAATGGATAATTAACCATGCGAATCCAAGACGAGGACAGTAAAGTTCAACGTGTTTAAGTCCATGAAGTTTCCAGATCCCCAGGAGGATTGTTTCCGAATGGATGTTATTGATCTAACTACGCAAGAGGTATTTAATTATATGAATTTTAATGATATCTTGCAGGCGGCCTTAACACTTGACTTACCGGAGTTAATGGGAGAGCTAACCGAAACATTAGCAGCTCTCAATTCTGGAAACCCAAGGCATAGGCGTCTTGCCTATGAACCAATACGAGAACCAGGGGAGAAAATATCTAAAAAGAAACCATCTATCGAATCTCCCCCGCAATGAGAAGAAAATCCGCTCCCGTCACACTTGAGGTATGCTTATTTAGGTACTAACAACACTCTACCTGTTATTGTTTCAACTACTCTGACAGGTCCTCAAGAAGACAAACTGTTACGTATATTGAGAGCTAATAAAGAGGCAATTGGTTGGACTATTGACGATATCAAAGGTATTAGTCCCTCCTATTTCCAACACAAAATTATCCTGGAAGATGAGAATGCACGCTCAGTTGGAGGGCAAAGAAGATTGATGCCAGCTATGAAGGAAGTAGTGAAGAAAGAGGTTATTAATTTACTAGATACGGGAATCATTTATCCCATAGCTAGTAGCAAATGGGTGAGTCCAGTTCAATGCGTAACAAAGAAGGGTGGTATCACAACCATCTTGAATGAACAGAATGAAGCCATTCCCTCAAGAATCGTTGTTGGTTAGAGAGTGTGTATGGATTATCGCAAGTTGAACAAGTCCACTAGAAAAGATCACTTCCCTCTTCCGTTTATAGATTAGATGTTGGACAAGCTAGCTGGGAGAGAATATTATTGCTTTTTGGATGGGTATTCAGGGTACAATCAGATATATGTAGATTCAAAAGATCAACACAAGACAACCTTTACATGTCCTTTTGGTACCTTCGCCTTTCGAAGGATACCATTTGGATTATGTAATGCACCTGCTACTTTTCAGAGATGTATGATGGAAATCTTCTGAGACATGATTGATGATTTCCTTGAGGTATTTATGGATGACTTTTCTGTGTTTGGTTATAACTTTGAGGAGTTTTTACGGAACTTGGAGAAGGTATTGATTAGATGCAAAGAGACTGATTTGTTTTTGAACTGTGAGAAGTGTCACTTTATGGTCCGTGAGGGTATAGTGTTGGGTAACAAGGTTTCAAGTGCTGGTTTAGAAGTTTATCGTGCAAAGATTGAGGTAATCAAGACTCTTCCCCCTCCTATTTCTGTAAAAGGGGTAAGAAGCTTTTTGGGTCATGCTGGTTTTTATCGACGTTTTATCAAGGACTTATCTAAGATCTCTAAGCCATTGTGTAACTTAATTGAAAAGGACACCAAATTCCTTTTTGATGAAGCTTGCATAAAAGCATTCCAAGAGATCAAAGGGAAGCTTATTTCTGCACCAATTGTATTACCTCCGATTGGAAGATTCCGTTTGAAATGATGTGTGATGCTAGTGATCTTGCTATGGGTGCAGTTCTGGGTTAGAGAAAAGAAAAGGTATTTCATTCTATCTACTATGCTAGTAAAACCTTCACAAGTGCTCAAATAAATTATACCGTAACTGAGAAGGAATTACTAGATGTTGTGTATGCATTCGACAAATTTCGTTCCTATCTCCTTGGGGAGAAATTTGTTGTGTTTACTGACCATTCCGCGATTAAATACCTTATGGAAAAGAAAGATGTGAAGCCGCGTTTAATCAGATGGGTACTATTATTACAAGAGTTTGATTTAGAGATTCGAGATGGAAAGGATTGTGAAAATCAGGTTGCAGATCATTTGTCACGTCTTGAAAATTCTGAGTCTAATGAGGGACCTGAGTTGGTAAGAGAAGAGTTTCCTAATGAGAGTTTGTTTTCAGTTTATGCAATGGGAACTCCTTGGTACGCGGATATAGCAAATCTTATTGTGAGTGGTTCTTTCCCTCAAGGAGCCACCTCACAAGAGAAGAAGAGATTAATCCATCACGCTAAACAATTCTTTTGGGAGGATCCTTTCCTCTACAAAACATGTAGTGATCAGATGGTAAGAATATGCATACCAGATATGGATATTCAGTCAGTGGTGCAAGTTGTCATGATTCACCATACGGAGGACACTTCAAAGGTGATCGTACAGCTGCAAAGGTACTACAATCCGGTTTTTATTGGCCTACTTTACATAAGGATTGTCATGAATATGTCAAGAAGTGTCATCGGTGCCAGTTTATTGGTAATATATCTAATAGAGATAAGATGCCGCATAATAATGTTCTTGAAGTTGAGATATTCGATGTATGGGGTATTGATTTCATGGGTCCCTTTGTACCATCTAATGGAAAGCTTTACATCCTGCTAGTTGTTGATTACGTGTCTAAATGGGTAGAGGTTGTTGCTCTACCAACCAATGATTCGCGAGTGGTGATAAAGTTCTTAAAGTCACACATCTTTACTAGACATGGCACGCCTCGAGTTATTATCAGTGATGGAGGTTCTCATTTTGTTAACAGATACTTGAAGGCTGTGTTAGAGAAGTAACGGGTGAGACATCGTGTATCCACTGCTTATCATCCGCAAACAAATGATGAAGCTGAGGTCTCTAATCGAGAGATCAAATCCATTATAGAGAAGACAGTTAGTTCCACACGCAAGGAATTGTCAATGAAATTAGATGATGCGTTGTGGGCATATCGTACTGCGTTCAAGACGCCTGTTGGTGTATCTCTGTATCGCATAGTTTATGGTAAGGCTTGTCACTTACCTCTTGAGCTTGAAATGGGTGCATATTGGGCGATAGCGGAGATGAATATGGATCCTACTTTAGCCGCGGAGAATCATATGATGAAATTGAATAAACTTGATGAGTTTCGATTTCATGCCTATGAGAATGCAAAACTTTACAAAGAAAAGACAAAGAAATGGCATGATAATCGCATTCGTGAAAAGAAATTCAAAGTGGGACAGATGGTCCTCAAATATAACTCCAAGTTCAACAATTATCCGGGTAAGTTGAGATCAAAGTGGTCTGGTCCTTTCATGGTAACCAAAGTTACGCCTCATGGAGCTATAGAAATTGAAAACCCAGACGAGCAAAGCACCTTTATGGTGAATGGACATCGGCTGAAACTTTATCATGTAGGCGAGGATACCAATCGCATGGTAGATCCACATCCTGGGTAGGTCATGTACCTCCTTGAAGCTGAATAGTTGCGAGAGGTAACCCATCGAGCTTAACGACGTTAAACAAATTCCATTTCAATTGTATATTAGTTTATTGATTTCTGTTTTTTCAGTTCCTAGTGTATAATTATAAGTAATTATCAAGTCTTAGTGTCTACTTTTAAAAGAAATGAGAAAGTTAGTGTGTTAATGGTGCAGGAATTGAGTTTGGGGTGCTGAGGAACAAAAAAGAAAAAAATGGGAAAAATCTGGACCACTGATCGGTAGGACGGTCAAACCACTGGTATACCGGTGGGGGAACACGAGCCCTCGGGTTGTTGGATTCGGGTATTTTGCCGAGAGCGTGTCCAAGAAAAACCGAGCGCACCGGTATGCCGCCCAGGTAACCGGTATGCCGGCCAGAAGGAAACACGAGCCCTCGGGTTTTATGACTCGTGTATTTTGACGAAGCAAGGTTTTGAGCAAAACAGCACACCGGTATGTCGCCCGGGTGACCAGTGTGCCGGCGCCCCAAAAATACGAGCCCTTGGGTTGTCAATTCGGGTTTATTTCCGAGAGTTGCAAAAAGGAAGATCTTCAGGACCGGTATGTCGACGGTTCCGCCGGTATGCGGTCCGGTGGCGGTTTTGAAGAGTTTATTTCCAATTCCACTTCTTACCTTATCAAGAAGAACCCCTAGCCTCTCCAATACGAATTTTTCAGAACCTAACCCTTTATATGCCTGCACAACACCACTATAACACCTAAGAATATTAAATCTTTCCTCCTATTCCATTACAAACACACATCCAACACCACAATCCCTCAAGAACATAAGAAAATATTCTCCTTTAACTTTAAGCCTCTTCATCAAAGCTTCAATCCTATTCATTAAACCTTCCCCAATCCACTACATAATCATTACACATCTCATATAACACCTAAATCCTTCATTACAAATCCTCAAAACATCAAATTTCAAAACTTTTCTCTAGTTTTTGATTATTTGAATTTTTTAGTTTGGGGTTCAATGAGATGACGAAGATTGGGAGGTCAAGAACACCATTAATAGGAAGAAGAAGTTGGAGAACCTCTTAATACTTTTGGTGTTGAAAGATGTAGTTGAAAGAATGGAAATTTTGGAGGATAATCATGAAGAGGTGTTGACAACCATAGGAAAAGTTACAAAAGAGTTGGAGCTTATGCAAAACATATTACGTGGAGTGAGCAATGTTGAACATGCCACCTACGCAACACAAGGAGCTCAACCTACACGCAACCATAGCAACCAGCTTAGTGCTGGTTCAGATACGTTTTCCTATACTTTTCTTATTTGTTTTATTTGTTTATTTGCTTTATTGAGTCTTTTTCGAGTCGTGGGGACATGACTCACTTTTGAGTTTGGGGTGGGGTTCGTTGCCTCATCCCAATTTTTTGTGTTTTACATGCTTTCAATAAAATTAATCTAAGGGTTGCGTTGACTGTAAAATATTTTAAATGTCCCCATCAAGCATGATTTTTATGAATTTATGATAGAAAATAGTTGACTTTTGGAGTTAGTGTAAAGCGCACTTAGATTGCATGCAAATATGAGGCAATTGATAGGAAGAATTAATGAACAATGCAAAAGAAGTAAACTTGTGCTTAAGGATAATGAGTGGTTTGTAGAATGTGAGATCTGAATGAGTAGAGAACCAACTTAGGTATGAACTAGAGGCAAGTTGTGTAAATAGGAAGATGATAGAGGTAGTTCTTTGTTAGCCCTTTGAATCCTTTTTGGCTTTCTATCCCTGAATTAATTATATCCTTCTTAGCCAAATTTTTAGCCTTTAATCCTTTCTTTTATCGCCACATTATAAGCCAATATCCCTTTAGTTTAGTAGGCATTTCCATATGACCCGCACTTGAATCACGATCCTGAGACTTCATGTCTTGAGCTTGATTTTGGGGTGGTGGGTCCACTATTATGGGAATTTACATTGGGTTGGGATTTTTGAGCTTATCAATTGTGCTATGTTCTATTTTGATGATGATTCAAAGTGATTATATAGTAACCCTTTTCCAGGGTAAGAGTAAATGAAAAAAAAAGATATGAAAAGTTATGAAAAGAAAAAATTTATGAAAAAAAATAGCATGATATCTCAACATCAAAAGGAGAGTCATAACTATAAAAAAGAAAAGAAAATTCATATAAAAAGAATATGTATTTGGACCGGCAAAGAATTTTTTTTTATGTGAATCATCTTTAGTGCTTATTGGGTTAATCAGGGGACGCTAAATTAGCGCGTCAATTGGGTTGAGTGAGAACATATTCGAGTGTAAACTCAATCTCTTGGACAGTTTGTTGATGGTAAGTGAGGAGAGAGACAAAAGCTCACTTCAAATTCACCAAATATACATACCAAACCGTCCCTAAGCCTATATTAAAACCGTAAAGACCTCTTGATTCCTAGATACATAGTGAGTCTGTGATTCAGCTAATAGGGAGTATGCTAAGTGGAGCGCTCAAAGCAAGTAAGGATCGAGGAACACCTTATAGCCACCATATTGAGATAAGTAACAAGCGTAACCTTCTAGCATTGTGAAATTAATTTTGGATTGATATTATTTTGTGTTTGATTTTGCATGATATGTGTATGTGTATATTAATTCCTAGATCATACTATATGAAGTCTGTTTTAAGTTGTGCTTTGGGAATATTTACTAGATTCTACCTTCTGCGTTCACCTAAAAGGCCTTTGTTTTTATTTTACTTTGTCGGGACGACAAAGGTTTGATTTTGAGGTCTTGATGTCTGTTCTAAATATTAGCCCCTCGGAGACATCCTTTTAGGTGAATATTTGACTTATTTGATAGACTTTTATGCTTATTTCGTCATATTGCACTTTCTCCCCTTGGAATTAGACTATTTGCATTTGTATAGCTTTTGTGCGTTAATTTGTTTGTTTTAGTGCAAAGTTAGTAGGTTTATGAATTCATGAAGAAACCGCTATAAGGAGGAGAAGTTAGAATTAAAGTCTTAGATCGAGTGGATGAGCTGAAGGAAAGAAAAGAATATCCAAGAACTTATTTAAAGAAGTTGCATATTTGAAAGGTTGTTAAAGATTACTGTTTTTGGGCTACTTAGGAGCGGATTTAGCCTTAGGTCGTGAAACATGGTTTGATATCCTATTGAGTTAGCAAGATTCTCCAAGTTGAAACAGTCCATTTGGAGTTGATATGCAAAAGTTATAGCCGTTTTACTAAAGGTTGCACACTAGTTACGGGAATTAAAAGAAGAGATGGGCTTGGGCTTTTTATAATTTGACCTAATCCTCTTAACCTAAGCCCTAAAACGTTTTTACAAGTATAAATAGACCCTTTAGCCTCCTTTTTACACACACTTCAGAGAATTATATCAGAGGATTCATATTTTCAAGTCAGAGCAAGAAGGCAGAGGAGAAGGTAGGGTTGGAGGAATTCTGTTCTTCCAACAGCAGCCAACCCAACCTTTAGGTTATCTATTTCTTTCTGTAATTGAATTATGACATCCTCTTATATAATTTCATTATTTAATGTTATTATGAGCTAAATTTCCATATACTTGAGAATCACAATAAAGGGATGAACCCTAATTAATTTATTCTATGTTTTGAATTTGGGATTCTTAGGATTTAAATTGAATTGAGTTTTATATATTGGATAACTTTGTTTTCATTACTAATTCTTTTCCACGCAACTAGAATTAGCTTTTAGTATTTGGGCTATTTACTTTAGTGACAAAAGTGATCATCCGATAGGGGGGTTTGAATACAGACTTAGGTAATACCCGTGTAATGTGCGGTATTGACCGACGGGCTTAACTAATTACATAGCCAAAGAGGTAAATTCATATAATCCGAAGAGGCATATTCGCCCATATAGAGGTTTATAGTACTTTAGGATAGCTCCTAGGTCTACCCGACAGGGGGTTAGGAGACATTAGAGTCCCGACTAATATTATAATACCAATTCTACCCTTAAACAAAGCATAGGTTACGTTAATTAGGTGGATTCCTTGCGAGACTCAAGTATCTCTCATCTCTGAAGTTAGTCAATTCACTGCTTTATTTCTTTTCTGTTAATTTACTTTTAGTATTTATTTATTTGCATCTTTAGCTATTAGAAAAACCAAACAAAAATCATATTATTTTACTTTTCTGTCAAGCAATTATTTCTAGTATCTGACTAATATTTGGGTTGAACCTAATCAGTCACTGAGAACGAAGCCTAATTTATCGGATATTACTTGGACAACTGTGCACTAGCGGTATTGTGGTTCCTTTTATTTATCGCATTATTTTCTAACACCCCAGGACCCACCAATACTTCATCCCTAACAAATTCCGAAGTCAATTGCCACTGATTTTTTACGATAATTCTCGATTGACACTTATGTTTGTCTAACCTTGTATCTCCCACAAATTACTTGTACGTTGAAAAACACCACGAACATAAAGCCCAAAACGGATTTAGCATGTATACATACACGTGTTATGTATTTTGAATTTGACTTATCCTTTTTTACATTACTTGTGATTTAGAAGGTTCCACCTATTCACGTCCAATAAAAGAGTCTCCTTTGATGCATATCGCTCATTTAACATGATTTTGACTCCTTTCACCATGGAAGATGGTTGACTTAATTCCCAATCATGACATTTTTCTTTATGGCTCGTATCAATAGGTTCAAAATTATGAATAGTTGGATTAAAACATTCGTCATCGTCATCTTTTCCACTATCTCCATTATCATCTCTAGAAATATGAAAACTCTCTTCATCGCCTCCGAGTTAGTTCAGCTTTCACGATCAATATCACTTTAGCGAATGGTCTCACGAATAGGCTCAAGAGATGTAGACAAATTTCCCCGCTCACAAATGTTATTTACTCTTTTCACGAGAAGTGGACGGTTGCATCCAATACATTTCTTTAATCTCATCATAAATCTCAATAACATGGTATTGCATGTTTTTTGCCCTACCAATCATCTGTTTTATCGTGTCATCCCCAACAACTATAGCATGAAATAATGGAGGGTTTGAGGATATCGGACGTCAATTGCAAGCCAAACACACCGCTTGTTTAAAATCATTTAATCCAACATCTCCTCCGGTCATAAACAGATTACAATGTCCCCGGGTATATTCAACAATACCGTTACCACTCCGAACAATATTACCTCCATAAAAACATAACCACATATAACTCATATTAACCCATAAAACAATAAAAATACAATATAATCAATACTAAATCAAAGAAAACAAACATGTTAAAATCAATACTATATAAACTCCTACAAATTATTATTACTCAAACTTCGTTAACCTAATTTTTGCAAGATATATACACCAACTAATAAAAAATGAAGATAATGATTACCTTTAAGATGAAATACCCAAGGATTTGAAGGAAAAGTTGAATTTTTTGAAAGAATTTTTGGTTGGTGTGGGTGGGAGGTGAAAAGGGGTATAGAGATAGGGAAGCAATGAGGAGGGTTTCTATTTAAACCTAAATCTTCTTAAAGGTGGTCATCTAATGATCACCTATACTATTTCACCAAAAACGTAAAGAAGACGGTCATCTAATGATTGAATACCCCAAAATTTTAAAGAGTTGAAATAATCTTGATTGAATACACCTAGATTTTAAAAGAGTTTTCATAACCCTAACTGAATACACATGATGTCTCCTATTTTGTTCTAGATATTAGCCCTTAGTAGACATCATTTTAGGTGATTAATTGGCTTATTTAACAGACTTTTAAGCTTATTTGATTAAATTGCGTTTTCTCCCCTTGGATTTGTATTATTTGCATTTTTGAGCTTTTGTGCGTTAATTTTTTTGTTTTTAGTGTAAGTTCTTAGGTCCATGGATTAGATGGAGCACCAAGACAAGGAGGAGAAACAGGAATTAAAGTCATAGATCGAGTGTAGAAGTCAAAGGCAAGAAAAGATAATCCGACGAAATGATTAGAGGAGAGTGAAATCTGGAAGGCTGTTACAAATCACTATTTTTGAGCTACTTAGCCACTAATTCAGCCTTAGAGTCGTTAAATATGGAATTTGCATCTTTGAGTCAGGAAGATTTTGCAACTTGAACGGAGTGAATTGGAGTCTGGACGCAAAAGTTACAATTGTTTAGTAACAGTTGTACATCAGTTACAAGATTTCATTTAAGGATTGGGCTTTTATTTCAATTAACATATTTCCTTTTAAGAGGAAAGACCAATCCGTTTTTCCTATGATATACAATCCTATGTCTTCATTTTTTATAAAACAACTCATATTACACAAGTCAGAGACTCTAGAGAAGAAGTCAGAAGCAAAAAGAAAGAAGAAACTGAAGCTGGAGAATCCTAATTCTTCCATCAACAGTCAAAATAAATCATTTAATAAGGTTACCCATTTAATTTCTGTAATTGAACATGAGCAATTTATCTCTTATTTCAGTTTTAATTACATTATGAGCGAAATACTATAAGTGTTTGAGAATCGCAATAAAGGGAATGAACCCTGATTGATTTATTCCATGTTTCTGAATTTGGGATTTCATAATCGAATTGGATATTATATATTGGTTATTTCTTCGTTGTTATTTACTAATTCTTTTTGGTACAACTAGAATTAGGTATTAGTATTTGGGCTATTCACTTTAAGTGGAAAAATTGATCATCCGACGGGGGGGTTCGAATACGAAATTAAGTAATCACCGTGTAATGTTCGTTATTGACCGACAAGCTTGACTAGTTACATAGCCAATGAGGTAAGATCTTCACATCCTAAGAGACATATTCACCCATATAGGGGTTTATAGTACTTTAGGTAAGCTTCTAGGTCCACCGGACAAGGGGCTAGGAGATATTAGAATCCCGACTAGTATTAAAATACCGATTCTACCCTTAAACAGAACGTTAATTAAATTCATTAGGCGGAATCCTTGCGAAACTCAATTACACCTTCTTACTCTTGCGTCTACTCTTATTTACTTTACTTGAATTATATCACTTGCGTTAATTTAGTATTTTAATTATTTACGTCTTAGTCTTAAAACAAAACCCAACAAATATTTATCATTTAATTCCTTGTCATATAACAATTATCCTCACTTATTGCATAACATCGTAAGTCATATCCATCCGTCCCTGAGATCAAAACCCCGTTTATCGGAAATTACTTGGACGACCCGTACACTTGCGGCCCGTGTCCCTCCATTTTAAGGGTGTTATTTTATAACACACCAAGAAACACCAAGTTTTTGGCGCTGTTGCCGGGGACGGTAGCTTGTGACCACGGTGTTATCCGTAAGTGATTTAGTTGTTATTTTTATTTTATTTTTTGGTTTTACACTTTTCTTTGTTTTGTCTCTTCTTAGGTTTTACAGGTTGGTGTATGTACTCAAACTCCGAGAGATTTTTCCGAGATAAAAACAAGAGAGGGAGAGAGAAGCAAGGGAAAAGGCAAAGAAAAAAAGAGAAATGGAGAATCTAAACATTCATAATGTTAAAGATCTCGAAATTGAGTTGGATGCACAAGGCAATCCGATAGTGCCACTAGTTGTGCAAGATCCACCAGGAGGAAATCAAAATGCTCGAATTCAAATCCCTCTGGTAGGTCAACAACCATTCATTAACAATGGTGCAAGAATTCAAGACACCGCACCAAGGTTTGTCTAACCTAACGAATATAGACCCTTCTGTCTACCACCATTACGACTCTGTCCACCCGTAATTCAAGGAATCAGATTCAGACAAGATGTGATACGATCAATCAGTTTATCATTATTGGACAGTATAGTGGTGTGGTACATGAAGATCCTATTCGAGCCATGTTTAAATTTATGCAAATATGTGATGCATATGTCACTCCTGGAGTAACCCAAGAACAAATGTACTTTGTGGTGTTCTCATTTTTCCTAACCGGAGGAGCTAGTTAGTGGTATGATCAGCAACAAAATGATGAGATCTTAACTTGGGATCAACTTCAGAACGGTATTTTTTTATAGGTATTATCCTCAGAGTGTTAGACATAGTGAACAACTAGATGTTGCAAGCTTCCGCAAAGAACAGGAAGAAATTATAGGGGTTGCTTGGACTCAATTCCAATCTTTGTTACGAAAGTGCCCATTACATGGGTACTCAATTGAATTACAGCTTGTAATATTTTAGCGTAGTCTCGATGAAGCCTCCAAAGAGAAAGTAGATATTATGTGTCAAGGTGGTCTCATGATGGTCACAACTAATCAAGCTTTGGATATTATGGATAGAATTGTAAGGAATGAAATGAGTTGGCAACCATCAAGATCATCGGTTCGAGTTTCGGAAACAGGCACTTTGAATGTAGACGCAAACAGCCTTGAACGCTAAGATTGCCGCAGTTGAGAATAAGGTCAAACAACTAGATGTGTCTAATAAGCAAGCTATTGTGAATGTGGTACAAGCTATGCTGTAGATCTCTGTTTTGGGTGCTAGGCGGTCGACTGGGGCCTAGCGCCTAGGCGGGGTTACACGGGGCCTAGGCAAAATTATACGGTTTTGAATCCTGATGTGTAATTTTGTAAATTTAGTAATATATATGTAGTAATTATAGCAATTTAAAAATTTAAGTCATAAAATTCATCTAACAACACTAAAATAAATATAAAAATACTAAAAATTGAGTTAATATCAACTAAAGAATTCTCGAGAATAAGAAAAATAACAAAAAGGTATATGCAAGCATGTTTTTCTATTAATCGGCGCCTAGATGGTCATTTATTGTCATTAATCGGTGTCTAGACGGGCTAGGCGCCTATTCCACGACGACTAAGGCGCTAGGCCAAAATGCCTAGAATTTTAACTAGGCGTAAGCTGATGGGGGAGTTGACGCCTAGGCGGCGCCTAGGCGGGGAGATCTACAACATAGGGTACAAGAACCAGAGATATGTCCTAGTTGTGGGGAAGTTGATCATAGTTGGGAAGAATGTGCTAATAACCCAGAATCTGTGTGTTTCGTTGATAATCGAGGTAATAATTATTCAGGTGGTCAAGGGTATGGTAATCAGTATAAGAATCATCCAGGCTTTCAATATTCGAATCCACAAGGGGTTGCGAATCCAAGAAATTATCAACCGAGTCCCCAAGGAAACAATTATCAATTCAAGCCACAAAACTAATACCAAGGAAATCAACCTAGAGCCGATCATGAAGCTTATTTCGATACGCTAGCTCAAAAGGCACTTCCTGCTCGACCTCAAGAAGGTGCGCTTACTGCAACTGATTTAGCTCTTACCTTAACGCAATACATGGCATCTTCCCAAAGTAAGTTCAGCCCAAATAGAAGATCAGTTATCTAGGTTCATGGCCACTACATCAGTTAAAGAGAATAAGATGGAAGAAACTTTAAACTCACATACCGGTTCATTGAAAATATTAGAGAGTCAAATATCAAAGATCACTAATACTTTGAATGTTCGAGGTCAAGGACAACTCCCAAGTGACACGGAGGTTCCTAAACAAAGGGACAATTGTAATGCGATTATAACGAGAAGCGGTAAGCAATTTCAACCACCACCTTTCCCAGTTATGAAAGGGAAAGAAACAACAGTGAAGGAAAAAATGGTGGAACATGTGGTTGAGAAAGAGAGTGAACCGGAAGTAGAGGAAGTAGAAGTTGAGAAAATTCCAGAAAAGCTTAAGAAGAAAGATATAGTAGTAGAAGAGAAGCGTCCTCCTCCACCTTTCCTTTCAAGAGTTCAAAAGAAAGGAGATATGGCAGATTATCAGATATTCCTTAATGTGGTAAGAAAGCTTAATATTAATGTACCATCCTTGGATACTATTAAAGATGTGTCAAAATACATACAATTATTGAAAAGAGACATCTCTAATAAACGCCTTTACTTGGAGAATGAAATGATTGGCTTACCCGAAGAATGTAGTGAAATTTGTCAAAGTAAGCTACCACCTAAAATGCTTGATCCGGGTAGTTTTACAATCCCTATTTCTATTGGGGATGAGTGGAGAGAAAAAGCTTTATGTGACTTGGGTGCAAGTATTAATCTCATGCCTAAGTCGATTTTTGAAAAGTTGAAGATAGGATACGCAAGACCGACCTGTATGGTCTTGCAAATGGCTGATAGATCCCTCGCACATCCTGAGGGACGCATAGAAGATGTCCTCCTTAAGGCAGGTACTTTAATCTTTCCCGTTGATTTTGTTATTCTTGAATACAACGCGGATAGGAATGTCCCCATTATTTTGGGAAGACCATTCCTAGCCACAGGTCGTTCTCTTGTTGATGCAGAAAACGGATAATTAACCATGTGTATTCAAGACAAGGAGGTGAAGTTCAATGTATTCAGGGCAATGAAGTTCTCAGATCCTATGGAGGAGTGTCATCGGGTGGATGCGATTGAACAATCGACGCAGGAGGTATTTAATGATATGAATATTGACGATATCTTGCTGGAAGCTCTAGTACTTGACTTACCAGAGATGATGGAAGAGCTTGCCGAAATAATGGCAGCTCTAAATTCAGAAAATGCAAAGCCTAGGCGTCTAGCATATGAACCATTACGAGACGCGGGGGAGATCGAACCTCAAAAGAAACCATTTGATTGAGTCTCCTCCGAAACTAGAAGAGAAATCACTACCGTCACATTTGAGGTATGCATATTTAGGTACTAATGAAACTTACCTGTTATTATGTCAGCTCACTTAACAGGTTCTCAAGAAGATAAACGGTTGTGTGTACTCCAAACTCATAAAGAGGCCATTGGATAGACCATTGTTGATATCAAAAGGAATTAGTCTATCCGTTTGCCAACACAAAATCATTTTGGAGGATAAAAGTGCACACTCAGTTGAAGGTCAAAGAAGATTAATGCCAGCCATGAAGGAGGTGGTCAAGAAGGAAGTAATAAAGCTACTAGACGCGAGAATCATCTTTCCCATAGCTAGTAGTGATTGGGTAAGTCTGGTTCAATGCGTACCAAAGAAGGGTGGTGTCACTACTGTCCTCAATGATCAGAATGAAGCCATACCCTCGAGAACCGTAGTTGGTTGGAGAGTGTGTACGGACTATCGTAATTTGAACAAGGCTACTAGAAAAGTCCATTTTCCACTCCCTTTCATAGACCAAATATTGGATGAGCTAGCAGGTAGGGAATATTATTGTTTTCTAGATGGATATTCAGATTACAATCAAATATGCGTATATCCAGATGACCAGTACAAAACTACATTTACATGTACTTTGGCACCTTCGCATTCCGAAGGATGCCATTTGGATTATGTAACGCACCTGCCACTTTCCAACGTTGCATGATGAAGATATTTGGAGATATGATCGATCAATTCCTTGAGGTATTTATGGATGACTTCTCTGTTTTTGGTGATAACTTTGATGATTGTTTGCAGAATCTAGAGAAGGTATTAATTAGATGCAAGGAAACCGACTTAATTCTTAATTGGGAGAAGTGTCATTTCATGGTTCACGAAGGAATAGTCCTCGGGCACAAAGTTTCGAGTTCAGGTTTAGAAGTTGATCGTGCTAAGATAGAGGTAATCAAGACTCTTCCCCCTCCTATTTCCGTAAAAGGGGTGAGAAGTTTTTTGGGACATGCTGGGTCTCTAAGATTTCTAATCCGTTGTGTAACTTACTTGAGAAGAACACCAAATTCCTTTTTGATGAAACTTGCATGGAGGCATTCAAGGAGATCAAGGAGAAACTCATATCAGCCCCCATTGTATTACCTCCTGATTGGAATATACCATTTGAAGTCATGTGGAATGCTAGTGACCTTGCTATGGGTGCCATTTTGGGTCAAAGTAAATATAAGGTATTCACTCCATTAATTACGCTAGTAAAGTCTTTACAAGTGCTCAAATTAATTATACTGTGACGGAGAAAGAATTACTAGTTGTGGTGTATGTATTCGACAAGTTTTGTTCCTATCTCCTTAGAGCAAAAATTGTTGTGTACACCGATCATTCCGCTATCAAATACCTTATGGAGAAGAAAGATGCAAATCCACGTTTGATTAGATGGGTCTTGTTGTTACAAGAGTTTGACTTGGAAGTTCGAGATAAAAAAGGTTGTGATAATCAGGTAGTTGATCATTTGTCGCGTCTTAAAGGTTCCGATTTCAATAGTGGTCCTGAATTGGTTAAAGAAGAGTTTCATGATGAGAGTTTATTTTCGACATATGCACATGGTACTCCGTGGTATGCAGACATTGCGAATCTTATTGTGAGTGGTTCCTTTCCTCAAGGGTCCACTTCACAAGAGAGGACGATCTTGAGTCATCGTGCTAGGCAATTATTTTGGGAGGATCCTTTCCTCTACAAAACATGTAGTGATCAGATGGTGAGAAGATGTCGAGAGTGATATTCAGTCGGTAATTGCTAGTTGTCATGATTCACCCTATGGGGGACACTTCAAGGTTGAACGTACAGCCGCAAAGGTACTTCAATCCGGTTTTTATTGGCCCACTATTCACAAAGATTGTCATGAATATGTTAAGAAGTTTCATAGGTGCCAATTTATCAGAAACATATCTAAGAGAGATGAAATGCCACGTAACAACGTTCTTGAAGTTGAAATATTCGATGTTTGGGGAATTGATTTCATGGGTCCCTTTGTACCATCTCACGAAAATCTTTGCATCCTATTAGTTGTTGATTACGTGTACAAATGGGTAGAGGTCATAGCTCTACCAACCAACGATTCGCGAGTAGTGATAAACTGCTTGAAGTCACACATCTTCACTAGACACGGTACACCTCGAGTTATTATTAGTGATGTTGGTTCTCATTTTGTTAACAGATACTTGAAGGCGGTCTTAGAGAAGTATGGGGTGAGGCATCGTGTAGCTACTATGTATCATCCACAAGCAAAAGGTCAAGCCGATGTCTCCAATCGAGAGATAAAATCTATTCTAGAGAAGACAGTTGGTGCCACATGCAAGGATCGGTGAACTAAGTTAGATGAAGAGTTGTGGGCAAATTGTATTGCGTTTAAAACTCCCGTTGATGCATCTCCATATCGCATAGTCTATGGTAAGGCTTGTCACTTACCTCTTGAACTTGAATTAGGTGCATATTGGGCGATAGGGAGATGAACATGGATCCTACTCTAGCCGGTAAGAATCGTATGATGAAACTAAATGAACTTGATAAGTTCCGATTTCATGCCTATGAGAATGCTAAGATTTATAAAGAAAAAACAAAGAGGTGGCATGATAAACGTATTCATGAAAAGAAGTTTAAAGTTGGACAATTGGTCCTCAAGTATAACTCCAAGTTCAGTAATTATCTGGGTAAGTTGAGATCAAAATGGTCTAGGCCTTTTCTGGTGACCAACGTAACGCCTCATGGAGAAATAGAAATTGAAAACCCAACTGAACAACGCACTTTTATGGTGAATGGACATCGGTTAAAGATTTCTCATTTAGGCAAGGATAATAATCGCATGGTGGATCCTCGTCCTGGGGAGGTCATGTACCTCCTTGAATCTGTATAAATGTGAGAGGTAACCTTTCGAGCTTAACGACATTAAACAAAAGCCATTTCGTTTATATAATAGCTTATTCCATTCGTGTCTTTTAATTTCGTAGTGTAAAATAGCTTAATTTATGTTTATTAGTGTATACTTTTAAAAATAAATGAGAAAGGTAGAGTGTTATTTTATGATTGCAAGTACTTAATCCTTGAGTTTAGGGTTAACAAGTGTGAGACGTAAGATATTGCGTGTTTTGGTAAAAAATTGATCACTCGCACCGGCTAGCCAGTCACATGACCGGTATACCAGTCAACGAGGGTCATCACAGCGCTAACTCACTGTTGGCTGACCAATTACACGTAGCTTCAAACTGCGTCGCCGAAAAAGATTTGTGCGACCGGCATGCCAGTCAAGAAAATTTGCTAAAGCGGTTCAGAAGCCCCTTACACGCATCTTCGTTTTGCGTCTTTCAAAAAAAATCAAAAAAAGTTGTCGACTAATTCACGTTTGCGACCGGCTAGCCGGTCATCTGACCGGTGTGCCACTCAACTCACTGGAATGAGACACGATACATGCAACTTCAGACTGCGTCCATGAGATGAACGAGAAATTTAAGAGAAATTGGGGGCGGTATGTCGGCCAATCCCCCGGTACCGGTGCGGCCGCCGACTTGAAACCCTAATGCCTATATTACCATATTTCCTTCTCTTGGACACAGCCTCTCACACAAGACACCATTATTGACGAACCAAAACTCATTAAGTACCTGCAAAAACCATTAAAACACCCAAATACCACAAATACTTCCCTCTAATCCATTCCTAATACATACACAACATCAAATCCTTCCACAAAACACCAAAATTCTTCACTTTAATCCTTCATTTTTCTTCATTAAAGCTTCAATCTACCCTTTAAACCTCTCCTACTCCATTAAATAATCATTAACCATCTCATCTAACACCTTCAACCATCTTTCTATATCCTCAAAACATCAAAGTTCAATATTGGGGCTACTCAAGCTAATTCCATTGACATTCCAGATTCAAGTTCTAAGCCGAATAGTGGGGAAGTTGAGAATACTATGAAAAGGAAGGAGAACCCAAGTATTGTTGTTCCTGAAGAGCCTATCATGGATGAAGAAAAAAATGAAAAAAAAGATGAAGAAAAAGAGGTAAGTGAAACGATTGTCCCTCAACGTTCTATAAGAAGAAAAACAATGGATATAAAACCTAAACC
The DNA here is from genome assembly GCA_029959085.1 of Nemophila menziesii. Classification (NCBI taxonomy): domain Eukaryota; kingdom Viridiplantae; phylum Streptophyta; class Magnoliopsida; order Boraginales; family Hydrophyllaceae; genus Nemophila; species Nemophila menziesii. The sequence continues at coordinate 140,912,660 of JARWIR010000001.1, read as the reverse complement.
TAAGAAGCCATTCGTACCTTGGAAAGAACAAGTTCGTGAGAGGTTTGCTAGTATTTCTTTTGATGTTGATAAAGTATTATGTTGAACATAATGGACGGTGAATTCAAAGATTATGCGGTTGCATGTGACGAATTTGGATGGAAAGAGTTGAGAGAAAAAGAGTAGAATTATATTCCGGTCTTGGTTCGAGAATTTTATGAAAAATTAATCTTTGCGAATGGTAATGCTATTGAACTCCGTAAGAAGAATATTCCTTTCTCAGTTGAGCATATTCGTAGGGTATTTGACTTACCAAACTTGAAAGGTCCATGCCAATACCAAGAGGAGCTTAATAGTCCGGCATTTGAATGGGAATCATTTTATCAAAGTGTTCTTAATAATCTGGCATTCGAATGGGAATCGTTTTATCAAACTTGTAATGCTAGATATGAAGGTTAGGCATTCAATAGTAATTTATTGCCGCGTGCTAGAGTATGGTCTCGTTTCATTATTCCTACCATCTTTGGTAACAATCACGTATCCGAGGTAACCCGTGAACAACTCATCTTCATTACATGTATTATTGAGAAGAAGGAGATTGATGTAGCTCGTGTCATATATAACTACAATATGGCTTATACAAAAAACCCCATTGATGCACGCAACCTCAAGTTCCCATGCACTATCACAAAAATTTATATTGCCGCAAATGTGCCACTTAGGAACATTGAGGATGAACCGGTAAAAAAAAGTAAGAATCTCAAATTGATTTCAATTGCGAATATTTATAATGAGGCCAAAAAGAATGGGATTGAGTTATACAAGCCATTTGGAAAATAAAACAAAGTGAGACCTCCTAAACATAGAGTTAGAGTTGCCAAAGATCACGAGGTTACTGAAAGGATGAAAGATTTAGAGGAGAGACATGAAGAGGTATTAAAAGTTGTAGGAAGCGTCACATGAGAGTTGGTGTTTATGAAAAAAAGATTGGATAGTTGGGATACTCACAACATGTCGTCTACACAATGCTTAATAAAATGAACCAACCTGGACGCAACAATGAAAACCAGCCTAGTGTAGGTTAAGATACGTTTTCCTATCCTTTTCTCACTTAGTAGTGTATACTAGTTTATTTTCTTTATCGAGTCTTTTCGAGTCGTGGGTACACGACTCCTTTTTGAGTTTGGGGTAGGGTTCGTTGCCTCATCCCAAGTTTTTTTTGTGTTATTTGTTTTTACTACTTTCAATAAAACTAATTTTAGAGTTGCGTTTGACTGTAGAGCATTTTAAATGTCCCCATTAAGCATACTTTTTATGAATTTATGATAGAAAATAGTAGACCTTAGGAGTTAGTATAAAACACACTTAGATTGCGTGCAAATATAGGTAATTGATAGGAGAAATTAATGAACAATGCAAAAGAAGTAAACTTGTACTTAAGGAAAATGTTTGGTTTGTAGAACGTGAGATCTGAATTAGTAGAGAACCCACTTAGGTATGAACTGGAGGCAAGCTATGTAATTAGGAATGGGATAGAGGCAGTTCCTTGATAGCCATTTGAGAATTTTTAGCTTTCTATCCCTTAATTTAATATTATCCGTCTTAGCCCCATTTTTAGCCTTTAAGCCTTTCTTTTCTCGCCACGATATAAGCCCATATCCCCTTAGATTATTAGGCATTTCCATATGACGCGCACTTGAATCACAATCCTAAGACTTCCAGTCTTGAGCTTGAGTTTGGGGTGGTGGGTTTCATTATTGGGAGATTACATTGGGAGGGAATTTGTATGCGTTTGTATCTATGCGCAATTGTTGATGATGTATTATTTGTAACCCTTTGCCGGGGTCTTTGAAACAAAAGAAAAAGAAAAAAATATATAAGATACATGACCATTCACAGCAAAATGATGGACATGGGTATCTTATACAAAAAAAAAAAAGAAGAGAAAACCATGAAAAAGAAAAGAAAAAAAAGGATATATGATTAAATAAAGTAACCGACAAAGTGAACTTTTTAGAAATCATTTTTTGTTCTTATTTTGTAACTTTGGGACGCTACATTAGTGCGTCAAATGGGTTGAGTGAGAATAATATTCGAGTGCAAACTCAAGCTCTTGGACAGTTTGTTGATGGTAAGTGAGGAGATAGTCAAAATCTCACTTCAAATTTACCATATATACATTCCACACCGTCCCTAAGCCTACGCTATAACGATAAAGTCCTCGTGATTCCTAGATATATAATGGATTTATTATTCATCTAATAGGGAGTATGCTAAGTGGAGCATTCAAATTAAAGCGAGTGAGGATCGATGAACACCCTATAGCCATCATCTTGAGATAAGTACAAGCGTAACCTTCTAGCATAATGAAGTTAATTTTTGATTAATTATTTGTATTTGATTTTTGCATGACATGTGAATGTGTATATTAATTCCTAGGTCATACTATATGAGATTTGTTTTAAGTTATGCTTTGGGTGTATTCACTAGACTCTACATTCTTGCGTTTCACATATGGCCCTTGTTTTTATTTTACTTTGTCGGGACAACAAAGTTTTGAGTTGGGCTCTTGATGTCTTCCATTTTGTTCTAAATATTAGCCATTAAGAGACATCATTTTAGGTGATTAATTGGCTTATTTGATATACTTTTAAGCTTATTTGATTATATTGTGTTTTCTCCCCTTATTTGCGTTTTAGAGCTTTTGTAAGTCAATTTGTTTGGTTTTAGTGTAAAGTTCTTAGGTCCATGGATTAGATGGAGCAACAATACAAGGAGGAGAAACGGGAATTTAAGTCATAGATCAAGTGTAGAAGTCAAAGGCAAGAAAAAATAAATCCGAAGAAATGATTGAAATCTGGAAGGCTGTTACAAATCATTGTTTTTTATCTACTTAGCCACTGATTCGTCCTTAGAGTCGTGAAATAAAGAATTTTCATCTTTGAGTCAAGAAGATTTTGCAACTTGAACGGAGTAATTTGGAGTCCGGACGCAAAAGTTACAGCTGTTTTAGTAACAACTGCACATCAGTTACAGGATTTCATTTAAGGATTGTGCTTTTATTTCATTTAACCTATTTCCTTTTAAGAGGAAACCCTATTCCGCTTTTCCCATTATATATAAGCATTAGTCTTCATTTTTTATAAAACAACTCATATTACACAAGTCAGAGACTCCAGAGAAGAAGTCAGAAGCAAAAGGAAAGAAGTAACTGAAGCTGGAGAATCCTAGTTCTTCCATCAACGGTCAATATCAATCATTTAATTAGGTTACCCATTTCATTTCTGTAATTGAAAATGAGCAATTTATCTCTTATTTCAGTTTTTAATTACATTATGGGCTAAATAATTTAAGTGCTTGAGAATCGCAATAAAGGGAATGAACCTTAATTTATTTATTCCATGTTTCCGAATTTGGGATTTTATAATTTAAATTGAATTGGGTATTTTATATTGGTCATTACTTTTTTGTTATTTACTAATTATTTTCGGTACAACTAGAATTAGGTATTAGTATTTGGGCTATTCACTTTAAGTGGCAAAAGTGATCATCCGACGGGGGGTTCGAATACGGAATCAGGTAATCACCGTGTAATGTTCGTTATTGGCCGACAGGCTTGATTAGTTACATACCCAATGAGGTAAGACCTTCACATCCAAAGAGACATATTCACCCATATAGGGGTTTATAATACTCTAGGATATCTTCTAGGTCCACCCGACAGGGGGCTAGGAGATATTAGAATCCCAACTAGTATTAAAATACCGATTCCGCCCTTAAACAGAACGTTAATTAAATTTATTAGGCGGAATCCTTGCGAAACTCAAGTACACCTTCTTACTCTTGTGTCTACTCTTATTTACTTTACTTGCATTATTTTACTTGCGTTAATTTAGTATTTTAATTATTTGCGTCTTAGTCTTAAAACAAAACCCAACAAATATTTATTATTTAGTTCCTTGTCATATAAAAGTCATCCTCACTTATTTCATAACATCATATGTCATATCCATCCATCCTTGAGATCGAAAACCCGTTTATCGGATGTTACTTGGACAACCCGTACACTTGCGGTCCGTGTCCCTCCAATTTAGGGGTGTTATTTTATTACACACCACCAACACCCAATTTTTAAGAGACCTTTTAAAATGTTAATTGAATATACCTAGACTTTTAAAGTCTAAAAAAATACAACATACTCCAAGTTGAATACACCCCATAGTTCTTAGCCCTGAAATGAGATTTGTGCATTGAACGCCTCTAATTAGTTTTTGCTATATTATGGATGTTTGTGGTTTGGCCTAAATTATAGCTAGACTAGTGAAATTATCATATTCTTATATAAATTCTACTTTTATTTACTTAAATTCTAACAAGAAAGTGAATAATAAAAATACTCTAATTTTCACTCCCACAATCCAAAAAATATTGATATTACCATAATAACTAATAAGCCTTAGCAATTAATTTAAATTGTTTACCATCTCTTCCAAGTTTAAGATATATAACATAATTTAATTTTAGAAATAAACTACAACTAGATTATGAGAGAGCCAACATTTGCCATTAAAACAGTTAATTTCAAAAAAAAAAAACTTAATAGCGTAAAGCCAATTCCTATATCTTAACCGTCCTATCATCCGTACTAGCTGAAGCAAGGATCTGATTTCCTACCAAAAAATAAAATTACATAATTACATAACAAATAAATCATTCAATTAATTCAATATAATAAAGTTTAATAACCATTATAAGAAGTATCTTTTTATTTTTATTTTTTATTTTGGATAATGACTAACTTCATGTCCAACTAAGGTATTCTTCTGAATAGATCTACCTGGTATGAAAGTCGTTTGATCTTCTAAGATAATCTTGTCTATCATCGGTTGGAGTCTTGGGACAAAAAAGTTTGCAATGTATTTATAAATGAAATTAGCAATTGATAGATATAAAGTGTCTCATAGACGTTGGGTGTTCCACTTTTGGAATTAGAGTGATGTAAGTATGATTTATACAGAGAGATCTTATTTATTCCACACAAGGCTGCGAACGACCCTACGGTTATCCAGCTTTATAAGATTCTAGTATCTCCTGAAGAAACTCCAGGAAAACTATCTGGGACAAGAGCACGAGATGCTTCCAGGCTTCATACAATGACTTTTAGTTATCTTATGAATACTGGTTTTTAGAGTATTTTTCATATTTTTATCCTCTAAAGAGGGAATGCTTTCCAACACATATTCTTAGTTCCTTGGTCCAGCAGAGAGAGAGAGAGAGAGAGAGAGAGAGAGAGAGAGAGAGAGAGAGAGAGAGAGAGAGAGAGAGAGAGAGAGAGAGAGAGAGAGAGAGTTCCAGGAGTATAGTGTGATGGTTTGTGTAATAGACTCTAGTCTTCAGACCAAGTACCATCCTCCATCAAAATTTGGAAATCTTATTTCTTATCCTTCTACCTTTTATTATAGTATGGAAGCGATATTTTTATCACCTAGCGACAATCACTTTATATGGGTCTTAAAAACTCAATAAGCTTCTTCTTTTGCACACAAGTTTTTTGGGATTTTTACTTTTTCATTATACATATCCCAATTCAATTATGTTTAGATAGACATATTTAACAATACATTAAGTTCAGGTAAAATTTTATTAATTAGATTTTTATTGCTAAACTTTCTATTGTTGCCCTATTTAAGAATATCCTTTGTTACGTAATAAAGTATTTTCTTAAATTTTGCAATTCCTTTTTAAATAAAACCATTTAAAGTCGTCCAACATTTAGATATAATTTGTTCGCAACCGGGCTTTTTCAGATAAAACCGTTTAGATTTAATTAATTTACCTCAAATCTTAAAATCAAAGGGGAGTTCAGAGAACCATTGGGGCAAACTCAATGGGCAGGACCTTGTCTCTCATTTAGGAGGTACAAGGTTCGAATCCCTCAGCCTTGTTATTTCTTGAGCCCTTAAAAGGGAGTAAAGCAAGAGTGCAAGGTTCGAATCCTCCCTGAACATGCAGGGGCGGAGCCAGGATCTTTTAGTAGGGGGGGCCAAGGGGGTTCGGGGGCAACGCCCCCGAAAATTTTTTTTTATACTTATTTGCACTGTAGGTCCATATATTATAAAAATATTGTTAAATAAAGCTTTATATTATATAAATTTGCATTATAAGTCTTAATATAATTTTTTTAATTAATTACTTTTTATTTAATACAAAATAACATATAATTTATTGAAAAAATAATATAATTATAAGTCTAATATAATAAAATTTAAAAAATCAGAAGATTTAATGAAAATTCTGAAAATTTAAGGGGTTTAAATGAATGATTTAAAAATTTAGGGGGAGCCAAATAAATATTTTTTTAAAATATAAGGGTAAAATAATACAAAACTAAATTTTTTTTTTTTTTTTTTGTTAAAGGAATTTTTTTTTTAATTATCCAGGGGGGGCCATGGCCCCCCTTACTCGTAACGTGGCTCCGCCACTGTGAACATGGGTAACCTAGTTCGAGCTCAGAGTTGTCTGTCTCTCGATTCTTAAGCCCATAAATTAAGCCCATCGATGTGCTTTCTTTCACAACCTCAACCAAAAAAATCATTTGTCATCTCCGTCACATATAACTTTTATTTACTCTTCTGATTAAATTGATTAAGGGATAGGTTTCGCTGCAATCTATAGGTAAGAAACTTTCACGCCCTCTTCCTCTTTTGCCATATTACCCCGTTATTCCTTCATTAGGGATTAACTGGACCAGATTTGTATCACTATCGGGTTACAAAAAGCAAAACCATCCTCCAGTAATTGGATTTCTGAGATTACCAGGGATATTTCCACGGCTTGGTCAGTTTGAGAAGGCTGATTTGATTCCATTCCTTCATAGTTTCTCAGGCCTTTTTACTATAAGCTCCAGACAAGTTAATATAGGGTTGCAGAGGAAAAGGCTTGTTTGGGCTTTTTAGTAGCTCTTAACCTATTCTTTGAGAAAACGTGATATATTAAAACGCTATTAGGGTTTTAACGTAAAGGGTTACAGCGAGGAAGACAAATTTACAAAGAGTAAACATGTCTCAATCGCCTGAAGACATAATTCATCACATATTATCTTACATCGAGTCAACACGAAAAGCATGTCGAGTTAGTATGTGTTGCAAGTCATGGTACAGTGCATGGCTTACTTGCCCTAATTTGAGTTTTACTGATAACTATTGTAACGCAGAATTACAAAAAAAGAGTGTAAATTTTATTAACAGAACTTTATTTAGATACCAAGAGCAAAATATGCCTATCAACCGATTGAAACTTCGTATATTCATCAATAAAGGTTGTTCAGCTTCATATGTGAACAACTGGATTAGAATTGCAGTTCAAAACGGTGTCAAAATACTTGACCTCTACTTTTTTATACAGGAAAATCCACATATGACTCAATTGCCTCATACATTTTTTGAAGCTATTTCACTTAGAGAATTAACCTTAAGTGGTCAGATCGGACATTTTGATGGCAAGGTAATGTTTAAACATCTTAATACGTTAAGCCTTTGTAATATTTACAATTTAGATGAGGACATGTTTCAAGGTATAATCTCAATGTGTCCTTTCATTGAAAATTTGTGTGTTGAGGATTGGACAGGCTTAGAAAGGATTGAGATATGTACACTTTATAACCTTAAAAAATTAACTGTTCGCACTTATAATTTTGGTAAAGTCGATGTTGAAATAGAAGCACCCAATCTTCAATTTTTAGAAGTTTTCAAATGTAGAATTAGGAGACATGTTGGATATCTTAAATTGTATAGGACTGAAAAATTGAAATGTTTGAAATTGGTTGGGGATAGTGATCTCCCATCAACATTCTTAGACAATTGGGAACACAAATATCCACAAGTTGAGAATCTTAATCTATCAGCTTTTAAAGGTCACAAGAGGATGAGTATATCAAGTCGTTCCCTTAAACACTTAGTGTTAAATTGTAAGGACTTGAGGGAGGTAAATATTGATGCTCCAAACTTGGTGTCACTTGAACTTCATTGCGTTACAGTGTTTCCTGATCTGTCTTTAGCCAAAACACGAACCCAAATGGTGTTGAGAATATTCTTACTTGGTTGTCCACAGTTTTGCGAGCTGAACCAATTTCTAGCAAAATGGATTCATTGTAAAATCTCATTATATTTCTCTCTGAGATGTGAAGCAGAAGGATTTGTGGATGTAGGAAAGATTCCAACTTATCCAACTGTCCAAGTTGAGGATTTAAAATTGGAATTTTATCATCATACAACAATAGTACATTCAAGTTTTCTTGAGGCTTTCTTTGTGATTTGTCATCCCAAGGCCCTTTTAGTCGAGGGTACACATGATCTTCTATGCTCTCTATCCAAGAAGTTGATAGAAAGAAGAAATGGTGAAAGAGAGTCTTGGTGTCAGAAATTAAAGGAAGTGAACATTGAAGTGCATCACAGTACAAAAGCTTGCTATAGGTTAACATGGGAAGCAGCAGCACTGGTATAGTAAGCAAGTTTGTTTTTGATTTCTTGTTCAAATTGACTCCTCAAGTTTTTATTAGTTATTATATGGTGCTTGTCATTCAATTTACTCTTTGTTTTATGCTATTTCTGTTTAAATTGCAACCTTTGGATACGATTTCTAATTGGTACCTTAGAGACTAGTATTTTAGTAAGTTGCTCTTTTTAAAAATTATAAGCAATTGTTAAAATTGTTTGATGATTAATTTTTGTATTTATTTTTATATTTATTATTCTAGAATGTTGGAAGATTAAGAGAGGAGCGTTATTGAATGGGGAATCGCAACTTTTGGTTGATCCTCCGGACTACCTTTAGAAGAACATTACTAGTGATAGGAGTGGAAACATGATTCCTAGACTAGTATTAGATCATCTATGAGGAGTTAGTTGTTTATTTCAACTTCGGCTTTTAGTCTCTGATGTATGGAAAAAAAAAAAGATTAAGTACCAACACTTTCCCAACATGTAAGTGCATTTTTTTTTGTTCAAAATGTAAGTGCATAGAATGTTGAGACAAAATTACTTTGAGAGAGAAAATAATAATTGAAGCCTAAATAGAAAAAAAAGAGTTTTTAAAGTCTAACTATAAAATATTATTTTTTAAAGCCTTGGTTATATTTTTTGGTTACTTCTTTTACTCTTCTACCCTTTTCATTTATTTTTAATTCGTTTTTCTCTTTTTTTTATTATTATTTTTTAATTCGTTTTTCTCTTTTTTTTATTAATTTTTTTCTGAGTTTTTTTACTTTAACTTTCCTGATAGAGTTTTTATGTACATTCACGAGGGTACAGACCTACATTGTACATTCACGAGGGTACAGACCTACATTCTTTTCCGATACAAACCTAAGGTTTTTTTAACGTTAAGGTGGATACAATGATTTTTTTTGTTATGTCCAATATCCCAAATTTGTCCAAGTTCATGGGGCTGGACCTAAACCCGTTTTTTGTCAATTTTCATGCCAATATGTCAATTATCCCCGATTATCCATGTTATTTTTGTCCAATGTCAAACTTTCACAAAATAAGTTATTCAGTCCCCTCTTGTCTATACACTAATACAATTACAAGCTTAGATACTGAAGAAAAAACTAGATTACAGTTTAATAGATTAGCTATTAATTTTTAAAATCCAATCTAAAAATACCACCAATAACTAATGTCTAAACCATAATGTCTAGACCCTATAAAACCACAATATAAAAAACCTTACAAACTAAAAAAATGAAGTAAAAAACTATCACGTTTAAAAAGTAGTTGTAGCCATAATGGGTTGGACATTTACATAAAATTAACACAAAAGAAGAAGATTTAAAAATCTTTTTACAAATTAGATGGGTTGGCTGGACCCTAATGGGCTGGACCCAACCCAACTAGACACAACCAGTTTTTGGACCATAAATTAGATTTAAAAAACTTTTGACCAAAAAAAATACAAAAAAAGTAATGGAATGGGTGGATCATAATGGGCTGGCCCAACCGAACTATCAGTAGGGTTGGACCTAAAATGAAAAAACTCGATGAAAAAAAAAGAAATTGCTGGACCAACAAGGGCCTGGACACAAGTGGGGCTGGACACCCAACTGATGGGCTCGACAAACAGTAACGATTTAAAAAGCTTTTGGCAAACAATTTTTTTTAAAACAAGACACATCCAATGGACTAGACACTAATGAGCTGGACTGGACATTTTAAAAAAACAAATGGACTGAGCTGAGATGCCTGGCCCAAGTGGGTTGGACCAACATTGAAGGAACTGCTGGACACCAAAACTAAATGTTAAAAAAAAACGCAGATCTGAAATTTTGAAACGCAGATCGAAGCTTGTTGGTGGTGGTGGTTCTCGCCGATGCGTCGTGGTGGTGTTTGTGGAGCTCTGCATCGACGAACAGCAAGTGAGGGCGCTGATGATGAACATGAAGGTGGAGGCCAGTATAGTGGTGGGTTTACGCAGATCGGGGATGGTGGGGGTGAATGGTGATGAAACGAAGGTGGATCTGGGATGGTGGGGGTGAATGGAGGCTTTTCTGGTTTCTCGGCGGTGGTGGTGGAATGGTGCTCGACGGAGCAGATGCTGGGATGTCTGCTGCATAGAACGGCGCGTGGTTCACCAACATGAACGGAGATCTGGTGGAGGCTGTTCATGGCGTCGCAGGGGGAGGCTATTCATAGTTGTTCATGGTGGTCTTCGAAGCTGAGAATGCGACTCCGGCGTAGTGGTGCTGTTACAGGTGCTGCAGCGGAGCTTTGTGGAAGGCCAGATCTGCAGCAGCAGTGGATAGGTGAGATGAGAAGGTGGGTAGTGGTGGTGTTACAGCGGTGGTGTGGCCTAAGGTGTGATAAATTAATGATATAAATAAGTGCAAATACACACCCTAAACTAACACTGTACTGCAAGTATTACAGGACGTATGCAAGTTTTAATGATAAGAAGATTCGTTCCTCAGGGACTGACGAAAGTTAGAGAGAACTTATGCAAATTATCAAGTGCGGATATTAAAGATAGAAAAGATAATACGCAAGTAGAAAGAAGATATAGATAAATATTTATTTGGTTTTTCAATAAACTAAACTAATCAAGTAAAAGACAGGAAACAAATAAAAGAAAATAAAAGAAGATAGTATGAAAGTCTAGCTTGAGTTATTAGCATGCAATCCCCACTAGTTTTGACGTTCTAAACATGTAAGGGTAAATTATGTAGTATTTCCCTAATCGGTCCCAATATGCTATCGGTAGTTTAAAATAGGATTTACCTATGTCAATAAGGCTTCCTAAGCAAACTTTTCCTGTAATTGGTAAAGAGTCACAAGACTCAACCATAGTGATTATCTAGCTAGGTTGGGTTGTCAGATCAACCCTAAAACTAAACGTTATGTGCTAAACATGCAATTGAACACCGTTGTCAATGGTATCCTAATTACTAGATGGTAATTCTAATGGCCGCGGTTCCACAAGAACACAGAATATAAATCCAAACACATAAACAGAGAATAAAAACTATAATTCAATTTAAAACATTAAGTTCCCAAATTAGATAGATGTCAATCAAAACTAGGGTTCATACATATATGCTAAAACTCAAACTAATAGAATTAGTTCATACAAAGAAGAGAAGAGAAAAAAGTTACAAAATAAGAGGTTGAAGGAGACATAGTTGTTGCACAGCTCCTTCCAGACTTCTTCTCTTGTGTTGTAGCTTCCTCTTGGCCTTAAGGTCTGGCCAAGGATGATTTAAGAGTGTTAAGAGGCTGTATTTATAGGGTAGAGGTTGACCTAATTCGTTTGGTGGAGATAACTTCATGTAATGGACTCCTGGCCCAACTCAAATTCGTAAGGAAAACACTGCTGCGTTGTTTTGAGTGTATCTTCTTCGTTATTGGTCGGATTTTGCTCCATAAGATACCAAAAGAATCGCAACCGAATTATCTTGACCTTTTAGAAGGAAATTACCAAATTCGGCCTATTTCTTAGGTAAAAACACCAATCTTTGGACGTGTACTGCAGAAATCCAGATATAGGCAGCTTTTCCTTTTCCTATTTGAACTCAGTTTCCTTCTATCTCCAATTTCCATGCATATCTCTTTCCATAAGTTGTAGTCTTTGACTTGGACTCTGATTAATCTCCATAATTATCTTTAAAGCTTCACACTAAATAAACAATTAAACCCAATATGCTCTAAAAATAATAATTCTACAAATCAAGACCCAAAATAGGAAAGTGCACTAAAATAAGCTAAGATTGACCTATAAACTAATAAATAAGCCTAAAATGATGTCTCTGAAGTATATTATATTATCACAAATGAGGAGACATCAAGCGGCAGTAGGGGGCGGTGGTGGGAAGGTGTGAAAATGGTGGGAAGAGGGAGGGGGAGGGGTGGGGGTGGCTCGATGGAAGGGGGAGGGGAGGAGGGGGAGGGGTGGGGGTGGGTCGATGGAAGGGGGAGGGGAGGGTGGCGGATATGGAGAGACAGAGAGGAAGGAGGGCATCGGGTACAGGGAGGGGAAGAGGGAGGGTAGAGAGAGAAATTGGTTTTTGAAACAAAAACCCTAATAGGGATTTTGTTTTTGATTCTGGTTTTTTACAGTATATAAGAGAACAGGTAGGGGTTTTTGGTCTTTTTACTCCTTTTTAGTTGAGATCTAGTGGGTAGTTAAGGTGTAGTTTGGGTGGGGCTTTATAATGTTAATTTGAAGTTGTTTGGGCTGTAATTCCTAATTTCCCCTACTTGAGAAGATAACATTTGAAATCCCACCCACCCATATACCTAGATTAAGAACATACAGAAACTACGTACCAAAAAAATATTTGAGAATATAAATTTTAGTAATAACTAAATTTCCATATGTAATCATCCACGGTAAAAGATCATGCTTAAGACTTGAATTCAGCTTCCTTATTAGCCAATCCATGCCTACAAATCAAAAAGATCCAATATATTGCAAACAATCGAAGCCCAAGACTCGAGGAATCGGTCCTTCTAAATCCAACTAGCAAAACCACCCTTGTATAATGTTGCACTAAATCAAAATTTTCCAAATAGGAAGAAAATCAACAATTTTGAGATGAAGCGAAGCAAAACAAGCAGTAATTTGCTGATTTTGAGATAAAACTATTCTAATGAGGTCGCTCAAACACATCAAAGTGTGAGATTTCACATATAAAAGACAAATAAGCGATGTAAAATCAGAACAGTTTCTTAGAAGAATAGCATGTTATAGAATAGGTAATAGAAATGACTCTTTGCCTTCTCCATTCATAAGAACCCTGGGGTAAGAAACCATCACTAAATCCACCACTATCTACCGCACAACACCACCATAAACAATCATATCCACCGGTAAAAACTCTTATTAACTATTAATAGTATGATCTTTATCAGTCTTAAGGGTTGAAGAAATATTAAGACTCTAGCCAATTGAGCTACCTCAACTGGTTATCTATTGCTAAGAGTTGTTTTAGTACACTACTGGATTCGTGCTGTTTACCAACAAAAATTTAGCGACGACCCGTAATTCGTCGCTAATTTTTCAAAATTAACGACGACAAGATCTTACCGGCGAAATATACGCTGTCGTTAATTAGCGACGCAAGGATTCGTCGTTGAGTTATTGTTTTTCGCCGCTAATTATTTTTTTTAGTTTTGAATTATTTTTAATCGTCGATGTGTCGTCGCTATATTTGCGACACATTATAGCGTCGCTATTTTGTTGATTACCGACTACATTAGTTAGATTAGCGACGATTTACGGGTCGTCGCTAATTAAAAATCCTATTTAATGGAGACAACATGTTTTTTAACTCACAAAACACCCAAAAACCCCAAAAATTCCTCCGATTTTCTCCCAAAAACACAACTAAATTTCTTTTTTTATTTGTAATTGCTTCTCCACTTCATCTTGCATCATTCTAGGTTTATTAATCAAGGTGGGGCACCATTAATATCCACTTTCATCACACAGTTTAAGGTAATTGCATGAAATTTACTTTTTAATTAATTTTTTTATTTCTAATTGTGTTTTATTTTTTCTATATGGGTTGATTAGGTGAATTAATACAATTTCTTGGTGGATAATTATCATCACTCTTCATTTTATCCATCCAATTCAAGGTATTTTCATTAAATTTCATGCTTTTTAAATTTTTTATTTATTTGATTATATTAGCTAGTTGATATAACATATGATTAGGTTCATGAATTAAATGTTTGTTGGTTGATTATGCATGTGTTGTGTTAATTTATATTTTGTGCTCATATATTTTTACTTGTTTATTTAATTGTTTTTTTATATATTCATTCATTTAATGGGTTGTAAAATTTATTCATTCAATGGTTTGTAATTTTTATTCATTCAATGGTTTGTAATATTTATTCATTCAATGAGTTTGTAATTTTTATTATGTTATTTATTGTGTTGTAATTTTTATTCATTTTATTCACTGGGTTATAATAATTATGTATTTTATTTTTTGATATGAATGTAGTCGCATAGTTTAATAAAATTGTTGCTAAGAGATGGAATCAAGTACGGACATGACTATTGATAAGAGTTGGATCGAAACAATGAATTATTTCATGGGAGAATATTGTTTTGGGGTTTTTAAGTTTATCGAATTTGCTAAGAAAATGAAAGGTTATACCGGTTAGTTGTCTTGCCCGTGTAAGAAGTGTAATAATTACTGTCGATTAAAAACCGAAGTTGTTATGGCCCACCTTCTAAAAGACGGGTTTAACCATGATTATAAGGTTTGGACAAAACACGGTGAGGATGAGATACAAACACATACACCCCCTGCAAGTAAAGATCCAATTATAGTAAATGAAATTCAGCATGTTTATGACGATGTGAGACAAAGTTACGATGTTGGTGGACATCCGGGAGACACCGAGATGAGAGATGCACATCTTCCATGTCGAAGCAGTTTTGAAACATTGTTCGAAGAATTGAAGACAAAATTATATCATGGTTGTACATCGATGAGTTCGTTGAATTTCATTGCCAAGCTAATGCACGTAAAAGTGAAGAACAGATGGACTAACACCTCATTCACCGAGCTATTGGAGTTGTTGGGTCGTATTTTGCCTAAACCTCACAATTTGCCCGATTCTTATGAAGCATGCAACAAGAAGTTGAAAAGTTTGGGTATGGGGTATATTACTATCGATGTTTGTTTGAACGATTGTGTCATTTATTACAAAGAAAACAAAGACCTCGATAAGTGTCCAGTTTGTAGCGAGTCTAGATGGGACCCAAAGAAGGGTATCAAAGTACCTCATAAGAAGCTTCGATACTTTCCGATTGCTCCTAGATTGCAGCGTCTATACGCTTCGAAGCACACCGCTGAAGACATGATATGGCACCATACCAGAAAGAGTGCCGATCCAGATGTGTTGCGTCATTCGGTTGATGGTGATAGTTGGAAGAGATTTGCAGCGCTACATCCTGAGTTTGCTAGCAAACCTCGTAATGTATATCTGGGTCTCGGAATCGACGGGTTTTGTCCTTTCTCTGTGCAGAACAACTCGTACATCATGTGGCCTGTCATATTGACCGTCTATAACTTGCCACCGTGGGTATGCATGAAGGAAACCACATTCCAGCTTAGTTTGTTGATTCTGGGACCCTGTTCACCCGGTAAGGACATGGATGTCTTTCTTCGTCCTGTTATAGATGAGTTGGAAGAGTTGTGGGATAAGGGATCCTTACGTATGATGCCCACAAGAAGGAAGAGTTTACGATGAAGGTTTGTTTGTTGTCTACAACTAATGATTTCCCCGCTAGGTCATACACTTCAGGATGGACGGGTCAAGGTTACAAAGCTTGTCCAGAATGCATGGATTATACTCCGTCATTGATTGTGAAGAAAGGGATTGTTTACTTTGACCATAGACGTTGGTTACCTACCGGACATCGATTTAGAAGCGAAAGTGTTTTGTACAAGAAATCCGATCATAGGGGCCCACCGAAGAAATATAGTCCTGCCGATATTCAGACACAGTTAGATGGGCTTCCCATTGTGTTTCCTGGTAAACACAAGGATTTTGGGGGAAAGATCGTGAAGCAAGATGTTAC
Organism: Nemophila menziesii; assembly: GCA_029959085.1. Lineage (NCBI taxonomy): Eukaryota > Viridiplantae > Streptophyta > Magnoliopsida > Boraginales > Hydrophyllaceae > Nemophila > Nemophila menziesii. The sequence goes on along the minus strand of JARWIR010000001.1, from coordinate 140,896,589 downwards.
TCGGCGATTCAATTGGAAGAAAAAGAGTATTTTCTATCGTTTACCTTATTGGTCCGAAAACTTGTTGAAACATAACATTGACGTTATGCATTGCGAGAAAAATGTGTGTGATGCTCTTCTCGGTACAGTTACAGGTCTTGATGGGAAAGTTAACAAAGATAACATGAAAGCGAGAATGGATCTTAAGGAAATGAACATTAGGAAAGAATTGTGGTTGACATCGAGAAATGGTAAACAAATATTGAACCGGGGAAAGTACACTTTAACAACGGAAAAGCGGACTATATTTCTTGACTGGCTAAAGGCACAGAAGTTTCCCGACGGTTTCGCATCTAGTATGAGAAACAATGTTCAAAGTGATACGGGAAAGATTATTGGCATGAAATCTCACGACTGTCATGTGATGATGCAGTATCTTTTCGTGGCTAGTCTCCCAGGGCTTATTGAAGACAAAGCAATTAGTGATGTGTTTATTGGGTTAGCGAACGTGTTTAGAGTCGTTTGCAATAAAAATCTAAGTAGGAAAGAGTTAGAATTGGGAAAGAAGAAAGTGGTTGAAGTTATGTGTAGATTGGAAATAATTTTGCCTCCCGCGTTTTTTGATATAATGATCCACTTAGTGATACACTTATACGATGAAGCATTGCTAAGGGGCTCGGTCCAAATGCGGTGGATGTATCCGTTTGAAAGGTATTTGAAAAAGTTGAAAGAGTATATTCGAAATCCGGCTAGACCAGAGGGTTCAATAGCCGAGGGCTACGTTGCGGAAGAGACGTTAAATTTCATATCAAGGTATCTTAGTGAAGAAAAAACAAAGTTCAACGATCCAGGTAGATACAACGAACCACCGCCGGTCCCAAAAGAGCTATCCGTTTTCAACTCCCAATGCACTCCAGTTGGCAGGATAGAGTATGTTTCTTTACCATATAAGGAGAAGGAGCACATAAGTTGGTATATTTTGCATAATTGCGACGAACTCGAAGCATACATGACGTAAGTAAATATTTTTATCTTTATTTATATTTATATTTATATTTATATAAATATATTTATATTTATATGAATATATTTATATTTATATTTATATGAATATATTTATATTTATATTTATATAAATATATTTATATAAATATATTTTTATAAATATATTTATATTTATATGAATATATTTATATTTATATATTTATATGAATATATTTATGAATATATTTATATGAATATTTTTATATTTATTTTTATTTTTATTTTTATTTATATATCTATATGAATATATTTATATAAATATATTCATTTATTTATACTCATTTACAATTTTAGTGAACACAAATCCACACTTACGGGAACGAGTACGGAAATAAATATTAGGCATCGTCGAATGTTTAAGGAATGGTTTTTGGAAAAGCTATGTAATTTTAGGCATTGGTTTAAAAATTATATATTTATTCTCAAAGTATTAACTATTATTTTTGTATAACAGATTCATGGAATGCATTCACGTGGCGATCCATTAGCTACCCCCGAGATGGTGTCCTTGGCAAACATGTCTTTTGGTTCGGTGCATAAATATGATTCATGTGTGGTGAACGGTGTCAAGTGGGTAACTAAGTCCAAAGGAGAAAAAAGAGTGACGCAGAATTAAGGAGTTTGTACCATGTACGAGGAAAAACCCTATTACGGTGAATTAATCAAAATCTTGGAGGTTATGTACACTGGAGGGTGCTCGGTGGTGTTATTTGTCTGTAAGTGGTACAAAAAGTCTGAATCGAGGACAGAACATGGGGTAACCTTTATTAACACATCAAACTTTGAGTGGGGCGACGAACCATACATTTTAGCATCGCAGGCCAAGAAAGTGTTTTACATCGACGAGATTAGTTCAAAGAAATCAATGAAAGGATGGAAAGTCGTTTGGAAAATAAACGATCGACACGGATGGAGTCCTAAGTTATGGGGTTCCGAATCACTCCCTACTGGAAATGAGAGCATCAGCATACCTTTGGATAACACGGGGAATGACAGCATTAGCATACATTTGGCATCCACCGAGGAGATCGAGATTGACCCATCTCATTTTTCGTATTGATTTGGCTGTTGATATGGTTATAGATGGGAACGAGGAAATTCATGATGACACGTGGGAAGAATACGGGGATGAAGAAGAACCTGTAGAGGTTGATAGCGATGATGAACTCATAGTTATTAGTGGATATGATACTGATTAGGAAATTTTTTATTTTGGTTTTTTTGTATTAAAACATGTTGTTGGTTTTTGGAGATGAATTTGAATTTGAATAACCCCGGCCACTAACATTTGACTCTAACAGTTGACTAAACACCCCGAACACTAACATTTGACTCTAACAGTTGACTAAACACCCCAAACACTAACATTTGACTCTAACAGATGACTAAACACCCCGAACACTAACATTTGACTCTAACAGTTGATTAAACACCCCAAACACTAACATTTGACTCTAACAGTTGACTAAACACCCCCAAGCACTAACATTTGACTCTAACAGTTGACTAAACACCCCAAACGCTAACATTTGACTCTAACAGTTGACTAAACACCCCAAACACTAACATTTGACTCTAACAGTTGACTAAACACCCCGAACACTAACATTTGACTCTAAAAGTTGACTAAACACCCCAAACACTAACATTTGACTCTAACAGTTGACTAAACACCCCAATCACTAACATTTGACTCTAACAGTTGACTAAACACCCCAAACACTAACATTTGACTCTAACAGTTGACTAAACACCCCGAACACTAACATTTGACTCTAACAGTTGACTAAAGACCCCAAACACTAACATTTGACTCTAACAGTTGACTAAACACCCCGAACACTAACATTTGACTCTAACAGTTGATTAATGTGATGTAATCATGGTAATAGGAGTAACTTCTTTTAAACTTTTCCTAATCTACACAAGTCCTCAATAAGAAAAAAAAGGAACAAGAAAAAAAATAGAAAAAAACAAGCAAGAAAAGGAAAGCAAAAAGAATTATTTAAAAAAATAGCGACGACATTCAAAGGATTAGCGATGACATTCAAAGGATGAATGTCGTCACCAATAATTTACGACGATATTCATCCCATTTGTCGTCGCTAATAAATAATAAAAAAGTCAATTGGTCAGCGTGGGCGGTCAAGTTTCCCGCCCACGAAAATTATCGACGAGTTCCCAAATTTTCGCGACGACGTGTCGTCGCTAACCTTTGACACGCAAAGGTCGTGAGTACGGAGGACGACACGTGTCCATATTAACGACAGATTTCTCTTGGTTAGCGACGACCTACGTGTCGTCGCTAATTAAATATTCTATAAAGCCCTAACCGAGCTTCATTTCAGCCATAACAACACCACAAATCCCTCCCAAAAACTCCATTTCCGCCATAGCCAAGCAGTTCCGAGCAATAACAACACCAAATCCGACATCAAGGTAATGATTCCAATCCAATAACACATTCTAATCTCTAGTTTTTAATTTTTTCATTTTTAATTTCTAATATTTTTCTTGTTTTTTTTGTATGATTCCTTCTTCTTGGCATGGATTCATGGACGAAATCTACACCATTTCTACGTAACAGGTTCCAATTTCCGGATCAAACTTGCCATTTTTTTTTCGATGAAAAAATTCATGAATGTTTATATGATTAAGTGATTTCCGAATGTTATGTGTATAATTCTGGGATGTTTAGGATTTTATTGTGTTTAAAAACAACTTGTAATTGGACTTTGTATAAAATTAGCTAAAATTAGGGTTTTGTTTTGATTTTTGGATTTTAGTTGTAATATTTGTTGAGATATGGTGATTTAATTGTGGTTTAAGCTATAGGGACCTATTTGCAATAGCTTAAATTTGTATGTGTGATGTTAAGGATTTCATAAGGACTAAAATGCAATTTCATAAGGACTTAAATGCAATTTTTAAATAATTTAGGACTAAAATGCAATTTTAAAAAAATTGGGACTAAAATGCAATTTAAAAAAAAGTTAGGCCTAAAAAGCAATTTTAAAAAAATTAGGACTAAAATGCAATTTTTATAAAAATTAGGAGTAAAATGCAGTTTTTTTTAAAAATGCGACTAAAATGCAATTTAAAAAAAGTTTAGGAATTAAATGCAATTTTTATAAAAATTAGGATTAAAAAACAATTATTTAAAAATTGGGACTAAAAAGAAATTTTAAAATAAATTAGGACTAAAATGGCAATTTTATAAAAAGTTGGACTTAAATGCAATTTTTAAATAAATTAGGACAAAAATGGAATTTTTATATAAATTAGGATTAAAATACATTTTATTAGCAATTTTATAAATAAATATTTATAAGGACTAAAATAGAATTTTTGAAAAAATATGGACCTATTAGCAATTTAATTAAATTTTATTAAAAAAAATAGTAAACGACTAATTAGTAAATTTTATAGATGGTTGCTGTTATGGGTAGAAGTCACGGCGGAGACGGGATGGGTAACGATCCCCCGAGGGGTCCTAACCGTCCTATAGCCGAATGTGCCCAACCATCGGGTAATAAAAAATTCAATTAATATAATTTCAATTAAGAAAATATATAATTAATAAATATTTTTCAATAAAAAAGGTGAACGTAAAAGAAGACGCCCTAAAGCTGCCACGCCTATACGGACAGCTCAGGAGACCTTGAAGAGAGTCAGCTGGCCCATTCCAGTTGACTTTTCTGTTATCGACGGCACGTGGAACTTCGTCGGCCCACATAGCAAACATGTGGGTCAGGTGGTGGGGAATTCAGTTCGAGAAGCCGTTCCTCCGTGTTACAAAGGATGGTCAGATGTCCCCGACCATAACAAAGGGGTTATTATGCAGCGACTGCACCAGTTTTTTGATTTGGAGGAGTGGAGGAGGCGAGACGATTGGAATGATATTGTTAAAAGGTTGAATACGATGACTTCTACGGCCTACAGGCGATGGAAGTCGGATTTGAAGAACGACTACTACTACACGGGTGAAGATCCACCAGATGTTCTACCGGAGCATTGGGCGGCGACGAAGAAGATGTTGGATGACAAGGCCAAACAGGTAGAAAATATTAATTTATTAATTATTTTATACGTCTTTATTTATTAATTTTATAACTATTTATTTATTATTTGTAACAGAGTCAGGCTGAGATAAACAAGAAGAATCGAGAGCTGCAGACAGTTCCGAGCAAGGCGGGGTCAAGGAACTGGTCCCAGACTCGGGAGGTGATTATAGAGGTATAATTTTTAATAATAAAAATTTAATTTACTATTTTATTTAATTTAATTTTTAACTAATTAATATTTGTTATTGTATACTGTCCAGGGGAAGCTGAAGACGGTGACGAAAGAGCCGTTGACTTTTTTAGATGATCAAACCCAGGAGGAGATGGAGCTTCCTCCTTTAAGCGGCTATTTCGACCACTTGTCTTACGGTGCAGCTACAGATAGCTGGCGTGACGAGTGTTTGGAGAAAGCTAGTGGAAGTTTTTTTTTTTTAAAATTGATTTAAATTAATTATTTATTTTTAACTTTACTTTTTTATTAATCTAATTTATTTTTAAATTGAAATCTAATTACAGGGTGTTCTTCGGGAGAAGATGTAGAAGAAGGTTGTGCAGGCCGGAGCGAAGGGAGCTGAAGTTACTGTCAAGGAGCAGATGGATGCCATGCTCGAGACTATCATGGAGGTCCTGCACCCACCCAAGACAAAATACTGGGTGCCTACCATTGGTCCGGTCCGAAAACGATCCAGGACTCCTACATAGCCGGATAGGGAGAACGAGGAGCTGCTTAAGGCGATTCTTGCTGGGATGAACGAGTTTCGCGTGGCTCAAGGACTACTACCTATACCCGATCCAGCCTCCGCATCGACCGGGCCCACAGCTTCTTCGAGCCGGCCGAGTTAACCCCCGGGAATGGCGGACACTCTCTTCGAAGCGTTAAATGGCATGAGAATCTCCCAAGGACTTCAGCCGATCAGCAAACCCGGGCCCACTAGTGAAGAGAGAGGAGATGAAGAGAGAGAAGAAGATGAAGACGAGCACCACTTGAGTGACGATTGATTTATGTTTATTTTATTCTGATGGTTTGTAATTTTATGACTTTAAGTTTATTTCGTATGTTTGACTTTTATTTTGACTACGTTTGACTTTGACTTCACGTTTAATTTTTGTATCGAATTATCGTATTATATATATATTTTTGGATTTTTATTTATTTGTAAATTTTGCATTATATTTAAAATAAAAATAATAATAATAACTAAAATTTAAATAAAAAAACTAAAATAAAAATGATTTTTAAAAAATAATAATAATGAATAGCGACGACAATTGTGTCGTCGCTAACATGTAAATTAAAAAAAAATAATGATTTACGGCAACATTAATAAAAAATTAAAAAATTAGAAAATTAATAGCGACGATGTAAGCGTCGCTATTATTTCGTGGTTAGATTATTTAAAAAAAACAAATATTAATAAGCGATTAAAAAATGAGAAAAAGTAATTCATTAGTTAGCGACGATGGGGCCTCGTCGCTGACTTGTAAATTTCGCGACGCTAGGCCTCGTCGATAAGCGGCTGAGTGAGTAGCGGCGAAATCACAACAATTCGTCGCTAATGGGCCAAATAGCGAGGAAGCGATAGAGACGACAGATTAGCGACGGCATGTCGTCGCTAACCACACTTAACGACGAAATACGGGTTATTAGCGACGACCCGTGTCGTCGCTAAACAAGCCGAATCCAGTAGTGGTAAATGGAGGTTATTGTGTCTTAATATTAAATCGTACTTAGTAACTCTTCTAAGATATAAAATGAAGCGATTACTTAGGTGTGTGCTAGAGCAACCTTTTTTGGAAACAGGTTTCAAATATGCTAATAAATCAGATTGTTAAGCCCATAAATTTTTGTAGATTACTATCGACAATTAAGGATGAAGGAGCTATTACTTCTCAAACGATACAATTAACTGATTAAGATTACACTAATACTACTAATTATGTTGCGTAAACAATAATAATAAAGTAGCTGGATTATTAATTAATTTTAAATACAAATGATATTTTTTTTTACATACTATTAAATCCGTTCAAATCCGAGGAGTATACTCGTCTAGGAGTTTTTCACCTGAAATTGTCTTTTGTGAGAACACTCCAAATCCAATCTGGATGGTCGATGTAAGTATGAAAAAGCATAGTTTGTTTTATCCTTTGCCTAAGCAACCAATCCGCACTTGTTCGCTTCCCGAAATATTTATTTCAGTTTGAACTCTTTATTCATGTCCATGAATTTTTTGATCCCATCTATCAAAAAAGCAGTCGGTCCTCTTCTCTTTTCCATTCTCTCTAATGCTATTAAGACTTCTTGCGAGTTTACTTCCACCCATAAATCTTTCTCTCTCACCTCAATTGCCATGCACTAAAATGCCTTAGTATACGAATTACATTCGAAGTTCATAGAAAACCCACTAATCCAAGCGCCTTCTTTGTCTCTTTACACCCCTCCCACGCCACATATTCCGTGTTTAATTTAATCCCTTCACTTGGTTTGCCCCACCCTATCCACTCCACAAAACTCTTACTTCTAAAAGATTTATGTGGATGTTCTCGCCAAACTCATAAATAATCGTTTGTTATGTATTTCTCCTTTTTGATGATTTCTTCCTCATTCGGGAGGCCCCCTCCATTAAAATTTAACTTGTTTCTCTCATTCCATATAACCCCGATTAAAGCTTCAGAAAATATGTTCCAGTTAAGACCCGCAAAGAAGTCATTTTCTGAGAGTCTTTTATTCCATCACCTATACCCTTCAAGAGAATTTTGTACCTGTCCTTCATTGTGGTGTGGCATAGGGTGTGATAAAAATATAGAATAAATAACGCAAATAAGAACCCTAGACTAGCACCGTACGACAAGTATTACAGGACGTATGCAAGTTTTAATGATAAGAAGATTCGTTCCTCAGGGACTTAAATGTGTTAGACGAATGGGTAAATAAATCAACATAGCAATAATTAATTAAAAGACAGAAAACAAGTAAATATGATTGATTGAGAGATTAGATTAACAACTAAATAAAAGTAAAGACAAATAATTAAATACGAGAGAAATAAGATGAGAGAGTATAGCTTTAGGTTTTGCTAGTATGAACTAATCCTTCTAGTCTTTCTGTATGTTTCAGTTTATAAGGGAGATAGTAGCTCTTAGTATGTAGTCAGGATTCTAAATTCCCCCAATCCCCGGAGAGCGAACTAGGGTGGCGACCTCACAATCATAAGGGGACTCGAAATAGGGTTATCATACGCTACTAGGGTCCTAGGTGAGTCTGGCCTACTAATGATTATTGGTGATTAAATTAAACCCTAATGACTATCTAGTTAGGCTGGTGTTATCAGAACCAATTCCGTACACTAGACGTTTATGTGGTGTTTCAATAATTAGACACCCCTTCCGGGTGACCATCTAACTACTATTAAGGTAATCCTAAACGTTTGCAACCGCAAGGAAAACATACAGTAAATCAAAGCATATAAATCAAATATATGGTTAAGCAGCTAGAATCAATTTGAAACATATAATTCCTAAAGAAACTTAGATAGAAAGAAAATAGAATTCATAGATTATACATGATGCAAAACCCAAGCTATGGGAAAATTACTTCATATGTGAAGGAAATAAACTAAAAGAATAATGAGTAATGATATTTGTCACCCTTTTTGTATCACCTTTTTATCACCTCCTACGTGTATGCCTACATGGACCAATGAATTGATTTCTCTATCCTATTTAGTTTTTCTCTATCTTCTATTCAAGGAAATCAATACATATATATAGAAAGGTGATAAAAGGGTGACATGAATAGGGGTGACATATATCATTACTCAATAATAATACATGAATTTGATCTTTCTCTCTTCAATAACTCTAATGATAAATAACTTAAGGACTAATTTATGAGAGGCGAGGATGATTTTACAAAGGTTAAAGGGTGTATTTATAGGTGTTTAGAAGACGTAATTCGTTTTCTTGGAGTAGAATATAAGTAATGGACTCCTAGCTCAACTCAAATTCGTAACCCTAAAATATAGAAAATGTAAGATTCTGTTGCTGATTTGTTTTGGCCGTAACTCCTTCAATACTTATCCAAATGACGAGTTATTTATGTCGAAACTGATCGTCTCGGAAAGCTCTATCACTTTGCTTCATACCATTCTTCCAAATTTCTAGCCAATCTTGAGTTATGATCACTTTTATTGATGTGGCTGGTGAATTTCAGATTTACATGGCAACTTTATCTTTCCATATCTATCTTTTCCTTCCTTTATCTCCAATTTCCATGCATATCTTTTTTTCTTTTATCTCTTAGAATTGATTTGACATCTAATTAATCACCATATATATCTTTAAAGATTCACAATTAACAAACAATTAAACCAAATATGCTCTAAAAATAATAAATCATCAAATCAAGACAAGAAATAGGAAAGTGTAATAATACATTAGTTGAATTTGACACTTGTAGTCATTAATGATAGCGAATTTGGTATGTTGAGGCCCCTGTTTTACGAGAAATTGTTACTTATGTCCTTGATTTGATTGATTTTACACGTTTAGACCTTTTTTATGCGAAATTTACACTTTGAGTCCTTATGTTATGCTAATTTTAGACTTGAAAACTTGAATTTTGCGAAATTGAAAGATTATTTTCCTATGCTATGTGAATTTGAGAACTTGAACACTTTATGTTATGCGAAATTTATTCAATTTGTTATGGGAATATGAGTCCATGTGTTTCGGGATTTCGCGAATTTCAGTATATATGTTTTTTGAATTTGCGACTTTGAAACCCCATGTTTTTGGAAATTACGAGTTTGATACACAATGTTTTCGGAAATTGTGTATTTGAGACCCTATGTTTTAAAAATTGGCGATTTTGAGTGCCAAACCTTTTGGAAATTGTGAATACGAGACCCAATATTTTTGGAAATTGCGTATCTAGTCCCTATGTGTTGAGAATTTGCGAATATAAGATCAAGTAGTTTGGAATTGACGGATTTCATTGACGGATTTTTACGATGGTTTACGAAATAAGTTGAGAGAATTTATAAATTGACGGATTTAATAATAGGATCAAGCCACCCCCCCCTTTCCCACATGTCATTCTTTTGGTGATGTTGCAATGTAATCTTTTACGTATTATCTAAATTATATCTGTAATAAGTTCTTCTATTATCTGTTGTAATTTATTTTATCAGTAAATGTAATTAGTTGTGAATTGGATTTATACGTTTAAATTTTTTTTCAAGCAATTGGTTTATGTACAAAGAAAAATAATACAAGGTTTTTATATTTTAACAGTATTAGACTAGAAAAAACACTTAACAAAAAATACAATTAACAACAACAATTACTAGACTTCAAAAACAAAATAAAGGAATCAAGTTTGTAACAAAAAATTAAAGGAATTAAGTTTTGTAACATAAAAATAAATTACATAGCCCAGAACGGTTTGGAACTGGTTAGAACTGGACCGAAACCGATTCGTACCTCATGATTTTAGTCCTTGAGCAGAATCGGACCGGTCTGATAAGGGGTGGACCGATAAATCGGAACGGTTGGTACCCAGTACCGATAAGATTCAGATCGAACCAGTCCAGACCGACCCGTTAGCCACCCTAAGTTATGGTTTAAAAAAACTTATTCAAGGAAAAACGGTCATTGAATGACCGACTTTCCTTAATTACATTTTTTATTCAGATTAATTAAAAAAAGAAATGTCTATAAAAAAAGAATAAAAAGAAACTTTTTAATAATTAATTTATTTTAAAAAAGAAACAGTAATATAATTTATAGATAATTAGGAATTTTATTTAAAATAATAAACCACTTTTTTTTTTATCATCAAATCAAACTTTTTCATTAAAAACACAACTTCATAGTCATTACAACCATAGGTGGTATTTTACAAGCATAAGGCCCAACATGGGAGATTATACCTTGTAAGCCCACTAACTTAAAAAAAACATTACATCGGCCCACTAATTAGTACTAGACTACTACTATCAAACTATTACAAAAAAAGCTACTATTATAACAAGTGAATTACATATTAAAATAATAACACTAATTTCTCAACTATTCGACTAACCACACTTTTCTTCAACTTTCTTTCTTTAACCTTCATCTTAGTCATATCGCAAATTCGCCCAAAAACTTGTTCTTCATTCAAAATAGCCCCTCCATGTTCAAGTTCATTCCTTAGCCACCATATATTGTAGATGTAAGTTGTAATTAACAAACTAATTAGCATCTTCATCTCTTTACACTTCAAGTCAATCAGTTTATCATTAAGTTCATCAAACTCTCTCGGGATCCATGTAATATCACAAATCCTCAAGATTCTACTAAGTGTTCTTTTAGAAAATGAACACAAGAAGAACAAATGTATATTATCTTCACTACCTGCCTTACATAAGCTGCATAATGGGTTAACTTGACAACCCCATTCTAACATCCTTTGTTTAGTATTTAGCCTGTTTTGTATAGCTAACAAAGATATAAAAGAACATCTCGGTATATTTGCTTTACCCCAAATCATGTTGCTCCATTTAACATCTTTAGTAATTGTAAGATTGTTGATTTTAAACAGAGTTTTCTAAATGAAAAACCCCTTTTATCACTCTCACTCCATAACTTTTGATCACCCCTATTTCCAAGTTTAAAATCAATTAATTTTGGCAAAATCTTACCTACACATGGAGGTAGCCTCCACCTGTCTTTTCCATAGCAAGCAAAATTGTTTTGTCACTGTTTAAATTGTCTTTTTCTAACTGTATACCCAATATTTCTTGAATACTCTAACCATTAAGCCATCTATCCCATATAAGGTAAGTATTCTTACCATTGTGTACCTTATAATAAACCACTTTTGTTCAGAGTAATTATTACATTTAGAAAATACATATTAATCCAAAAATAAAAAAATTACAAATTAACACTATAGAAAATATCCTGTTATTTTCCTTTTATATGGTCTCTTCTTATTTTCATAAATAAAATTTGAAAGTTTAAAATTGATTAAGCACATGTCATATAATAATATTTATAAGTGGAAGAAAATGATTAAAAGTAACCAGATGGGATTAGCTCACTGGCCAGAGCCTTGGTCATTCAATTTAATGGTGCAGGTTAGAACCGAGTCAATGACTTCGAGTCCAAAGTGGCTCTCCTATGTAACAAAAAAAATAATTAAAAAGCTAATGATATGCAATAAATTTTTATTAGAGTTTTTTTTGGCGGAATATTAGAGTTGAACAACAATATTAATTATGTTAATATATAATTAGTTTATTAATTCATTTTATGTAAAAATCTTAATTATTTATTGAATAAATTATTATTTCTTTTATAAAATATATGAAATATGGAAATAAAAATATTATAGAAAAGTTTTCTTTTATTTATTTTTTATTACTTTCTTTGTCTATTTTTATTTGTCCTACATTTTGTAGTACAAAAATTAAAATAGACATTAAATACACTCTTTTTTACTATATTACCCTTATTCATTAAGTATAAGTTTTTTTTTTTTGTTACATGGGTGATGCGGGCTAGTTTGTGGGCACCCGACTAATCCCATGGATATATACATGTCTCCACATATATATTCTCATGACAAATCAGAATTAGGTTATCTATGTTCAAGGAGGTGCTTGAGCCTTGTACCTTTCACTTTACACCCGCTAGGAAGTGGTAATAAGGTCATTTGTTGAACAATATTGTTTTTAACTAATTAGTTAGAAGTGATATTGGAAAAATTGAGAAAAAATATTTCTTGATAATATAAAAGGATAAATATTGTTGGGTACCTCTGTTTAGAAAGAAAGAAAAATGAAAATAAATAAAAAATAATTAATCACAATAAAAAAACTCTATAAATCCTCATTATCATCACGTTCATATTCTCCCTTCTTAAGCCCATAAATTGTTCCTATGGGCCTTCTTTCACAACCTCAACCGAATTAATCTCTCCCATTTAATTTGTTTTCCTTCACCAAAAAAATTATTAAGATCATCTCCCTCAGTCACATATAACTTTTATTTACTCTTCTATTAAATTTATTAAGGGATAGGCTTCGCTGCAATCCATAGGCTCAGAAACCTTCAAGTCCTCTTCCTCTATTTCAATTACCTCGTCATTCCTTCATTAGGGTTAACTCTACCAGATTTGTATCACTACCGGTTACAAAACGCAAACCACCCTCCAGTAAATGGGCTTCTGATCGGGATTAGAGACTAATTGGGCTATTTGCACGGCTTGATCAGTTTGAGGAAACGAGATATATAAAACGCTATAAGGGTTTTAACGTCAAAGGGTTTTACAAAGAGCATAACATGTCTCAATTACCTGAAGACATAATTCATCACATAATATCTTACGTCGAATCAACAGAAAAAGCATATCGAGTTAGTATATGTTGCAAGTCATGGTACAATGCATGGCTTACTTGCCCTAATTTGAGTTTTATTGCTTACTATTGTAACGCAGAAGTACAAAAAAGGTATGTAAAACTTATTAACAGAACTTTATCTAGATACCAAGAGCAAAATATGCCTATCAACCGATTGAAACTTTGTATATCCATCAATGAAGGTTGTTCAGCTTCAGATGTGCACAACTGGATTAGAATTGCAGTTCAAAACGGTGTCAAAATACTTGACCTCTATTATTTTACACCAGAAAATCCAGAGTTGACTATGCCTCGTACATTTTTTGAAGCTATTTCACTTAGAGAATTAACCTTACGTGGTCATATCGGACAAATTGATGGCAAGGTAATGTTTAAACATCTTGATACGTTAAACCTTCGTAGTACTTACAATATGAATGAGGACATGTTTCAAGATATAATGGCAAGGTGTCCTTTCATTGAAAATTTGTGTGTTGATGATTGTAGAGGCTTAAAAAGGATTAAGATATGTACCCTTTATAACCTTAAAAAATTAAGTATTCGCGCTTATAATCGGGGTAATGTCGATGTTGAAATTGAAGCACCCAATCTTCTATTTTTAGAAGTTTTTAAACGTAGAATAATTGATGAACATGTTGGATCTCTTAAACTGTATAGAACTGAAAAATTGATATGTTTGAAATTGGTTGGGGATAGTGATCTCCCATCAACATTCTTAGACAATTGGGAACACAAATATCCACAAGTTGAGAATCTTAATCTATCAGCTTTTAAAGGTCACAAGAGGATGAGTATATCAAGTCGTTCCCTTAAACACTTAGTGTTAAATTGTAAGGACTTGAGGGAGGTAAATATTGATGCTCCAAACTTGGTGTCACTTGAACTTCATGACGTTACCGTTTTACCTGATCTATATTTAGCCAAAACACGAACCCAAATGGTGTTGAGAATATTCCTATATGGTTGTCCACAGTTTTGCGAGCTGAAGCAATTTCTAGCAAAATGTATTCATTGTAAAATCTCATTATATTTCTCTCTAGGATATTATGAAGCTGACAGATTTGTGGATGTAGGAAAGATTCCAAATTATCCAATTGTCCAAGTTGAAGATGTAAAATTGGAATTTCATTGTAGAAAAAGGTATATACGTTCACATTTTCTTGAGGCTTTGTTCATGATTTGTCATCCCAAGGCCCTTTTAGTCGAGGGTACAAATGATCTTCTATGCTCTCTATCCAAGAAGTTAATAAAAAGAATAAATGGTGAAACGGAGTCTAGGTGTCAGAAATTAAAGGAAGTGAACATTGAAGTGTCTCACAGTACAAGAGCTTGCTGTAGGTTAACATGGGAAGCAGCACTAGCACTGGCATAGTAAGCAAGTTTGTTTTTTGTTTAAACTTTCAAGTTTTTATTAGTCATTATATGGTGCTTGTCATTCAATTTACTCAAACTGCTCAGTTTCTGTTTAAATTGAAACCTTTGGATACGATTTCTAAACTGTACTACTTAGGGACTATTTTATAAGTTGCTCTTTTTGAACATTATAAGTCATAGTTAAAATTGTTGGATGATTAATTTTTGTATTGATTTTTATATTATTATTGTATGTTGAGAATGTTGGAAGGTTAAGTACCAACACTTTAGCAACATGTCAGTGCATAGTCAGCCTGGCTATCGGTCGTACCGGTCCGGTTTCGGACCGGTTTTTATCGTGTATACCCACTATCGGACCGGACCGGTCTATCGGACCCCCACTATCGGTCCCGGTCCGGACCGGTTCTTCGGTCCTAAATTTCAAGAAACCGACCGATAACAGGGACCGGTTTATCGGTTCCGGTTTCGGTCCCGGACCGGCCCCACTATCGGTTTATCGGTTTAATATTATTTTTTTGTTAAAAAAAAAAAAATTAGAGTTGTAAGTTAGAATAGCTAAAAAGCACTTTTTTCCCCTTCCTTCCCTTTCCTTCCTTTTTTCATTAAGTGCATAACAATACAAAACAAAACAAAAATCACAGAGCTTATTTACATAGGAATATAATATCAATATGTTTGATAGATAGATAGAAATAATAAATAGAGGTAAAAACTAAAAAAAAGACTAATATATCAACAACTGTCTCTTGTCTTTCTTTAGCCCTTCCTTGTCTTTCTTTATCTCTCTCTTTTTCTTTTCTTCTTTTCTTCTTGATTTCCTCAGTAGGGTACCTGATTCTCTACAATAGCTCCATTCAACAAAATTAAATACTAATATTAATAATTGAACATATAAAGTATAAACATGAGATATGTGTGTCAATGTTTTTGAGAATCAAATGAGAATAAGATATAAAGTATAAACATAAGATATGAAATTTGAAATCATCCCCTTTCTTTCAATACAAATCAGAAACTTAATAGTTAATACCCCATTTACTAATTCAATAACTTGGCAATTTCTAATAACATAGCAATTACAATTTATATAGTTAAATAATTTACTTAGTATTGTTCGTTAATCATCGAAACCGCCTAAGTATTGAAAGTAAATCAAATTTATAATCATTTATAATCATCATTTTTTATAAAAGTAGGGTAATTTTCGCAAGTTTGTGAAAAAATATTTAAGATTTTCATCATTTTTGATAAAAGTAGGGGATGATTTGTAAATTCTCGCTTTCATAACCAACAGGGACCAACTCGCAATTTTGTTAATAAAGGGACAGAATAGCCAACTCTGAATTATCCAATTCTCATATTATAAATTCAAACATCTAATGATTCAAAATAGCCCAGATCAAGTATCAAGTATTTCACAGGGACTAACTCGCAATTTTGTCAATAAAGGGACAAAAGATGCAAATTAAATTCACAAATCACAGGTATCAATTATCCAATTCTTATCAATTCAAACATCAAAGGGACAAACATGGCAACATTGCAGAAAAGCAATAACAGTTCCAAAATACTTGATATTAGTAGTAATTTTCGAATATAAACAGGCCACAGGGACATTAGTAGCATTTTTCGAAAATAAACACAACAATGGTTCAGTTTCTGATTCAAACAAGGATACTAATTACTCAATTTCCAGAAACAAGATGACATAGAAATACAATACCCTTCATGCCATCACCAAACTTTAACCCAAAATGGATTGAATCATTCACCAGAAAATATCATTCCACCCATGCGCAAGAAATGAAAGGAAGTATATCAGATAATAATCTAATATGAAAGTAAAATATAAATTAGTAAATAAATGATAAACACCTACATAGATAACCAATTGAAGTAATCGGTTCAAGCTCAAGAACCCCCAAATCAGAAACCATCAAAGCATATCATAAATTAATGGTTACAAACAGATGTAGAAGCCACCGTAATTGAAGAACCACATATGATTTAATTTACAAATGATTTGATTCAACGATGGATGGAAGGGACCAAATATTACGGGGTTTAGAAACGCAAGAGAGAGTGAGAGACGGTGTCGGTGGTGGGCGAATGAATGAGGGTGTAGATGGATAGGTATTAGGAAGTGGGGACTGGGGTGGGTGGGTTATTAAATTTGTTTTGGGCGAGGAATTGGGTTTGGGTTATATTGGGCTTGGGTTTGTGTAATGTATTTGGGCTGCAATATATTGGACTTCTATATAAAAAAATAAAAAAAAAGGTAACGGGCCGTTACCGGTCCGTATCAGTCACGGACCGGTTCGGTCCACGACAAAAAACAGAAAATTACAACGCCGCATGATAGGCGTAATAGCGTTTCGTTCCGTTCCGGTTACCACCACCATCACGGCCTCGTTCCGGCGCCGGTGCTTATCGGTCCGGTCCGGTCCGGCGAACCGGTAAGCCGGGTCCGATAGCCAGGCTGAGTGCATAGAATGTTGAGATAAAACTTACTTGAGAAGATAACATTTGAAATCCCACCCAACCATACCCAGATTAATAGCATATAAAACTACCAAAAAATATTTGAGAAGATAAATTTTAGTAATAGCAAATTTTCCATATATTATCATCCACGCTAAAAAATCATTCTTAAGACTTGGGAAACGCCTGATTGCAGATTATTATATTTAATTTCTATGCTTGAATTTCCCAGCTGAAAAATAGACACAACATTATCTATTTTTATCTCAATTTTTTCAATGTTAGAGTTATACTCTGCTATTTCTGCTTCTTAAAATTTTACTAAAGCGAGAAAATTCTCCCGTTCTTGTTTTAAAATGTCTTTCTGTTTGTATCGAATGTCTCTTTCTTTGCGAGCATCTTTAACTGAGTGGTATAGTGATTTATTTACAATTGATCTTGCTTCATGCATTAAAAGATATTCGATTTCTGATTCCAAATTCTTGATATGTAGATCTTCTAAAGAGGTAAGCCACTCTTCTATTTCTATCGAAAACATTTCCATCTTTACAATAAATTAAAACAATTAATCTCACTTTATTCTAGACAATGTAAGTCGTTTCAAAATAATTTAGAATATGAATGAAGCATTACAAACTTGAGTCTTCGGTGAAAGAACAAATCTCATCTCAAATTTAAACAGAGATGAGACAAATCTAAAATTTTATTTCGAAGGCTATGCAAACAAAATTGGAGTAGGAATAGTAAAACTGGACGGAACAATCCTATCAATCCCTCGACATACATACATAACTCTACCAGGTCAAGGCTTTTTACCTCGCGAAACAGCACATTATCATCTCCAACACATTATACCTTTAATTAGTTTTACAATAGAGATGTGACTAATGTCATCTTAGTTATACAGTAGAGATGGGACAAATCACATCTCAGTATTAGAATGGAGATGAGACAAATTCATCACATCTTAAAATTGGAGATGGAACAAAATCCTATTTAAAAAAATCAAAAGATTCAAAAAAAAATCAAAACCTAAAAATGCATTTTTTTTATTTTTTTAGAATTAGTTATGACGATATTTAAAAAAAGTCTTGGACGTGCGCGTACAATGAAATTAGTAGTAGGTGGATTTTCACTCGACGATTATGTTTGACTTAAATGAGAATATAAATTTGGTCAAAGACAACAACTACAATAAAGGTAATAGTGTAATCTTTTCATCTAAATTATTGTGTAATCTAAATAGTAAGTTGGTTTGTTATTTTGATTTAAGCGGACACCGACCCTTTCTTTTATAAAATATATGGAATATGGAAATAAAGAAATTATAAAAGAGTTCCCTTTTATTATTTTCTATTCCTTCTTTTGTCCATTTTTATTTGTCCTATTTTTTGTGCCACAACAAGAATTGAAAAAGACATCATATGCATTATTTTTTACTATATTGTCCTTATTCATTAAGTATAAGGTCATTTATTGCATATTATTTTTTAACTAATTAGTTAGAAGTGATATTGAAAAAATTGTGAAAAAAATATTTTAATAATGTAAAAAGACAAATATTATTGAATACCTCTTTTCAAAAAGAAGGAGAAATAAAAATGTACAGAATAAATAATTAATCACACTAAAAAAATGTATTTAGCCGTCTTTTATTAAATACGTTTTTTTTAAACCGTAATGTTTTTTTTTTTACGAAAGTATATATATTTAAATTAGGAAAGATTACATAATATTTAAACCGTAAGGGTAAGACTTCTATCCAATATTGGATTGTCCAATATTTATATCCTAACTATTAATTAATATAACATAACACGTGTCATTAAATTATTAATTAGTTACTTTTGTAAATTTAAAACATAAGGTATGTGTATAAATTTAATTGGTGTAGGATTATCCAATGTTGGATGGAATAATTTTCCAAACCGTAATGTCAATTACTCTCTAACGTGTACTTCATTTCATTGCCAATTTTTTATAAAAAAAGTGTTAAATAAAAATCTATAAATCCTGCGTCCACAAAAAAAACTTATAAATCCTCATTATTATCACGTTCACTCTTCTTAAGCCCATAAATTTTTCCTATGGGCTTTCTTTCACAACCTCAACCGAATTAATCTCTCCCATTTGTTTTCCTTCACCAAAAAAATCATTTAGGTCATCTCCCTCGGTCACATATAACTTTTTTTAAAAATAAAAATAAAGTCCATAGGCTCAGAAACTTTCAAGTCCTCTTCCTCTTTTGCCAATATTATTACCCCGTCAATCCTTCATTAGGGATTAACTTTACCAGATTTGTATCAGTACTATCGGTTATAAAAAGCAATCCATCCTCCAGTAATTGGATTTCTGAGATTACCAGGGATATTTCCACGGCTTGGTCAGTTTGAGAAGGCTGATTTGATTCCATTCCTTCATAGTTTCTCAGGCCTTTTTACTATAAGCTCCAGACAAGTTAATCTAGGGTTGCAGTGGAAAAGGCTTGTTTGGGCTTTTTAGTAGCTCTTAACCTATTCTTTGAGAAAACGTGATATATTAAAACGCTATTAGGGTTTCGACTTTCGACGTCAAATTAAAGGGATACAGTGAGGAAGACAAATTTACAAAGAGCAAACATGTCTCAATTGCCTGAAGACATAATTCATCACATATTATCTTACATCGAGTCAACACGAAAAGCATATCAAGTTAGTATATGTTGCAAGTCATGGTACAGTGCATGGCTTACTTGCCCTAATTTGAGTTTTATTGATAACTATTGTAATGCAGAAGTACAAAAAAGGAATGTAAAACTTATTAACAAAACTTTATCTAGATACCAAGAGCAAAATATGCCTATCAACCGATTGAAACTTTGTATATTCATCAATGATGGTTGTTCAGCTTCAGATGTGAACAACTGGATTAGAATTGCAGTTCAAAACGGTGTCAAAATACTTGACCTCTATTTCTCTATACAGGAAAATTCACAGAAGACTATGCCTCGTACATTTTTTGAAGCTATTTCACTTAGAGAATTAACCTTACGTGGTCAGATCGGACAAGTTGATGGCAAGGTAATGTTTAAACATCTTGATACGTTAAACCTTCGTGATACTTACAATATAAATGAGGACATGTTTCAAGATATAATGGCAAGGTGTCCTTTGATTGAAAATTTGTGTGTTGATGATTGTAGAGGCTTAAAAAGGATTAAGGTATGTAACCTTTATAACCTTAAAAAATTAAGTATTCGCGCTTATAATTTGGGTAAAGTCGATATTGAAATAGAAGCACCCAATCTTCAATTTTTAGAAGTTTTTAAACGTAGAATAATTGATACACATATTGGATCTCTTAAATTGTATAGAACTGAAAAATTGATATGTTTGAAATTGGTTGGGGATAGTGATCTCCCATCAACATTCTTAGACAATTGGGAACACAAATATCCACAAGTTGAGAATCTTAATCTATCAGCTTTTAAAGGTCACAAGAGGATGAGTATATCAAGTCATTCCCTTAAACACTTAGTGTTAAATTGTAAGGACTTGAGGGAGGTAAATATTGATGCTCCAAACTTGGTGTCACTTGAACTTCATGACGTTACCGTTTTACCTGATCTATATTTAGCCAAAACACGAACCCAAATGGTGTTGAGAATATTCCTATATGGTTGTCCACAGTTTTGCGAGCTGAAGCAATTTCTAGCAAAATGTATTTATTGTAAAATCTCATTATATTTCTCTCTAGGATATTATGAAGCAGACAGATTTGTGGATGTAGGAAAGATTCCAAATTATCCAACTGTCCAAGTTGAAGATGTAAAATTGGAATTTCATTGTAGAAAAAGGTATATACGTTCACATTTTCTTGAGGCTTTGTTCATGATTTGTCATCCCAAGGCCCTTTTAGTCGAGGGTACAAATGATCTTCTATGCTCTCTATCCAAGAAGTTGATAAAAAGAATAAATGGTGAAACGGAGTCTAGGTGTCAGAAATTAAAGGAAGTGAACATTAAAGTGTATCACAGTACAAGAGCTTGCTGTAGGTTAACATGGGAAGCAGCACTAGCACTGGCATAGTAAGCAAGTTTATTTTTTGTTTAAACTTTCAAGTTTTTATTAATCATTATAATTTATATGGTGCTTGTCATTCAATTTACTCCAACTGCTCAGTTTCTGTTTAAATTGAAACCTTTGGATACGATTTCTAAACTGTACTACTTAGGGACTATTTTATAAGTTGCTCTTTTTAAACATTATAAGTCATAGTTAAAATTGTTGGATGATTAATTTTTGTATTGATTTTTATATTATTATTGTATGTTGAGAATGTTGGAAGGTTAAGTACCAACACTTTCGCAACATGTCAGTGCATAGAATGTTGAGATAAACTTACTTGAGAAGATAACATTTGAAATCCCACCCAACCATACCCAGATTAATAGCATATAAAACTACCAAAAAATATTTGAGAAGATAAATTTTAGTAATAACAAATTTTCCATATGTAATCATCCACGCTAAAAAATAATTCTTAAGACTTGAGTTCAGCTTCCTTATCAGCTAATCCACGTCTACAAATTAAAAAGATCCAATATATTGCTAACAATCAAGGCCCAAGACTCGAGGAATTGGTCCTTCTGTTAGATAAAATCCAACCAGCAAAACCACAATTGTATAATGTTGAACAAATCCAAAACTTGCCATATGGGTAGAAAATCCAAAATTTTAAGATGAAGCGAAGCAAAACAAGCAGTAATTGGCTTATTTCGAGAGAAAACTATTCCAATGAGGTCGCTTGAACACACCAAAATGTGAGTTTTCACATAGAAAAGACAAATAAACGGTGGAAAACCCGGACAGTTTTTTAGAAGAATAGCACGATATAGAATAAGTAATAGAAATGACTCTCTACCTTCTCCATTCATAAGAAACTCGAGGTAAGAAACCACAACAATAACCACAACTATATCCACCATTACCTACCACAAACCATCACCATAAACAATCCTCTACACCGGTTATAACGCTTATTAACCTAGTTATTATATTACCATCTCATTCAACCTCACCTTTGCATTTAATAACAGATCATATTAAACAACCTTTTCAGTTGAGTTTTCAATAACCTTTAATTAGAGCATGACATTTATTACTTTACGAGGTAGCTGAGCATTTAATACACAACTTTACTGATTACTATGGAATCTTTCACTAGGAGAAATGATAAGGGGGATAAAAATGAAGAACTAGTACTAAATGTTGAACTTGACATCATTTATGCAACCGGTCCAAAACTAATGGCAAAAATCATTTGGAAAGAAGCCATCCACTTCACTTTCGGTAAGAGAACTATACTCAAATCTTGGGGCCTTGAAGGGAGTGTAGAGATGGGAAAAAAGGGTTTTAATGCGTGTATTATAGAGTCTGACAATGAAGATGACTATGAGAAAGTTTGGCTAAATCGGCCATGGAATATAACAGGTAAACATAATATTGCAACTATATGGATTCCTAGAGGTAAGCTAATGGAAGAACATATGTCTATCTTTTGGGTTCAAATTCAGGGTATGCACCCTACTATGATCAAGGAGAGCAATGTCAGAAAAATAGCTAACCAGCTCGGAAATGTGGTCCAAGTTTGGTTACCCCCAATCTCGACCTTTAAGCAGTTCAGCTTCTCAAAATCTAAGATTGATTGGAACACCAAGAAGCCACTCATAACTTATGGCGAAAATGGGAAAACTATAGAGGAACTTTGAAATATGAAAGGCTATGTGAAGTTTGCTTCAAATCCATAATTTTAGATCATCAAGCAAGAGATTCCAAGTCTAAGAACAAACTTAAATCCAAACTTGAAATGTGGATACATGTGCATCTTCCAGTGTATCTTGAATGTAAACAGGAGGAAAACAATATACACCAGCAAAATCAATGGAGAAGAACAAGTCGACTCGTGTGAGTCAATCCAACTCGGCATTTCCGCTTTATTGTATCTATTGCTAAGAGTTGTTTTAGTAATTGGAGCTTATTGTGTCTTAATATTAAATCTTACTTAGCAACTCTTCTAAGATATAAAATGAATCGAGTACTTAGGCGTGTGCTACAGCAACCTTTTTTGGAAACAGGTTTCACAAATGCTAATTAATCAGATTGTTAAGCCCATCAATTTTTGTAGATTACTATCGGCAATTAAGGATGAAGGAGCTGTTACTTTTCTTACAATACAATTAACTGATTAAGATTACACTGATACTGCGTAAACAATAATAATGATAAAGTAGCTGGATTATTAATTACTTTACTAAAATAGAATTAATATTTTTTTTGTTACAAAGGAGGTCCTGGGACCGTTGAAATAAACTTAATACGTACTACTAAGTCCGCTCAAATCCGACGAGTATACTCGTTTAGGAGTTTTTCACCCAAAATTGTTTTTGTGAGAACACTCTAAATCCCATCCGGAGGGTTGATATAAATATGAAAACAATAGTTTGTTTTATTCCTTGCCTGGCTAACCAATCCGCACTCGTCCGCTTCCTGAAATAATCCTTTCAATTTGAACCCTTTATTCATGTCCATGAATTTTCTGATCCCATCTATCCAAAAAGCAGTTGGTTCTCTTTTGTCTTCCACTCTCTATAATACTATTAAGACTTCTTGCTAGTCTACTTCCATCCATAAATCTCTCCTCCCCACCTCAATTTCCATGCACATGCCTTCGTATAGCGTGATCAGCTCTGCCACCAACGATGAATTACATTTGAAGTTCATAGAAAGCCACGAATCCAAGCGTTTTCTTTGTCTCTTAACACCCCTCCCGCGCCACCTATTCCTTTGTGCTTTAACCAACTCCCATCTGTGTTTAATTTAATCCCTTCACTTGGTTTGCTCCACCCTATCCACTCCACAAAACTCTTACTTCTAAAATATTTACATGAATGTTGTCGCCAAACTTTTAAATAATCATGTATTATGTACCTTTTTGATGATTTCTTCCTCATTCGGGAGGCCTTCTCCATTGAAAATTAACTCGTTTCTCTCATTCCATATAACCCCGATTAAAGCTCCAGAAGATATGTTCCAGTTAAGACCCAGAAAGAAGCCATAGAAGCCATTTTCCGAGAAATTTTTATTCCGCCCTCTGAACCCTTCAAGAGAATTTTGTACCTGTCCTTCATTAACTGAGATAAATAGCTAACCAAATCGTTGTTGCAGGAGTGATAATTCGCTTGGACAGTTCTGCATATGGTGACTCACAGCTGCGCCCATGTGATTCCTTTCCTCCCTAATGTTCAGGTCTTCGTTGTAAAGGGACAAAGTTGCATGAGATACTTAAAAAAAAAATGGTGGCGGTTATTTTGACTTTTGGTGACGTTTATAACAGCCACTAAAAAATCCATTGCACTTAACCAACCGCCACCCAAGACTGCTACTAAGCTAGAAGCCACCTATTGTTTTGGTGGTAGGTAAAAAGATACCGCTACATACATTTAAGGTGGGGGTTATAACTCAAAAATTCCACCTAAGATGGAATTGTAAAATAATAAAAAATAAATGTTAACCGCCATCTAAGGTTGATTTGTAATATTTAAAAAAAAAAAAATCCAAAGCTGCTTCTTCATAATTGATTGAAGACGATTTAACAATAATTATTACAATAATTCAAGAAAAACTAGCAGACAAAGGGAATAATTTATTACAATCAAATCTGTTGCTTCTTCATAGTTGATAGGAGCATCCAGTATCTCAATATCCCTGCATTGCTATGGCAATAAATAGTTAATTGCACTATAGCTCCCTGTATAATGCAAATATTAAAATATACATACATCGATTTATTATGCAAGTACTGAATATAGGTCCCTGTATTATCTAAAGATTGCAGTGTAGGGGATCCCATGCGTTATGAAAAGATTGCCTCATAAGTCCCTATATTACAAAAAAAGAGTTCACTGCATAATAAGTTTTAAATCATAAAAATAATATATATTTTATCATATTAACAACACAATATTCAACTCCACCAATTCAGGTTCAACTCCCTAATGCTACATATGTCTGTAAATATAAACACCAATTCGACAATTCTGCATAATATAGGGACCTATAATGCAAAAGGAGAGTAAAAAAACCTCATAGCACCAAGCATCGAAAAACGTTTATAATAGTATATCCACCACCACCACCTAAAGGATCTGAGAAAACACAAACAATCAGCATGGCCTTTTATGGATAAATCTTTTCTTTTTGTCTCGAAAGAGAAATAAAAAAATTACTAAAAATACCAGCTTGCTCTCATATACTGAGGGTCCCTGCTCAACTTTTTTCTCTTCTGAAGCAGAATCTTGAGTGATTTTCTTCGCATTAAGGGTGTCCATATTCTCTGGATATTCAGTATTTTGAGATGGTGTTACATCAGAATTATTACTCTTGCAAAAATAATAATAAAAGGAGAAATTAAATATCAAAAAATGATGCCTATAGATTGAAAAGAAATGGATATCTTATTAAAATGATGCATGACACATTTTGATAGTTATCTTATCAAAAATAGTACCTGCGCAAAATAATTTACATTTGTTAAAATGATGACATTCTAGTTAAACATGCCATTTATTTTCAACTTACTTTCTGGGTTCAGGACCTGGAAATTCTTTCAAATCAGTCACTGAATCAGCCCTCTATCACTACAAGATATTGTATCTTTAGTGGCAAAAAATTTAATACTAAAAATCTTAATTTTGCCGCTAATAGTCGTTATATGTCGCCTCTATAAGTTAGCCGCTAAAGATACCTTTAGTAGCAAATCATTTGTTTTTTCACCTATTAAATTTATCTTTAGAGGCAAATATTGCCGCTAAAAATATAATTAGAGGCTATTTTAGTTATTGCCACAATAGTTTGGTCCCTAATGCTACTATTTCTTGTAGTGTATCATAGAAACATTAAAAAATTTATGTACAGTTATTTATTTACCGTTCTTAAAAAAGTAATTACTATATAATAATTACTTTTTTAAGAAATGCAAATGATGATTAATTTTAGAAACATTGCAACTCGTGAGTTACCTCATTTATCATCATCAGTTGGCAAGGCTTCTGCCATGAAGAAACTTTTGTCCTTGTATTGTAATAATAACTGTAACAAAAATCAATCAAGTGGAGATAAATTTTACCTAAAGGAGATAAACAAGAGACAATTAAAGATTTTAGGCCTATTTCGTGTGTTAATTTTTGCTATAAAATTATTTCGAAAATAATGGCACTCAGATTGCAACCCTTCATGAACGAGATAATTTCACAAACGCAATATGCCTTCATCAAAGGAAGAAGCATACAGGATAATATCTTAATAGTACAAGAGGTTTCATATTTTTTGAAAACAAAAAGGAAATCAAAAAATAATTATGCGGCAGTAAAAAATGATATGGAAAAAGCGTACGACCAAGTCAATTGGGAGTTCTTATTCAAGACTATGGAGGCTCTTGGTTTCGCAGGGAAATGGATTGAATGGGTAAAAACTGCATAACAACGGTTTCTATGCAGATAAAAGTTAACGGTCAGAGACTCAGGAAGTTTAAGCCAAAACAGGGGCTTAGACAAGGGGATCCACTTTCCCCTCTGTTATTCTCACTTCTCACTGAAAGCTTAATTGGACTCATTTACAATCAATGTAGAGAAGGGAACATTGAAGGAATATCGATTACAAGGAAGTGCCCAAGATCAACACACCTCTTTTTTGCTGACGACGCGCTCTTTTTCATTAAAATAAGTGACAAGGAGGTAGAATCGTTTACAGAAACACTAAAGTTGTACTGTCAAGCATCGTGTCAAAAAGTTAACTTAGCTAAGTCGTCAATCCTCTTCAGCAAAGATACACCAAACCATCTGAAAGAAAAAGTGACGAATGGACTAAATATTAAAGGTAAGGACTCATTGGGTAAATATTTGGGTTTACCATTAACGCTTAAAAGATCAAAAGTTGAAAATCTGAACTATATAAAAGATAGACTTCTCAGTAAATCGGCAAGCTGGACGGCATCCCTCCTTTCTGAATGGGGAAAAGAAACGCTGATTAAAGGTGTATTACAAGCAATACCGAACTATGCGATGTCAATTTTTGAATTCCCCAAAACACTATGTAAAAAACTGACGGCCTTGGTCGCAAATTTCTGGTGGGACTCAAAAGACAAGAAGAAAATACATTGGTGTAACTGGAACAAAATGATAACATCAAAGAAAATTGGAGGAGTCGGTTTCAGACACTTCCAGAAAATGAACCTCGCTATGTTAGTCGGCCAAGCTTGGAGAATTATTAATAACAGAGATGCACTGGTCCATAAAGTGCTTAAAGGAATATACTCTCCGAATGAAAGCATGTGGGACACAAAATTGAGAAATAAAAGATCGTGGAGCTGGGGTAGCATATATAAAGGTATACAAATGTTGAAGAAACACGCAATATGGAAAATTGGGGATGGGAGGAATGTGGACATTTTGAAGCATAAATGGCTTATTGGTAACTACCAATTGGAAAATACACAATCACGAAATATTAAGTGGGTATACGAATTAATGGATTGCGAAGCAAGAGGCTGGAATATCGGGCTTATTAAAAGAACGTTCGACCCAATTATAGCCAATGAGACATTCAAAATACCATTAACGCGAGTGTCAAAGGAGGATAAATTGGTATGGCCCTTCACAAAAGATGGTCTATATTCAACGAAATTGGGATATCATACACTAGTCAACGAAGAAATGGTAGTCAAAGCGCAATCATCAATTAAAGGAGAAAAAGAGAATGACAAAAATCGGTGGAATCAAATATGAAAAGCCAATGTTCCGTAAAAAATAAGGAATTTTGCGTGGAGAATATGTAACAACCTTCTTTCGTCAAAGCTCAATTTAAAAAAGAGAAAGTGCAAGGAGGAAGCGATATGCGAATGGTGTGAAACAGAAAATTGAAAATACGGAGCATATTATATTAAGATGTCCTTTTAGTATGCAAGTTTGGGCAGAATCAGCTCTCCAAATAAAAATTAATAGAGAAAGCAAAGACACGTTCGAAGAGTGGTTCCAGAGCATAGTCGTCAACTACTCAAATAATGGATGGGATAAGCGGAAAGTGGTTGCGATCGTGCTTACAACAGCATGGAACATATGGAAGGAGAGAATGAAAGGCTTCTTTGAGAAAGAAATGTGGGCAGTTAATAATATCACTTCCAACACAAATGGAGTTATCAATAAACTTTTTGAAGAAAAAAGAAATAGGATTCAAGGAACAGAGGAAGTTAGAGGAAAGGACGGAAGTGTCGGAGAAAGAGATCCGAGGACAGAGGATAAGGCGGAAATGATTTGGTATAGTGATGCATCATATACAAACGAACGGGAACCAGCAGCAATTGCAGCCATTGGAGTTAGTAATCAAAAGATTGTCACTCGGAGGAAAGCAACGAGGTGTAGAATTAAGTCCTATATTGAAGGGGAAGCATGGGCTCTTCTCCTCGCCCTTAGAACAGCTGGAGCTAATAAAACTCAGAGTAGCCTGTTCTACTATGATAACCTTAAACTTGTTCAAGGAATTAACAAACAGGATAACCACATTGGAGTCTAAACCCGATCATCGATGAGATTAATGGGTGGAGGAACGAATTTCCATTATGGAAAATATCGTATATAAGGAGAGAATATAATGGGATTGCGGATGCACTTGCAAAATGTGTGAGAAGAAATATTAGCGTGATGGGATGGAAGGACTTCTCGATCAATGGATCAGCTAGCTTTTTGTGAGTGCACTTGATGGTTCTAAATTGTTGGTAAAAATAATCCTAACTGTAATGGTAATTTTTAACAAACCGTAATGCGAAAAAGTATTTTAGACGATAATAGTAAATTGGAAATATAAAGCACGAGAAGAGAAAAATAATAGAAAAGACAGAAAATTAAAAGACGTGAAAAATAACAACGAACCGGAAACTGGAGGAGGAGGAGATGAATATGAAGCGGTAGTGTCGTGGCGAATCCACTGCCTTAAGAACAAAATTTCGGGACAGCCGAGGTGCTACACCATTTGCCGAACGTTCCCCAAGGTTTAACACTACTAACCAACTTATCATGTGCACTCACAAAAAGATGGTTTGGAATCTGTATTTTGGTTTCGCTCAAGAACAGTAGAGAGGGAGAAGAAAATTTCGTAAGGAGGTTGTGTATTTTCTGAAGTGAGGACATCTCTGTATATAGTAGAGAAAAAGAGTTATTACAAACACACCAGCAAAGATCGTGGGCAAGAAATCCGCAGCAAGAAATCAGCATCAGTTACAAACGTTTAGAAGCTGATGAATAAAAAACGTGGGTAAAACCTTTGACTAACAAGAGGAGCGAATCTGGGGATTAACCACGTTGGGAAAAAGAAAACGGAAATAATAAATAAAAGCTGGTCCAAAAAATTATTATTTTTTATTTTTTTCCCAAGACCCATGACCCATGACCCGGACCCGGGCCCGGGCTTGGGCCGGGCGGGTGGTGGTGGTGGTGCGCGCGTGTGGGTTAACCAATAGGCTCTCCATGTGCATGGGGGTGAGTTCTTTGGAAGCTATTGAGCCCACAAAGTATAAAAGAAGATTTTTTTCCTTTCATCCCATCGATGTGGGACAAAACAAAAGTCACAAAAGTGACCATCAAATGTTCCAACAATCCCCCACACATTTGAATGTCAACCCAAAACGAGAAAGGAAGCATTGAGCGAAAGATCAGGTGAATTGTACTTAAGTGTCAATATCTTGCGATTTGAATTGACACGTAGTGAAGTGAGGCAACAACCAAGTCCAGTCAAGTGAACGTACTCTTGAACTTGACGTTCTTTAGTTGAGACCCTCACAACACGTACTCAAACCCGTTAGATATATACAGATTTCGCGATGTAATCACAAGCGCCTTTTCAGGCCATGCGCATACCTTGGTTCTCATGAGTGATCTAAAAAGATTCATCAAGTCTTTTATAGAAAGCGGGCCCCTCTTTCACACTCACATAGGTGATTTCAAGAATGTCCATACCATATAAACTACCCCTCAAGGGTCTTGAAGTCATTAAGAGCCTTAAAGCTCATCCTCAACACATGCCGGTGAGTTCATCAAGTCCTTAACAGGACCACCACAAAAGATTATGAACATCATTAAGAGTTGAGACTCAACCTCGAAATAAACATCGGTGAATTCATCAATTCCTTCTCAATAGGACCACCACAAAGGGCTATGAATCATTAAGAGTCGAAACTCAACCTTGAAATAAACATCTGTGAATTCATCAAGTCCTTCTCAATAGGACCACCACAAAGGGCTATGAATCATTAAGAGTCGAAACTCAACCTCATATGCACTATTGTATGCCATAGGGATGGGTAAGTAGTGCATCACATGTCATCCATATGACCCCCATGAATGGGCTTAAGCCCCATCCAACTCGACATCTCCAGAACTACTCTCCTGGTTAAACCTTTAGTGAATGGATCAGCCAAATTTTTCTCAGATTTGACAAAGTCCAATGCTATCACACCATTATTCAGTAATTGTTTCACTGAGATGTGTCTAATCCGAATATGTCTCCGTTTTCCATTATAGGAGCTGTTGTGAGCAACGCTGATAGCCGCTTGCGAGTCACAATGAAGAGAAACTGATATAGCTTTATCTTCCCATAATGGTATATCTGCTAGGAGACTCCTCAACCATTCGGCTTCTTGTCCTGCCAACTCTAGTGCTATGAACTCAGATTCCATGGTTGATCGTGTTATACAAGTTTGTTTAGACGACTTCCAGGATATAGCTCCTCCACCCAAGTAAAATACATAACCACTAGTAGAGCTCACTTCATCATTATTTGATATCCAATTCGCATCACAGTAGCCTTCCAAGAAAGCAGGGAGTCTACTATAGTGTATGCCTATATCCATAGTACCTCTGAGATATTTCAGTAATCTTTGAAGAGCAGCCCAATGTTCACTACTAGGGTTATGGGTATAGCGACTAAGTCTACTTACGGCATAGGCGATATCAGGTCGAGTGTAGTTCATTAAGAACATCACACTTCCTATTACCTTAGCGTATTCGGTTTGAGATATTGCACTTCCTTTGTTCTTAGTCAAATGAATACTAGAGTCATAAGGAGTTCTAGCAGGTGTGACATCAAAGGAGTTGAATTTCTTCAACAACTTCTCTACACAATGGGATTGACTAATGGATATACCATTTTCATTTCTTAAGATCTTAACCCCTAAGATAACATCAGCTTCACCCATGTCTTTCATCTCAAACTTAGATGATAAGAAGTCCTTAGTCTCATTAATGACTTTAAGGTTAGTGCCAAAGATCAGCATGTCATCTACGTATAGACATATGATCACACATTCAAATCCTAACACTTTCATGTAAACACATGAATCAGAAGTGTTGACTATAAATCCATCATTAGCTAAAGTACTATCTAATTTTTTGTACCATTGTTTGGGTGCTTGTTTCAAACCATATAGAGATTTCTTAAGCTTGCATACTTTGCCACAAACCCTTCGGGTTGTACCATATATATCTCTTCCTCTAAGTCTCCATTCAAAAATGCGGTCTTAACATCCATCTGATGTATAGTGAGTTTATGAATAGAAGCTAAGGCTATGAGAGTTATTATAGTGGTTATTTTGGTCACTGGGGAATAGGTGTCAAAGTAGTCCACACCTTTCTTTTGAGTAAAGCCTCGAATCACAAGTCTAGCCTTAAACTTCTCTAAAAAAACCATCTGGTCTTAATTTTCTCTTAAAGATCCATCTGCTACTAATTAGCTTACACCCCTTTGGTAAGTCAGTTAAATCCCAAGTGTGGTTTGATCTAATAGATTCTATTTCGCTGTTTACTGCCTCTTTCCAGAAGCTGGCATCAATGGACCTCATAGCTTCGGAAAAGGTCTTAGGATCTTCCTCAAGAAGGAAACACGAAACTAGTTCTTTACATAGCATATCTACGTGAAAATCCTCAGTCAAGAAAGCAGTGATAAAGTCTGGACCAAAACTAGACTCAGACCTACGTCTTTTGCTTCTTCTAATTTCGTTGTCAGGGTGAGTGCCTGAACTCGAAGGGGGAAGAGAAGCAGACAGATTATCACTAACAGGTATAACAGTATTGACTGGTGAGTCATTACTGGTAGATTAAGAGGCATTATGAACAATATCCTTTTTCAAGGGAAATATATGTTCAAAGAATTCAGCATCTCTAGATTCACTAATAGTGTTATCAACTAAGGACATAAACCTATAAGCTGCACTATTTTGAGCATATCCTATAAAGATAGAGTCTATGATTTTGGGTCCAATGTTGACTCTCTTAAAGTCGGGTAAAACTACCTTAGCCAAACACCCCCACACTCTTAAAAATTTCAGGGTAGGAGGGTATCCTTTCCACAACTCGTAAGGGGTACTCGGTATAAGACATAACAAGCAGATAAGACAGCTTCCCCCCACATGTTGGATGGTAGGCCTGAACTAATTAACATGGAATTCATCATTTCCTTAAGGGATCTATTTTTCCTTTCGGCTATGCCATTTTGTTGGGGTGTATAAGGGGCACTAAGTTCATGAATAATTCCATTATCTTCACAAAATTCTTTAAGTGTGTTTGAACTATATTCACCGCCCCTATCGGACCTAAACCTTTTAATCTTTCTATCTAGTTGGTTTTCAACCTCAGCCTTATATTTTAAAAAGGTGGATTCTGCTTCATCTTTAGACTTTGTAAGGTATACTTTGGTGAACCTAGAGTATTCATCTACAAAGGTCATATAATAAAGTTTTCCTCCTCTACTGGCGGTAGTTTTAAAGTCAGCTAAGTCAGAAAGCACTAGTTCTAAGAGTTGAGATTCTCTAGTGGTTACATTTTTAAAGGGTTTTTTCGCATGCTTAGCCTCTACACATATTTGACACTTAACTAAGTCATCATTATGGTTCCCAGGTATTAGACCATGAGATTTAAGTCTTTTAATAGAGGAAACATTTAAGTGCCCTAATCTAGCATGCCACATATCAAGAGATTCAACAATATAAGCAGAAGTAGGTGCATTTGCATCCAAAGCAGAAAAAACGTTAAGTACAAATAGTCCACCATTAAGGTAACCTTTCCCTACAAAGTCACCATTTCTAGAGATAATGATTTTCCCACCCTCAAAAACTAGTTTAAGTCCAGCTTTATTTAGAAGAGACCCAAAGACTAAATTTCTACGGAGCGTGGGGACATACAAAACATCATTAAGGGCTAAGGTCTTGCCAGAGGTAAGTTTAAGACACACCTTTCCCTTGCCAAGGACGCCAGCAGTTGTAGAGTTTCCCATGTAAGCGCATTCCCCATCAGCTACATCTTCAAACCCTTGGAACAACTCTTTGTTGGCGCAGAAGTGTCTTGAAGCTCCAGTATCGAGAATCCATTCGGCCTTATTCTCTACCAAATTAGTTTCGACCATTACCGCGGCAATTACCTCTTCAGTTTCAGTCAAGTTTGCGCGAGGGGGGTTGTTTGATTTGAACATGTCGTTGCATTGGTATGCCTTGTGTCCTTCTTTCCCACAAACGTAGCAGGTTGCCTTGTTTTTCTGAATATTACCAGTAGGTTTGAAGTTGTTGCCTCCGAATTTGTTGAAGTTACCTTTTGATTTGT
Source organism: Nemophila menziesii (assembly GCA_029959085.1). NCBI lineage: Eukaryota > Viridiplantae > Streptophyta > Magnoliopsida > Boraginales > Hydrophyllaceae > Nemophila > Nemophila menziesii. Next base: position 140,862,561 of record JARWIR010000001.1, on the reverse strand, counting down.
TGTTCTTATTCTGACCATGAGATTTCCCTTTACCTTTATTCTGACCGTGAGGTTTGTTGTTACCATACCCAGAAGTCTCGACCAAAATTGTCTTCGAAGAATAATGACGCAGAATTTCTGACTTATCTTTGATTCGCTTTGCCTCTTTGGTTCTCATGTGGCTGATTAGCTCTTGGATCGTCTTGTCTTTCTTCTTATGTTTGAGGTTGTTGCGGTAGTCACTCTAGGATGCTAGGAATTTCTCAAGTAAAACATTAGCTTGAAGGATTTCACATAATTTCATACCTTCGGATACAATTTTGGCGCAGAGATTTTTGTAAGTGTGTACTTGTTCCATTATGGGTTTGTGATCGGATATAGAAAATTTGAGCTAGTTTCCGACCACGTATTTTTTCTTACCGGAGTCGTCACCTCCGTATTTAGTTTGTAAACGGTCCCAAATATTTTTTGCAGATTTTTCATTTACGAATAAGTCAAAGAGGGGGTTTGTCATGTGGTTTAAAAGGTGACCTCTAGTAAGTTTATTAGCTTTTTCGTATTTTAAAAGACGAGCGGCTATAGTAGCATCCGCGTCGCTAGTTGCAACAGGGGGGTTTTTAGAAAGCACAAAGTCAATTTCTAATTGTTCGAAGAAAATGAGGAGTTTTTGGGACCAACGTTTGAAATTAGAACCATCAAGTGGTTCAAGTTTGACATATCGGGCAAAGTTTTCAAAACCGACGGGCATTACAGTTTTAGATATAAAAGGAATTTCGTTCTTAAATTGTTGGTAAAAATAATCGTAACTGTAATGGTATTTTTTAACAAACCGTAATGCGAAAAAGTATTTTAAACGATAATAGTAAATTGGAAATATAAAGTACGAGAAGAGAAAAATAAGCTAGAAAAGACAGAAAATTAAAAGACGTGAAAAATAACAACGAACCGGAAACTGGAGGAGGAGATGAATATGAAGCGGTAGTGTCGCGGCGAATCCACTGGCTTAAGAACGAAATTTTGGGACAGCCGAGGTGCTACACCGTTTTTCGAACGTTCCCCAAGGTTTAACACTACTAACCAACTTATCGTGTGCACTCACAAAAAGGTGGTTTGGAATCTGTATTTTGGTTTCGCTCAAGAACAGTAGAGAGGGAGAAGAAGAATTTCGTAAGGAGGTTGTGTATTTTCTGAAGTGAGGACAAATCTTTATATAGTGGAGAAAAAGAGTTGTTACAGACACACCAGCAAAGATCGTGGGCAAGAAATCCGCAGAAAGAAATCAGCATCAGTTCCAAACGTTTAGAAGCTGATGTATAAAAAACGTGGGTAAAACCTTTGACTAACGAGAGGAGAGAATCTGGGGATTAACCACGTTGGGAAAAAGAAAACGGAAATAATAAATAAAAACTGGTCCAAAAAATTATTTATTTTTTTCCTATGACCCGGGCCTGGGCCGGGCGTGTGATGGTGCGCGCGTGTGGGTTAACCAATAGGCTCTCCATGTGCATGGGGGTGAGTTCTTTGGAAGCTATTGAGCGCACAAAGTATAAAAGAAGATTTTTTGCCTTTCATCCCACCGATGTGGGACAAAACAAAAGTAAAAAAAGTGACCATAAAATGTTCCAACAGCCGTTGTTCGCCCGCTGCTGCAATTCTTTATTAATTGCATAAAAAGTCCCTGTGTTGCTAAGTTCGGCTCCAGCAGCTAAAACAGCTGCTTTGATTTCACTGCTCCCCTTAGCGCCACTAATTACACTTGTAGCTTCGAGTAGGGGAGCCTTTCCAGCTCCAGAATTAGTCTCCTCATCACCAATTAAATTAATAACAATTCCAGCTTCCTTTTGACCAACTACTGCCCCATCATTATGACCAACTACCACGCGAAATTCTCCCATACCCGGGGTGTATGTGCGCCCTTAGCAGATGAAGATACGTGGCGATGAAGAGGTGATGTGGAAGAATCGTGTTGGCTGAAGATTATAATGTTTTTTAATGAATGAAGGATGTTGCCATTTTGCCCTTACCGTCATTTTCATTAGTGGTCATTCCTTGATTGGTTAGACATAAAGCTACTTTTAGTGTGTTGTCTAATAATGAATAGTGTGGCAATTAGTTTCCAGATTTGCGGTTTTCGTTATTGATTTGTTTGCCATGTAATTTTCTTGTTCATTTTTTCGTTGTGAAAGGCGGTTGTGTGCAATTTTCGTTGTGAATATTGCAAACGTAGAAAATGCTCCAATTTTGAATGCTTGCAACGTGTCATCACCAGAATATTTTGAATACTTTATTAAATATCATGTCCGAGCTTACTTTTCCTCTTTGTGGTGTTAATGGGATAGTGTAATTTTTCGTTATTTATTTGTTGTACGGTAGTGCAAATTATCGTTTTTATTTAGACCGGGCATAAAACCTCCCTCTTTTAACCATGGTTAATTTTTTTTTGTCGTTAAAAATATAAGATAGATAGTAAACACCTTGTAAAGATGATAATTAAATTTAATTTAAAAAATAAAATTAGAATTTATATTCATTAATGGTGATAAGAAAGATATGGTTGATGGTTGAAGTAGTAGTTAGGAGTTATTTAGTTTGGTTAATGGTATATCACCTACCGCTTAAATCCGAGTCTATAAAATGAGGGTGGAGAGGTTCATTTGAAGAAGTATCCAATCTCGTTGTTAAGTTATATAGTCGGAAGTACCCGGGTTAATATAGTTGGGAGATCGTGAACCAAGAGTGTTACGAGCAAACGAGATGGACTCGAACGGTTAGTTACTATCTAATCTCGTTTTTGCATGTTGTTTATTTTACGATGAATGTTTATAATTTTATAGTTATGTTAATATTTTACGATTGCATGTTGTAAATTTGAACTTATCGTAATGATATTAAGTTTAATTAGTGTTTGGCTAGTCTTTAATTTATCGCATGACATATGTTAATTTGAAGTTATCATAATGATTCTATGTTATGTTATGATTTAGAAATGTATAAATTTGAATTACGAAGTCAAGGTTAATGGTATATAGTTAGGTGTTATAATATGGTAAAGGTATACGTTAAAGGGTTACAGGTACAAGTAAGGCTATACGGTTAGTTACTTTATAATCTCGTTTTGCATGTTGTAAATTTTACGATGAATGTGTTTAATCTTCTAGTTATGTTAATATTTTACGATTGCATGTTTTAAATTTGAAGTTATCGTAACGATTTTTATTTACGTTAGTGTTTGGCGAGTCTTTAATATATCGCATGATATATGTAAATTTGAAGTAATCGTAATGATTCAACGTTATGTTATGATTTAGAAATGTATAAATTTGAATTATAAAGTCAATGTTAATGGTATATAGCTAGGTGTTATATGGTTAAGGTATAAGGTTAGGGGTCTAGGTGTATGATTTACGGTTTACAGGTTATGTCATATGGTTAGGGGATAAGGCTAGGTTAATTGTATATGGTTAGGTTTTATATGTTTAAGGTATATGTTAAAGGATTATGGGTAAGAGTTATGGTATACGAATCATTAGTGGTCAAACTTGGGTGATTGTGACTCAAACTAATGTGTTTACTAGTTAAATGTTCATTAGTGAAGGTTAGGAGACAATAGGTCCAGGGTAGTTGACTTATGGTCAAACTTGGGTGGTTGTGACTCAAACTAAGGTGTTTACTAGTTAAATGGCCATTAGTGAAGGTTAGGAGACAGTAGGTCAAGGTTAGTTGACTTTTGGTCAAATTTGGGTGGTTTTGACTCAAACTAAGGTGTTTACTAGTTAAATGGCCATTAGTGAAGGTTAGGAGACAGTAGGTCAAGGTTAGTTGAATTTTGGTCAAATTTGGGTGGTTTTGACTCAAACTAAGGTGTTTACTAGTTAAATGGCCATTAGTGAAGGTTAGGAGACAATAGGTCAAGGTTAGTTGACTTTTGTTTAAACTTGGGTGGTTTTGACTCAAACTAAGGTGTTTACTAGTTAAATGTTCATTAGTGAAGGTTAGGAGACAATAGGTCAAGATTAGTTGACTTTTGGTCAAACTTGGGTGGTTGTTACTCAAACTAAGGTGTTTACTAGTTAAATGTTCATTAGTGAAGGTTAGGAGACAATATGTCAAGGTTAGTTGACTTTTGGTCAAACTTGGGTGGTTGTGACTCAAACTAAGGTGTTTACTAGTTAAATGTCCATTAGTGAAGGTTAGAAGACAATAGGTTCAGGGTAGTTGAGGTATAGGGGATAAGGTTAGAGGTATGGTATATAGTTAGGTGTTATGGTTAAGGTATATGATAAAGGGTTATGGTTAAGAGGTATGGTATATAGTTAGGTGTTAAGGTTATGGTATATATATTTTGATAATGACGTTGATTTCAGCGGGGATGAGGCGCTTAGATCCCTCACTCGGGGAAATGTCATGGAATTGCGTTTTTCATCCGAGAAAGGGTATGGTATATGGTTATGGTTAAGAGTTTTTGTATATGGTTAAGGTTAAGGGTTATGATGTATGGCTAATAGTTATGGTATATGGTTAAAATTAAGGGTTATGGTATATGGTTAAGATTAAAGGTTATGGTATATGGTTAAGGTTAAGGGTTATGGTATATGGTTAGGGTCAAGGGTTATGATATGAGTCGCTTAGTTTCCTCACTCGGGAAAATGTCATGGGTTTGTGTTTTTCAACCGAGGACGAAGCTTATATGTTTAACAACATGTACGCCTGTGCTATCAGATGCAGTGTTAGGAAAGATCGGGTGGACAAGTTAACTCAGATTGGTCTTAGAGAGATCTCAAAGTATACCATTCGCTATCGGTGGACCCCATGAGAGCAGTTTAACTCTAAGGATTTAATCCTTGATATTTATGAAAAAAAATCTTAAGAAATCTGTACCGCCACGTAAGACTGTCCAAATTTAATTATAATATTAATATATTATCCATCTCAGCCCTTCTAACCATTCTAAAACCTTTTTATTAGCCACATTACAAATCGCACCCTTTCAATTATTTTTAGTATTTAATAATTTGATTTAAAATATATATTTAATTATAAATATAATATATAATTTTACCATTTAAACTAAAAAATAATATTTAATTTCAACCTAATTTCATGATTTTTACTATTTTTAAAAAAAAATTAAATTTAAATTAATGTTTAATTGTACTTAAATAAAAAATTATGAAAAAAAACTTGATTTAATTTCAATCCAGTTTCATTAAAAAATAGAATTTTTAAACCCTAAATCTATTTGTCTCTTTCATCCTCCTCCCTCTCTTTCTTCTTCACGAAACCTCACGCAATGAACCAAGTAAACAAAACTCCTCTCTCCCTTTCTTCTTGAGATCCTCCATTCGAGATCTAACCGCCACCATGGAAGGCAGAACTATCATCATATCATCTTCGCAGAGACAAAGTCAAGCAGCCTTCATGTTCGTTGCCGACGGAGCTGGCCGTTCTTCTCAGTCCGTGACCTCGCCGGAGAAGCAGAAGAGCTCTGAAGTTCGGATCTTCTCGTTCGGCAGTGCAGGCGTAGTCATATAAGGTGATATTATAGTTGATTGTTGGTGGTCCTTTGTGTGTTCTAAAATCATCATCTCTTCTACGAAAATCTTTCCTCAACATCCAACTTTCTATCTTCATCATGTTCTTCGTACCTTTTCCAACCTTCATGGTCATCTTTGATGACCCCAAACTCAATATTTCACCTACTTAAAGATTACTTGCAAAATATATAATATTAATAGGCTCAAACAATTCACAATTCCTCCCCTAAATAACTAAAATAAATCTTAATTCCCAACTGGTAATAGAAAGAGAAGAAGAGTTCTAGCTATTTTACCGGATTGGCCATGGAATTTATGATGATTTGATACCTTGCACTTGCAATCTCCAACCTTCAAAGTACCAAAGCTATTGATGAAATTTGTGTCTCCTAATATTGTTGAAAGTGGCACAGTAGTGGGATTGGTGATTTATTTGAGATGGGTATTTTATATCTATGGTGTTGGAGAGGTTTAAAGGATATAATTTAAGCTTTGGTGAAGAAATTTTTGGGTTAAAACTTGAATTTCTTGGTGTTTTTGGTAAGATTTGTGATTGATTATGTGTTGGGATGATGTTTAGAGGTAAGGATTGGTGATATATTGGTGTTTTGATGGTGGAATTTGAGTATTTTTGGAGCTTTGGTTCGTCATCAATGGTGTTTCATGTGTTGGAGGCCAAAGGAGAGGGAAAAATAAGGTTTCTTAAGCTTTAGGTCTATTTTCGCCGAGACCACGACCGGCATGCCGGTCAGATGACCGGCTAGCCGGTCGCGAACGACGACCTCCCCAACAGCTAGGTCTCGAAAAGTTATTCAGTTTAGGCTCAAAGATCACCTGATTTGGACACCCCAGCGCAAAGATATCGCTTGCCGAACTTTTTTCTGATTGATTTTTTTTTTTTTACCTCTGACGCAAGCCTCTTGCGTCGTTGCTGACGCAGTGGTCAGAAACTTTTAGATGGTTATCTGAACTTTTTGACTTCACCATTGGATAGAGCTCGAAAAGTTATGAGGTTTAGGCTCAAGAAAAAGTTAATTCCGACCTCCGAGCATCAAGTTATGATCTTCCGAAGTTGCTGAATGAGGACGCAGTCATGCTGCATCATTGCTGACGCAGTGGTCAGAATCTTTTAACTGCTTATCTGAACTTTTCGACTTCACCATTGGATAGAGCTCGAAAAGTTATGCGGTTTAGGCTCAAGAAAAGGTTAATTCCGACCTCCGAGCATCAAGTTATGATCTTCCGAAGTTGCTGATAACCTAACTACTCCAAACTCATGACCTTTACTCCTGTAATCATCAAAAACACCAACCTTTCTCATTTCTTAAAAATAAACACTAAATAAAGAACCATTACTCTAATTTACCCTAAGAATTTAAAAGACATGAAAGCAATTTAAAACATGGGTTGTCTCCCAAGAAGCACTTTTGTTTATTACGTCTTTAAGTTCGACGCGTTACCTTCCATGAAGATGGTATTGAGGCCCTTGCGGTGTTCCTCCACTTAAACTCGCCTCTTCCTTGATGTAAAAGCTTTAGAACCTTCCCCCTTATAATATTATTCAATCGATCTCTGAAAGGGGGTGGGTAAGTACTTCGTTTCGCCTTCTTACTTTCACGACGAAACTCATTTTCCACCACATTAGAGTAGATAACCGTTCTCAACGGTATAAGCTTATTTTTATTCCTTGTTTCAATCTCAGATTCATCTTTAAAATGTGGTGGGTAGGTGCTCCTCCTTGCCGTTTTTCTCTCGCGGTGTGGCACCTTGCTTGTATAGCACATATTGATCATTTGTGGTAGTGGAGGTGATTCTGATTTTTCATCTCTAATAATGATTCGTGGTGGAGATGATGATTGGTGAAATCTATAATATTGATCACTATTACCTCATCATATTTTTTCAGTGAAATCTCTCTAATCTCGATCACCTCTTCTTCCTTTTTTCGTTCTATACCTTGATCATGTGCACTCACCATAGGAATAGCAATTTCTGTTTCAATTTCTAGGATTTTCGTTGCTACTCCTTCTTCCACCATACTAACACGGTCTTCAAACACATTGTGGTCTCTATTTATACTTAGCACAATGGTCTTATCACTATCAATAATATCTTCTTTCAACACCTCCTCCTCAACTGTTTCTCCATTTTGAGTAAGAATTTCATCTAGCATCTTTTGCATTCTTTTCAAACTGGAATTAGTTTCCTCTATTGACTCCAGCCATTGTTCATATAAGCAAACGAGTTATTTTAATGATTTATCTAACTGGGAAATTTGTGGTGAAGGTGGAGGTTGTTGAATATTTTCAACCCACTGGTTGTTCCATTCATGCTCGTGTTAATAGTGATATGATAGCTGTTGTTGATTGTTCTCGATCCATTGATTGTTCCATTCATGCTCTTGTTGATAGTGATATGGTTTTGTTGTTGATTGTTCTCGATCCATTGATTGTTCCATCCTCGCTCTTGCGGGTATTGATAAGGTTGTTGGTAAGAATTTATACCCCATTGTTGTTGTCCCGATTGTTGTTGTCCCGAAGAGTCTTCGCAATAGTCAAATGGACCAGGATTTGGGTAATGTTCTCTATACATCTTTAATTAAATTTCTTGATCATTACCTGAATAAAGCACCTGTAAAAACAAAACAAACACAAGTGTAAAACTGAAAATAAAAATGCAACTAATCACTAAAGGATAAACACCGTGGTCACACGCTACCGTCCCCGGCAGCGGCGCCAAAAACTTGGTGGTCCTTTGTGTGTTCTAAAATAGATGCAATAAGTAAAGAGAACCACAACCGCAAGTGTACGGTTGTCCCAAGTAATAATAGTGATAAACAGATTCGTTCGCAGGGACGGTTGGTTAACTACAATGCTTATCAAGTAATGATTGGTTGCACTTATGAAAGCAAGTAAAAGATATATTGATTGATTGGTTGGTTTGTATTAATCCTAAGTATGAAAAACTAATGCGAAAATGTAAATAAATAACTAAGACGCAAGTAAATAAATGTAAAACGCAAGTATGAGAAGGTAGCACTTGAGAACGCAAGGGATCCTCCTAATTCTATTTCATAACCTATTCTGTTTAAGGGTTAAATTGGTCAATTACAATGGTCGGGATTCTAAATTCCTTATACCCCCGTCAGGGTGGACTATAAGGCTATCCTAGAGTGTCACTAGTCCCGTCAGGGTAAATATGATCCACTTTTAGATGATTAAGAATTTTACCTCATTGACCCTAAAATTAGCTAAGTTCGTCAGAATCAATAGCTTCTATTTTAGATTGAATAATTAGTTCTATACCTAAACCCTCCGTCAGGATGATCCACACGCCACATATGTGGAATAGCCTAGATACTAATACCTGTTCTTAGTTCGCGACTCTAAAAACAGTAAACAATCACAAATTATTGAAAAGAGTAAAAGACCCAATTTAATTTAATTTAACAGAAACCCAAATTCAGGACATGAAATTCAATAGAATTGGGATTTACCCATAAAGCATTCTCAAGCACTATAATGGAATTAGCTCATACTAATTGAAAAGAAAACTAAAGTAAAAGAAATAAGACTCATATTGTTTTACAGAAATAAAATACAGAGAAACCTAATTTCGGAATTGGTTTGGCTGCGAATTGGAGATATAGACAGTCTCCAGCTCCAAACTTCTTCTTTTCCTTGTTTCTACTTCTTCTCTGAACACTCTCTTCAAAGGATGAATTGAATTGAAGAATAAATTGAGAGGTAAGAAATAATGAGGTCAAAAGCTCCTTTTATAAGCTCAAATTCGGAATGAGCTTTTAATTAGGGTTTAAGTGAATAATAAAAAGTCCAAGTCCACTAATCAAGCCCAAATCCCATAACTGCTGCACCACCTCCACTAAAACGGCTTTTCCCGCTTCGTTATAACTCCGATTGACTTGATTCCAGTTGCTAAATTTCCGTAACTCGATAAGGAATGTTTTCTATTCGTCAGCGGCTAAATCATCTCTTAAGCGCCTTGAAATCAGCAATCTTTGGCCTATTTTCCAGATTTGCAGCTCTAATATCAAATTCTTTCGGGATTTATCTTCAAGTCTTGACTCCATATCATGATCTTTGACTTTCTTCTCGGATTCCTCTCCTAGCTAATATTCAAAACCTACAAACTTTTCACTAAAATACACAAGATTACGCGCAAAAGTTTAATAAATCAAAAATACTAGAAATAAAGAGGAAATTCGGATTATTGCATATTTAGCCCAAAAGTCTATCAAATTAATCAAATAAACACCAAAAATGATGTCTCCCAAGGGCATAAAATTAGAACATTTAGGGAGACATCAATTGTATTGATTTTTAATTCGAATGTGATGATATAAAATAAACACATGTGATTCAGAAGCCTCACAAGAACAAAACTTTGAAGGCTGAGGATGTAATTTTGGTCCAATTTGATCTTTCTCATCAGGTAAAAGGTGAGAAATTAGATAGTGTTGATGGATTTATAATTATATGAAACAATAGATAATTATTGGTTTAGGTATTGTGTAGGCTGAGGCTAAGATACTGAAAGGGCCATATAAAGATTTGTAAGGATACTTTTGTTTTTCATATACATTTGTCATTGAATCTAAGTTATTTTAATTTAAATTAACATCTTATATTTTATGGTAGGCTGTGGCTAGAGAGCTAATGATATTGTGAAGATATTGAAGCCAAATTACAGGTGATGTCTTATATCTTAAGGTTCATTTTTGTTATTCCCTGTGCAAATAACAATTTCTTATAGAAAAATGAATGGTTTTATTTATGTAAATTGAACACGTTGATCACTTTGATGCTTTAATTTATTTCATTTCTAGGAAGCCATCAAATCTACTTACTAGAAAGCATTGAAAGCAGCTACTAATTATGGTTATCCGAAAGAGAGTTTTGAGTAAGTCTTTTAATCTATACCCGTATTTCTATATTTATAATTTTTTTCTTTATTTTCACCTTGTGATGATGATATGTTTTTTCTCGTACAAAGCTTTTGCATGGAGGGAGCGCTTATGTGAATTCTCTTTTGTGTTAAAAGGATGTTTAGACGTAGAGGAGGTTTTAAAGATTGTTCTAAAGAAAGGATTTGTACTAGACACTAGTTTTTGTTTCTCTTTATTGAAACATTATTGCTTGATTAAACGAATTGATTTAGCTATAGATTTACATAATGGTGTGGAAAAGTTAGAGTGTTGTTTTGACACTCAATGTTCTTGTTGCTATGCACAATAAGAATTGTGTTGTTTGTACAATAATGGTAATTTTAAAGATTTTAGATTATGAAACATGTGGTCCCTTTAATATTCTGTTCCTGTTGGAGTAAACAATTTATTCATTTACTGCATCTTTTATACTTTTTACCGTAAACCCTCATTTGGAACCACTATTGTTGGTCTTAAATGCATACATACATACAACAAGGTAGTTAATAAGATAATTGATTACCTATCAAAACAATTACAAACAAGCTCAATATGAACAAAATACACGGCCACTACTCTATCACTAAAAAATCACATCTACCAATTACATCACACATTTTCAACAAATCCATCTTCTAAAATAATACTTAACATACACCAAATCCATCTTCTAAATAATATAAAAACCAAGTATTTAAGTTAATACAATAAATACAAACCACAATCCAACCCAAATACAAGTCAAAAATAAAACACAAAATCCAAAAGTACATCCAACTCAACTTAAAATTACATTTGCTTAAACAAACTAATAAAGTTTCCAAGTTAGATTGAGAAATAGTCCTTGAAGAATCTGGAGTTAACGGAATGAACCCTGCAGAATTAGGCAATTGCGATCAGGTCCCCAATGTTTCTGAATTTTTCAAGCTAGTCCCTGAGAAAAGAGGAGGCTTCAAAAAGGCCCCTTCATTAGGTGGTAAATTCGAATTTCGGTAAGAAGAAGCAGCCTGAACAACCCACTCTCCAAATCACTAGCTTTTTTCACATCTTTCTTCCCATTCTCTTCTCCACCATACTTCTTATTCCTCCATTTCTCAAACCCTCCTGAATTCTCAACCACTGGTGAAATCACCTTCTTCTCAACCACTGGTGAATTCTCAGGGCCAAATCCCTCCAAGAATTATTAATTGCTACAAAATCAACACAATTACCCTAATAAATACCAAATTATAGACGAAGCTTAACAACAGTTCTAAAACAACCACCAACTTTTCCGAATGTTTAAATCCACCCACTGTTGTTTATACAAATTAGCAAAGGTTACAAGTCAGAACGAGTAGGCTCGGTTCGACACTAGAAACTAACTTGGTATTGTCACCCCGATGAACTGGGAAACGGCACGCAAGTCAACCAGGAGCATCCCACTACCCGCTCGTAACTCATAACCAGTGCCCTTTTTTACAAACAAATCCCAGGTAAAACAAACTTTACAGACATCACATCTCACAAAAGACATAAAAATAAATAAAAACCAAACATTAAAATAAAACCTAATGTTCAGTAAAGATCGATGGCCTGCAATGAAGTATTTCAATTACACACAACTCAAAAAACAGTAACATTCCCAATGTTCAGTAGGCTAATCACAGAAAAAACACATCCTAAACCCGTGTTAAACTCCAAAAATCAATTCCAAAAAACAATTCTAAAAAACAATTCGAAAAATCAATTTCAGAAATCAATTCGAAATATAAATTCCAAAAAACCTACTAAAATCCTAATTCAATGATAAATACGAAAGCTTTGCCTCAGATTAAATTATTAGATTAATTTTTTTTAAGAACAACCCTAAAACATTTTTTGAAACTAACAAAATGATAGCTTATGGTTACCTTCTCTTTGAAGCCGAGCTCATCCTCTTAGATGCAGGTGCCGATTTGGTTGCTGAAGACGTTCTTCACGGCGACGAGATCAAGATGGATTTTATTCCCGTGATGATGAGATAGAGGCGTCGAGAGGTAGGAACGTGATGTGTGAACGGTTGGGTTGTTGGGTTACTTCCGGTGCGGTGGCTAGTGGCGGTCGGCGAAATAGAGAGGGGAAGAAATAGAGAGAGCCTAAGAGAGAGCGAGGCGAGGAGAGAGTGACGGTGTTGGGTCAAAGCGGAGGTGACGGTGGCGGTGGCGGTCGGCGAAATAGAGAGAGGAAAAGGGGAGAAAGAGAGAGAGAACTTTGGAGAGAGGGTGTGAAGTGAAGGTGATCGGACGGGAGGAGAGAGGTGATCCGTGGGATCTCACGTGCGCCTCACGTGTGCGGGGTTCAAAAGAAAAAAAAATCAAAACTCCATCGATCTGACACGTGGAAATTAAGACCAAAATGTGATGAAATCCAACTCTGAGATTTTCAAAACAAAAAACACACTACAACGAAGAAATAACGAAAACTAACGCATACTAATGAACGAAAAAATACACTAGGTACTAAGGGTAAAATAGTAATACAACATCAAAACGAAAACATTTCATTATTTATTTGTTTTGAAACGAAAATTTACCCTTGAGCCTAATTAACTAAAAGTGATAAAGCTACTTTCTGCAAAATCTATCTTGATTTCCACAAAATATAGTCACTTCAAAGGTAAGAAAGTAATTACATAATAGAACTTTTTAATTTTTTTTATTTATTTCGCATACCCAGTATGCATGGAAGAAAGACTCCAACTACCACCCCACTGTCTTGCACTTTTTTTTTCCTCTTTTTCCTTAGTCCCTCTCCGTACACTACTTTCCCAAATTTCAATGTTAGTTCTCTGCCCATTTTTCCCTTTATGCGCAACAATTGCAACTTCCAGAATTGACATTAATTCTTTCCTTAGCTCAAAATCAGGCGCAACAATGATCTTGTGCCCTCCACCTGATCTCACATTGTTGGCATATAGCCTCCCTTAATAGGTTGTTTTAATGTGACAAATTCTCTTGTGTTTAGTGTGCTAATTACTCTTGTTATACATATTCTATCTTGCACTCTAATTCATCTAATAGCACATCTTTATCATTTAGATCAAAGCTTTATTGTTTTATCTTAAGAAACTAATTCTCATACAAATGCTTTTAACCTTATCTTTGTGTACATTGAGAATTAGCTTTAGTGATCAACTACAAAGTTTCTTAAAATGATGTTTCCAACAATTCTCGTGAAGAAGGTTTTCTGATCCGAGCATCGTAGTGAAAGATATACTCATTAAAAGGTGTTTTAGACCTTTGGTGCGGTACACCGCACTATGGGCACGGTACACCGCAGATGTGCGGACCAGGGCACGGACCAGGGGGGTAGCCCGTCAGAGAGCAAGTGATTTGAGAAAGCTTGGCGCGGTGCACCTCACCAATCCCGCGGTGCACCTCACCAACCTCGCGGTGCACCTCACCAACCCCGCGGTGCACCGCAGATTAGGGTTTCCTGCAGCAAAATGAAGACAAAAGCAATAGATCCGTTGGGGATATTAATATATCCGTTGGAGACAAATCATATGACCGTTGGGAGCATTTTGCAGCTATAAATTGAAGGTCTTTCAAGGCTACAATCACACCTTCAACCCATATACACTTAGGGGCTTAATTGTTATCATCCAAGAAGGTGTCAAGAGCTTCATAGTTCATATCCACTCAATTAAGGAGTTAATCCAAGGAGCTATCAAAGTTAATCATCCAAGCTTGATCAAGAGCTTAAACCAATAAGCTTCAAAGTTATTATCAACTCAAGAGAAGTCTTAAGCTTATAGTTATATCATCTCTTTAGGAGTTTAGTTACAAAGCTTTTATAAGCACCCTTAAACACTTTTCCTTTCCTCTTAGTTCTTGTAATAGATTAAGAGAGTAGTGTGAGCATAGGTTGTATGCTTGGTTCCTTGTGTTGGTGATAACACAAGTGTATTTCCTTCGTGGTTTCGAAGAGATTGTCCTTCGTGTTATCGAAGAGGTTGTAAGGGTTATTGTGTTCTCGACCCGGTTAAGAGAGACACGGGAGCTTAGTGAAAAGCTTGAAATCCTAAGGAGGCTTCCTTAGGTAGTGGATGTAGGGAAACCGAACCACTATAAATCGTGTGTATCTTTCTATCCCTACTCTATTTACTTTCCGCACTTTATATGTTTGATAATATGCTTGTATGAATATTGTGATATTGATTATCTAGTTTATCTAACATATTGCCATCTAGAGTAGTTAGAGATTAGAAACTCGTTTTACTTGTTTCAATTATATATCGAACCTCTTAGCTCATCCATTGCATGATCCCTTAAGAGTTTGATATATTAGTTGACTTAGAAGTTTCCTTCTTAAACTTATAATTGTCCAAAAGATTTTTTAATTAGGCATTAATCTTATTAGTAATCCTATTCACCCCCCTCTAGGACTCTCAATTGGTATCAGAGCCTAACTCTACGTGAATAGCTTAACCGTTAGTAGAGTAAACGATTTGGAATCTAATCTTTTGGAAGAGTTGTTTTCTACACAACCTCCATTTTCTTGTAGGTAATCGTTACTTTGCTTGGAGGAAACAAATGGAAGAATTAATATACGAAAGAACGCTCAAATCTCGAAAAAGGAAAATCCGGTGATTTCTTTTCTTTATCTCGTATATTATGTTGCGTTTCCTCCTTATGGCTTGCGTTTTTAATTATGTTTTGGGTTGTGATTTGATTAGTTGTGTTTGTTGTTATCTTGTTTTATCTTTGGATATTATCTTGTGATTCTTATCATTGTTTTAATGTTATTAGTGTTATTGCATCTAATTCTCATGAATGATGTTTTTGCACTTTACCTCATAGAATTTTGGTAATTGCATCTTAGTCCCCAAAATTTTCAAAATTGCACTTTGACCCCTCATAGTTTTAAATTCTCCAAAGTGTCATAGTTTGGACTTCATATTCTTTCACATGTAATATTTGCCATCTTAGTTCATAATTTTAAAAAAAATTGCATTTTTAGTCCTTACTATGTGAAATTGCTTTTTAGTCCCTCAACGATTATAAATTGCACTTTTTATTCTTACAAGTTTTTATATCCTTTTAAAAGTGCCTATTGTTTGATAAAAGGGAAAAAGATCAAAGATATTAGTTTAATCTTTCATATCTTAATTTATCTTTGATCACAAATTTGCATTTTCATATAGGTGAGTTTTTAACGAAATTGCTTTTCAAAATATTTTTCCGATAATCTTTTGCATTTCCCATAGCATTTCAAAAATGTTTTTATGCATAGAATTATGGGAATTTTATCCATTATTGGTCATTAACTCATTTGCATGAATTTGCTTAGCCTTACTATCTATATGTTGTGCTTCATTATGTGCTTATATGGTTTATTCCCTATTGTGCAAATATCTTGTATAACTTGACCTTATCATGCTTAAAATTGCTTAGTTTTTACATTGGGTCTTTTTGTACTTTTTTAAAAATATAGGGGTATTTGTGAAATAAACGGTTTTATTTGTTTTCGGGATTTCCATGTTGAATCTTTTCAAAACAAAAGCGTTTTTAGTAGTTTTAAAATATTTCTAAACTATTGGGGTGTTTTCGTATTAATTTCGGGTGTTTATGCAATTTGCTTATTTTCTAAATCTCTCTTCTTACCCTTTTAGTCGAGCAGTTGTGCGATGCACCGCAACAATGGTCCGGTACACCGCAATTCGGGGTTTATTGTTCTATCTTACTTTATGGTCCTTATTGGTTGAAAATATTGCATTGTGATCCCTATAGGTTGAAAAATATTGATTTTAGATCCCTATAGTTTGAACAAGTTGCATTTAGCTTTCTTATGCTTGAAAATTAGACCTAGGTCCCTATTGTCTTGAGAAAGTTATACTTAGGTCCTTGAAGGTTTTCAAAATTGCATTTAGTCCCTAAACATTTGAAAAATGCATTTTGACCCCCATACTTTTCAAAGTTTAAATTTTACCCCTAGATTTCTTAAAATCGGTTTCAAATTATTCTTATTGGGTGTTTTTAATCTTCATATTATCCTACTTGGTCATTATTGTGGTTGTTTTGGTTTTTTAGTTGTTTATGCTTTGAATGCTTATGAATCCATGTTTTGGATATTTAGGATTTCATTGCTACTTGGTTAAATTTGGATGATTGGTTTAAGATGCTATGTGTTTAACTTGGATAATTGGTTATGTATGTATTGTTGAATGTTAGTTGCTTAAATTTTATGCTTCGGATATTATTTAAATGTGTTAATGTTGCTAACATATTCCTTGATGATATAGGTACTATTGCATCATTCATCCTTGATCTTATTCTATATTGTTTTATAGTCCCTTTAGTTTGTTCAAATTAATCTTAGTTCTTCAAATGGTTGAAAATTGCATTTAGGTCCATTGAAGTTTTTCAAAATTGCGTTTAGTCCCTAAACTTTTGGAAAATACATCTTGACCCCTTTGCTTTTCAAAAATGACAATTTACCCCATGATTTCTTAAAATTGATTCAAATATTCTTATTGGTAAAAAGGGGAGAAATTATTGGTCAAACTTTTCAAAATTGAAACAAACACTCAATGCATTTCGTGAGGGGGAGTTTTTAGTAAATTATCTTTAAAAACTAAAATGCTTGATTAATTGTTTGCACTAATCGTTTATCTTATAATTGCACTAATCGTTGCGTTGTTAGAAAGCTTATAAGATGAAAACCTATCGATCAAGAAGTTGGTAAAATGTCTCCATCCCTTATCCTTTTCATGCTTTGCAATTGTTGATCTTTGTGCATCTCAAATTAAAATGTTTTAATTGCTCTTAAACCCTTGATCTCTCTATGTTATTTTTCAAAATCTATTCACTTGAGTTTTTAGCTCTTCTATGATTATTTGTTTGATCTTATTTTATTATCCCGTCTTTTTGATGAAGACAAAGGGGGAGAAATATGTGCACTAAAACTTTCAAAATTGCACTTCTTAATACTAACAAATGCATTTCATATCTTATATTCATTTTTACTTAAATGCTTATTGTGAGGGGGAGCTAAATTTGATAAGAGCTTATACTTTCATATCATTCCTAAGGTGTTTTAGTGAAGGATTTGTCATCATCAAAAAGGGGGAGATTGTTGGCATATAGCCTCCCTTAATAGGTTGTTTTAATGTGACAAATCCTCTTGTGTTTAGTGTGCTAATTACTCTTGTTATACATATTCTATCTTGAACTCTAATTCATCTAATAGCACATCTTTATCATTTAGATCAAAGCTTTATTGTTTTATCTTAAGAAACTAATTCTCATACAAATGCTTTTAACCTTATCTTTGTGTACATTGAGAATTAGCTTTAGTGATCAACTACAAAGTTTCTTAAAATGATGTTTCCAACAATTCTCGTGAAGAAGGTTTTCTGATCCGAGCATCGTAGTGAAAGATATACTCATTAAAAGGTGTTTTAGACCTTTGGTGCGGTACACCGCACTATGGGCACGGTACACCGCAGATGTGCGGACCAGGGCACGGACCAGGGGGGTAGCCCGTCAGAGAGCAAGTGATTTGAGAAAGCTTGGCGCGGTGCACCTCACCAATCCCGCGGTGCACCTCACCAACCTCGCGGTGCACCTCACCAACCCCGCGGTGCACCGCAGATTAGGGTTTCCTGCAGCAAAATGAAGACAAAAGCAATAGATCCGTTGGGGATATTAATATATCCGTTGGAGACAAATCATATGACCGTTGGGAGCATTTTGCAGCTATAAATTGAAGGTCTTTCAAGGCTACAATCACACCTTCAACCCATATACACTTAGGGGCTTAATTGTTATCATCCAAGAAGGTGTCAAGAGCTTCATAGTTCATATCCACTCAATTAAGGAGTTAATCCAAGGAGCTATCAAAGTTAATCATCCAAGCTTGATCAAGAGCTTAAACCAATAAGCTTCAAAGTTATTATCAACTCAAGAGAAGTCTTAAGCTTATAGTTATATCATCTCTTTAGGAGTTTAGTTACAAAGCTTTTATAAGCACCCTTAAACACTTTTCCTTTCCTCTTAGTTCTTGTAATAGATTAAGAGAGTAGTGTGAGCATAGGTTGTATGCTTGGTTCCTTGTGTTGGTGATAACACAAGTGTATTTCCTTCGTGGTTTCGAAGAGATTGTCCTTCGTGTTATCGAAGAGGTTGTAAGGGTTATTGTGTTCTCGACCCGGTTAAGAGAGACACGGGAGCTTAGTGAAAAGCTTGAAATCCTAAGGAGGCTTCCTTAGGTAGTGGATGTAGGGAAACCGAACCACTATAAATCGTGTGTATCTTTCTATCCCTACTCTATTTACTTTCCGCACTTTATATGTTTGATAATATGCTTGTATGAATATTGTGATATTGATTATCTAGTTTATCTAACATATTGCCATCTAGAGTAGTTAGAGATTAGAAACTCGTTTTACTTGTTTCAATTATATATCGAACCTCTTAGCTCATCCATTGCATGATCCCTTAAGAGTTTGATATATTAGTTGACTTAGAAGTTTCCTTCTTAAACTTATAATTGTCCAAAAGATTTTTTAATTAGGCATTAATCTTATTAGTAATCCTATTCACCCCCCTCTAGGACTCTCACACATTACCTTTCGTCCCTACTCTCTTATTACTACCTGTCCTAACTTTACGGCCCACATTAATATTTACCTTTTTCTGATTGTCGTAACCTGCGTTTACTACCGGTGCAAAAATATTACTCTCCTCTACATAAAAAGTACCATATCTCAAACCTAAATCCTTTCCCATCCCATTATTGAAATTTCCTTTAAACGCACTATTACCGCTACTTCCCTTATTATACGCTTTCCCCCCTCTTTTAACCACACTACAAGAAAACTGTTAATGGGTGACACTTTTTTTTACAGTTAGGCGTATCAAACTGTCGCCAAACTTTAGGTGACACTTTTCAAACAGTCGCCTAACCAAAACCAAGTGTCTCTATTATAGATGTCGCTATTTTTTGTGGACAACATAGAAAAACTGTCGCTTAATATTTGGTGACATCTTTTAAAGTGTTACCCATCACTTTGGGGGACACCGTTTCAAGTCTCGCCCATCATTTTGAGGACACTGTTTCAAGTGTCGCCCATCACTTTGAGGACACTGTTTCAAGTGTCGCCCTGCACATTAGAGACGCCGTTTTAAGTGTCGCCATACACATTAGAGACACCGTTATAAGTGTCACCTATCACTCTGGGGACATCATTTCAAGTGTCGTCAATCACTTTTTAGAAAGAAAAAAATTAATAAATTGTTCCTATATTTTGCTATAGCATAATTCAAATAATCCAAATATTAACAATAAAATAATTGTGTAACATCTACTAGGTTATACTTCAGCTCTTAACCATCATTTTCATCTTTATCTCCTAAAACTTCTTATGATTTTCCTGATATAAAAGATATATGAAATAATTAGATATGCAAAAAATGAAATCAGAGATCAAGAACTTTTCATTTCTAAAAGCTTACCACTGATTTCATTTCTAAATAATCCATTAAGTCAACTTCTTGCAAGTACGATCAGCACAAGACTTTTTTACATATTTAATTATTTCATATATCTTTTATATCAGGTAAGCTTGCAAGTACGATCAGAAGTTGACTTAATGGATTAGTCGGAGATATACATGCCTCCCCATATATATTCTTATGGTAAATCAGAACTGGTTGTCCATGTTTAGGGAGGGGTTCGAGCCTTGTACCTCTTACTTTACACCCGTTAGGGAGAGGATTCGAACCATGAACCTCCCCTTTAAGTGATGAAGACTATAAATCCTTATTATTATCACGTTCATATTCTCCATTCTTAAGCCCATAAATTGTTCCAACGGGCTTTCTTTCACAACCTCAACCTAATTAATCTATCCCATTTGTTTTCCTTCACCAAAAAAATCATTAAGATCATCTCCCTCAGTCACATATAACTTTTATGAGTAATGCTGGATATCACCCTAAATCACATCGCCTTTATATCGCCTCCTAAATGGACCAATCACAAAGGAGAGAAAAAATGATAAATCAGGAAAGAGAAATCATATAATTGGTTAATTTGAAATCCACCTAGGAGGCTATATAAAGGCGATGTGATTGGGGTGATATCTAGCATTACTCAACTTTTATTTACTCTTCTATTAAATTGATTAAGGGATAGGCTCAGAAACTTTCAAGTCCTCTTCCTCTTTTTCCATTACCTCGTCATTCCTTCATTAGGGTTAAACTTTATCACCTTCAGTAAATGGGCTTCTGATCGGGATCAGAGACTAATTGGGCTATTTGCACGGCTTGGTCAGTTTGAGGAAACGTGATATATTAAAACGCTATTAGGGTTTTAACGTCAAAGGGTTTTACAAAGAGCAAAACATGTCTCAATTGCCTGAAGACATAATTCATCACATATTATCTTACGTCGAGTCAACACGAAAAGCATGTCAAGTTAGTATATGTTGCAAGTCATGGTACACTACATGGCTTACTTGCCCTAATTTGAGTTTTATTGCTAACTATTGTAACGCAGGAGTACAAAAAAGGTGTGTAAATTTTATTAACAGAACTTTATTTAGATACCAAGAGCAAAATATGCCTATCAACCGATTGAAACTTTATATATCCATCAATGAAGGTTGTTCAGCTTCAGATGTGAACAACTGGATTAGAATTGCAGTGCAAAACGGTGTCAAAATACTTGACATTTTATTTATTATACCAGAAAATCCAGAGTTGACTATGCCTCGTACATTTTTTGAAGCTAATTCACTTAGAGAATTAACCTTACGTGGTCAGATCGGACAAGTCGATGGCAAGGTAATGTTTAAACATCTTGATACGTTAAACCTTTGTAAAAATCACAATTTAGATGAGGACATGTTTCAAGGTATAATCTCAAGGTGTCCTTTCATTGAAAATTTTTGTGTTGATAACTGTATACGCTTAAAAAGGATTAAGATATGTAACCTTTATAACCTTAAAAAATTAACTGTTCGCGCTCCTGATAGCGTTGATGTTGAAATCGAAGCACCCAATCTTCAATTTTTAGAAGTTTTTAAGATAAGAGTTGGTATACAATATGTTGGATCTCTTAAATTGTATAGAACTGAAAAATTGATATGTTTGAAATTAATTGGGGATAGTCATGATCTCCCATCAACATTCTTAGACAATTGGGAACACAAATATCCATTGGTTGAGAATCTTAATCTATCAGCTTTTAAAGGTCACAAGAGGATGAGTATATCAAGTCATTCCCTTAAACATTTAGTATTAAATTGTGAAGACTTGAGGGAGTTAAATATTGATGCACCAAACTTGGTGTCACTTAAACTTCATGACGTTACCGTTTTACCTGATCTATATTTAGCCAAAACACGAACCCAAATGGGGTTGAGAATATTCCTATATGGTTGTCCACAGTTTTGCGAGCTGAAGCAATTTCTAGCAAAATGGATTCATTGTAAAATCTCATTATATTTCTCTCTAGGAAATTATGAAGCAGAAGGATTTGTGGATGTAGGAAAGATTCCAACTTATCCAACTGTCCAAGTTGAGGATTTAAAATTGAAATTTCATTGTACAACAAAAGTACATTCAAGTTTTCTTGAGGCTTTGTTCATGATTTGTCATCCCAAGGCCCTTTTAGTCGAGGGTACACATGATCTTCTATGCTCTCTATCCAAGAAGTTAATAAAAAGAAGAAATGGTGAAACGGAGTCTTGGTGTCATAAATTAAAGGAAGTGAACATTGAAGTGCATCACAGTACAAAAGCTTGCTATAGGTTAACATGGGAAGCAGCACTAGCACTGGCATAGTAAGCAAGTTTGTTTTTTGTTTCTTGTTTAAACTCTCAAGTTTTTATTAGTTATTATATGGTGCTTGTCATTCAATTTACTCTTTCAATTTTATGCTACTCAATTTCTGTTTAAATTGCAACCTTTTGATACGATTTCTAATTGGTACCTTAGAGACTAGTATTTAGTAAGCTGCTCTTTTTAAAAATTATAAGCAATTGTTAAAATTGTTTGATGATTAATTTTTGTATTTATTTTTATATTTATTATTCTAGAATGTTGGAAGGTTAAGTAGCAACACTTTCCCAACATGTCAGTGCATGTTGAGACAAACTTACTTGAGAAGATAACATTTGAAATCCCACCCATCCAAACCCAGATTAAGAGCATACAGAACTACCAAAAAAGTATTTGAGAATATAAATTTTAGTAATAACTCATTTTCATATGTAATCATCCACGGTAAAAGATCATGCTTAAGACTTGAATTCATCTTCTTTATCAGCCAATCCATGCCTACAAATCAAAAAGATCCAACATATTGCTAACAATCGAAGCCCAAGACTCGAGGAATCGGTCATTCTGTTACATAAAATCCAACCAGCAAAACCACCCTTGTATAATGTTGCACAAAACCAAAATTTGCCAAATGGGAAGAAAATCCAAAACTAAACAACCTTTTCAGTCGAGTTTTTAATAACACTTAACCAGAGCAAAACATTTATTACTTTCCCTAGGACAAATGATAAGGGGAAAGAAAATGAGGAACTAGTACTAGATATTGATCTTGACAACATTTATGCAAACATATAAGGCCCAAAACTGATGGCAAAAATTATTTAGAAAGAAACCATCAACTTTACTTTCGGTAAGAGAACTATACTCAAAACTTGGGGCCTTAAAAGGGAGCGTAAAGCTGGAAAAAAAAAAGGGTTTTAAAGCGTGTACTATAGAATTCGACAATGAAGATGACATGAGAAAGTTTGGCTCAATCGGCCATGGAATATATCAGTTAAACACTTAATATTGCAACAATGGATTCCTAGAGCCAAGCAAACGAAATAGCACAAGTATTTGTCTATTTTTTGGGTTCAAATCCAGGGTATGCACCCTACTATGATCAAGGAGAGCAATGTCTGAAAAATAGCTAACCAGCTCGGAAATGTGGTCCAAGTTTGGTTACCCCCAATCTCTCCACGTTTAAGTAGATCCAGCTTCTCAAAATCTAAGATTGATTTGAACACCAAGAAGCCACTCATAACTTATGCCGAAAATGGAAAAACTATAGAGGAACGTTTAAATATGAAAGGCTAGGTGAAATTTTCTTCAAATCCGGAATTTTAGATCATCAAGCAAGAGATTCCAAGTCTAAGAACAAACTTAAATCCAAACTTGAAATGTGGATACATGTGCATCTTCCAGTGTATCTTGAATGTAAACAGGAGGAAAACAATATACACCAGCAAAATCAATCGAGAAGAACGAGTCGACTCATGTGAGTCAATCCAACTCGGCTTTTCTACTTTATTGTATCTATTGCTAAGAGTTGTTTTAGTAATTGGAGGTTATTGTGTCTTAATATATATTAAATCACTTAGTAACTCTTCTAAGATATAAAATGAATCGAGTACTCAGGCATGTGCTAGAGCAACTTTTTCTGGAAACAGGTTTCAAAGATGCTAATAAATCAGATTGTTAAGCCCATTAATTTTTGTAGAATACTAGGCAATTAAGGATGAAGGAGCTATTACTTTTCATACGATTCAATTAACTGCTCTACTAATTATGTTGTGTAAACAATAGTAATAAAGTAGCTGGATTATTAATCAATTTTGTAAAATAGAAATGATATTTTTTTTGTTACAAAAGAGGTCCTGGGACAGTTGAAATAAACTTATTACATACTATTAAATCCGTTCAAATCCGAGGAGTATACTCGTCTAGGAGTTTTCCACCCGAAATTGTCTTTTGTGAGAACACTCCAAATCTAATCCGGATGGTCGATGTAAGTATGAAAATGCATAGTTTGTTTTATCCTTGCCTGGCTAACCAATCCGCATTTGTTCGCTTCCTAAAATATAACTTTCAATTTGAACCCTTTATTTATGTCCATGAATTTCATGATCCCATCTATCCAAAAAGCAGCCGGTCCTCTTCTTTTTTCCACTCTCTCTAATGCTATTAAGACTTCTTGCGAGTCCACTTCCGCCCTTACCTCAATTTTCATGCAGATGCCTTAGTATAGCGCGATCAGCTCCACCGACAAATTAAATCGAAATTCATAATAAAACCACGAATTCAAGCTCCTTCTTTGTCTCTTAACACCCCTCCCGCGCCACATATTCCTTTGTGCTTTAATCAACTTCCATCCATGTTTAATTTAATCCCTTCACTTGGTTTGCTCCACCATATCCACTCCACACAAAACTCTTACTTCTAAAAGATTTACGTGGATGTTCTCGCCAAACTCGTAAATTATCATGTATTATGTATTTCGCCTTTTTGACGATATCTTCTTCATTCGGGAGGCCCCCTCCATTTAAAATTAACTTGTTTCTCTCATTCCATATAACCCCGATTAAAGCTCCAAAAAATATGTTCCAGTTAAGACCCGCAAAGAAACCATTTTCTGAGAGATTTTTATTCCACCACCTGTACCCTTCAAGAGAACTTTGTACCTGTCCTTCATTGACTAAGATAGATAGCTCTTCAAATTGTTGCTGCAAGAGTGATAATTTGCTTGGACAGTTCTGCACATGGTTACTCACAGCGGCGCCCATGTGATTCCTTTCCTCCATAATGTTCAGGTCTTCTTGATTACTGAGGTGCACGTGTCCAAGAGCTATAGAAGGCACGCCTGCTGCTGATGTCCAGGCGTTACTCAATGGTCTCGAAGAAGAAGGCTCCAAGTCAAACCTACTAATCTCCTGGCCTCTGCTATACACTGTGGCTCGCTTAATCTCTAAGAAAAAAAATTCTGTTGTAAATACACGTAGTAAAACGTAACAAATCTTTGGCGAAAAAATAGATCAAATAGATCTATTGGTTGAAAACACAAATCAAACCCAGAAAGATAAATGCAGAAATTAAAGAACACAAGGATATATCGTGGTTCAGCAATATGCCTACATCCACGTTGAAGCCACCCTCAGATGATGCCTCGCTTACTATATGAACACGATTACAACTTCAGATTACAGGATTTACAAGAATAGACCACCACAAGAGTTTCAGCGTGAAACCCTAAGAACAATCGAGAACTGCTACTCAATCTACAAGTATTTAAACTTGATAACACTATTCTAATTAACAATCTTTATAGATTAGATTGTTAATGATACAAAACCCTAACGATATCTGAAGAACAAGAGAGAGAAGAGAGCGAAGAGTCAAAGACGAGAGGATGAGAATAAGACCAAGTCTGAAGACTTGGGTCTTTTATATGGCCCTCAAAGGGTTTTAATCTGAACCGTCCAAAGTGACTACTGATCAACGCGTGAGATTAAATCTCATAAGTAAGGCGGTGCAAGTCATAACCCGAGAATTGGCCCAACCCGAAGCTGAAGTGGAATGCCAAGTAATATGCCAACTCAGCTAATTTGACCACTCTTTGACTTTACCAAATTTTCAACAATCTCCACCTTAAAGTCAAACTTCACAATTCTTCATCATTAGTTGTCCTCCACGTGTTCACATAAACTCAGCACTATCTGGTTGCTTCAAAAATAATTAAATCTGCAATAATTATTAAAACCACAAGTTAATAATTATAATTTATCAAAATCAGAAAAATAAAGAGTTAGAGAATGTTCAGCAGATTTAAGCAATGCTTAAATTTGCTAACTGTAACAATTTTTGTTCCCATATCTGCTGGATTATCTTCAGTCTTTATTTTCAACAATTTAATTCCTTCAGTAACAAGCCAAGTTCTAATAAAATGGAACTTCACATCTATATGTTTAGTTCTCTCATGGTACACAGGATTTTTACTTAATTGTATAGCACTTTGACTGTCACTAAATATAGTAGCAGTTGACTTAGTCAACTGTAATTCCTTAGTCAAACCTTGTAACCAAATAGCTTCTTTGAAACAATCACAAATAGCTACATATTCAGATTCAGTGGTTGATAAAGCCACCAAAGGCTGTAACTGAGATTTCCATGTAACACAATTATTCCCAAGTACAAAACAGTAAGCTGTAGTAGATTTTCTACTATCTCTATCACCAGCATAATCAGCATCCACAAATCCACACAACTCAAAAGGTACATCATACTTACCATACTGTAATCCAACATTTAAAGTGCTGCTAATGTAAGAAACTACCCACTTTAGAGCTGTCCAGTGTTCAGGACCAGGATTAGACATAAATCTGCTAAGTAGAGATATTGAATATGATAGGTCAGGCCTTGTACTTATCATTGCATACATAATAGAACCAATAACATTTGAGTAAGGTATGTAGCTCATTTTTACTTTCTCAGTATCATTCTGAGGACATTGAGTTTTACTTAGAATAAAATGCCCAGCTAAAGGCATTTCTACTTTCTTACAATTCAGATTCCCAAACTTCTCAACCAATTTTATAAGGTAAGGCTTTTGATGTAACTTGAGGCTACATTTATTTCTGTCTCTTTCTATAATCATACCCAATATTTTCTTGGCCTTTCCTAAATCCTTCATTTCAAATTCAGAATTTAGATTTGCTTTTAAATTATTTATACTCTGCAAAGAATTGCTAATCAGTAGCATATCATCAACATATAGTAACAAAAATATCACATTCTTTGAATCAGTGTTAAAGTATAAACAATTGTCATATGCACTTCTTTTAAAACCAAGGCTCAAAACAAAATTATCAAATTTTTTATACCATTGCCGAGGGGATTGCTTAAGTCCATATAAAGATTTTTGAAGCAAACAAACATAATCAGGATGTTTAATATCAAGAAAACCCTCAGGTTGTTTCATATAAATTTTCTCCTCAAGTTCACCATGTAAAAAGGCAGTTTTAACATCAAGTTGTTCAAGTTCTAAGTTATAACAAGCTACATAAGAAAGCATAACTTTTATAGTTTTAAATTTCACAACAGGAGCAAATATTTCATGAAAATCAACACCTTCTCTTTGTGTATAACCTTTTGCTACAAGTCTAGCTTTAAATCTAGGGGGATCAGAATCATTTAAACCCTCTTTTAGTTTAAACAACCATCTACAATCAACAAGTTTTTGTTCTGGTGGTTTTTTAACAAGAATCCAAGTTTGATTATCATGCAAAGATTTCATCTCTTCTTTCATAGCATTTAACCATTCATGTTTATCACTAGACTTAAGCACCTCACTATAAGTTTCAGGTTCAGAATGTATTACCTCAGAAGCTGCAATTAAGGCAGTATAGACTAACTCAGCATAAGAATACCTAGTAGAGGGTTTTGGATCCCTCTTTTCTCTATCTCTGGTCAACTGATAGTTTGAGAGACTTTGTTGAAGTGATTCTTGAAGATCCTCAGTTCCTGAGTGTGGCTCAGAGTTACCTGGCTGCTCAGATGGCTGAGGCTCTGAATCTTCTTCTTCAGTAGCTGGATCAGGATTGCTCTCATCATTTCCAGCTTGCAAAGGCTCCACCTCAAACTCTGTTCTATCAGTAGTGACCTGTTCAGGTGTAGTATCTGCCTTATTTGTGTCAATACCTGAAATCACAGATTCATTCTTGCAAGGGAAATTAGATTCATCAAATATTACATCCCTACTAATAATAACTTTAATGCCCCTAGCACTTTTATCCCATAATCTATAACCTTTAGTACCATGCATAGTTTGATAACCCAAGAAAACACATTTAAGAGATCTAGGGTCTAATTTTCCTTCTCTATTATGAGCATATGCAGCACAACCAAAAATGCGCAAGTTAGACAAATCAGGTTTCTTATTATTCCACAATTCCATGGGACATTTCATATTAAGGGATCTATTGGGACTTCTATTTATCAAATAGGTAGCAGTGTATAATGCTTCACCCCAAAAAGATTTAGGCATACCAGATGTAAATAAGAGACATCTAACTTTTTCTAATAAAGTCCTATTCATTCTTTCAGCAACACCATTTTGTTGTGGTGTTTTTCTAACAGTTCTATGTCTTAATATGCCTCGCAATTTACAAAAATTATCAAATTCTTCATTACAAAATTCAAGGCCATTATCAGTTCTAAAGGTTTTAACATGCTTTCCAGTTTGGTTTTCATACAAGATAAGCCAATCTTTTATTGTTTCAAAAGTATCACTTTTATTTTTCAACAAAAAAGTCCAAACACGCCTAGAATAATCATCTACAAGGGACAAGAAATATTTTCTACCCCCATGTGTTTCATACTTATCAGGACCCCACAAATCAGCATGTATATATTCAAGTATTGATTTAGACATATGAACACCCACATTAAACTTCATTCTATGTTGCTTAGCTAACACACAAGGCTCGCAAAAAGAAAGATTAGAGATAGTATCCTTACCAAACATTCCATCCTTACTTAGCACATTCAAGCCTAATTGGCTCATATGGCCAAGTCTTAAATGCCACTTAACAGTAGCTGCATTATCAAGATTAGTACTAACAGAATTCATATCATTTTCAATACACATACCATCAAGAATGTATAGGCCAGACACTTTCTTTCCACATAGAACAAGTTTGTCATTTTTAAACACATTTATCACACCATTTGAAACTTTATAGACACAACCTAAATCATCTAAAACACCTAAAGATATAAGGTTTCTTTTTAGATCAGGAATCCATCTAACATCAGTAAGGATCACATTTTTACCATTATTCAGTTTCAAATTTATTTTACCAATACCAGCTACCTGACATGTATTATTATTACCCATATACACAGTTTCAACATTAGATTCAACTAAGTCCACAAACCAGTCCTTATTGGGGCTCATGTGAAAAGTACATCCAGAATCTAAAATCCAATTAGACTTACAGGCAATGTCTGAAACATTTAATACCTCACAAGTATCATCAATCTTATGGGGCATACATGCAATATTGGTTTCAATGTTATTATTGTTATTTTTGTTCTTAAGCGCATAACAGTTCTTCTTAATATGGCCAGGTTTACCACAATGATAACATTTACGAGTTTCCTTATTCTTATTTCCCTTAAATTTCTTCTTGTTCTTATTGTTCTTAGCATGCTCATGATTATCAGTTTTATGATTAACAAACAGATTATTTCCAACACGTTTAATATTCTTTAATTCAAGTTCCCTAGTTTTCAGAGAGGCAACAATTTGATCAAATGTAGGTATAACAGTAGAATATTGAAACGCATCTTTTACAACTTGATAAGAATCAGGAATAGCATTCAAAAGGATCATGCATTTAGAGGTCTCATCTAAAGCCATATCAGAACCTTTAAGGACAAGATTAAGTTTTAAAAACTCATCAACATTTTCATCAATTGTTTTAGAAGAATCCATTTTATACGAAAACAAATTTCCTTTCAAGAAAGCAAGATTAGGAGCAGATTGAGAAGAGTAAAGAGATTCAAGCTTACCCCATAAATCAAGTGCAGTATCTGCTCCATCTACTTTTCGTATTACGTTATCAGAAAGATTTAAGAACAGCAAATTATAAGCTTCTTCTCGTATTTCATTTGTTCTTTTCAGAGATTCTTCAGACCATTTTTCAAGATCAGGCTCAAGAGCATTTATGACCTTGTTGTGTGAAAGTAACACTCGCATTTTCTTCTTCCATACACTGAAATCGCCTTTTCCATCAAATACAGATATTTCAAGCCGTGTTGTTGCCATTCCTTAACTTCTGTATATAAGAAACAAAGAGAAACAACACATGCAACACACTATTAGGGTTAATTAAAACCGAAAAACCCTAGAAAATATTATTCAAGGATTTTAAGTTTTCGGAAAACCCTAGAGATTTTAGATCTGTGAGTTACAATACAAGATTAAGAAATTGTATTGTTCAGAAAAGATTTTCAGAAAATTTTAACACGCCAAAACACAGATCTGTAAAGATTAAGAACAAATCTTTTCTTAAAACGTTTTTTAAAGATCGATTAAACAAAGCTCTGATACCACTGTTGTAAATACACGTAGTAAAACGTAACAAATCTTTGGCGAAAAAATAGATCAAATAGATCTATTGGTTGAAAACACAAATCAAACCCAGAAAGATAAATGCAGAAATTAAAGAACACAAGGATATATCGTGGTTCAGCAATATGCCTACATCCACGTTGAAGCCACCCTCAGATGATGCCTCGCTTACTATATGAACACGATTACAACTTCAGATTACAGGATTTACAAGAATAGACCACCACAAGAGTTTCAGCGTGAAACCCTAAGAACAATCGAGAACTGCTACTCAATCTACAAGTATTTAAACTTGATAACACTATTCTAATTAACAATCTTTATAGATTAGATTGTTAATGATACAAAACCCTAACGATATCTGAAGAACAAGAGAGAGAAGAGAGCGAAGAGTCAAAGACGAGAGGATGAGAATAAGACCAAGTCTGAAGACTTGGGTCTTTTATATGGCCCTCAAAGGGTTTTAATCTGAACCGTCCAAAGTGACTACTGATCAACGCGTGAGATTAAATCTCATAAGTAAGGCGGTGCAAGTCATAACCCGAGAATTGGCCCAACCCGAAGCTGAAGTGGAATGCCAAGTAATATGCCAACTCAGCTAATTTGACCACTCTTTGACTTTACCAAATTTTCAACAAATTCCATACGATTTTTACTTTCTCGCAATCCCGAAACAAATGTAAAACTGTTTCGTTCTCCTTTTTTCACCAAGGGCATAAACTCGGAAGACCCATCCCTCTTTTCGCTCTCCATAGTAACACCCTTATTTTCTGAGGGCATCAGAGCTTCCAAATGCGATCCGAATTAATCCCATCCTCTAGACTCAAAGTTGGAGGATCCAACAAAGCTAATTTTACCGAGTATATCCCCTTAATTTCGTTCTCCCTTGATAATTAAGATTTTTATATTAGATTAAAATTATAAGAGATATAATTTTGTAATTTTTATGGGATAGTATAGTTTAATTATTAAAATTAATGCTATTTTCTAAATTAATCTAGACACTTCTTACTAATGAAGAGTCTAGAAAAGTCTTACTACTGAGTTATAAAGAAGATGGTTTTAGGGGATGACTCACTTCAATGGCCTTCTCTCTCTAAAATTCTCTATGCCTTCTCTCTAAAAAATCTTCATCAAAAGATCGATGGCCTAGAAAACTCTGTAAATCTTTGCTCTGTAATTTCCTTTCTTCCCCAAATTTTCATGAATCCTATATCTAACCTTACACAAATTACTTCATAGAAATCAATGGTGAAATTTTAACCTTTTTTTTTCAACATGATTTCAATTAGAAGACTCTTTTTTATATCTACACTTCTACATACCGTTAATCTTCAATTCCACTTTGACCCAGGACCCTGGACATCTCCTAACCCCTTACAAGAACAATCCTTCTGTGTTTCGGGTCAAATGTATCCTCTTCGGAACATGTAGCTCAACTCTGGTATTCATATTCACTCAATGATGGCCAAAGACTCCATTAATGTCTTAAATACGATTTTCAGATCACTATTTCATCACATGCATGTCAATTTCTGGACTTTACAACACTTAATTAATTTGTTTTTATACTGGATCATTTGGGTTTCTTCTTATACCCATTTTTTGGAGTACACAGGTGACTTTTTTAATTGGATTTCCTATTCTACTTGTCAAGTGCTCGGAAACTTGGATGCTCTCATCTTGCTTAATAATATTAATATGATTTTCTTCATGATTTGTTTTTCCTTCTTCATTAAGAAGATGAATGATCCTGAACCGAGCCTTATGATATCTCTTTTAATGGATCTGTATGGTCTTTGGAGTTTTGGGCCCATCATCTACCTGCATGTCTCTAATTACATTTGGGAGTATTGGTTATGGCCCAGATTTAAGCTTTTCCGAAGGACTAAAGACATTCCCTATTTTTGCAAATTATTTAATTCACAGATGCATGATTTAATCTGGGCTACTACTTTGGCTTTCTGTATTGTAATTTATCTCTTTATTTTAAGCTCAATTTTAGATACAAGTAAGTTTTCTATCCTTATTACTCAAATTTGTATATATGCTCACCTACAGGAGTTCCTCTTTATCATATATAATTATGAGATTACGAGGAAGGATATTATAATATTATTAGCTGTGAGCTTTCCCATTAAAATGATCGGTTTAGATCATTTTAGTTTCCTCCCTACTATGTTCTTTGATGGTTATTGGAATCTTCATAATTTTTATTCCATTGATCTTTCTTATATACTTTATATTCTAAGGAGCATTTGGCAAAAGAAACATAGTTACTGCTGCTATTATATTTGCCTCATTAAGAATTTTCTACTTGATTATATCAAAATGACGGCAGATAACATTTCTGTATTATACGGGGAAGAAGAAAATATCTTATATTGGATCAGAAAGCTCCTTACGCATCTCTTGCCTACTGATTATTACATAAAGTGCTTATCTCTCTTCTCTGGTCATGCAAAGGTAGTATCTGACCTTACTTTATATCCGCGTGCGATTGATTTTATCAATCAAAAGAATTTGGTTGGACAAGGTTCTTTCTTATCAAATCAAGAAATCAACATTAACGAAGATTCAGTACAACAGCTTGATGACCCAAAAGGCAAAAAACCAATGTATCCTAAAGATGCTGCAGATTTCGCCTACAAACCGGAGAAAGAGTCACCTAAATCTCAATTTATTCACATTAGTTTTTTCCAAAGACAAGTTTTTGAGGAAGGTGTGAAATGGTGTTCAGCACCCAACGCACGTGAGGTTGATATTGATGGTTTATATAGGAAGGTCACACAAGACACTAATTACATTGATGGTGGTAACAACTCTGCTTTAAACCTACTTGGTAACACTGCTGCTTTAAGTGTTAATCAAGGAGAACAGGTTCTTGATCAAGATTTCAATCATACTCAGGTGAAGTATGTAATTCAGGAACATATAGATATAAATGACACACCTGCTATTTATCGCGATGATTATAAGGGCAAAGCTGTTATGTTTAATGATAATGAGAAGGAATACTCTTATGAACCTCAAATGGTTACACCAAACTCGCAATCAGTCCATTTTAGCAACTTCCCTAGAAGCGAGAGTGAAGAAGAAGTCAACTGGCGCACCAAACCAAGGATGCGCGTATTCAGCCCAAAAGAAAAATTTACTTGGCCAATGGATTTAAAGAGAAAATGTGCACCTGCTCCTACTCAACAAGAACCAAAAAAGAAGATGCAGAAACTTAGTGTGAATGACTTTAAGTTAATGGAAAAGAGGATTAGTGAAATGCAAATGTTCGTTGATGAATTATACTCAAGTTTTTTTGAAGTGAGAGATCAATTCTTCTACAACCAGAAGAAGGAGGAGAACTTTTATGATGATAATATTCAAGCTAATGGAGACAATTTCATTTGTAAAGGAGATGACTGTCAAGGTCATCATGATGATGTATCAAGTGAAGAATCTTCTACTGACAAGGCTACGAGTACACAGGGAGTACCCGTGATGGAAAGTGGGCCTTTATTTGCTCAAGTGGATGGCGGCCTGTCCCTTAAGAGGGCCGGGGTTGATGGATAGTGTACTTGTTTGGAACTGTCGAGGAGCGAGGGCACCCTCGACAAAGAGTATGTTTAAGTCCCTTATATCGAAGTTTCATATTTCCGTTGCTTGTTTGTTAGAGGCTAAGCTAAAGTCTAGTAAGTTTGCTTCTTGTAACCACTTTAAAGCTTTTGATAATTCACACATAGTCGAACCCAGAGGAAGATCTTATATGTCTGGGGGGATTCTATTGTTGTGGAAAGATTCTGTGAACTTGAGGGTTATAAACTCTACCTCATCTTTTATAATGGCTGAAATTATGGAATCAAATAAAGAAACTTGGTACTTGGTGTGTGTATATGCTCCAACTTGTGAAAATGAAAGAAATAAGCTATGGGAATCACTTACAAAATGGTATTCAAAAATCAAGGTACCTACGTTATTCATTGGGGATTTTAATGATATATCACGAACATCCGAAAAAATAGGTAAAAGAGGAACAAATTTTGACAGAATCATAAAATTTAATAATTTCATTAATCAAAATGGATTGATTGATTTACCAAGTAAAGGGTGCTTTTATACTTGGACGAATAAGCGTAAGGGTGAAGATAATGTTAAAGAAAGATTAGATAGAGGTCTCGCTTCTTTATCTTGGTGTGAAAACTTCCCTAATGCTACAATTCAAGTACCACCGGCTTTTGGCTCCGACCATTCTCCACTTATTCTATCCATGGATACACCAAAATCAAGGTTTGAAAAATACTTTTTGTTTGAGTCAAGATGGCTAGAAAATGAAAATTGCAAAGAGTTTGTAAGTAAAACTTGGAATGAACAAGGTAAAGTCCTTTCAATTAGAGATTTCTGCACAAAGAGAGATGCCCTTTGTTTAGCTCTTACAGGATGGAGCAAAAAAATCTTTTGCAACAATCGAAAACTTATAGATAAATATCAAAAAGAATTAGCTATACTTCAAGATGAGCAAGGTACGGAATCCAATTGGATTAAAGAGAAAGAATTATATGGTAAACTAGAGGAAGCTTGGAAGCAAGAAGAGCTTTTTTGGGCGGATAGAGCTAGAGATCAGTGGATTAAAAAAGGAGAAAAAAATACAAAATATTTCCATGCTAAAACTATCTTTAGAAGGAAAATTAATAAAATCAGCGTGATTAAGAATAAGGATGGAATTTGGACGGAAAATGAAGGAGAAATTAAGAACATAATCCGGGATTATTATATGGATTTATTTACAAATAAAAATGTGAATCAAGGAGGGAATATTTTGGAATATATACCTAACAAGATTTCTGAAAAAATGAACGAGGATATAACCAATATTCCGGACATTGAGGAAGTTAAAAAAGCAGTTTTTGATATGTCGGGATCAAAAGCGCCAGGTCCGGACGGCTTACCAGGTAATTTTTACCAAGAAAATTGGGAGACTCTTAAAGATGATATATTTACAATCGTGAAAAATTTCTTCGAGAACAATGCATCTCTTAAAGGTTTAAATGATACGTTAATCACACTTATTCCTAAGGGTGAATTTCAAGAATCAGCGGCGGATTATAGACCCATAGCGTGTCTTAACTTTATTTATAAAATTATCTCAAAGATTTTGGCCAATAGATTACAACCACTTATGGATGATCTAATATCGCCTACTCAATCAGCTTTTATTAAGGGAAGGAGTATACAAGACAACATTTTAATTGCCCAGGAAGTCTCCTTCTTTCTTAAAAATAAAAGGAAGTCAAATAAACATGTAGCGGCAGTTAAAATTGACATGGCAAAGGCCTATGATCAGGTTAACTGGGACTTCTTAATCCAAACCCTAAAGGCTATTGGTTTCTGTGATAAATGGACGGAGTGGATTTATAATTGTATATCTTCGGTTTCTTTCCAAGTCAAAGTCAACGGACAGAGACTCAAGAAATTTTCACCGACTAGGGGAATTAGACAAGGCGATCCTTTATCTCCTCTACTCTTTTCAATCCTTACAGAAAGCCTTATTGGACTTATAAATTATCAGTGTCGTGAAGGGAACATCAAAGGTATTAAAATCACTAGGAATTGTCCAAGCCTCACTCATCTCTTATTCGCTGATGACGCTCTTTTTTTCATTAATATTGATGAGAAAGAGATTGAAACATTCAAAGATACTATAAATCTATTTTGTCAAGCGTCAGGACAACAAATCAACTTTCAAAAATCATCAATTTTATTCAGCAAAGGAACACCTGAGAACACGTGTGA
This sequence comes from Nemophila menziesii, assembly GCA_029959085.1. Taxonomy (NCBI): domain Eukaryota; kingdom Viridiplantae; phylum Streptophyta; class Magnoliopsida; order Boraginales; family Hydrophyllaceae; genus Nemophila; species Nemophila menziesii. Next base: position 140,826,402 of record JARWIR010000001.1, on the reverse strand, counting down.
AGAAGTAGCCAGAAATCTCAATGTTACAAGAACATCATCATTTGGAAAGTACTTGGGAATACCCTTCTCTCTTAAAAGGGCAAAATCGGAAAATCTAAATTATATCAAAGATAAGCTTCTAAACAAGTCTTCTAGTTATTTTGCTAATTTACTTTCTGATGGAGGTAAAGAGGTGCTTATCAAAGCTGTACTCCAAACAATACCTAATTACGCAATGTCCATCTTTGAATTCCCTAAATCACTATGTAAGAAGTTGTCAGGAGTTGTCGCTAATTTTTGGTGGGACTCAAGTAATAAGAAAAGAATTCACTGGATAAAATGGAAAAGAATTGCGAGAGCTAAAGCTATTGGAGGTATTGGCTTCAGAGATTTCCAAAAGATGAACTTAGCATTATTAGCCAAACAAGCTTGGAGAATAATGAATAACCCTAACTCACTCGTGGCTAAGGTACTTAAAGGTATATACTCTCCTTTTGATAGCCTGTTTAATGCAAAACTTTCAAATAAGAGATCATGGAGCTGGGCTAGCATTTATAAAGGAATTCAATTCATCAAACAACACTCAATTTGGAGAATTGGAAATGGTTTAAATATCAACATATGGGACCAAAAATGGGTTAACAATAGTATATCCCTGGAGAGACCGGTAGGCTGCAAAGTGGAGATTGTAGCACAATTATTCAATGAAAACATGACAAATTGGAATATGGAACTACTTAGACAATTATTTCCTCCAAATATAGTAAGTGATATTTGCAAGATACCGTGTTTAATTACTAAAGATGAAGATAAATTGATTTGGCCTTTCTCAAAGGATGGTATATATAGTACGAAATCAGGATACCACAGATTGGTAGAATTGGAAGTGCATAAGGAAGCCCAGTCATCATCTCAAGGTAAGCATGAAAACAATGATCTCTGGGGAATCATTTGGAAATCAAATGTCATGAATAAGGTTAGGGTTTTTGGATGGAAAATATGCAATGGAGCCATCCCTACTAAACGAAATCTTAAGGTAAGGAAATGCATCAAAGATGACACATGTGAATGGTGTGAATTGGGCAAGGAAGATGTGGAACATCTATTTATTAAATGTCCTCTAAGTATGGCGATCTGGGCTAATTCGAGATTACAAATACTTATTGAAAAAGAGAGGAGATATGACTTGGGGGATTGGTTAATCGAAACGCGGAAAAAATACATCAAAAATGGATGGGACCAAAATGAGATTACGGCTTATTTGCTACTCACATTATGGAACATATGGAAGGCGAAAATGAAGGGTTTTCATGATAACACTCCATGGGTAATCAAAGATATTCTCTTTAAAATTGAATCAGCAATGAATGACCTGTTTAAAAATAAAAATATAGTGGACAAGAGCAAGAAAGAAAACAATGGGGAAAGGGATGATAATAGTGAAGAGTTGATGATTGAGAACAACCCAATCCTCTCGGATGAATCAGAATATATTTTTATGAGCGATGCATCTTTCAAAAAGGAATATGAACCTACAGGTATTGCAGCCATTGCAATTGACAAAGAGGGTAAAGTCGCTCAAAGGATTGCCTCTAGATCTATTATTAGAAGTTCTATCGAAGGTGAATGTTGGGCGGTCCTTCTTGCTATGAGAAGGGCTGCTAGTTGTGATTTACGGAGTGTCTCCTTTTACTCCGATAACCTTGAATTGGTTCAAGGTATTTCCAAAGGCACAGGTCTTCGGTGGCAAATCTCCCCTTTCATTGCCGAAATGAAGAGCTGGCTGGCGAAGTTCCCTAATTGGAAGGTTAACTTCGTTAACAGGAAGTTTAATAACGTCACGGATCTCGCAGCTAAGAGTGCAAGACGAAATATCGATACGTCTAAGTGGACGAATGGATCTTTAAGTGATTTTTATATTTTCCTTAAATCTTTGTATAAACGTTCGTGATTAATACTCTACTTGGAAAAAAAAAAAAAAAAGTTATAAAGAAGACTCTAAAAAAGCCTTATTAGTAGTAGAAATTTTTTTAAAAAAATAGTCTAGAAAATTACACCGACTTAGAGAGGTGTATAAATAACCCATGTGGTCATTTGTAGAAGACCATCTCAGCAACTCATTTGTAAATCATCACATGAGCAACACTAAAGCTTTGTATCATTTACTCACTTAATAAAATTCTTTCATTTCCTATATATATACCACCGTCCACTACTCCCTACTTTTCTATTAAATTAATTGTCTTTCCCTTCCTTAATATAAAAATCAATATTTTATTTTTTCTTTCTTAATATAAAAATCAACAAGTGGTATCAGAACCTTGTTCGATTATCAACTAGGCGATAACTAGTTTTCGCAAAAATACCTCCACTATATAATATTCTCATGGCCACTTTCTTAAACAATACCTAAATTCCGATCCCGATTTTTTCGGGAGAAAATTACAACTATTGGGCAATCAAGATGAGAACATACTTCATGTCCCAAAGTTTATGGGATATTGTTGACAAGGGATATTATTGTTCCCGAAAATACGTCAACTATATCTGCAGCGGAGAAAGAAAAATTAACTAAGGAGGTGGAGAAAGATATTCTGGCGCTTTACAGCATACAGATGGCCATGGCGGAGTCACTGTTCCCAAGGATTAGCGGTGCTACCACGGCGAAGCAAGCTTGGGATACGTTAAAAGAGGAGTTTCAAGGAAACGTAAAGGTACGTAATATTAAACTTCAGACTCTAAGAAGGGAATTAGAAAATATGAAAATGAAAGAATCTGAGACCATAAAAAATTACTACACTAAATTACGAGAAATAGTTAACCAATTAAGAGCCTATGGAGATGATATAACTGATAAAAGGGTCGTAGAAAAAATATTAATTACTCTTCCAGCTAAATACGATCCGATAGTAACTACTACTGAAGAAACTAAGGATATAGCCACTCTGTCCGTAACAGAGTTGGTTGGCTCTTTAGAAGCTTACGAAAAAAGATTAAGTATGCGTGAAAATGAATCCGTAGAAAACGCATTTCAGTCTAAACTAAACCTAAGGTTTCAAAATTCTAAAAATGAGGGGAGAAAATTTGGAGAAAATTCTAAAAATAGAGAAAATGGTGAATCTAATCAAAGATCAAGAAAATATTTACCATGTCGTATCCGTAAGAAAACTAATCATCTTGAGAAAGATTGTTGGTTTCATGGAAAACCACAATGCAAGAGTTGCGAAAAATTTGGCCACTTGGAGAAAGATTGTCGGTCCAAACAAAAGTACCAGGCTAACTTCTCCGAAGAAAATAAAAATGATGACAATCTATTTTACGCATGTCACGCTGCTTCAGAAGTGAAAGACGACACCTGGTATATTGATAGCGGCTGCAGCAACCACATGACCGGTGACGAAAAAATCTTTCGAGACATATACAAATCGGTCAAATCTCAAGTCAAGCTTGGAAATGGAGATCTGGTGAAGGTCGAAGGCAAAGGTACAATCACGGTCAACACGCAAAAAGGTACGCGACTAATCCATGATGTACTGTTGGTCCCCAAACTAGATACGAATCTATTAAGTGTGGGTCAATTGATGGAAAGAGGATATAAACTCTTATTTAAAGATGACTCGTGCACGATATATGATAATAAAAATAAAAATCAAGAAATAGCTGTAGTAAAAATGCAGCAACAAAGAAATTTTCCGATCCAATGGAAGTACGTTGAAACGGCCATGAAAGCTCAAGAAGACCAATCATGGTTATGGCACCGAAGGTTCGGACACTTCAACTTTCATGGGTTAAAGATTCTTCACCAGAAGAATATGATGAAAAATTTACCAGCCATCCAAGTAAATGACGACGTGTGCGAGAGATGCCTAGAAGGAAAACAACACAGAAAACCATTCCCTTCAGGCAAAGCATGGAGAGCCAAACACGTGCTAGAGCTGATCCAGTATGCGGACCAATGAGGACTCCAACATTTGAAAATAACAGGTACTTCATCCTTTTCATTGATGACTATACTAGAATGACTTGGGTATACTTTATGCGAGAAAAGTCAGAAGTATTCGGTATCTTTAAGAAATTCAAAAATCTTGTCGAAAATCAAAGTGGTCGACGAATTAAAGTCATTCGAAGTGATCGAGGAAAGGAATATACCTCAAAGGAGTTCAATAAATTTTGTGACGATGAAGGAGCAAAACACCAATTAACTGTCGGCTATGCTCCAGAACAAAATGGCGTGTCAGAAAGGAAGAACAGAACAGTCATGGAGATGGCAAGAACTATGTTAGCTGAGAAAGGAATGCCAAAGGAATTCTGGGCAGAAGCTGTATACACCGCAGTCTATCATCTCAACAGATGTCCAACAAAGGCTGTTCAAAATAAGACACCGATTGAAGCATGGAGTGGAAGGAAGCCGTCAGCACAACACCTTAGAGTCTTCGGCAGCATCTGCTAAGTGCACATCCTGAAAGAGAAACGACACAAACTAGAAGAAAAGACTGAAAAAGGAATATTCCTCGGCTATAGCTCAGAATCTAAAGGCTATAGAATCTACAATATCAAAACAAAGAAACTTAATGTCAGTCGGGATGTCGAGTTCGACGAAAATTCAAAATGGAATTGGGATGAAGGAAAGGTGGAACGACAAACTATAATGGTACCAAGGGTGCGCAACATGGATAATATCGAAGAAGAGGGTCCACAGAATACTCAAGGACCTACATCACCAAGAACTCCAAGATCATCTTCATCTTCATCCAGTGATGACGATACATATCCAGAAACACCAGGCAAGACAAGGTCACTCAGAGACATATATCAAACATGTAATTTCGTGACTTTGGAACCGGAAAGCTTTGAAGCAGCATCAAAACAAAAAGATATGGGAGAACAACAAGAAAGGCCAACAAAAATTTACTGCGACAACAAGTCGGCAATATCAATGGCAAAGAATCCCGTCCATCATAGCCGGACCAAACACATTGCTATCAAATATCACTTCCTTCGAGAAGCGTCTAATGAAGGACAAATCGAGCTTCAATACATAAAGACTGAAGAACAACTAGCAGATATTTTTACAAAAGCACTTCCACGATCGAAATTCGAGACATTGCGAGAGATGCTCGGAATTACGGAAAAAAACATTAAAAGGGAGTATTAAAATTAATGCTATTTTCCAAATTAATCTAGACACTTCTTACCAATGAAGAGTCTAGAAAAGTCTTACTACTGAGTTATAAAGAAGACTCTAGAAAAGCCTTATTAGTAGTAGAAATTTTTTAAAAAGAATAGTCTAGAAAATTACACCGACTTAGAGAGGTGTATAAATAACCCATGTGGTCATTTGTAGAAGACCATCTCAGCAACTCATTTGTAAATCATCACATGAGCAACACTAAAGCTTTGTATCATTTACTCACTTAATAAAATTCTTTCATTTCCTATATATATACCACCGTCCACTACTCCCTACTTTTCTATTAAATCAATTGTCTTTCCCTTCCTTAATATAAAAATCAATATTTTATTTTTTCTTTCTTAATATAAAAATCAACATTAATTATAAAACATAATTGCGGTTAAAATTATATTATATGATAATATATAATATTTCACGATAAGCAAATGTATAACTAAAGGAAAAAAGGCTACTAGAGGATTTTTTTTTTCTTTTAATAGAAAAGTGACATAAACTAGTTTATGGTGAACTACACATATATTTGATGGTTGTTTCGATTCATATTTAAAAAGAAAAAAGAATTGCAGTGGTGTTACAGAACATTCCTTATAATGTTATTAGAAGAAGAAGAAGAAGAAGAAGAAGAAGAAGAAGAAGAAGAAGAAGAAGAAGAAGAAGAAGAAGAAGAAGAAGAAGAAGAAGAAGAAGAAGAAGAAGAAGAAGAAGAAGAAGAAGAAGAAGAAGAAGAAGAAGAATTATTTGCGACAAGTAGTCTAGCCATGAAGAATGAAGAAGACTTGGAACAAGAAGAAAACTGTAATCATGCCTCCAACAAATATCTGCTAATGGACAATATTGATGAGGTTTATTCTAGTCTTTATATTTCTCTAAATATTATAAATGCATTAATAATCTTTAAAATGCTTTCGATTCACTATAGAAAGATTTTTTTTTTCTTTCTTAAGGAGAAAATTGCATATATTGAAAGTTAGAAGAAGATCAAGACAAGCACCTAGAAACTTATAGAATTTTAGATGTTTTTAAAAAAATGTGTTTATTTGTTTAGCAACATTAATTTCAAAGCAAAGGAAAGAGATATCACGATTTAAATTTATTAAAAAAGAGAAGGTTTAAGATCTCAAAATTATCATCTCTAAAATTTACAAAATGTCGAGATAGTTTGAACTCTATTTTGATAAATAAAAAATATCTTTCAAAAAAAGTGGAATCGGGTATGACTACACTTTCAAGCAAAAAGTTTTCTAAACTATTTTTGTAAATGTCTCCAACTCAAGAGTTGCATCTTCCTTATATTGTCTCTCATCCGTGAGTACCACCATAATATGTACATATTGTGAAAGAGATCGTGAGGCATCATTGTGTCCTTTCCAAAAAAAATGGAAGCTACGTCAAAAGTGCCAAACTGGCAAATAACAATATGCATCATGAAAAAGAAAAAAATTTGGATGAACAATATCCTAGAAGATAATTCACAAGAAGGATTGGATATGAGGACTCATACAAAAAGAGTATACGCCACAAAAAAATTTAAACTCACACAATTCCTTACTTGTGTAACTGTAGACACAAGAGAAAGGTCCACTGGTGTATGAAATCGTTGATCGAGTATTGGTTGTATACTCGGAATCTTGTAGTGTGAATACTAGAGAAGGTTTCACAAGTTTGTGAATTGGAATTGTAAAAGTTTGTATATACACCGCGTGTAACAGACACATAAGATTAGTGGAGGATCCTTTAAAATCCTAAGGATCAAAGACCTTAGATAGTTTGTTAGGCCTTCGGGAGTCTTCCCACTGTAAATTGTGTGTATCGCTTTTTCTGCTTTTTATTTGCTTGATGACATTTTATTTGATTTATCTTTTCTACTAAGTATTTGTATAATTTACTAAAGAAGTTTTTAACTAGTAATCTTTTGATTGGTTAGAATAAGTTATTTTTTTGCTAACCGTAATTTCACCCTTTCCCTTTCTAAAACTACATCTTGATAACATGATATATTTTTGAGAACTAAATATATTTTAAAAATCCATAAAATAGAATAATAATTAAAAAAAGTCACCAAATCATAAATAATATAGATTTAATTGTCCAAATAAACCATTTTCAATACCTTATGTTTCCTACTGAATACGGTTCTTAAATGCATGAAGTATTATTTAATACTTTGTTTTTTTAATACATAGGAGAGCCACTTTGGAGTCGGAGTCATTGTCTCGGTTCAAACTTGTACTGCTTATAAGGAGAACCAAAATCCTTGCCAGTTGGGCTAACCCCAACTGGCTAATGTTTTACTTTTTGATCAAATGAGGCCTAGTTAGTCTTTCAGTGACTTTTTGGAAGCAGAGTATCACGTAAGGCTAATGCTTTATATGAAAATTTTAAAAAAAAATATCCTCCATCCGAAATGACCCTATTCTGAATCCACATCTTCTTCATATTCAACACCATCATCATTATCGGGTTGAATTAACTTGAGAATTTAGTGATGAAAGATTCAGGGACAGATGTCAGGGTGGGCGGTGGTGGGACAAAACCCATATGAATCCTACCACAGTACGACATTATTCGACTCTTTTTGTAGAATAAAGTGAATAAAAATATATTACAGTCTGCCCCAACTAAAAATTAGCACTCCCCTTAAAATTTCCCCTTTGCGAGATTCTTACCGACTATTAGCTCAGCCATTTGACAATCCTGGATCCACCATAGAAGGATTAAAAAAATAAAAAATAATGGTGAATACTCAACCCAATGAGTCAAGAATTTTAATTTTTCACAAACTCTGAGATGATTATATGTACGATGCCTAGAGTCATCCATCCCTCAAAGTGTTCATGTTTAATTTATGGACAATGCTGAGCCATTATTTTATAGGAGCAACAACTACCTCAATCCATCACTCACAAATCTAAACTTTGTCCCAAACTAAGACCCAACATGCTCCTCTCTCATGACCCAAAAATAAATTTTTGTATTGATTATCATCACTCATTCCTTCTCATATGACGAATTTCTTTGTCATCTTTATCTCAAATCGAATCTTTCTCCATCTTCCACCACCACTCTGCAATCATATCATTTTTCTATCATCTTCATCTTCAACAAGATATGCGACTCCTCCAACATTGTAACCATCACCAACCAGATCCTCTATTTACAATGAACTTTTTTACACTAAAAAAAGTCGTGTTGGAAACACATGTTGATATCTCGTCAGGACATCAATTATTGGAGGTTTTTGAGTGTAAAGTTGGGATTTTTTCCCCTTATTTGATATATTTTGAGTCTTAGGCTAATGTTAACGGTTCTCGTGTTTTTGGAGCATTTGAGGTGTTTTGTGCTTTATAGGTGAAACTCATAAGAACTCGTGGAATCTTACAAATTATGGATTGGAAAAGGATTCGGAAAAGTGAAGATACACCTACAAGGAAGTGAAAAGAGACCAAAAAGTAACACGGGAAGTCAAGAGTGGACTTAATGCTCAAGAAAGAAAAAATTTACGACTAGGCCGAAATCTTGGAATTGACGCCAAGATGACCCGAGAAGATTATGGAGCTGACTTATAGACTGTTGTAAAGCTCTCGAAAAAAATCGAGAGCGATTCGGAGTTCGGATGGTCAATTTATGATCGTTTTAGTGACCCACAGGTGACATAGATGCACAAACCAGGAATTCTCCACATTTAAGTAATTTCAACCCATGGAGAAAGCTCATATGCATAGGGTCACAAATTTATGAGCTATAAAAGACTTTTTCTTTCATTTCTTCCAACACAACTCATAACAACAAATCAAGGGGAGTTAAAACTTGAGAAGAGGAGATTGGAAATAAGGCTTCATCTTCATCTTCAAGTTTGATCTCTCTCACCAAAAATATTGTAATTTCCTTTTTTTCTTTAGTTATTTCATGCTATATTATTTTATATTGTTTTGTTTTCCTAGAATTATGAGATAGGCCCCTAATTATGTTTGGGGATTGATGAAACCCTAATTTATTTTTGGGCATTTTAGTGTAATTAGGGGTAAATTAGCTTAATTAAGATTGATGTTGTTATGTTTCTCTTTACCTTATATTGAATTGTGATAGATTGATTCGGCCAATTGATGATTACCTTTTATTCTTGAATTACACCCAGGAGGAGGGTTTACGGGTAGATCTAGGTAAATTGAGAGTGTATTATTCTATTGAATCGAGAGATCTTTTTTTATCATCAAATCAAACCTTTTATAAAATGAAGCTCAACAAACCAATTCATTACAAACTATTGGTGCCCGTGGAGGACTTGGTCTAACATAAGGGACTTAAGAAATAAGAAACCCTAATTGGGTAAAAAATGCACTTTACATAACTTTACTCTTTATAAAGATTACATGATCAAATTAGTCAAAATCCGCTCTGCTTCTTTAGACTTGAATATTCTTCTCTTCATCTTGAACACTACGAGAGCTTCAATCCAATTTAACACTAATTCTTCATTCCTTTTTGCATCACCATGAACACTTGTGTATCGTTTCGCCCAGATGCTGTACACATATGTCGTGAAGCAGATGTCAACAATCATTCGTACCTCAATCATAGGGCACTCATCAATCAATTATTCAATTAAGGTAATTAAATCTGAAGAAGTGTATGTAATTCGACAATTGTGCATCAATCTCGTCAAAATATGTTTTGTAAAAGGACACAAGATAAGTAGGTGATTAATATCTTCTTTACATTGCTTGCTGAAAACGCAGAGTGAATTGCAATGTAAGCCTCATTCTTCTATTCTTTTTTTGTAGGTAATCTATCTTGAATAGCAAGCCAAGAAGTGAAGGAATACCTTGGGATGCACCCTTTAGCCCAGATGATGTTGTCCCATTTCACTTTAACTTTCTCCTCAGTATTTTTCAGAAGAGCTTTCTTGAATGAAAATTTCCTTTAATACTCTCGGACCAGAAGATCAAATCATTTCCACTAGTTAAGAAAATAGAGTTGAGTTCAGGGTGTACCTTACTAATACAAGGTGGTAATCTCTATCGGTTTCTTCCATAACATGAAGCCACAGTCTTGCTGCAGCTGGAGTTAGAATTATTGAATTCAGTTTTTAGAATAGAGGTTATATTCTGTTTCTTTACCCATTTATCCCATATTATATATGTATGTTCTCCATTTTTTACAGAATGATGAATAAAATTGAAAGCAGATTCTCTGATTTTCATTAGTTGCTTCCATATCCATGTGTGTGTTTGTTTATACTTCAAGATCCATATACATTTATCTTTAAGTATATTAGAGTGAACCCATTTGCTCCACAAGTTGTTTCCTCTAGCATACATTCTCCAAAAAGTGTAAAGCAAACATACTTTGTTGATACTTTTAACGCAAGGAATGTTCAAACGTCCAACTTCTTTTGATAAGCAAACATCTGACCAGGCTATTTTTGCCCCTTGAGCACCACTAAGATCCGTTTTCCACAAATAGATAGCATCTTCTGATTGACTTTATATATTACTTGTTTAGGCAACATGAAAACTCTGTACCAAAAAAGGACTTTAGTCATAAGTACTATCTTAATTAGTTCATCTCTTCCAGCATAAGATAATAGTTTAGAGTTCCATTGGTTAATTGAAGCACAAAACTTCTCAACAAGCAGCATACCATCATTTACACTTAATTTCTTTGAGTTTAAAGGGACACCTAAATATCTTACTGGCATTTTCCATATCTTTATGTTGAGTATAGTAGAGTATTTTACCTGTGCAGCTGTATCAACTCCTCCAAAATAGATTTCACTTTGTTAAAATTTATACTCAAACCTCAGAATCTTGTGAATAATATTTATGCCTTCTTAATAATCTTAATAGAGTCATCATCAGCTTTAGAGAAGATTAGTAAGTCATCTGCAAAGATGATGTGATTAAGTTTAATCTCTCTACTTTCAGGATGGAAATTATACATGTTCTTCATAGCAACTTGATGGAATAATCTTGTAAAAAATTTCATACAAATTGCAAATAAGTATGGGGAAAGAGGGTCCCCTTGTCTAAGCCCTCTCTTCCCCTTAAAAAACAATAGGCCTACCCATTAATAACTATAGAATAACTAAGAGTGCACACACACATTCTAATCCATTGCATAATGGTGTCGCCTAGGGTGTGATAAAAATAAGATAAATAATAGCCAGAAAACAATGCACTTTCACCCTAGACATGCACAATACTGCAAGTATTACAGGACGTATGCAAGTTTTAATGATAAGTAAGATTCGTTCTCAGGGACTTAGTGTGTTAAACGAATGGGTAAATAATAACGAGTAAGAAGCAATTAATTAAAAGACAGAAAATAAAGCGAGAATAATTTCGAGATTATGATTAAACTACCGAAAAATAAAGACAATAAAATAAATACGAAGAAATATGAGATGAGAAGTATATCTTAGGTTTTTCTAGTATGCACTAATCCTTCTAATTCTTTCTATCAAAGTAGTTAATAAGGGAGGTAATTAGCTCTTAGATACTTAGTCAGGATTCTAAATTCCCATACCTTAGACCTTGAGAGCGACTAAGGGGGCTACGGACACACCACGAGGCTGGTTCAAATAGGGTTTTCCTGCGCTACTAGGGCCCTAAGCAATCAATTTTCAAACATGGTGATAGTGTTAAATTATACCCTAATGACTATCTAGTTAGAATTATTGTTGTCAAGACCAATATCGACAATAGACGTTATGTGGTGTTTCAATAATTAGACACCCAGCTAAGGTGATCATCTAACTACTAATAAGGTAATCTTATACTCGTTCACTAGCAAGGAAAACAGTCATTGAATCAAAACACATAAACAAATATATAGGTAAGAAGCTAATATCAGATTAAAACATATAATTCCCAAAGAAACTTAGAGAGAAAGAAATTATAATTCATAGTTTATACATGATGCAAAACGAAAGCTATGAGAAAATTAATTCATACCTAAAGAAAATAAACTAAAGGAAATAAAAAAAGACTTCATCTTGCTCTCTACAATAATTCTGATGATAAAAACCCTAAGGACTAATTACTATGAAGCAAGGATGATTTACAAGTGATATAAGGGTGTATTTATAGGTGTTTGGAAGACCTGATTCGTTTTCTTGAAGGAGAAGGTAAGTAGTGGACTCCTAGCCCAACTCAAATTCGTAACCCTAAAACATGAAATTAGACCCGTTTTTGTTTTGGTCCTAACAGCTTCAATTATTATCCGTTTGACGCATATGAGTAGTCTAAATTCATCGTCTCGGAAAGATCTTTAACTTTTATCTTGACCGTTTCTCCAAATTCCCCACCGATTTTGAGATATAATCTGATTTGTGGTCGTGGGTGGTGAAATTCAGGATTATGGCAGCTTTTCCTTTTCCATGTTTTTAGCTTTTCTTTCCTTATCTCCAATTTCCATGCTAATCTATTTTCATATCTCTTAGTATTTGACTTGGATTATAATTAATCTCTATAATTATCTTTAAAGCTTCACACTAAATAAATAATTAAACCCAATATGCTCTAAAAATAATAATTTACTAAATCAAGACTCAAAATAGGAAAGTGTAACATTTCTCAAGAAAATCGATTAGAAAGACTTCTAAATCGCTAAAAATGATGTCTCATCCTAATATAAATCTATCACAAATGAGGAGACATCACATAAAGATACTAGGAAATCCGAAAGCTTCCAAAGAGATAAGCAAAAATCTCCAATTCACACTGTCATAGGTTTTCTGCAAATCTAAGTTTTTGGTACATTTTGGATAAATGCTTTTCTTCTCATAGTCAAGCACAATATATTGAGCTACAAGGATTTTATCACTAATAAATCTTCCTTTAATATAAGATGCTTGATTGATAGTGATAATGAGGTGAAGAATTTTTTCAATATATTAGCAATAACTTTAGACAATACCTTGTAAATCACATTAACACAAGAAATAGACCTGAATTTCCTTACATTTGATGAGTTCTTCTCTTTAGGTATAAGAACTATATTTATAGCATTTACTTGCTTTAATAATTCACCTGACTTAAAGCATTGCCTAATAGCATTGCAAAGATCCTTTTGAATGATGCTTTAAGTTGATTTGTAAAAACAGGCATTAAGACCATCAGGTGCAGGACATTTATTGTCATTAATAAAGAACAATGCTTCCTTTATATCCAAGTCGGTGATAGGTGCAATTAAATCATCTATGAACTCTTTAGGTACTTTATGTTTTACTAGCCTCTTAATAGTATTAACTGAACAATTTTCTTGATCACTCTCTTCAGTCCCAGGCAGCTTGGTATAATAATCAATAAATTTAGTCTTGATAAGTTCATGATCTGCAAGTACTACTCCATCATCATTAATAAGTGTAGAGATGGTATTCTTAGCTAACCTCTCTTTAACCATTCTGTAAAAATATAAGGAGAAGGAGTCACTATCATTTGTGAATGTTGCTCTAGATTTTCGCCTGAGCACCTCATTTTGGATAAGAGTGGCATCCTCCAAAGATCTAAGTAATATTTTCTCTTCAGCCTGAGTAGCAGAGTCACTAACTCCACTCATAATCTGTATTTATGATGCCAAGTTGACTTTTAATCTCATTGATTTGCTCTGAATTTCTTCTAAAATATTTGTTATTATATATTCTCAATTCTCTTTCGACCACTTTTTGTTTCATGCAAATTTGAAACATGAAATTGCCACTGATTTGAGTGTCCCAGGCCTTCTTGACAATGTTCAGATACTCCTCATGCTGTTTTCGAATATTGAAGAACCTGAAAGCACTTGGAAAAGTAATTTTAGCATTATTTACTATTACCTTGATGGCACAATGATCTGAAGTAGAGGGAGGCATGATTAGGACATTAGATTGAACCATTTTCATCGAATCATCATTGATAAAAAAATTGGTTTATTTTACTTGCCTTTAATTGACCAGTTTCATTCTTATTAGTCCATGTAAAATATTTGCCACAGTACTGATGTTCATATAGATTAGAATTATCAATACAATCACCATGTTCCCCAGCTCCTTTATCTAAAGTTGAGCAATTAAGCATGTCCTCTACTTTTAAGATTTTATTGAAATCACCTAAAACACAAAATTTCTTATCCTTATACATGTCAGACCATAAGATAATATCATTCCATAGTCTGGCCCTGTCATCATCTTCATTGCTAGCATAGACATAGCAAACATGAAAAGAGAAATTGGCTGACCTTATTTTCACCTTAATCACCATGGCTTGAAATGTCTCATGAACAAGTTTGATTTCTAAATTACTATCGTCCCATAGTATCCACATCCTCCCCGAGTCATCCTTATTATAGTTATGCAACATCTTCATATTTGCAAAGTGTGCATTTATTATTCTACTACTATTATCATGCCTAACCTTAGTCTCTAAAAGGCCGATGAGCTTGATATTATTAGACAAAATGAAATCCTTCACATCCAGCTGTCTAAGAAGTTTATTAAAACCTCTTAGATTCCATGAATCTAAATTCATATATTTGGGGCCCTTGTGATATCAAGATCACATGAATCCTTTATAAACCCAAAAACATCCTGATCAATGGAGCTAGATGTATTTTCTTCCAATTTCTCAAAAGAATTAGTACATGAAATGTTATTTTCATTGTTCTGCTTTTCTTTGCCATTAGATTTACCAATAGATTTGGTAACCACTCTCCATTCTTCAACTCCTTTAGTTCCTTTATTCTCAACATCTTTTGAAGTATTAGGACCGCTCACAATAGATTTTTGAACCCAATCATTATTGCACTTCACTTCTGAATGACCAGAACGATTATATTTGAGGCAAATTAACGGTTTCCAATCATACTCTACACCAATTTCCAGTAATTCCTCTTGGCCTATATCAACATATACTTTATCAAGCAATTCCTCCTTAGTGTTGATTTCTAAACATACACGCGCATAACCTAATCTCGACTTAGATTTGGTCATTGAGTCCATCTGTAACAGATACCCAATGCCACTAGAAATGTAGCTGAGACCATTTCTATTCCATAGAGCCATGGGGATATTAATTAACTTCACCCATATGGGAATCTTTGTTAAATCTACTTTCTCAAATTGCACAACCTCCTTCCAAGGCCTTAGCAGCAACGTCTTACTATTTATGTGCCACATTTGCTCAAGAGCACGACTATAGAACAGAGTATGTTCAAATATAAGTATGAAAACACCTTGACTACTCGATTTAACAGTAATCTTTCCTAATTTACTCCATTGGAACCTGACGAAACTTACAACAACATGGAATGGAGGAGAATTATCCAAAAATTGCCCGACAAGGCAATTCTCCCATAATTTTGCTCCTTCTTCAAAAATTTGAGCTGTAGGTTTAATGATTCTTTTACCTACATGTCGAATATCCTCATAAAAATCTAACTGTAGTTTTGTGTTACCACATCCTTCAAACAAATTTGACCGAATGCGTGGAGCATCTATTGTGTTAGTTTCAAACTGACTTGCATATTTGATAGCAACTTTATTAGCTTGTTTGGTAGCTTCGACAGCAGATCTACTACTAGTACCTTTATCCCCACTGCTTATTGCTTCATATCTATAAATTGTAACTGGAGTGGAGACAATTTCAACATTAACATCAGGTTATAACATCATTTTTGTGATGCTTGTGAACTTTTTCCTAGCTTTCGGAGCTTTTTGACCAATGATAGTCGTAGCATTGACCTTAGCTGAACTCAGAAACTTTTTCATAGTGATGGTGAGAAAGAAAAACATAAGAAAAAAGAATGAAAAAAGCTGAAAAAGATGTAACGTGAGGCGGGTGAGAAAAACGAGGAAAATGTTTTTGGAAACAGTGGAAAGAAAAGCCAAAAAGCTAAGATGATTTTGTTGTTAGATCCCAAAAGTCTTGCAACTAACACCAAATCAAAAGGAAAACAAAACAAAAAGGTAGTTGAACCCAAGGTTAAAGCTAAAAAACAAAAAAAAGATGGGATAAGATTATGAATGAAGAATGAGTAGAGAGTAGAAAAATAATCACTCGGGAGGGGTTTATTGTTATTGTTGAATCCTGGTTAATGTACATTTATAAATCTTTCCCTTATTATATAGAATTGCCCAATTAATGAATTTAGGTGAATTAAATTGCCCTAAACTCAACTTCCCACCTGATCTAGTTTCTGCATATCTAGTCCTTTACTTTTGTAGTAGATAAGTGTAATTCAATCCATAGTTCCTATATAGTTTATTTTCACATAACGAATTATTCTTAACCAAATTGAAGCACAAGATTAACATTTCTAATCCCTTGGGACACAAATCTCGATTTTTCGAATTACTACATGGTCATTTTCCGTACACACTTGCGGATTGACAATACTTGTCAATTGTCATCGACTTCTTTGACAATCTTTACTTATTGTCGGCAAACTCTAGCATCATATCAATTTATCATTGTCGTTGTTTTCCAGTAATATCAAAATCAAGTAACCCATCTCTATACCAATTATTTTCTTCTGTAATTTTCTAGAAGTAGTGTTCATGATAAAATTGTATTTGACATACGTTATAAAACTTGTCATTTTTTCTTATGAGCCTTGATTTTTCAGAATTAATTTTACTACGAATAGAATCAAAGACTGAAAGGAATAGGATGACACATTTTAAAGGAGCAAGATAGCATAATCGGGGGAAGGGAAAAAATTTAGTTCAACCCAGGTTTTAAAAGCAGCAGCAAAAACATAGTTTTTAGCCCCAAAATGATATTTGTGCATTGAAAGCCGTTTGTTAGTTTTTTCTCTAATATAGATGTTTGTGGTTAGGCTAAATTATCGCTAGATGGGTAAAAATATCCTATTTTGATATAAATTCCACTTTTAATGAAATAAATTTTTTTGACCTAAAATAAATTATTTACTCAAATTCTAACAAGGAAATAAATAACAAATAGTGATATACTCTAATTTTCACTCCCACAATCCAAAAAATACTGAGATTACCATAATAACTATTAAGTTTTTCTTTAGATAGTGACTAACTTCATGTGCAAGTAGGATATTCTTCTAAATAGACCTACCTTGTATGATAGTCGTTTGAGCTTCAAAGATACTCTTGTCTATCATTTTTTGGAGTCTCAAGACAAAAAGAATTACAACATATTTATAAATAAAATTAGCACAACTGATAGGTATAAAGTGTTCCATAGATGCTAGGTGTTCCATTTTTGGAATTAGAAGTATGGTTTATTACAGAGAGATCTCCTTTATCCCACAAAAAGGAGATCTAGCTTTATAAGATTCCAGTGTTTCCTAGAAGAAACTCCAAGAAAACCGTCTGGGCCAGGAGCACGAGATGCTTAAAGGCTTCATATAACGACCTTTAGTGCTATTATGGATACTGGTCTTGTCATAGTATTGTTCATATCCCTATCCTCCAAAGAGGCAATGCTTTCTAGCACATATTCTTAGTTTCTTGGTCCAACAAAAAAAAAGAGTCAGCGAAGTATGGTGAGATGGTTTGTGTAATAGACCCGGGTCTTCAGACCAAGTACCATCCTCCATAAGAATTCGCAGAATCTTATTTCTTCTCCTTCTATCTCTTGTTATAGCATGAAAGTAAGTGATATTTTATCACCTAGCGACAACCACTTTATACGGGCCTTAGAAGCTCAGCTTCTTCTTTTGCCCACGGGTTTTCTAGAATTTTCACTTTTTCATTATACATGTCCTAATTATGTTTAGATAGACATATATGACAATACATTATGTTAATTAGTCAAGATTTTATTAATTTGATATTTATTGCTAATGACGTGCAATAATTTTTATTGGAATTTTTTTCCAAGGCGGAGTTGAACAACAATATTAATTGTGTTAATATATAATTAGTTTATTAATTTATTTAAGTAATTATTGAATAAATTATCATTTTTTTTAGGGACAATGCTCATTTAAATCATAATTAGTATAGTCAATGCCCAAAAGTTAACATGTTATTATTTCTTTCCATTTAAATTATTGAGTTTCCCATTTAAATCAAATTTTTATTAACATTTTACTTTCTTACCCTCATTAGTTAACATTATTATAGCGAGCCTTCTTTTCTCTCTTTTTTTTTTCACGGACTATTGTTATATTCTCTCTATCCCTTTGTGTGCATTCTTCATTAACTTTATACTTTTCTACATATTTTTAAAATGCATGTATAATCTGGGTAAAAAAGGAATTTCAAATATTACTACACCTGGCCCTTGGATTATACTGAATGAATAACACTCTTTGACCCCTCGAAGTAGAGTATATTTGCTTAGGTAGGGTTTCTTTTAGCTAGCTAAGAATTCTTGTAGTGTTTTTCTTATTTCTGTTACTTGTAGTGTGTAGTTTGGGTGTTTATTATTAAAGTTCATTCTAAATTTAGACTGTGAGCTCCTGTTTGATTTGTTATGGAATTCGGATAGAACTTGTCGAGATTTGGTTCTTTGGGTTAACTAAAATGAATGTGGGAACTTGTCAAGATTAGGTTGTTTGGGTTAATAAAAAAGAATGTGGGAATTACGTTAATATGTTAATGGGAAAAATGTTTGTTGAGTAAATTATATATTTAAGTGCAGACAAATTTGATGAGGGGTATCATCAAATCGGATATCAATGATTGGGAGATTTTTACAATGAGAGCGGAATAAAAAAAATTGATCGGGGAAAAATTAAATGCAGAAAAGATCAAATTAAAAAACTTTAGAACCAAAGCAAACCTGAAGAGAAGCTCGAGTAGATTGGATCTGATGTTTAAGGTTTTGTACATCCTCGGAAAGCTTTTCTCCAATATTAGCAAGCCTCATTTTATCTTCATTGTAACTTAAAATGAACTATAGGAAACTTTTTGAAGCTCAACATCTTCAAGGTACATAATAGCTTCATTTGTTGAAATGGAAGAAAGTTCATTAATCTTAGCCAACCCTAGCTTCTTCCTGAGAAAGAAGAACATCAATTTCTTCTTTTCTATTAGATAAAGATTCATTTTCCAACTCCACTTGGGAACTATGTTGTAGATATCGCCGCCTAGGCGCCGTCTAGGCGTCAACTCCCCCCTCAACCGCTTACGCCTAGTAAAAATGCTAGGCATTTTTGCCCAACGCCTTAGTCGCCGTGGAAGAGGCGCCTAGCCCGCCTAGGCACCGATTAATGGTAAAAACTTTCCGCCTAGGCCCTCCATTAAATTTTTTTTACTCTCGGAAATTCTTGAATTGATATTATAACTCTAATTTTAGTATTTTTCACATTCAATATAGTGGTGTTAGATGAATTTTATGACTTAAATAGATAAAATTATCATAATTATACACGCGTATTACTAAATATATAAAATTACATAGCAGGATTCAAAACCGCGTAATCCCGCCTAGGCCCCGCGTAGTCCCTCCTAGGCGCTAGGCCCTAGTCGACCGCCTAGGCCGCGGAACCGAGATCTACAACATAGCTTGGGAAACGCCTGATTGCAGATTATTATATTTAATTTCTATGCTTGAATTTCCCAGCTGAAAAATAGACACAACATTATCTATTTTTATCTCAATTTTTTCAATGTTAGAGTTATACTCTGCTATTTCTACTTCTTAAAGTTTCACTAAAGCGAGAAGATTCTCCAGTTCTTGTTTTAAAATGTCTTTCTGTTTGTATCGAATGTCTCTTTCTTTGCGAGCATCTTCAACTGAGTGGTATAGTGATTTATTTACAATTGATCTTGCTTCATGCATTAAAAGAGATTCGATTTTTGATTCCAAATTCTTGATATGTAGATCTTCTAAAGAGGTAAGCCA
This sequence comes from Nemophila menziesii, assembly GCA_029959085.1. Classification (NCBI taxonomy): domain Eukaryota; kingdom Viridiplantae; phylum Streptophyta; class Magnoliopsida; order Boraginales; family Hydrophyllaceae; genus Nemophila; species Nemophila menziesii. The sequence continues at coordinate 140,806,422 of JARWIR010000001.1, read as the reverse complement.
CTCTTCTATTTCTATCGAAAACATTTCCATCTTTACAATAAATTAAAACAATTAACCTCACTTTGTTCTAGACAATGTAAGTCGTTTCAAAATAATTTAGAATATGAATGAAGCATTACAAACTTGAGTCTTCGATGAAAGAACAAATCTCATCTCAAATTTAAATAGAGATGAGACAAATCTCAAATTTTATTTCGAAGGCTGTGCAAACAAAATTGGATAGGAATAGTAAAACTGGACGGAACAATCTTATCAATCCCTCGACATACATACATAACTCTACCAGGTCAAGGCTTTTTACCTCGCGAAACAGCACATTATCATCTCCAACACATTATACCTTTAATTAGTTTTACAATAGAGATGGGACTAATCTCATCTTAGTTATACAATAGAGATGGGACAAATCACATCTCAGTATTAGAATGAAGATGAGACAAATTCATCACATCTTAAAATTGGAGATGGAACAAAATCCTATTTAAAAAAAAAAATCAAAAGATTCAAAAGAAAAATCAAAAAAAATCATAGACATAAATATTATTTGTCTAACCTAAAAATGCATTTTTTTTATTTTTTTAGAATTAGTTACGACGATATTAAAAAAAAAAAATCTTGGACGTGCGCGTACCATGAAATTAGTAGTAGGTGGATTCTCACTCGATGATTATGTTTTACTTAAATGAGAATATAAATTTGGTCAAAGACAACAACTACAATAAAGGTAATAGTGTAATCTTTTCATCTAAATTATTGTGTAATCTAAATAGTAAGTTGGTTTGTTATTTTGATTTAAAAGGACACCGACCCTTTCTTTTATAAAATATATGGAATATGGAAATAAAAAAATTATAAAAGATCCCTTTTATTATTTTCTATTCCTTCTTTTGCCTATTTTTATTTGTCCTATTTTTTGTGCCACAAGAATTGGAAAAGACATTATATGCATTATTTTTTACTATATTATCCTTATTCATTAAGTATAAGGTCATTTAATATATTATTTTTTAACTAATTAGTTAAGAGTGATATTGAAAAAATTGTGAAAAAAATATTTTAATAATGTAAAAAGACAAATTTTGTTGAATATCCTTTTTCAAAAAAAAAGGAGAAATAAAAATATACAGAATAAATAATTAATCACACTTAAAAATGTATTTAGCCGTCTTTTTTTAAATTTGTTTTTTTTAAACCGTAATGTTTTTTTTTTTACGAAAGTATATATATTTAAATTAGGAAAGATTATATAATGGAAAATTCTTACATAATATTTAAACCGTAATGTCAATTACTCTCTAACGTGTACTTCATTTCATTGCCAATTTTTTATAAAAAAATGTTAAATAAAAATCTATAAATCCTGCGCCCAAAAAAATCTATAAATCCTCGTTATTATCACGTTCACTCTTCTTAAGCCCATAAATTTTTCCTATGGGCTTTCTTTCACAACCTCAACCGAATTAATCTCTCCCATTTGTTTTCCTTCACCAAAAAAATCATTTAGGTCATCTCCCTCGGTCACATATAACGTTTTTTTTTTTAAAAAAAAAAAGTCCATAGGCTCAGAAACTTTCAAGTCCTCTTCCTCTTTTGCCAATATTATTACCCCGTCAATCCTTCATTAGGGATTAACTTTACCAGATTTGTATCAGTACTATCGGTTATAAAAAGCAATCCATCCTCCAGTAATTGGATTTCTGAGATTACCAGGGATATTTCCACGGCTTGGTCAGTTTGAGAAGGCTGATTTGATTCCATTCCTTCATAGTTTCTCAGGCCTTTTTACTATAAGCTCCAGACAAGTTAATCTAGGGTTGCAGTGGAAAAGGCTTGTTTGGGCTTTTTAGTAGCTCTTAACCTATTCTTTGAGAAAACGTGATATATTAAAACGCTATTAGGGTTTCGACGTCAAATTAAAGGGATACAGTGAGGAAGACAAATTTACAAAGAGCAAACATGTCTCAATTGCCTGAAGACATAATTCATCACATATTATCTTACATGGAGTCAACACAAAAAGCATATCGAGTTAGTATATGTTGCAAGTCATGGTACAATGCATGGCTTACTTGCCCTAATTTGAGTTTTATTAGTAACTATTGTAACGCAAAAGTACAAAAAAGGAGTGTAAATTTTATTAACAGAATTTTATTTAGATACCAAGAGCAAAATATGCCTATCAACCGATTGAAACTCCGTCTATCCATCAATGAAGGTTGTTTAGCTTCAGATGTGAACAACTGGATTAGAATTGCAATTCAAAACGGTGTCAAAATCCTTGAACTCTTTCTTTTTACACCGAAAAATCGACAGACGACTATGCCTCGTACATTTTTTGAAGCTATTTCACTTAGAGAATTAACCTTACGTGGTCATATCGGACAAATTGATGGCAAGGTAATGTTTAAACATCTTGATACGTTAAACCTTCGTGATACTTACAATATAAATGAGGACATGTTTCAAGATATAATGGCAAGGTGTCCTTTGATTGAAAATTTGTGTGTTGATGATTGTAGAGGCTTAAAAAGGATTAAGGTATGTAACCTTTATAACCTTAAAAAATTAACTGTTCACGCTCCTGATAACGTCGATGTTGAAATCGAAGCACCCAACCTTCAATTTTTAGAAGTTTTTAAGCTAAGAGTTGGTTTACATGTTGGATCTCTTAAATTGTATAAAACTGAAAAATTGATATGTTTGAAATTGGTTGGGGAGAGTGATCTACCATCAACATTCTTTGACAATTGGGAACACAAATATCCACAAGTTGAGAATCTTAATCTATTAGGTTTTAAAGGTCAAAAGAGTATGAGTATATTAAGTCATTCCCTTAAACACTTAGTGTTAAATTGTGAAGACTTCAGGGAGTTAAATATTGATGCTCCAAACTTGGTGTCACTTGAACTTCATCACATTACCATTCTCCCTGATCTATCTTTAGCCAAAACACGAACCCAAATGGTGTTGAGAATATTCTTACTTGGTTGTCCACAGTTTTGCAAACTGAAGCAATTTCTAGCAAAATGTATTCATTGTAAAATCTCATTATATTTCTCTCTTAGATGTGAAACAGACGGATTTGTGGATGTAGGAAAGATCCCAAATTATCCGACGGTCCAAGTTGAAGATATAAAATTGAAATTTCATTGTAAAACAAGGTTAGTACATTCAAATATTCTTGAGGCTTTGTTTGTGATTTGTCATCCCAAGGTCCTTTTAGTCGAAGGTACACATGATCTTCTATGCTCTCTATCCAAGAAGTTGATAGAAATAAGAAATGGTGAAAGAGAGTCTTGGTGTCAGAAATTAGAGGAAGTGAACGTTGAAGTGCATCACAGTACAAAAGCTTGCTATAGGTTAACATGGGAAGCAGCACTAGCACTGGTATAGTAAGCAAGTTTGTTTTTTGTTTCTTGTTCAAATTGACTCTCAAGTTTTTATTAGTTATTATATAGTGCTTGTCATTCAATTTACTCTTTCAATTTTATGCTACTCAATTTCTGTTTAAATTGCAACCTTTGGATACGATTTCTAATTGGTACCTTAGAGACTAGTATTTTAGTAAGTTGCTCTTTTTAAAAATTATAAGCAATTGTTAAAATTGTTTGATGATTAATTTTTGTATTGATTTTTATATTTATTATTGTATGTTGAGAATGTTGGAAGGTTAAGTACCAACACTTTCCCAATATGTCAGTGCATATGAGAATGTTGAGAAACATACTTGAGAAGATATAACATTTGAAATCCCACCCACCCATATGCCCTGATAAAGAGCATACAGAACTACCAAAAAGATATTTGAGAAGATAAATTTTAGTAATAACTAATTTTCCATATGTAATCATCCACGGTAAAAGATCATGCTTAAGACTTGAATTCATCTTCCTTATCAGCCAATCCATGCCTACAAATCAAAAAGATCCAATATATTGCAAACAATCGAAGCCCAAGACTCGAGTAATCGGTCCTTCTAAATCCAACCAGCAAAACTACGCCTGTATAATGTTGCACTAAACCAAAATTTGCTTAATGGGAAGAAAATCCACAATTTGGAGATGAAGTGAAGCAAAACAAGTAGTAATTTGCTTATTTTGAGATAAACCTATTCTAATGAGGTCGCTCAAACACATCAAAGTGTGAGTTTTCACATATAAAAGACAAGTAAGCGATGGAAAATCCGAACAGTTTCTTAAAAGAATAACATGTTATTGTATAGGTAACAGAAATGACTCTATACCTTCTCCATTCATAAGAACCCTGAGGTAAGAAACCACCACTACCTACCGGCTACCGCACACCACCACCATAAACAATCCTATCCTCCGGTAAAAACTCTTATTAACTATTAATAGTATGATCTTTATCAGTTTTAAAGGTTGTAGAAATATCAAGGCTTTAGCCAATTGAGCTACCTCAACTGGTTTTGTTTTAGTAATTGGAGGTTATTGGGTCTTAATATTAAATCGTACTTAGTAACTCTTCTAAGATATAAAATGAAGCAATTACTTAAACGTGTGCTACAGCAACCTATTTTGGAAACAGGTTTCAAAGATGCTAATAAATCAGATTGTTAAGCCCATAAATTTTTGTAGATTACTATCGGCAATTAAGGATGAAGGAGCTATTACTTATCATACGATACAATTAACTAATTAAGATTACACTGATACTACTAATTATGTTGCGTAAACAATAATAATAAAGTAGCTGGATTATTAATTAATTTTGTAAAATATAAATGATATTTTTTTTGTTACAAAAGAGGTCCTGGGACCATCGAAATAAATTTATTACATACTATTAAATCCGTTCAAATCCGAGAAGTATACTCGTCTAGAAGTTTTTCACTCGAAATTGTCTTTTGTGAGAACACTCCAATCCAATCTGGATGGTTGATGTAAGTATGAAAAAGCATAGTTCGTTTTATCCTTTGCCTGGCTAACCAATCCGCACTTGTTCGCTTCCCAAAATATTTCTTTCAGTTTGAACTCTTTATTCATGTCCATGAATTTTCTGATCCCATCTATCAAAAAAGCAGTCGGTCCTCTTCTCTTTTCCACTCTCTCTAATGCTATTAAGACTTCTTGCGAGTCTACTTCCACCCATAAATCTTTCTCCCTCACCTCAATTTCCATGCACATGCTTAGTATATTACATTCGAAGTTCATAGAAAATCCACTAATCCAAGCGCCTTCTTTGTCTCTTAACACCCCTCCCACGCCACATATTCCGTGTTTAATTTAATCCCTTCACTTGGTTTGCCCCACCATATCCACTCCACAAAACTCTTACTTCTAAAGATTTATGTGGATGTTCTCGCCAAACTCATAATTAATCATTTATTATGTATTTTGCCTTTTTGATGATTTCTTCCTCATTCGGGAGGCCCCCTCCATTAAATATTAACTTGTTTCTCTCATTCCATATAACCCCGATTAAAGCTTCGGAAAATATGTTCCTGTTAAGACCCGCAAAGAAGTCATTTTCTGAGAGTCTTTTATTCCATCACCTGTACCTAGGAGTGATCAACCAAAACCGAAAACCCGCCCACCCGTTGAAACCGACTCAAACCGACCCAAAAAAATCAAGTCTGAAAGTTACCCGAGCCCATTGGGCCAAAATTCTATTTTTTTGGGTATTGGGCCGGGTTGTGGGTTTGGTCCTGCCCGACCCGCCCATTAGAATTTTTTTATAATAATGTATATATAATATTTTATAAAAAAAAAAACCAAACTCTTGCGTATCACATACGCGTGAGTTGTTTGGCTTTTTACTTTTCAGACTTTGAAGGGTCATTTGACCCGTATCTCTCTCTCTCTCTCTCTCTCTCTCTCTCTCTCTCTCTCTCTCTCTCTCTCTCTCTCTCTCTCTCTCTCTCTCTCTCTTTGGCATACGAGCTACCCTATTCTCCCCTATCTCTCTCAATGTCTCTCGAAAATCCTAAGCTTCTAGCCATGTCTTCTCTATCCCCGTCTAATCTCGCCGGCCAAAAGGAGTGGGAATGTACTCCGCATTAAACTCTCATCAACTAATTTTGTGGGTCGCATCTATTGCTCTGATAAAGCTCGTCCACTGGGTTCTCGGTGTAATCAACTAACTCCTAACCATGGTTAAGGAGAGATTAGGTTGTGGGTTGGAGATAGATGAAGCCTATAAATGGCACAACAATTGCTTTATTCCGATTAAAAAACCCTTTGGGAAGGTATGTTGGTTTTCGAAACCCTAATATTTGATTTATGTTATTACAAAACTTTGATTGAGTTTAAATCAATATGAAGTGTAAACGTAGGGATTTGTATAAATTTTAATGTTTATTAGGGTACTCTGGGTTTTATTATAAACCTAACGTGTTTCTGAGATAAGATTTAACTGATTTGAGATGGGAAAACGTAAATTAGTTGTGATTTAAGTTGAGTTACTGAGTTTTAAAAACCCGTATGTTCTTACAAGTCTGATTAAGTTATGAGTTTTTTATTTGAGCTTGTGATTTAATTTGTATTTATACTTTCATATGATTTGTGAATATTGGCTACTAAATGGTTGTCTTGTTTACTTTCATGGTCTGGGCTCTCGCTAATGTGATTATTGGACATGTTATGAATCTTATTTGCTCAAATCTTGCTTTGTTACTACATTTACAGGTAATTGCTTAACCTTTACTATTTAAATACTAACTTTTATCATTTCTGATTCTGATTTGACTTGTTTTTTATTCTTAAGAACTGAAATAATGGAATTTGTGATATTGTACAGGTTATTATGGCATAGATGAGTTAAGTGAGACTTCACAAAAGTCCACTATAACAAGTTTGTAGCCAATAACCTAAGGTATAAGTCTATTCTTATGATTTTACAAGTTAACAGTTTTAAACAACCACACAACATTGTTTGCATCTCCCATGTTCACTTGTCCCAAAACTATAGAATGATTAGATAAAGATATCTTAATATATTACGATGAATGAGTTATAAAAGGTTAAAAATGGTTGAGTTGGCAACAATTGAGTTAGAAACCGTTTCTCGTGAATCATAACATTTGTCCCTTATCCCTTAAGATGTCCCTGAGTATATAAAGCCAATGAAAATATTGAATCTGAGGCTAAATGTGAAGCAATTGATGAAACTAAATCTGAGGCTATCACTACTAGAAACAGCACGTTTACCAACGAAAAATTACCGACGACCCGTACTTCGCCGGTAATTTTTCAAAATTAGCGACGACAGAGTTTTACTGGCGAAAAATAAATCGTCGTAAAATATCGACGCGGAAATTCGTCGTTGATTTGGTGTTTTTCGCCGCTAATTTTTTTTTCATTTGAATTTTTTTATCTTCGAAGTGTCGTCGCTATATTTGCGACACAGTATGTCGTCGCTATTTGTGTTGATTACCGACGATATGAGTTGGATTACCGATGATTTACGGGTCGTCGCTAATTAAAAAACCTATTTAATGGAGACAGTGGGTTTTTTAACTCACAAACCACCCAAAAACCCCAAAAAATTCCTCCGATTTTCTCCCAAAAACACCTATTTAATGGAGACAGCAGGTTTGTACATCGATGAGTTCCTTGAATTTCATTGCCAAGCTTATGCACGTAAAAGTAAAGAACAAATGGACTAACACCTCATTCACCGAGCTATTGGAGTTGTTGGGTCGTATTTTGCCCAAACCTCATAATTTGCCCGATTCTTATGAAGCATGCAACAAGAAGTTGAAAAGTTTGGGTATCGGGTATATTACTATCGATGTTTGTTTGAACGATTGTGTCATTTTTTACAAAGAGAATAAAGACCTCGACAAGTGTGCAGTATGTAGCGAGTCTAGATGAGACCTAAAGAAGGGTATTAAAGTACCGCATAAGAAGCTTCGTTACTTTCCGATTGCTCCGAGATTGCAGCGACTATACGCTTCGAAGCACACCGCTGAAGACATGATATGGCACCATACCGGAAAGAGTGTCGATCCAAATGTGTTGCGTCATCCGGTTGATGGTGATAGTTGGAAGAGATTTGCAGCGCTACATCCTGAATTTGCTAGCGAACCTCGTAATGTATATTTGGGTCTCGATATCGACGGTTTTTGTCCTTTCTCTATGCATAACTACTCGTACAGCATGTGGCCTGTCATATTGACCGTCTATAACTTGCCACCGTGGGTATGCATGAAGGAAACCACATTCCAACTTTGTTTGTTGATTCCTGGACCCCGTTCACCCGGTAAGGACATGGATGATTTTCTTCGACCTGTTATAGATGAGGTGGAAGAGTTGTGGGATAAAGGGATCCTTACGTATGATGCCCACAAGAAGGAAGAGTTTACGATGAATGTTTGTTTGTTATCGACGACTAATGATTACCCCGCTAGGTCATACACTTCAGGATGGTCGGGTCAAGGTTACTTAGCTTGTCCAGAATGCATAGATTCTACTCTGTCATTGAAGGTGAAGAAATGTGTTGTTTACTTTGACCATAGACATTGGTTACCTACCGGACATCGATTAAGAAGCGAAAGGGTTTTGTACCCGAACTCCGATCATAGGGGCACACCGAAGAAATATAGTCCACACGATATTCAGACACAGTTAGCTGGGCTTCCCATTGTGTTTCTCGGTAAACACAAGGATTTTGGGGAAAAGATCGTGAAGCAAACTGTTACACGGCGATTCAATTGGAAGAAAAAGAGTATATTCTATCGTTTACCTTATTGGTCCGAAAACTTGTTGAAACATAACATTGACGTTATGCATTGCGAGAAAAATGTGTGTGATGCTCTTCTCGGTACAGTTATAGGTCTTGATGGGAAAGTTAACAAAGATAACGTGAAAGCGAGAATGGATCTTGAGGTTATGAAAATCAGGAAAGATTTGTGGTTAACATCGAGAGGGGGTAAAGCGATCCTGAACCGAGGAAAGTACACTTTATCAACGGAAAAGAGGACAATATTTTTTGACTGGCTGAAGGCACAGAAGTTTCCCGACGGTTTCGCATCTAGTATGAGAAATAATGTTCAAAGTGATACGGGAAAGATTATCGGAATGAAATCTCACGACTGTCACGTGATGATGCAGTATCTTTTCGTGGCTAGTATCCATTGAAGACAAAGCGATTAGTGATGTGCTTATTGGGTTAGCTAACGTGTTTAGAGTCGTTTGCAATAAAAATCTCAGCAGGATAGAGTTAGAATCGGGTAAGAAGAAAGTGGTTGAAGTTTTGTGTAGACTGGAAATGATTTTGCCTCCCGCGTTTTTTGATATAATGATCCACTTAGTGATACACTTGTACGATGAAGCATTGTTAGGGGGCCCGGTCCAAATGCGGTGGATGTACCCATTTGAAAGTTATTTGAAAAAGTTGAAAGAGTATATTCGAAATATGGCTAGACCAGAGGGTTCAATAGCCGAGGATTACGTGGCGGAAGAGACGTTGAATTTCATATCAAGTTATCTTAGTGGAAAAAAACAAAGTTCAACGATCCAGGTAGATACAACGAACCACCGCCAGTGCCAAAAGAGCTATCCGTTTTCAAGTCTCAATGTACTCCAGGTTGCAAGAAAGAATATGGTTCTTTACCACCTAAGGAGAAGGAGCACATCAGTTGGCATATTTTGCATAATTGCGACGAACTCGAAGCATACATGACGTAAGTAAATATTTATATTTAAATTTATATATTTATATGAATATATTTATATTTATATGAATATATTTATATTTAAATGAATATATTTATATTTAAATGAATATATTTATATTTATATGAATATATTTATATTTAAATGAATATATTTATATTTATATGAATATATTTATATTTATATGAATATATTTATATTTAAATGAATATATTTATATTTAAATGACTATACTTATATTTATATGAATATATTTATATTTAAATGAATATATTTATATCTAAATGACTATATTTATATTTATATGAATATATTTATATTTATATGAATATATTTATATTTAAATGACTATATTTATATTTATATAAATATATTTATATTTATATGAATATATTTATATTAATATTTATATTAATATTTATATTAATATTTATATTATATATTTATATTAATTTATTTATACTCATTTACGATTTTAGTGAACACAAATCCACACTTACGTGAACGAGTAGGGAAATAGATAATATGCATCGTCAAATGTTTAAGAAATGGTTTCTGAAAAAGGTATGTAACTTTAGGCATTGGTTTAATTATTATCTATTTATTTTCAAAGTATTAAGTATTATTTTTGTATAACAGATTCATGGAATGAAATCCCGTGGCAATGCATTAGCTACCCCCGAGATGGTGCCCTTGGCACACATGTCTTTTGGTGCGGTGCATACATACGATTCATGTGTGGTGAACGGTGTCAAGTGGGTAACTAAGTCCAAAGGAGAAAAAAGGGTGACGCAGGATTACGGAGTTTGTACCATGTACGAGGAAAGACCCTATTACGGTGAATTAATCAAAATCTTGGAGGTTATGTACACTGGAGGGTGCTCGGTTGTGTTATTTGTTTGTAAGTGGTACAAAATGGCTGATTCGAGGACAGAACATGGGGTAACCTTTATCAACACATCAAACTTTGAGTGGGCCGACGAACCATACATTTTAGCATCGCAGGCCAAGAAAGTGTTTTACATCGACGAGATTAATTCAAAGAAATTAATGAAAGGCTGGAAAGCCGTTTGGGAAATAAACGATCGACACGGATGGAGTCCTGAGTTATGGGGTTCTGAATCACTACCTACTGGGAATGAGAGCATCAACATACCTTTGGTTAACACTGGGAATGAGAGCATCGGCATACCTTTGGCATCCACCGAGGAGATCGAGATTGACCCATCTCATTTTTGTATTGATTTGGTTTTTGATATGGTTACTGATGAAAACGAAGAAATTGATGATGACACGTGGGAAGAATATAGGGATGAAGAAGAACCTATAGAGGTTGATAGCGATGATGAACCCATAGATATTAATGGATATGAAACTGATTAGGAGAATTTTATTTTATTTTGGTTTATTTGTCTTAAAACATTTTGTGGGTTTTTGGAGTTGAATTTGAATTTATTTTGATACCCCAAACACTAACATTTGACTCAAATAGTTGACTGAATACCCCCAAACACTAACATTTGACTCAAATAGTTGACTGAATACCCCCAAACACTAATATTTGACTCAAATAGTTGACTGAATACCCCAAACACTAACATTTGACTCAAATAGTTGACTAAATACCCCCAAACACTCAAGTTTGACTCAAATAGTTGACTGAATACCCCAAACACTCAAGTTTGACTCAAATAGTTGACTGAATACCCCAAGCACTAACATTTGACTCAAATAGTTGACTAAATACCCCAAACACTCAAGTTTGACTCAAATAATTAACTAAATACCCCAAACACTAACATTTGACTCAAATAGTTGACTGAATACCCCCAAACACTAACATTTGACTTAAATAGTTGACTAAATACCCCAAGCACTCAAGTTTGACTCAAATAGTTGACTAAATACCCCAAACACTAACATTTGACTCAAATAGTTGACTGAATATCCCCAAACACTAACATTTTACTCAAATAGTTGACTGAATACCCCAAACACTAACATTTGACTCAAATAGTTGACTGAATACCCCAAACACTCAAGTCTGACTCAAATAGTTGACTGGATACCCCAAACACTAACATTTGACTCAAATAGTTGACTGAATACCCCAAACACTAACATTTGACTCAAATAGTTGACTGAATACCCCAAACACTAACATTTGACTCAAATAGTTGACTGAATACCCCAAACACTAACATTTGACTCAAATAGTTGACTGAATACCCCAAACACTCAAGTTTGACTCAAATAGTTGAATGAATACCCCAAACACTCAAGTTTGACTCAAATAGTTGACTGAATACCCCCAAACACTAACATTTGACTCAAATAGTTGACTAAATACCCTCAAACACTCAAGTTTGACTCAAATAGTTGACTAAATACCTCCAAACACTAACATTTGACTCAAATAGTTGACTGAATACCCCCCAAACACTCAAGTTTGACTCTAAGTGTTGACTAAATACCCCCAAACACTAACATTTGACTCAAATAGTTGTCTAAATACCCCCAAACACTAACATTTGACTCAAATAGTTGATTGAATACCCCCAAACATTCAAGTTTACCTCTAAGTGTTGACTAAATAGTTGGCTAAATACCTCCAAACACTCAAGTTTGACTCTAAGTGTTGACTAAATACCCCAAACACTCAAGTTTAACTCAAATAGTTGACTAAATACCCCCAAACACTCAAATTTGACTCAAATAGTTGACTGAATACCCCCAAACACTCAAGTTTAACTCAAATAGTTGACTGAATACCCCAAACACTCAAGTCTGACTCAAGTTTGGTCGAGGTGTTTATTATAAAGTGAAAGTTTGGATTTAGCGGGCTTTCTGATAATGATGGATACGAATGAAAGAAAGAAATAAGAAAGAAAGAAAAAAGAAAAAAAATAGAAACAAAAAAGAAAGCAAGAAAAAAGAAAGAAAAAAATAGCGACTGCGTTCAAGAGATTAGCGACGACATTCAAATGATGAATGTCGTCGCAAAATTTTAGCAACGAAATTCAACCCTTTGGTCGTCGCCAATAGATAATAAAAAATCCGATTGGTCAGCTTGGGCGGTCAACTTTCCCGCTCTCGAAAATTAGCGACGAATTTCCACTATTTTGCGACGACATGTCGTCGCTAATTTTTGACACGCAAAGGTCGTGGGTACGGAGCTCGACACGTGTCCCACTTCGACGAATTACCACTGATTAGCGACGACACGAGTGTCGTCGCTAATTAATTATTCTATAAAGCACTAACCGAGCTTCATTTCAGCCATAGCAACACCCAAAAACACTCCAAAAATCGTCATTTCAGCCACAACAAAGCTTTTCCGAGGCAATATACCGCCAAATCCAGCATCAAGGTAATGATTTCAATCCAAAAACACATTCTAATCACTACTTTTTAATTTTTCTTTTTTAATTTCTAATATCTTTTCATGTGTTTTTGTTGTATGATTCCTTCTTCTTGGCATGGATTCATGGACGAAATCTACACCATTTCCACGTAACAGGTTCCAATTTCCGGATCCAAATTGCAATTTTTTTTAATTTTGGGTTGAAAAAATTCATGAATGTATATATGTTTTTATTAATTCCGAATTTTGTGTATGTTATTCTGGGATGTTTAAGATTTTTATTGTGTTAAAAACAACATGTAATTGGAATTTGTTTAAAATTATATCAAATTAGGGGTTTGTTAGGATTTTTTGATATTTAGATATATATATATATATATATATATATATATATATATAGGGACCTTTTGTGTAATTTGTAAATTTGTGATTTTGTAATTTAATTGTTTTTTAAGATATAGGGACCTATTTTCAATTACTTAAATTATTTGGAATTGTTAAGGACTAAAATGCAATTTTAGAAAATTTAAGGACTAAATAGCAATTTTATAAATAAAATAGTTTAAGGACTAAAATGCAATTCTAGAAAATTTAAGGACTAAATAGAAATTTTATAAATAAAATAGTTTGAGGACTAAAATGCAATTTTAGAAAATTTAAGGACTAAATAGCAATTTTATAAATAAAATAGTTTAAGGACTAAAATGCAATTTTAGAAAATTATAAGGACTAAATAGCAATATTTAGGAAATTAAAAGAAATTAAAAAAATTAAAAAGAAAGTAAAATAGTTTTAAGGACTAAAATGCAATTTTTAAAAAATTAAGGACCTATTTGCAATTTAATTAAATTTTATGAAAAAAAATAGTAAAGGACTAATTAGTAAATATTTCCTTTAAATTACAGATGGCAGACGTAATGGCACATGGACATGACGGAGACGGGATGGGTAACGATCCCCCGAGGGATCCTAACCGTCCTATGGCCGATTGTGCCCAACCATCGGGTAATAAAAAATAACTGAACAAATTCAATTAATATGATTTCAATTAAGACAAATAAAATAAATAATAAATATTATTCAATAAAACGGGTAATCAAAAAAGACAAAGACGCCCTCGAAAAGCCACGTCGATAAGAACTGCTAAGGAGACTTTACGAAAAGTCGGCTGGCCCATTCCAGTTGACTTTTCGATTATCGATGGCACGTGGAATTTTGTCGGGCAATATAGCAAACACGTGGGTCAGGTGGTGGGGAACGCAGTTCGAGAAGCCGTGCCTCCTTGCTACAAAGGATGGATAAATGTCCCCGGCCATAATAAAGGGGTTATTATGCAGCGACTCCAGGAGTTTTTTTATCTAGGGGAGTGGAGGCGGCGTGAGGATTGGGAGGAAATTACTAAGAGGTTGACCACGATGACATCTACGGCCTATAGGCGATGGAAGTCGGATCTGACAACCGACTACTACCTCACGAATACTGCACCACCAGATGTTTTACCGGAGTTTTGGGAGTTGGCGAAGAAGATGTGGGATGACGAGAACGTACAGGTAGAAAATAATAATTTATTAATTATTTTATACCTCTTTATTTATTAATTTTATAACTCTTTATTTATTATTTGTAACAGAGTCAGGCGGAGATCAACAAGAAGAACAGAGAGCTGCAGACAGTTCCTAACAAGACGGGGTCTAGGAACTTATCCCAGACTCGGGAGGTGATTATAGAGGTATAATTTCTAATAATAAAAATTTAATTTACTATTTTTTAATTTAACTTTTAGTTAATTAATATTTGTTATTGTATACTATCCAGGGGAAGTTGAAGACGGTGACGAAAGAGCCGTTGACTTTTTTTTGACGATGATACCCAGGAGGAGATGGAGCTTCCTCCTTCAAGCGGCTATTTCGATCACCTGTCTTATGATGCAGCTACAGAAAGTTGGCGTGACGAGCGTTTGCAAAAAGCTAGTGTAAGTTTTTTTTTGAAAATTGCTTTAAATTAATTACTTATTTTTAACTTTACTTTTTTATTAATCTAATTTATTTTTAAATTGAAATCTAATTACAGGGTGTTCTTCAAGAGATGATGAAGAAAAAAGTTGTGGAGGCCAGAACCGAGGGAGCTGAAGTTTCTGTCCAGGAGCAGATGGATGCCATGCTCGAGACTATCATGGAGGTCCTGGCCCCACCCAAGAAAAAATAGTAGGTGCCCACCATTGGTCCGGTCCGAAAAAGAGCCCGGACTCCTACACAGCCGGATAGGCAGAACGAGGAGCTTCTCTAGGCGATGTTGGCTGGAATGGACGAGCTTCGCGTGGCTCAAGGACTTGAACCTATACCGTATCCAGCCTCCGCAACTACCGGGCCCACAGCTTCTTCGAGTCAGCCATCGAGCATGGTGGACACGCTCCTCGAAGCGTTAAACGACATGAGACTCGCCAAAGGACTTCCACCGATCAGCGTAACCGGGCCCACTAGTGAGGAGAGAGAAGAAGAAGAGAGAGAAGATGAAGACGAGAATTCGAGTGATGATTGATTATATTTATTATATTACGTTGGTTTGTAATATTATGACTTTACGTTTATTTCCTATGTTTGACTTTGACTTTGACTATGTTTGACTTTGACTTTACATTTAATTTTATTATAGAATGATCGTATTTTCTATATATTTTTGGATTTTTATTTATTTGTGAATTTTGCATTATATTTAAAATAAAAACAAAAAACAAAATCAAAACAAATTTAAAAAAAATTAAAAATGAATTTTTAAAAAATATATATTATTGATTAGCGACGATAATGATTTCGTCGCTAACACATAAGATAAGTAAATAAATAATCATTTACTGCGAAATAAAAAAATTATAGCGACGAATTATCCGTTGCTATAATTTCGTCGTTAGTGTATTAAAAATAAAAGAAAATATATATATATATATATATAATTAATAACCGAATAAAAAAAGAAAAACTAATTACATTACTGACGACGTTGCGTCGTCGCTAACTTGTAAACTTTGCGACGACACGCGTCGTCGATAAGCTTCTGAGTAATTAGGGGCGAAATCACAACATTTCGTCGCTAATGGACCAATTAGCAACGAATCGATAGAGACGATAGATTAGCGACGACATGTCATCGCTAATCACGTTTAACGACGAAATACAGGTTATTACCGACGACGTGTGTCGTCGGTAAACAAGACGAATCTGGTAGTGTATCCACTTATCAAATTCTTCTGTTTTGTTGTTGAAAATCTGCATGTAACTGTATTTTGGATTCTCAAAGGCTTGAATGACCCTGTTTCAAGCATTTAAGGTTGTTTTTTGTTGAGGCACAAAGGATTTGCACCCCAAGTTGTACAAGATTTGAATTTGCACATTTTAGGTTGCAAATTATGTTTAAATGTAATGTTATTAAAGTGCTTCAGTTTTTGTAAAAGTAATGGATTTGTAATTTATGTATTCTGTTGGATTAAAAAAAAGTTATTAAAAAACTTGTTATTTTTAGAAAATTACTATTTTTAGTAACTTTTAATTTTGGGAAAGTTTCTATTTATGGCAGGTTTTTTGGAATTTTTATTTTTAATAACTGTTGCAGGCTATTTGACTATTTGTTGACCAAACCATAAACCGACCCAACCCGAGTTAATTCAACCCGTGTGGATTTAAATAAAAATTTGGGTATTGGGTTTAACAAAGTAAAAACCGAGCCTTAGGGTTGGGTAATGGGTTCACCTCTACAGGTCGGTTAACCGACCCGTGAGCACCCCTACTAGTACCCTTCAAGAGAATTTTGTACCTGTCCTTCATTGTGGTGTGGCATAGGGTTTGATAAAAATATAGAATAAATAAAGCGTATAAGAACCCTAGACTAGCACGGTACTACAAGCATTACAGGACGTATGCAAGTTTTAATGATAAGAAGATTCGTTCCTCAGGAACTCAAATGTGTTAGGAGAATGTGATAATCTATATGCGTCCTAGAAGGGGGGTTGAATAGGACAATGGAAATTAATCGGCTAATTTTATTTCAAGTAAATAAAATTAAAAGCTAATTTGAATCCTATTGTTTTAGCAAACTAAATAGTCAAGAACTAGATAATCCTAAAAGACAATAATATCAAACTATTCATGTAAGCATTTTATCAAGCATATAGAGTGCGGAAAAGTAAAGAGTGTAGGGATAGAAAGATACACAACGATGTATAGTGGTTCGGTTTCCCTACATCCACTACCTAAGGAAGCCTCCTTAGGATTTCAAGCTTTTCACTAAGCTCCGTAACTCTTTAACCCGGGTGAGATTACAAACCCATTACAACCACTTCAAAAACCTTGAAGGAAATACACTTGTGTTATCACCAACACAAGGAACCAAGTATAGAACCTATACTCACACTACTCTCTTAATCTATTACAAGAACTAAGAGGAAAAGAAAAGTGTTTAGGGGTGTTATAATAGCTTGAACTAAACTCCTAAATGAGTGGATAGAAACTATGTAGCTTGAGGAATGAATATGACTTGAATGCTCCTTTGAAACCTTCTTGAATGATAATATTAATTGCTCTTAAGATTGGTAGATGGAAGGGATGAGTTGTGTCTTGAATGAGCTTCAATTTATAGCTGAAAATAGCTTCCAACGGTCAAAAGTCTTCTATCTAACGGATAGATTTAAACTCCAACGGATATAAGCTTTGTCCTCTTCTAATAGTGCAGAAACCCTTTCATGCGGTGTACCGCGGGTATGGTCCGGTGCACCGCGAAATCCCTCGTCTTGATTTCATAGCTTACTGGTCGGACTATCCTATGCACCGTGTTCCTGGTCCGTGCCTCAGTCCGGTGTACCGCGCCTCAGTCCGGTGTACCGCACATTTTCTTAGCTTACTGGTCGGATTAGCCTATGCACCGCGCCTTTGGTCCGTGGTACTGCGGTGTACCGCAGCTCTTGTCCGGTGTACCGCGATGCTGTTCTTTTGAAGCTCAAGCTTAAGATCAAAGAATTAAAGACAACTAATCTAATGAGGGGTTTTGGAAAACCTTTAAAAGTGATACCAAATGAATTTTAGTTTAAATGATGATTTGTCGAATATTAAAACGGGAATAAAAACAAGGTGAGGCTAACAATCTCCCCATTTTTGATGTTTGACAAATCATAAACTTTTGAAGATGTCTAAGATAAAGTTTTGATCAAAAACTCCCCCTCAACCTAATCACTAGTGTTTTTATAAAAACTCCCCCTCACAAAATGCATTTGAAAAAGTTTGACTAAAATTTCTCCCCCTTTGTCAACAACAAAAAGAACCAATGATACAATTTTTGAAATTTTTAAGGGGTCAAAATACATTTTGAGTAAAAACAAAGGCTAAAGAAATAAATGGATAACAATTAGAAGCTTCAAGGACCCTATAACATCAAGAAAATATTAGCAACAAGATAATATACACAAAAAGCACTAAACAAAAATGGCATGATAAGATGGTTAGAGAATTTGCATGCCAATCTCACAACGAATTTTCTCAAAAAGATCTTGGGGTAGAGGTTTAGTAAAGATATCGGCTAGTTGATTTTCCGAAGTGACAAATTCAAGTACAATATCCCCTTTTTGAGTATGATCACGGATAAAGTGATGACGGATTTCTATGTGTTTCGTTCTAGAGTGTTGGATAGGATTTTTGGTAAGGTTGATAGCACTAGTGTTATCACAACGAATGGGAACACAATCATACACTAGGACAAAATCTAGTAAGGTTTGTTTCATCCAAATAATTTGAGTCACACAATTTCCGGCCGCAACATATTCGGCTTCGGTCGTGGATAAAGCAACACTATTTTGTTTTCTACTAGACCAAGATACAAGGGATTGACCTAAGAATTGGCAACTTCCACTAGTACTCTTCCTATCAAGTCTACAACCGGCATAATCGGCATCCGAATAACCTATTAGTTCAAAAGAGGTAAATCTTGGGTACCAAAGTCCTAGACTTAGGGTTCCTTTCAAATACCTAAAAATACGCTTAACTGCACTAAGATGAGATTCCTTAGGAGAGGATTGAAATCTAGCACAAAGACACACGGGGAACATAATATCGGGCCTAGAAGCGGTTAAATAAAGTAAGCTATCAATCATACCTCGATATGCTTTCTCATCAACATCCTTACCATCTTCATCTTTGTCTAATTTTGTGGATGTGCTCATTGGAGTTCCAATTTCCTTTGCATCTTCAAGTCCAAATTTTTTGATCAATTCTTTTGTGTATTTGGCTTGATTGACAAAGATGCCATCCTTCATTTGTTTGATTTGAAGTCCAAGAAAGTAATTCAATTCTCCCATCATGCTCATCTCAAATTCCTTATGCATGCTTTTAGAAAAATTCTTACAAAGATTTTCATTAGTAGCACCAAATATAATATCATCCACATAAATTTGAACAAGAAGGATATCTTTAGAAGACCTTTTTATAAATAAAGTGGAGTCAAATATTTCCTCGTTTAAAACCATCATCTAACAAAAATTTGCTTAAACGTTCATACCAAGCACGGGGTGCTTGTTTTAAACCATATAAAGCTTTTGAAAGTTTAAAAACATGATTTGGAAATTTTGGATCTTCAAAACCCGGTGGTTGTTTAACAAAGACTTCCTCATCTATAAAACCATTTAAAAAGCACTTTTGACATCCATTTGGTAAAGTTTAAAATTCATATAACAAGCAAAAGCAAGCAACATACGAATAGATTCAAGTCTAGCTACTGGAGCAAAAGTTTCATCGAAATCAATACCTTCCTCTTGATTGTATCCTTGAGCAACTAACCTTGCTTTATTTATAGTGATAATACCGGTGTCATCTAGCTTGTTGCGAAACACCCACTTTGTGCCAATAATAGTAGGGCCAATTGGTTTCTCAATTAATGTCCAAACTTTACTACGCTCAAATTGATTTAATTCCTCATGCATAGCGTTTATCCAATGATCATCTAGCAAGGCTTCTTTAATATTCTTGGGCTCAATTTGAGATAAGAATGCTTGATGAGCACGTAGAGCAATTATACGAGAACGAGTGGTAACACCTTCATTTGGATCACCTAGAATTAATTCACTTGGGTGATCTTTCATGTTTTTCCAACACTTTGGTAAATCCGTACTAGCTTCATTTGAGAGTTGGCCATTTTCCTTAAGAGATTCATCATGAGATTTTAATTCTTGAGTAGGAGATTCTAAAGGTTGATCTTGTGGAGTATCTTCATGTAAATCAACATCTACTACTTTCTTGATACAAAAAGGATTAGTCTCATCAAAGTCAACATGCATAGATTCCTCAATGGTACGAGTACGTTTATTGAAAATGGGATATGCTTTTCCCTTAGTGGAATAACCAAGAAAAATACCTTCATCCGATTTAGCATCAAATTTGCCCAAATAGTCCCTAGTGTTTAAGATAAAACATTTGCACCCAAAAACACGAAAATAAGCAATAGTTGGTGGTCTACCATTCCAAAGCTCATAAGGGGTTTTCTTAATAAGGGGTCTAATTAGAACTCTATTTAACACATAACAAGCCGTATGAACGGCTTCACCCCAAAAGTATGTAGGCAAGCTATGTTCTTTTAGCATTGTCCTTGCCATTTCTTGTAGAGTTCGGTTTTTCCTTTCCACTACCCCATTTTGTTGGGGAGTTCTAGTAGCCGAAAAATTATGCTCAATGCCAAATGCATCACAAAAATGCACAAAAGGATAATTCACATATTCACTACCATTATCACTACGAATGCATGTAATAGAGTAGCCTTTTTCATTTTGCACCTTTCTACAAAGTTTTGCAAATTCATTGAAGGCTTGATTTTTTAAAGCAAGGAACATCACCCATGTATATCTAGTGTAATCATCAACAACAACAAAGACATATCTAGATCCTCCTAGACTAGTGACATCAACGGGACCAAAAAGATCCATATGCAATAATTGAAGTGGCCTAACGGTGATGACCTTATTTATGGATTTAAAAGATGAACGATGTTGTTTACCAAGTTGACATGCATCACATAATTTATCTTTATCAAATTTATAAATAGGCAAACCAACAACAAGATTTTTCCTAGACAATTTTGAAATCAAATCCATGCTAGCATGTCCTAAACGTCTATGCCAAAGCCAACTATCATTAACCACGGATAAGCATTTAATACGTTGACACATAAGACTCTCAAGATCAACTACAAAAACATTATCCGGTCTTTTTGCAATAAAAATAGTATCTAACTCATCATATTTTAAAACAATGCATCTAGATGCTTCAAATTTAACACTATAACCAACATCACAAAGTTGACTTATACTAAGCAAGTTAAAAGAAAGACCCTCAACAAGCAAAACATTTGAGATAAGTAAAGAATTCATATTACCAATGTTACCTTTACCCAAAACGCGTTTTTTAGTATTGTCGGCAAAAGTAACTCTATCACCTTTTGTTTTATATAGATGTGTAAATAATGATGGGTTCCCGGTCATGTGTCTTGAGCATCCACTATCAAGGAGCCATATATTTTGCTTCTTGATGCTCAATCCCTACACACAAAAATAATTTAGGCTTTAGGTACCCAATTTGGTTTGGGTCCATGAGGGTTAGTGGATTTTCTTTTTATAGCCCATATAGGCCTTTTCCAAATTGGCACAAGAGATCCCAAATCTAATAATTTACGATAGTAACAATGAGATGCATCATGACCAAGTTTTTCACAATAGGTACAAGTGATAGAAGATTTTGAAGAAGATGGAATTGCATTTGAAATTTTTGATTTTACAAAAACATTTTTCAAGAGTTTTTGTTTTGTTGATGGATCATATCCAACACCACTTTTTTCAAAAGCCATTTTTTGAGAACCTAAAATCAAGTCCAAGTTTTCTTGCCCACTTGTAAATTTTAAAATAATAGCATTTTGATCAACAATCTTTTTCTCCAACAAAGCTTTTTCTTCCAAAAAGTTTTTCTCAATAAGATGAAGTTTCTCATTTTCATCTATACATTCATCACAAAAGATTTTGACAATCTTCCAAAGCTTTCAAAACCTCTTTAGTTCTATTTCTCTCAATTTCTAAATCTTTTGTTAAAACTTTGTTTGTTTCAATAGAGTTTAAAAAATCATTGTAAAGAGAATCAAATGCCTCATGAATATCTTGCTCACTAGCATCATCATTAGATAAAGAGAGTTTAGATTTAGGAGTTACCTCATCATGATTTTCCATAAAGGCAAAGTGAGTTGAACGGGCATCATCATCCCAAGAAGCATCTTCATCACTTTCTTCTTCATCCGAATTTTGAGTATCCCAAGTGATATTAGCATGCATTACTCTCTTAGGTTTCTCCTTTTAAAGAAGAGGACAATAGGTTTTGATGTGACCAACTTTCTTGCAATGGTAGCAAGTGGGTTCATCTTGTTTGAAAGCTCTAACATTCTTCTTATAGGGTGTGGAAGAACTTCCTTTCTTGGCAAAGCGTTTGTATCTCATGAATTTTTTCATATCTCTTGCCAACATAGCTACTCCTTCATCTTCACTAGTTTCTTCTTCATGTGAATTTTCTTCCTCTTCACTTTCCTTCCTTTCTTTTCGTTCTTTCAACTTGGTACTCAAGGCATGGAAGGCAATGGATTTCTTAATCTTCTTCTCCTCATCATCTCTTATCTTTTCTTCTTCAAGTACAAGCTCTTCCGTCATGAGGTTGCAAATGAGTTCATGAACCGTCATTTTTGAGAGATCTTTAGTATCTCTTATAGAGTTGATCTTTGATTTGTATTTCTTTGGAAGAGCAAACAAGATTTTTCGGCATTGTTCTTTGTTGGTATACTCTTGACCAAGAGTCTTCAATGTGTTGACAATGTTAGAAAATCTTTGATGCATAGCATTTAAGGCTTCATCGGGCTCCATACGAAATAGCTCATATTTGGTGATGAAAAGACCAATCTTAGTTTCCTTAACATCTTCCGTTCCTTGATATGATAGCTCCAAGAGTTGCCACATTTCATGAGCCGAATTGCATTCACTTACTCTAGCATATTCCGTGACACTTAAACCATTGATGAGTATGTTCATAGCTTTGTTGTTTTTGGTGAGTTTAACTATGTCTTGAGCATTGTAAGCATCTTCATCTTTCTCCTCCGTTTGACTACCATCAACGTAAGGAATTAAGGACCCTTCTTGATAGCAAGCCACAAAAAGTAATCGATTCCTTTGACATGAATCTCCATTTTCTTTTTCCATCCAAAGTAATCTTTTCCTACAAAAAGCGGAGGTCTAGTAGAACATGAACCTTCCGGTTGATTAGAATCCATATCGTATTAACTCTAGAAACGATTAAGTACAATAGAGCTAGGCTCTGATACCAATTGATAATCTATATGCGTCCTAGAAGGGGGGTTGAATAGGACAATGGAAATTAATCGGCTAATTTTATTTCAAGTAAATAAAATTAAAAGCTAATTTGAATCCTATTGTTTTAGCAAACTAAATAGTCAAGAACTAGACAATCCTAAAAGACAATAATATCAAACTATTCATGTAAGCATTTTATCAAGCATATAGAGTGCGGAAAAGTAAAGAGTGTAGGGATAGAAAGATACACAACGATGTATAGTGGTTCGGTTTCCCTACATCCACTACCTAAGGAAGCCTCCTTAGGATTTCAAGCTTTTCACTAAGCTCCGTAACTCTTTAACCCGGGTGAGATTACAAACCCATTACAACCACTTCAAAAACCTTGAAGGAAATACACTTGTGTTATCACCAACACAAGGAACCAAGTATAGAACCTATACTCACACTACTCTCTTAATCTATTACAAGAACTAAGAGGAAAAGAAAAGTGTTTAGGGGTGTTATAATAGCTTGAACTAAACTCCTAAATGAGTGGATAGAAACTATGTAGCTTGAGGAATGAATATGACTTGAATGCTCCTTTGAAACCTTCTTGAATGATAATATTAATTGCTCTTAAGATTGGTAGATGGAAGGGATGAGTTGTGTCTTGAATGAGCTTCAATTTATAGCTGAAAATAGCTTCCAACGGTCAAAAGGCTTCTATCTAACGGATAGATTTAAACTCCAACGGATATAAGTTTTGTCCTCTTCTAATAGTGCAGAAACCCTTTCATGCGGTGTACCGCGGGTATGGTCCGGTGCACCGCGAAATCCCTCGTCTTGATTTCATAGCTTACTGGTCGGACTATCCTATGCACCGTGTTCTTGGTCCGTGCCTCAGTCCGGTGTACCGCGCCTCAGTCCGGTGTACCGCACATTTTCTTAGCTTACTGGTCGGATTAGCCTATGCACCGCGCCTTTGGTCCGTGGTACTGCGGTGTACCGCAGCTCTTGTCTGGTGTACCGCGACGCTTATCTTTTGAAGCTCAAGCTTAAGATCAAAGAATTAAAGACAACTAATCTAATGAGGGGTTTTGGAAAACCTTTAAAAGTGATACCAAATGAATTTTAGTTTAAATGATGATTTGTCGAATATTAAAACGGGAATAAAAACAAGGTGAGGCTAACAGAATGGGTAAATAAATCAGAATAGCAATAATTAATTAAAAGACGGAAAACAAGTAAATATGATTGATTGAGAGATGAGATTAACAACTAAATAAAAGTAAAGACAAATAATTAAATACGAGAGAAATAAGATGAGAGAGTATAACTTTAGGTTCTGCTAATATGCACCAATCCTTCTATTATTTCTATTTGTTTCAGTTTATAAGGGAGATAATAACTCTTAGATATGTAGGCAGGATTTTAAATTCCCCCAATCCTCGGAGAGAGAACTAGGGTGGCGACCTCACAATCACGAGGGGACTCGGAATAGGGTTATCCTGCGCTACTATGGTCCTAGGTGAGTCTGGCCTACTAATGATTATTGGTGATTAAATTAAACCCTAATGACTATCTAGTTAGGCATGTGTTGTCATGACCAATCCCGTACAGTAGACGTTTATGTGGTGTTTCAATAATTAGACACCCCTTCCGGGTTACCATCTAACTACTATTAAGGTAATCCTAAACGTTTGCAACCGCAAGGAAAACAGACAATAAATCAAAGCACATAAATCAAATATATGGTTAAGCAGCTAGAATCAATTTAAAACATATAATTCCCAAAGAAACTTAGATAGAAAGAAAATAGAATTCATATATTATACATAATGATAAACCCAAGCTATGGGAAAATAGAATGATACATGAATTTCATCTTGCTCTCTTCAATAACTCTAATGATAAATAACTTAAGGACTAATTTATGAGAGGCGAGGATGATTTTACAAAGGTTAAAGGGTATATTTATAGGTTTTTAGAAGACCTAATTCGTTTTCTTGGAGTAGAAGATAAGTAATGGATTCCTAGCCCAACTCAAATTCGTAACCCAAAAATATAGAAAAGGTAAGATTTTGTTGCTGATTTGTTTTGGCAGTAACTCCTTCAATACTTATCCAAATGACGCATTCTTTATGTCAAAACTGATCGTATTGGAAAGCTCTATCACCTTGATTCAAACCATTCTTCCAAATTCCTATCCAATCTTTAGTTATGATCACTTTTATTGACGTGGCTGGTGAATTTCATATTTACTTGACAACTTTATCTTTCCATATCTATCTTTTCCTTCCTTTATCTGCAATTTCCATGCATATCTTCTTTCCTTTATCTCTCAGAATTGATTTGGCATCTAATTAATCACCATATATATATCTTTAAATATTCACAATTAACAAACAAATAAACCAAATATGCTCTAAAAATAATAAATCAACAAATCAAGACAAGAAATAGGAAAGTGTAATAATACATTAATTGAATTCGACACTTGTAGTCCTTAATGATATCGAATTTGGTATGTTGAGGCCCTGTTTTACGAGAAATTGTTACTTATGTCCTTGATTTGATTGATTTTACACGTTTAGACCTTTTGTTATACGAAATTTACACTCTGAGTCCTTATGTTATGCTAATTTTAGACTTGAAAACTTGGATTTTGCGAAATTGAAAGATTATTTTCCTATGCTACGTGAATTTGAGAACTTGAACACTTTATGTTATGCGAATATTTTTGAATTTGCGACTTTGAAACCCCGTGTTTTTGGAAATTACGATTTTGATACACAATGTTTTTGGAAACTGCGTATTTGAGACCCTATGTTTTAAAAATTGGCGATTTTGAGTGCCAAACTTTTTGGGAATTGCAGATATGAGACCCCATGTTTTTGGAAATTGCGTATTTAGTCCCTATGTGTTGAGAATTTGCGAATATAAGATCAAGTAGTTTGGAATTGACGGATTTCTCTGACGGATTTTTGCGATGGTGGTGGGTCCTGGTGTGTTATAAAATAATGCAATAAAAGTAAAGGAATAAATGATCCACAGACCGCAAGTATACAGGTCGTTCCAAGTAATAGATAAGTAAATACGGATAAATCTTCTCCACAGGGATTTAAGTAGTTATTCTAAATTCGTGTTCAATATCAGAATAGATAGTTCTAATTGTTTTAACTAAAAAGATAAGTAGCAAAGGAGTTTGTTTTCTAATTAACTAAATAAAATAAATAATAAATAATAAACAAGTATGCAAATAAGATAAGGAGATGCAAGTATGAATCTATCCTATTGAATCTATGATTACTAAAGATGAGGGTGAATGGGAAATTTCACAATAGTCAGGACTCTATAATCTCCTAACCCCCGTCAGGGTGGACTTAGGAGCTATCCTACGGTATTACAAACCCCGTCAGGGCGATTATAAGCTACGTTCATATGGTTGAGATCTTACCCAATTGGCTACGTGGTTAGTCAAGCCCGTCAGGGTCAATAACGGATACCACGCGTCTATATTCTAGTTCTGTAATTAAACCTCCCTTCCGGATGATCACCGTCACTAGTGAATAGTTTAATTACTAAAACCTACCGTTGATTCGCGACGTCAATGATAGTAAACAAGCACAAGAATATAGTCAATGGAAATTAAGAACCAATTCAATTAAATACTAAAATCCCAGATTCAAATTAAAACAAAAAACAATAATCAAAGGTTCATATAATTACAATCCTAAAGAGAAATTATGCATACTAAAACTCTTGAATAAATAGCTTAGGAATACCTCATAGACAAAATAGATCTAATACTAAATTACCCAAAGGATAGAGATGGAGAAGTGTTGAATTGATGTAGTTAAGCTCTAGCTCTTGCTTCTTCCTCCTCTAGATCCTCCTGATTGCTTCTATGATGAATTACTTGTGTATATTAAGGTTATGCAGCCAAGGGATGATTTTCTAAAGTTTAGAACTAATATTTATAGGTGCTAGGTCGAAATCTTGGAGTAGGGACTAAGTAAAAGAGTCCAAGCACAACTCAAATTCGTAAGTAGATAAGGATAATTACTGCTAACTTGTTTTGACAATATCTTCTTCGTTACTGTGCTGTTTTTGGCCCGTAAGATATCAAAAGAATCCTCACATAAAGATCTATCTACTTCTAAAAGGGATCTTCCAGAATCGTCTCGGATTTGGAGTTATCTTCACTTCTTTAGACGTAGCTGCAGAAATTCAGATTTATTTGGCATCTTTTCCTTTTCCTAATTGAACTCTGTTTCCTTCTATCTCCTGATTTCTTCAAGATCTTCTTTCCTTATTTCCTTAGAATTGACTTGGCATATAATGTATTTCCATATTATCTTTAAAGCTTCACATTAACACACAAATTAAACCAAATATGCTCTAAAAATAATAATACATCAAATCAAGACAAGAAATAGGAATATTACGAATTAAGCACAAAAGTCAATATAAAAAAGACCATTTTCTACCTAAAATGATGTCTCCTAAGGTCTTATATTTAGAACAATTAGGGAGACATCATATGTTTTACGAAAAAAGTTGAGGGAATTTTTGAATTCACAAATTTAATAATAGGATCAAGCACCCCCCCCCCCCCCCCCTTTCCCACATGTCATTCTTTTGGTGATGTTGTAATGTAATCTTTTACATATTATCTAAATTATATTTGTAATAAGTTTTTCTATTATCTGTTATAATTTATTTTATCAGTAAATGTAATTAGTTGTGAATTGGATTTATATGATTAAATTTTTTTATCAAGCAATTGGTTTATGTACAAAGAAAAATAATACAAGGTTTTTACATTTTAACATTATTAGACTAGAAAAAAACACTTAAAAAAAATACAATTAACAAAAATTACTAGACTTCAAAAACAAAATAAAGGAATCAAGTTTGTAACAAAAAAAAAATAAAGGAATTGAGTTTTGTAACATAAAAAACATAAAAAAAAATTACATAGCCCGGAATATTTGGAACCAGTTAAAACCAGACCGGAACTGGTTCGTACCTCATGATTTTAGTCCTTGAACCGGACCAGACCGGTCCGGTAAGGCCCAGTACCGATAAGATTCAGACCGAACCGGTCCCGACCGGCCCGTTAGCCACCCCGAGTTACGGTTTAAAAAAACTTATTCAAGGAAAACGGTTATTGAATGACCGTCTTTCCTTAATTACATTTTTTATTCTGATCAATTTAAAAAAAATTGTCTATCAAAAAAAAGAATAAAAAGAAACTTTTGAATAATGAGAAAATGCCACTTAGGGTCTTAAACACACCTCATCTTCGAAATAGAAACCCCTCTTAGAGTCTCTTCTTACTAAAGACCTCAAAAAGAATTTAATACATGGAAACCAAAATCTCTATTACCTTACTACCCTCTTTTGTTTTTTTTATTCCTATATAATATTTTATTTCTAATCCTAATTCTCATTCATTGTACGTGAATCATTTCTCTCTTCCCAAAAGCTCTCTCCTCTCTCATAAACCTCCACCATAGCACCACCACCTCCCTCCTCCCTCATGAACCTCCATCCATGTCCATGAAGATCTCGCGCCTCCATCCATGGAGCTTCTCAAGCCTCTCACGGTCGATGATGGTTGTTCGCTGCTCTTCTTCGATCCAGCAGCGAGATGAAGGCCACCAACACTGCTGCTGCTCCGTTCAAGCGCGCAACCCAGATCGAGGCTCTTTCTCCGGTTCTGCAACTCAGATCGAGGATACAGTGAAGAATCATGGCTGCTCCGGTTTTGTTGTTTCTTACCCACCGGCGAAGCTGCTCCGCGTCTGCAATGGTGGTGATATTTTCGAGTTGATGTTCTGGTGTTGCAGTGAAGAATCTGCTCCAGATCTGCTCCATTTCAAGCATCTCGCGTAGTGGAGTCGAGTTGCAGTGGTGGTGTTATTTCGAGCGTAGTGATTTTTTATTTTTCGATTTTCAGTTGTGATGGTGGTGTTATGTCGACTTTCGGTGGTGGTGGTGGTGTTATGTCAAATTGCAATGGTGCTCCGGCGATTTGTTCTGCTCGTGCGAGAAGTTTGGCGTAGTGGTGGTGGTGCTCGACGAGAAGAATTTGTTGGATAATTCGACGTTTTTTTTTCTTTTTTCAGATCTAGATCTTGTTTGACCGGATCTGGTCAAACAAAATATTAGGTAGTGTAATTTTATTATTTTTAATTTTATATTGCTTTGTAATTTAGTTAAAAATGTGTAATAATGATGAATAAAGGTTTACTTTGACTATTTATGCTTTGTTTTTTAACTGTACTCATCAAATTGACTGAGTACTCTGACTTTTTCATAGAGTACTCCGACTATTTCATATAGTACTCCGACTTTTTCATAGAGTACTCCGACTATTTTATATTCGTTTAATTCGTTAGAGTATTCGTTCAATTCGGTTAATTATCGGAGTACTCAGCAAATTCTCGGAGTACTCCGAAAAAATTCAGAGAGTACTCCGCAAATTGATAGAGTACTCAGCAAATATATAGAGTACTCTATGTTTTTCCGACACTCTATGTTTTTTCCGATGACCGGTGACTGGTGGTCGGAGGTCGGTGGTCGGAGTTCGGTGGTTGGAGGTAGGTGGTCGGAGGTCGGAGGTAGGTGGGTAGTGGTAGTGGAGAGAGAAACAGTGACATCACACTTTCTTTGTCTTTTAGTGTTAGTAAGGGTAGGAAAGACAATTCTCAAAACTGAGGTCCCTAATAAGAATAAATTTCTGGACCATACTCTATAGAAAAGAAAGATTGTCTCCAAACCCTTAAGGATAATTCACCCTTTAATAATTTATTTATTTTAAGAAAGAAATGGTAATTTAATTTATAGATAATTAAAAAATTTATTTAAAATAATAAACCACTTTTGTTTTGAGTAATTATCACATTTAGAAAATACATATTAATCCAAAAATAAAAAAAATTACAAATTCCTGTTATTTTCCTTTTATATGGTTTCTTCTATATTTTTATAAATAAAATTTGAAAGTTCAAAAATTTGATTAAGCATATGTTATATTATAATATATATAAATGGAAGAAAATGATTAAAAAGCTAATAATGTGCAATAAATTTTTATTAAAGTTTTTTTTAAGTGGATTATTAGAATTGAACAATAATATTAATTATGTTAATATATAATTAGTTTATTAATTCATTTCATGTAAAAATCTTAATTATTTAAATTATCATTTCTTTTATAAAATATATGAAATATGGAAATAAAAAAATTATAGAAAAGTTTTTTTTTATTATTATTTACTCTGTCTATTTTTATTTGTCCTACTTTTTGTAGTATAAAAATTGAAAAAGACATTAAATACATTTGTTTTTACTATATTACCCTTATTCGTTAAGTATAAATACAAAAATTATAGAAAAAATATTTTTTTGATAATATAAAAAGACAAATATTGTTAGATACCTATATTTAGAAAGAAATAAAATGAAAATATACAAAAAAAATAATTAATCACAATAAAAAAAACTCTATAAATCCTCATTATTTTTACGTTCATATTCTCCAAGCCCATAAATTGTTCCTATGGGCCTTCTTTCACAATCTAAACCGAATTAATCTCTCCCATTGGTTTTCCTTCACCAAAAAAATTATTAAGATCAGCTCCCTCACATATAACTTTTATTTACTCTTCTATTAAATTGATTAAGGGATAGGCTTGGCTGTGCAGTCCATAGGCTTAGAAACTTTCTAATTCCTCTTCCTCTTTTTCCATTACCTCGTCATTCCTTCATTAGGGTTAACTTTATCACGATTTGTATCACTATCGGTTACAAAAAGCAAATCGGAATTAGAAACTAATTGGGATATTTGCACGGCTTGATCAGTTTGAGGAAACGAGATATATAAAACGCTGTTAGGGTTTTAACGTCAAAGGGTTTACAAAGAGCAAAGCATGTCTCAATTACCTGAAGACATAATTCATCACATATTATCTTACATCGAGTCAACAGAAAAAGCATGTCGAGTTAGTATATGTTGCAAGTCATGGTACAGTGCATGGCTTACTTGCCCTAATTTAAGTTTTATTAGTAACTATTGTAAGGCAGAAGTACAGAAAAGGAGTGTAAATTTTATTAACAGAACTTTATATAGATACCAAGAGCAAAATATGCCTATCAACCGATTAAAACTTCGTCTATCCATCAATAAATGTTGTTCAGCTTCACATGTGCACAACTGGATTAGAATTGCAGTTCAAAATAGTGTCAAAACACTTGATCTCGATTTATCTATAGGGAATAATAATCAACCTACTCTGCCTCATACATATATTGAAGCTAGTTCACTTAGAGAATTAACCTTACGTGGTCAGATCAGACAAGTTGATGGCCAGGTAATGTTTAAAAATCTTGATACGTTAAACCTTTGTAATATTTACAATTTAGATGAGGACATGTTTCAAGGTATAATCTCAATGTGTCCTTTCATTGAAAATTTGTGTGTTGATGATTGTATACGCTTAGAAAGGA
The DNA here is from genome assembly GCA_029959085.1 of Nemophila menziesii. NCBI lineage: Eukaryota > Viridiplantae > Streptophyta > Magnoliopsida > Boraginales > Hydrophyllaceae > Nemophila > Nemophila menziesii. Next base: position 140,774,552 of record JARWIR010000001.1, on the reverse strand, counting down.
TTAAGATATGTACCCTTTATAACCTTAAGAAAATTACTGTTCGCACTCTTAATTACGTCGATGTTGAAATAGATGCACCCAATCTTCAATTTTTAGAAGTTTTTAAATGTAGAATTAATAGACATGTTGGATCTCTTAAATTGATATGTTTGAAATTAATTGGGGAGAGTGATCTCCCATCAACATTCTTAGACAATTGGGAACACAAATATCCACAAGTTGAGAATCTTAATCTATCAGCTTTTAAAGGTCACAAGAGTATGAGTATATCAAGTCATTCCCTTAAACATTTAGTATTAAATTGTAAAGACTTGAGGGAGGTAAATATTGATGCTCAAAACTTGGTGTCACTTGAACTTCATGACGTTACTGTTGTACCTGATCTATATTTAGCCAAAACACGAACCCAAGTGGTGTTGAGAATATTCCTATATGGTTGTCCACAGTTTTGCGAGCTGAAGCAATTTCTAGCAAAATGGATTCATTGTAAAATCTCAATATATTTCTCTCTGAGATGTGAAGCAGAAGGATTTGTGGATGTAGGAAAGATTCCAACTAATTATCCAACTGTCCAAGTTGAGGATATAAAATTGAAATTTCATTGTAAAACAAAGTTAGTACATTCAAATATTCTTGAGGCTTTGTTCATGATTTGTCATCCCAAGACCCTTTTAGCTGAGGGTACACATGATCTTATATGCTCTCTACCCAAGAAGTTGATAGAAATAAGAAATAGTGAAACGGAGTCTTGGTGTCAGAAATTAAAGGAAGTGAACCTTGAAGTGCATCACAGTACAAAAGCTTGCTATAGGTTAACATGGGAAGCATAGTAAACAAATTTGTTTTTGGTTTCTTGTTCAAACTCTCAAAGTTTTTACTCTTTCTTTTATGCTACTGAATTTATGATTAAATTGTAACCTTTGGATAGTATTTCTAAATGGTAACTTAGATACTAGTACATCCTTTCTTTCTGGGTAAACTTACTTGAGAACATATAATTTTAAATCCCATCCCGTGGAACACCATACCCAAGAGCATATAGAGCTTACCAAAAAAATATTTGACAAGATAATTTCTAATAATAACTAATTTTTCATATGTGATCATCCAATGTAAAAGATCATGACTAAGACTTATATTCAGCTTCCTTATCAGCCAATCCATGTCTACAAATCAAAAAAGATCCAATATATTGCTAACAAATTGAAGCCCAAGAATCAAGGAATTGGTCCTTTTGTTAGATAAAATCCAATCAGCAAAACCAACCGTGCATAATGATGCACCTATACCAAAATTTGCCAAATGGGAAGAAAATCCACAATTTTTAGATGATGCGAAGCAAAACAAGCAGTAGTTTGCTTATTTCGAGAGAAAACCATTCCAATGAGGTCGCTCAAACACACCAAAATGTGAGTTTTCACATAAAAAAGACAAATAAGTGGTTGAAAACCCGAACAATTTTTTAGAAGAATAGCGTTTTGTAGAATAAGTAATAGATATGACTCTCTACCTTCTCCATTCATAAGAACCCCGAAGTAAGAAACCACCACTAAATCCACCACTACCTACTGCAAACCACCCCCATAAACAATCCTATCCACCGATAAAAACTCTTATTAACTATAAATAGTATGATCTCTATCAGTTTTAACCTAGTTATTATATTACCCCCTCATTCAACCTCACCTTTGCCTTCAATAGCAGATCATATTAAACAACCTTTTCAGTCGAGTTTTCAATAACCCTTAACCAGAGCAAGACATTTACGAGGTAGCTGACCATTTAATACACAACCTTACTAGTACCTATTAAAATCTTTCACTAGGAGAAATGATAAGAGGAAAGAAAATGAGGAACTAGTACTAGATGTTGATCTTGACAGCATTTATGCAAACATGTAAGGCCCAAAACTGATGGCAAAAACCAGTTGAGATTCGACAAAAAAAAAGCTCACTGACCAAATCATCCAATCTAGTGGCGCAGGTTCGAACCGAGTCAATGACTCCGAGTCCAAAGTGACTCTATGTAACAAAAAACTGATGACAAAAATTATATGAAAAGAAGCCATCAACTTCACTTTCGGTAAGAGAACTATACTCAAAGTTTGGCTTAATCGGCCATAGAATATAGCAGGTAAAATTGATTGGAAAATTAACCTCCATCAACATCAAAATCAAGTAACCCATCTCTAGACCGTTTATTTTCTTCTTTTATATGTTTTTAGTAGTACTGTTCATGTTATATCTCTATTTGACATAAGTTATGAAACTTGTCATTCTTTCTTATGAGCCTTGATTTCGATTTTTCACAAGTAATTTTACTAAAATTAGGATCAAAGACTGAAAAGAATAGGACACATGGTGAAGGAGCAAGAACTGATACATCATAATCAGGGCAGGGGAAAAATTTAGTTCAACCCAGGTTGTATAAGCAGCAGCAATTAGCCTGGAAATGAGATTTGTGCATTGAACATCTCTAGTTAGTTTTTTCTATAACAGGGATGTTTGTGGTTAGGCCAAAATTATGCCTAGACTAGTAAAATTATCCTTTTCTGATATAAATTCCACTTAAAAAAATGATTCACTCAAATTTAAACAAGGAAATGAAGAATCACAATCCGGAAAATACTGAAAAATTTACCATAATAAGTCTTGGCAACTACTTTAAATTCTTTTCCCTCTTCCAAATTTAAGATATACTGCAACTTAATTCAACTTTAGAAATGAATTACAACTAGATTATTTTGAGGGTCATAAAATCTAATACAATTTCACAACATTTGCCATTAAAAAAAAAAAAAAAAAAACTCAATGGCGTGAAGCCAATTCCCATATCTTAACCGTCCCATCATCACTAGCTGAAGCAAGGATCTTATTTCCCTACCAAAATACCAAAAAAAATCATTTAATTAATTCAATATATTAAAATTAATGAGTAAATTAAAAAAAAAAAATGTACCTCAGAACTCCATTGCACACAATTCACATCCATTTCATGAGCCTTTTCCTTACTCAAAAGCAACTTATATGTAGGTCCATCACCCTACAATTAAAAAAAAAAACATATTAATTTAATTAATTTTTAAAATCAAATAAAATAAAAAATTTAAATATTACCAACTCATCTTCACTTTCAACAAAGAAACGTATAGCATTATCAGCTGCTCCAGTTACTATTATTCCTTCCCTAATTTTCCCACATAAAAAAATAAAATTCATCAACTAAATAATTTTTATATTAAAAATACACAACCAAAAATACCTTGACCAATCCACAGAAAATATTGTCCGATCATGATAACCCGAAAGTGTCGAAATATGTTCCCTAACACATAAAATTAATTTATCGTAAAAAAAAATAATAAATACAAAATAAATATATATATACTTACCAAGGTCCAATTCCATCACCAGATTGTGCTCTCATAAGATCAAAACCCCATATTTTTATAGTCAAATCATCACTACACAAAACAATTATTCGAATTAAAAAAAAAATTAAAACATACATGAAAAAAAAAAAATATACGTACCTACACGTAACCATTTTATCTCCTTTATCATTAAAAGAGAGTGCCCATACAGTAGAAGTGTGACCACTAAATAAAAAAAAAATTCAAAATCATTATTCAAACAAAAAAAAATGATTAAATCTCACACTCTAAGTTTCATATTCATAAGTTTCATAGTACCTATTAGTTTCATTAAGAGTTTGAATACAATGCCAATCATCTTCAGATCCATCCTCACCCCAAATCTGTATAATATAATTTAATTTAAATAATTAAATTAATTAATTGGTAATTGGTACATAATACATACCTTAATGGTGTTATCATAGCTACAAGAGAATAATAAATCTAAATTTGGATGCCATTGAATCATTTTAACATCTTGTGTATGTCCTTGTAATACTGAAATACATTCAAATTCATTACCAGGCATCATTTCCCATATCCAAACTGATTTATCTCGTCCACAAGTTGCTAATAAGTTCCCTGAGGCATTCCAACAAACACTTTTCACTTCATTTTCGTGTCCTTCTAAAGTTGATACACATTCATAATCATCACCAACTTGTTCCCATATAGCTGTTGTAGCATCAAAGCTTGTGGTTGCTAATAATCTCCCTGTTGGTGACCATGCACATGATCGAACTGTTCGAGTGTGTGTTTCCTCTAAAATTGCCTGTAATTTAATTCATTTTTTATTTAGTTTTGATAGTTAATTTAAGAGTTAAGATACTAACCTTGCAATGAAAAGAGCCTGTGGAGAGATTTTGCTCCCAGATTCGAACGGTTTTATCGCCGCTACATGAAGCAAGTACGGCCGGTATACCGGAGATACCAGTTGCCGGTTTCCATGACACACTCCAAACCCTATCGGTGTGACCTTCTAGGGTTTGAATTTCTTTTAGTTCAAAGTCTTTGTCTAAGTAATTGTTGTTCATACCGTTCTCAATTATATGATTATTAATCATGACTGAAAAGAATATTCAATATGTGAAATTGGTCAAATTGAATGAAATTTAAACAATTTTCAGCAACAAAAACTGAAAAAATTGGAAAGTAAAGATATTAATTTGAAGTTAAGCTTCTAGTGATATAAATTAACATGTTATTTTAGGTTTTAGTTGACTAAAATTGAATTGTTACCTTAAAATTGGCTGTTTGGGATTATCTTCTTGCTGATGGTGTAGGTGGTGGAGATTGATCTCCGTGAAGCGTGATGACGGTGGTTATGGATGCGTGTGGTAGGAGTGTGGCTGCTCGGTGTGTGTATAGGTAAGTGGAGTTTGAGGTTTTATGTTTTATATATCTTTTATTTTTTTGGGATGTTCATCTTTTCAATTTAGGGAAAATTCCCCCAAGTTTCTAAAATCATTTTTTACAGATCCTTGGACTTTGAAAGATCTCCAAATGATTCTTGAATCTATTTAATATCCCACATATATTTGTAGATTTTTTATTTCTTTCATTCGAAAATGTATAAATTAAAAGTTAAACAAGGCGCAATTACAAAATTCATCCAATTTTGAAAAGTTCGATGTTGAAAGCTAAAAGTTTAGATAATTGGGGAGGGGTCGCTCAATGGTTAAAGAAGAAGTCGTATAAATTTTATTTTGCCAACTAACCAGGTACCTGATTATTCTTCTAACAAATAAGAAACACATATTACATAAATTTCTATAGTATTTTATCTCTAATAAATTATTGCATAATCTAATCGCCATTTTCCATGGTGATTGAGTCTCTTGGATAATTATCTGCCAACTTACTAGCAAAGATAATACATAAGGCTTATACTTTCACCGGATATTGCACACTATACTCAAATCTTTACCATCGATCATACGTCCATCTATATTCATAATAATACAACTTGCAACGGTTATACCATTAGTAACATTGCATGTCGTGTCACATTTAATTTTAAAACAGTTACGACTTTGAGGGATCCATTTAGGGTCAAAGTGAAAAATCCTCTTTTTGCTATAGTTAATATCAAGATTGTTTTTATATTGATTTTTAACTCGAGGCCCACTAGAAGGTCCACTACCTCGAAAAGTCAAGACATGAGGCTTATAGCTAGTCTTAGCTCTCACAGTATGAGTCTTAAGTTTATATTATTAATAATAGTATACTCGGATGGAGACGCTGGAGCCTTACCATACTCATCATAGGAACATGCCGCATTATTTACCATATTTAGGGGATCGGGTTTTGAGTTTCGAAAAATAACATTATTACGAGAAAGCTAAATGTGTCATACAAGAAAAAACTGCACCGTTTCAAGGCCTTTCTTGACCCCATAAAATTATTTGCATACTCAAAGGTTCACATTAGTAGTTAGGTTAAGGGTAAGATGATTTAGAGGGCTAGTCTTCCATATTGCTCTAGCATAGGGGCAATGGAAGAGTAAGTGCTTGACCGACTCATCTTCCTCACTGCACACTTTGTAGGTAGTTGTGGTTGTTATTTTCCTCTTAATTCTATATTACATTAGTAGGTAATGCATTATAAGCATCCTTTTATAGAAAATTTCTAACTTTAGGAATGACATTGAGGCCCCATAATTACTTCCATAAACCATCAGGAAATCAGGAAAAAGATTAGAATGACTGCCTCTATTATTTACTTGTCTTCTCTTATCTATTTCTCTCTATATAATGAGGAACTTAAAAAATTCCTTAATTGTTACTTGACCTGCTTCAAATGTTGTACAACTACGGTTATTATTCCTCCTAAAATAGGTAAATGGATAAGAGATATGTCCATAGCTTGAGAAGGTAGGAGGATTGTGCGAACGAGATCCATATTCCATAAACTTGTGGTAAACTAGCTAATAACATTGAGGAAGTATCGATCCCATATAGCCTAAAATATATTGGAGTTTTGATCAATAATTTCTTTTGGATAACTTCAGGGTTATCTGGCCAATTATAGTCAGATAATTTTGGTTGAAGTATGTTATTTCGAATTCGTCTAGCATTGGTCACCACTTAAAAATATTTCAAATGTCTTTAACCAATTGTTTCTCGCTCTCTAAGACTAGTAGGTCTCTTCCTTATGCCAAATTCCTAAAGTTTCTTAAAATAGAAGGACAAATTATCCTAAGTATATTCAGAATAAAGAAGAATATAATGGTTTTATTAGAATAAGCATAATATTGTTGATATGGATTTATCATTCAACGTTATCTTACGAGCCCAATAGGGAGAGCAGTCGTAAGGTTTTTAAGTTTTAAAGCGAATCTGGTAATCCATTTCTTTATTATCCTTAAACAAGCTAACCAATGTTGGGTTATGATGGATTTACAGGTTGGGTCTATCATCCAGATTTTGTCAAAACAGGATATTTTATATTTTTTATGGAAACCATTATACTACAAATCTACCCTATAGCTAGGAGAGGGCATACCAAGACTTCGGAAATTTGGAGAGCCATTCGGAGTTAACAAGATCTATATCCAAAATTTCCTTAATCTGATCACTCCCTTTTTCTTCGATTTGACCAAGAAAAGTTACACCCATTGGAAGAATATCATACATATTATTAGAATTAATGTAATCATAAAAAAAGGTCATATTGTGACCATTATCTTGCACCCCCAGATTCTCGGAGGTAGACCTATAAAAGTTAAAGTCGTCTATAATACACAAAGGGTTAGACACCAGAGGTTTACAAGTCAGTAATTTATTAATAAAATTATGTTTTCCCCATCTTTAGGAGGCCTGTAAGCGAAGGTAAAATAGACCAATCCTACCTTTGGGACTAAAGGGAAATCCTTAGTGATATTTTTCAAAGAAGAAAGGACACCAATGCTTATGTAGTCTCGCGTAAATAACGCAAGTCCTCCCGATTTCCTACAATGGTTCTCAAAGATGACATGCTTCATATTTAATTTATTAGATACAAACATTAACAATGTAGAGTTTTGTTTTGTCTCAGATAGGAAGAAATCCTTGGGATTATGGCGTGAAACAACATTCACGAGGCTTGCTAATGTCAAGGGTGTGACAAGACCTTGGCAATTCCTAATCATGGACCCAGTCGGGATTGTTTTGGGAGAATCCAGCAAACCAAATCTGTTTCATTATACAAATCATTATCCAAGAACCAATAAATTTCTCGTTGCTTTGAATTTGATTTTTGTAAATCTGCAAATAACGGCTCGAAAGATCCTTACCAAGACAATTAAGATATTGTGATGCGAGTATCCATTATGTCCAAAACTCGATAACTTATAAGAATCCTTAAATGATCCAACATCGACTCGTCTTGGTAGTCTGTCACCGATCATAAACCATTGTTAAGGATCACTTCCCAGATACCTATAAAAGTCTTTAGCGCATAATATTAAGGGTCACAAAATATAAATACCATGATTATCCAATCCAAAAATAATTCTTGCCATTCTCGTATATCTTATTTCACCAAATTGACTGATAGACAGTACAATTACAACAATATCATATTCGACCATCAATATTTAAATTGATTGATCCACTAAATAGATAGAGAATAAGGCTTTGCCCAGTATAAAACAGATTGAAATATGGACAAGGAAGTCATCATTCTGCACATGGGTGCACATAAACATATGAGTGGGCTAAATAGCACATGGGTGCACATATAATCCTAGTATTCATGCTTGTGTTCCTAGTTCCTAGCATGAGATGTGTACTAAATGTGAAGTCATATAACAATAAGATTTATAATATTTTAGACACAATCAACACATATAAAGTTATTGCATAAATAATGCTCCTATAATCAATATGAATGGAAGCACATTTAAGCAATTATGAAATGTTTGGATGCTTTATCTTTTATCATGTGAAGTAGTATAATAAAGTATACAAACAAACTTTTAGTCACACCTTATGCAAAAGTAAACCATATAACAAGTTATAACCTAGGGAATGATCAACTCATGTGAATGGATATCTAACAAGAACAATCATGCTAAGGATAAGTCGATTAGTGACAAGAGATATGTGGCAAAGATAGTTCAGGAAGGGACGAATGGGAGAGGTACAATTGCGGCAATAGCTGCTGGGATAGGAGGGATGCTAGACAATTACAGAGGTTTTAGTATGCGTAGTATACTGAGAGAGGCGAATGGATGTGCGGATTGGTTGGCAAAGCAAGGATTGAAGGGTAGAGGGATACACTATATAATGGAGGAACTGCCTGATGGAATTTGGAGCTGTCTAGTTAAGGACATTTGTTTGTGTAAAGTGCCGCGAAGGATTTATTCCATTGATCCAAGAATTTTGGAGGATTAATAGGATTATAGCCGGGGCGAGTTTTTTTTTTTTTTTTTTTGGTTTGATGATTTAGTCTTTTTATTTATTTAAATGGTCTAAGGACCTCCCTTGTAATAAATTAAAAAAAAAGAGATATGTTGCAAAAAGAGATCTATAATCAAGTATATATGTGAAATTAACATGTTAATATTAGAAGGATCTGTCACATAAAAACACAAACAAAAAGAGAAATATACCAACAATATCCCCAATACCTTCTATATTGGGATTTCTCTTAAAGAACTCATTGATATTAAGCTTGAGCCCCATATTTGGTTTACCCATTTTACACGGATTTTATTATTGAGACTACTAATCTTCCATCGATGTACGTGCCTCACATACACACAAAATCCATGGTTGCATTTATTACATGTACTTTCCCTACATAAGACGATATGGATCATAATTTGGTTAACAAAGTTCTTTATTTCGGTTAATCAAAAACTATAACATGGCAACAACAAAAACTATTCAGCATTCAATGTAATTTATTAAGTTGTCATCAACAGTATCTTACTAAAAATACGGTATGTTACTTATGCAAGAAAGAGAGACACTTTAGCTAAATTACAATAAATTTACAGTTTGACTTACCAAAAATAAAAATAATATTCTTTGAATAACCTCTTGCATTTTACCTTTATTTATATTACACTATTGTTTTACCTGGAAAAGAATGTTGCCATAATTAAAGTCTTAAATGACATTCTTTTTACCCACCAAAATTGTTTGATGCTTTAGGATTTGGGGCCTTGGAGATTGATCAATTATTTAGAAGATTAAGGTTATGAGGATTTCTTGACAATGTTTTGAATTGAAGTTACACTTTAGTCTCTAGGGTTGTTTATGTACATGTTAATCATAATACTTTTAGTTACTTGTTGATCATAAGAGCTTTGCTCTATTAGATTTTGTTTATTACACTTGATAAAATATTTTGTAAAATCTTTAATTAGTTTTTTTATGATGTTTTATTTAAATTTTACTTGTAAATTATTTTTTTATTAAAGATTGTGTCTTTAAACCTATACTTGTATATTTTCCTATTCAATCAAATCCCTACGATTAGAAGCAAGCTGAATATGTTTAAATAATACGAGTATGATTTAAGAATCACACGAGTTCTATAACATTTAAGCATGGTTAATACTGAAATAATGAATATTTAGATTCCATGATAGTCACAAAGTAATAAAGAACTTCAGAATGAAGAGTGAAGTATAGTAAGAAAGTTAAATATGGATCTTAACAAAAGAAGATTTGGCAACACACCCTTTTTAGTTGGACAATATACACATGTCTTATGTTTTAGCATGCCATCTGTAAGGGTAGGGTGCGCTCAGTTGACCACTCCTTTACCAATAACGGGGGCTATTAGTTTAATACCCTCCTTGATAGCACGTTCCTTGTATATTATTATGTTCCACAGATTTTTCTGTGTGATTCCTATGTGTCTTGTGATTTCTTCAGTCATGAGCGGGGTCCATGAGAATTCTTCAATTTTACGACTTTTACATTGATTTTATAGAATTTATGCATATATGGTTTTTATGTGTTGGCCTAGATAAACCCTATGGAATCCCAATAATTTGAATGTAGCAATATGAGGATCTCTATTGTCTCACATTTCGTTATGAGTTTTTCTAGACACGGAAAATTATTTTTAGGAGTTTAAGAAGTTAAAAGTTTGGATTTATCCAATGATTCTGTTTAATGTGTGCCTTTAGCTAATAATTTTGATTCATCTAACTTTTGATCATTTTGATGTATTTTGTGAATTATAGGTTAAAATCATAGGAACACATGGAATTCTGAGTTTGAAACAAGAGATAAGGATATAAAAAAAAGGAACCATGGAAAAGCTGAAATTTGACCACAAATTGATCCAGGAAGTCCAAAAGATACATTAATAGAATTGCCGAATCTTTTGAATGCTTCAAACTGATTTATAATACGATTGGGGAGGACTTTGAGGATGGTTCTTATATCATTTAATAACTCTTGAAGTTTAGTTTATGGGGGCGCAAACAAAACGTAATTTCGAGTTCAGGTGGGGAAGTCATGAATAGTTTGGTGAAGATGACGCGAGCCGTCCAAATCTTGTGAATTTTTTGTGAGACAGATAATGAACTAGTTCGATCCAAGGGTTATCCCATGGAAGGGACCTACAAATTTCACCCTATAAATACATTTTTTTTACTCCTTTTTTTCATTAAATTCAGTGGTGTGAATCTGTTTGAATTTCACCATATATTTAGAATAATGAGATTCCTCCGTTCATGTTTAATAAAGTAAATTCCTCCATAAGCCGTTATACTTGTTGTTTGGTCCAAATCAGAACCATTGAGATCTCGAATTGCATATTGTAAAAAACCCGCAATCTTGCTCCAACCCCGACTTGATTCAACCCTTCCAAACCTCTTTCCAACACTTTCTTACCTTCACCATATAATTCTTTTCCCGACCTCAACTACCCATTTTAGCGTTATATCCAACACATCAATCCTAGTCAAGCTTTCCTCGTTATAAAGTGTCAAGATCTCAGATTGCAGGTGAGCTTCCTTGGAGAGATCAAATGCTTATGAAGAGGCATAATCGATTAGGTCACACAGTTACTAATAAATCAAATAGCCTAAATAATGGATCAAATTAATAGTATAGTGGAATGGGTATTTTTAAATTGGACGATTTTGGTGGAAATTAGTTTTCGAGGGTCGGAGAGTTCGAAACGCACACGCCAGAGGGAGGATTCTAGGGAGAAAATAGAGGAGTGGATAGAGGAGAAATCAGGTTCTATTGTTTAAAAGAGAGGATTTGAGAAAGGCGATCATTATGGCGAGAGAGAACTTTGTGACAGAGTTGTGAAACAAGGAGACACAACCCTTCTAGGAGTTTTTCGATGTGGGAATCGAAAATGCCGTAACTGAGAGCGACAGAGGAAAAGTGGCTAGATTTGAAATCCAAAGAGAGGAATATGGAGAAGTTTAGGTCGTCGGAGAAAGTGTCAATGATGAAGGTGGGTGAAGTATGCGAGGTGTGTGTAAGGGCATTTGAGAGTTGGGAAAATGTAGTGAGGATATGGTGGTGGGGTTAGCTATATATTTGAAGTTCGAAATACGCCAGATTATCAGAGAGGACATTGATCTAATAAATCTCACTTTAAGACCTGATTATGACTTTCACACTACAAATTGTATTCAAGTGCTCAGACAACGTCGTTGTATCTTACTTTGGTTGTGTGTTTTTATAAGTAATATTCAAAGAATCTGATTTATTTCTACCATTATCAAGAAACTTTTTACTTTGTTAAATAATTTTTTTTCATACCCACGAAGGCAATGGACGATAAATACTTGAACCGTGCTTAAACTATCATTTTCCTTTTTCCGTGAACAAATTATATAATTTATTTTAGCTATGGCTCGGGCCATCTATGTTATAAAAGAAACAATTTTGCTCATTTCCTGGCCAATTCATCTATATAAATATTTACTTCGGGGTTGAAACTACACACTTTAAAATTGTTATTCATTTGACACAATCGCGTAATATCTCATCATAATAATTTGTTTAACTCACACCGTTCCTTTTTAGTATATATAATTCAAACAAATATGTCTCAATATACAAAAATAACAAAGTTTGGTTTTTGCGTCAATTCTAAGGCCAAAATGCACACATACAGTTTTGAAACAAGGGTCAATTCAAGCCTGTAAAATCTTACGAAACTATTTAAGAACATACTATCTAAGTCCCAGAAGAGATACCCATACATGCTATATTGGGATTTTTCTTAAACCATTTATCGATGTTAAGCTTTAACCCCATATTTTTTTTTGTTACATATGAGGTCTAAACTAAGACCGGAAGCAAATAAGCCTCCTAATTATTGCCTAACTATTCTCGGAGTGGCCCAACCACACCGATCCTTTACCAATAGACGCTAAAGTCCTTCCGGAGGATCCCTTAAAGGAGCCGAGCTCTCCGCACTATTAACCCCTAACTTTGCAAGCCAAATGCGCCCTAGACTCTAGTATATCACGACAAGCCCTTATTATATCCATGGAGAACCCCATTGAGTTCACACCGCCCTTCACTAGCGCGTGCAACTCACACGAGTCAGCCTCAATAGTTAAAGATGAAAATCCCTTACTCACAGCCAAATGCAATCCCCATATTTGATTTACCCATTTATAAGGATTTTTATCGAGTAGATTTAATTAAAAAAACAATAGAATGCATTATAAAGATAATTAGAATAAATTTGATTTTACATGAAAATGAAACCATACTTTACATTTATTTTTGGGCTCGCTCTTTCTGCCTTGGGCCACTACTGAAACCCATATACCATTACAGGCCCATTTACAACCAACCCTAGCCCCTCTTTCGAAAAGGGTTTTTATTATCTCCATATCTTCAAATATCATCTTCTTTGCCGTCTAACAAGGTTTGCACTCTCTCAGATCAAGGAGTAATCTTTAACCATGAGGTAACTTTATCATCATAATCTTAATCTCATAAACATGTTTTTCTTATACGAAATGCTTTTAGATTCATACTTTCGTTAGATTTTAATTGCTCGATTGTCTAATAACTAATACCAGATTTAAAATGGGTTCTTACAAATTTTACACAAATCAGACATTTTTCCGATACCTTAAAATCATTACCCTCGTCACTAATATGTTTTATTTATTGTTTTTTATAGTAAGTTGCAGAGTGAAGCGGTTAGGGAAGCTATCACTGTGATCATGACCAGTGTCAAAGAGAAGAATCGTAACTTCACTGAAACAATTGAGCTTCAAATTGGTTTGAAAAATTACGATCCACAAAAAGATAAACGTTTCAGTGGTTCCGTTAAATTACCACATATCCCTCGTCCAAAGATGAGAGCTTGTATGCTTGGAGATGCTCAACACGTTGGAGAGGTATTAAATTTTTTTTTTAATTTTTTCATTTCGTATTATATAAAAAAAATACTAATTCCGATCTATAATCTGTGTACAAAATAGGCAGAGAAGATTAACCTTGAATACATGGATGTAGAAGGGTTAAAAAAGCTGAACAAAAACAAAAAGTTAGTGAAAAAGCTTGCGAAGAAATACCATGCATTTTTAGCATCTGAAGCTGTGATTAAGCAGATTCCTCGTCTTTTAGGACCTGGTCTTAACAAGGCAGGCAAGTATTATTATATTATTAATGGAAATGATTTTATTTTTGAATTATTTTAAATTAATATAGGTAAGTTTCCAACATTGGTGAGTCATTCCGAGTCTTTAGAAGCGAAAGTGAATGAAATAAAAGCAACGGTGAAGTTTCAGTTGAAGAAAGTGCTTTGTATGGGTGTAGCTGTAGGAAATTGTGGTATGGAAGAGAAACAAATCTTTCAGAATGTTCAAATGAGTGTTAACTTTTTAGTTTCACTTCTTAAAAAGAATTGGCAAAATGTAAGTTTTTTAATTTGTTATATTAAAATGGAATATGTTTGTTAATTTGTTTGTTTTGTTTGTTATAACTAACTAATAGGTGAGGTGCTTGTATCTGAAGAGTACTATGGGAAGGCCACAACGTATCTTTTAAGTTGTTTTGTTTTGAAATTATTGTAGTGAGAATTAAATTAAGAGTGAGAAGTTTGAATACAGTTTTTCAGAAATGTTTTGGATATTATTTTTGTTATCTTTTGTTTTGCTGTTTTGAATTAAGCAGTGTTGAAATTTTATAGTACTATCAATGATAATTTATTGTTGGTTAAAACAAATCTTTGCGGTTTATTACATTATTAGATGTATAATGTATGCAAGTGAAATAGGTGATTAATTGTGTACTGTTAAGTGGTTGGGAAAATATTTTCTTTAAGCAAAGACAAATAATATAAACTTGAGTTTTTACATTTTAATGGCTTATAGAAGGTTTATAGAAAAGGGGAAATACTTAGTATACTTGATGTCTTGCTCTCACAACTTTTAAAAATTAATCTAATTTGACTCATATTTATTTTATATGTATAAATAATAATAATTTTTTAACAGCAAAAATTAAAATATTTACTATTAATATAGAGATTTATAGTGTAATTAACTTAAAAGGGTTAATACTCAATAAGTACTTGCCATTTTACATCCTGTTTCATAAAAAACATGGTATTTTTAAGTTTTTTTTTTAAGAATATTGAGTTATAAGAAACTTTTCAATTGTCCAAAAATAAAAAGCTTATGTAAAGCTTTTCAAAATAAAAACTAAGTTTGGAAAACTTAAAATTTGAGTTATGGAAAGCTTTTTATAACTCAAAAGACTTTTTTTTATGTAAAAGAAGGGAAAAGCAAAATGTATATGGTTTTTGATTGGAAAAGAAAATAACGGTTGGGGTGAAAGGAAATTACTTCTAACTTAAAAACGTTAGTTCAAATTTTATAGAGTAAATAACACTTTTGCCCCCTGGGTTTATACGCGATTGACAGGTTGCCCCCTAACTCTTAAAATGCGCCTCGTTGCCCCCTAAGATTTGTTTTTGTGACCCGTTACCCCCTACTGCGTGTTCCGTCCATTTTTTCCGTTAAAAGTGACGTGGCATTTCCATGTCACAATTTTTTTTTTTTTTTTTTAATCCAGGTGTTAATTGAGTTTTTAATTAATTTAAACCAAGGGCAAAAAAGGAATTTCATTAATAGGTTTTATAATATTAAATATAATTAATATAATAACCACCCCCACCCCACCGCACCCCCCTACCCCCCCCCCCCCCCCTCTCTCTTCCCCATTCCTCTTCTTCCCCGTTCTTCTTCTTCCCGTTCATCTGGTTCTTAAAAAAAAAAAAAAAAAAATTCAAAGCTAATGAAATGGCATTGAAATCCATTCTTGTCCGCTGGATCTGCGCAAGATGGAGCTCGGACTGGTGTAGCAGCTGGAGATGTAGATGGTGCTTCGTGGTGTAGCAGCTGGAGATGGTGCTTCTGTCCATATATTAACGGCTGCTGTTGAAACCCACCAGCACCAGCTCCGGCGTATGCACCAGCTAAAGGTGCGGCAGCGTATGGATGAACAGGGAAGCTACCATATCCAGGGTTAGGAATGTAATTTGGGAGTGGTGTTGAACTCTGAGCTACACCAACGCCACCACCGCCGCCTGTATCGTATTTCTTTTCTGTTTGTGGCTTTGCGAGTACTACTTCTAACACCTGGCCTGCATTTTAACACCAGTTAAGATATAATAAATATAGCACAAATTTAGGAAAATAGAAAACATATCTAGAGTGAGCATTAACATTATTAAGAAACTCAGAAGGTGGAATGAACTTGTCTTGTAATTTATATGGTCATCAAGATTCAAGAGTAACTTTTCATAACCTCATGGTGATATATGACTTTAGTGCTGGTATATTTCATATATAATTTCTTTAAATTTCATAGATTTGGTTTTATATGGGGTTTTAGATATGGAAATTATATTTCTGGTGTATGGCTGGGGTTTATATATAGAATTGTGTAGAGAAGATTGATTATGCCAAGTATGCCCCTCAAGTAGCGTCAAACTCTTTGGGAAAGCAGATAATCCGATCTGTAGCTCAAAGCAAGAAATTTTTTTTTTTTTTTTTTAAGAACCAGATGAACGGGAAGAAGAAGAACGGGGAAGAAGAGGAATGGGGAAGAGAGAGGGGGGGGGGGGGGGTAGGGGGGTGCGGTGGGGTGGGGGGTGGTTATTATATTAATTATATTTAATATTATAAAACCTATTAATGAAATTCCTTTTTTGCCCTTGGTTTAAATTAATTAAAAACTCAATTAACACCTGGATTAAAAAAAAAAAAAAAAAATTGTGACATGGAAATGCCACGTCACTTTTAACGGAAAAAATGGACGGAACACGCAGTAGGGGGTAACGGGTCACAAAAACAAATCTTAGGGGGCAACGAGGCGCATTTTAAGAGTTAGGGGGCAACCTGTCAATCGCGTATAAACCCAGGGGGCAAAAGTGTCATTTACTCAATTTTATATGTTATAATGCCGTATGGTATAATTTTTTGCATAACTAATATCCTGTGATTTTACCTAGTTCTTTTATAATTCTCCTTGGATTGAGGTTGTATATCTTTATAATAGTTTTTGCCTTTATATTTTTTTATATCATTTTTGCAGGATCGGTTGGTCAATCCAATAATTGTATATTTGTTGCTCTGACAAAAAAATAAGTTGTAATCGCGGGGGTTTGGATCTTGTGTGAAAACTAACTCTGTTTGAGAATTCTTGGATCCTTATTATTAAAGCATGTCCAGTTATTGGAGAACCTATATGGGAAGTTTTTACCTTGCTTTTTATCCTTTTCCCAAAATTTTAATTGATTATCAACTGTATAACAATGTTTTGCTTTACATGATTGGGAAATAATTTTGAGGGTTACCTTCGAATAGTAATAACATTGTTAAGGACAGAATGAAATGAGCACCCCAACTTTTTCTTTATTCTAGCACAAAAACACCATCCCCAAGCACAAATATAATGCTTGGTTGATTTTTCTGAATAGACTACCAATCAAAAAGAATGGGTTGATACAAAGATGTAAAGACACTAATTTGAAGTACACAAGTCTTCATCTTTACCAACGTTTTCTTTACTACATATGGAGTACTAAACACAAGAAGGTGTATCACAACCTACTTGAAAAACATGACACTATTCTACAAAAAAATTGTCTTGATGTTCAATCAAAACCATAGCACAAGGGCAAGTTCAAAAATAACTTAGAGCAATAAACTCATTGAGAGAAAATGAAACTTACAAGGGTTGCTTTATAGGATAATTTAGAGAAACTAACTCTAAAAGACTAAAACTAATGTTAGCCAAAGTTTGTCAAGACTTGAGTTTTTGATGTTGGCACGATTCAAACAAGAGATTTGCACTTTAGTCCTTAAAGTTTCAAATTTCTATTTTCAAGCTTTATTTTGTTTAGGTTTCCTTTTTACCCCTAGAAAATGTGTATACACTTTATATTCATACGCCGGAAAATTTTGACATAGAATCAATATTTAATAGGACATTTTATAAAATTTTGATTGTTGAATTAATAAATTGATTACTTAACTGTCAAAAAAAAAAAAAAACAAGTACCCCAAACAGACAAAAAAAATATTTAAAATGATTACACAAAATACCTCAATATTTCCAAAGCTCATATTCTATAGCCAAGCCTTCCTTATTCAAACTTTTTAGTTAATTATACAAAAATGATGTAAATCTAAACTGAAACAATTGTACTAAATAGAAATCCATAAATGTGTATCTATTTAGTATGAATGTCAATCTCGTACTTTGTAAGATATACAACAGTATAATTAAATTTTTAAATTAAATCAAGATTTAACCATGAAAGAACTTTTACAACCACACCCACCTACAGCACTAGGATTTGTAGAAACCTGCATTACACAATAAGGGTAAAAATGTCAATAATAATATTTTTACAGATGATTAGTATAAATCTGACCTGAAAAGCAGAACGTATCAACTCTTCAACATAATCAACAGTTGCACCTTTTACAAAATCATATGAAATTTTATCCACCACTAATTTAACTCCTTCTCGCTCAAATATTCTACATAAATTTAAAGCTATGAGAAACAAATTGGAAATTAAAAATTAAAAATTATAAATAAACCTGTCATCATCATTAGTTCTCTCGTCTAACGAGAAATTATATTGAAATCCAGAGCATCCTCCTGCTTCTATGCTTAATCTAAGCATTTTTAGTTGCTTATTTTCTTCTGCTTGCAATTCTTTAATTCTCTGTAAATTAATTATTACAAATTGTTTTTAATTTTGATAATTTACTTAATTAAACAAACCAATACAAACTAAACCCTAATTAACTAATTCCTCCCACATACATGATAATTCCAATATTCAAAACCCCAAAAGTTACATACACAAATAAAGATAAGAAATTATATGGTGCATAAATTGTTGGGTTTGTTTGAAATATCAAAAAAAGCGATATTAATATTGGGAATATGGAAAAGATTGAAATTTTAGGAGCTTAGAATATACCCGAACGCAATTATCGGTGATGTGAATGGTATCAAGAGCTTGAGATTCGGAAGGTTGAGGTTCGCGAAGAAGAGCTGATGAAGATGATGAAATCGATGAGCTTAAGAGCCGATGGTTTTGGCGAATCCTTGCCGTGATAAATGGAGTTAGACGATGTAAGAGAGACCTAGAGGAGGACATTGTCATCTTCTTTCCCTTTTCTGTATAAGATTTAAATAAGAAATGGCAAATGAGAGTTAAATGTGTTGGAAGGCTTTATTTTTTTTATTTTTTAAGGTATTAATAGAAATGAGGTATTATATATATGGAATTGAGTCGCATTTCGTGTGCTAAACACACCTATCGATTCATCAGCTTCCACGTTCGTTCTTTCTTTCAAAGTTTTATAACCCCTTGCTTGTATTCGTTTGTATGTAAATGACCTCTATACTTTGAGAAACAACAAATAATACCACATGTCTATCTAATTTTGGGTAAAGCACTCGTCTGTCTCCTTAACTATGTCCAAAGTACACGGGTCGATCCTGATCTTCAAAATTACTCTTTTACGCCCCATATCTTCACCTTTTGTGACACCGTTAGCCCTTTTTTTATTTTTCTGTCAGTTGACCGTTAGTCAACGCCACATGACGCCACGTCACCGCCACCTCTGCGCCAACTCACCGCCACTGTTTTCGTCAGCATCGTCCCTAACTTTTTTTAAAAAAAAAATCTTTGAAGGTTTGAATGCTTCAAACCTTCATCAATGGAAACAAATAAAAGGCAAAAATCAAAAAGGCATTACCATGTTCAAATAGGCATTACTAAGTTACAATTAAGTAATGCATATTGTGCAGAATCAATAATCTGCAAACGTGAAAGATCCGAAGAAGAAGAAGATCAAAATGACCCGGGCCCACTTTCACTATCCCAAACAACAAAACGATCCAAACTAGACGACCCAAGTTCAAGTCACGCAAACGGGTCCCACAAATCCGATGATTCAATCACAACATCTCATGAACCAGTACCTATTACAACAATGATGACATCATCATCTTTTTTAGCTTTCCCTTTACTTGACCCAGTTGTACCTAAAGAACAACAAACACCTATGTTTGATTCTTCAAATCTCGAGAAATCGGTCCCACCTGGGTACTTGAAGTTTATAAGTAATCTCGAGAATGAGATATTGAATGTTTCAATGGAAAGAGAGACTTTGAAAATTGAAGTTACGAGATCTCAAGCTATGATTAATATTTTGCAATCAAGAATGGATCTTGTGAGTAAGGAGAATGAGGATTTAAGAAGACATGTTCGAGGTGGCTAAAACTAAAAAAGGCGTGTTTGTTTTATCGTGTTTTTATGTATTTTAGTTTATTATTAGGGTCGGATCTGATGAAAAAACGATATGTGTAACTTTTCTCAATGGTGCTTATGTGACCATTGGAACGAGGAAGGATCGGCAAAAAACGTGTGTACCGATTTGTTATTGCGAATTTGTAGACTTTTATCGTTATTAGCAACTTTTATGTTCAGAATAATTATGTGTTTTATTTGGGTATGATTGATTATATTGTTTATACCCAAGAATCTGTGGTTAATTGCAGGGTAAAGCTATAGGAATATGTTATTTAAATTGATATATGTGTAGATCCCTGTGTAAGAAGTTGCACGATAGGCCCCTAGAATTGTGTTGAGGCAAATCAAGGGTTGGAACTACAATTGGATCAAAAGGAGTGTATATCTGGAGGTTTTTTTAGCTACAGATTTGCATGAATGTTTTTTAGCTACATCTGATTGATTCTGCAAAATATGCATTACTGAATTGTAACTTAGGTATTTGAACATGGTAATGCCTTTTTGATTTTGAGAATGCCTTTTTGATTTTTGGCTTTTATTTTTCTCCATTGATGAAGGTTTGAAGCATTCAAACCTTCAAAGTTTTTTTTTAGAAAGTTAGGGACGATGCCGACGAAGACGGTGAGTTGGCGCAGAGGTGGAGGTGACGTGGCGCCATGTGGCATTGACTAACGGTCAAATGACAGAAAAATGAAAAAAGGGCTAACGGTGTCACAAAAGGTGAAGATATGGGGCGTAAAAGGGTAATTTTGAAGATCAGGGGCGACCCGTGCACTTTGGGCATAGTTAAGGGGCCAGACGAGGGCTTTACCCTTTAAAAGAATTAAATTTTACACCAAACTGACACAAACCTATTTTAAAGGCAAAATTGCCTTGTATTAAAATAAAAGAAGAGAGAACCTCAACCAATCTCTTATAGAGTCACAATTTTAGAAAAAACCTTTGCAACCCAATCTGTTATGAGGTATGTCGCTCTTCATACAATTTGGATTTTGATGAGAGGAAGATTTTTAACAGGTTTTCTAATGTCTTTTTAGGATAGATTGGCTCTTCAACCGATAGACAATGTGATGTTTCTATATTTGTGATAAATTAATTTCGTCAAGAATCATCATTTTAGATTTATTATGTGCTTAGTTGATGGATTTTTCCATGTTATCTGATATATTCTCATTTCTTGCCTAATTTTGGAGAATTGCTACTTTTAGAGTTATTTGAGTTTAATTTGTGTGTTAAGCGTGAAACTATTAGGTATATGGATGACATTATATCTCAAACATGGATAAGAAAGCGAGAGAAGGAGATCAAACACAAAGTGGAGAGTTAAAGGACAAAAAAGTCGTTATTAATACAAGAGTTGTTGGCCAGGTTTAGAAAGTGAATTGTTTGAGGTGCCGCACAAGACTGACAAAGATTCTAGAGGATCATTTTTTTATCCAGTTAGGATTTTGAGTTAGGAAAGTGTAGAATTTTATAGTTTGTAATTTAGAGATGAAATGAAGAAATTATTAATGTTGCAACTTTCGTAACTCGAACCAGTCCATTCTTGAAAGAAAACATTTTTTAGGTTGGGTTAGGTCAAATGATGCCCATGACCCATAAAATGTTTATGAACCAATAAATATCATAATTTAACTTTAGAAACGAGTCCTTTCTACAACAATTTTTTTTTAACCATGTTTAATTTTTTAACTTTAGCATCATATCATCAATTTTTTTTTGAACCATGTTTAATTTTTTAACTTTAGCATCATATCATCAATTCTGCATCATTAGAGATATTAGTTTTAGATTCTTAGTTTAGCCATGTTTCTAAACTTATTATTTTTCATTTATTTTTATTAGTTATGTATTAAATTTTTGAGGAAATTATAAATTAGGGCCTAACTTTTCAAAAACTTGTTTTATAAGTCCTAGTTACAAAAACTTTTTTTTAAGTCCTAGTTCTAACTACCTGGGTTGGAACTTTTCCCATTTTACCTTTGTTCGTTATGGGTACGGACCCATAACGACTATTTATCCCGTGCTAAAAAATAACCTCAAAACGTTTTGCAATAATTATATGGCCTGGACCCATATAGAACAAAAATCTAATGGGTCTGTACCTATGTAGTATAAAGACTCACATCACGGGCTGTACCCATATACAACAAAAAAAAATACACAAACATAAAGTTATAACCCAATCTTTTTTCAGCCAATTTTTTTACATGGGCTGTACCCAGAATGAACAAAAATATTTACAACTGAAAATACACTCTAAATGGGCTGGACCCATTACAAATACAATATACCTACATGGGGCTGGCCCTATACACAAAGAACCCAATGGGTCTGGCCATGATATACACTACAACTACATGGGGCTGGCCCATGATACACAAATAACCCAATGGGTCTGGCCCCAGCCCCATTACGCATAACAGTTTAAAAAAAAAACCAGCAGCGAACGATGATGAACTCGATCACGGGGTTGTTGGTGGTGGGGTGAACAGATCGGAACGGGGTAGTAGGGTTGTTGGTGGTGGGATGAACAGATCTGAACTGGTGGATGTTGTCGAAGATACAGCAGCAGCAGGGCCACGGTGGGTGAAGCGTGGTGGCGGTGGATCTGAGCAGCGGAGGTTGTTGGTGTTGTACTTCACCAGATCCAGATCTGCAGCAGCTGGGGGTGGAAGGCGGTGCAGAGTGGTGGTGTGTGGCGGCTTTCCTGCGCGAGAAGAGCGGTTGGGGTGGAAGGATTGGTGCAGCAGTGATGGCGCTGGCGGTGGTTCTTGTCCCTCTTGTCGCTGGTGGTGGCTTCGCGGTTCTTGTGCTGCAGCATCTTGGTGGCTCGTGACGCGGTGGTCCACGAAGGAGGCAGCAGTAGCAATGGTGGTTCCAGATCTATTGATGTGCAGCTGTTTGGTGATGACTGGTGGTGGTGGATCGAGCTGTTGGTGGTGGATCGGGTTTCAAGGGGTGGGGTTGGTGATGACGGTGGTGGTGGATCGACATGGTGATGACGATGGTGGGGGGTGGAGGTGATGAAGGTGTTAATGGTGAGGGGGGTGGGGGCTTTGGTGGTGATGAAGGTGGAGGGGGTGGGGGTGGGTTTCAGACGGCGGCAGAGGAGAGTCAAAGGGGGTGGGGGGTCGGTTTGAGAGAGAGAGAAGGGATGGGGGTGTGGGATATTTTCCAGAACCCATAATGGAGTTTTGGTTTTGGAATGGAATAGTTGACTGTAGGTGTATAGGGAGGGGAGGGAAAATTTGGTTTTTTGCTTCATTTAGTTGGTTTCCAACTACACCAACTAGGGCAGGATTTGTTTGGGCCTTATAAACTAAAGACCCCTAAATTTTTTATAGCTTTGCTTGTGGACATTATTTTTGGAAAAGAATTTACTTTTGTACTATCCCCCACCTATCATTTTTTTTTTGTCAACCCCCACCCCCCCACCCGCATCATCAGGAGGTTTATAGATTGTTTAAGGTTACGAGTTATTTTCTTGACTCACCCCTACTTTACACATGTTTAATAGGTCAACCTTTTTTTTAAGTAAAATTAGGTTTTAATCAGTCAAGTTTTTTTTTTTTTAATACATAAGAGAGCCATTTTAGACTCGAAGTCATTTTGACTCCATTGAGATTCGATCCCATGATTTCTTGGTCTCTGCGGAGTAGTCTAACCACTAGACCAACTATCGATCTCCAATAGAATAAGAAATATGTAATTGTTTTCTAATAAAGATTCTTTTTTGTTAGTGTTTAAGTGCCCGTTTGAAAGTGCTTTTTTGGAAAAGCATTTAAAAATGCTTTTAGCATTTTAAAAGTTTTTTTAACTTTGAAAATCACTTTTTTGATGTTCCTTAAAAAAAGCATTTAAAATAATTTTAGATTTCAAATTTTTTTTAATATTTTTTTAAATATTGAATTTTAATCTAAAAACGTTTTTTTACTCTAAAATAAACATTTCCAAACGGTCCCTAAATTTCCACATACAAGTTTATAAGTTAATATAAGAATAAATATATCTTTAATGTAGTTTTATGTAATAGTAGGTTCATTTTATGAAACTTTCTCAAAATAAAATAGTTTTTTTCTAAAGGGTGAAAAAAGAGCACTGTTAAACCAACAATTCTTCTACTAAATATTTTAAAATTGCATAACAAAACAGAAAATTGTCAGAATGAAAATAAACAGAAAAAACGACATATGATTAAATTGTTCTACTTCCTAGTAGTTACTTCCAAGCATCAACTTCTTCGCTGCGAATTTGTTAACAATTTTGGAATAATAATCCCAGTTAGGATGAAAGGGAGTTATTGCTGGGTGTCCCAATGGATGGTCTTTCACATATGATGGAACATTTTCCGAAGTTGCAACACCATCAAGAAAGTTTTGCATATCTCCCTTTGGACCTGATGAACAACAAATAAAAAATCAAATTAACTATATAAATTTATTTCTCAAGGGATCACTGAAAAACTCAATACTTTTTATCTATTATGTAACGACCCAATACTCAAATCCAACACACCTAGAAATGTATCTTCTCCATTGTCCAACATGTATCTCAACGGGAATATAGCTGTATTAGGCTGCAAGAAACACTAGGTAAAATTAAAACTTGTCACCATTTTTTAATGTTAGCTCTATAAAATATGAAAAAATTATTATTTACAGGGTTTAAAAGAGCATTGTAAGGGTCATCATCAATCAACAACGTATTGGAACATGAATATTCCCCATTGCACCATGGTAGACTCCTCGAGTCATTTTCCCATATCTTATTCAGTTCCTTCAAGAACATGCTTTTGTCCGGATTTTCCAAGGTTTGAAATCCTGAATTAGTGCTATCACTTTGATCCTGTGAAACAACATTGTCTCATAAGATCGTTTAACAAAGTATAATTGCTAGCTTCTTGTTATCTCATGTTTGCTAAAAATATGGTTCAAAATGAGAAGCAAATTAATTATAATGAAGACCCATAAGTTGTCTCTTACCCATACGAATGCAAAGTTTCCTTTCACTCCATCCATGATAGAGTTTAGAATACCATTTACATTGCGCCTGTCACGTGAAAGAATAGAACATCAAACAATCATCCAGTTAAGGTACAGTCAAATCTTACGAGGGTGAGAAATTTGATAAACATAAAGTTAAAAAAACTTATGCAACAGATTCACCTATACAATAGTAATGGTAGATGTACTCACTTACTAGCAGATGACCATATTCCAACTTCAAATCTTTCGAAGCAAAAGTTCAGAAAGTCCGCACAAAATGGCCTTTTAAAAACTGCGTATCAGAAAAAATTAGAACTATGACAAACTTATTACATAGATAAAAATAAAAGGTTAACAAATGAATAAATGGTTATTTAATTACCTAGAAAGTTACGGTAGGAAAAATCAGGTGTGTATGCTTGCACACTAGCCCTATCAAGGATATAAACTCTTTTCATTATCAGTCCTCCTGGAGAAAGTACAAGTAGTTTTTTCTTGCAATTAAACTTCAATTTTTCTAATGAAAGACGACCAGAAGTGTTGTCATCTTCGATGTTTTCATCAGATACTATATTCTTGAACTTCAAGCCTGTGATATTTGCTGGCATGTTTATAATTGTTGATATATAGATGAGGAGATATACTTAATTTTGTTTTGGACAATATGAAGCCAAGTCTTTAATATATAATGAAAGATCATCCAGGACTCTTTAGCTTCTGTTTTAATTAATTAACCTTTTTAGAGAGTCGAGAATTGGGAAGAAACTAAAGTTGGTTGTGTTGAATTCTAAGAGACTCCGGTAAAAGCTTCTTTTCCTCTCGCGATTTCCCAATTCCAATTTTTCATTAACGTTAGGCTTTCAAATTTTGATATTTTTTCCAGGTCAATGTTTCTAGCTTCTTTCGGAATCATACCATAACATAACCCCATAATTTTTTTTTTCAAATGAAAAGTCTTACAAACGGTAGAGATGACAACAATTTGAAAAAAAATAGCGAAAAATAGATTCAACCATCAATGTTCCTTTGCTATATTTGGCCAATGCCTTTGCAGTACCATTATATTTACTATTGTTGTGAGCAACTTTTCAAAAAAGAAAACAATCTAACCAATTTCTAAATTCAACTTGAAGTAATTTAAGACTCTAGTGGAGACGTGTCTTATTAAAAATACCTTGAATGAGTTCAAGGTTGTTAGAATAGAAAGAACAATTCTAAAAATTGAGATCAGCCATAGATTTCAAAGCCAGAAGAAGCGCCAAAGTATCCCCTTCAATGACATAACAAAACATATTCTGGTAACATCACAACTAATAGTGCCCTTGACATTGACTCCAATCGACACGACCGCTGCCGGTTCTCTTTCTTTATTAAAAGAAGTATTACAAAGTCAAATCATATCTGCTTTATCATTCAACACAGGGTTTCAGGAATATTAACTGTAATATTATCAAGTGGGTGCCGATTATAAGTACCCTGAACAGGAGAGCCAAATAATCTAGTAATGAGGGTATTAGTGTTACAGGATATTTCATACACTTACTATTTTTTGTTATCGAAGAAACCTTTCATTCCTTCTTTCCAAATGTTCCAAGGTGTAGTTAAGATGTAAGCTGTAATAAGTTTTTGATCCAACCATTTGATAATTCTTGATAATTGATAAAATCCAAATCTGCAAAATTGGTTTTTGTATCTATATCGATCTTGATTTGCATGGTGGAACCGGCCTACACTTCAATACTAAAAGGACATTTGAGTAGCAAGTGCTCAATGTTTTCTTTTCCAAGTTCGCACCATTCACAGTTATCATTATTTGCACACTTTCTCTGTTTGAGATTGCATTTGGTCGAAAGTGCCCCATTGCAAACTTTCCAGCAAAAATTCCTAATTCTCGACGGAAAATTGGAGTGCCATATACTTTCCAAAGTTCACTTTTGTTGGATTCACCCATGGTAGAGGATTGTGCTTCCCGCATAATATCCTCATTAACAAGTGCATGATAGCCTGATTTGGTTGTATAAATATTGTCTTTACAAAATGGCCAGATAATTTTGTCGTCCACGTCGAGTTGCATAATGGGTATCTTTTTGATCTCACTTGTAATGTTCGAAGGAAAAATTGAATTAATGAGATCAAGATTCCAGCCAGACATATATTTATTAAAGAATTCGCTGACAACACTAGCTTCACAATTAACATGTCTTTCGTTTTTATATCCTTTTCCAATCCAGTTGTACTCCCAAACTTTTGTAGAAAGCCCGTTACCAATTTGCCAGATGGAGAATTTTTTTTAACAGCTGAATACCCTTAAAAATACTTTCCCAACTCCACGATTTTTTTTTCCGGAGATTAGCGTCCCAAAAGATTTTATTTGGAGAGTAAATGGATTTAAGTACTTTTGAGATAAGAGAGTCGGGTTTGTTAATAATTCTCCATGCTTGTTTAGCCAGAAGTCATATATTCATTTTTTGAAAGTCCCAAAAACCGATTCCTCCAACATTTTTAGCTCTAGCGATCTTTTTTCATGCCACCTAGTGTATTCTTTTCTTAGATCCCGAATCCCACCAAAAGTCGGACATCACACTAGATAATTTGCTACATAGATCCTTTTAGGAAATTCAAAAATTGACATAACGTAATTTGGGATAGCTTGCAAGACAACTTTTGATAAAAACCTCTTTGCCACCATCAAATATGATACTAATGATCCAACTAGGCGACTTCGATAAAAGTCTATCTTTAATATAGTTAAGATTTTCGGTTTATACTCTTTTGAGGGAGAAAGGGATCCCCTAAGTAATTACCAAGATATCTAGTCATTCCAATATTGAGGGATTATTTTCTGGAGTATATTTGCCAAACATATGGCAGACTTATGAAAATTTATTCTTTGACCAGAGGCAAAACAATAGTCTTCCGGTGTTCTTCTGAAAGTCTTAGTTTTAGTTTTATTAACATTGATGAAGAATAATGCGTCATCAGCGAAGAGAAGATGAGTAAGCTTTAGACATTGTCTTGTAATAGAAATGCCTTTTAATCAATTCTTCGCGACATTGATAGTTAATTAAAACGATAAGGCTTTTCATCAGTAAAGAGAAAAAAGGTGAAAGAGGGTCTTCTTGCCTTAAACCTTGTTTTGGATGAAATTTCTTGAGTCTCTAACCATTGACTTTGATTTAAAAGGAGACATAGGAGATACACTTGTAATATCAGTTTAACCATTTTTCACAAAACCCCAAACTCCTAAGCGTCTCAATAA
The DNA here is from genome assembly GCA_029959085.1 of Nemophila menziesii. Taxonomy (NCBI): domain Eukaryota; kingdom Viridiplantae; phylum Streptophyta; class Magnoliopsida; order Boraginales; family Hydrophyllaceae; genus Nemophila; species Nemophila menziesii. The sequence continues at coordinate 140,746,108 of JARWIR010000001.1, read as the reverse complement.
GAATTTCTAATTCACTTGATCATATGCCTTTTCCATATCAATTTTAAAGGCTACATAATTTTTCCTCGATTTCCTTTTAGTGTTCAGAAAAAACGAGACCTCCTACGTAATTGAAATGTTATCTTGTATACTCATCCTTTAATGAAAGCCGATTGAGTCGGAGAAATGATTTCATCCATAAAAGGTTGCATCCTTAAGACGAGTATCTCAATGATAATTTCATAACATAATTTGACACTGGCAATCGAATGAAAGTCTTTAATTGTTTCTTGAACCTCCCCTTGGGGCACAAGAGTAATTAAAGTGTCATTAATTTCCTTGAGAAGGACATATTGATTAAAGAACTCAGATACCAATTTGAATATATCCTCCTTGAGAATATCCCAGAATTCTTGAAAGAATTTACCCAAGGGACCATCGAGTCGCTGACTTTTAACCCTGACATAGTAAAAATTTTTTTACCACTTCATCTAAATCTGGCTATCTTGTGAGAATATCATTCATCAAATTCAAATTTTTTGACGGGATGTGTTTAGTGATCTCTTCGATTTTCGGAATAGGATTCTCCTATAGAAATTACTATAGTATTCCTGGATGGTAAGGTTAATAACATTTGGATCATCGGTCCAATCACCATCCTTGGTCTTAAGTGTGCAAATATGATTAGACTTCCTTTTTTTGAGAGTCGAAGTATAAAAATATTTAGTATTTTTATCGCCTTTCATGATCCATAGGTCTTGTTGCGGTTCCAGGTGTTATATAAATAAGATAGATTGTTACTAATGGAACTTGGACACACCGCAAGCTTACATGTTGTCGCCAGGTAAAAAATATGATAAGCCTAAGGGCTATCGATCCACAGGGACTACTAACGCAGTAAATAATGTGTTTTGAATATACTAAAATGTTAAGTTGCGATTAAAATAAAAAATACTAATGCAAATTTATATTTGGGATTTTTATAGTTTAAGGACTAACGTACAAATAAATAACGATTAAACTGAAATGCAGATAAGTAAAATACTAAAACGAGATCATAAAGTATGAGAAGTAATGCTTGGTCCTTGCGAGTAATCCACCTAATCAATAATTAACTTGTTTATGGCATAAGGGCGAATTGAATGGTTCGTATTAGCCGGGATGTAATTGCATCTAAGTCCCATCACGGGTGATCTTAACTCTCTACCTTATTTATCCTCTCAGCTTTCAGGTAGGCTTAAGCTCTTGGACCTATTAACTACCAAGCATGCTAATATCGTCCGATAAAAGGCACCAGGCGCTTATATACTGTGTCCAAAATCTAGACCCTTTACCCAGGTGTAAGTCAAAAAGACCTAAACTACCTATACTTGAATAGGGTATAAATAGGAAATATGCACAAATATATAAACGATGGAAAAATAAGTTCAATTCATTTCAATACATATAAAATATCCTAGATCACCAAAACATAGATAAAAATCATTTAGGCTTCATACCAATTGCAAGTTTCAAGCATAAAGTAGTTTAGCTCATACCAAATAAAGTAAAATACAATAAAAATAATACTATAAGCATGTTTAAAAGACATAATGGAATCAAATTAAACTAAAATACCAAATTGATAGGTTGTGAAATGGTGGAGAATGATGAAATTTGGGTGGAAACCCCTTCTTCCCTCTTCTCCAGGCGCTTGAGCTCTTCTCTAGATGAAAATAATTGATAAAAATGAAGCGTAATGAAATTAGGTACTCAAATAATCTTATATACTAGGTCCAAAGACGTTTTGGACCTAATGGGCTCACTTAAATGACTTAAAATTGGTCCAACCCGTTATTGGTCTTGTTGTTCATGTTCGAGTCACATTGGTAAAACTGATATAACTTTCTCGTCTCAACTCCAAATGACTTCCGTCACTTCTCACGCGACACTGACTCCAAGCTCTTTCCATATCAAAAGGAATAGGTTCCATATATATTACCAATTAATTATGGTGACAGATCAATATAATTATGCTCTTTCCTGGTAAACGCTTTAGCTTCTCAAAAGTGACTTCTAGCCTCTTTACGCCTTGACTTGTGTTTGGACTTCGATTCTTGACTTTTCCTCATCCTCTTAGATGTTGTGTCAACCATGTACCTAAAATCTACACACTTAACACACAATTAAGGCACAAAAACTCTATAAATGAAATGTTGTTCTAAATAATGTAGAAAAGAACAATATTGCGATTATTAGGGGAAAATCCCTCACTTAGGTCCCTTAAACTCTCAAACAGATATCTCGTGAATAGATTAATCTATCACAAAAGAGGAGACATCAAGACCCCCAACTCAAATTTTTATCGTCCTGACAAAATAAAAGGAAAGAAAACCAAAAAGGGGACTAAGTCCAAGTAACCAAGGAAGAAAGAAGGGAAAATATAGATAAACCTAAAGAAATTATCCTAACAAGTCTCATATAGTGGTGTTCAAGAAATAATAAACGAATATGCATAATACAAATAATCAACATCTAACAAGTTCAAAAGTGGATTAATTTCGCAATGCAAGAAGGTACAGTTCTCTCTTATGTTGATATGATGACTATAGAATGTTCATAGGTCTTCCCTAGTGTCTAATGGTCCACTTAATTACTCCCTAATTGTTCAACTGTTACTTACCCCAAATAGCTAAGAATCCTAAGGTCTTAAGGTGTAGCGTAGGCTTAAGGTAGGGTATGATAAACATTTAGGATAATTTAGAGTAGTCCTCTCCTTACTACTAATCAACTAATCGCCTCATAGCTTGAGTTTTCGCTCATAATCGTGCTCACTAAACCTATTTGATGCTATAGCGTTGCATCCCCGAATCCTAACCAATGTCAGAAGATGTCCTACGCCGGTTTTTCTTTATTCTTCTCATACATTTTAATTTTTCTTTTTCATTTATTTTTATTCCTTTTTTTATAAGTCAAACACAAGACCATTTTTTATGAGTCTTTGTGTTGCTTATTTTCTTTCTTTTTCTCAACTTTATCTTTCCTCAAGTCCGGCATAGAATACAATTAAGCGCATGATAAATAAATGCGAAATAACCATCTACCCTCCTAATGTATCTCCCGATCACGTACACCCACCACCCAAAACTCAAGCTCCAGGACAACTAGTCGTAGGCATGTTATTCGAGAGAGGGTCATACTGTCAAGTCCTAAAGCTAAAGGGTAAAGGCTTATAGCGTGGTTATAAAATAAAAGGCTACAAAGGCTAGAAATGGGCTAAGAAGTATATTACAATTCATTATTGCTAAGCAAGCTAAAGGGAACAAAGGGCTAACAAAGAAATGCCTTAATCATTTTCTTAACTACTAGGGTTCGTTACTTTCTCACTTTTAGTTCATAAGGTAAGAGGATTATTCACTACTTCCAACCTCATGTTCTACACACTGCTCACATCTTCCTAAGTTCAAACTTAACTTCTAAGCATTGCTCATTAATCTTTTTTATCCCTTATTAAATGTTTTCATGCAAATACACTACACAATTTGTCAAAAAGTTCAAGAACACACTATTTTCTATCATTAAGTTGTTAAAATTTATGCTTAAAAGGCACATTCACTACATTTTGCTACACCTAATCCTTATTCTAATTTTTTTTGAAAAACAGGTAAAAACAAAACTGGAATGAGGATAACGAGTACCACACCCCCAACTCAAAACTGAGCCGTGTCCCCATGACTCGAAAGAGACTAAAAAGCAATAAAATTACTAATATAAACTAACACAAATAAAAGAAATTAGGGAGAAGGGTTAGAATATGGTACATATCCGTAGCACATCCTCTCAAATTCACGACTAAAAGAGGTTTTAACTATCTCTATTCAAATGTTCTTATGGATATTCTTCACATCTTGTATGCCATTCAATGGCTTAGGACAATACTATGTTGTATCTTCTCAAGTTTCTTTATCCTTTTAAACAACGCATTTTCCCAATTTGGCACTTTAAGTTTAATGTTATCCATACCTTTTTTTGGAGTGGAGGGAGAAATATGATCCGTCTCAGCTGGTTTTTGCACTTTTTCTTTCTCTAGGACATTTTATCTTAGTTTATACCTCTTATTTTGTTGTGTAGCCATTTCGGGTTTTGGTTAAATCTTCTTTGGCAATTCACGGATGAGAATTGGTTGCTTATGTGTTTTCCCGAATGACTTCTTTGTCTTCTTCTTTGGTAAGCTTCGTACTTCCCTTGAATTGAATGGCATATGTTCGCTTTGTCATCTCTCTTCACCCACAACTCAAATATTAGCTAAGTCTGAAATGAAGCTCTTGAACTTTGAAGATTAGTATTATTGGGGTTGTAATGGTGTAAGAGTATTGAAATGGATCTTGGATGTTATTTTATAAAGAATGGAGGAAGAATGAAGCTTGTTGAATGTTGAAGAATTTCTGAAAAGCTTTAAGATTATTGGTGTTTATTGGTGTAATGGATTGGATTGAGTGTTGTTTATGTGATGGGGGAATATGGATGAAGGATTTGATGATGTTTTATGTGTATTGGTGAAGGTTTCTTAGGCTTTGGTGAAGATTTTATGGAGGTTGAAGGTTATAAATTTGTTTAGGTGAAGAAGATGGAGGCTGAAGGCTAGGGTTTTATGTAAGAAATCCTATTATTTCTCATCTTTTTCCGAGCGCATCTCGTGCAGTATACTGCACGTATGTTGCACTATACCGCAACTATAGCATAAGGAAATTGTCGCGACGGTTTGGCACGAGTGTCTCCCCCATGCAACTCTCTGGCTTCTCATGCATTGACTATCGTGCTCATGGAGCATGAGGTTGCGGTGTACCGCAGCTTAGTCGTGTCGAATTTCTCGCAATGGTATAACGTAAGTTTTTGCTTCTAATTCTCTGACTTGTCAAGCGCGTCCACGCGCTTTGCTTCAAATTTCCTGTTGGGGCGATGCCATGTTGGTTAAAAGGAACCTTTTTTCCATATTTGAATCATCAGGCCGCAACACATTATCCACAAGGAATTTTTGATATTTGTCTGATGCTCGTTCTGTTTTTGAACCTATGGAGTTGGTGTTTTTCGGCTTGATCGAGTTGTAATGAAGGAATGCATTTTGCGCCTTCTCATACACCAACAGGCTCCAATGTCCACTCTCACCAACATTAACAAACAACGGTAACAGAGTGAAAGCATAATGTTTACAGTTATGTCTGAATGGATCTAGCACATACACTTCAATACATCTATATTCTTTGATTCGATAAGTTCATGTTTGCAGTTTGCATTGCACATGAGATTTAAATTGTTATACATAAATAAATAATGTTTTTTGATATTACCATGCACATCCCACTTTGATATATTACGCCGTGCTTGCCTCTACTTTTGCCTCCACCGTACTCCTCGTCCAGCATGTATAGCACTACGTCAATCACCTGCAACATTTGAGCATACTTCCGACATTAATTACACGTTAAGCTTATACTTTTCTTTGTTTTGTACTTATGTTTACCTGCACGTCAAGGCTACCCTTATGTGCAACATTAAGCGCCTCATTTCCTGAAACCACTAAAGTGTCACCCTTCATCCATACGCTTTCGATTAGTCTTTTTTCGTCTATATGCTTGAGCCTCTTGTAGTCCTCCTTGTATGCTCAGTGGTTTCCTTGCCATGTCTTATCCTTTTGCGTAACAGACTTGACATCTTTTCTTTTTTGCTCTTTCTCATTGATTTGTTTTTTCTGTGTTCCGGCTTCATTTAGCGGTTCATGCTCGTAAACAACTTTATTATTCCCCTTTCCTTCAGTCACTGCACCCTGTGATTTTTCAGCCGGCTCGCATTTACATTTCTTCGTAGTCGTTTTGCTTGCCACCCCATCAGTTTGTGGCTTTGTAACTCTAAGGCTTTTAACAGGTGGTTCATCAACAAAATCTTAATCGGCTTGTTTCGTAGCCGCTGCAGCACACTTGTTATTTTCACGTTTCTTGGTATTGACCCGGGTGTGTGTAATCTGTAACTCCTTTTGCGGGCTATAGTTCTTGTCACTTTGTTGGTTTTGCATTCCCCCACCACCTCAATATCAGACGGGATATCATCTTTAGTTTCTTCTAGCATCGTTGTCGTAGCTCTAAGGTTCTCACACTCGGTTTTATACTTCTCTAATTCATCCAAGCTTTCATTGTACCATTTCCTTATCGCCTTAAGCTCCCTATCCTTCTATTACATTTTGCTTGTTAGTTTTATATTATTTTCCTCCAACTTGACCCTCTGATTTCTCATTTTCTTTATCTTTTTCTGTTGCTCGATAATTGTGTTCTCAAGTTCTTTTGCCCGTTCTTCTTCTTTGTCTATCTGATTACTAAGGCTCTCGATCAATCTCTCTAGTTCCTCGTTCCTCGCCTTGAGTTTGTAGTCGGTTTGGTCTCCTTCTTCTTGATATGTGGTAAGCATATCCATGTACCCATCTCTCCCTTATGTCAACTCTTCAACTTGTATTACTAACAGATTTTTTCGTTAGCCGATTCGGCCAACTTTTCTTGGAGTTTCATCAATATCAGATTGGTTGACCCCCCGCCTTCCTCGTCCATACTGTAAAATTTGTATTTACCCGGATGAGCATCTTGAATCACATGCCCTATCTCCTTATTTGACACTTCAGGTTCCACTGGTTTTGAACTCACTTCAGGGATTTTCTCTGTATTTTCCTTGTCCTCGGTGTCTAAACTCGCTTCCACATGGAAATCTATGTCGTTCCTTTCAATGTCGTCACCACCTCTTGGTGGTCCATCTTCTATCGAGTCGTCTATCTCTATCTCCTCTTCCGCACTCGTCTCTGATTTATCGTTGTCTGCACCGGATGTAATCACTTCGTCATGGTTCTGTTCAGTTTTTGGGCTTTCCTTTCGCCCTGCAACTTCGGAAGGCTTAGCAGATTCTATCTTATCATAATCTTCTTATAGCTCTGTTTCTGCTAACATTACTTCCCCAATCGTATTATTTCCGCAGACTCCACCTCCACCTCACATCCCCTTTCTTTATCCTTATCTGTGTTGCATTCGGAGTGTCGTCGTACATAATCCCGTCCCCCTTGTCGTCCATCCATCCATCAACTATTTTGTGTATCATCTTCAACGTCATTTTTATCAACTATCTCCGTCTCATTGAATAAAGCATCATTGTTGTTTGGATCAATATTCTCTTCGGCTGACTTATCTAGCCGGTTGTCATTCACCATATCTCTTTTTACCACATTGTTTTTTGCTTCTAACAACTCTACCTCATTCACTACTCCATCTTCTATATGGACTCCATTATTCTCTTCCTCATTGGTTTTGTCGGCTATATTTAGCCACTCCATTTCTTCAGTTGTAGGAACCAACTCTCTTCTTACCTATTTGATGCATACAAACAAGCTATTATTAGATAAATATGGAGTGCTTTATTCTTTTTGTAACAAAGTCATGAATAAGTAGAGTACTCTATACAGAGTACTCTATATTTTTTGTAACAATGATGAGTACCCAGCGTTCAATTCATATGCAGTCGTCAAGGTTAAAAAATATGGAGTACTAAGGTTTAGTACATAAAAATATAGAGTGCTCTATGCTTTTTGTAACAAATTCATGAATAAGTAGAGTACTCTATACAGAGTACTCTATATTTTTTGTAACAAACTCCTGTTAAAATATAGTACTCTATACAGAGTACTCTATTTTTTGTGTCTCGAAAATATACGGAGTATTACAATAGTTTGATAATATAATGAGTACTCATCATTGTTACATGCAACTATAAAATTCAAAGAGCATTCGTAGATATGTTGAGTAATAACGTAAACCCTAGTTATTAACAGTAAGAATCATCAAGTATAGCTAAATACAAAGTACTATCAACAATTAAGGAGTATTAAACATCAAATATAGAGCACCAAACAGAATTAATTGAGTATCTATACAAATTCTGGTTTACTTTTCAAAACTTAGATTATACCTACATAATGAGTAACAACTACAGAGTACTAAACACCAAATATAGAGCACCGAACTGGATATATTGAGTATATACACAAGAACTCTGTGTTTCACTGTTTTAGTGTTCGTATCTTAGAGTATTATGCAGAAAATTACAGAGCATCATCAAAATCTCCATGTTTTCGTTGTTTTCGTTTTCAAAAAACTTAGAATCACGAAAATAGAACGGCTAGAACGATGATTATATGGATAATATAGAGTTTTTGTAGTTTTAACCGACATTTATAGTCTTCGTCGGAGTGATTTCAGTGAGTTTTGACTGTCTGAGATGGAAACTTTAGAGCGAGTAGAGATAGAGACCGGAGAGAGAGTAGAGAGAGAAGTGTCCTGCGTACGGTGGATAGATGAAAGATTAAATCGCTTTTTTTGCTTTATGGAGTATCTATACTCCGAGGGCAAAGATTTAATTTGTCATTTCCAAGGTCCCTTTGGAGGACAAAAAATCCCACTAGTTTCTATAGGCCAAACCATATATGTCATTCACCCATAAACTTTTCCAGCAAAGTCACGAGCAACAACAATTGAACATGAAGCTTCGATTCTACCGTCGAGAACGGTGGTTGGGCTACTGTGAATAATAACGGTTTTCTTGAGTGTAGGCAGAAAGAAAAGATGAGAGAAAAGCTATCGAATAGAGAGAGAAATTATGTGAAAGGAAAAATGTTTTTTTGGCTTTTTCTGGTATTATATACCAATGAGTATTTTTGTTCCATAAAATTTTAAAGATTTATTTAGATAACATTAAATAACCATATATTTCCTATTATCCATAAAAATGGTCAACCAATATTTCATCGTCAATCACCCAACAATTATTATTGTAACACATTCCTTTGTTATCTAGTGTCAATTTTTTTTTTGCATACATAGGAGGCTTAAAAGCCGAAGTTGATAAATTAATCAACTAATCCCTCATAGAGGATCTAACACTAGCCTAGGAACCATACAACCACTCCTATCACTAGTAATACTTTGCCAAAGATAATCTGGGGGGTCCACCAATGTCCTCGGTTGTCCATCTAGTAACGCACCTCTTTTAGCTAAAAGATCTGCACATGTATTTGCTTCCCGGTAAATGCACTCCAACTCAAAACCCGGGTTACTGCGCAACATATCTCTACAATCCTTTCCAATATGACAATTCCAACTCTTAGAACTACCACCGCCCTTCACTAGCGCGTGAAGTTCCCTCGAGTCAGTTTCGACATACAATTCTTTGATTCCTCTATTTAAAGCCCAACGTAACCCATAATGTAAGGCTAGTACTTCCGAAAAGCTCGGTGAATCCATGATACAAGGCCCTGAGAAACCTGCCACAAAGGTACCTTCTTCATCTCTTAGAAGGCCACCAATTCTCGCTCTATTTATCGCAATATTATAACACCCGTCCACATTTAATTTCAACTTTTCCTTGGGTTTTATCCATTTAACTAATTCGCTTTTCGTGGCCTTGAAAATTCCCCTTTCTCCTTCTTTGCCCCACGCTGATACGAAAGAGCAAGCAATCCTTATTGTTTCTTGCTTCAAGTCACCTATTCTTGATGAAGCGTTTATATTCTCAAAAATTGCTTCGTTTCGCCTCGACCATATAACACTTAATGCTGCGATAAAAATTAGTTTCCACTCGATCCCGCCAAACATATCATTCGCATCTAAGTTGGCTAACACCCATCTTTTTATACTAACCATTCTCGCGTCTAATCCTTGTTGCAGGTTTTCTGCTGGAATTTGCGTAGTTGCTGCTTCAGCAGCTCGGAACACCTCAAATAAGCTGCTGGACAGGCCTGATGCAGCCATGTTGCAGTTCGGAAAAATTGCAGAATCGGTCCCTGGTGTAAATGCTGCTGTTGACGCGTGTACTGGAGGGTTGCCAAAGAAGGATAAAAGATATTATCCAAAACTCTTCATTGTCGCTTATGAAACTAGGCGAACGTTGAATTGGAACATCATAATATAGTGGAATTCATTGTAGCTTCTAAAATTGTACACCAGAAAAAGAAATTTATTAACATCATAATCATGATTTTTAGTATATGATAATTCAACATCAAGAGACTACTGAATACGTTTTACCTTGAATCCACTCCCGAACTACTCATACATGACATGGTTGCCTATAATAAAGCATCGCATTCATGTACTCCATATCAGCATGGGGAGGAATAAATTTCCGTCTCTGGAGTTTCCAATTTAGGGCAGCCGACAATACTCAAGCTTCTAATTACAGGCATGGCTTCTTTCTCCAATCTCCAGTGCTCCAAACTAACCAAGTAACACTACAAGAAAAGAATCTTTAGCGGCAAAAATTTTAACACTAAATTTTTTAATTTTGCCACTAATAGCCGCTATTTGTTCGTCCCTATAAGTTCGTCCTTAAAGATATCTTTAGTAGCAAATTATTTGTTTTTGCCTCTATTAACTTTATCTTTAGCAGCAAATGTTGCCATTAAAAATATAATTAGAGGTCATTTTGGTGTTTAAAAATATCATTAGAGGCCATTTTTGTGTTGCCGCAGTAACCTCGTCCCTAATAATACTATTTCTTGTAGTGTAAGACAGACCTAGATGTTCAAGTTGTTGAACCCCATTGTTTCTGCATGTAATCTCTTTCCCATCATAAGCAAAGAATAAATCCAGACTCCTCAAGTTCAACAACTTCTCCAAAGTAGGCATCGGATCTTCCCATAGTCTTGATTGATAAAATAGAGATAGAGAAAGAATAGAGAGAGAAAAGATTCTATTGATTGAATTAGTTAAGTTTTACATCATATCAATATGTGTATATACAATTCACTAACTCTCTAACTAATTCTTGTTTCTTGTTACAGGTTTGTTACGATGAGCTGGCATTTACTTGCTTGGCAAGTCTCTCATCTTATCATCCCCCCTCAAGCTAAGCATGTTTAGCATGGGAAGCTTGTGAAGTAAAGAAGTGAAGATAGAAACTCCAAGTCCTTTAGTTAAAATGTCAGCAATTTGTTCTGAAGAAGAGACATGATGTAAGTGAAGAAGCTTGGACTTGACTTGTTCTCGAACAAAATGAAAATCAACATCGATATGCCTTGTTCTTGTATGAAACACAGGATTATTCGCCAAAGCTAAAGCAGATAAGTTATCACAAGCAAGAGTGGGAGTGATAACAGGTTTGTGAAGACTTTTAAGCAGGAAGGTGAACCATTTGATTTCAGCAGATACATGAGCTAAAGCTCTGTATTCTGCTTCAGTAGAGGATCTTGAGACTGTGTTTTGTCGTTTAGAACCCCAAGATACAAGATTCTTTCCCAAGAAGATACCATAGCCCGTCGTAGAGCGCCTATCTACAGCATTACTAGCCCAATCGGAGTCTGAGAAAGCATGAAGTGTTGAAGAAGAGGATGTGAAGTGAAGACTGTAATGAATAGTGCCTTTAACATATCTTAGTAATTTCTTTAAGGCTTCATAGTCTCCATTTGTAGGCTTATGCATAGATTGGCATATTTGATTGACAGAAAAAGCAATATCCGGTCTTGTAATAGTAAGATACTGTAAGGCACCAGTTAAACTTCTAAATAAAAATGGATCTTCAAACAATTGTGTATTATAATTTGTAGAGACCATATATTTACTTAGTGTAGGAGTAGTTGATGCTTTGCATTCACTTAATCCTGCTCTTTTGAGAATTGATAAGGCATAATTAGCTTGAGAAACAACCAAATTCTCACCATGAGAAGCAATTTCAAGTCCCAGAAAATAAGCAAGTGTGCCTAAGTCTTTCATTTGAAAACGACATTTTAATGCTTGAATAATCAATATTATTGAGTCACTATTTGCTCCAGTTACTAAAATATCATCAACATAGACTAAGATGATAGTAAGAGTAGAATTAGAACCTTTAACAAACATTGAAGAATCTGCTGAGCTTGAAGTAAAGCCATGTTCAATCAAGAAAGAGTAGAGTAAAGAATACCAGGCTCTTGGAGCTTGTTTAAGCCCATACAAGGACCTATTTAATTTGCAGACATATGAAGGTTGTTATTGACTAATAAACCCAGAAGGTTGTGCCATATATACCTCCTCATCAAGTTGTCCATGGAGAAAAGCGTTTGAAACATCAAGTTTCCTTATTTGCCATTTGTTTGAAACAGCTAAGGCAAGAATTATTCGAATAGTCTGATGTTTTACCACAGGACTGAATGTTTCTGTATAGTCTAGACCATATTCTTGAAGGAATCCACTAGCAACAAGTCGAGCTTTATATCGAGCAATAGAACCATTTGCATTTCGTTTTATTTTGTATATCCATTTACATGTAATTGGTGTTCTTCCAATTGGAGCTGGCACAAGTGTCCAAGTGTTTTGACTAATTAAAGCATTATATTCTTCCTTCATGGCATCTAACCAATGTTGAGATTGAGATGCTTCTTTGAAGGATACAGGTTCAATGAGAGGTGGAGTTTGAATGAGTGATTGACATTTGTAGGATGGTTTAAGAGAACCAGTTTGTTTTCTTGTGATCATGTGATGTTTAGGCGGCTGAGGTGGAGATGGAGGTGGAGGTGGATTTGAAGAGTTTAAAGATGGTTGAGAAGGATCAGGAGATGAACTAGTTTCTTGGGAAGAGTTTTCAGTGGTTGAGGTGGAGGATGAACTATGATTATAAGTTGGTAGTGAATTAAATGGCTGAGTAAGTGAAGAGAGATTTATAGAGGGAAAAAGATCAACAAAATTTGATGAATTTGATGTTGTAGTAATAGAGGGTGTGTTAGGAGTAGAGGCAAAAGGGAAAACAGTTTCATCAAATCTGACATGTCTTGAAATATATTGTTTTGAAGAAGAAAGAGATTGGCATTTATAGCCTTTAGAATAAGAACAATAGCCTAAGAACACACACTTTTCAGAGGTTGGAGTAAATTTGTGTTGGTTATAAGGTTTGATCCAAGGGTAGCACAAACACCCAACCACTCTTAGATGATTATATGAAGGTTTAGTTTTGTACAGGAGTTCATATGAGCTCAGTTTATTCAGAGAAGGACTTGGGAGTATATTGATTAAATATACAGCTGCAGATAGTGCCTCACACCAATACTTCATAGGTAAAGAAGCATGAGTTAAAATGGAGAGTGTTGTCTCTATTAAGTGCCTATGTTTGCGCTCAGAAACTCCATTTTGCTCAGGAGTGTGAGGGCAAGATGTTTGATGAACTATTCCCAAAGACTGAAGATAAAGTTTAAATGCATTGCTTGTATACTCTCCTCCATTATCTGATCTCAAGCATTTAATAGTAGTTTGAAACTGATTTTGTATAAGTGTAGAGAATGATTTAAACACTTCATATACTTCTGATTTATACCTTAATGGATAAACCTAGCTGAACCTGCTAAAATCGTCTACAAATAATACATAATATGTAAAAGAGGAGCAAGAAGCTGTATGTGATGGACCCCAAACATCACTGTGAATAATATCAAAAGGTTGTAGGGATTTAGAAGTAGACAAATTAAAAGGAAGTTTATGTGCCTTAGAAACAGCACAAGAGTTACATTTAATCCCAAAATGATCTAATCTAGTGTTTAAAATACAAGCTAAAGGAGCTAAAGCTTGTGAAGATGGGTGGCCTAATCTTAAGTGCCACAATTCAGCTGGAGATGAGACCATTTTTGAGGACAAACACCTCAGGGACTTATTGATGCAATTATGAACTTGTGAAGTAGATGCATGTTCACCAGATGTTAAAGGATATAAACCATCTTTACATGGGCCCTGAAACAGCAGTTTGTGTGAGGTAACATCATGAATAGAAACTGATCTCGAGGAGAAAGTGATTACACAGTTATTATCAGCTGTAAACTTTGAGATAGATAATAGATTTGAAGATATAGAGGGCACATGAAGTATAGATTGTAAAGAGAAAGCTGAGTAAGGAGTGAGAAGCTTACTATGACCAATGTTTGCAATTTCAAGAGCTTGGCCATTTCCTACGGAAACAGAACTTGATCCACTATATGATTGAGATTGCTGAAGTAGATTGGGATCATTAGTCACATGACTATTGGCACCACTATCCAAATACCATGTTTCAGGATCATAACTTTGATTTGGAGCGTATGAAGCAGAGGTATTAGGATGTTGATGATTATTAGTTGAGTGAGCAGCTAAAACAACTCGGTTTTGTGCTCGTGGTGAAGGATCATTCACCATATCAGTTCTATACCAACAGTCAAGTGCACTATGCCCAATTCTAGTACAAATTTGACAAGTAGGAGAATTAGTATTCATACCATAATTTTGAGACGAAGGAGCTCCTAGAATAGAAGAGTTTTGATTGAAAAATTGTCTTCCTCTGCCTCGATTTGCATAACCTCTACCACGATTTGAAGGACCACGACCTCTTCCAACATTAGCTGCAGAATTTGAAGAAGATGAAGTAAATAATGCAGTATGTGTATGAGAATTATCTACTGAATCAGCCATTTTCATATGAAGTTCTTCGGATACAAGTAAACTTCCAAGTGAATGAAAACTAAGCGTTGAGGTTTGGGCATTTGTGATTCGTATACTCGATTTGAACTGATTATATTCAGCAGGTAAGCCTTTGAGAGTATACATAATCACATCTTCAAGAGGTAACGAGGCAGCAGCTGTGTCTAAACCATCACAAATGTCTTGTATATTAGCTAGATATTCTGTCATTGTTTTCTCCCCTTTCTTAAGATTACACAGTTTCATCTTCAGTTGATGAACATGAGTTCTGCATTGATTGACGAACAATTCTTCAAGTTTTACCCAAACATCATGAGCGGTTTGTGATCGAACTACTTGAGAGAAGACCGAAGGAATCATAGATGATAGAAGTGAAACCTTCAGTTGATGATCTTCAATCAACCATGTAGAATGTGCAGAATCAGTCGATGAAGGTGGAGAAATTGATTGAGTAACATGACTCAAATAACCATGAGCTTCTAACACAGCTTCAAGTTGAGCCTTCCACAGAACATAATTTGTAGAATCGAGTTTGATTTGAACGAGAGAGGACCAATTTTGTCGTAACAGAAGTAATCCAGCTGGTATTTCTGAACTGGATGAGATGTGAGGTGTTGATGATGAAGAGGACGCCATTGATGACGAGGAGTTTTAAGAAGAAAAAGAAGAGAAGTTTTGAGAATTGCGGAATAAGAGGATCGATATTAGCTTGAAGAATAGCAAAGCTTCATGAGCATCGCCATTAATGGTGATGAAGAAGCTTGTTTCTTCATTAGCTCTGATACCATGATAAAATAGAGATAGAGAAAGAATAGAGAGAGAAAAGATTCTATTGATTGAATTAGTTAAGTTTTACATCATATCAATATGTATATATACAATTCACTAACTCTCTAACTAATTCTTGTTTCTTGTTACAGGTTTGTTACGATGAGCTGGCATTTACTTGCTTGGCAAGTCTCTCATCTTATCATTGATCCTGTAAGGTTCAACATTGTGAGGTACTGTGGGAAATTAGTGAACACTGGAAACTTGTCTATTTTTCCTTTTAGCCATAGCCAGTGGACGTGGACAAGAAACAAGAGGTTCTAGCAATGGAAGAGTTTCATAACTTTGCAGAGTAAGAGTTGTAAGACTTTTCAGGTTGCTTACTGAATCCAGAGAATAAATTTTACTTATCTGTGGCTCGATATTTATGATAACAAGTTCCCGAAAATTCAACAGATTGACAGTATCTATATCAAGCCACTGATTATAATCAATAACTTTAAGGGTTCTTAGATTTATCAGGGCGTCGATTTGTAATTTCCCTTTCGACCAGTACATAATTAGATGTCTCAGATTGGTGAGCTTACATATCTCTATAGGTAATGTGAAGAAAGTAGCATCAAATCTTGATGATATTGCAAGGGTTTGAAGGCTTTTCAAGTAGCCTATAGAAGGAGGGTATTTAATCAAATTGCTGCGCACTAGACTCAAGAACTTAAAGTTCATCATGTCCCCAATAGCATTAGGTAACTTGACTAAACCATGACCAAAAGAAATATTTTCCAAGTCCAATACACAAAGGTCTTTAAATTTCTCACGAATAATCCTAAAGTTTCCTAAATCGGCTTCACCATATGGGTTGAATAACATTAGTAAACGAAGTTTTGCACTTGATAGGCTGACCGAGAAGAATTTCTTAATTTGTTTATGAATAGCATATCGCCGACTCGAGAATGCACATGAATTTACATGTGAGTCGTGTACATTAAATAAGTTCACCTCCCTGGCCTTTGCAATTGTGAGATCTCGGAGAAGATCGTGTATCTTACATTTCAAAGTTCTTCCTAAGAATCTATCAGCCACGTGTATAAGACTACGATCAATTAACTCGTGCAAGTAATCCTCGGCAATGTCTTCCATTCTATTCCCGTAGGGTATGAATTCCTCGGCCATCCATAAATGCATCAACTTGTCTACTCTAATTAAATATCTTCTGGAAATATGCCAACATAGAGAAAACATTGTCTCAATGCACCGGATAGATCGTTGTAGCTTAAAGACAACAAGTGTGAAATCTCGATTGAATCATTCTTCATATGCTCCCAAAGTTGATCCTTCACTTTGTGCCACTCTTCTAATTCCCTTTTACTCGAAATAAGACCACCAAGTACGACAATTGCAAGGGGCAAACCATCACATTTTCCTACCATTTCTTTTCCCATCACTTGCATCATAGGAGAGAACCAATTTGCATGTCCATCTCCACGTGTTATCTTCTTTCTAAAAAGATCCCAACTCTCTTCTTGCCTTAAGAAGTGCAGATGATAAATAAAACTTCTATCACCGATACGTTCCGCCACATCTTTTCTGCGGGTTGTGATTATCACTTTGATACCATTATCAGAATTAGGGAAGGCTCTTTTCAAGCTTTCCCATGCTTCTTTATGCCATACATCATCAACAACTATGAGATACCTATGTTCTTTCAAGAACAAGTGGATGTAACGCTCCAAATCCTCCTCGTCCATCTTCTCTAGCAACTCTATATCTTCTATATTATAAACATTTTTAAACGATTTTATAATTTTCCGAAGCAGATCTTGAATATTATACTCCTGAGAGACACACACCCAAGCACGACAAGCAAAATTGTTTTGAATCACATCAGAATTGTAAAGGTTCCTAGCAAGAGTTGTTTACCTGATCCGCCCATGCCATAAATCGAAATGAAACTTCGATGATCCTCATCATTGACTAGTTCTTTCAACAACATATTTGTAACATCCTCAAAGCCAACAAAGAATTCTATCTCGGCATAAGAAGTTGTTCTTCTCAATTCTCTTGTATTTGGTTTGTTATTTGAACCATTAGTACTAGAGCCTTCGCCACCAACACCGATGCTTGGGATATCATATACATCTCGCTTGCGAGAGAGCTCCAGTAATCTTTGCTTGAGTGATACAATCTCTTTGGCTGTATCATATAAATTCGAGTCTTTCTTGTAGAAAGAAGTAAACTTTTTGAGACGATCAAGAATATCATTCTTTGGGGTTTCATCATCAGAAGTGTCTACCAGCTTGATGCTGAATTCTTCAAGGATATCAACAGTATCACGAGCAAGATCTGTGATTTCAGATACCCAAAGCTGCAAACGAAGATCAGTAGAATGTTTTTCTTGAGCATCTTTAAAATAAGATTGCATGTAAATCAACTCTTTTCTCAGCCACTCCACGTCTTTTTTAATTCTTAGCAGTCCTATTTGGACTACTTAACTATTATGGGTTCCAAACAACCCACTAATATATTAATATCGTTCCAAATGAGTCACTCTATTAAATGAACTTTAAAAATAGTTTTACTCTCTCTATTTCCAGATTCTATTTATGGGAGCAAATTTAATTAGGCCATTACCATTGAAATTCAATTCATGAAACCTTTTGATGGTCCCTTACTTGACTCTGCAAATGAAAAATAAAAAAGGAGGCTGTGATGATGTTTCTGTATATTGGAATATTGATATCCGACCCGTATCTTGGCAGGGCAATCCTGACTATCATCAAGCAGGTTTTGCAGCCACGGTTGGTGATAGCACTCAGGTCTAGTATGTTAGCCCATATTTCGAACCATCAAACTGTTCCAGAAAAAATTGAATTTCAATGGTAATGGCCTAATGAAATTTGCTCCCATAAGTAGAATCTGGAAATAGAGAGAGAATAAAACTAATTAAAAAGTTAATTTAATGGAGTGACTTATTTGGCACGATATTAATACATTAACGGGTTGTTTGGAACCTGTAATAGTTAAGTAGTCCAAACAGGACCACTGAAATAGTTTAGTGGCCCCTAGTAACATTTACCCCTTATAATATATAAGAGTTGAAAGAGTATGCAGACTTGCAATAAATTTGTCCTCTTTCAAATAATTTCTGTCTGGGTAAATCTCACATTTATTTCAGTCCAAAAAAAATCATTTATTCAAGTCATGAAATGTAAATTTAGGTATGAATTTCAACATAATAATCGGCAATCTGATGGAATGTGTAATATACTGTTTACTATATATTTTTCTGTTTTGGCCAGTGTTGTAAGTTTCTTGGTGAATTGTTAGATCAAAATTCAATGGTAACAGTATCTCCAATTGAATTGATAGGATAAGCTCGATAAAGAAATCATAACAAAATTAGTGCACCACAAGTGCACGCATTCTATAGATATTAATAGGGGTGAGCAAAACTAAACCGAAAAACCGAACCGATCCAAAAAACCGAAAAAACCGAACCGAACAAACCGAAAACCGACAAAACCGTTCGGTTCGGTATAAGCTTTTTAAAAAACCGAAAAAGTTCGGTTCGGTACGGTTTTTGTATGCTAAACCGAACCGAAAAAACCGAACCGAAAAAATACAAAAATTAAGACATTCTCGAATTTAATTTATATTCTTGAAGAGATTATGACAATGGGATAAAAAATTGAGTAATTTTGGGAAACAAAAATGTCTATATATGACATGCACCATCCCTAAAAATGTTATAATGTGCAACATATTTTTACATAAGTCATTAGTCTATATATTTTAAAAAATCCTTCGTTTATTAATATTTGTTGAAACTATAGCATACACATTAAATTTTATAAATATTTCTTTGAAATTATTTGTATATGACTAATATATAATATTTGAGCTTCAAAAATGCAATTTCCTGCATGGGTCAAATCAAAACATTAACATTGCTTTTTTTTACCATCATGAACATTGCTTTGAAATTATGTGTTTACAACTAATATAAATATTCTCTTGAAATTATTTTTTTATGATTAATATATAATATTTGAGTTCTAAAAATACAATTTCCTACATGGGTCAATAATATGAAAATCAAACACTTCATAGATGGATTTGTTAGAAAATAAAATGTCTCATGTAAACGCTCGTGAAATATATACAACTATCGAATTAAACACATACTAAAACCGAAAAAAAAACCGAACCGAACATATAGAAAACCGAAAACCGATAAAACCGAACCGATAAAAACCGTTCGGTTCGGTTTCGGCACCTTTAAAAACCGAATCATTCGGTTTCGGTTTCGGTTATAGCCAAAAACCGAGCCGAACCGAACCGTGCTCACCCCTAGATATTAATGCTACCAAAATTATTGAAAGAGTAGAAAAATTCTACCAATGCCCACTACTATTGATGTGCTTGAAAAAACTGCATAATTATAATTTATGCATAGAAACTTCCAAGCAAATGAGATATCTTTATATTTTTATAATAAAAATAATTAGATGACATGCTCTAAAACACTTTTCGTTATGTTCTTGTTACCTTTTGTAATTATATCCTTATTTTTTTTAGCATTTTCCAAATTAGGTGACCATTTGTCGTTAGAGGCTTGTGACGTCACGCATATCTCACCTAAGGTTGAGGTCCTAAAGTAGAACTCGGATCTAATTACTTTTTTATGTTGTCTCCACTCTTAAGGATTTTGATTAAAAAAAACCTAAAGGATTTAAAGAAGTTAAAGGAAAACAGATCATGTGGATATCTGGTATTTTGCGCTTTGGATAAATATAGACAAATAAATACCCTAACACTTCATTTTTTACTTTCAGTTGATGTCTGTGTAAAGTAATAATATGACATGATATGTTACCCCATGTTAGTATTTAATCGTGTATTTGACTGCGGGTATCAATGAAAGGTAAAAATGAATATATTAAATATCTTAATGTTCATTTTTGAAAAATTGGGTATTTGTTTATCAAAATTTTTTTTTTTTTTTTTTTTTTTTGGACATAGTTTATCAAAATTTAGAACACAGAATATTCTAAAAGACCATTTTCCCAAATTTAAATTTAACTTTTGTATGGCCACAAATTACACAAGAACCCCTCTTAAAAGAAAATTTATGATTGCTAAATTGACGGGTTTGGTGGAAAGACCTTCAATTGAAATCCCTCCGAGGTAGGTGGATCCAGGTAGCCTCTATCCTACAATCTTATGCCTCACTTGTATGTAAATAAAGAAAAAAACATTATCTAAACTTTCATCATATGTTTATTTCAGCAAAATTACTTTGTTTTCGCCATATTACAAATCCGTGTGTATGTATGTACTTGTGTTTATCTAAATTACAAGTGCAACATTGATTCAAAAAAATCTAAATCTAAATTTCATAATCAAAAGTCTTTTTCTCATTTATTTGGACTTGATATATTTATTTGGAGTGAAAGCTCAACATATTGAAAAGGAACAGGAAGTAAGACTGTAAAGTACTATGATCCTTGTTTTTATTTTTGTCGCTCTTTCTAGACATTTGTAATTCTTGTTCACAAGCGCTAAATTGCAAAAATATATTACATGGAAGTTGGACATAAGCCAGTTTGAGTTTCTATTAGAATCTGGAAGAAGAAAAGCATTTAAAAATCCTACTTCCATGTAATACATAGTTTCATTTCATCTTTCTATGTATGTGTATTCTATAAACTATAAGCTCTTCATATGTGTTTCTATTTAATTTACTTCAGGTATACTTTCCAGAAGAGGCTTCCATCCTCTAAAATTCACATCAGAATCACTTTCAATGCTACTTTTAATCTGAAGCTGATCATGAGCTGAAACACAACCATTTTCTAACAATGCTCGAAGCTCTTTCTTACTAATTAAAATCTTTACCCTTACTACACCAGAACTCGTTTTGTCATCTTCATCTATACTCTTTGAAAACTTTAACATCTTGTTATTACAATCAATCTTTTCTGAAGAAACTGGAAGAGGTAAAAGATAGTATAATTTCCCACCAAGGAGATCAATATCAGGTGAAAGATGGTGAACTATTGGCAATACTTTATCAGTTATTTCATGGTCAGAATATTCTGATAAGATTTGATGAACTTTGATTGGAGCTTTATATTCAAGAATTTTTCCATCTGTTTTCATGATTCTTACAATTTTTACCTGCACAATTAAGCAATTTCCCATGGTTTTTCGTTAAGAGTGAATATGAGAATATAATGTGGTTGTCTGTTCTGAAAGTTATGTTATATATATAGTGTAAAATTCATTAAAGTACTCGAACAAGAATTATTTTTATCTTGCATATAAAAAGACCAAGTAAAAGACTAAAATAAAGGAGTTGAGATAATAAAGGGACCCTACCAAGTTGATATTGGTAGATTGGGTAAGTTAGTGTGTTTTTGTCATGATATGCTCATGGAGGGGATCATCATACATTGGAAACTCCACTTGAGAAATTTGATGGGATGGAAACCGAAAGTGGGCCGTTTTTAGTTTACTCAGTCAATGTAATTTTATTCTTTAATATTATTTGGAATTTGGGATAAATTTTTGGATCACATTTTTATTGTTTTTTCCTACCTAAGAAGAATCGTATTATTCTTTTTTTCCATACATAGGAAGCTTAAAACAGAAAACCGACAATAGTTATATCACATAACTAAATGAAAAACTAAATAATTATGAATCTATTGGTGCATCCATCACTACTCTAGAAGTCATACATCCGCTCCTATCTCTCGTAATTAGATTTCATACATAATTTGGAGAATTATTAAGTTCAACCGTGAAAGCCAAACACTATTTGCGCCCTCCTTAGCTAGTTTGTCTGCACATGAATTCGATTCACGATATACGTGAGTTAGATCAAAATTTGGATGGGCTTTTAGTAAGTCCTGGCACTCCTATATTCGAAATTCGATTAATTGAGCTCTCACCGTCCTTCACTAGCGCATGAAACTCCTTCGAATCGGTTTTGATATAGAGCTCGTCATACCCTTTCCTTACCGCCCATCTAAGACCAAAATGAAGCGCAACTAATTTGGAGGTGAATGGCGAGTCTACAATACAAGACCCGGAAACACCAGCTATAAATGTGCTTCTACTATCTCTAATAATGCCCCCAATCCCCACTACACCCTGTGTCGCATTGAAACATCCATCCACGTTCATTTTATCTCGCCCCTCGGGGTTACTCCACTTGACCATTATATTTCTAGCGGATTTAACAATACCACCATCGATCTCTTTGCCCCAAGCCATGATGAAGTCACTTGCGAGTCATACCCATTAGAATTTTCATTGAAATTTTTTTGATTTCGTTTTGTCCAGATCACATTGCTGCAGAAAACAAATAAGGCCATTCAATCCTTTCCACCAATTCGGTAGCAGCAAGGTGATCTCCAATCCATTTTTAATTTGTACAATTGTCTCTGCTGCAGTCATTTCATGTGTAGTAACAGATCCAATACCAACCAAAGCCTCATTCTTCTGTCCCCACGTTTTATTAATACTTAGTAACCTCACAGGTCCCACAATTCCATGTGGTGCAAATGTAGACCCATTATCAAGGTCAATAACCTGATCTTCCAAACCAATCTGACGCCACGACTCTTTTGCAACCACACACTCCAGGAAAATGTGTGTAATATTTTCAGTTGGTGCCCCGGAAATTCGACACTCTTTAGATTCAATTACACCCCTATAAAATAAATTTTCAGACGATGCAATACGGTTTTTTGCAACTCGCCAAAGTAATAATCGAATCTTCTGTGAACACTTGAGACGCCAGATTTTATTCCAATTAAAACCAGAGATAATTACACCTAGGGTCTTGACCACACCCCCCTCTTCAAGATGGGGACCCGGCCTAGAGCCTCTTCTTACTAAAGACCTCAAGAGGTTTTTAACACATGAAGCCTAAAACCCCAATTACTAAACTACCCTCTTTTGTTTTTTTTATTCCTATATATACTAAATTAGAGAATTTTACATTTTTATTCACGTATTATCTCTCTTCTCTCATATCTCTCTCCTCCACTACCTCTCTCATACCCCACCTCCCTCCCAAACCACCACCACCACCATAACACAACCACCACCGTAAATGCAAAAAACCACCACCCCTACCTCTATCTCCTCCCATACTCTATCCATGGATGAAATCACACCACAAAGAAGATTCGAAGCTCGAGATCCGAGCACCACCACCTCTCGACGGAGTTCCACCACCACAGACAGGTTGAGATCCGAGCACAACTGGACACCTCAGCTACCTTGAAGCTTCTCCACCTCCGCCGCGACCTCCGTTCGGTTGCTGTTTCGCCGGAGGAGAACCATTACTGCTGCCGTTGCACTGGATCTCGATCGAAAAATGCAGGAAGGAGCTTCGCCGGACTGGTGCGCCTGGATCTCGATCTAAAACTGCAGGAGGGAGCTTCGCCGGACTGCTGCTTCGCCGGACTGATGGTGGCTCGAGCTTCGTTTGCTGCAGTGGTCGTGCTTCGCCGGGGTGCTGCAGTGGTCGTGCTTCGCCGGAGGTTTGTTGCAGGGTTCGTTCGTCAAGATCTAGGCCAGAGAAGAAGTGGTTTGTTGCAGGGTCTGTTTGGAGCGAGGTGGTGGTGTTACGGTTGTGGTGGTGTGTACGGTGGTGATGGCGTTTCACGCGTGAATGCTAAGGCTTTTTTTTTTGTTTAGTTTAAAATGGTTGACCAGATCTAGATCTGGTCAAACCAAATAGATTTCTATTTTTTGTTTTACCTTGTAATAGAATATGTATATGTGTTTTTTTTAAAATAATACTCAATTTTTATTTTTTTTAAGCATTTCCGATTATACTCTTTGTTTGTTTTAATAGTACCCCAAATTTTAAGAGTACTCCGAGAATTTCTTAGAGTACTCCGAGAATTTCTTAGAGTACTCCGAGAATTTTCTTAGAGTACTCCGAGTTTTTCTTAGAGTACTCTACATTTTTATACAGTATTCTGCATTTTTCTGGCAGCCGGAGGTAGGTGGTCGGATTTTAAGAATATTCATTAAAATATACAGAGTACTCTATGTTTTCTCAGAGTACTCTACGTTTTTCTCAGAGTACTCTGTTTTTTCCGGTGACTGGTGGTCGGAGGTCGGTGGCGGAGGTCGGTGGTCGGTGGTAGGTGGTCGGAGGTCGGTGGTAGGTGGTCGGAGGTCGGTGGTAGGTGGTTGGAGGTTGGTGGGTAGTGGTAGGTAGAGGAGAGAGAAACAGTGACATCACATTTGTTTGTCTTTTAGTGGTAGTAAGGGTAGGAAAGACTATTGTCAAAATTGAGGTCCCTAAGAAGAATGCCATTTAAGAAACTACTCTATAGAGAAGACAATTTGTCTCCAAGACCCTATATATAATTCACCCTTAAAACCATCATCCACTGTACTATTCTCCAAGCATTTGAAGGCGGATTTAACAGTAAATACACCTGAATTTTTGTGTTTCCATTTCACCATAACCTCCTGCCCCATATGGTATTCTTCAGTCCCTTCTCGCAACACTTACATTCCGGCCATGATCGCTTTGCACGCATTTGAGTAATTATATTTTTGTTCGCGGTTCAAAATTCCGTGTCTAAAATATTTATTTTTGAACACCTCCACCCAAGCGACCTTTTGATCACGGAGTAATTTCCATCCTAGTTTTGCAAGAAGAGCTATATTATAATTTTTTGCACTTCTTATTCCATTCCTTTTGAATCGTATTATTCAAACCAAGTAAATAATTACAATACGATACGAAATCGAAAAAAATGTAGATCTAACTCACATATTTCAAAACAACAAGCTGATTTAATTTTCTATAGTCACATCAAATCTATATAATCCAATCTTTTTCTCATCTGCCAACAAAATTAAAAAGAAACGATAATAAATAATTCTAACGCTATACACAAGATCTCATTTATAAATAACAGTCGATTCCAACGACATCAATAACCTACAATAGCGTAAACTACCACCACTTCTCCAAAATACCCACCATCAAAAGGAGACCATAGAGATTATGAGAAATATGAAATATCTACGAATTTACAACCTACTGAAAATTCCGACTCACAAACTATGCTGTAGATCGAGGTTTTGTAGCCTAGGCAGTCGAACCGGGCCTAGCGCCTAAGCGAGATTATACGGGGCCTAGGCGTAATTATACGGTTTTGAATCCCGTTGTGTAATTTTGTATATTTAGTAATATATATGTAGAATTTATAGAAATTTTAACCATTTAAGTCATAAAATGCATCTAACCACACTATGGTAAATATAAAAATACTAAATAATGCGTCATAATATCAATTAAAGAATTCTCGAGATTAAGAAAAATAACAAGAAGGCATATGCTAACATGTTTTGCCATTAATCGACGCCTAGGCGACCAGTTTTTGCCATTAATCGGCGCCCTAGACGGGCTAGGCACCTATTCTACGGTGACTAAGGCGCTAGGCAAAAACGCCTAGAGTTTTAACTAGGCGTAAGAGGGTGAGAGGGGAGTTGACGCCTAGGCGCGCCTAGGCGGGCAGATCTACAACATAGCTCACAAACCAAACCAAGACAATAGATCTGGTTTGTACGAGCACCGGGACAAAAAATCCAAACCAGTATCGACCATAGCCGAATCTACAAGATAAAACTAAACTAGCTACACAAAATTAACCTTGAAACTGTTTGTCGAAGAAGATACATGTTATACTTTGCTTACATTATATATAATTGGAAGAACCTTGTTGCAAAATGAAATATCAAATAACTTAGCTAAGAGAAAGAGAAAGAAGCTTTCAAAAGAAGGGCACCCATCCATTAGTGTGACAACTATACTCCTAAGAATGAAAATATATAAAGAAAAATAAATTTTACGATAATATTTTTCAATCTTTTTCTCTATGCATTGGTTTGCATGTTCAACAAAATGTTACATATTCACTTTATATCTAGTAATAACTCGTCATAAATTATTTGAAGGATCCATATACTGTTAATGTAGAGTTATCTCGCATAGCAAGATAAATAACATCGATAGCCACCATACAACTCATTTTTCATTCATAATAATCAAAGTCTCCCTTTATAGTCTTATTGGTGGCGGAGTTGGTGGTGGTCGTGGCTGTTACGAATGACATTTGAAGTTTCCATGACTTCGATTAAAATGTGTTTCATGAAGAAGACGGTGACATCATGACCCTTAACTTTTTTTCTAGCCTTTTGGTTTTCATCTATTAGTGGACTTTTTCCTATTGATTAATTAATTTTAATATTTATAATCAATTAGTTATATTTTTTATTACAATTTTTTCTTCTTATTCATTTGTTCTTGCTTAGTGCCAGGTTTGAACTCTCTGTTCTATTTTGTTCAGTTTGATAATCATTGAAGTGGTTGCACACCTTTTTTTACCCAGTGTCGAATTTGAATTGCACAATGTTAATAATTACATTTATTAACACATTGTGAAGTTTTGTACTCAATGTTTTTTTTCCTAATGTTATATGATTTTTCTCATTGTTTTATGTAAAAATATGCTATGTGTGATGTGTGCAAATACATGAATTTGTTTTTGGTCAGTGTTTGACAAATATGTTTAGTATTTTGTGTATGAATTTGATTAGCGTTTATGGGTGAATTCACTTAGTGTTGTTGCAAGTTTTTGTTTTTACTACTAAATGTCACCACCAAGCTATCTTAATGAAAAAAGTCACCACCAGAGTTAATGGCTCAGTCTTACTGGCAAAGGATCTCAATGTCACCACCGATGTGTTCAGTGTTACCAACAATGGTACTCAGTGAACATCACTTGTGAATTATGGTTTATCTTCATTCGAGAGTATTTTGGGTCTTCATTGGTTTCATGTCCAAAATCTCGATGAAAGTGGCAATATCAAGTCTTATATCTCTTGTCAAGGTTCCCCATAACCTTGGGTGGCCATAAAAGATTAAGATCACATGCATTTTGAAACAAATTTTCATGAGGAATCACCTTTATGCACCCTCGAAGAATTTACGCTCCTTCTCACGGTATCTTCTTGGTTCGTCGTAATAGCCACCTTTATTTTCATGTTTGTTGTTTTTATTTACATCAGGATTCACCCTTTCTTTTACTGTGTTGGCATTGTTTTCTATATATTACGCAATTGTGTTCTCTCATACAAAACATAATCCACACACTGAAACTCCATATATGGTCTGTCTTGTTTGAGGATCTAAACTAAGGTTAAATTTTTCCTGACTGCAACATGTATTTGGCAGTCTCTGATCGTAACCCATGCACATACTCCAACCTATCAATCATGTTATCAAGGACCTCAACTTCATAGGAAGATTTGTGGAATATTTTAGAATACCTTCATAGGTTTTTTGTTCTTTTCTTGGAACAACTCAAGTAGTGCAAAACCATCTTTCCTTGGCCTTTGATTTCCTACAAATCTATCTTTCAATATTTGAATGGAATGGAAGAGTTTCCTATCATATGAGGTTCAAGTTTGTAAGAAAAATTGCCGAGTCCAGAGAAATTCCCTAAAGTAAATGGAATCTAGAATATTTATGTGTTCTATGAGATACTCGTTCATGTTTTTGATATGTTGATATAGGGTTGTTGAATTGACATATGCTTGTAAGGCTAAAGAGACTCAAGCAATCCTATCTGACTGGCACGACACGTAGTTCCTCTTTAAATATAAGTGTTGTTGGTTCCCTGACCATCATCCCCGAGTCTTTGGGATAATGATGTGATGATGCTTTGTCTTTACGTGATGAAGACTTTGCATTAACCCCTTGTATATGTATTTGAGACCCTTTGACATTTCCTCTTGGAGCAATAAGTACTTGCGGAGAGGGTTAATTTGTTTTGTGATTGTGCATGTTGATGTTAAAGTATTTGGAATAGTTTTTGAATATATTCATGAGTGAGTGGTGGTCAAGAACATGGTAGGGTGGATCAATGGTACTTATAGGTTGTTAGGCTAAACCTCTGGAATCTCCAGGTTGTTGGGTTTGGATAAACGGTTCTTGTGGATGGTCTAGTTGGATAACTTATATTAGGTTATGGCTGAGTTTCAAGGATTATATGGTTAACGAGGTTTTTACCCCCATACATATCGACCTATTCTTTTTCATCGCCTTTTCCAGTACCTGGTCCTTAGTTGTGACCTATATTTTGGTCTTGAACCTTTTGTGTATGATACTACACTGTGGTTACTCAATTGGGTTGTAGAAGCATTCCCACAAACAACGAAAAGCTAATAATGTAGAACAATGCCCTCGATATATATATATATATATATAAAACTAATTTGAGAAGTCTTTGAGTGTTTAATCCTTGGAAACAGACACAAAGTCAATGAACCAAGGGTGAGGTACCCCCATTGGCACTCATAGGTTATATATTTAGGAGAAAGAGATAGGTGAATGTCGCGTACCTTAGTAGATGGTATGAGAGTCTATTTACCTTGTAGGTGTCACAACAATGATTAAAATATAAGAATTAGAAACCTGAACATGAGAGATATGGTTCATTTGTCCATTGCATAACTAATTGCCTTTATGTTGAACACGTAGCTTAAATGAGATAATTGGTTATCCTTTACTCGGTGTTGGATTGTCCCCTCACGGTCTAGTGTGTTAAGAACATATAAAATGGTACATATATTACCATTTTGAGGGAGATCAAGTCACTCAAGGATCGTACATGATGATGAAATTCCAAATTAAAAGATAACTGTGAAATATCTGTCCTCGATCACCTTCGTAGCCAAATTTTATCTATCAATCCCATCATCAAAATCACCCAAAATAAGGAAATAACTAGGAAGATTTTAAGAGAGAATAATATTTGTAGTAATCAGAATCAAAGAGTCCGACAAGGGAATGATGGAGGGTGATGAGTTCATTTTCAAGTGAAATCGATGAGGAGGCCAAACGAGTCAAAATCTTATTAATTGAGAAATATGGGTCTTCTTCCAGAATGAGTTGAGAAGGATTTATGGGTTTAATAGTGACATTATGGGTGTAGGATAGCTTATAGAATATATATATATGGATTGGTGATGGTGAGCGACGTTGCAAGGAGATGTGCAGTAGAAGTTCTCCAAACAATGCTCTCAATTGTTTGTAAGATTAAGTTACATAACAAATTATTCTCTTCATATGTTGAATGTGATATATCTATTCTGTATTTGGGTTATTAAGAGAACTCTAGTCATTCATATGTTTGATGAATTGTAAATTCCTAGTTTTATAAATACAAATTAGAATAAAGTATTTCGTGGGTCCTTATCTTTGTGTTTGATCAAAACCAGTACCACATCTTTTAAACATCTCTCATATACAGGGACAACCCAAAAAATATAATATGTTTGGTTACCTAAAATGAATTTTTTTTGGGGCTTTTAAAACTATATAATTGTTGGTCTGATAAAAACCGGGACATTATTTATAAAAAAAGGACCTAGAATTGTTCGGCTTCCCTAAAGTGTCGGTTTTCCTATATGATCCATATATATTAACAAAATTTTCCATTAATCAAAATTTGCATTTTTGTTTATACTCAACCCTATGTTACACGTGAGAATACAACTGCGTATAATTTGATAATTTTAAGATTTTTTTTTGTCAATAGGAATTGCATAAAAAGTAAAAGTGGTGATAAAGGTATTTTTTAAAGTTAGTCTATCACTGTTGTGTCACGTAATTACCTAATGAAAAGCGTAAGGATAGAGGGAATATAGTTATCCACATTAATTGGGGTTTACAGAGAGCCTAGTTTTCTTAGCTAGAATATTTGCCCATTCATTCATCGAGCAACGAACACGTTAGATTGCAACAATAATTTGTCAAGAGATCAAATTTGATGCCATCCTCATAGTCGACTTGATATTCAATTTAGAGCTGGCTGGGATTTTCCGTACCAAGGACAACGTCTTGACAATCAGAATCATATTTTGAAGGTTGAAATATAAGATCAGTTTGCACATTTCCAGGGTTGCTTGTGCTTCACCTTCTATTGGTGGTAAACACCTAATTATTTTTGTGATGACTATAACATATAGGTCTTTAGTATATTTATGAATCAACCGCAATTCCATTATGTTAATCTAGTCTTTAGAAAGATGCATCACGAAAATATGGACTTTGTCGACTTCCATAACATGGTTGTTGTGTCTCTAGGATGAGCTGGTTTTCTGATGTCCATACTTTGATTGATCCAGTCTTCACTAAATAAGTGTTCCACGAGTTTCAACGTATTCTCTACAATTTTGTCATAATTCAAAGAATTTTTCTCAAAGAATTATTTCATACGAGTTGTCCACATACTCCAAATGGTACATAAAATAAATGTTGTCAGAGTTTTAACTTTCTAACCATTTTTGGAGTATGCATCTATAATTGTAGAAGCCATGTCTTGTTGATATGTCCGTCAATTTGAACTTGTAAAATATATTTAGCCCGAAATTATCTGCAAGTAAGAAACATATGTGAAATAGTTTCAACAACATCCGGGCACTTAGCGCGACAATTACTGTTGACACATATCCTTTTGTATGAATTTTATTTGGACATTATTACATCTCGACATCATTTTCAAATGAAAGACTAAATCTTAGATGGATTTTTGCATGCCAAATAAAATTCCAAAGGTTATAGTTTTCCCTTTAATTAACAAACAATGAGATTGGTCTTTCAGTACTTATTTTTCAACAATTGCATAATAATCGATCTTCGTGGTATAGTTTTCTAATCTGGAATGGGACCAAAAAGTTTATTCTCAATTTGTACATCATGAAGGGAAATCTGTAAAAATATTTGCGCAGTATTGGGGTTAAACACTTCATATATCATACCGTCGTCCCATTTCCCCCATATTGGGTTAATAAGCTCACTTACCCATATAACTAGACTATAACCATAGTTAGTGATAGTACTAACATTTGAGTACCCAATTGTCACTCCGGATGTTAGTACTGGCCTCATTACCAATCTGATTGACGCATAACCATATTAAAACATCTCTTCTGGTTAGGACAATAGTGCACACAAAAGACTTAGCAATTTTAGGCTTTGCTTCCCAGAATGACGAATGCAAGAAGTAAATTCCCTTGAGAATATTTGAGACCAACATGTTCTGATTATTCATGACTCCCTAAGCCTGTCCAACCATTACGAATTTATTCATTTGAAGGAAATCTTCAAATCCAACCCGTCAGTACTCTTTGCAGTAGCAATCTTATCCTAATGACACCTTGTGGGTTCTCTTTTTCCCTGCTAATCCAGACCAAAACCTTACCAAGACTGCTGAAATTTTTCGAAAGAATCTTTTAAGAAGCAGAAAAATCGACATAATGTAGTTGGGAAGGGCTGAAGAACTGATTTTATTAATACTTATTTCCACCTTCCGATAGAAGGATTTCCTTTAAACCTATAGATTTATATAAGGTCTGTCATAAATTCATTGTGGAGAAGCTACCTTAGATCCATTATAAGTCATTAGGATGCCCATATACTTCTTCAAAGAGTGTTCTAGTAATGTTCAGTTTTTTACTTGTATCTTCCATGATGGTCAACAGTGTTTTTTTACTAAAACATATATATGGCTTAATAAGATTTACGCTTTGTCCGGATACTCATCGTAAGTCTTGATATATCTCTGAAAAACATCATATTCTTTATTAGAGATTGCAACGAACAAAATAAAATCATCTCTAAAAAAAGTGAGTAAAGGCCGGATATTCTTTTGCAATTTTAATGCCTTTGATAGTCTCATTCCTACCCTAGTTAATAAGTACCCGTTTGGGATTGATTATTTTGGAGCTAAAAGCGCTTTTTAATTAAAATTTAAATATTTGTAAAATATATTTAAAAATATTTTGACATCTAAAATCAATTTAAATGATTATTTTAATAATCACTAATCTAGTGTTTTTCCTAAAAGTGATTTTTAAAGTCTTAAATATTACTATAGATCTAAAATCACTTCAAGTGATTATTTAAAAAAAATATCCTAAACGGACACTAAGACTAATGAGAGATTCTAAGATCATACAAAACAATACTAAAAAATGAACCATCTTGTTGTAATCCCTTTTCAGGTATAAATTTGAGCAATCTATCTCCATTCCATTTGATTTGATATTTGATATTTGATATTTTGTTGAATCATATGGAGTAAATTTACTCTGAAAATTACTTCCTACTAACCTGTTTTACTATATCTATTTTTGCAATATTTAGCGGAAGGTTAAAAAGTTGACAATGTGAGTGTACAATTCACTAACTACAAATTTTTATGCTTAAGTGGATCACCACCAGACACCATTATAAGTTAGGATACAATATTCATCATCACTTAGGATCTGGTAGCACTAAAATCCTTGCTTGCTTGTTGTTGACCACAGTTGATAATGACAATACCCTTTATTGACTCCTTTTCTGCAACAGCAGCTTCGTCTACTTAATTTGCCACTAGCGTCAAAAAATGTGCCCTTCCGAAGTTAGAACCACTTACTATAAGTATGGGTTATATGGTGGTCGGCTAGAATTAACACGCTGGTGTTAATAATGTTGAAGGTCTAATATCTTTTTTTAGCTTTTTAATATTTAAACTGATTTATTGATAATAATCTTTCAATTTTGATACTTTCTTTGTCTCCTTTACCTGACTTTCTACACAAAGAAAAGAAAGCCTAATCTCTAATTAACTTTGATACTTAAATTAGTAAGAGATCAAATGATCTCATTCAAAGGTCTCAGCTCTCAAGATTATTCCCCTATATTATTATAAAATTATGTAAGATAGAGAGTGAAAATACATTACCCCCTCTTTAGATTTAAAATATTTATACGTAAGATTGAATTATAACTTTAGATCTTACTATCCAAATGAATTTTCACCAGCAGAACTCAAAGAATGATATGTTGCAGATTCAAGTTAAACCATCTAACCCAACAAGAACAAGATGACCGGAAAAGATTTGACTATTTTAGAGTCAATCACGCTTTTCAGTTAAAATTTAAATATTTATAAAATATATTAAAACATATTTTGACATCTAAAATCATTTTAAATAATTATTTTAATAATCACATATATAATGTTTTTTTTAAAAATAATTATAAAGATTTAGAGTATTTTTAGAAATCTAAAATTCACTTCAAGTGATTATTTCAAAAAACAATCACAAACCGACCCTAACAAAATTTAAGTACATATAAAGTTGTATCTACCAATTTTAAACCACAATATTTACAAACCATTAAATTTAATTTTGAATTTAATATCCGTATATTTTATAGTCTTGAAAATTTTATTAAGAAATAATATCTAACTCGCATATACAACTGGTCAAATACGCCCACTAATATTTTATTGTGGTGGTTTACACACTATCTCTCATGGGAACTTCATAAGCCACTTTCCCTGCACATTCCCCTTGCACATTAAATTAAAAATGAGCTACACAAGCTTTGTTGAAACGTCTTCCAGAAAGGGATTCACATAACAACAGTATAGCTAAATTATAATCAATGAAATATAAGTTAAACACGTGTAACATAATATCGTTTCATTAACCGTCTAGCCTCGAATATACATGTTGTGTACACACACTATTTAAAGTTGTGATAAACTAATATGTTACACACTGTACCAATGCCTACTCCTGCCAACACTAACATCAAGGGAAACATATAGGCCTACCCCACAACCACACCCATAGTGGATCTTTTCACCTACGACACAACACACAACACACACAACACAACACACAACACACAACACAATCAGTACCTCGACAATTTCACATGTCAGATAGGTGTCGTAGCCCTAAGGATCACATATACATATTGTTCTCATACACAACTAGATGCATTTTCACAAGATATAATCATATTTCCCATGATCTCAATATATACAATTTAAATAAATATTGATAACACAATATCGTAAACCGACATAAGGATGAGAGTCCAACTTACCTGTGTCCGAGCATTTACAAATTCCACGCGTTTTCTATAAGAATAATTTTTCCCATTAAAACTTGATAATTAATAAATATAATTTAAAATCATATTTCTAAGGGGCGACACCAAGTTAAGTACACGGAAAGTGAAATTATTCACAATTAACTACAATTGCAAGATTAAATCTCAATTAGAACAAAAAGCTAAAAGATTACAAGAATACCTATAAACTTAATTATTACTTTACTTATATATATCATTTAATTCTTATAACCTTCACCATTTATAATATAATATTTATTTATTTTTTTTCTTTTTATTTTAAATTTCGGTCACCGCCACTCTTTGTTGTAAAAATCGCCACCTAGGCGCGCCTCAACCCCTCTCTCAACCGCTTAAGCCTAGTAAATTTTTTTGGCGTTTTCTATAGCGCATTATCGTGTGGAAGAGTCGCCTAGCCTGCCAGGGCGTTGATTAATGACAAAAATGATCGCCTAGGCGTCTATTAATGGCAAATAATGACCGCATAGGCATTTCTTTTTATTTTTTTGGTTCTCTAGAATTCTTGAACCGATATTATAACTCAAACTTTAGTATTTTTATATTTAGTATAGTGGTTTTAGATGATTTATATGACTTAAATAGGTAAAATTTGTATCATAACTATGTAAATATTACTAAATATATAAAATCACACAGTAGGATTCGAAATCGTGTAATCCCACCTAGGCCCCATATAATTCCTCCTAGGCGCTAGGCCCTGATCACCACCTAGGCCACAAAACCGAGATCTACAATATAGCTGCCACCACACTACCACCCCCCACCCGCCACTGCTGTTGTCGCCACCACCACCACCACCACCACCACCACCACCACCACCACCTCATGCATTCACCACCAACACCACCACCACCACCGCCACCGTCATCATCACCAATCACCACTGCCACCGGTGTCACTACCAATCACCACCAACTAATTCTATCACACATGCGCATCCGATATTTTTTTAAAATTCATAACTAATTATAAAAAAATCATTTTTGGGTGAGACAAATTAATATTTACGTCTATGAATTTTTTATAGGATTTTAGATTTTTTTGAGGAGCAATTATTTAATAAGGCCTTACAACATGTTGATTAACCATTAGGGTTAGCTCAATAGCCTGTAAACCTATGTATACAAAAAAAAACAACGACCCAACCACAACTAGCTAGTAACTAGCTAGTAACTAGCCCATTAGAAGTTAACTAAAAAATGAAAAAAGACCAACCCCCATGAAACTGTGAACATTTGAAACCAAAAACAAAACGCCGTTCCTGTGCACAAGAAATCCCGCCACCCCATCTCGCCTTCCCGCCGCCATGCTCGAATTTGGTAAGATCTTTTTTTTCATTACCACCGAGATATTTATTATTTTTGATTGTGATGGATTTTCATTTCTTTGCAGGTAAAGGGCTAGGGTCCAACCCTTAGGATCCAGGCCGTAACTTCCCACCATTCAACGTATACTATTTTTTTATTAGATTTTCTTTTAGTTTTTTTGTTTAATTGTTCTTCAATGTTGGTTAGGTTAAGGGATTTTTTTTCGTTTTTCTATTCCTAAGGAGTGTATGCGAGTGTGAAGGGATACTTTTGCTTTCGTACAACCCATTGGGTCTGGGTGTAGATATCTTTTTAGTTTTTGTACAAACTGTGGATGCCTATTCGTGTACTAGGGTACTGCCCCTTGGGTATTTGTTTCATTGATTTTTTGTGAAGAGTGAAGAGATTCTTTTTGTTTGTTTCCTATGATGAGTGTGAAGGAGAAGAGATAACTGTGCTTGATGGTACATCCCCTAGGGTACAACAAATGGACATAGAAAAAAACCGATAAGGTCTTATGACTAGGTTTGGGTACAACCATTATGGTACATTGAGATTGACAAAGCCGAAAAAGATATTAGAACACTTATAAAGCAATTATATAAAAATCACACAACAAAATTTAAAAACCGACATAGGTACGTACCCTCGGAAAAAATGTGTGCTTTACAAGGGCATTAATTAAAAGAATCTTTTAAAAAAAAAGGTACAAGGGTATTAATTAAAAAAATAAAAATAAGAAACAAGGGTAAAGAGGTAAAAATTCAAACTAGAAAATTGGTGTAGGCCTTATATAGAACAAATGTATAGTTGGGCCTTATAAAATATTCTAGTTGGCTTTTAGACTCTATTTTGTAGTTTTCTCTTTTTTTGAATTTTAATTTCAATATTTCGTTTTATGTGTTGGTACATAAATATATTTGCTAATTCCAATACACCCTCGCGACCGTTAAAGTATTATTAAAATTCATAATCAATTCCAAAAGAATTAAAAAAATTGATTTTTAGACGGGGTAAGTTCATATCTACATCTGTGCAAAATTCAATTTTTTTGATTTTTTTTTTAAAATTTTGATATTTAGTTTTATGTATTCCTACAGTACACAAAAAAATATTCATGTTATAATACACAAAATCATTGAATCAATCTAAAATATTTCTTTTTAAATAAAATCATTTTTATCACTTTATTAATCGCTTATACCCTATTTTTTCTTGTTTTAAACTATGTTGATGTATTCTCTTATTTTCCAAGCCCTTTATTTTAATTTGTGTGTTGGTGTAATACACAAAACAATTATTTGTGTATTATAGAAACACACAAAATCATGATTTCAATGCCCTTTCCAACCTATGATTTTGTGTATCACTTGAAAACACACACACACACACACACACACCGACTGTTACTTAAGCGTCAGAGGCCCTAAACACTAAAAACCATAAAATTTCAACACTAAAACCCATAAAACCTCAACCCTAAAAACCATAAAACCCTAAAATCAATAAACTCTAAACCTAAAAACTCTAAACCCTAGCCCCTAAACCCTATCCATAAATATAAAAACACTAACCCTAACCATAAACCCTAAATCTAAAACCATAAATTCAAAAACCTTAAACGTAAAACCCAAAATCCTAACCCCTAAAACTTATATAAAAAAAAATAATCTAAACCTGAAAACCTTAGAGCCTAAATCCTATAAGAATAAAAAAGACTAATATGATGGGGTCTGTGATTTTGTGTGTTCCAAGAATACAAAAAAAACGACTTTTTGGTGTTCTTGAAACAGACAAAATCAGAGAACGAGAAAAAGAACTAGTATGATGGGGTTTGTCACGTTGTGTGTTCCAGTGCTACACAAAAGTGACTTTTGTGTATTACAAAAACCCTAAAAACCCTAACCCTAAAGATGGAACAAAAGTAACTAGAATAAAATAAAATGATTTTTATGAAAGTATAAAACTGGAAAACCATAAAGCCTGGTCCTTAAACCTTAAACCTAAACCCATAAACCCCAACCTTAATATAACGAAACCCTAAAAACCTAAATCCTAAACCCTAAAGCTAAAAACACTAACCCCAGAAAGCCTAAACTCTAAAACCATAAACCCTGAAAAACACTAAAACCAAAATACTAAAAGGAAAAAAATGACTAATATGATAGAGTCATTTATTTTGTGTGTTTTAGGAATAGACAAAACTGGTACACACAGATTTGAGTTTTGTGTGTTACAAGAATACACGAAACTGAACTTTGTGTATTCTTGTAACATACAAAATCACAAAAAAGGAGATAAAGGACTAGTGTGACGTGGTACATAATTTTGTGTGTTACAGTACTACACAAAACTAATTTTTGTGCATACTTGTAGCACACAAAATCACAGAGAATAAGAAAAAAAACTAATATGATATGTCGTTTTGTGTGTTACATGAATATTGGGGGTGTCAAGAGTGTGGTAAAATAAGGATAATAAAAACAAGGACTCACACCCTTAACAACCACAAAAACTCACTACAAGTATCACATATCGTTTGTAAGTTTAGTTGATAAGTAGAATTCGTTCCCAAGGATTAAGCCTGTCAGCTTAGAATTGTGTTTGGAAAAGAAAGCGTAGCAGAGATTACTTGCTAAAACTAAAGATAAATAAAAGAGATAGATAATTGGAAAGATAACTAATAACTACTAAAACAAATAAATATGAGTAAATTGAATAGAGATGAGAAGTATAACTTAGGTTTGCTAGTATGCACTTATCCTTCTAAATCTATATTTCAGTTATGAGGGTGATTAAAGCTCTTAGAGAAAGTAGTCAGGATTCTATATTCCTCCTAACCCCCTCCCGGGTGGACTTAGGTGGCAACCTAACAATTACCAGGGAACTTGGGTAAGGGAACCCTGCGCAATGATTGGTGGTTAATCTCAAACCCTAGTGACTATCTAGTTAGGCAAACCCTCTTTAGATTTAAAATATTTATACGTAAGATTGAATTATAACTTTAAATCTTACTATCCAAATAAATTTTCACCAGCAGAACTCAAAGAATGATATGTTGCAGATTCAAGTTAAACCATCTAATTAACCCAACAAGAACAAGACGACCGAAAAAGATTTGACTATTTTAGAGTCAATCACGCTTTTCAGTTAAAATTTAAATATTTTGTAAAATATATTAAAATATATTTTGACATCTAAAGTCATTTTAAATAATTATTTTAATAATCAGATATATAGTATTTTTTTATATGATTATAAAGATATAGAGTATTTTTAGGGATTTAAATTTCATTTCAAGTAATTATTTCAAAATACAATCACAAACCGACCCTAACAAAATTTAAGTAAATATAAAGTTGTATCTACCAATTTTAAACCACAATATTTACAAACCATTAAATTTAATCTTAAATTTAATATCCGTATATTTTATAGTTTTGAATTTTTTTTTAAGAAATAATATCTAACTCGCATATACAACTGGTCAAATACGCCTACTAATATTTTATTGTGGTGGTTACACACTATCTCTCATGGAAACTTCCTAAGCCACTTTCCCTGCACATTCCCCTTGCACATTAAATTAAAAAATGAGCTACACAAGCTTTGTCGAAACGTCTTCCAGAAAGTTATTCACATAACAACAGTATAGCATAAATTATAAACAATGAAATATAAGTTAAACACATGTGTAACATAATATCGTTTCATTAACCGTCTAGTCTCGAATATACATGTTGTGTACACACACTATTTAAAGTTGTGATAAACTAATATGTTACACACTATACCAATGCCTACTCCTGCCAACACCAACACCAAGGGAAACATATAGGCCTACCCCACAACCACACCCATAGTGGATATTTTCACCTACGACACAACACACAACACAATCAGTACCTCGACAATTTCACATGTCAGATAGGTGTCGTAGCCCTAAGGATCACATAATACATATTGGTCTAATACACAACTAGATGCATTTTCACAAGATATAGTCATATTTTCCATGATCTCAATATATACATTTAAATAAATATTGATAACACAATATCGTAAACCGACATAAGGATGAGAGTCCAACTTACCTGTGTCTGAGCATTTACAAATTCCACTCGTTTTCTATAAGAATAATTTTTCCCATTAAAACTTGATAATTAATAAATATAATTTAAAATCATATTTTTAAGGGGCGACACCAAGTTAAGTACACGGAAAGTGAAATTATTCACAATTAACTACAATTGCAAGATTAAATCTCAATTAGAACAAAAAGCCCGAAAGATTACAAGAATACCTATAAACTTAATTATTACATTACTTATATATATCATTTAATTCTTATAACCTTCACCATTTATAATGTAATATTTATTTATTTATTTTCTTTTTGCTTTAAAATTTCGGTCACCGACACTCTTTGTTGTAAAAATCACCGCCTAGGCGCGCCTCAACTCCCCTCTCAGCCGCTTACGCCTAGTAATTTTTTTGGCGTTTTCTGTAGCGCATTATCGTGTGGAAGAGTCGCCTAGCCTGCCAGGGCGTTGATTAATGACAAAAATGATCGCCTAGGCGTCTATTAATGGCAAATAATGACCGCATAGGCATTTCTTTTTATTTTTTTGTTCTCGAGAATTTTTGAACCGGTATTATAACTCAAACTTTAGTATTTTTATATTAAGTATAGTGGTTTTAGATGATTTATATGACTTAAATAGGTAAAATTTGTATAATAACTATGTAAATATTACTAAATATATAAAATCACACAGTTGAATTCGAAATCGTGTAATCCCGTCTAGGCCCCGTATAATTCCTCCTAGGCGCTAGGCCCCGATCACCGCCTAGGCCATAAAACCGAGATCTACAATATAGCTGCCACCACACTACCACCCCCACACAGCGCCACAGTTGTTGTCGCCACCACCACCACAACCACCACCACCACCTCATGCATTCACAACCAACACCACCACCACCACCACCGACACCGTCATCATCACCAATCACCATTGCCACTACCAATCACCACCAACTAATTCTATCACACATGCGCATCCGTTATTTTTAAAAAAAAAATTCATAATTAATTATAAAAAATCATTTTTTTGGGTGAGACAAATTAATATTTACGTCTATGAAATTTTTAGAGGATTTTAGATTTTTTTGAGGAGCAATTATATAATAAGGCCTTACAACATGTTGATTAAGCATTGGGGTTAGCTCAATGTCCCGGAAAACCTATGTATACAAAAAAAAAAACAACGACCCAACCGCAACTAGCTAGTAACTAGCCCATTAGAAGCCAACTAAAAAATAAAAGAAGACCAACCCCCATGATACAGTGAACATTTGCAACCAAAAACAAAACGCCGTTCCTGTGCACAAGAAATCCCGCCACCCCATCTCGCCTTCCCGCCGCCATGCTCAGATCTGGTAAGATTTTTTCATTACCACCGAGATATTTATTATTTTTAATTTTTGATTGTGATGGATTTTCATTTCTTTGCAGGTAAAGGGGTAGGGTCCAGCCCTCAGGATCCAGGCCGTAACTTCCCACCATTCAACGTTTACTGTTTTTTATTAGATTTTCTTTTAGTTTTTTTGTTTAATTGTTCTTCAATGTTGGTAAGGTTAAGGATTTTTTTTTCGTTTTTCTATTCCTAAGGAGTGTATGCGAGTGTGAAGGGATACTTTTTCTTTTGTACAACCCATTGGGTCTGGGTGTAGATATCTTTTTAGTTTTTGTACAAACTGTGGGTGCCTATTTGTGTACTAGGGTACTGCCCCTTGGGTATTTGTTTCATTCATTTTTTGTGAAGAGTGAAGAGATTCTTTTTGTTTGTTTCCTATGCTGAGTGTGAAGGAGAAGAGATATATGTGCTTGAGGGTACATCCCCTAGGGTACAACAAATTGACATAAAAAAAAACTGATAAGGTTTTATGACTGGGTTTGGGTACAACCATTATGGTACATTAAGATAGACAGAGCCGAAAAAGATATTAGAACAATTATAAAGCAATTATATAAAAATCACATAACAAAATCTAAAAACCGGCATAGGTACGTACCCTCGGAAAAAATGTGTGCTTTACAAGGGCATTAATAAAAAGATTTTTTAAAAAAAAAGTTATAAGGGTATTAATTAAAAAAATAAAAATATGAAACAAGGGTAAAGAGCTAAAAATTCAAACTAGAAAATTGGTGTAGGACTTATATAGAACAAATGTATAGTTGGACCTTATAAAATTTCTAGTTGCTTTAAGACTCTATTTTGTAGTTTTCTCTTTTTTTGAATTTTATTTTCACTATTCCGTTTTATGTGTTGGTACATAAATTGATTTGATAATTCCAATACACCCTCGCGACCGTTAAAGTATTATTAAAATTCATAATCAATTCCAAAAGAATAAAAAAAAATTGAGATTTAGATGAGGCAAGTTCATATCTACATCTGTGCAAAATTCAATTTTTTTTGATTTTTTTTTAAAGTTTTGATATTTAGTTTTATGTATTCCTACAGTACAAAAAAAAATATTTATGTTATGATACACAAAATCATAAAATCAATCTAAGATATTTCTTTTTAAATAAAATCATTTTTATCACGTTATTGATCGCTTATACCCTATTTTTTCTTATTTTTAGCTATCTTGATGTATTCTCTTATTTTTCAAGCCCTTTATTTTAATTTGTGTGTTGGTGTAATACACAAAACAATTATTTGTGTATTATAGAAACACACAAAATCATGATTTCACCTTTA
This sequence comes from Nemophila menziesii, assembly GCA_029959085.1. Lineage (NCBI taxonomy): Eukaryota > Viridiplantae > Streptophyta > Magnoliopsida > Boraginales > Hydrophyllaceae > Nemophila > Nemophila menziesii. Next base: position 140,703,756 of record JARWIR010000001.1, on the reverse strand, counting down.
GTCAATGCCCTTTCCAGCCTATGATTTTGTGTATCACTTGAAAACACACACACGGGTGTCGCCTAGGGTGTGATAAAAAATAGATAAAATATAAGTCAGAAAACAACGCACTCTCACCCTAGACAGGCACAGTACTGCAAGTATTACATGATGTATGCAAGTTTTAATGATAAGAAAGTTCGTTCTCAGGGACTTAGTGTGTTAATCGAATGGGTAGAAATAACGAGTAAGAAGATATTAATTGAAAGACAGGAAAATAAAGAGATAAATTCGAGATTTTATTTAAAGTAAGGAAAATAAAGATAGTAAATTAAATATGAAGAAATGTGAGATGAGAAATATAGCTTAGGTTTTGCTAGTATGCACTAATCCTTCTAATTCTTCTATTAAATATAGTTAATAAGGGAGATAATTAGCTCTTAGATATTTAGTCAGGATTCTAAATTCCCATACCTTAGACCTTGAGAGCGACTAAGGGGGCTACGGACACACCACGAGGCTGGTTCAAATAGGGTTTACAAGCGCTACCAAGGCCCTAAGCAATCAATTTCCGTACATGGTGATAGTGATTAAATTATACCCTAATGACTATCTAGTTAGAATTAGTGTTGTCAGGACCAATATCGACACTAGACGTTATGTGGTGTTTCAATAATTAGACACCCAGCTAAGGTGATCATCTAACTACTATTAAGGTAATCCTATACTCGTGCACTAGCAAGAAAAACAATCATTAAATCAAAACACATAAACAAATATAAAGGTAAGCAGCTAATATCAGATTAAAACATGAAATTCTCAAAGAAACTTAGATAGAAAGAAATTAGAATTCATAGATTATACATGATTCAATACTCAAGCTATGGGAGGTTTAGTTCATACCTGAAGGAAATAAACTAAAAGAAATAATAAAAGACATCATCTTGCTCTCTACAATAACTTGGAAGAATAAAACCTTAAGAACTAATTACTATGAGGCAAGGATGATTTACAAGTGATATAAGGGTGTATTTATAGGTGTTTAGAAGACCTAATTCGTTTTCTTGAAGGAGAACGTAAGTAGTGGACTCAAAGCCCAACTCAAATTCGTAACCCTAAAACATGAAATAAGGCCCGTTTTTGTTTTGGTCCTAGCAGCTTCAATACTCATCCGTTTGATGCGTATGAGTAGTCGAAATTCATCGCCTCGGAAAGATCTTCAACTTTTCTCTTGACCGTTTCTCCAAATTCCACACCGATTTTGAGATATAAGCTGATTTGTGGTCGTAGGTGCAGAAATTCAGGATTAAGGCAGCTTTTCATTTTCCATGTTTTTAGCTTTTGTTTCCTTATCTCCAATTTCCATGCTTATCTCTTTCCATATCTCTTAGTCTTTGACTTGGACTCTAATTAATCTCCATAATTATCTTTAAAGCTTCACACTAAATAAATAATTAAACCCAATATGCTCTAAAAATATTATTTTACTATTTCAAGACTCAAAATAGGAAAGTGTACTATTTCTCAAGAAAAACGATTAGAAAGACTTCTAAATCACTAAAAATGATGTCTCATCTTAACATAAATCTATCACAAATGAGGAGACATCACACACACACACACACACACACACACACACACACACACACACACACACACACACACCGACGGTTACTTACGTGTCAGAGGCCCTAAACACTAAAAACCATAAAATTTCAACACTAAAAAACCATAAAACCTCAACCCTAAAAATCATAAAACCCTAAAATCAATGAACTCTAAACGTAAAAACTCTAAACCCTAGCCCCTAAACCCTATCCATAAATATAAAAACACTAACCTTAAATCTAAAACCATAAATTTAAAAACCTTAAACCTAAAACCCAAAATCCTAACCCCTAAAGCTTAAATAAAAAAAAAACCTAAACCTGAAAACCTTAGAGCCTTAATCCTATAAGAATAAAAAAGACTAATATGATGGGGTTTGTGATTTTGTGTGTTCGAGAAATACAAAAAAACTGTTTTTGGTGTTCTTGAAACAAACAAAATTAGAGAATGAGAAAAAGAACTAGTATGATGGGGGTTGTCACGTTGTGTGTTCCAGTGCTACACAAAAGTAACTTTTGTTTATTACAAAAACCCTAAAAATGCTAACCCTAAAAACCCTAACCCTAAAGATGGAACAAAAGTAACTAGAATACAATAAAATGATTTTTATGAAAGTATAAAACTGGAAAACCATAAACCCTAGTCCTTATACCTTAAACCTAAACCCACAAACCCCAACCTTAATAAAACCAAACCCTAAAAACCTAAAACCTAAATCCTAAATCCTAAACCCTAAAGCTAAAAACACTAACCCCAGAAAGCCTAAAATCTAAAACCATAAACCCTTAAAAACACTAAAACCAAAATATTAAAAGGAAAAAAATGACTAATATGATAGAGTCATTTATTTTGTGTGTTTTAGGAATAGACAAAACTGGTACACACAGATGTGAGTTTTGTGTGTTACAAGAATACACGAAACTGAACTTTGTGTATTCTTGTAACATACAAAATCACAAAGAAGGAGATTAAGGACTAGTGTCACGTGGTACATAATTTTGTGTGTTACAGTACTACACAAAACTAATTTTTGTGCATACTTGTAGCACATAAAATCACAGAGAATAAGAAAAAAAACTAATATGATATGACGTTTTGTGTGTTACATGAATATTGGTGGTGTCAAGAGTGTGGTAAAATAAGGATAATAAAAACAAGGACTCACACCCTTAACAACCACAGAAACTCACTACAAGTATCACATATCGTTTGTAAGTTTAGTTGATAAGTAGAATTTGTTCCAACAGATTAAGCCTGTCAGCTTAGAATTGTGTTTGGAAAAGAAAGCGTAGCAGAGATTACTTGCTAAAACTAAAGATAAATAAAAGAGATAGATAATTGGAAAGATAACTAATAACTACTAAAACAAATTAATAAGAGTAAATAGAATAGAGATGAGAATTATAATTTAGGTTTGCTAGTATTCACTTATCCTTCTAAATCTATATTTCAGTTATGAGGGCGATTAAAGCTCTTAGAGAAAGTAGTCAGGATTCTATATTCCTCCTAAACCCCTCCCAGGTGGACTTAGGTGGAAACCCAACAATTACCAGGGAACTTGGGTAAGGGAACCTTGCGTAATGATTGGTGGTTAATCTCAAACCCTAGTGACTATCTAGTTAGGCAAACTTGCCAGGATCACTACCGTACACTAAACATTTATGTGGTGTTTCAATAGTTGAACACTCCTTCCGGGTGACCATCCAACTACTACTAATGTGGTAGTCTATACTCGTGCACTAGCAAGAACTACGATCAATACATCAAAGCACATATAACAAATATATGAAAGATAAGAAGCTTAATCAATTTAAATGTTAATCCCAAAGAACATAAAATAAAGATACAAAATTAAAAGATTATACATGTGCAAAACCCAATCTATGGAAAAAATAGTTCATACTAGAAAGAAATAAACTAAAAGATAGATACATACATGTCAACTTGCTTCTAAGGATTTCTAAGCGTAATATGAATTAATATTTTAGAAAGGACATGTTTACAATGATAAGTAGGTGTATTTATAGGTGTTATCTAACACTAGGTCGAAATCTTAGAGCACAAGGCAAGTTATTGGAGTTCTTATTCAATTCAAATTCGTTTCCTAAAATATAGGACATGATAAACATTGCTTCAATGATTTGGCCATATCTCATTCATTACTTGGCCCAATTTAGTGTACGACTTATCAAATCGACTGCAATTCAAAAATATATCTATTGGTAGAATAACTTATCCAAATTCGTAACAGATTTTTGGTAGTCTTTAAAACACTGGACGACTTTTCAGCACGACAGATTTACGTGGCAGCTTTTCCTTTCCTAATTCAACTTTATTTTCTTTTAACTCTAGATTCCACCTTGGATCCTCTTTCCTTAAATCTCTGACATTTAATTGGCCTCTAAATATTTACTTTTACTTAGAGCTTCCAATAACACACAAATTATACCAAAAGCACTACAAAATTAATAATCTTCCAAATCAAGACATGAATTAAGAAATTATTTAATAACGGGGAAAAATCCCTTAACAATTAACAAAATACACCTAAAATAATGTCTCAAACTTAGATTAATATATCAAAAATATGGAGATATCAAATATATAAAATAATAAATACATATAATCCAATATCTACACATTCTCTTTTATTTTATGTGTATTACATCATTACACAAAAACAATCGATTTGTGTGTTCATGTGATACACAAAATTACAGACACGAAGGGGCTTGACTGGTAGAGAAAAGAAGAATTTGTGTGTTGTTGTAATACACAAATGATTGTTTGTGTATTACATCAACACACAAAATAACAAAAGGGGGTTGGACAAAAAATAATACATCAACATAGGTAAAAATGAGACAAAATAGAGTATATGTGATTAATAAAGAAACAAAATGATATTGTGGTAAAAAATGGAATGTTTTCGATTGATTCTATGATATTGTATGATACAGGAATATATAAATATATTTTTGTGTATTGTAGGAACACATAAAATTGAATGTCAAAATTTGAAGAAAAATAAAAAAGAAATTAAAAAATTACAAGATATTGTATCAATAGTGCTTATATGCTCAAGATGAGTATGTACAAAAAAAATTGTGCATCAATAGTGCTCATATGCTCATATACTCATATACTCAAGATGAATAAATACTTATATTTAAACAAGTGAAACATAGTTGGATACTATGATTCTTAACATGTGAAATGATCTAGAAGAGTATACATGCAAATTTATAGTTGACAACTAATGCAAAAGAAATGCGTATAACAAGTTATATCCTATAGAGTGATCAACTAATGTTAATGTATATATAAAAAGTATATTCATGCTAAAAATGGAACAACTAGTGACACAAGATATGTTGTACATAAAGATATACATAATCTCACCAACATACAAACATATATATATATATATATATATATATATATATATATATATATATATATATATATATATATATATATATATGCCAACCGTATAAGTCAAATATATTGAAGGATTTAGATTAAAGCAATGCACTTGAGGATTTGGACATTAAAATGGCATGGTACAATGCAAGGTTAGGCACATTGCACCACATAAATTAAATAAAAATTAATAAGTGTTTGGATGGTACACCGTAGAGGAATGGTACACCACTTATCCAAGACACGCTATTCAACACACAATTAAATCAAAATTTGCGTAAGTCCAGTCGACATACAACACGTCAAATCTTGATACACCATAGAGGAATGACATGCCTCACATAAAATACACGATATGCCGCGATTAATTAAATTCATATTTACGAGAGTTTGCATAGTAAATCGCACATTTTAGGCACGATCATGCACCACAACTGCATGAATTCCAGATCTGGAAATGACATGTAGTATATGACCGTAGGGAATATATCGCGGGATTTGGACCCATAACCTTTTAAAAAACAAATCTCGGGTTTTACACCTTGGACCACTTGGTCAGCTTCGCATTTTTAGTTTTCTTTGTATGGTATGGAAAAAGGGTGGTATATATTATTACTCTTTTCTATATATTCATGGGGATGTTATGTGAAAAATAAAGAATTGTCAGAAGTGGGATTTGAACCCACGCCCTCTTACGAAGACCAGAACTTGAGTCTGGCGCCTTAGACCACTCGGCCATCCTGACAACCTTGTTAGACAATATATGTCCTAAGAGCAGGGCAAATAGGACTCTTTTTAAAATATAGATTACTTAATTTATAAATTATAATTAAACACTATATTAGTTGGGAAAAATCTTTTATACAATTTACCAAATACTTAGTTAATTATTTAGTTTAAATGTTAGGGTTTAATAAATATAACTGAGATAAATAATTAAGCACTAATGCACCATGTAAAGGCGTACGAAAGAAGGAATACACGATGTCCAAAAAAAAAAAAGAAAGAAGGAATACACGATGTTTTAGAATTTTAACTTATTGAGGCCTAGTAAATTGCGTAAGTTCTTTGAGAATTTTCAAGATTTTACACTAAAAATTCATGTCCCTTGAATCAAAGGTGAGATCACAAACCCGTTACAACAACTTTGTTTTTTATTCTATACGGGGATCGAAACACTCTTTTTTCTGATCGTAGTAAATACTTATTCTTACTATAGAAAAAGTGGAGACAAACTAAGGTTTTGAGATTTATTATGCTAACAGTATTCCTATATGAGTGAATGCAAGACGAAGCGTAAGATGTAATGAACAATAATTAAATTTGAGCTTGGATTCTAAGGGAACTCTTCTTGACAAATTGAAAATTGATGGCTCCAAAATTTGAGAGTTGAAAATTGATGGCTAAAAATCAACTCTTCAACTCTCAATATTTTAAGCAATAAATTTTAAATTATCAAGAAAAGTTCCCTTAGAATCCAACCTCAAATTCAATTATTGTTTATTACATCTTATGCTTCATCTTGCACTCACTCATGTAGGAACACTGTTAGCATAATAAATCTCAAAATCTTAGTTTGTATCCACTTGTTATATATTAAGATATGTATTTACTTAGATTAGAAAAGAGTGAGTTTTGATCCCTCTATTGAGAAAACAAAATTTGTGTGACGGGGTTGTGATTTCACCTTAGATTCAAGGGACATGAATTTTTAGTGTAAAATCTTGCGAATTCTAATGGTCAAAGACCTTAGGCAATGTACTAGGCATCCAGAAGTAAAAATTCTAAAACATCGTGTATTCCTTCTTTCCCTACGCCTTTACATTTTGCATTTATAGTGTTTATTTATTTGTCTCACTTATATTTATCAAAACCTAACATTAAAACTAAATAATTCAGTAAGTGTTTGGTAATTTGTATAAACAATTTTTTCCAATTAATATAGTGTTTAATTATAAGTTTATTAATTAGTCTTTATTTTAATAAGAGTCCTATTAACCCTCCTTTTAGGACATATAATGTTAGAAAAAGTTGTCAGGATGGCCGAGTGGTCTAAGACGCCAGACTCAAGTTCTGGTCTTCGAAAGAGGGCGTGGGTTCGATCCCACTTTTGACAATCTTTTATTTTTTTCACTTTGCATAATTTTTCTATTCCATAACATCACCATGAAAGTATTTTTATAGATGTATTATGAGTAATGCTAGGTATCACCCAAAAAAAAACACCCATGATGTGGATCTTGGGTGGTCCAATCATACTGTTTCTTTTTCCTAACTACTTTTTTTCTCTCTCTTGCATGATTGGACCACCCAGGATCCACATCATGGGTGATTTTTGGGTGATTGATTTTTAGGTAATACCTAGCATTACTCATGTATTATTATGTAAAGAAAAGAGTAATACTATATACAGGTTTCAAATTTCCTCCTAGAACATGGGTAACCTAGAAATAACTTGCCTGGAGTTAGGTGTGTTGAGGCCTATGCTGTAGATCTCGGTTTTGCAGACTAGGCGGTCGACCGGGGCCTAGCGCCTAGGCAGAATTATACGGTTTTGAATACCAGATTGTAGTTTTGTATATTTAGTAATATATGTGGTAATTATAGCAATTTTAACTATTTAAGTCATAAAAATCATCTAACAACACTATAGTAAATATAAAAATAATAAAACTTGAGTTATAATATCAATTAAGGAATTCTCTAGAATAATAAAAAAATAACAAGAAGGCCTACGCGGACATGATTTGCCATTAATCAGTGTCTAGACGGACATTTTTTGCCACTAATCGGCGCCTAGACGAGCTAGGCGCCTATTCCACGATGACTAAGGCGCTAGAAAAAACGCTTAGAATTATAACTAGGCGTAAGCGGCTGAGGGGGAGTTGACGCCTAGGCAGGGAGATCTACAACATAGGTGGAGGCATGCCTAACTTTCATGGGGTTAGTCGGGTGTTGGCCCAGACCACCCACGTAACAGAAAATAGGGTAGTAAGATAATAGTTTAATGTCTAACTTTCATGGGATTAGTCGGGTGTTGGCCTGGTGGTCCTTTGTGTGTTCTAAAAATAAATGCAAATGCTAATCGAACCACAACCGCAAGTGTACGGTTGTCCCAAGTAGTATGTATGATAATACAAATTCGTTCCAAGGACGGATGGTTGATCACAATGTTTAGCAAGTAGTGATTGATGCACTTATGAAAGTAAAAGATAATAAAATGTTTGTTTGGTTTTGTTTATTAAAGCTAATGAATGAAAGACAAATATTAAAATGCAAGTAGAAGCTAAGACGCAAGTGAAATGATGTAAAACGCAATATGAGATGTAGCACTTGAGAACGCAAGGATCCTCCCTATCCTATTTCTTAACTTATGTTGTTTAAGGGTTAAATTGGTCAATTACAATGGTCGGGATTCTAAATTCCTTATACCCCCGTCAGGGTGGACTATAAGGCAATCCTAGGGTGTCACTAGTCCCGTCAGGGTAAATATGATCCACCTTTAGATGTTTAAGTTTTATTACCTCATTGGCCCTAGAATTAGCTAAGTTCGTCAGAATCAATAGCTTCTATCCTAGATTCGAATAAATGGTTCTGTATTTAAACCCTCCGTCAGGATGATCCAATTGCCACTAATTGGAATAGCCTAAATACTAACACCTGTTCTTAGTTAGCTACTCTAAAAACAGTAAAATAATCTCAATTTATTGAAAAGAGTAAAAGCCCTAATTTAGTTTAATTCAATAAAAACCCAAATTCAACATTCGTTAATAAATAAGATTGGGATTCACCCATTGTTTGTTCTCAAGCACTATGAATTGTTTAGCTCATATTAAAAAGAAATACTAAATTAAAAGAAATGGAATTCATATTTGATTACAAAATTAAAATTGAAAGAACCTAATTTCCGGAATTGGAATGACTACGAACGGAGCTATAGACCCACTCCAGCTCTTGTAGCTTCTTCCTTCTTCCTTCTGTTGCTTCTCTCTGGTGTTTTAATCTTGTGGAATGTGAATTGTGTGAAAAATAGAAGTCCAGGCCTCCTTTTATAAGTAAAAATTCGGATTAGGGCTTGGACCAGAAAATAAAAGCCTAATTAAATGTCCAAGCCCACTTTCTAAGCCCAAAATCCCGTAACTGATGATAGGCCTTCACTAAAACAGCTTTTCCCGATGCGTTACAACTCCGATTGACCTCATTCCAGTTGCTAAAGTTCCGTAACTCGATAAGGAATGATTTCTCTTCAAAGGTCAGCGGCTAAATCATCGCTTAAGCACCTCGAAATCAGCAATCTATGGCCTGGAAAGTGGATTTTCAGCTCTAAAAATAAAATCTTCGGGATTTGTCTTCAAGTCTTGACTCTAATTCACGATCTTTGACCTTCTCCTCGGATTCCTCTCCTAGCTAACATCTAAAACCTGTAAACTTTACACTAAAAATACCAATATTACGCGCAAAAGTTTAATAAATTAAAAATGCTAGAAATAAAAAGGTAATTCCGGATTATTGAATATTTAGTACAAAAGTCTATCATATTAATCAAATAAACACAAAAAATGATGTCTCCCAAGGGTCGAAAATAAGAACAATTAGGGAGACATCAAGACCCCCAACTCAAACCTTTGTCGTCCCGACAAAGTAAAACAAAACAAAGGGGTAGAAGTAAGCGTATAAACAAGTAGAAGCTAGCAAATAAACCCTAAAGCAATTCTCAAAATAAATCTCATATAGCAAACTCTAGAAACTAATATACACATACACTAATCATGCAACATCAAACATAAATAATCTCAATCATAAAATTAAAGTCGCAATGCTTGAAGGTTACACTTGTACTCATCTCTGTATGATGGCTATAGGGTGGTCATTAATCCTAACTCGCTTTGAAGGCTCCACCTAGTATATTCCCTATTAACAAAATCATAAATTCACTATGCTCTTAGGAATCACGAGGTCTTTGGTTATAATATTGGCTTAAGGACGGGTGTGGATGTATATTTGGTAAATTTGAAGTGAGCTTGTGGCTCTCTCCTCACTTACCATCAACAATGTCCTCGAGCTTGAGTTAACGCTCAAAAGATGTTCTCACTCACCCATATACGCAACAATTTAGCGTCCCATGTCTACCCACTATAAACAAGATGATTTTCAGAAAAATTCCACTTTGCCGGATGTTTTATTCATTCATATTTTTCTTTTTTTCTTTTTTTTTTTTTTTTTTTTTGTACAGAAGCAAACCGGGTTCCCGGTTTTGACGAATCCGGGTTCCCGGTTCCTACTGTATGGATTTTTCATTTTTTTTTTTTTTTCTTTTTCACTTTTTTCTCATTCCCGGCAAAGGGTTACAAGTATATATCATCTGCAATTGTGCTACAATACAAAACACATCAATCCCAACCCATTAAATTCCCCATATGTGGTCCCACCACCCCAAACTCAAGCTCGAGACATGTCTCAGGATTGTGATTCAAGTGCAGGTCATATGGTCATGCCTAATAATCTAAGGGATAATGGCTTATATCGTGGCTACAAAGAAAAGTCTAAAGGCTCAAAGTGGGCTAAGACGGATAATAATTAATACAAGGGATAGAAGGCTAAAAAGGCACAAATGGCTAACAAAGAACTGCCCCTATCATTTTCCTAAGTACATAGCTTGTCTTTAGTTCATATCTAGGTGGGTTCTCTACTAATTAGGATTTCACGTTCTACACACCAAACATATTCCTTGAGTACAAGCTTACTTCATTTGCATTGTTCATTAATTTTTCCTATCAATTACCTATGTTCGCATGCAATTGTAAGTGCGTTTTATATCAATCCCTAAAGTCCACTATTTACTATCATTGATTCATCAAAAGTATGCTTAAAGGGACATTTAAAATCTTCTACAGTCAAACGCAACTCCGAAAATTATTTTATTGAAAGCAAATAAAACAAATAACACATAAAAAAACTGGGATGAGGCAACGAACCCCACCCCAAACTCAAAAATGAGTCGTGTCCCCACGACTCGAAAAGACTCAAAGCAATAAAATAATATACACTAAATGAGAAGGGATAGAAAACGTATCTAAACCAGCGCGAGGCTGGTTGTCGGTGTTGCGTCCATGAACTTTATCTTGCGCCTAGACATCGTAAGTTGTGCTTTGAACAAGTAAAGTTCAACTTGTTTGTAACGTTTCCCAAAATAGTGCACCTCGTATCCTGATTCTCTTCCAACACCTTGATTTTCGATTCCAACCCATCATCGGATCATTTGCCTCCTCACTTTCAGGTTCCTCAATCACTTCCCTCTTCTTAGGATTAGCCTTAATTTGAACCTCTTCAGTCTTGTGAAATAGGAATCTCAATAGCTTGTTCTTGAATAGCACCAAAAGCGTTTCTGTTTCTTGGAGAATTCCTTCGATAAGCACACATGAAAACGGTTTTGATAGGCATCTCTTTCCACCCCAAACTCAAAACTTCAAATAGTGAGAAGCTAAGGCTTAGAACTTTGATGTTTTGAGGCTTAAGACTTGTAGATTATGGTGGAATATGAGATGGGTAAAGGCTAATTGATGTGGGGGAAGAGGGTATTGGTTTTAATTTGAAGCTTGGATGAAGAACACTTGAACAAAAGTGGGAATTCCATGGTGCTTTGGATAGGAGATGAATTGAGTGTATGTTATTGTGGTGATAGAGGGTAGGATTTGATGATTGTGTAGAGGTAGATGATGATGTTCAGGAGATTCTGGGTTTTGGGAGTGTTTTTGGAGGCTGGGTTGAAGAAGGAGGTAAAAATCTAGGGCTAAAAAGCTTCAAAACGGCCCTGTCACAGATGAAACCGGGTACCCGCATTTGCAAATGCGGGGCCCCAGTTTCGCGTCGCTGTGTCGACGCGAAAAAGATTTTTTTTTTTTTTTTTTTTGAATAAATTTTTTTTTGGGCGTCTGAAATGACGCAATAAATTTTTTTCTTTTTCCTTTTTTTTTTTTTTTTTTTTTTTTTTTTTTTTTTTTACCTCAAAACGCAGCCAAAACGCGGGACCCAAAACGCGGGGTCAGAGATTTGCCCTTCGAAACCGGGTGCCCGCATTTGCAAATGCGGGTACCCGCATTCTCGTCGATGGCGCGAGCCAAGACGCACCAAAACGCGACCTCCCAAAACGCGGGGTCAGAGAAATTGGAAAGTTACAGCTCCGAAACCGGGTACCCGCATTTGCAAATGCGGGACCCCGGTTTGCGACGATGGCGCGAATTCAAAACGCAGCAAAACGCGGGAAAACGCGGGACCCAAGACGCAGGGTCAGAATGTAGAATTTTTAGCTTTCGAAACCGGGTACCCGCATTTGCAAATGCGGGGACCCGGTTTGGCCCCTGGAACACCACAAATTTTCTCTTATTTTCGCCCTTTCGACCCCAAACTCATGACCTTTTTATCCCTGAAATCATCAAAAACAACTACCCTTCCTCATTTCTTAATAATAAACACTAAAATTACGAAAATCAAACTAATCTAAATTGCAAAAAATAAAAACTTAGACTAATATACAAGAAATTGGCTTTTGTTTAACGTCGTTAAGCTCGACGGGTTACCTCATTTATCAGTCATTCACATAACCTCCCCAGCAGTGAGTGAGGTTATCAATATTTGCAACTCGGAATTTACAACCCTTAGCTTTTATTCCAACTAACTTATCTGAGATTACCTTAGCAACCACGAATGGTCCTAGCCAAGAGTTCTTTGATTCACATGTCTTTGGAGGAGATTTAGGCTTTTTCATAGCAACTTCTTCGCCTACTTTGAACTCCTTTTTCTTTCTTTCCTTCTTAGGTTCCTTTGGAACCTTCGTGACACGTGTTTTCTCTTTCTTCTTCGCATGATTGAGTGGTGGATTTCTCTTAGGATTTGGAGGAACTTTGATCGGTGGTTTCTTTCTTAGTTCTTTTTCCTCCACCCCTAAGGTTTCCACAACACTAATTGGCTCTGTTCTTACCGGCTCCAGTACATCTACACGAAAACATTCTTCCTTGGAATCCGGAAACTTCATAGGTCTAAACACATTAAACTTCATCTCCTCGTCTTGGATTCTCATAATCATTTCGCCGTTTTCTACATCAATCAAGGTACGCCCCGTGGCTAGGAATGGTCTTCCCAAAATAATGGGGACATTCCTATCCGCGTCGTAATCAAGTATAATGAAATCAGCGGGAAAAATTAACGTACCTGCCTTAACGAGGACATCTTCGATTCGGCCTTCTGGATGTGCAAGAGATCGATCCGCCATTTGCAAGACCATAGAAGTGGGTCTTGCTTCAATATTAAGCTTTTCAAAGATTGATTTTGGCATAAGATTTATGCTTGCACCCAAGTCACATAGTGCTTTTCCTCTCCACTCATTACCAATAGATATCGGAATTGTGAAACTCCCAGGATCAACTAACTTTGGAGGTAATTTACCTTGACAAATAGCACTACATTCTTCAGGAAGACCAATCATTTCATTATCAAAATATGGCCGTTTGTTGGTGAGGGCTCTTTTCAGAAACTTAGCATACTTGGGCACATCTCGAATAGCTTCTAACAACGGAATATTTATGCTAAGTCCTCTTACCTTGTTAAAGAATTTTTGATAATCAGCCATGTCACCCTTCTTTTGAACTCTCGATGGAAATGGTGGAGGAGGACGATTAATCATAGTATCATCTTTCTTCTTTAGAATCTCACTTGGCCTCACTATTTCTTCAACCTCACTATCTTTCTTATTCTCTTTCTCTTTCTCTTTTTCACCCACTTCCTTTTCTTTTCTTGGGACTTCTTTCTCTTTCATAACTGGAAAAGGAGGTGGAGGAAGGTTCTTACCACTTCTGAGAGTAATAGCTTTACAGTCTTCGATTTGGATTGGATTCTCAGTATCGCTAGGGAGTTGCCCTTGTGGACGCTGATTCAGTTGTTTATTAATTTGGCTTAGTTGATTCTGGAACAAATTCATATTAGCTTCGATTGCATTTTGACGTTCCATAGCTTGTGTCTGAAGAGCGATTAAACTTTCAACTGTTTTCTGAAGAGTAACTCCTTCTTGCGGATGGGCAGGTAAGGCCTTCTGATTCATTGTGTCATCATAATTGTCTTGAGGAGCTTGTCTCTGAACATAATTTTGATTCTGTCCTCCTTGGTAATTGTTGTGTGGTCTTGGATTGTAGTTGTTACCTTGGGGACGCGGCTGATACGCATAAGTAGGATTTGCTGCCCCATCAGGATTTGAGTATTGAAACCCCGGATGGTTTCTGTTAGGCTGATATCCATTACCACTTGAATTAAAGTTACCTCTATTGGACACAAACATCACGGATTCTTGATTATTTTGACAATTTTCCCAACTATGATCATTGACACCGCAATACTCACATCCATATACCTCTTGTGCAACCTTTACCTCACCTCTTTTATTCGAGAAACCTTCTTTCACGGCTAGAGTAAGTTGTCTCAATTGTTGTTCTAGTGTGGTCTGAAGCTTTGTCTCTAGCGTAGCAAACTTTTCTTCCATATCAACATTATTCACTCTTTTAACTGGTGTTCTTACTGAACTCCACCCAACTTCATTCTTGACTGTTCTCTCTAAGATGATCTTTGCATGAGCGGGTTGAACTTGAAGAAAACCTACACCACATAGCATATCCAATTTCTCTCTTGAAGTCCCATCAAGGCCTCTATAAAATATTTTTAATTGTTGTTGTTCTGAAAAGCCATGATTGGGGACTCTACGTAAGCACATCTGAAATCTTGTCCAACTCCTACCCAAAGTTTCATCATATTCTTGACGGAAATGCGTCAACTCTAATTCAGCATCTAACCTCATGTTACTTGGGTAATACCTGTCAAAGAAAGCAATCTCTAATTGGTCCCAATTAGTAATCTTCGTCGGATCTTGCGTATCGTGCCATTCACTTGCTCCATCAATAACAAAAAATTTAAACACAGCGTAGTACATCTGTTCTTTTGAAACTCCTTGTGTGATGTAAGAATCACATATCTGTTTGAATTTCTGTATCGCTCTAAGAGGATCTTCTCCAACTCTACCACGAAAATTTCCAAAGTTTTGGAATTGAGCTATCATACCCGGATCTGGACGAAACTTCGGAACATTTATATCTGGAGCACCTACTCCTATAGCAGGGGCACGGAATGGGACTTCTGGTGGGCCATTAGTAAACCAAGGATCTTGATTCATCACGATTTGAGCTTGTCCGTTATTGTTCTGAATATTAACGTTCTCCATTTGGTGAATTAATTCTTCTACTTCTAAGGATTCTTGTTCTTTCCTTCTCTTGCTAGCAAGTCTGATTAATGATTCTGGATTATTAAGGATCGGAGGTGTTGGCTCTAGATCCTTAAAGAGTCTCCTTCGCATACACCAAACCTAAAAACCTGAGAAAACTAAACAAGCAAAAAGCGTAAAACTGATAAAAAAAAAAAAAATAAATAAATGCACTATCACTAAAGGATAAACACCGTGGTCACACGCTACCGTCCCCGGCAGCGGCGCCAAAAACTTGGTGGTCCTTTGTGTGTTCTAAAAATAAATGCAAATGCTAATCGAACCACAACCGCAAGTGTACGGTTGTCCCAAGTAGTATGTATGATAATACAGATTCGTTCCAAGGACGGATGGTTGATCACAATGTTTAGCAAGTAGTGATTGATGCACTTATGAAAGTAAAAGATAATAAAATGTTTGTTTGGTTTTGTTTATTAAAGCTAATGAATGAAAGACAAATATTAAAATGCAAGTAGAAGCTAAGACGCAAGTGAAATGATGTAAAACGCAATATGAGATGTAGCACTTGAGAACGCAAGGATCCTCCCTATCCTATTTCTTAACTTATGTTGTTTAAGGGTTAAATTGGTCAATTACAATGGTCGGGATTCTAAATTCCTTATACCCCCGTCAGGGTGGACTATAAGGCAATCCTAGGGTGTCACTAGTCCCGTCAGGGTAAATATGATCCACCTTTAGATGTTTAAGTTTTATTACCTCATTGGCCCTAGAATTAGCTAAGTTCGTCAGAATCAATAGCTTCTATCCTAGATTCGAATAAATGGTTCTGTATTTAAACCCTCCGTCAGGATGATCCAATTGCCACTAATTGGAATAGCCTAAATACTAACACCTGTTCTTAGTTAGCTACTCTAAAAACAGTAAAATAATCTCAATTTATTGAAAAGAGTAAAAGCCCTAATTTAGTTTAATTCAATAAAAACCCAAATTCAACATTCGTTAATAAATAAGATTGGGATTCACCCATTGTTTGTTCTCAAGCACTATGAATTGTTTAGCTCATATTAAAAAGAAATACTAAATTAAAAGAAATGGAATTCATATTTGATTACAAAATTAAAATTGAAAGAACCTAATTTCCGGAATTGGAATGACTACGAACGGAGCTATAGACCCACTCCAGCTCTTGTAGCTTCTTCCTTCTTCCTTCTGTTGCTTCTCTCTGGTGTTTTAATCTTGTGGAATGTGAATTGTGTGAAAAATAGAAGTCCAGGCCTCCTTTTATAAGTAAAAATTCGGATTAGGGCTTGGACCAGAAAATAAAAGCCTAATTAAATGTCCAAGCCCACTTTCTAAGCCCAAAATCCCGTAACTGATGATAGGCCTTCACTAAAACAGCTTTTCCCGATGCGTTACAACTCCGATTGACCTCATTCCAGTTGCTAAAGTTCCGTAACTCGATAAGGAATGATTTCTCTTCAAAGGTCAGCGGCTAAATCATCGCTTAAGCACCTCGAAATCAGCAATCTATGGCCTGGAAAGTGGATTTTCAGCTCTAAAAATAAAATCTTCGGGATTTGTCTTCAAGTCTTGACTCTAATTCACGATCTTTGACCTTCTCCTCGGATTCCTCTCCTAGCTAACATCTAAAACCTGTAAACTTTACACTAAAAATACCAATATTACGCGCAAAAGTTTAATAAATTAAAAATGCTAGAAATAAAAAGGTAATTCCGGATTATTGAATATTTAGTACAAAAGTCTATCATATTAATCAAATAAACACCAAAAATGATGTCTCCCAAGGGTCGAAAATAAGAACAATTAGGGAGACATCATGGCCCGGACCACCCACATAACGAAATAGGGTAGTAAGATAATAGTTTTAAAGTAATGTTAGATTGAAATAATAAAAAATTATTTAGGGTTATAGTTGAAAAAATTAAATTACGACAGTGATGGAGGAGTACGGTCTCTTTGCAGCATCACATTATTACTGAAGAGGGGATCTGCTGGTGGAAAATGATGGTGGTTATCTAAGTCACCTTATTCGTTGTGTTCTTCAAAAGAAAACGAGGCGAGATTATCATGCTCAAGGTTTTTTTGGGATCCTTCTGATTCACGGAAGTCATATTTGCAAATAATAATTGAAAAATTGTAGTAAATCAGAGGTAACCCATCAAGACAAAGAATTATACAATGATTAAGTATTACCTTTTGTTGATTTAGAGGCTGACTATAATGATTTGTCATCTCTCTTAAATTTCACGGTAAGGTATGGTCAACGTCGAATTGAGAGAAGGGCAGCGAGTTCAAAGTCTTTGAACATGTCAGACAGAGATGCCGTATGATAATGAGATGCGGGGTTAGGGTTTTGGAAATTGGAAAGGGGAAGGGAAAAGGAAAGGAAATAAAAGAATATGAAATTAGGTTTTACGGTTTGTTTAGATGGTAGATTAGGAGGGAGGAGATTATATTAAAAGATTTCAACAATCCATTCTTTTGTTTGTATTACACATGATTGTAGGGGAAAAGTTATTAAGGTATTCTTAGAATACCTTATGTTATATTTAATCCTTCCAATTCTGTAGGATCGAAAAGAAGTGATTCTTGTATTATGTTGTAATGTCTAAATCACCCTATTATTTCTTTATAAAAAAATTTAAAAGAGGTATATGAGTCATTTGGTTGAAAAGAATCATTTCCTTTCATTATTAGTCTAATCCAAATACCGAATACATATAATCCTTTAATAAAATATTCTTCTATTTTTATTCGATCCAAACAAAATTTAATACTCTCAATATCATTCCTATATTATACTCTCCCTTCTTTTCTTTTACTACAAATTTTCTCCTTAATTCAACTAGACCTTTACCGTTTGGAAAGGGAAAATGAGAGAAGAGATCGATGGAAGTGTTTTTTAAACAGATTCAATCGGTCGGATAAGAGTATTATTTATTTTAGTTAAAAAATTAATACAATAATACGAAAAGGTAAATTAGGAATTCAGACAATCTGTTTTTACTGGAAAGGGTCTTTTAGAAATATTATATAGATTTTTTATTAAACATTTTTAATTTTTATTTGTAGATCATTTATGAGTTGTTTTATTTAAAAAATTGTTTGTTTATTGTATAATTTTTTTTCTTAATTATTATAATACCTGAAAATACTTTTAGTTTTTCACTTGATGATAGAACAATTATATATAGGTTAATCTTGTATTGTGTCGATCCCATAATCATTATGTGAAAAAATATATATATATATATATATATATATATATATATATATATATCCAAAGTTTGAGTAATTAATTAAATAAAAAACAAAATTGCTTGTGTTTAGATACAAATTTTACTTGATATTTTATACATAACAAACCTTTTATCCTGGATTTTTTTTCGCATACAAGAGAGGCTTTAAAGCCGTTAAGAATAAGAAATTACAAGAAGAACAAAGTTCTTATTAAGATTCTAATACAACTCTAGTCTTTGCATGTTCACTTTGGTCCCTCATAATCAAGTTCGAAAGATATTCTGGAGGTTCAATAAACTCTATCGGATGTGTGTTCATAACTGCCCTTTCTTTTGCTAATTTATCTGCGCAAAAATTCGATTCTCTAAAAACACAATTAAATTCAATCTGGGGGAAATCTCTGAATATCAAGTAGCATTCTCTAAGGATTGAAACATTGCAACTACTTAAGTTCCCACCGCCCTTCACTAGCGCGTGGAACTTTCTCGAGTCCACCTCATAGTGAGTTGAGCTCCCATCGCCCTTCACTAGTGTGTGGATCTCCTCCGAATCTGTTTCAATACACAAAGCTATATAACCTCTATTGGTAGCCCATCTCAAGCCAAATTGTAACGCAAACAGCTCTGATATAAGAGAAGAATCAACTAGACAGGAACCCATAAAACCCGCAATGCACGAGCCATACCTGTACCTTAGGATGCCTCCAATACCTGCAACCCCTTTTGCGGGGACGAAGCTACCATCAATATTCAATTTAAAGCCATTATTGGGTTTACCCATTTAATCATTACCTTTTTTGCTACTTTTATTATTCCCCCATCAACACTCTTCCCCCACGCTAAAATAAAATTATTAGCTCGCGAAAAGATTTCCTTCATGAGCTCTAGAGCATGAGGTATATTTACGGATTCATCGAAGAGCATAAAGTTACGCTTAGTCCAAATAATCCAAAGGGCAGCTACGAGCACATAAGGCCAGTCAAGACCATCCTGGAATATTTTGCTCAAATGCGTGCCATACAATTTCCTCCAGAATTTACGGAATAGGTTGAAATAATGTATTCTCTTGTAATTAATGGAGGATATGAAAGGATGTCAAGGATGTCTGGGGTGTGAAATTTGCTGATCCCATGTCTCTGTTATTTATTTGTCATAACTATGGAGGTCTTTTTTCAGATAATGCATTATGTGGTACTGAAGGAGAAATTTACATTTCATCCTAGGTACAAAACAATTAAGCTTAATGACATGGTTTTTGCAGATGGCCACATGGTTTTCTTTGGTGGTGATGTTGACTTTGCTTTGGAAGTGAAATAAATAAAAATATTAGTTGGGTTGACATGAACGTGCTGAGATAGTTAACTGTGATGAACATAAAGAACTTACCCACTAAGATAGTGTTTGGGTGGAGATCATGGGAAAATGGTTTATTATCAGTTAATAAACCAACGCTTCTTGCACTCTATTAATAGGAGTCTCCTACTCCATCTTCAACACATTAGGGGTGAGCATGGTTCGGTTTATCTCGGTTTGTGGTCAACACCGGAACCAAACCGAATATTTCGGTTTTTATAATTTAATAACCAAACCGGGTGGTTCGCATTTGGTTCCACCTTCGATTTTTGGTTCCGAATTGGTTCGTTTTGGTTCGCTTTGAATTCGGATTCTTGGTCAATAATATTTTCACCTAATTTCTTGAAATACATTGTCGAATAGGGGACTAATTCCAATACAATTATGCTACTATTACTTCTCCATGTGGGCTATTAATATATCAATTAAATATAAACTTATAATCTAACAATAGCTATCTTAATTTACAATACTATAATAAATTTAAATTTATTACTTCCTGCTTTATACAATCATGATTTATAAAATCAATCAAGTAATGAATACTTATAATTTTAAGTGATATAAATTTTTTTTCACTAATAACACTATTGAATAGTATAACTAAAATGTCACGTAGATGATAAATTCTCAACAAAAGTTTCTCCCACATAATTCTTATAAAAAAAGTTCACACATTCCCTATTTTTCTTCGTTAGTTTGGTTTTTGTTCGGTTTGTTTGGTTCGGTTTTTGCGTAGTAAACTGAACCGAACCAAAAAAATCGGTTTTAAAAAAACTAAAAACCAAACCATTTGGTTATTCAGTTTTGGTTTTTACTGTTCGTTTTTTTTCGGTTTGGTTTTCTGGTTCTCATTTGTTCACCCCTACAACACAACATCAAAAACACACTAAATTCCTCTAGAAAAATTCCTATTATCTTATTCCATTATACAAAACAAAATTCACAGACATTTTGGTGGTGAAAATAAAGGGCTTAATTCTTGTAATTAAGTTCACGATCCAAAAGCAAGAAATCAGAAATTATCAGTCCGCTGCGTCTTTAGAGGTTTGTCAAAAACCCTATCTATTTAATTCATATGTAACAATTGGTATCAGATCTTTGTTACCTGAATTATATTCTTGCTTCCGAAATTTTTTGATTCATGCGTGTATATTTTTTTTCTCAAAAAAAAATATTTCTGTCGAAAAAAAAAAGATATGGATTTTTTTTCTGCTATGCCCGTTTTTTTTTAGGATTAATTTTCGGACCTAATTTTAATGTGTGAAATATCATTTTGCATGTGGGAGGTTTCGAACCTTACCAACTCTGCCAAAGACTAATAGCTTAACCACTTGCTCTATACAATTTGTTGTTATTTAAAAAGAATATATGATTCAAAAAGGTGGTGAATTTTTTTTTCCTTAATTTTTCTATATAGAGAAAATAGTGATTACACGATCTCGGGGATTACGAGCATTCATACTCGACCTGTTGATGAACTACAGGACTAATTACAAGAACATAAGGAATACTAATAAAGCAAAATTAGTATACACCGCCAAAGAACCCGAGTCATATGGACAAAGGGAAGATTTGAAAAACAAAATAATGACACTTAGAAATTATAAGATGAAATCATCACATTCTTTAATACAACACATGAAGATTGTAAACGATATGATACAAGGTGTCGTCAAATATGCCTATCACATGAATGAGGATGACAAGGTTGGTACCCTTCTCAAAACTTTGCCGAAAGACTTTGGGAAAGATCTCCTTGATTTATGAAGGAATGTGAATCCCGGAAATTATGTGGGTAAGAGATAAAAAATATAATATTGTTGGATAGTATATGCCTTCACTGAATCTCATATATATGATCATTTTAAAAGGACTACATGTTTTTTAGAATGTCCTTGTGAGATGAATTCGCCTACTAAGTATGATCCGATAAGTCTCTATATAAAAGAGGTTTTTGAAAAATAGATTCCTTTGAAAACGAGATACGAGTGATTGTCAAATATAAGTTGGAGTTTTTTTTTGTTAGTCTTTGATTTTATTTGGTTATTTGCTTATCAAACATGTTTTTCATTTATGTATGAATTCAACTAGTTTCTTTGCTTTTATGTTATTAGTTATTTATTTTTTCATACATTTTCGCTCTATTTATGTTAGAGTAAGTGGGGGTTCTAGAAGAACACAATTTTGCAGTTAATGAAATTGATTGAATGATTAAGACAAACAAAATATGGTGGTTCATGATTGGGAACATAGTGAACTTTCTTTATTACTTATTTTGTTATCTTTCTTATTGATTCCGTTTGCATTAATATCATAGAGTTGTTAAATAAATGTATGATATTAATGAAAACCTCACACTTTATAGAGAAAATGGCATCGAAAACCATCATTGCTGATCTCAACAAAGGAGAAAAGATGAATGGTGAGAATTATAACCTTTGGAAGCTCAAGATACACTATGTTCTAGAAGAGGAAGATGTTCTTGAGGCTGTTAACAACGTCATGGCTCAGCCTGAGGAAGGCAACACATCTCAAAATAGAAGGGACATGGAGGCTTATGAGAAGTGAAAAAAGAAATATTCCACTGCAAGAGTCATCTTGATAGGCTCCATGAATGACGATCTTGTCTATGAATGTCAACGATACCTCACTGCTCACGAAATATGGAATGCTCTTAAGGAGAAGTATGGGGGTACGACTATGACTAAGTTGCATCAATTGACCATTAAGTTTGACAATTACAAGAATAAGCCTAATCAAACCACGCAACAACATCTCCGAGAGATGTCTAACATGATTAGGGAACTTAAGAATGCAGGTCATAACCTTACTGATGAACAACAGGTTCAAGCAGTGATCCGATCTCTTATAAAGAATTGGGAGCATTTGAAGATAAACTTGACTCACAATGACAACATCAAAACCTTTGATGAAGATGCTCGTCATGTGACATTGGAAGATGAACGTCTAGATGCAATTAAGCCTCAAGGTCAGGCTTATGTTGCTGAGTCAAGTTCCCACAAAGTTTCTGGCAATAAACGCAAGAACAATGGGAAGAAGAACGGAAATGAGCATGTCTCCAAGAAGAACAAGAAGGGTGGTAACAATAAGGAAAAACGTTTCCGTAAGAAGAAAGACAAGAGTAAGTTGAAATGCTTTAACTGTGACAAATTGGGTCACTTCTCTCGCGAGTGCAGCGAGCCCAGAAAGGTAGCAATGTCATTTACTTCTTGTAATTTTACTTATGTTACCAGTACTGTATTACTAGTTGATTCTAATCCTTTGTGGACTGTGGATTCAGGAGCGACATGCCATGTAGCCAAAGACCGAGAGGCATATGTAGAGTACCGTCGGATTCCAGAGGGATCAAGGTGGATATATGTAGGAGACAACAATAAAGTTGAAGTCAAAGGAGTTGGCACTTGCAAGTTGAACTTGCGAGGTGGTCAAACCTTGTACCTGCATGATGTACTTTACGCACCTGACATTCGACGAAACTTAGTCTCGGTCACTGTTCTTCTAGGATTAGGTTTTAATTTGCATTTTCATAACAAACAAGTAGACATATATTATGATGCTATGTATTATGGTTCTGGTTTGATTTCGCATGGTTTAATTGTACTAGATGATGATAACTCGTTTAATAGTTTGTAGTTGATTTTCTACTAATAATTCTTCTTCTAGTAATTCTAATGTAGAAGAAAATGTATGGCATGCTAGATTACGTCATATTGGTCAAGACTGTATGAATTTGTTAGCTAAGGCGAACCTTTTGAGTTCGTTGAATAAAGTCAACTTGCCAACTTGTGAAAATTTTCTAGCAGGTAAAGCAAAGCGGAAACTAATTGGAAAGGCTAAACGAGTCGAGTACCCATTACAAGTAATTCATTCAGACATCTGTGGCCCAATGAGTGTTCAAACTAGACGTGGGGAATGTTATTTCATAACTTTTATAGATGATTTCACTAGGTTTGGTTATGTCTACCTGATTTCTCACAAATCTGAAGCATCGAAATATTTTATGACATTTATCAATGAAGTGGAAAATCAGTTAGAGAGGAAGGTGAAAAACCTAAGAACCGACCGAGGATGTTAATATATGTCTGACCAGTTTAAAGAACTATGTGATGAAAAAGGGATAGTAAGGCAACTTACAATTCTTAGAACACCATAACACAATGGTGTAGCTAAAAGGAGGAACAAAACACTCCTATAAATGGTTATGTCTATGATGGCACAAGAAAATCTTCCAATATCTTATTGGGGAGATGCCTTGCTTACCTCCTGTTATATACTTAACCGAGTACCCACAAAGACTATTTCATCAATTCCTTATGAACTATGGACAGGTAGGAAACCTAATCCGTCATACTTGCGACCTTGGGGGTCGGAAGGCTATGTTCATGATCTATCTCATAAGTATGGGAAGTTAGGTCCAAAGGTAAGAAGTGTATCTTTATTAGATATCCAGATCACTCTAAAGGATATGTGTTTATTGGTGAACATAATGATATGGATCTTACAGAAATTGAGTCACGAGATGTTACATTCTTAGAGAATGATTTTCCTAGCAGAGGTGAGGTTGACAGAATTTCCATTTTATGTGAATTAATGAGATTCAGGAAGATGATATGCAAACAAATGTGACACCTGATGAGGTAACACATACTCAAGAAATAGAGACTTACACTCATCTAAATCTTGAGACGAAAGAAACCATTGCATCGTCTAGTAATCCTATTTCTCAAGATTCTCAACTTAAGAGAAGTGCTAGAGGTTTAGTTCCTCGTCATCGATTTGAAATCTAAGGAAAAGTATTTATGATAACCCCACAAG
The DNA here is from genome assembly GCA_029959085.1 of Nemophila menziesii. NCBI lineage: Eukaryota > Viridiplantae > Streptophyta > Magnoliopsida > Boraginales > Hydrophyllaceae > Nemophila > Nemophila menziesii. The sequence continues at coordinate 140,679,033 of JARWIR010000001.1, read as the reverse complement.
ACGAAGAAGAACATCGAACAGTTAATGAAGCACTTTCATTCCCTGCTAATAATGAATGGAGAAAAGAAATGGAAGAAGAAATGGAGTCGACGAAGAAAAACCAGGTATGGGAACTAGTTGATCTCTTGGAGAGACGTAAGGCAATTGGGAACAAATGGGTTCTAATAAAGAGGAAACCTGACAATTCCATTGACAAGTATAAAGCTCGCTTGGTAGCGAAAGGATATACTCAACGGGAAGGAATAGATTTTGAGGAAACTTTTTCTCATGTTGTTAGATTTACCTCAATACGTCTTATTTTAGCTATTGTGGCGCATCTCGATCTGGAGTTGCACCAAATGGATGTTAAAACTGCATTTCTAAATGGAGATTTAGAAGAGGTAATTTTTATGGAACAACCCTCGGGTTTCGTTGCAAAAGATCAAGAGAATAAATTATGTAGATTGTTGAAATCAATCTATGGTCTTAAGCAAGCCTCGAGACATTGGAATTTGAGATTTCATGAGGCCATCTCGTGAAATGGATTTGAGATGATAAGTGAAGACCACTGTGTGTATATTAAACGTTCCAAGAAAAATTTCATGATTTTATCTCTATATGTGGATGACATCCTATTAGCGGGGAATGATAAAGTGTTTATTCAAGCTAATAAGGAGTGGCTAGCTTCTTAATTCGATATGAAAGATATGGGAGAAGCAAATTATATTCTTAGTGTTAAGATTCACAGAGATAGGTCTAAAAGACTACTATCTCTATCTTAAGACCCTTACATCACGAATGTGCTTGAGCGCTTTGGTATGACTACATGCAATGCCATTGACACTCCTATAGCAAAAGGAATAAACTTAACTCTCGACATGTGTCCTAGTATTACATAAGAGAAACATAAAATGTTAACAATACCATATTCTAGGGCCATTGGTAGTCTTATGTATGTTATGATGTGTACGAGACCAGATATATGTTATGCAGTAGGTTTAGTTAGTCGTTTTCAACCGAACCCTGGACAAGAGCATTGGAAAGCTGTAAAAAGGATATTAAGATACCTAAAAGGCACAAAAGATCATGCCTTATGCTTTCGAGGAGATAGATTACGCCTAGAGGGATATATGGACGCTGATTGAGCTGGTGATATAGATGGGCGTAAATCCACTTCAGGTTATGTATTCTTGCTAAATAATTGCGCGATTTCATGGAGTAGAAAGAAATAAACCTGTGTAGCTTTGTCAACGATGGAAGCTGAGTTTGTAGCTTGCTCAGTTGCGGTTCAAGAGGCTGTTTGGTTAAAAAGATTCTTTGAACATTTAGGAATCTCTAGTGATAATGGGAGTCCAATTACAATATATTGTGATAGCCAAGCTGCAATGGCTTATGAGAAAGATCCAAAATATCACAGCAAGACCAAACATATTGATATAAAGTATAACTTCATTAAAGATATAATTGCACAAAAGGATGTTACTTTGCAATATATACCCACACGAAATATGCTTGCTGATCCATTCACAAAAGCTATCCCAAGGGATGTATCCATGGATCATGTTAGATCTATAGGATTAAGAAAGATATAATGTACGAATTATTGCTAGTTTATGTGCATTCTATATATATATTTTCATTAGTATGTTTATTTAATTGTTTATTTTAATAATTTCATGTTTGATATGTATTATATATTGCGTGTGATTTTGTAAGTATGTATGTCCTATAGACTAAGATTGACCCTGTTACACGGGCAATTTCCTTTGACATAAGAAGTGCGCAAAAATGAGACTAACTCATAGTAGTGAAGAACCCTTAAGATAGTCGCCTTAACTAAGTGTTAAGATGAGATCATAAACATGGATAAAATATGTCAAGCTTATATTATGATAGAAGTAGAATCCCACTGTCTACTTAGTCTATAATAGCCAGATATGAGTTACTTGATTGATTTCATAGGAGGGTTGATTGATTGAAGAATTCATCTTAAGCAACAAGGTTTGTCTAATTATATATCTGTATGGTATTTATAAAATTGTGACATACAATTTGAGATATATGAATAATACCATAACACGTGTGTCATACCACGTGTCCTTTCGACCAAAAGAAAGTGAAGAATTGATCCCTGTTTCTTCACTGTGTGATGCCTTTGATTTGTGCCACTTTTACTTTTGACTATGTCTTGATATTTTGATTAGGTGTATGCTACTTTGAACACATTACCAATGATCATGAATGATTCGGTCTAAAGGGGTATGTTTGGGAAAGCAACCTAATCAATATAAAAGGATATAAGTGTACAGGGAAGACTAGAATTGTGTATGAAAATGTGTGCTTGCAGGTTAACAGATCATGTAAGTCAATACAGACTATAACATGATAGTGAGACACATAAATGAAATGACAGTGAACTCTTTTTCACATAGAAGTTATGATATAAATTTGAAGGGGTCAGAGTTACTGTAATGTGATACAACATATTGTTAGTCTTGTGTACTACAAGATACGTAAGGAATGAGATTTCATTTGAGCAACTATGTACCCTAACAGGTTAATAGTAACATATGCTCGTATGCTTGTCGGTCGCACGACCTATTTGTCAAGTATGACGAATTATTGTAGTATTGTGTATATGAGAATCTTTTTGGGAAATTTAGATGTATGGGAAAGTGTAATGCACGTATCTAACGGTACGACAATAACCCCATCATGTGCGAGTGGGAGAATGAAAGAAATAAAAATATTAGTTTTATTTCCATGTCACCCATGATGGGTTGAATTAACTGAAAGAACTTACCCATTAAGATAGTGTTTGGGTGGAGATCATGGGAAGGTAGTTTATTATCCGTTAATAAACCAACGTTTCCTGCATTCTATAAATAGGAGTCTCCTACTCCATCTTCAACACAACATTAAAAACACATCAAAATTCCTATTCTCAAAATTCACAGACACTTAGGTAGTGAAAACAAAGGGTTTAATTCTTGTAATTAAATTCACGATCAGAAAGTAAGAAATTAAAAATTATCAATCCGCTGCATTTTAGAATTTGTCAAAAATCCTATCTATTTAATTCATATGTAACAAGAAGTTAAGAAAAAGCTAGAATTGTTCACGAGGCACTTTAACCTCGAGAAGAGTGATTTCTTCATCAGGTGAAAAGTGTCTCAGATGATTAAGAATAGGGTGGGTCAGTCTCTAAGTATTAAATAAGGATGATCTTCCTTTGAGATATTTTGGAGTTCCTATGTTGGCATGTAGGATCGGATAGTAGGTTATGCAAGTCAAGTGGACAAAATCACTATTAGAATAAATAATTGAGGAAATTACAATATAAAGCCTAACTTTTCCAAACTTTATATTAAACCCCCTAACTAGAAAAAAATCCTAAAAACATCCAAAGTCTAACTAGTTGGTTACTTTGTTGTCTATTTTACCCTTCCTCGTGAAGGGTACGACCCCCGTAAAAGGTACATTTTACACTAAGCCACCCTCCATACGCCCAGCCCCATCTCGATTACTAACTCGATGGGTACGGACCCTAAACCACAAAAACAACCCCAAGTAAGGACATATTGCACAAAAACATCACACAAGTAACCATGGGGCTGCAATCACAGTCTCTTCACCAATTCCAGTTTCAAGTAAACACAAATTCAATCATTCAATCACCAAATTTTTTATCAAATTCATTTACAGAACCAAATCAGAACCATTTCATAGCAAATCAGAACCATTTCATAGCAAGCATTACTAAATAAAAACCAAACAAGAATGAACAAATTCAATATTCTGGTAAACATATACCGAATTACATGAACCAATAAACATGAATCAGAACCATTTCATAGCATTACTAGTTTTGATGTAGATACAGGACTTCACTTCACGGGTCTGGACCCCCAACGAGATGGGCCTTCATCTTTCTGGTCCAGGCTGGTATGTTGATTGGGCTGGAACACTCTCTAAAACCAATTCTTCATCATTTTCCCAAGACCCATTACACGTTCGATTAATAGCCCAATGCTAGTGGGCTGGACCCATCCGTTTTGTCGCTGTTTTGTCGCTGCTGGTGGGCTGGACCCATCCGTTTTGTCGTTGTTTTGTCGCTACTGGTGGGCTGGTGGGCTGTACCTATGAAAGCTTCGATTGAATGGATTGGATGGGATCGATGCTCAAAGACGATTCCAAGGTGGGTTGCTGCGTTTATTCTCTGGGTATTTGAAAGTCCTAGAGGGGGGGTGAATAGGATTACTAATAAGATAATGCCTAATTAAAAATCTTTTGGACAATAATAAGTTTAAGAGAAAACTTCTAGGTCAACTAATTAAAACAAACTCTTATGGGATCATGCAATGGAAAGAGTAAGGTTTGAAATAAAAGTATAACTAGTAAAAAGCTAATTCAATATCTTAAACTACTCTAGAACAACTATATATTAGATATCCTAGTTAAACAAAACATAGAATTCAAGTAAGCATATAATCAAACATATAGAGTGCGGAAAGTAAATAGAGTAGGGATAGAAAGATACACACGATTTATAGTGGTTCGGTTTCCCTACATCCACTACCTAAGGAAGCCTCCTTAGGATTTCAAGCTTTTCACTAAGCTCCCGTGTCTCTCTTAACCGGGTCGAGAACACAATAACCTTTACAAACTCTTCGATAACACGAAGGACACACCACTTGCGTAATCACAACACAAGGACACCAAGTATACTCCCTATACTTGAATTCTCTCTTAATCTATCTATTACAAGACCTAGACTTAAGAGGATAGCAACAAAGTGTTTAAAGGTTTGCTAATTAAAGCTTGTATCTAAAACTCCTAATAGAGTGGATATGACTATAAGCTTGTATACTCCTTCTTGAGTGGATAGAACCTTGTGGCTTAATTGATTAACTCCTTGAAAGGATTTAAAAGCTCACTAAGATTGAATTTGACTATGTATAGCTCTTGACACCTTCTTGAATGATAGCAATTAAGCCCCTTAATGTTTGTAATTAGTTGGTGTGGTTGTAGCCTTCAAAGAGCTTCAATTTATAGTAGAAAATGGCTTCCAACGGTCATAAGGCTTGAGTCCAACGGATCTATTAATCTCCCAACGGATATAATTCTTATGACTTGTCTTTAGTGCAGAAAACCCTTACTTGCGGTATACCGCAGCGGTGTACCGCGCTTCAGTGGTTGTTTTTCTGGCATACTGACGGGCTAGTCTTCTATACCGCGCCCTGGTCCGCAAGCTTGGTCCGGTATACCGCAGCGGTGTACCGCGCCAAGTAATCTTTGAAGGATAATGACTTGGATCAAAAATTCTTCTTCACGAAAGTTGTTGTAAACATTATTCTAAGAATCTTTGAAGTTGAACACTAAGGCTAATTCTCAATAAACATAAAGATACGGTTAATAGCATTTGTATGAGAATAAGATTCTTAAGATAAAACAATCAAGTTTGAACAACATGACAAAGAGAGAGCTTTTTGATGAAATAGAGTGCAAGAGAGAGTGTAAATAATCATAGAAATTAGCAAACTAAACACAAGAGGATTTGTCACATTAAAACACCTTAATTAGGGAGGCTATATGCCAACAATCTCCCCCTTTTTGATGATGACAAATCCTTCACTAAAACACCTTAGGAGTGATATAAAAGTTTAAGCACTAATGAAATAAAGGCTCCCCCTCACAATAAGCACAAGTTTTGAGATGCATTTGTGAGTGTTTAAAACGTGCAAGTTTTGAAAGTTTTAGTGCACATAATATTACTCCCCCTTTGTCTTCATCAAAAAGACGGGGTGAAAACAACTAAGAGTAGAAGAGCAAAGACAACTCGAGTGAATAGATATTTGAAAAGTAAGAGCTAAGGATAGAGATGTTTACCAACTCCTTGATGGATTTTGATTTTGTATGCTTTCTAAAAACATAAACGATTAGTTGCAACATATGAAATATGTGATTAGTCTAAGCATTTGAGTCTTAAAAAAAATGATTTAGCAAAGACTCCCCCTTACAAAATGCATATAGTTTGTTTTTAATTTTGTAATTGTTTGATAGACAATTTTCCCTAATAAGAACATTTGAAATCATTTTGAAAAGATATAGGGGTAAAACTGTAATTTGTTGAAAAACAAGGGGTCAAGGTGTATTTTTCAAAAGTTTGGGGGCCAAACGCAATTTTGAAAGATCTATTTGGGACCGCAATGCAATTTTCAAGCAATTTAGGCCAAACGAGACATAGCACTTTCGAAACCGGATGGATTAGGAGGGTTAACAAAGGTGGGTTGGCTTGGAGTGGGCTCATTGGGAATGGGGTTTTGTTGATCCGGGTTATCTACTAAAATAAGAGTCTCAAGCTCAGGACCATCGGTTTCGCTTTTAGCTCCAAGAATGCGATTACGAATAGTATCATCCGAGATACGATTAATAGTGGAGACCGAAACATATGTGTTGTTATAAATAACAAATTTCATCCTAAGAATCGTGAGATAATCGAAGTTCCATGACTTATTCATTGGTTTCACATTAGTTCCTCCAAAAGAAATATCATTAGCCTCAAAGATTTTGGATAGAAATATACCGTAAGGGACTTTATCCCGAGAGGCACGAGCGTGATTCATCCATTTAAACATAATAGCAATGATGTTTATCGGTTGTTTGGAGAAGATCAAGAATAAAAGATAAGCTTCATACGGGATAAGTTTGGCATCATGCTTATCTTTCGGAATAACGGCCGAGATAAGAAACTTGTGGGCCACGATAAATTCCGGATCAAAGTTACGAATGTTCCAATTTCCATCGGGAATAACCATTCTACTAGTAACAAACTCATTAACCTCATTTTGAGCAACTATATCGATATTCGAGTTATCCCAACCACTAGACCAAAATCCGCTAAAACCATCCGAAGGTATATCAAATTTAGAGCACAAAGCATTTAATTTTAAGCGTAAAACGGTACCCGAAACGATTGATTTAACCGAAGTAGTAGCATGATTAAATTCAAAATTAGTATAAAAATCTTCAATTAACCCGATTGCCAAATGACTACCCGAAAAAGCAAAGATTTTATGAAATTGTTGAATTGAAAAAAGTCTAAAGAGAGAATTTTCACCGGAGGGAAAAGCCGAGGGACAAATCGTTCTTCCCGGTAGAGCATCGAATGGCCGGAGTGGTGGTGGTGGCTTGAGGAGGCTCTGGTGGAAGCTTTTTTCTTGTTAGCAATGGATTTGGTTCTAACCATGGTGGAAAATGAAGTGGGTAATGGAGTAGGAAGAAGGAGGAGTGATGAAAGAGGGTGTTTTTGGTGGTGGAACCGGAGTGTGGGTGGCCGGAATTCGCCAAGGAGGAGGAGAGGAGAAGATGTAATGAAGAAATGAAGAAGAAAGGCTGAAAAACGGGTCTTAAAACTGTCAAAACCCTTACGTGCGGTGTACCGCGGGAATCGTCCGGTGCACCGCACGAGTGCTCGGTTTGGTCAACAAAAAAGAAATTTTTGATTTTTTTAAAAACACCCGAAACACAATCGAAACTTCCCCAAATGACTCGGAATGATATAAAATAATTTTGAGCACCTTTGTTTTGAAAAGAAAAGTCGAGGAGAAGCTAAAAACTCATATAACAGTTAATATCACAAAAGACCCTAAGTTTTCTAAAAGTGCAAAAAGACCCTATGCAAGAAAAAGGTAAAACTAAAGCATGAAAAGGTCAAGAACTTCAAGATAGCATCACAAGTAGATAAAACACATAAAACACAAAAATGAAAACATAAATAAAAACACAAGAGAGGAAAGAATATCACCGAATTTTCCTTTTATGAGGTTTGAACGTCCTTTTGCATGAAATTCCATTTTCTTGACGCTCAACACCTTCAATGCAAACTACTATGGTACCCGAGGTGGAATGGATCCGGAAATGTTATTAGCATTTGTCACGATCCATATTGGTTTTTCCCATGAAGGTATCAAAGATCCACTAATAAGTTGTTCATGGTAATGGCACGTAGAAGCATGATGACCGGGTTTACCACAATAGTTGCAATAACTTCTTTTTTGAATAGAGTAACCATGTAAAGGTTTTGAACAAGAAGTTTCCACATTCTTCCCAACATCCAAATTATCACTAACATATAATTTTTCTTTGAAAAAGTCATTTGGATCAAAAGGAGTGACATTTGAGAAAGGATGATTTTTTAAAGTATCAAGAGCAAGGGAAAACGCTTCATCCAATTTTTTAAAACCTTCTATGCTTTTCTTCAAAGGATGTTTCCATTTATTTAAAATAAAAATGTTTTCAAAACACGGGTTTTTAGTATTGCCAAGAATATCATCCAAAGTGATACAACATTTAAAACACTTCTTTGGCTCAACATTACCCTTTTTTAACATAAGATTATTTAAATGGATTTGAGAATCAAGAATTTTGAGAAGGGATGAAATTTGTCTAATATCACAATAATTATAAGGAAGAGATAAAGAGTTTGGATAAAGTGCTACCTCATGATTAGGTTTAAAATTGTTGTGAGATTCATCATGGATTGAGACTTCTTCTTCTTCATCATTTTCGACAATTCCATATAAAAACTCCAAACGATTCCAAAGCTCTTTTGCGGTTTTACAATCTAACATTTGTGAGAATATTTCTTCGGAAATTCCACGAATGAGAGTGTACATTGGTTTTGCATTTTGAGTGAGCTTAGCCTTTTCCTCAATGGTGAGTTCATCAAAATCTTTTTCTTCTTGATTTAGCTTGAGAACTCCTTCTTCATTTAACTCTTCTTTATAAGGGACAAATGGACCTTCTCTTACAATTCTCCATTGATCGGGATCTTCGGCTTTTATAAATTCCTCCATTTTTGTTCTCCAAGCGAAATAGTAAGTTCCTACAAAAAGTGGAGGTCGAGTAGAAGACGAACTTTCCAAAAGATTAAATTCCATATCGTTTACTCTACTAACGATTAAGCTATTCACGTAGAGTTAGGCTCTGATACCAATTGAAAGTCCTAGAGGGGGGGTGAATAGGATTACTAATAAGATAATGCCTAATTAAAAATCTTTTGGACAATAATAAGTTTAAGAGAAAACTTCTAGGTCAACTAATTAAAACAAACTCTTATGGGATCATGCAATGGAAAGAGTAAGGTTTGAAATAAAAGTATAACTAGTAAAAAGCTAATTCAATATCTTAAACTACTCTAGAACAACTATATGTTAGATATCCTAGTTAAACAAAACATAGAATTCAAGTAAGCATATAATCAAACATATAGAGTGCGGAAAGTAAATAGAGTAGGGATAGAAAGATACACACGATTTATAGTGGTTCGGTTTCCCTACATCCACTACCTAAGGAAGCCTCCTTAGGATTTCAAGCTTTTCACTAAGCTCCCGTGTCTCTCTTAACCGGGTCGAGAACACAATAACCTTTACAAACTCTTCGATAACACGAAGGACACACCACTTGCGTAATCACAACACAAGGACACCAAGTATACTCCCTATACTTGAATTCTCTCTTAATCTATCTATTACAAGACCTAGACTTAAGAGGATAGCAACAAAGTGTTTAAAGGTTTGCTAATTAAAGCTTGTATCTAAAACTCCTAATAGAGTGGATATGACTATAAGCTTGTATACTCCTTCTTGAGTGGATAGAACCTTGTGGCTTAATTGATTAACTCCTTGAAAGGATTTAAAAGCTCACTAAGATTGAATTTGACTATGTATAGCTCTTGACACCTTCTTGAATGATAGCAATTAAGCCCCTTAATGTTTGTAATTAGTTGGTGTGGTTGTAGCCTTCAAAGAGCTTCAATTTATAGTAGAAAATGGCTTCCAACGGTCATAAGGCTTGAGTCCAACGGATCTATTAATCTCCCAACGGATATAATTCTTATGACTTGTCTTTAGTGCAGAAAACCCTTACTTGCGGTATACCGCAGCGGTGTACCGCGCTTCAGTGGTTGTTTTTCTGGCATACTGACGGGCTAGTCTTCTATACCGCGCCCTGGTCCGCAAGCTTGGTCCGGTATACCGCAGCGGTGTACCGCGCCAAGTAATCTTTGAAGGATAATGACTTGGATCAAAAATTCTTCTTCACGAAAGTTGTTGTAAACATTATTCTAAGAATCTTTGAAGTTGAACACTAAGGCTAATTCTCAATAAACATAAAGATACGGTTAATAGCATTTGTATGAGAATAAGATTCTTAAGATAAAACAATCAAGTTTGAACAACATGACAAAGAGAGAGCTTTTTGATGAAATAGAGTGCAAGAGAGAGTGTAAATAATCATAGAAATTAGCAAACTAAACACAAGAGGATTTGTCACATTAAAACACCTTAATTAGGGAGGCTATATGCCAACAGTATTCTCGGTGGTGATGGTGGTGAGCATTGATGAAGAGGTGAAGAGGTGAATCAATGCTTTACACGGTCTGGACCCATCCGCTTGGGCTTCAATGGGCTGGACCCATCCGCTTCGACTTCAGCGGTGGTGGGATTGATGATGATGATGCCGGTGGTGGGATTGATGATGATGGTGGATCGGTTACTGGATAATTAGATTGATGATGATGATGGTGGGTTCGATTGTGGGATTGAAGTTGATGGTGGTGGGTTTGATGGTGGGATTGATGTTGATGGTGGTTGGTTCGATGGTGGTGGCGGGTTCGATGGCGGTGGGTTTGTCAGACGGTGGGGCGGATTAGGTGGTGGTGGTGGGTTCGATGGCGGTGGATTGGGCTGGGGTGGATTCGCTGGTGGTTGGTTCATGGGTGGGTCTGATTGTTGGGGGTGCCGGTGGGTTGTTTGGATCTGATTGTAGGGGGTGGTGGAATCGGTGGTGGTGGTGCCGGTTGCTCAATATCAAGAGAAGAGAAAGGGGAGCTCTGACGGGAGGGGGAGGTGGGTTGGGTTGATGAGAGAGAAAGGGACGATTGGGGGATTATATAATGGGTTTGCAGGGTTTTTTGGGCTTTTTATCCAATTTAGTTGGCTTTAAGTGGGCTTAATTGGGTTCTAACTAAGGTGGATGTAGTTTGTAAAGTTGATATGAAAGTTGGCCTTAAAACATTAATAGTCCTAAATAATTGGGCCAACAAAGAATTGGGATAACTAGACTGGGAATGTGTGATGCTAAATTTGCATAGACAAATCATTCATGCAAGTAGTTATCATGAGTAGGAGTATCTTGCTTAATTCAATATTGATAATAAATGAAGGTGGCCAACTCTGTTGCAATTTATTAACCCTTACGATACATAATCCTTAAAATCTTGATGAGAGCAAAGAAGATGTAGAACTTATCGGTAATATTGGGTAAAATCTTGTTATTAATATTGGGTAAAATCATTTTACTAATTTAGTCAAAAAAAAAAAATGATGAAAGAATATAATTCTTGTGAGCCAGAATTTAGAGTTTTAATTTGATGATAATTTATGAAATATAACTTGTATCAATATTCTATAATAAGATAGCTAAAAAAATGTAACAGGAACATATTAAACTAGTTCCATAAAGTTTCAATAAGATAAACAAAGGATTTAATTATGCCTGCAAATTGAATTGCAATACAATGTGATAAAATCACACAAGCAAAATCATTTCAAATTCAAGTAAAGTTTCAGGTTTCTGCACCTTATTCGAATTCCAACCTCAGAAGAGTACTAAGATTAATTCAAATAAATCTACCAGCTGAAACCATTTAAGTCAAGTTGTTTATGTCTTGACGGAACATCAGTTTGATCATCATTGTTTAAATCCAATTTTGGTTCTGAGAAATGTCGCTTAAACTCTTGTGAACTCTTCTGTTTCGCTACTATTTTCATTGCAGCTTCATCATAAGACATGAAATCTTCATTTGTTTCTTTGTATCGTCCCTCTAAATAGCTTGTTCCGCTATTCCATTCTCCTTCTTGAGCTCCAATGCTCATTGACAAATCATTGGAATGAAATTTCCGGTTTTCCTTGATTGGTTCACACCATCTAAGTTCATGTTCATTTCCATTATCTTTAAAATTTAAAGGTATTAGTGTAAGTTGATTACTATGAAGATCTTGATCCCTCAAAGAACCATCACATGAAGTTAAGCTAGAACAATCTGGTGGGGGGATTCTTTGTGTGTGATCGGGACATAGATCCGATATTTCTTTGATACCTATAAGTGCTGAGTTTAAACATTGTGTTGATACTTTTGAGACTAATTCAGATATTTGAACCTTGGCTGCTTCAAGTCCAATTGTTCCCAAATTTTGTGTTCCAAGTGTTTCTTGAGCTTTCTCAAGAACAGACTGCAAATATTTTCCTTGAGCCTCTATCCGAAGCTGTAAATGCCTTTGAACCTCAAGTTGCTCGTGTAGCCTTCTTTGAACTTCGATTTGCATTTGTATTGCTTCTCCTATGTGTAAATTCCTGAATGCATCATGTAAGTATAAGTTCTATTGAATTATATATGATATTAAAAGATTGATGATTGACTATAAAGGTCTAGGAAATAATGAATTGATCATAAATGGGTTAATACCCACCAAACCTTTTATGGTCAAATCTAGACCTTTTACCCATTAGGCATTAAATTTAATTTTAAACTTTTTTTTTGTAATTATTCTTTAAGAGAATTACGGAATGGGTCTAAGAACATGTATATGTCTTACTTGTTTTCTTGTGACGTGTTGTTGGGATTAATCATGTGGGTTGAACTTGTATCACACATCTTTTCTCCTGTCGCTGCAATTATTTCTGAACTTAGTAAGTTTCCGGAATATGTCTTTTCAATCGAATAAGAATTGCTTAAAATGTTTGATGAGTCCTTACAAGCTTTAATATTCCCACTGTTCGCTTGTCCATGAAGATTCTTACTGAGTCTGTACTTCTGCATTGCAAGTATGATTGCGTTATTTCCATTTCGGATTATTCAAATTATAAGAGACTTGTTAAATGATTTACCTGAAGATGACTCTTTAAGTGGTATAAAGTGAGTCCTTGAATTCCCATAAGTTTAAGAACCGATTTAGGAGTCGCTTCTACAATAATGGAACATCATCTTGATTAGAAATTACTCGATGATGATGATGACAAGTTTGAAGTATCGATTAACTTACTTTCTGCTCCACCAAGTTGATTGACCGCTTCGACAAACTTCTCGTGAAGATCAGGAGTCCATTTCAATCTTGGCTTAGCATCGGTTGATAGAACAAGCCCTGAATCCACCATGCTATTACCCCCTTGAAGGAACAAATGTCTTTCAGAAGGGGCGGGAATTCTTGAAGACGATGAAAGTATGTTTTTTCCTTGATAGAGTTGTTGATGATGATGATGATGTTGATACATATTTTCTCGTACTCGAACTTAGATACTAATTTTGTATTAACTCTTCATGCTATGCTATGCTATGTATGAGATAGAGACTATGTTAGTATAGTACTCAAATTGTACCTGAAAAGCTTGTTTAACTCTTGGAAGAATATGTAAGTGTATAATGTTGCTCCTAATAATTGGTAAAAGCTCTTATCTATCTCTTCTTTCCTTTGACCGATCCTCACTAACCAAAGATGAAATCAACTACGTTTTTATAAGGAAATGAGAGGGGGAGAAATGGTTTTTGTGGGGGAAGTGAAGCATAGAATCTTAGACAGCCAGGAACCAATCCAATCTTCTAAGGCAACTCAAAAGAGATATTGTCCTTGTGGTTTGGTTTGACACGCTTATGGGGTCGGGTTTTAAAAATATCCTATGCACTATTCACTTTTTTGTTTAGAAAAACTTGAAGGCCTTACAATAGGTACAAGAATAGATCAAGAGGTGTTTGTTGTTTTCCTGTGCAATGATATTCGTCATTTGGGAAAGTAAATAAGGAACCTTATTCCCGAATTAGTAGTGGAATTTTTATTTGTTTTTTGATGTTGATTGGAGAGAATCCACTAAACCTTCGTTTCCATCACCTGTTTATGGAGGAAGATTCTGTTGACTATAGCATCTATAACTTAGCATTAGATACACACTCAAACAAAAGATCGATTAAATAATTATAGGTTGGAAAATTTCATATTGTAAGGATCTTGTTCGTAATTTTTTATTTTCTCAAAATGACCAAAAACTGAAGTTTGTTTTTGCTGGTCTACTTTCGAGACATGTAAAAAATGAAGTCAACACAGGTACTGCATCAGACGGCTAAAATCGTACAAAAATGTGTGCAAACTATGCTTATATATACGAAGCCTATATGACAATAAACAGTTTTCTACCGCATAACTTCTTTTTTGCATGGATAATTACACGATGCCTATTAGAATTGATCACGGGTTAGATTTATCCCGAGTTAGGGTATGGAATAACCCAAAAATAATACTCAAGAAGGGTGGAATACATAACCATGGGGTGACAAAAATATTACCTTGGATTTGTTTGGGTTAACCAACCAGTTATCCTGAATTACCTCTTGTTGTAATAAGTCGAAGTTTAGTTATACCTGTTTTACCAAATTGGAAAATTCTTCCATCCAATATAGGATGATCCAACACCAATTACATGTATACACATACCTCATGTTTTAAAAATACAAAAGTAACAATCACATTAATCTAATGACATGTGTTTTGTTTTAATAATCCATGACCGTGATTTAAATATTGGACCATCCAATATTGGATGGAAGTATTACCCTACCAAATTTATCTCTGAAATTCATTCAATTATCAAATTATAAATTTAAAATATAACTAAACTTAGGCTTATTTAAATAAAGTTCAAAACCCAAAATACGGTACAAGTTTATAAATTACAACTTTGTTAGTCAAACTAAAATAATCTAACCAAATAAAATTACAACTTGATACATAGTTCAAAATGAGAATAATTTGCGCAAAATATGATATTCTTTCATTTACACGTCATTCAATTGATCATTATGACTTTATCGAGCATGTGATTTACTATAATCGCATTGGGACATAAAACTTTAGCAAACTTGTACAAATAAAAGTTAGTTACTTAGGCCTTAGATAATAAATGAAAAATAATTATTATAGGCCTCGAATGTTTGAGTAATTGGTTTATCTACAATGGTCTCAGATATATATAATCATCATTGGTCTCTGAATAGATTGGATATTATCATGGGATCATTTGGAAACCAACTTAACCTCATTCTAGTATTCTGAACAAGTGGGTAACTAAAACTTTGCCACCAACACCATGTTTATACACTAGTATGAAAGAAATTCTTACCCATTAGTTTTCGAATTAACATGAGCCTTGAACAAAGAAGAGTTACCCTTATTGAACTGGGATTGTAGGTCAATATCCATGAATTGGTTTGCGTAATAGGCCTCGAATGTTTGCGTAATTGGTTTATCTACACTTGTCTCGGATATATATAATCATCATTGGTCTCTGAATAGATTGGATATTATCATGGGATCATTGGGAAACCAACTTAACCTCATTATAGTGTTCATAACAAGTAGGTAACTAAAACTTTGCCACCAACACCATGTTTATACACTAATATGAAGGAAATTTTACCCATTAGTCTTTGAATTAACATGAGCCTTGAACAAAGAGGAGTTACCCTTATTGAACTGGGATTGTAGGTCAATATCCATGAATTTGTTTGCGTAATAGGCCTCGAATGTTTGCGTAATTGGTTTATCTACACTGGTCTCAGATATATATAATCATCATTGGCCTCTGAATAGATTAGATATTATTATGGGATCATTAGGAAACCAACTTACCCTCATTATAGTGTTCAGAACAAGTGGGTAACTAAAAGTTTTCCACCAACACCATGTTTATACACTAATATGAAGGAAATTTTAACCATTAGTTTTTGAATTAACACGAGCCTTGAACAAAGTGGAGTTACCCTTATTGAATTGAATTTGTAGGTCAATATCCATGAAAGTACATCCTTGACTGAAACCACTATCAACTTCATCAGGCAATACATTTATCATATCTTCTGATTTGTCATCAATATATAAATGGTAAAGATTGACATTTCACAAGTTAAATGAGTAAAAACCATTCAGATGTGTCCAATAACAATCCATACAAGACTATAAGAAACACAATGTGTACACCCTTATTATCATACTTCCAAGCATTCTAGTGAATTTATATATTACAACTACACAAGAATTTCAAGCATTTCACATACTACATATACTACTTGACAACTATGCAACAAAAAGACATGCCAAAATACAACTCTATACAATCTTATTTCACTAAAAAAAAGATTTAATAAAATCCTATTATTAATTAAATAGGTTAACAAAAATTCTATTATTAACTTATCCATAATTATTTAACCTAAAAAACTAAAAATTGTAAAAGTTGACCTTTGGAGCTACCCAATAATGAAATACATGCCTCATAAATATCATAAATTAAAACAAAAGGAAGAAGGAGTTTAAACCCGTGGATTCTTTGGAGATTAACAAATCAGAACACACCCATAACGAATCACAACAAAGATGGAAAGTATAAAGCAAGAATGGATTGTATTAGACAAAAAACTCATCATTTGAGCCTCTCTTTTAACGTAAAGCTTTAGGTTAAACCAAAAAAGACAAGAGAATTAATGGCAAGCCACGAAATTACACTAAAAGGGTATATGTGAAATGCTTATAGCCAAACGTGTAAGAAAACATAGCTCTGTATTGATATTGTTCATCTTTTAATGTGAATGAAAGCTAGGGTTTTGTTGAGGGAGGAGAGAATGGTGTAGAGAAACAAGAATGAAACGTATAAAAATGGGATTTGACCTATTTTACACACATGCGCACACACACACACACACACACACACACACACACACACACACACACACACATATATATATATATATATATATATATATATATATATATATATATATGATGAATAGTGGACGAGTACATTAGGTTGGACCCGTAAGGTAATGAGCCAAACCCAAACCCTAGAGAAAAATTCTAGGCCAAATGTGAAAGGTAGGGTAAGGGTATTAATGGGATGGGGTATTTTTTTAACCCGAAATTGTGCTACGTAATCTTACACAATGGGCTAGTGTTACCCTTATCCCAATATTTTGCTCAACCGAGCATCTTTATATACATAGATTTATTCCCAATATGTAGGTAAATTAACTCAAACTTTTTACATTTGACCTTTAAGTAATTATATATATATATATATATATCACTATAGTGATTTATAATTTTTTTTTATAAATGATCAATCTAAAATTAGATAAAACATAATATTTCTTTTAATCATATTTTCAGTACTTTCCTAATAATATTTTGTATTCTTTCTCCAGGGTGTTTTGGTTCAAACTGATATAGGTTGGTGTTTTTTTTTTGTTGAATCATAACAACAAATATTACACAAAAGGATAAACAGTAGAGTTGACGAAAAGAAAATAAAAAGACGAATCATAAACAAAATCATTACGTAAAAACAACAAAATAAAAGATTAATCTCTTACCGATATCTATCCAAATAAAATAGCCATGTAACTGAGTCTGTCATCGCTGAGTAGCCAACATAGATTAAAATCTTAGAAGTGGGTGGAAGATCCTAATCACGATTTTAACAGACAATAACCATGACATGAATTACTCAAAATACTACAATTTCTCCAAAATACCCATCATCCAAGTGGATTAGAACAATAGAGGACTCAAAGAGTGGAAATATATCCAAATAACACCAAATTTTTAGAAAAAAAAACACCTCAGGAACTTTCCGACCATCTAAAAATAACAAAGTAAAAATAAACGGAACCGCAGATTCAACTCCATACCATATCCCAGTTAGACAAAAATTAAGTTAGCGTTTGATATGGACCGAATTACGACCAAGAAATCTGATCTTAATACCGAAAATAAGAAAATTTGAATAACACTATTTTGATGTTAACGGAAGTTTAAAGTAAAAGGTTGAAGATGAAATGTTGGATAAGAAAGATATAAGGTAAAGAGATGAGAGAAAAGTTTATAGAGAGAAAGTAATAGATAAATTTATATAGGCAAGTGTCATAAGTATTTTGTGTAATTCTCTCTTTTAAGTTTAATATAAAGTATTTCTATCTATAAAATAAAGTATCCTATATATATATATGTATATGTATATGTGTGTGTTTGTGTTTTGATGGTTCACTTACTTGACTACACTTAATA
The DNA here is from genome assembly GCA_029959085.1 of Nemophila menziesii. NCBI lineage: Eukaryota > Viridiplantae > Streptophyta > Magnoliopsida > Boraginales > Hydrophyllaceae > Nemophila > Nemophila menziesii. The sequence goes on along the minus strand of JARWIR010000001.1, from coordinate 140,660,884 downwards.
GTGTGTTGCAGGTTGGCCGGACATAGATAAAAACAAAAAGTGTGAGCTACAGATGTTTAAGAATTGTTATTGTTAGAGTTGGGTTTTGTACCTTCTACTACAACTATGGAGTTAAAAAAAATATCACACTATAATTAGATAGAGAACATAGAGAGAGGTTAGATAGTATCCTCCTATATCATTTGTGATTTAGCACATCTTTCCGCGTCCTCGTCATGGATCAAGCTACAACCTTCTCTAGTTCTAGTTTGAAGCATTCTTTAGGGCTCTTCACCAACAATCTTGACCCCGGAGATGATCATTTTCACCGACTTTAAACAACCACTAGATACCCCAAACCCCGTAAACCTCATGTCATGGGAAATCGTGGATAATCGACCCTCTTTGAGCATGAACAACCTCAAGCTACTTCATGAATCACCAGAAAAGGGTCTTCTTGGTTCCTCTTCGGTGTGTTCACAAGAGATTTCTAAGATAAGATCTTGGCCACCATTGTTGAAGCTTACTACCATCCCAGAACATGAGTCGATCTTCCCCTTAATGTTGCTAACGGATAGATTCTCATCGTCACTTCAGACCGTCGGTCTAGGACATTTTCCAACAGCCGCATCTCAAGCTCATGTCCGTCCGAGATACCTATTTAATTCTTCTTTGAACTCGACACCTTTGCTAAGTAAGTTGGATCTTGTTGGAGCTAATCTAGAGTTTGATACATCTAACGAGGCTAAAAACATCCAACTTGAAGATTTAGAGGATAGAACTAAATCATTTTATAGTAAAGTTTGGATCAATTTTAAGCACACAAAATGTTTGTGAAAAAACTTTGAACAAATTATTTTAAGGATGAAGTTCCAGTAGAGAACCTAAATGATCCCAAAGATTCTATGATTGAAACGTCTTATACATCAAATAATATGGTCAATACGCATGAAATGACCACCCAAGAACCTGTGATCATGACCGGGAACTTAGTCGCCAATGTGATAAGCTTGGGGTTAACGCATAAGGAGTTTGAGCAAGGATTCAAGGTTACAAGAGCATTCTTTTTAAAAATATAAAATAAGTGGCCAGGATAGAACTCCAATATCCAGAACCTAGGAAGGGGAAAAAATTCAATTGCTTGAGAGTAATATTCTTACCATCGAGCAAGCTTTTGGATTTTCCCTTATTGGATATATCTAGAAAGATATTCCTAGACATGGTGGACATTTGTAGAATTATTAATAATTGGAACGTAGTTTGTAGAGTTAGAAGGAATCCTACTAGTTGGCTAGTCTTTCTTCTATAAGGAAGATGGCAGAAGGCTTGTTCTCTCAAAAGATCCCTATTTATCGTATGGTAAAATGATCCTTCTCTCCGGAATGCTAGATTTTTTGATTATGAGAATTTCAAGATTACAAAATTCCATCTTGTATTATCCTTCGTAATTTGCTGGAGCCACAAACTTTGTTTTGGCAAAAATTGCATCTCAAGTGGGAAAGTCTTTACGAATCGATGGAGTCATGATGACTAATGAGTACATTTATATTCTCATGTGCTTATCGAGTTTTACTTACAACAAAAAACAAATTGATAGTGTAGATCGTGCATCGCCTAATGACAAAGATCACACATTGTTAAAGATGAATATGAATTTCAACCCGTTTGTTGCCTCAAATGTAGTGTTTTTGGTCATATGGATAAAAATTGCCTCTATGATGATAAAAAGACCATTTGAGGGGCTAAGAGCTGGAACAATTGCAACTACCTCGATCTGTAAAACTATTGTTGCTACTTATAAAAGCAACTCGAAGATAACCTTTTTGAACAAAAACTAGACAACATAACAAGCACCTCATTTAGCTAGGCATCAACTAAAAAACATGACTAAACTGCACCCTTTTTCAGCTAATCAGCATCCTGGTTCCACATCTTATACTACAAAAAAGCTCAATAACAACTTCACACAAGTTACCAGTTGATGTTCAAAGGATACAAAATAATTGAAAAATGAGTTAGAGAATGACACCTGAGACAAGCCTTTCGGGCAAAACACGTAGGGAAGTTCAGAGATATCAATGTAGCCGAATATTATACAAAATAATATTCGTTTCTCAAACATGTCTCACAAGCTACTTTCCACTATTTGTACTCTCGAAATGTAGCCCCTCATTTGTAGATATGAACAAGTTAGTTGCAGATCGACTAAATAATGTGCAGTTGGACAACCCAATACCTCTTGGCCTGAAAGATGTAGAAGCAAACATGACAACAACCACTCCCATGAATGCATCATAACCAAACCAAACAATAGCAGCTCATCCTATTGTTGCATATTCGCACAACTCATAAGCTCTTTGCCATAATGCTACAAAAATGCTCAAGTTAGCAGCTTATCTAAGCTGAAACCCCTTCTAATCTTGGTGCAGGTAAGGAGATTCAAACATAGCTATTACTAATACTTTTGATGAGAGTAAAACAAGCATTCAAATGATTAACTAGAATATTTATTAAGTGGTCGGGTAAGGAACATATGGATTAATGTTTGGGTATTAAATGAGAGAGTTTGGTAATTTGGGTCTCAAAACTAGGGATTTGGGTTATCGAGTATTGAACGATAGAGTTTGGTTACTCGGTTCTCGGAACAAAGGATTCGGGGTATACAAGTATTGTTTTTTGCAGTATTAAGGAATAAACTCCTTTTGTGATGGTTATTAGAAAGCTTAGGAAGAAAGAGTAGAAAGTGATAAGAGGAAGCTCCAAGTGAAGCGAGATAGAGCTCCCCTTGCACAAAACTATTGAGGGGATAAAGGCACTAGCTTTGAGGATGCAAATAAGGGGATTTCCCTAAGAGACCTTAATGATAGTTACAACATGTATCACTAGGGGTTCAACTCACCCTATAAGAGGCGAGGGGTCGTGAAACTTATAAGAAGAAACAATATTTATATTATTGATGTTTTGGAAACCAAAAGTACTCGACTAAGTGTTGATTAGTTCACGAGGACATTACTTAGGGGATGGGAGTATGTCAATATCTTTGACACGATTATACATGGTAGGATCCTTGTTGTTTGGAACTCGGATATGGTGGAAGTTGAGGTGATTTCTAGCACGCCTCAAGAAATCCATTGTAAGGTTCTGTGTAAGGTATCATCTTTAAGCTTATACACATATTTTATTTACAGGTTATATGATAAAGTAGAGAGACGAGATCTATGGAGTGATTTGACTAATCATGACACTATATATTTGATGATTTTTGGCTTTTATTGGGTGATTGTAATAACATATTGGCTCATAATGAGAGGAAGAATGGGCGAACGATTACCATGAATTATTATAATGAGTTGTTCATTGTTGTAACATGCTCGGTTTAAACGATATTCAACATATCGGTCAATTATTTACTTGGCATAATAATTATATTGCAAGTAGAATTGATAATTAGTGGGTAATCATAGGCTTGAATCTTTCAACCATTATGTTCATGTAGAATTTTCTACCTAGGTGAAGTGTCTCAAAGCATTCTCATTGCATTGTGACTATGTTCCTTTAAATATCATAGAGGTACGCCTTTTTTTTTCAACATGTGGACAAATCATGACAAATATGGAGAGGTAGTAATAAATAAATGAAACAAAGAGCAAGTTAGAGGTATTAACCATTTTGGCTTATGCAAAAAGTCAAAAAAATTGAAGATGTATTTGAGAGGTCTCAACGAAAATCACTTCTCTCACATATCCGAGAGAGCTAAAAAGGAAAACGAGACCCTAGACAAGGCCAAAATTTGACTCCAACAAGATACGAATAATAACTTGATTTTTGATGAAATAGTTGAGGTTCGGAAAATAGTCACTAGGCTTGAGAAAGCGGAAAATTAGTTTCCTTCAACAAAAATCTAAGAGTGGCTACATCTTAAAGAGTGATTGTTGCTCGAAATTATTCCATGGGATAATGAAAATCAAACAAAGTAGAGAAATTAGTAGTGAAAAAACAATTACCGAACTATTAGGATACTAATTCACAAGAACAAGTTATCGATTCGTTTGTTGAGCACTTTAATATTTATTTGGGGATCGTGATGAGACAAATAATGTGGATCTTGATATTTTCTATTGGGGTAGAGTGTTAACAGTTGATCAAAGAATACAACTATATGTTGAAATTAGCGATAATGATATTAAAGATGTGATTCTTTGAATTCTAATAACAAGGCACCATGCCCCGATAGTTATTCTTTGCTTTTTTCAAGAAGTCTTGGGATGTGGTCGAAAATGAGGTAATCGAGGCTATTCGTGAGTTTTTTGGGTCCGTGTCTTTTCCAAACAATTGACTGCACTATTATAGCCTTAATTCTACAAAATGAAACTCCTTTGAAAGTTGGGGAATATCGGCCTATTTCTTGTTACATCGTTATTTACAAGGGTATAACCATGATTACTAGGGATCGAATGAAAAACGTTCTAGATGATCTCGTAGATAATGCACAATTTTCTTTCGTTTAGTATAAACTGATGCCCGGCAATATTCATCTAATGCAAAATATTTTGTGGATATAATAAAAAGAATAGCTCTCCGAGATGCATGGTCAAAGTTGACTTATGCAAGGCTTTCGACTTGATTTTATGAGATTTCCTTCATGAGGTACTTAAAGGATTAAACTTCCCTTCTCAATTTGTGAACAGGAATATGGTGTTTGTTTCTAAACCTTCTTACTCGGTGGCGACAAATGGTGAAGATAATAGGTTCTTCAAGGAGACAAAGGTTTAAGGTAATGTGATCCTCTATCGCTCTACCTTTTCATCTTATACCTTGTAAATCTCTCTCGGCTCTTGAAGAAAGAAAAGGAAAACGGGTTAACTATCATCCAAAATGATTTTTTTTGGTTAAAACAACTCACGTGGCTTTCTCGATGATCTCATGTTGTTATCTAAGGGTGACCCGATTCCTAAAATAAACTCATGGATTACTTGAAAATATTTGGTAATTGTTCGAGTCTATGTTGAATGTGAAAATATTGAATACTTATAATGTGGGTATTAGAGATTAAACCTTGAGAATATTTTGAATATCACTAAACTTACTAAGGGGAAAATGCCATATAGACACTTTGGGCTCCCGCTGGAGCATCGGTCTTACTATCTAGAGAATACAAGCCGCTTATAAACAAGTTGGAGAATTATGCGCGTTTTTGAAATGCTACTTTGTTATCATTTGCGGGTAGGTTGGAGCTTTTTAAAGCGTGTTAGAAGGTGTAATTTTTTATGGCATTTAGACACCTTAAGCTCTAGCTCGGAGCATCAGTCTTATTATCTAAACAATACAAGGCGCTTATTGACAAGTTGGAGAGTCGTGCGTGTTTTTGGAATTCTACTTTGTTATCATTTGTGGGTAGGTTGGAGCTTATTCAAAATGTTAGAAGTTGTAAATTGGTTTTGGCTATCTATTTTTTCGGTCTAGATTTGTGTTAAAGATCGTATCACTAGCATTTTGCGTATTTTCTATTGGAATGGTAAGCAATCTACAAATAGAATGAAAAACTATTTGTTCACCTAAATAAGACGGTGGTCTCCGACTTAAGGACTTGGGTGCCTAGAATAAATCCTTCCATATGAAAAATTATTTGGAGGATCGTGGGAGAAAAGTATCTTTATCGATTAAATGGATACATGGAGAGTATTTGAAAACCCAAAATATTTGGGAACAGGAAGTGGTTAAAACTGACTGACCATCTCTCAAAGAAATTTGTAGCTTGAAGAACAAATTATTGGTCTCTCTCGCAGATGTGGAAAGTACAATATCTTGATAAAATGGTTTGGAAATATGTTTAACTATAATGATGTATGTAATGGTTTTATTTTATGCACTAACGATCTCTCTAGTCATGATTATTTTACCTTGTACAACAAGCCTTATGAGATTTTCCACCAACGAGCTACATCTAGGCCATGGAAAAATATTATTTGGGATCCGAGTGTCACACCTAAACATGTGATAATAGTGTTGGTGGGGCCTAGGGTGTGATAAAATAAGATATAAAATAAGTGCAAAAACACCCTAAAACTACACGGTTCTGCAAGTATACAGATCGTATGCAAGTTTTAGATAAAGATTCGTTCCGCAGAGACTACAGAGGTTAGGAGAATCTTATGCAAATACCAAGTGTAAATAATTAAAGATAGAACAACTAAACGCAAATAAAAGTAAAGACAATAGATTTTTGTTTGATTTTCTAATAAACTAAATTAAACTAAGGAATTAAAAGACAGAAAAATAAATATGAAAGAGAAGTAATATGAGAAGATAGCTTAAGTTATTAGCATGTAATCCCCACTAGTTTTGCCGTTCTAAACATGTAAGGGTGAATTATGTAGTATTTCCCTAATCGGTCCCAATATGCTATCGGTAGTTTAAAATAGGATTTACCTGTGTCAATAAGGCTTCCTAAGCAAACTTTTCCTGTAATTGGTAAAGAGTCACAAGACTCAACCATAGTGATTATCTAGCTAGGTTGGGTTGTCAGATCAAACCTAAAACTAAACGTTATGTGCTAAACATGCAATTGAACACCGTTGTCAATGGTATCCTAATTACTAGATGGTAATTCTAATGGCGGCCGTCCACAAGAACACAGAATATAAATCCAAACACATAAACAGAGAATAAAAACTATAATTCTATTTAAAACATTAAATTCCCAAATTAGATAGATGTCAATCAAAACTAGGGTTCATACATATATGCTAACACTTAAGCTAAAGAAATTTAGTTCATGAAAGAAAAGAAAGAAATTACAAATCTAAAGGTAGAAGAAGACATTGTTGATGACAGCTCCTTCCAGACTCCTCTCTTGTGTTCTAAGCTTCCTCTTGGTTTAAGGTTTCACCAAGGATGATTTAAGAGTGTTAAGAGGCTGTATTTATAGTGTAGAGGTTGACCTAATTCGTTTCTTTAGAGATAAGTTAAGTAATGGACTCCTAGCCCAACTCAAATTCGTAAGGAAATAAAGATAAACACTGCTGCGTTGTTTTGGTCGTAACTTCTTTATTATTGGTCCGATTTTGCTCCACAAGATACCAAAAGAATCGCAACAGAATTATCTAGGCCCTTTAGGAGTAATTTACCAAATTCGGCCTCTTTATTAGGTAAAAACGCCTATCTTTGCAGAATCCCAGATTTAGGCAGCTTTTCCTTTTCCATCTTTTTAGCAATTATTTCCTTATCTCCAATTTCCATGCATATCTCCTTTCATAAGTTGTTGTCTTTGACTTGGACTCTAATTAATCTCCATAATTATCTTTAAAGCTTCACACTAAATAAACAATTAAACCCAATATGCTCTAAAAATAATAATTCTACAAATCAAGACCCGAAATAGGAAAGTGCACTAAATTAAGCTAAAATCAACCTATAAACTAATAAATAAGCCTAAAATGATGTCTCATGAGTATATTTTACTATCACAAATGAGGAGACATCAAGACCCCCAACTCAAAGTTGTATCGTCCCGATACAATAAAGTAAAGAACAGTAGGGTAGTCAAAATAAACAAGAAGAAGTCGGAGGAGAACAAGAACAAAAATATAATGAATGATCCTAGAGCATAAATTCCAAAAAAAATCTCATGTAGTAATGCTCCAGAAATAATGCACAAATATGCCTAATATACATGTAATCAACAATCCATAAATTCAAGCTAAGATTAATTTCGCAATGCCAGAATGAGAGGATGATAACTTAGTTCAGGTTAATGGCTATAGGTTGTTCATAGGTCCCAAATACAGCATCAAATGGTCCACTTACCTACTACCTAATAGCTCAATTGTTTCTCCATCTAGCAGTTAGAAATCCTAAGGTCTTGGTTATAACTTGGCTTAAGGACGGGTGTGGTATATTTGGATAATGAAAAGTGAGCTTTTGGCCTTCTCCTCACTAGCCATCAACGAATCGCCCTAGAGCTTGAGTTTTCACTCGAAGATGTTTCTCACTCAACCCAATTTATTGATGCTTTTGATTTGCATCCCCAATATTCCCAATTAAAACCTTTGATGATATAAAATCCACTTTGCCGGTCCGAATATATATTTTCTCTTTTCAAATCATTTTTTTATTTTTTGTATAGCTATGACTCTCTTTTTGATGTTGAGATATCACACTATTTTTCATATATATATTCTTCCTTTTTAATGCCCTTGTTGGCAAATTTAGCTCGTAGCTTCTTTTTCATTCACTATTACCCCGGCAAAGGGTTACAATAATAACAATTTCATCATCAATAAAATCACAAATATAATTCCCAAATTCCACAGTTCCCTAATGATGAAACCCACCACCCCAAACTCAAGCTCTAAAACGAGTGTCTCAGGTTTTGCGATTCGAGTGCGGGTCATATAGATAAGTCCTAAAAACTAGGGTAAGGATTATAATGTGGTTAATAAAAGGCTTTAGAAAGGCTCAGAGGGGCTAAAACGGATAATAATAACAAATAATAGGGTGAGAAAGTATACGAGGCTTCAAGTGTTTTATCATGAAAGAACTGCCTTATTCATTTTTCTAACTACCTGATTTTGTTACTTTTTCACTATTAGTTCATAGACAAGTGGGTTCTCAACTAATTTTTAAACCTCACGTTCTACACACCAAATAACTATCCCTAAGTTTCAACGTACTTCTTAGCATTGCTCATTAACTTTTCTATCCTTTATTTCATGTTTTCATGCATGCATGCTAAACAATTTTGTTGCATCTTTCAAAAACATACTACCTACTATCATTGACCTAATAAAATTATGCTCACATAGGTACATTCAAAGATATTCTATGCCTAATTCAACCTAAAAATTTTAAATTTTATGCAAAAACAAAAAGAAGATGAGGACAACGAATCCCCACCCCCAACTCAAAAGTGAGCCGTGTCCCCACGACTCGAAAAAGACTCAAGAATGAAATAAAATTTAAAATAAAACTAACTAAACTACCTAATGCATTCAAGCTATTGAGAAAAATTAGAATGACTTACCTGGCTGGCCATAGAGATCCATCATATCATCCTCATCTTCTGAAGCTGAGGGATCGGTGTAATCATCTATATCCTTGTACAAGGTCGAATTATCTACCCTTGTTTCCAATTGCATGATTTCTACCCAAAGGTCTTTGTTATCTTCACGTAATCTTTCAACTTCGTTCTGTAACTGAATAGCCCAAGGAGGAAGATCATAAGCAATTTTGGAAGAGGAGGTAGAAGAACCTTGGTCTTGGATTTTTATCTTGTCTAAAGGCCTCCTTGATGGTGTGGACATTCTAGCAGTTAATCTCTTCTTTGGTAGTGGTTGTTCAGGTGCCTGTTCTTTTGATTCTTCAGAAACCTCATCAAGATTGATGGGTTTTTCAATGGTAGCTCCAGGCAATTTCTTATTCTTCCCAAGGATTGAACACTTTCTCTTGTATTCCATAGCTTCAGATCTATTAGTCATGCTTGATTCACCCACAACTCAAGTTATACCAAGGATGGATTAAAAGTTTAAGGAAAATTGGTGTAGCTTGATGTTGTTGCTTGGAATTGGTTAAAGAGAAAGGTTATAGGATTTGATCTTGGAAGAAAACTTTAAAGCTTGTTGAATCTGATGGTGTTTTGATGGTGTAGTGTGATGAATTTGATGAAGGATTGTGTTTATGGAAGATTTAGGAGAGGATTTGATGAGTTGTTGTGTTAATTGTGAAGGTTTGCACAAGCTTTAAGATGTTTATATAGGGTTTGGGTCTGAAAAATTCGTGGGTGGAAGGCTAGGGTTAATCTCATAAGGTAAGAGTTTGATTAGGAAAAGAATTCCTTCTTGAACCGCCTCTTGCGGTGCACCGGACACATCCCGCGGTGTACCGCAGCTTCTGTTGCTCCAAAATTTTTACCTACTGGATAATACCCGAGCTAGCACCCCGTGGTACGGGTTTTTGGGGCGCGGACCAGGGGTGCGGTGCAGGGGGTAGTCCGCAGCATGTCCGTCAAAAAACCCGAGGTACCCAACCCGTGGTACGGGTTTTAGGCGCGCGGACTAGGGTCCGGTGTACCGCGCCATGCCCCGCGATTTTTTTCGACCTTCTGGATAAAACCCGAGATAGCCAACCCGTGGTACGGGTTTTTGGGGCGCGGTGCATCCCTGCGGACCATGGGGTAGTCCGCAGGGTAGTCCGCGCCAGACTTGAAGTTCCTCCAGATTTTTCCTTTTGACCCCAAACTCGTTTCCTGCACAATAACACACTACCTTTCTCTCCCATTAGCTTGAAAACACAATTAAAAATTTACACTAACTAAAAACTAAACACTACAAAGCAAAAACAACTAATCTAAAAAGCAATTAAAACAAGGGGTGTCTCCCAAGAGCACTTTTGTTTAACGTCTTTGAGTTAGACGTGTACCTCAGGCTAATCGCATTCGACAAGGTAGATTTTCTCTCCTTGCTCAAAGTCCTCACTGTCATAGTATCTCTTCAAACGCTGGCCATTCACCATGAATGTCCGTTGCTCGGCTGGATTTTCAATCTCAATTGCTCCATGCGGTGTGACTTTGGTGATAATGTAAGGTCCTCCCCAACGGGATTTAAGCTTTCCTGGGTAGTTCGAAAATCGAGAGTTGTATAATAAAACCTTCTGTCCAATCTCAAAATGCTTTGGACGGAGTCTTTTATCATGCCATTGCTTTGTTTTCTCCTTATAGAGACGTGAATTTTCGTAGGCATGATAACGGAGCTCCTCCAATTCGTTCAACTGCATCATCCTTTGCTTCCCGGCCAAGTCTGGGTCTAGATTCAGAGTTTTAATAGCCCAGTAGGCTCGAGCTTCAAGTTCAATCGGTAGATGACACGCTTTACCGTAGACCATTCGATATGGAGATGCCCCAACTGGTGTTTTAAATGCTGTTCTGTATGCCCAGAGAGCATCATCTAGCTTTAAAGACCAGTCTTTTCTTGATTTATTCACGGTCTTCTCAAGAATAGATTTGATTTCCCGGTTGGAAACTTCAGCTTGACCGTTAGTTTGTGGGTGATAACCGGTTGAAGTACGGTGTTTCACTCCAAACTTTTTAAGAAAATGTCTCACGGGAGCATTAAGAAAATGGGTACCTTTATCACTGATGAGAACACGTGGCGTACCATGTCTTGAAAAGATGTTTGATTTTAAGAATTTAATCACTGTTTGAGCATCGTTCTTTGGTGTTGCCACTGCTTCTACCCATTTTGATACATAGTCTACTGCAAGCAAAATATAAACATTTCCATAGGAAGTGATGAAAGGTCCCATGAAATCTATTCCCCATACATCAAAGATTTCAACTTCAAGAATATTATTAAGCGGCATTGCGTCTCTTTTCGATATGTTGCCAGTTTTTTGGCATCTGTGGCATGATTGGACGAAACTGTGACAATCTTTGTGTATGGTTGGCCAATAGAACCCAGATTGAAGAATTTTAGCTGCGGTTCTATCGCCCTTAAAGTGACCTCCGTAAGGTGAACTATGACAACTTTCAATAATTTTCTCCATCTCACCTTCATGTACGCATCTTCTAACCACTTGGTCACTACATATCTTCCAGAGGTACGGTTCATCCCAATAATACTGTTTGGCCTGGTGGTTCAATCTTTGTCTTTGTTGTGGGTGGAAATCTTTGGGAAAGACACCACTCACAATGAGGTTGACTAGATCTGCATACCACGGCACAAGAGCACGTTTAATAGCAAAAAGTTGTTCATCAGGGAATACCTCTTTAACCGATAATGGTTCTTTGTTCGCATCAGATCCTTCGAGCCTTGATAAATGATCAGCAACTTGATTGTCGCATCCTTTTCGGTCTCGAATATCTATGTCGAATTCTTGTAGCAATAGTACCCATCTAATGAGGCGCGGCTTAGCGTCCTTTTTCTCCATGAGGTACCTAATAGCTGAATGGTCCGTGTATACAATAGTTTTCTTTCCAACCAGATAGGGACGAAATTTATCGAAAGCGTAAACCACGGCCAACATCTCTTTCTCCGTTACTGTATAATTCATCTGGGCAGCGTTGAAAGTCTTACTTGCATAATAAATCGTGTGGAAAATCTTGTCTTTCCTCTGTCCCAACACAACACCCATAGCGTGATCACTAGCATCGCACATAAGTTCAAACGGAGCGTTCCAATCAGGAGGTATAACAATAGGTGTAGAGATCAGTTTTTCCTGAATCGTCAAAAACGCTTGAAGACATTCTTCAGTAAAATTAAAAGGAGTATCCTTTTCAAGTAAAGAGCAGAGCGGTTTGGCGATCTTGGAAAAATCTTTAATAAATCGTCGATAAAATCCTGCGTGACCCAAGAAACTTCTCACTCCTTTAACAGAAACCGGAGGTGGTAGTGTTTTGATAACTTCAATTTTAGCACGATCAACCTCCATCCCTGCCTTCGAAACTTTATGTCCCAACACAATTCCCTCTTGAACCATGAAGTGGCATTTCTCCCAATTAAGCACAAGATCTTTTTCTCTACATCTCACAAGGACTTTCTCAAGATTCCTCAAACAATCATCAAAACTGTCTCCAAACACCGAAAAATCATCCATAAAAACCTCCAAATATTTATCAATCATGTCCCAAAATATAGCCATCATGCACCTCTGGAACGTGGCAGGTGCATTGCATAAACCAAACGGCATTCTTCTATAAGCAAAAGTACCAAACGGACATGTAAAAGTTGTTTTGTGTTGATCAAGGGGATCCACACAAATCTGATTATAACCCGAATATCCGTCTAGGAAACAGTAATATTCTCTCCCTGCAAGCTTGTCTAGCATCTGATCAATGAAAGGTAACGGGAAGTGATCTTTCTTTGTTGCTTTGTTCAGCCTCCGGTAGTCCATGCACACGCGCCATCCCACAACTGGTCTTGATGGTATGGCTTCGCCTTGATCATTAAGGGTGGTGGTAAAACCTCCTTTCTTAGGAACACACTGCACTGGACTAACCCAATCACTGCTAGCAATCGGATAGATAATTCCTGCGTCTAACAACTTGATAACTTCCTTCCTCACCACTTCTTTCATAGCTGGCATGAGTCTTCTCTGTCCCTCTATAGATCGCCCACCTTCGTTTTCAAGAATGATTTTGTGTTTGCAAACGGAAGGACTAATTCCCTTGATGTCGGCAATAGTCCATCCAATTGCTTCTTTGTTTGCACGAAGTACTTGAAGTAGCCTCTCCTCTTGAGGACCTGAAAGGTTAGCAGAAATAATAACAGGCAAAGTTTTGTTCGTACCTAGATATGCATAGCGTAAGTGATCTGGAAGTGGTTTTTCTTCGAGAACAGGTGGACATATTATAGATGGTTGTCTCATTGGTTCAATGTCACCTGGCTCTCGAAGTAGTTCTCTCACGTTTAACCCTAATGCAGCAACATCTTCAGGGGGAATCTCGAATTCTGGTATTTCAGGTGCTAAGGCTTTGTCAAGATCATCATTTAAGTTCTCTTCATTGAAGACTTCTTGCGTAATCTTTTCGATGACATCTACCTTGAAGCACTCGTCTTTCGCTTTAGGATATTTCATAGCCTGAAACACATTAAATCGTATCTGTTCGCCTTGTACTCTCATGATCAACTCACCATTCTCAACATCAATTAGTGTACGCCCCGTGGCTAAGAATGGTCTACCCAAAATGATGGGGACATTCTTATCCGCGTCGTAGTCAAGGATAATAAAATCACAAGGAAAAATAAAAGAGCCCGCGTTAACTAAAACATCTTCAATTTTACCTATTGGTCGTGAGAGGGAGCGATCCGCCATTTGTAGTACCACAGATGTAGGTACTACTTCTCCGATATTAAGCTTCTCGAACAGGGATTTAGGCATGAGATTGATGCTTGCACCTAAATCACATAATGCTTTCCCGGTCCAATTTTCTCCAATGCCGATGGGGATTGTAAAACTTCCGGGATCTTCTAGTTTTGGTGGCAACTCATTTTGACATATAGCACTGCACTCCCTAGGTAATCCAATTGGTTCCCCAGTCTCTATACTTCGCTTGTTGGAGAGAATGTCTTTCATAAATTTCATGTAGCTTGGCATTCTCTTGAGAGCTTCAACAAGGGGTATATTGATTTCTAATTTCTTCAACATGTCAATGAACTTCTTGAATTCCAGGTCATTGTCCTTCTTCCTGACACGTGAAGGGTATGGTGGTGGAGGGCGTGTACTGAGTTCCACTGGTTGTCTTGTCTTATCAGGTGTCTCGGCTTGGACACTTTTTGGTTGAACTACCTCTTTGACTGTATCTTTGATTATTTCTTCCCCCCTTTGTTCTGGAATAGGGATAGGCTCTGGTTCTGGTCTTGGTGGAGGCAGTTGCTTCCCACTTCGCAATTCAACTGCATGGCAAGAATCGTCTCTAGGAGCAATAGTGTCACTTGGGAGTTGCCCTTTCGGCCTAGTTTGTAATGTACTCGCCATCTGTGATATAGTATGCTCTAGTTGCTTTATAACCTTCTCCTGAGTTCGAACTCTCTGTTGGCTATAATTTATTTTCTTCTCAACGTTTTGCATTAATTTAGTCATACTTGAAGTCAAACTCTGGAGTTGTTCTTGTTTTGCCAATTGCATTGATTGTTTAGGTGGATCTTTCTTCGGTTCTTGACAAGTTTTCTTAACAATGGGTGCCTTTTTCTGAATAGGTTGTGGAGGATTATAAGATTGAAGTTGGGGTTGCTGACTAGTTTCTTGTTTTCTGTCCCAACTCTTTTGTGGAGGTTCTTGATAATTAGTGTAGCTTTCTTGATTGTAACTATTCGAGTAATAGTTATCTTGAGGATATTGAACGGAAGCTACTGCTGGATTATTCATACATCCTGCCCTCACATGATTTCTTGATCCACAACCAAGACACGAAGGAATTGTGCGTACCATATTTACCTGAGCAATTGTTCGGGCTTGTTCTGTCAGCTCTTCGAGTTGTTTAGCCAATTCCTTAAGCTTTAGAGATTCTGAATTGTTCTCCTTTACTGATTTCCTTGGCCAACTTCTCTCGTTCTCAAGAATTCTTTCCATCCCCAACTCAGCTTCTACAGGATCTAGCAACACAAAACCTGTGTTTCCTACCGAATCTGCTTTCTCTCTTGATTTGTCATTAAGGCCTCCATAAAACAAGGTTAAATAATATTCTGGCGAGGATCTATGATATGGACACCTCGCTTTCTTCTCTGTAAATCGTAACCATGCTTCACCCAAACTCTCTTCCTCTTCTTGTATAAATTGTTCAAGCTCCAACATGTCTTTTAAACGTCTACTAACCGGATAAAAACGGTCTAGGAATCTTGTTTGAAGCTTGTCCCAATCTGGAATAACATGAGGGTATTGGGCATCGTACCAATCGCTTGCACATCCGGTCAAGAAGAACTGGAACATCAAATAATATACTTGCTCCCTAGTAACTCCTCTTACGATATAGGCATCACAGATCTGCATGAATTTCTGAGTATATCGGATCGGATCTTGATGTGCATCTCCGCTGAATAATCCATGAGACGCAAACTGAGTTAACATCCCAGGATCAGGTTTAAATTTAGCGGCTTGGATTTCTGGAGCGCGAATTCCTCGTGGCTCTACTCTAAATTCGATGGGTAGCTCAAGTCTCCTTGGGTTCTCCATTTGTAACTAAATCTGAAAAACAAAAACTAAAAACAAAAAGCGTAAAATAGAACTAACAAAAATAAAAACACAAGATATATGCACAAGGACTAACGATGTAGTCCCCGGCAGCGGCGCCAAAAACTTGGTGGGGCCTAGGGTGTGATAAAATAAGATATAAAATAAGTGCAAAAACACCCTAAAACTACACGGTTCTGCAAGTATACAGATCGTATGCAAGTTTTAGATAAAGATTCGTTCCGCAGAGACTACAGAGGTTAGGAGAATCTTATGCAAATACCAAGTGTAAATAATTAAAGATAGAACAACTAAACGCAAATAAAAGTAAAGACAATAGATTTTTGTTTGATTTTCTAATAAACTAAATTAAACTAAGGAATTAAAAGACAGAAAAATAAATATGAAAGAGAAGTAATATGAGAAGATAGCTTAAGTTATTAGCATGTAATCCCCACTAGTTTTGCCGTTCTAAACATGTAAGGGTGAATTATGTAGTATTTCCCTAATCGGTCCCAATATGCTATCGGTAGTTTAAAATAGGATTTACCTGTGTCAATAAGGCTTCCTAAGCAAACTTTTCCTGTAATTGGTAAAGAGTCACAAGACTCAACCATAGTGATTATCTAGCTAGGTTGGGTTGTCAGATCAAACCTAAAACTAAACGTTATGTGCTAAACATGCAATTGAACACCGTTGTCAATGGTATCCTAATTACTAGATGGTAATTCTAATGGCGGCCGTCCACAAGAACACAGAATATAAATCCAAACACATAAACAGAGAATAAAAACTATAATTCTATTTAAAACATTAAATTCCCAAATTAGATAGATGTCAATCAAAACTAGGGTTCATACATATATGCTAACACTTAAGCTAAAGAAATTTAGTTCATGAAAGAAAAGAAAGAAATTACAAATCTAAAGGTAGAAGAAGACATTGTTGATGACAGCTCCTTCCAGACTCCTCTCTTGTGTTCTAAGCTTCCTCTTGGTTTAAGGTTTCACCAAGGATGATTTAAGAGTGTTAAGAGGCTGTATTTATAGTGTAGAGGTTGACCTAATTCGTTTCTTTAGAGATAAGTTAAGTAATGGACTCCTAGCCCAACTCAAATTCGTAAGGAAATAAAGATAAACACTGCTGCGTTGTTTTGGTCGTAACTTCTTTATTATTGGTCCGATTTTGCTCCACAAGATACCAAAAGAATCGCAACAGAATTATCTAGGCCCTTTAGGAGTAATTTACCAAATTCGGCCTCTTTATTAGGTAAAAACGCCTATCTTTGCAGAATCCCAGATTTAGGCAGCTTTTCCTTTTCCATCTTTTTAGCAATTATTTCCTTATCTCCAATTTCCATGCATATCTCCTTTCATAAGTTGTTGTCTTTGACTTGGACTCTAATTAATCTCCATAATTATCTTTAAAGCTTCACACTAAATAAACAATTAAACCCAATATGCTCTAAAAATAATAATTCTACAAATCAAGACCCGAAATAGGAAAGTGCACTAAATTAAGCTAAAATCAACCTATAAACTAATAAATAAGCCTAAAATGATGTCTCATGAGTATATTTTACTATCACAAATGAGGAGACATCAAGTGTGAATGGTTGTTAAAAACATATCACACACAAAATAAAAAATGATTTACATGGAGCTTGACCCGGTTTGTGGTGTGTATAGATGACTTTGAAACATATAGACATATATTATTTGAATAGTCTTTTGCTTAGGATATTTGAAATGATGCGAAACATTGGTTGGGTATAAGAGAAGGGATGCACACTATTTTGAGTTCAATTAAATGGCTTAAAAATTTAAACGCTAGGAAAGCTTGGATGAAGAAAGCTAGATGCATCGCCTGTCTGGCAACGATTTACCTCGTTTGGAATGTTAGAAACAAGCTAGATATTAAGAATGTCACGCGTCTCGAGAAACTATATTCAGAGAGGTGAAATTATGCACATTTTAGGATTTTTCTTTTCATTGTGCCCTCATTTTTCTTAATGGATGATAGTGAGTTTCTTATAGACGTGCACTAATTAGAGCAAGTTGTTTTAGTTTTTTGGTCTA
This sequence comes from Nemophila menziesii, assembly GCA_029959085.1. Lineage (NCBI taxonomy): Eukaryota > Viridiplantae > Streptophyta > Magnoliopsida > Boraginales > Hydrophyllaceae > Nemophila > Nemophila menziesii. The sequence goes on along the minus strand of JARWIR010000001.1, from coordinate 140,643,167 downwards.
TTTTAAGCTTTCGGGTTTAAGTAGGTGTAACTTTTATACAATGTACACTTTTTCTTACTTTAATACAATCATTTACCCATCCAAATATGTTCCCGATGTGCCTATGATGTAGCACCCGGCGGATTGTTAGCTAGTGTCTATCATCTTACAAGAATAGAGTATGACGTGGATCAACCGGAAGAGGTATGCATAAAAGTATTTGCCTCAAGGAGGAATCCGAGAATTCCGCTTGTTTTCTGGGTTTGGAAAGTGTCGATTTTCAAAAACAAGAATCTTAAAACTATGGAGTTTTGAACAACATTTCATAGGTTTTGATTTATTTCTATAGAAGATTTATTTTTATTTTTATCTTCTCTCCATATTTTAGGTTGTTTGTTTGTGTATAATGTGTTTTAATCTTATTCATTAATATAGTGACCCAATAATACTGTTTGATCTTTTTTACCAATTCAGTTTTGAATAACTCTTAATTGTTATGTTTTATTAAATTTTTATATGAAATGTCGTTATCTTTTAATATAATAAGATCCATTCAACTGTTTATTTAATAATCAATAAGTACTTATTGCTTAAGAAAAGTCTTAGTTCTTACGAAGTCCAAACCCATACTTTTGGATATGATAAATAAATGATAATTGTTACCGTTATAGATCGAAAAACGATGGCTTGTATTTGATATTAGCATCGTTCGTGTTAGTTATAAATATCTCATTCAAGTTGTTTATACAACTTTCCTTTCTGATTGAATCAAGATTAAGATTAAGAAGATTGTTCACCTAGTAATTATTCTTAGTTTAAATTATAGTGTAATTAATGTGAACAAATAATATCAATAAAAAAACGTTAACTTTTCTGAGGAAAAAATGGTACACTTATTTAAAATTTTAAGAGTCATATGCGCACACAACACACGCCTAAAACAGGCCGTTATAGCTGTGTTGCAGGGAACATAAATTTGATTGCCATCTTTGCTTGCTAAAACTTATAATGATCTTTTAAGCAATTAGTCTCATAAAAGTCTGAACATTATTTTGAGTGTTATTTTATTTCATTCGTATCTAACATTTTAATGAAAATTGTAGTCCACTGATAAAAATAAGGAAAGAAAGATATAAAGAATGATATATAGATGCTACTCTTTGGCTTTGTCTGGAGGCCAAGAATGAGAATATATAATATAGAACACATTCCCTTCTGTCCCCTTCACTAAGTTTGGTACTTATTCAGCCTAGCTACGAATAAATATAATAGGGGGAGAGTCCGGGTCGATTTTCGGGGAATTCATTAAATTTGTCCGTTTCATGTTTCGTTTTTTCTTTTTTTAATATATGTAAACTACAAAGGCTCAAATATAACAATTTTTAAATTTTCTTGTGTCTACTTGCTAGAGAGGTCCTCAATACAATATAACATATTAAATTACCCTCAATTAAAAAATATTTTTAAATAGAATAAAAAAATTGCTTTTGAAGTTCTACATGGTCCGGCAATTAACTGTGTGTTTGAAGGATTATTAACGCATTTTAAGTATTTTTTAATTCCACATACATGATGTTTTTTTATAAAAGCCAATTGTTGATTGATGCCTATTAAAAAATTTATTTAGAAAAAGATGCCTAAAATAAAATATTTATTGAAAACAGTCCCATCCTAAATTACTCTTATAATTAACAATTAAAAAATAAGAAAAAAACTAATAAACACGCGCGTCCGTGAAATTTTTTTAAAATCGTCATAACTAATTCAAAAAAAAGTCAAAAAAATAAAAAAAAATTATATTTGAATAAATCAAATTAATATTTACGTCTATGATTTTTTTCGGAATTTTCGGAATTTTTTGATTTTTTTCGATTTTTTTAATTTTTTTTTTTCGCAGACACGGAATTCAAAAAAATTCGAAAAAATTCAAAAAATTCGAAAAAAAATAAAAAAAATTCATAGACGTAAAAATTAATTTGCTTTATTCAAAAATACAATTTTTTAATTTTCTGATTCTTTTTGAATTAGTTATGACGATTTTAAAAAAATATTCACGGACGCGCGCGTGCGTTGGAATTAGTAGTAGTAGTAGTAGGTGGTGGTGGTGGTGGTTGTGGTGGTAAAGGTGGTGATGGTTGTGGTGGATGTAGTGGTGGTTACATACATGGTGGTGGTGGTGGTGGTGGAGAAAGAAGTACCCTATTATTTGTTTAATATTTAAAAATTAATATTGTATTAAAATAAATATATTTAATAATAAGGGTAGTAAAAGCATAGAAAATATAAAGGGGATGTTTTCTATAAATATTTACTTCATTAGGCATTTTTTTATAAAATAGATTATTGAAGGCATAAAAGAACAATTAGATAGTTTAATGAGAATGTTATCAACAATAACCTCTTCTTATAAATAATTTAAATAAAATAATACAAAATAAAATTCTTACTAAAATAATAATTCCTGAAAACATTTAGATAGCAATTTAGATGGTTCATGTTACTATAGGTGGGTACTATTTCATATATCGATCCTATTTGATTTTTCCTAATCGTCAAATATCTCATGTTTTTTTTTGTTAGGTAAACGGTTGTATTAATTTAGAAAAAAATGTACACTATACAAGTTTTGTCACACTTACTTAATCCCGAAAAGATTGAAGTAATCCACCAAGTTAAACAATTAGCATATATTAGTGTACATCTCTAAGAAATCCACTATCATCTATAAAGGGAAAGATGAGGGTACAATTAAAATAAAATACAAATTATGCATAATTTTACCTTTTTGAATATTAACTCTGAGACAGGATGACATCTTTCATTGCTAGCCTATGCTGTAGATCTCGGTTCCACAGCCCAGGCGGTCGACTGGGGCCTAGCGCCTAGGAGGGACTACGCGGGGCCTAGGCGGGATTACGCGGTTTTGAATCCTGCTATGTAATTTTATATATTTAGTAATACGCGTGTATAATTATGATAATTTTATCTATTTAAGTCATAAAATTCATCTAACACCACTATATTGAATATGAAAAATACTAAAATTAGAGTTATAATATCAATTCAAGAATTTCCGAGAGTAAAATAAATTTAATGGAGGGCCTAGGCGGACAGTTTTTACCATTAATCGGTGCCTAGGCGGGCTAGGCGCCTCTTCCACGACGACTAAGGCGTTGGGCAAAAATGCCTAGCATTTTTACTAGGCGTAAGCGGTTGAGGGGGGAGTTGACGCCTAGACGGCGCCTAGGCGCGCCTAGGCGGCGATATCTACAACATAGTTGCTAGCTTGTTGTTCTAATTCCAAATAAGACAAACTATTTCCACAAAATTAATACGTCGTTGTTCTCTTATCTAGTTTTTTCCATCTTTCAAATTCTTGATCCATGTAATGATGTTTATGACAGTGTTCATCTCTTACGTTATAAATATTTTATCCAACTGGTTCTGGAGATATCTTTTATAGTCCTATGCACCCCTACCTAATCTATTCTTCTACTAAAGGCCACAAATAAATTAACACTACAGGCTAAAATATCCTACCCATTATACCCCTTTTAGTTTCTTTCTTTCTTATATATACTAATTTTTTCAGAATTATGTTAAAACCCAATAATTTCTCCATTCACTCAATCTCTCTCATTTCTTTCTCTTCTCTTGTAAGCGCACATTCTCTCCATTTTCCATGAAAAAGTTTCATAGAGTTCAAATCCATGGAAGATCCGATTGGAGCTTCCTCGTCACCGGAGAAGAACCCGCACAACATGGTTCGACGCTTAAATAGTTCGTGATCTGAAAAGCTCCGACGTTAAGCATGGTTCGTTAAGATCCAGAAGATCTCCGCCAAAATAAGTCGTTCGAGATCTTACGGTGGTGCTGGCAACTTGATGATGGTCACCGACGAGGCAGCATAGCTCTTCCCTGTTCACGAACAACAAGTCAACATTCATCTTCTGGCTTCACAACTCTAGCTAAGATATTCGGTGAAGAGATCTTCTGGTTTGCAACTTCATCTCAGTTCATGAGCTTCTTCCCTGTTCGAGTTCGCATCACCATGGCTCCGTTAAAGATCTCCAACTTCACTCACCTGGATATCCCAATAATACTCAGTTCATTTGGGATGTGATATTGAGCAGCTCAGTTTGAAGTTGTCAGCTCCAGGTATGGTTCGCTTGGTTCGCACAGATGTGGTTCGAAGCTGTCAGCTCTCTTGCACAAGAAAATTACCGGAGCTGTGCCATGGAACCAGTCGAATGCCTACTCAAGAAGAAGAGGTTGGGAACTCAGTACTTTTTTAGCTTTTAGGTTTTTTCTCTTATGTTTTCTTTCTCAACTTTTTTCTTGTTTTGTTTTTTATCTTTGTCCTTGTTTGAGTAGCTGTAATTTTTCTTTTTCTTTCTTTTATTATTTCCAGTCGCAGCTTTTAAATTTTCTTACATTTAGTTGAGCATGGTGAAGTGAGTATCGTATTAATTTAAATTGTGTATAACTTTTCTTTTTCTTTTCTTGTATTGTATTTTTTTATGGAATTTATCAATAAATATAATATAGTGTATTATTCTAATTTCTTCTTGTATGTAAATAATTGCTTAATTTTTTACTCATTATTTCTAAATCATACTCAAAAAATTTACTGAGCATACTCAGGATTTTTGCCTGATACTCAGTAAAATTCATCGATACTCAGATGATCTTTTTTCAATACTCAGTAAACTTTCTGCTGACTCGGTACCTTTTTAGAGTACCCTCTACTTTTTTCGAGTACTTAATACTTTTTTTGAGAATTCAGTACTTTTCCTGGCGTCACTAACGATGGTCGGCGGTGGTTAGGGATGGCAACAGGTCGGTTTTTTTCAAAAATTCCAAAAACCATAACCATAACCGTTTTCATAATTAAAAACCATATCATAACAGTTTTAACCATCGGTTATATTTTTCAAAACCATAACCGTATTATTCGGTTTCGAGTTTTTAAACGGTTTTACGGTTTTTAACCATATTCAAATGATAATTTCATAAATATATTAAATTTAATAAAATAAAACCACACATATAAAAGAAAACTACAAGGTTATAAAAAATTATGTTGGTATTTGATTAAGTTGCATATTTATTATTTAATTGGTTAAATCTAGTATGTTGGCTTTGCTTTTAGAATTTCAATATATCTAATTTAACCTAAATTTTTATAAAATTTGAAAATATATATGATAATAAACGGTTTTCGGTTTTTCGGTTTTATTTTTATCAAAAACCACAACCTAACAGTTTTGACCATCGGTTACACTTTTCAAAACCATAACCTAATGGTTTAACTACGGTTATATAATTCGGTTTTCAATCGGTTCGGTTATCATCGGTTTCGGTTTTTAACCGTAACCATTGCCATCCCTAGTGGTGGTCGATGGGTTGTGGTTGGAGCTGGAAATTATCGATACTTAGTAAAAATGATAATAAAGGAGAGGAAAAAAAATCTATTTTTGTCTTATACATACCTTAAAGATATTCTTGACCCAAAAGATTTCAAAGGTTACTTTTAGTAACATAGATGATCTCCAATACACCATATGTAATTCACCCTTAGTTATATCTAACCAATGCTTTACATCACGCCAGATTTCCCTCGCAAAAGAGCATTAGAAATATATGTGACCCTTTGTTTCAAAATCATCACCACACACCTGGCAAACCGGATCAACCTCCATATAGACCATCCTATCCTCTATTCGTAATTTTTTTATTGTCATTCACAGAACGACCACATGTTCGAGTGTAACACAAAAATCCTAAACAATATTAACCCATGGCTTAGAAAGAGATCATTGGTAGAATACAATATAAGACATTTGTACAAGATAAAATATTCACCACTTGATAGATCGTTGGTGGAGGAGATAACAACACTTGTTTCTCATTATACCCCCCATTTTTGGTAAATTATTTGGAGTGTTGGTGATGTCTTATTGCAAAATCCATGGATGTTGATTTATTCGACTACCTATTGAAAGAGTAAATTTCTTCCAGATTGAGAGTTTGTTCTTAGATCTTAGATTTCGTAACTAGCTTGAGCAAATGCTCAATTTGGATGGCTGAATTTTCATTGATAGTGACCGTATTGGATTTATTTGTACCTACAAAACACACGACTATGGAGCATATAGAGGATTCTTTGAAGATAACTTTAACTCTATTCAGCCCAAGGAACGTGGAGGAAAGGGCCCTTAGTGATGTAGGATTCGTCGGAGGAGAAGGATATGAGAAATTCATATTGCACTATGAGATAAAGATATGAAAGTCGTAGTATCGTGAACCTTTGTTATGTAATTGATACCTCTCTATCTATATAGGCAAGATATCTTACTGGAGATTAAGGAGAAGACATATATGTTTAGTTATCTTGATCCTGAGTTTTTTTCTTATGTTCTTGATAAGTGAAAAATATTAGGAATATGAATTTATTTCTCTTTAGTTGAGCTTATATGTTCAAATATTTTGATATCTTATACAATCTGCATCCTAGAATTTAGATATGCCTATATGGACGAGATCCCTCCATCCTATAAACTCAGGTTGACTGAGGGTGAGTTGGAGAACCTAGTCGACATGACCGACCAATATTTATTTATTTTTTGAATTATTTATTTTGATAGGTTGTTCGAGGGTCTATTTATTATTATCATCATGCTCCAAGAAAAAATATAAGCCATGTCAACTATGGAAACTTTTGGATTACCACATACTAGGATTTTTATAATGGTGTTGTTTTGAGTGTTATTCATAAAATCCTTGTTGTAGATAATTGTTTAGACATTTTTTGACATGGTTTTCTTCAAGTCATGTTGGATATCAACTTTCTAATTTTGTCTTGTGGTTTGTTACTTGAACTTTGTTTGTGAAAATCACGCCCTGATCTTTTATTAATAAAAAAGTATAAATAACAAAATTATAGTACTTGTTTCATTTTTATACTTTAGATTTTAAGATAAACAATAGTACTTAGTAATGACAAAATATCAACTTGTCTCCAAGATAACTCAGTTAATAAATATTACACGTATAGTTATATGATACTTATTTACGGTAATGTTCAAAATACTGATAAAATAGTGAATTTTTTAGATAATGATAAATTTTATTGGAATCAAAATTATTTCGTTGAATTCTTTTGATATATATAAGAGCCACTTTGGACTCGGAATCATTTTGACTCCAGTAAGATTCGATCCTAAGACCTTTTGGTCTCTGCTAGGGATGACAATGGTTACGGTTAAAAACCGAAACCGATGATAACCGAACTGACTGAAAACCGAATTATATAATTGTGGTTAAAACCATTAGGTTATGGTTTTGAAAAGTGTAACCGATGGTTAAAACCGTTAGGTTATAGTTTTTGATAAAAATAAAACCGTAAAACCGAAAACCGTTTATTATCATATATATTTTCAAATTTTATATTAATTTAGGTTAAATTAGATATATTGAAATTCTAAAAGCAAAATCAAAATACTAGATTTAACCAATTAAATAATAAATATGCAATTTAATCAAATGCCAACACAATTTTTTATAACCCTTGTAGTTTTCTTTTATATGTGTGGTTTTATTTTATGAAATTTAATATATTTATTAAATATCATTTAAATATGGTTAAAAACCGCAAAACCGTTTAAAAAAACCGAAACCGAATAATACGGTTATGGTTTTGAAAAATGTAACTGATGGTTAAAACCGTTAGGATATGGTTTTTAATTATAAAAGCGGTTATGGTTATGGTTTTTGGAAATATAACGAAAAACCGATCTGTTGCCATACCTAGCCTCTGCGAAGTAGTCTAACCACTATATAAACTATCGATGATTTAAATATATTACCATCCATTCCTCAATAATTGATTCTATAGAGATTTTTACACACAATAAGGAATCTAAAAGATAGGGAAAGTTTAACTAAAAATGACTAATATAATTTTATTTAAAAAGAGAAAAATATAAATAATTAGGTGTTAAGAGCGGTGGCGGAGCCACGATATGAGTAAGGGGGCCATGGCCCCCCCGGATAAATTAAAAAAAAATCCTTTATAAAAAAATTAGTTTTGTGTTATTTTGTCCTTACATTTTAAATAAATATTTATTTGGCCCCTCCTAAATTTTTAAATCATTCATTTAAATCCCTTAAATTTTCAAAATCTTCATTTAATCTTTCAATTTTTAATTTTATTTTATTAGACTTATAATTATATTTATTTTTTATTAAATTATATGCTATTTTGTATTAAATAAAAAAAATTAATTAAAAAAATTATATTAGAACTTATAATGCAGTTTTATATAATTTAAAGATTTATTTTACATTTTTTTTATAATATATGGACCTATAGTGCAAATAATTCCAAAAAAAATTTCGGGTCTGTTGCCCCCGAACCTCTTTGGCGGCCCTACTAAAAGATCCTGGCTCCGCCCCTGGTTAGACCATCTCCAGCAGATGCGCTATTTTTATACTTCATATTTTATTATACCGTATCAATCTACAGCTACTTTATAATTATACCGCATCAATTTCCAGTACTACTATTTCAGTTACTCTATAATTATACTTTATATCTACTATTTATTTATAATTTTGATTTATGTTTTTTTTATAATTTTGATTTATATTTATTTTTTTATAATAATATAAATAAATATTATTATTATTATAATAAATTAAAAATACTGAATTATTTTATTTTTATTTTCATTTATAATGTCTTTACCTACATAAATTACTTTTATTTAATATATAAAGTTATTTTTAGTATTTAATAATTTAAATAAAAAATATATTTGATTATAAAAATAATATATAATTTTTACATTTAAATTAAAAAAAACTTTATTTCATTTCGACATAATTTCATGATTTTTACAATTTTTTATATTTAAATTTATATTTAATGGTAAAAACTTGCTACACAAATAATTTTTAAAAAAAAATAGCATTATGACAAAAAAAAAGTAGCATCATGGTAAAAAATATGACCGTTGATGCTTTACCGTATGAACAGAAATGTAACGTAAATAGCGTATACAAAAGAAAGAACAGTGTATGAGGTTTGTGGATCCCTTATTTTGACGTGTCTGCTGGAGTGAGTAATATGCTCATAAACGGCACTTTTTGAATTTTTTTGCAGTAAACTCCCATTTGGCGCAACTGCTGGAGATGGTCTTAAGAGATTTAAAAGAATAAAATAGAAAATAAATTATTTAGTATGTATCGAACCCTCAAATATGATATATATTATGATTTTTATTTTACTAAGGTGTCTAATATTATGGTCTATGGAATCGAGGTACTATGAATTTAATAGTAGTAGGAATGGTGACTTTCGTAGTACTGAATCGTGACTTTCATTGCATTGAATCGTGACTTGCATAGCATTGACTATGTAGTGACTATATAATTATAGAGTCCCTGTTGGCCTAGCAGATTCTTTTCGATAGCCTGATTCTACTCATCCTGTTTATCTTTTATTTTTTATATGGTTGGTTACTTACTTCTGTATTGGATGAATTATGAATTACGGTCCACACAACCTATACATTCCACAAAAAAATCCTCCCCCTAACTGGACTAGTTATACCCCAACTAGTCCAATACAAAAGCCCAAAATACCCTCCCCATTAGTTTTATATACTGCAAACCCAAAACACAAAAACAATACCTTATTAGGGTTTGGGAGCCCCCCCCCCCCCTCTTCTCTCTCAACCCACCCCACCCCACCGTCCCAAACCACTGCCGCCATCCCAGACCACCGTCTCGCTGTCGCATCGGATCTGGAGAAGAAGAAGACCGGAGATCCTCCAGTAAGCTTCAACACCACCACCACGAAGGTCACCACTTGCCGCCTCCAGTAAGCTTCAACGCCACCACCACGAAGCCACCGGTAAGCTTCAACACCACCACCACGAAGCCACCTTCAACATCACAGTACCCTTCAACACCACCACCACGATGCCAGGCGCCGCTGCTTCTTCTCCGTTCAACTCCTGTAACAACCCAAACCCGAAGGCGCCGCTGCTTCTTCTCCGTTCTACTCCTGTAACAACCAAAACCCGAAGCCACCCAACCTGCAGCAACTACACGAGCCACCCCACCCCACGCCGCCCTACACGAGCCATATAAACCCTCGCCACCCCCTCCCCTTCTTCTCCATCTTCACAGTGACGAGCCACCACCTCCATCTCTCAAATCTTCACCCCACCCCACGCCGCCCTACACGAGCCATATAAACCCTCGCCACCCCCTCCCCTTCTTCTCCATCTTCACAGTGACGAGCCACCGCCTCCATCTCTCAAATCTTCACCACCACGAAACCATGGCTACCCCTGCTCACCTACCCACCGGAAACCACCAAAAACAAACCACCAAAAACGGGATCCATTGGTACTTGTCTCCATTCAACCGCAAGTCATGGCTGGAGATCCAAAAACAGCACCAGATCTCTCCATTACATCTCAGATCTGCCTCGCCTCGATCTCCATCAGGTTCGTGCACCAGATCTGGTTCGAGAACAAAACCACACTCGCCGCCGAGTTCGAGTGAGTGGCCTCCGAGTGGTGGTGGTGTTGTTCGTTAATTATTTATTTTATTAGTGATGTTATTTGGTTCTCTTGTTGTGCAGGTGCATCCAGACCCGTTGATACAGACCCAATGGGTACAGGCCCAAATGGGTCCAGACCCAATGGGTACAGTCCCATTGCAAAAACACTGTTAAATGGCTAAAATTGTATTCGTTCATCTGGGTACATTGTATTTGTTCATCTGGGTACGGACCCGTGACAGGACCCGTGACAACTCCCGGTACAGGGACCTATAATGCAATTACACCTTATCTATTATTTGGACAATGAAATATTATGGGATGTTGATTAAATTTGGACAGGGACTTATTTTACAATTACACTAATTAATTTTAAACCCCTTATAAAAAAAGATAGCTAAAACACATTATAAAAAAGAAGTGGGTCTGTACCCACTTAAGCCCGTACCCATTCCGACACTAAAACAAAAACTGAAAAAAAGAAGTAAAAAAAATAATTAATTAAATCAAAAGGGTGTATAGGTAAATTGGCTAACCAATATTTGCAACTGAGGACTTTGTAAGTAGAAGTAAATAGAGGGGACTTAAATAATAATGTTTAAATTATTGGGGCTCAATTTTGTAATTTCCTCTCTGTATTTGTGCTTGTGGTTTCTCTTATATGCCACGACACCTAATTAAGTCAATTTGATTCTAAACAGGCCATTGTTTTAATTAAGCCTTAAAACAGTCACCAGTTATATACTGTATTATCGTATTATTATCTTTTGTAAACAACAAACCTAATTAATGGTTCGAATCTCCTCCCTAATGAATTTAAAGTAAGAGGTACAAAGCTCGAACCTCTCTTTGAATATGGGTAACCTAGTTCTGATTTACCATGAGAATTTATATGGGGAGATATGTATATTCCATGAGATTAGTCGGGTACGCGCGAGTTAGCCCGGATCACCCGTGTAACAAAAAAATAAAAAATAAAAAACCTAATTAATGCAGTATAATTTGATTCAAAACAATGGTCTTATGATATGGTATCGTATATCTACATATTTATATCTATACTTTAACTTTTAAATTTAAGTTTTAAACATCTAGTTCTAAATGTATAATGATTTATATTGATATTTACTATTATAGATAGTTTTGGATTTGGGTATTTGAGGAGTTGTACATCGTTGTCGAATTTAAATTTGGTAAGCACTTCTCAAAATTGTTCGTAGCATTTTATCCAATACTTAGTGCTTTTATATATGATATTATTATCATTGTCAGAAAAAGAAAACTAAAAGAAAAGAATATTATGTCTTTTATCATGACAATGAAATATATAGATAGCATAATAATGGCTATATGCATGTGTATTGAATTACTTGTGAGTACTGTCAAGTAGTGAAAATAAAATCACCTTATATAATTAAAAAATAATTAGGTAAATATGTATTTGCAACCATTAAAAAGTCATCAAAGCTAAAATTACTTTTACTAAAATTAAAATAATTTTATTCTGTGGCTGCTCTCAATATTGCATATTATGCAATTGATATATTTTGAGTTATGTCATTATTTTGTGTTGCATGGCGTAATATGTATGTTGATTGTTGAAGAAGTAATAAGTAAAATTCATCTCCCCTGAACAATATCTACATACATTAAATAATTAATGATAGTCTCAATCTTACTTTTGTATAAAGAAAGATGGATTGATTCTGATATGTTAGAATATTTTATGCAGTTGGGAGGAATCTATATAGGAAGCCTTTTCAGAAAGTGTTGCAAAGCATTTGAATTCCTAAATAGTTCCCTGCTGCATGCATGATGCATGGCATGTGATATGTATGAGTTGTAGATGATTAATGATTTGAAGCACTTCAAGCCCATGCCCATCACCCGAATGGCTTGTTGGCTACTTATAAATCAACTATTTTAGCATATTCAAATTCCAATTCCATAGTTGAAACATTGTTGGATGATATTGTAATCTTGATTGGCCATCATCTCATTGTCCAATCATGGTTTGTTTGGCTGGTTATGGCTATTATTTTCTGTGTTTTTTCATAATGCTTTTTGTTTTTACACAATAAGTGTGTGTGAATTGTGATTGATCATGATGTAAAAATTAACTATATTTCACCAGAATTGTCTCCCTCTCTGTGGGTTCTTTCAATTTTAGCCTTTTTTGGGGCTCTTCACAAATCGTTAGATTTTTTTGTTATGTAAATTTTAAGATGTTTGTATATTTTTCCTCCTATTATATTGCATAAGATGTGGTGACCTTTTGCTTTGTATATTTTGAGATGTTTAATGTTTTAATCCAAGTATCACGTAATAAAATTTAACGTAACCGATATCAAGTTTGAAAAGCTTTAAACGAATATCAAATTCTAAAAGAATATCTATAAGGTGAGAAAACAACATTAATTATATAGTAATATATATATATTTATATATATAAGTTGGAAAAAGAGACTTATTCGTGCCGAGTTATAAACTAAAGAAATAATATACAATAGATGAAGAATATTTTCTTGTATATTAACCTCAAATATTACAATAAAATGAGACTAGTATTTATAAAAAAATGAGTGACCTTCACTTAATCTATTTACAAGTCTTGAATAGGATAATGAAAACTTTGACGTTTGAACATCCACCATTAATAAAATAACTTATTTATAATAATAATAATAATAAGATATTTCCTATTTCAATACTTTCCGATCTTTACTTTAGTTGATAAAGATAAATTTACATTTTCATTTAATTTTGGATCTAATTTATATTTTAAGTGACCTTCCTAAAAAATATTTAAAGAAAGAACTTTAAATGCGTAAAATTAGATTTATCTTAACCAAATGTCTAGTACAAAATGTTAAAATTTTGCCTAAAAAGGCGTCTTAACATCTGTACATGCACATGCATTGCACGTGTCGGGAAATTGAGAGTCATGTATAGCACGCATTCCACAATATCATGGTTTTGACCTAACTTTTTTTTATCACAATTTACGAGCAGCTGGTGATACCGTATGAAACCCCCGACAAATATAGGTACACAAAGAATGAAACTTTGATACTTATCTCGATGGTTGCCAGACGCAGATCAGACTCTTAATAAACTTGATGACCTGAAATTAGACAAAGGCTGGGACCACAAGAAGTTGTGTCTCACGATGACACTAAGTTGGTCAAGTCAATGTTAGGACCAAAGACCGAGAAGAATATTATTGGACTAGGACCGGTAGTAAATATGAACAGTGTTAGTGATACCTCATGGACCTATTAGCATAGGTACTTATAGATATGGAAAGCCCGGTAAACCTGTATGAGATTTTCCGTATTCTCTAGGTGGGTTTTCGGGGATCAATGCTCCCTCATAGATATCATCGGGCATGCAATCTTGTCCCACTAGCTCGACGATATCCTTACTGTCTTAAAAGTTATCGGGCATCAAACACTTAAAGAAAATCGAGCAAAAAAGTCTACTATGGCGATCATTTACTGGCTTTGTCAACCCTATAAATACCCCCTTGAGCTTGTGCAACCGAGACCGAACACTAGGGAGAGCCAGTTGGAGAGTTAATTTGTCTTTTTGTGTTAACATGGACGGTGGTGGTAACTTGTATTACGTTATTGTGTGACATGTGCCCTCCTATAACTTTTTTAGTGTTTATTTTCATATAGGACTCTTAGTAGTAATTTAATAGGAGGCTCTAAAGATAGCATCGAAGGTGATTCTAGTTTGTATAATGTTGTTATGTAGTGAGCTACTACCTATTCGTTGAGTAACAATGAAATATTGGTTGCCATTGGTCCAGCTCGATAATATTAGTTTGATGGTCAGTTCTCAGTTGGTAATATTCCTCTTCGGGTAACGGTGGGACCTCTTCAAATTCTTCTTTTTTGATTAATATTGTACCTCCTTCCCCTCTGGTGGCTGGGACAAATAACATAGAAATATATAACCCTTCCTTAGTTACTAAGCGCAAGTTCCGAAAGGTCCTCTTTTAGTAGATTTTGGAGTTGGGCATAGGGTTGGTGAGATTAGCTTCCATAAATTATTCAAATATGTAGTGTGAGGGGATATTGTAGTGGGGGTTGTGATCCGCTACCATTCTCCCCATGATAGAGCTTGCCGACCTTACGAGGGTGAAATGGAAATTTACGCTTAAGCTCTTGACACGGGATTGCATATCACATTTTGTCCTTTCATTATGAATCTTTGAGGAAATATAATATAAGCTTGAGACAATTAAACTCAAATGCATGGACCAACATTGTTAGCTTTTATGTAGGTTATACATCTCTCTTAGATTTTATCTTCTTTTTTATGGTATTCCACTTTATTTATCAACTCTTCGAGTGTAAAGGTCAGACATACACTAGCTGGTATCAAATAGGTCTTCAGATCATGAGAGGCCTTGAATGACAAATAACTTTCCCTTGAGCCATAGAGGATGACACAATAATTGAGTTTTTGTGAAAAGGGGTGATGATGTTGCATAGCCAGTTAAGACTTCATGGGACCTTTCATTTGATGATCATCGATGGCCTAGGATTGATCAAGAGTAAAATGTAGTCGACTGGCAATATCTTCATAGTATTCGTACCTCGATTCAGAAGTGGGACATAAAATCGATGAGTCAAGCAATTATGCATGTCCACGTACCTCCTCTCAAAAGGTTCTTCGCTGCTAATGATATTAATAATGTGGCACTCTTTGACTTGGGAATTCCCCTACACTTTTGTTTGATTACAAGATATTAAAAGCAATTTGTGGAGGTGGTTGGGATGGACTCAACCCGTCGTTTTTTTTTTCTATATTTACTCTTCTTCACTCAATACCTACAAGTCTCCTTCCTAGATGTAGTGGTCAGATGGGAAGACAACTATTTCATCTACTATACTAACTTGTCATAGTAGTTTGATTAATATTGTGTGTCGAGGTTTGATCAACATGGGTTTTGATGTTCCACGATATCAAAGACTGTTCCTATGTGTGTGTGTGTGTGTGTGTATAGATATATACTAATAATGATTTCCTTTGATACTTATTTTTTCACTTTTTTGTTTTGCAGACAGTCTAATTTACTACGTCAAATGCATGAAAAGGAATTGGAAAAGAATAGTTCTTGAGCTTCTCTTAGCACTTCTACTTGGCCAAAGGGTTCGTGTCCAATTCGCCAGACTCCTTCGTTCACCTTTTTCTTAAAGGGAAATGAGAAGGTTATATGGGATTTGGTACCAAAGAGAAGGAAGACATCCAATGGTTATCCTCTATATGTATTTATTTCCGATCCTACCCCTAAACCTGGGAATTGCATTACACCTTCTCCAATGATCGATTTTTCTCTTTCGGTGATCGATCCCCTTCTATCCTTCTATCTAGCCATATCATAGATACTAACACGTCTTGTAAGATTATGATGTACTCATTTCAAGTGTAATTGTAAGTTTAAGTAATTTATCGATTATTTTATAGCACAGGTTGATTGCATTTGGGTTTCGTTTTCAGCAAGAGAAGGTCGGTGTTGTCCTTCGAGGTGTAATATAAAATTACACTCGATGTATGGTGACTAGTAAGTGCACGAGTCGTCACAAGTAATGAAGTAAGTAAGTCGAGTATCGTCTCCACATGGATTACCAAGTTAATGTTTTTTGTTTGGGTTTTGAAGTAAAAATTAATAAACTATAATTAACTAGAAAGTAAATAACGAAAGGTTTTAAAAATTATATATATATATATATAACTTGAGAATTGCTAGTAATGACCGCTAGACATGATTTAGACGTTTTCTTACTTTAAGAGTGAAATTGGTATTTAAACGTTAATCGGGATTCTAATATCCACCTAAATCTCTCCCAAGTAGATATGGTTTCCCTTGTTACTTTAACTACCTCTCCCGAGTAACATTACCAAGTATTTGGACGATATGATCTAACCATATGCTATGTTTTAGATCTTGGTTTACAGCCTAGGCGGTCGACCAGGTACTAGCGTCTAGGAGGGATCATACGGGGCCTATGCGGAATTAGACGGATTAGAATCTCGTTGTGTAATTTTGTACATTTAGTAATATATGGGTACTCATTATTATAATTTTAATAGTTTAAGTCATAAAATTCATCTAACAATACTATAGTAAATATAAAAATACTAAAATTTGAGTTATAATATTAATTCAAGAATTCTCAAGAATAAGAAAAATAAAAAGAAGGCCTATGCAACCAATTTTTTCCATTAATCAGTGCCTAGGCGGCCATTTTAGGCCATTAATCGATGCCTAGGCCAGTTAGGCGCCTCTTCTACAACGACTAAGGCGCTAAGACAAAACGCCTAGAACTTTTATTAGGCGTAAGTGGTTGAGGGGGGAGTTGACGCCTAGACCTAAAATGTTATAATTTTTTTTTTAAATTTCACGGACACGCATGTGTGATATATTTAGTTGGTGGTGACGAAACTAGTTGGTGGTGGTCGGAGGAGAATAATGGTGGTGATGGTGGTAGGTGGGGATGGTGGGTTGGGGTGGGGATGGTGGTGGTGGGAATGGTGGTAGGGGTGTTGGGGTGGTTGTGATGGTGGGTGCATGGTGGGTGGTTGGAGTGGATGATGGTGGGAGAGGTGGGCTAGTGGGGGCACTACTAGAAGTAGCGTTTCGTTGGTAAGTTTACAAACTTACCGACGACAAGAATTCGTAGATAATGTTCATCATTTCGTCGGTAATATATTTTTATTTTTTTAGATTTTTATTTGGCCTCAAAAATGTCGTCGCTATATTTGCGACAACATCTTTTCTCGCTATGTTGTTCATATTACCGACGAAATACGGGTCGTCACTAACTGAAAAACCTATTTAATGAAGATAACAGGTTTTTTAACACACAAAACACCCAAAAACCCAAAAAAATCTTCGATTTTTCTCTAAAAAACACAACTAATTTTTTTTATTTCTAATTGATTCTCCAATTCATCTTGCACCATTCCCAGGTTCATAATCAAGGGGCATTATCAATATCCAATTTCATTACACAATTTAGGGTAATTTCATGAAAACTCTTTCTCTATTTTGCTTTCTAATTGTGTTTTATTCTTGCTATATGATTTGAATATGTGAATTAATAAATTTTCAAGGTGGCACATGATCATCAATCTTCATCTTATCCATCCAATTCAAGGCATTTTTAATAAATTTCATGCTTTTTAATTTTTTTATTTATTGGAGTATACTAGTTGCTATAACATATGATTAGGTTCATGAGTTACATGTTTTTTGGTTGACTTGTTTATTATTATGTTGTAAATTATGCATGTGTTGTTTTATTTATATTTTGTGCTCATATATTTTCATTTGTTTAATTAATTATATAAATTTTTTTATATATTTATTTTGTTTTAATTTTATTCATTCAATGGTTTGTAATATTTATTCTTTTTCAATGGTTTGTAATATTTATTCATTCAATGGTTTGTAATATTTATTCATTCAATGGTTTGTAATTTTGTATTATGTTATTTATTGTGTTGTAATTTTTATTCATTTTATTAATTGGATTATAATAATTATAAATTTTATTTTTATATGAATGTAGTTGTCTAGTTATATAAAATTGTTGCTAAGAGATGGCTTCGGGTATCAATAAGAGTTGGATCATTACGAAGAATTATTACACACCAGAATATGTTTTTGGGGTTATCCGTTTTATCGAATTTGCTAAGAAAAGTAAAGGTTATACTGATTACTTGTATTGCCCGTGTACGCAGTGTAATAATTACCGCCGGTTACCCACCGAACAGGTTAGTGCCTACCTTTTAAAAGATAGGTTTAAGCATACATATCAGGTTTGGACAAAACACGGTGAGGTTGAGTTACAAACACCCCAAGCAACTCAAGTGCCAGATATAGAAAATGAAATGCAACATGTTTATGACGATGTGAGACAAAGTTACGATGTTAGTGGACATCCGGGAGATACCGAGATGAGAGATGCACATCTTCCAAGTCAAAGCAGTTTCAAAAACATTGTTCGAAGAATTGGAGACAGAATTATTTCCAGGTTGTACATCAATGAGTTCCTTGAATTTCATTGCCAAGCTTATGCACGTAAGAATAAAGAACAAATGGACTAACACATCATTCACCGAGCTATTGGACTTGGTTGGTCGTATTTTGTCCAAACCTCACAATTTGCCCGATTCTTATGGAGCATGCAACAAGAAGTTGAAAAGTTTGGGTATGGGGTATATTACTGTCGATGTTTGTTTGAACGATTGTGCCATTTTTTACAAAGAGAATGAAGACCTCGACAATTGTCCAATTTGCGGTGAATCGAGATGGGACCCAAAGAAGGGTCAGAAAGTACCGCATAAGAAGCTCTGTTACTTTCCAATTGCCCCGAGATTGCAGCGACTATTCGCTTCGAAGCACACCGCTGAAGACATGATATGACACCATACCGGAAAGAGTACCGATCTAGATGTGTTACGTCATCCAGTTGACGGTGATAGCTGGAAACGATTTGCAGAGATACATAACATTGATGTTATGCATTGCGAGAAAAATGTGTGTGATAGTTTGCTCGGTACAGTTATATGTCTTGATGGAAAGTTAACAAAGATAACGTGAAAGTCAGAATGGATCTTAAGGATATGAACATCAGGAAAGATTTGTGGTTGACATCGAGAGAAGGTAAACCGATACTGAAACGAGCAAAGTATACTTTGTCAATGGAAAAGCAGAAAATATTTCTTGACTGGTTGAAGGCACAGAAGTTTCCCGATGGTTTCGTATCTAGTTTGAGAAATAATGTTCAAAGTGACACGGGAAAGATTATCGGAATAAAATCTCACGACTGTCACGTGATGATGCAATATCTTTTCGTGGCTAGTATCCCAAGGCTCATCGAAGACAAAGCGATTAGTGATGCGATTATTGGGTTAGCTAACGTGTTAAGAGTCGTTTGTAATAAAAATCTCAGCAGGAAAGAGTTAGAATCGGGTAAGGCGAAAGTGGTTGAAGTTATGTGTAGACTGGAAATGATTTTTCCTCCCGCGTTTTTGATATAATGATCCACTTAGTGATACACTTATATGATGAAGCATTGTTAGGGGGCCCGGTCCAAATGCGGTGGATTTACCCATTTGAAAGGTAGTTGAAAAAATTGAAAGAGTATATTCGAAACCCGACTAGACCAGAGGGTTCAATAGCCGAGGGTTACGTGGCGGAAGTGATGTTGAATTTCATATCAAGGTATCTTAGTGAAGAAAAAGCAAAGTTCAGCGATCCATGTAGATACAACGAACCACCGCCAGTGCCAAAAGAGATATCCTTCTTCAATTCCCAGTGTACTCCAGTTGGCAAGAAAGTATCTGGTTCTTTACCACCTAGGAGAAGGAGCACATCGGTTGGTATATTCTAGGGGTGGAAATCGGATCCGAAATTTCAGATTTCTTACTTTTCCGATCTGAAAATTCCGATTTCGGAACAAATTTTTAAGGTTCCGAAATTCCGAAATTCCGATTTTGATTTTTTCCGAAAAAATTGGATCGGAATTGGAACTACATATAAATTTCCGAAACTTCCGGGTTTTCCGATCCGATTTTATTTCCGAATTATAAATTCGATCCGATTTTATTTCCAGATTATATTACCAAGTTATAAACTATATTTCAAAATAATGTTGCATAAAATATTTGAAATGTGAAAATAAATGGCCCGTTTCTTTGGTACTTGAACATATAATATTGCATAATAATTTTCTGAGATATTTCTGCAATATTTATTTTTTCATGTAACTGGAAAAGTAACAGTGGTTTAGCATTGTTTTTTTAACTATTGTCATTTTGTTAGTTCACGTAAATTTTAAGTTTAGTTTGTAACTACGGTTACTCTTCGTGTATGTTTTATAAGTTTAGTTTTCGACTACTGTTACTCTTCGTGTAACTTTTAAACTACTGTTCCGATTTATAACCCTTAGTTCCGTAATTTCTGAACGAAAACTTCCGAAATTCCAACCCAAAGTTCCGAACCAAAATTTCTGAAATTTTCGTGCCGAAATTTCGGAATTTCAGGTAAATTCTGAAATTCCGAATTAGGAATTATTTTTCCCATTTCCGAAAAATTGGATAGGAATTGGAATGGAAAAAATCTATTCCGAAAAAAATTGGAATTTTTCCGAAATACCCTTTTTCCGATCCATTCCTTCCGATTTCCACCCCTAGTATATTCTGAACAATTGTGACGAACTCGAAACGTACAGGAAGTAAGTATTGTTTACTTATTTATATTTATATTTCTATTTCTATTTATATTAATTTATTTATATTCATTTACGTTTGTAGTGAACACAAATCCACACTTTCTGGAGCGAGTAGCGAAAAAAAGAATATGCACCGTCAAATGTTTAAAGAATGGTTTTTGGAAAAGGTATGTAACATTAGGCATTGGTTTAAATATTATCTATTTTTTTCAAAGTATTAAGTATTATTTTTGTATGACAGATTCATGGAATGGAATCCCGTGGTGATGCATTAACTACCCCTGAGATTGTATCCTTGGCAAACATGTCTTATGGTGCGGTGCATAAATACAATTCATGTATTGTCCACGGTGTCTAGTGGGTAACTAAGTCTAAAGGAGAAAAAAGAGTGACGCAGAATTACGGGGTTTTGATGTCTCCTCATTTGTGATAGATTTATATTAGAATGAGACATCATTTTTAGTAATTTAGAAGTCATTATAGTCGATTTTCTTGAGAAATGCTACACTTTCCTATTTTGAGTCTTGATTTATTAAAATAATATTTTTAGAGCATATTGGGTTTAATTATTTATTTAGTGTGAAGTTTTAAAGATAATTATGGAGATTAATTAGATTCCAAGTCAAAGACTACAAGATATGGAAAGAGATAAGCATGGTAATTGGAGATAAGGAAACAAAAGCTAAAAATATGGAAAAGGAAAAGCTGCCTTAATCCTGAATTTCTGCACCTACGACCACAAATCAGCTTATATCTCAAAAACGGTGTGGAATTTGGAGAAACGGTCAAGAGAAAAGTTGAAGAGCTTTCCGAGACGATCAATTTGGTATATTCATACGCGTCAAATGGATGAATATTGAAGCTGTTAGAGCCAAAAGAAGATCGGACCTGATTTCATGTTTTTAGGGTTACGAATTTGAGTTGGGCTTGGAGTCCACCACTTACTTCTCCTTCAAGAAAACGAATTAGGGCTTCCAAGACACCTATAAATACACCCTTATACCATTGTAAACATGTCCTTGCTCAATTGCAAAGTATAGGCTTAGTCTTTACTTATATTTTCTTAGTTTCAAACAATAGCTTAGTCCTTTAGTTAGATATTCATCCTTAGAATCAAGCTATTCATCCAAGAAGCAAGTTGACCTGTAGAGGAAGACAAGAAGAAGAAGATTGGAGACTGACAACTCCTCTTCTACATCTCACCTTCTCTATATTTAGAGTAATTAGCTATAGATCTATTCTCAACCATATTTCTAAGCTTTTATTCTATAAGTTTACTTTTAATTGTTGGATTATTATTTTATCTTTAAATACTATTTGGTTATTTTAATTGATTAAGCTTGGCGTATATTGTATTATGTGTTTTGACTTATTTCCCTAGATTTGGCCAATCTTAGGATTAATCTTAGTTATTGACAACACCACATGATCGTCTAGTGTAACTATATAGCCATTAAGGTTTGATTTAATCTCCAAACATTACTTAGGAATCCCTAGTAGTGGAGAGGTTGCTCCTACGTCTAGAAGAGGCTAGGTAGTTATTAGAAACCTGGTTAATATATAATGCTTAATGTGACAGGTTAGAATAACAATTTAGTAATAGACGTAGTAATCCTAATCTATTTGACTTACTTTCGTATTTAGTTATTTGTTTTGTTTATTTGTTTTATTTATTTATTTGCGTTAGATAGTATTCATATTATTTTATCTTTTCATACTTTATTACAAGCATATAAATTCATCTACGCTTGTTAAATATAAGTAGATCTAACGGTTACAATCCCTGCGAACGAACTTGACTTATCATTAAAACTTGCATACGATCTGTGATACTTGCAGTGAGTTCCGTGGTTCTCAAGGGTGTGTGACTCTTTATTTATCTATTATTTTATCACACCTTTGCCCCCACCAAGTTTTTGGCGCCGCTGCCGGGGATTTATCTTTAAGTTAAATATATTTTGTGTTTATTTAGTGTAGAAGTTTTTATTTGTTTTCAGTTTTACGCGTTTTCTTTTTAGTCTCTTCTCAGGTTTATTAGGTATGGAGAATTATTACGCACAATATATGCATGGGGCCCGAAGTCAAAAATTTTATCAAGAAGGTTCGGGCTATCAATTACAAGCTCCACCACAACCCATGCATAATCCACAAAATGAAGCTATAACAGAAATGATGGATAAATTATTGATTCTGGTTCAAAATTTTACGCAGCTCAACAATAAAACATCCAAGGAGCTAGCTGAAAAAGTGGAAACCCTGGAGACACAAGTTACTCAAGTGACCAATTCTTCTCTAAAATTCCAACAAGAGTTTCCACCGTTAATCCGAAGTATCATAGATCAATCAACAGTTACAACAAGAATTACATAAGAAACTGGGTTCTAGCAATGTTGGGTTCGAAATTTCAACCGTAGAAGAACCAACCAAGCTTAGCCTAGAAGAAGTAATTGTTAAAGATCCAATTGCGAAGGAGGTTGATCCAGAATTCGAACATGTGGAAGAAGAAAAAGAAACCGATAAAGAAGAGACAACCGCACAAAAGGTGCAAAAAGAAGAAAGTAAGGTGGAACCACCACCTACACATCCGTTACTATCACCACCTCATCTACAAAGAATTACTTATCCTAGTGGTGATACTAAATCTGAAACGTCAAGCCCAGAAGAAATCATTGTTCCTATACTCGACGTCCCATACATGCAAACTGGCCTAGGTAAACAAATTGATGATGAGGCCACTGAAATCGATAGCGATGTTTGGTTCGATGTTGTTGAAAAGTTCAGCCTTCAAGAAGAGGAGGAAGTGGAATCACCACAAGTTCCACTTAATGAACTAGAAGAACAAAGCACGATATGCATAGAGGACGTAATCGCATATAGAGAGCCTACACCACCGATAGTCTGCAAGGAAGATCTGTCTAAGAAGAGTAGAGGTGTAGAAGTTGAGATCGAGAATAGGGACCGTACTAAAGAAAGCTTGACAACCATTCCAAAGAAACTACCACAAAAGATGCAAGATTTTGGAGCTTTATATCTCCACATTAATATAGGTGGTAATTTCAAAGCTAAAGCGATGTGTGACTTGGGTTCAGGAAGGAATATCATGCCCAAGAGTCTGTTCGAGAAGTTAGGCATGGGAGATGCCAACAGAAAAGATATTGATTTGCTGTTCCTAGACAATTCAACGATAAAACCATGGGGAGTCATTGAAGACGTGCTTGTCCAAGTAGGTACTTTAACTATACCTACAGATTTTGTTATCCTTGATAGCATTGCAGGTCAACATGTTCCATTGATACTTGGACGCCCATTCTTGGCGACAAGTCACAGCATAATTGATATTCATAGGGGAACCGTGACTTTCCAAGTGGGAAAAGAATCTAAAATATTCCACTTGGTGGATGAAAAGCATGAGGAATCACGTATAGAAAAAGCCCCGACACTCCGAGTTGTGACAAAAGAAATTAAAGTCCACAATAAACCCGTGAAAAAGAGAATCAAAAGTGAGTTTGGGGTTGGTGACATGGTTGCATGGAAAGCCCCCAAACAAGAGAATAGACCACGGGGATTCAAGGATTTGTGGATGGGTCCGTTTGTAGTTACAAGAGTAATTTCGTCAAAACGGATTGAAATACAAGCTAAGAAGGGTCACAAACTTCGGATAGTAGATGAGCATAACCTAACCCATTGTTGGGGAGGTTATGTACGCAAGCCTTAATCGAGGTAACACGTCTAACTTTGAAAGACGTTAAACAAAAGTGCTGTACGGGAGACAACCCGTAGTTTTTTTTAATTTTCATGTCTTTTACGTTTTAAATTTATGTTTAATTTAGTTGTTCTTAGTTGATATTGCATATTTGAGGAAGGTACTAGTGTTTTTGATGATTAGGTATTGGAGAAATCGAGTTAGGGAAGGCGAGCAAAATTTTTCGGAACGAAACTTCGGCAAGTCATATCTTTGCGCTCGGATGTCGAAATCAGGTGATCTCTGAGCCAAAACTGCATAACTTTTCGAGATCTAGCTGTTGGGTAGGTTTTTACCGAGCGCGGTACACTGGACCTCAGCCGCGGTGCACCGCAGAGGAGAAACCCGTGCCACGGGGTAAAGCCACGTGTTTTATCCAGAAACGAAAAAAAATAGCTGATGGGTCCGGTATACCGGACCCTATACCGCGCCATGCACCGCACAAACACGTGCCACGGGGTCCTACCACGGGTATTTTGACGTAGGAATCGCGGTATACCCCGCGGTACACCCCATGGTCCGCAGGGGTAGTCCGCACGAGCCGCCAGAGAGAGAAAAGAAAGGGTTTCAAGCTTATAAGGAGATCTAATGCTTATTATTCCGAATTTATCAAACCTTAAACCTCTTTCTTCTCTCCAGAACTCTCCCAACTCCATTAAAGCTTCAACAAACCTTCACCTAACATCAAAACATCACCAAATCACCATGATTTCTCATCCAAATCCTTCCCTACATCATTACAAAGAAGATTCAAGCACCCAAATCATATCAAAACACCTAGAAACCAAGAATCAATGCCATGAATTTCAAAATCTTTTCCCAAAAATCATTAAATCCATATCCTCAAAGCTTGATTCAATCATACCCACATGGAGAATTGTCATCCTAACACCTTTCCTAACCAAATAAAGCTTGTTCCACCTATGATCATGAGTACAAATTTCAAGAGTGTTCAAAGCTTTGAGTTGGGGGTCAAAAGAGATGATGAAGAGAATAGAGATATTATCAAGTGTTATGGGATATGAAGAATCAAAGCAAGGTATTTGGTAAGCTCTAGAAGATTTCAGTTAAGATGGGTACTAGTTTGGGAATAAATGACGAGGTAAATCGGATCAAGAGAATAGAGGAAAGCTAGCGGTGGTGAATTCAAAGAACAAAAAGGTTAAAACTTTCATAAAGAAGACACCACAACCTCTACAATCGATAGTCCTTTAATCAGAGATGAACAAAGCTTCTGGGACGCTAGTAGCTGTATTCAAAACATATTCCTGAATGAACAACTGTCACATGAGAGATTATTCAAAGAGAAGTTGGAAGAAGATAAACAAGAGATTTCTAGAGTGTGATTGATTGGGATATAAGAAGATGTAAGGGAATGCGAAATTGGTGATACATAGAAATTTACATACATGAAAGCACTGCACCCTATTCCGGGTATTGATCAGGCGAGGTAAATAGCCTCGAAGAGTATGTTTTCTTTCTTCCTTACCTTTTCATTATGTGCAATATCTGTAAAATTTTAATTTTCTTTTATTTTATTTTTGAGTCTTTTCGAGTCGTGGGGACACGGCTCATTTTTGAGTTGGGGGTGTGGGGATTCGTTGTCTCTCATCTCCATTTTTATGTTTTTAGGTAAAATTAAATTTTTTGAAGGTTTAGATGTATGTAGAGTGTGTTTAATAGCTTGAAAGCATAAGCTCAGTGAGTTAATGATAGTAAGTAGTATGTTTATGAGCTATTTTATTTTGTATGCTTTGAGTATTTGCAGGAAAACACACATTGATAGTAAAGAAAAGATTAGTAAGCAATGCGATAGAAAGTATGTTCGATCTCAGGGAACCTTGAGAAGTGTGTAGGCCGTGAGATCCAAGCTAGTGACAAAACCATTTGATGAAAGTGCTAAAGGTAAGAAAATAACGAAATAACATAGTGTAGAAAGTGATTAAGGCGGTTCTTTCATATTTGAAGCCTTTGAAGCCTTTTTATACCTTCTCACCTTGTGATTTTTGATTTTATATGCTATATCCTTCTCAGCCCCTTGTAGCCTTTCTAAAGCTTTTTATTTAAACACATTATAAGCCATATCCCTTTAGATTATAGGACTGTTCCATATGACCCGCACTCGAATCGCGATGCATAGACAGTTGTTTTAGAGCTTGAGTTTGGGGTGGTGGGTCCACCATTATGGGAATTGTTATTGGGATGGGATTTTTGAGCTTATTAATTGTGCTCTGATCTTAAGATTGATGATGATTCACAAATTTGTCTTGTAACCCTTTGCCGGGGTAATAGTGAATGAAAAAGAAGCTACGAGCTAAATTTGCCAATAAGGGCATAAAAATATATATATGCGAAAATAGCGTGATATCTCAACATTAAAAGAGAGTCATGGCTATACAAAAGAAAAAATTGATTTGAAAAGAAAATATATATATTCGGACCGGCAAAGTGGAATTTTTATGTGAACATCTTATGCTTTAATTGGGTTATTAGGGATGCTGTGCAACAAAGAAATCATTAAGTTGAGTGAGAAACGCTTTATGAGAGTAACTCAAGATCTAGGGCGATTCGTTGATGGCTAGTGAGGAGAGAGCCAAAAGCTCACTCTAAATTATCCAAATATACTTATCATACCGTCCCTAAGCCTACATTACAACCTTAAAGACCTTTTGATTCTTTGCTATGTAATTGAGAAGTGATTGAGCCAATAGAGAGTAGTTAAATGGATCTTTGGACACTAGTGAAGTTCGATGAACAATCTATAGCTTCCTTGGGGAACTGAGTAAAGTCCCAATCCTTCTTACATTGCGAAACTAATCTGATCTTGAATTCAAGCCGTGTTGACTGTGGATATTAGAAGTGTACAGGTATGTAGTTTTTAAATATTATTACATGAAATTTTCTGAGTAGTTGCTTTGAGTCTATTCTCCATATTCTTCTATCTTCTGTTTCTGTGCTTAATTGACCTAGGTTTGTATTTAGAGACTTCCCTTTGTTTTTATCTTTATTGTATCGGGACGATACCACTTTGAGTTGGGGGTCTTGATGTCTCCTCATTTGTGATAGATTTATATTAGAATGAGACATCATTTTTAGTAATTTAGAAGTCATTATAGTCGATTTTCTTGAGAAATGCTACACTTTCCTATTTTGAGTCTTGATTTAGTAAAATAATATTTTTAGAGCATATTGGGTTTAATTATTTATTTAGTGTGAAGTTATAAAGATAATTATGGAGATTAATTAGATTCCAAGTCAAAGACTACAAGATATGGAAAGAGATAAGCATGGTAATTGGAGATAAGGAAACAAAAGCTAAAAATATGGAAAAGGAAAAGCTGCCTTAATCCTGAATTTCTGCACCTACGACCGCAAATCAGCTTATATCTCAAAAACGGTGTGGAATTTGGAGAAACGGTCAAGAGCAAAGTTGAAGAGCTTTCCGAGACGATCAATTTGGTATATTCATACGCGTCAAACGGATGAATATTGAAGCTGTTAGAGCCAAAAGAAGATCGGACCTGATTTCATGTTTTTAGGGTTACGAATTTGAGTTGGGCTTGGAGTCCACCACTTACTTCTCCTTCAAGAAAACGAATTAGGGCTTCCAAGACACCTATAAATACACCCTTATACCATTGTAAACATGTCCTTGCTCAATTGCAAAGTATAGGCTTAGTCTTTACTTATATTTTCTTAGTTTCAAACAATAGCTTAGTCCTTTAGTTAGATATTCATCCTTAGAATCAAGCTATTCATCCAAGAAGCAAGTTGACCTGTAGAGGAAGACAAGAAGAAGAAGATTGGAGACTGACAACTCCTCTTCTATATCTCACCTTCTCTATATTTAGAGTAATTAGCTATAGATCTATTCTCAACCATATTTCTAAGCTTTTATTCTGTAAGTTTACTTTTAATTGTTGGATTATTATTTTATCTTTAAATACTATTTGGTTATTTTAATTGATTAAGCTTGGTGTATATTGTATTATGTGTTTTGACTTATTTCCCTAGATTTGGCCAATCTTAGGATTAATCTTAGTTATTGACAACACCACATAATCGTCTAGTGTAACTAGATAGCCATTAAGGTTTGATTTAATCTCCAAACATTACTTAGGAATCCCTAGTAGTGGAGAGGTTGCTCCTAAGTCTAGAAGAGGCTAGGTAGTTATTAGAAACCTGGTTAATATATAATGCTTAATGTGACAGGTTAGAATAACAATTTAGTAATAGACGTAGTAATCCTAATCTATTTGACTTACTTTCGTATTTAGTTATTTGTTTTGTTTATTTGTTTTATTTATTTATTTGCGTTAGATAGTATTCATATTATTTTATCTTTTCATACTTTATTCCAAGCATATAAATTCATCTACACTTGTTAAATATAAGTAGATCTAACGGATACAATCCCTGCAAACGAACTTGACTTATCATTAAAACTTGCATACGATCTGCGATACTTGCAGTGAGTTCCGTGGTTCTCAAGGGTGTGTGACTCTTTATTTATCTATTATTTTATCACACCTTTGCCCCCACCAGGTTTGTACCATGTACGATGAAAGACCTTATTACGGTGAATTATTCAAAATCTTGGAGGTTATGTACACTGAAGGGTGCTCGGTTGTGTTATTTGTTTGTAAGTGGTACAAAATTGTTGATGCAAGGACAGAACATGGGGTAACCTTTATCAACACATCAAACTTTGAGTGGGTCAACGAACCATACATTTTAGCATCGCAGGCCAAGAAAGTTGAAAAATAGTTGAAAGAGTTGGTTGGCCCATACCAGTTGACTTTTCTATTATCGATGGTACTTTGAATTTTGTGGGTGAATACGACAAACACGTTCCTCAGGTGGTGGGGTCCGCAGTTCGAGAAGTCGTGCCTCCTTGCTACAAATCATGGTCAGATGTCCCCGACCATTCTAAAGGGACTATTCTACGACGAGTGCAAGAGTTTTTTGACCTCGAGGAGTGGAGGCGAAGAGCAGATTGGGGAGAAACGCAAAAAAAATTGAGCTCGATGACAGCTACGTGCTACATGCGATGGAAGTCGGATCTAAAAATCGACTACTACAACACGAATACAACACCCCCAAATGTTCTTCCGGAGTTTTGGGAAAGAGCGAAGAAGATGTGGGATGATGAGAATGTAAAGGTACAAAAATTTAATTTTTTCTTAGCTAAATAATATTTAATAAGTCTTTATTTATTAATTTTATAACTCTTTATTTATTAATTATAACAGAGTCAGACGGAGATTAATAAGAAAACCCGAGAGTTGCAGACAGTTCCGAGCAAGACGGAGTCTAGGAACTTATCCCAGACTCGGGAGGTTATCATAGAGGTATAATTTATAACAATAAAACTATAATTTAGTATTTTATTAATTTAATTTTTAATTAATTATTATTTGTTATTGTATACTGTCTAGGGGAAGCTGAATACCGTGATGAAGGAGCCGTTGACTTTGTTTGACGATGAAACCCAGGAGGAAATTGAGCTTCCTCCTTTAAGCGGCTATTTCGATCACCTTTCTTACGATCCGATTACAGATACCTGGCGTGACCAGCGTTTAGAACGAGCTAGCGTAAGTTTTTTTTTAATTGCTTTAAATTAAATATTTATCTTTAACTTTACTTTTTTATTAATCTAATTTATTTTTAAATTGACATCTAGTTACGGGGTGTTTTTCGGGAGAAGATGAAAAAGAAAGTTGTGGAGGCCGGAGCCGAGGGTGCTGATGTTTCTATCCAGGAACAAATGGATGCGATGCTGGAGACTATCATGGAGGTCATCGCCCCACCCAAGTCAAAACATTGGGTGCCAACCACTGGTCCGGTCCGAAAAAGTGCCCGGACTCCTACACATCCGGATAGGCAGAACGAGGAGCTACTCAAGGCGATGTTGTGCAGGTATGAACGAGTTTCGCATGGCTCAAGGACTTGACCCTATACCGGATCCCGCCTCCACATCTACCGGGCCCATAGCTTCTTCGAGTCAGCCGAGTCAGCGGCTGAGCATGGTGGACACGCTCCTCGAAGCGTTGAACGGCATGGGACTCGCTCAAGGTCTTCCCCCTATCACCGTCCCCGAGCCCCCGCCGAAGTGAAGAGAGAGGAGATGAAGACGATTTGAATGATCCTTGATTATATTTGTCTTTTGTGTTGGTGTTTGATTTGACTTTACTTGTATTTTGTTGACTTTTATTATTCGGTTTGGATGTTGACTTTTAGTTTGACCCGATTTTGATTTTAATTACGGTATTTTCTATTAATTTTTGGATTATTATTTATTTTTGAATTTTATTTGCATTATATTTATATAAAAAAAATTAAATCAAAACATAAAACAAAAATACAATTAAAAATTATATTTTAAAAAAATTTGAATCAAAACAGTTTTTTTTTAAAAATAATATATAAAAATACAATTAAAAATTATATTAAAAAAATAGATTAGCGACGCACGAACTCGTCGCTAATATATAAAATAAATAAATTAATCATTTATGGTGGATAAAAAAAGAAAAAAAATATACTTACCGACGACAAGTCGTCGCTAAGTTTCGACGGTAAAGTAATAAAAAATGTAAATCAATAATCTACGAATAAAAAAAATTAATTATTTAATTACCGACGACATGTGTCGTCGCTATTGTATAAAATTAGCGACGACACGTGTCGTCGTTAAACTTCTGAGCAATCAGGGACGACAGCCACAAATTTCGTCGGTAAGTGGCCATTTACCGACGGAGTTCTAGGGACGAAAGTTTACCGACAAAATTTCGTCGGTAATCCAGAACACCGATGAATTACGGGTTTTTACCGACGAATCCTCTCGTCGGTATACGCTTGTAATGTTGTAGTGGGGGTGGTGGTGGTCGGTGGAGAATGGA
The DNA here is from genome assembly GCA_029959085.1 of Nemophila menziesii. Classification (NCBI taxonomy): domain Eukaryota; kingdom Viridiplantae; phylum Streptophyta; class Magnoliopsida; order Boraginales; family Hydrophyllaceae; genus Nemophila; species Nemophila menziesii. The sequence goes on along the minus strand of JARWIR010000001.1, from coordinate 140,611,715 downwards.
TGAGGTGGTGGTGATAGTCGGTGGTAATATGCATGAGGTGGTGGTGGTAGTGGTCAGTGGTGGTGGTTGGATTTTATAATAAAAAATATATATATTATGAATATTATATAATAAAAATAGAAAAAAATAATTAAAATAACACTAAAGATAATAGTGGAAGATAAATATGACAAATTGTTTAATTATGAATTAATCCTTTTAAACTATCAGTAGGAAGGATTTTTTTTTAAGAATAGATTTTGAGACTTTGTAATTAATTAAAAAATTATTCTTTTAAATAAATCTAATTTATTATATTAATTTTCTACGTTTTTAATAAAATAATTGATAGCTAACAAAAGATAATCCTAAAAAAATGTAAGTTCACGAAATTTATCTCATATGGCTAATTATTCATTGCACCCTCGAGATATTAATGGTTCTACACTTGATTTTTTTTTTTTTTTGCCGTTTAAACATAATTTAGATAATAATAAAAACGTTTACAAATACAATAAGATAAGATGTTTGACCTTAGCCTATCCCCTCTATTACAAAGTCCATTTCGAGAAGATTAAGAAATTTAGGGGTTGGATTAGAAATCCAATCTACCCTAAGAGTGGCAAGCCTACTCTGTTTAGCAATGGAGTCCACTGCCTTGTTGAATTTCCTTGAGACATAATGGAAATTTAAATCAATGCTAAGCGCCAATCTTTGAATATCTTCAAATATATGAAATAGATGACGATCTTCAAACTTTGTGCCCTTCATTAGAGGTTTTATGATGCTAAGACAATCATTTCGCAAAATATATCTTCTTGTTGGTTCTTTTGAAGCCTCGATAAGAGCATTTCTGATTCCAATAGCTTCGGCTTCTTGAGGAGAATGTGCCATGAATTTCCAAGTTCTTCCTCCAAAAAAATGGCCCTTTTTATCACTATAGATTACAGCACAAGAAGCTATGTTAGTATCCTTTGAATAAGATGCATCCGTATTAATATAAGTAATGGGAATAGTATTATCTTTCCTGTTCAAGTGAAGACTTTGATTTTCAGTTTTTTGAGTTGTTGTTTGTTGTATATTAGCCTCAGATATATTTGTTAAGTAGTTATTGAAATCATCATAGGCTTTATACGCGTTTTTCATGTTTATTATGGGGCAAATTTGATGATTCTCAAAGATAAATTTGTTTCGTGATTTCCAGATATACCACATAAGCCATATTGCCATCTCAACCTTTGGTCTTTTTCTCTCATCATTAGGGAGTTTTAGCTCAATTAAGTTAAGGAGCCATTTTTTCAGATTATAAGTGTAATCATGCGAGGTGATATGACCAAAGAGAGTTGCAAACCAAGTGGCTCTTGCGCTTGGGCAAAGAAAAAAGAGATGTTCAGTGGTTTCAACATCAGTTCCACAAACTTTACAAATATTATTTAAGGCACATTTTCTATCAAATTTATTTTTCTCAGTAGGAATAGCATCTGAAATAACACGCCATATAAAATTTTTCAGCTTTGGGGGCAGATTTAAATTCCAAATGGTATCCCAAAAATTTTTTCCTAAGTGCAGTGATGAAGAAGGTAAAAAAACCTCCTGAGCTTTCTTTTCATCAATGCTATTATTTGTAATAAGATCATACATTTTATGGGCAGTGAGATTTCCATTTTTTGCATGATTCCAGACACAAGTATCAGGTGCATTAGTAATACTAATATTGAGATTTTTTACTATAGCAGCTTTTTCATTACCAAGAGTGCAATTTAACTCATGTTCTTTCCATTGATTATTATTATCAATAAGAGAATTGACATAGATAATGGGAAGAGAGGCAAAATTTTCAGGTTTTGTAAAGTTTGGAATCCAATTATCCTGCCAAATCCTTGTATTTTTACCATTTCCTATGTCTATCAAGTTATTTTTTTTCTTTCTAGTCAAACAAAAATAGATTAAAAAAGGTGTAAAGCCAGCAAATTACAATAATAAAAAAATTACAATAATAAACTGGTTAATATATTAATATGTCTATCAAGTTATAATAAACTCGTTAAGTGTCATTTTACCTAATAACATTTTAACCCAATTAGTTTAAGTCAGTCTTTTCTAAGACAATTTTTACGTTCGAAAAATCTTTCTTGACAATTAGCATCTCATCACATGCTTAATTTCTAGTCGAGCATAGCGACGTAAACCTACTTTGAAACGGGGTTACAAGCCTTGCGGCTTTAACATCACTTTTAGGCTTAGGATTCTTGGGCATGGGGTTGATAACAACATTGGTGGGGGTCTAACACCGTAATTTATGTTCTGTGTATTTTCCTTTGCATCTTTATAATATTCTCCACTTTAGAAGAGAGAACACGGATAGTTGTTCTTTGTTGTACTTGCATTTCCTTTCAAAGTCTCTTTATGCTTAATGCAATTTTACTTTTAAAGGACAAGATGAAACTCATGTAAAGGGACACATATCATATGAATAATAGTATTGTGTGAACTAGTCAATCATTAGCAAAGAAAAAAAACTACTTATGATGCTTATGTAGTTGTTTTTCGTCTGTTGACCAATTGTGACAGGGTTTGTTGAAGAAAAAATTAAAAGCATAGAAATGACCACGGAATTATATTCCCTATGGGAAATAAATAAAGAGGAAAAAAAAGTTTCAGATTCTAAAGAATATGGAATATAAGAATCTTGAGTAAAACAAAAGCCTATAGGTTGTATTCTTCAAGTCAAGAATTTTTTCTTCTGTCCTATTTAAGGCCACCAAAAATGGGTTCCCACCCATTCTTTATCCTCTAGCTTAATACAGTTAAGATTCCCCTCAACTCGCATAATTATATTTTGGTCTCCTAAGTAATCCTTCCTTAATTAATTGTTTTTTTATGACGTTTTCTTGTATTTTCGAAACTCATTTGAAGTTTTTTCAGAAAATTCCTAACATCCTTTAAATAAGGAAAAATAAATCTTATCTTTTCCAAAAACTAGTTTTTCAAATTTATTGAGCATGCACTAAAAATGCAAGACCTAAGAATTTTCTAAATGTAAGATATTCGATTAAACCTACTTAAAAGATCTCAGTTAACTATACCAAATGTAAATGAGATCGAAAGAAATGTATATTATTTATTAAATTTCACTTGAATATAGATAAAATATGTTGAGATGAATTCTTACTAAAAATTGAAGTAAATATCCGAAAAGATATAAGATTGAATTTTTTCTTAGGAAGTGAAAACTCATGACTATGAGTTTGGAGTAAATTCTCAACATCAATCATGTTGCGAAACCCGAGACATACGAAAGCGAATGTCAATGTTTCACGCATTTATATGAAAGTCTAAAGAAACTAACTTAAAAATCGTGAGACACATAAACTATATATCATGGTCAGAAAATAAAGAAGTATAGGACTTAATGATTACGTGGGTTGCAATTACATGTTATACTATACTTATATATTTACAAATAACACCGTTTACGTCCCCAAACAATGAACACGTGCTAAACATTTCTTAAAAAGAAATTATTAAATAAAACGAAGAAGACGTACAAAAGTCACAAAAGTTAAAATATCATAAGATATGAAATCAAAATAGTCACAAAAGGTTACAAAAGTCTTCGGAAACATAGTTTATATTACAATTATATTACAAACAAAGTAATAAATTACGAGTACTAAAAGATCACTCATTTTCAACTGGCTTGATGGGAGAAAGTGAAGAGTTTGAGGCTAGGGCAGGATCCTGAAAACCTTGAAAGATGATAGAGGTAGTGTCGAATCCAGATATTTGTATTGATCAAAACAAATTATCCAAACAATCGTACTCAAAGAAAGGAACACAGTGTTCCACATCTTGAGTAAATTATTTAATGGTTTTAAAATCCTCGTTAACTTTTGACTTAGCATCTTCGATAAGTCACACTTGATTATCAAACCTTTTTTTCCTCTACAATTTCTTACTCTCACATGACATGATTTTTTTTACTCTATAAGTGCCTATTTCTTTGCGAGCCACTTGGATTCTATGAGAGCCTTATCTTCGTGGAAATAATTGTGTTTGGTGTCAACTCGAGTCTTAATTCTCTCATATAGAGTCTCCACCTCCTCCAATTCTTCGACCAGTTTGTTTCCCTCCTTCCTAGAACCTACCAAATCTGAATTCAATGACTTTTAAGCTTATTTGATTACTAAGAGTTTAACCTTCATGATCTTATGAAGAGAATTAAAAGAGGTGTGCTCATGCATAATTTTTTGTTCCCAGCCAAAACCTGTATAGCCTCAAAAACTACAAGACCTAGTTGAGAAAGATAGCGCGAACACGCCTTTAGATGAAGAAGCAAAGGCAAAGAATTAAATTTTGTTGGCATATTGTCCCTTTTTAGTGTGTCTTATCTGACAAATCTCTATGTGTTTAATAACCTAAATATTGCTAATTGCATGATTATGTGTATTCATATTTTCAGCATATCTTATATCACTAGTAGTCTCATCTCAAGTATGAATATCCTTGTTATATATGCATTAATATGAGTTTATCACTCTCTATGCCATAACTTGTTATGTAAAATGATATTGCATATGTGATCAGTTACAAACTTTCTTTTATGTACATTTAGAACATATCTTAAGATCAATAGTATCCAAGTATGGTTTCACTTGCTAAAATGTGATTCATTCATTTTGATATCATTTACACACCTTATGAAATTACGTGTTATGTGTTTTATATTTCTAAACATGTCAACTACATTGGTATATAATTTACAGTTAAAACATATCTCATGTTAGAAGCTAAATCATCCAAAGCATTAATATTGTTTGACTTTATGTGCATTCGTATGAGTAAAACACTTTCTAAGCCATAACTTTTCATATGCACATATTATCGAAATTGATTAACTACAGTCTTGTTGCGATGCACATTTTAGATCATATATCTTAAGGATGTATAGTATGATTACTCTTTTATTATATGTGATCTTGTATGACTTGAATATAGTTTTTGCTATAGCTTGTTATGTGTATTATATTTGTAAGAGTGTTTAACTAGATATGTACTATGATTCTCATTTATAATATATCATATGCAAGAAGCTAAAGCATCCAAATATCACTAATATTGCTAATACATGCACTTACATTTTTAATTATCTTGAACATGTTTTGTACTATATGTTTTGATATTATTTGTAAAAGTTGTCAATTACAAACTTATTGTGATGCATATTTAGAAAATATCATATGTTAGAGCTAAAATATCAAAGCATAAATTTTCATGCATAAATATGTATTTATATTCTTGAAGATGTATATACTATAGCTTGTTACGTGTTTTGAATTAAAAGATGCGATAAACGAGTTAATTATGAACGTATTTCTGAAAAAAAGTTTATGAACCACAATAATCAAAAAGTCTTCTCCACGCAATAAAATCTCGAATAGGGGTACCGACTCAAACAAATCGAAATGCCAATTTGGGAATATCGAGTAGAATTTTATGACCATTGAGGCTTCAAATTTCTTTATATATGGATCTACCTTCAAAAAAATTATCTCTTTCTCTCCACCATTTTATTATATCATTGGAGCCCAAAAAGAGATTATAAACTAATCCAAGAAGATTTATTCATCATTTTATAACTTCATATACATAATTGCATTATCCACACTTAGGAGTTTATAATTCTTTATCATAATATCTACTCTTTAAGATTTATCTTTAATCTTGTAAAAACTCATATCAAGACTTTTCTCTTACTCTAAATTAGGATTTGAAAATCCAAGAGAAGAGAAAAGTTTTGATCAATATCGTTGGTAATTACGAGTGAAGTCTTAATGTTATTGAAGTGGTTTTATAGGTTGAGATTGAGCCCATAAAAATCTCATTGAGGTTATGATAAACCCATAAAATCCACAGTTTAGGTTACATGATTGATCCCTCAAAAATCATGGTTTTATGTTGTCATTTAGACTTGGAAGAAACTCAATTTAAAGGTTGCAGTTCACCTTAAAGAAATATGAAAGCTTAGTGGAGAAGTTTAAAATAGTAAGGTTGGAACTTTAGGTGGTGAAGTAGGCCCTCGAGAGTTCAAACGATTAAAAAATGATTGTGTACTCTCTGTCCTATACTTGTACATATATCTTTGTTATGCTTTCTTATTTTATTTATCAAATAATATTCAATCCTAATGCATGATCCATGAGTGTTTGATAAATTGCCTAGTAGAAGTTTTCCAACTTATAATTGTCCAAAAATTGTTTTAAATTAGGAATAATTGTTGTCCACAATAGATCGTATTCGCTCGCTTGACTCATTTTATCCCTGTAGTTCTGCTTCTTACTCTAAAAATGAAGAAAGACTTGTCGAAAATCGCCAGCCAAGGTCCCAGGTCTCCGAGTCAGCCCATGATTTTTCAAAGAATACCGCACCTTACGTATCCTATTCCTCGTCCCCCCTATATGGCTTACAAGTGGTATCAGAGCCTAACACTACGATAATATTTCATTTGTTAGTGGATTTAATAACATGGAAACTAATCAAATGTAAGATTAATAAACTACTATACCTATAAAGGTACAAATTATTACCCTTGGAAAAATAGAATTGAGATATATCTAAAAAGAGTGGATTTTTAGCTTTGGGTTATCACGAGTAAATGCCTCTTTATTCCTAAAAAAGAAGAGATATATGATGCCAGAAAAAAACCAAATAAGGGAAGACCATTGATGATCTTACTCAAGGTGATATGACTAAACTCACAAAAAATACTGAAGATTTGAATATCTTGGTATGTGGGTTATCCGAGCCAGCGTATAGTTGAGTTAGTAAATTCTTATCGACTCACCTCATTCGAGAATGCTTTGAGATATCTTATGGTATTATAACTAGTGATGATAAGGAGAAGCGCACCCTGACCAAGGGTGTATATATATATATATATATTGAATGATGGTATGCACGACACGACATCAACGAATACTAGACATGAGTAAATTCTCCAAACGTCGATCAAACAAAGACGGGGAAAATTGAGGACATTGACAAACTCCTCCAAACAAGTCACTGTACCTACCTCCCTGACGCGATCCATTATGTTAAGACGTTGGCAACATGCAAGTTACATTTAGTTAGGAATGTAGTGGTTACTAATATTTTTTTAAAGGAAAATGACCCAACTCATGTAATCACAGGGTATTACACCACATATATTTGTGATAAAGAATTAATTGTTTGCACATTATCTTGTTAATTTCAACTATTCAATTATTGGGTAGTTTTTGTTCTAGCATATTGGAACCCTCTATGGGAAGTAGTTTAAATTTTTACCCATTAAGGTACCACCATGTTAAGACAAAATATAATGTCAATACTTGACTTAACTCCAAGGAATGTCGATGGTACAAATCTAAGAATGTAGCGATGTGACCAAGAGGAAGTACACAAATACCCGAAGGAGAGAGAAAATATACCCCTTTTTAGGTCCAATCGCTTGAGGTTAGTAGAGCGCGGAAGCATCATGGAATGGACATGCAACAACAACTGAATAAATTCCCACAAAGCTTATGATGTGCACTCGTCTTCGAATTAATAATAATGAAATGGACATGCAACAACAACTGAATAAATTCCCACCAAGCATCATGGAATGGGCATTGGGAAACTCTAGGTACTCTTTACAAACTCTCTATTTACCTCTCTAGAATGGTTGTGGTTATTATGCAGTTAACTTAATTCTCCATAGCTCCTCTGTTAAGTAATAACTAATGTTGAGCGTCAGAGTGTTATTTCTAGTGCACCTTCATGTGTCTCTTTTTGTAATAGATTAATCCATTCTAGAGACATATTTGTAGGTGTTTATTGAGCCTAAGTGGACGGCTTTTCCCGTATATTTGAGATATCTCACTTTTCCTTCTTATTTTTGACATATTGTTATTTATTGAGATTTTATGCCTTAATTGTGTGTTAAATCTGTAGATTTTAGGTACATGTTTAAAAAAAGATACCAAGATGATGAGGTGAAGTAAAAAATCAAGTCTAAACCCAAGAAACGGAGCAAAAGAAAGATTCGACCACTTGAAAGCTTGTGCCGGCCAGATTTGGAAAGTGGGTTGTTCGAGGTATCACAAAAGTTAAATTTATTCTGGAGGGGCCCTTTCATATCTAGAAAGGATTTGAAATCTGGAGCGTGTAGGATTCAACGGTTCGCAATTCAAAGCTGAAATGAAGAATTTATGTCGAGTGCCGATGTCGTTGTTTGAACTAGAATTCTCCTTATAGGAAAACCGGGTTTGGGCTATTCTGACCAAATCAGTGAGCCCATGGAAGCCCTAACATATTTTAAGCCTAAATATACCAGTAAATATAATTAAAGAATCACTTTTTTCCAAAGTCAGAGCCTCCTTTAGTCATTTGAGAAGAGAAGAAGCGCCTGGAGTAGAAAGAAGAAGAAGATGACAAGGGTTTCCACCATTGTTGGACCATTCCACCTCCGTTTTCAGTAATTCCTAGTTCTATTTTTATTATATTTTTGTAGTGAACACGATTATTTAACTTTTAATAAGTGTTTCTATTTTTTTTATATTATGAACTAAATCATTAATTGCTTGGCAATGGCTTATGTATCAACCCTAGATATACTAATTTAACGTTCTTATGATTTTGGGATATTTATATTATTTAAATAAATTGTGTTTTAAATTCTATTGGGTATATATATTGCATTAACACTATTCATATCGTAGCTAAGTAGTGAATACTTTAAATGATTAAATTGCAAAAATAGTATATACACGCCCGGTGTGCGTTAGTGAGCCGACAGGTCTTGACTAGCCAGGTACTCACTAGGATTTGAATTAGCCACGTCCGGCGTATGGTAAGATAGCTTTCTAAGTCTACCCAGAAGAAAGTTAGAAGAATTTTAAATCCTTACTAATATGAATAATCGATTTTCCTTTACATCTAGAAATATCGAATTAGTTGACTTCAGGAATTACTAGCAAGACTCAAGTGCCTCTTTCTCATTTTATTTACGTTAGTTTAATTGCACTTTCTTTTTTGTAATTATAAAATCAACCAAACCAATAAAAAAAATTGATTTCATTGTCATTTTGCTTACAACTTGATATTATTATACTTTCAAAAAACACATTGATTTAACTTTAATAGTCCCTGTGGAAACGATACACCCGAAACTTAGTTTTTATTACTTGTCAATGACCCGTACACTTGCAGGGAGTTACCCTCCTTTAGTATTGATTTTTATATCACACCTTTGGGGTTTATAAACATATATATTTCAGTTCTACAAATAAAAAATCCCCTTTATTTTTTCCTTTTGTGAATTTATGGTGTTACAACAAGTGTAAGCCTCCAAATTTTTATTGTAAAGTATCACTGAAATACCTTTTAAAACAATAATATACTAGAAAGAGTTGGATGAAAAATATAGTATAAAGAGTTGAAAATTGAAATATTTCACAAATATTTGGATAAATTTTAATGTGAATGATGACACATGAAAATTTACAAGCCCATGAAAGATAGTTGACAATCATTTACCTAAAAAATCTTGATGATGGTGAAACCTCACTCAAAGTGAATAGTTGTAATATCAATTGTGATAAAAATCGTCTAATCATTCTATATTTTTGTACAATCATGTATTTAGGGAGAAGTGGAAGTTGTAGCCACCATGGACCAAGGAATGTAGTGAAAATTTCTCCAATTTTTATTTGAAGAAAAATTGTGAGTGAAAAAATAAATCAGCCCACACAGGACATAAATTTAGTCATTATATGGTATATTATGAAATAAATGTAGGTAAGAAAATATATTATCCTGTAAGGACATTACATTAGCAAGATAATTTATATTTTGTGATTTTATCCATATGGAATGATATATATATGGGAGAGCACAGGTCGGTTTTACCCGGTTTTGAGGATAGGATAAACCAAGGGTTATATATTTCGCTGTAAGGAATTGCTTGGGTAACCCAAGAGTAGTATAAGAGAAAGATTAGCCTAGGGTTAATCCGGGTTACCCATTCAAACTTTTTTTAACACGTGAAAAAGTAAAAAAAAAAAAAGACTAAAAATTGGGATATCCGTGTTACTAGAAAGTTTAACCACAACTTTCAAAACATTTTTGTGGAAGGTAAATATAAATATATTTAACAGCGCCTGAGGAAACATAACAAAATAAAGCAGAAAAAACATACTTCGTGCTAGCCTAGACTAACATATTCACCCTCAGATAAGTATGAGCCTGAAAAATCTAACGTAAAGATAGTAATATATAATGGAAGTAAAATTGAAGTAACTTCATTTGCATGAGCTCGCCATCCACTACATTATATAAGATTAATTAGATTAATTATTGATAATTTACCAATTCATATAAAAACGTAAGCTATTAAAAAAGTTCTAATGGTATATGTTTCCATGACAGTATATAATACATGGAACTTGAGAACCAACCCAATAGATTTTTATTTTTTTATTATTACACGGTTTTTTGGTTTAGGTAAATCCAATGCAATAGCTTGGGTTTATATATAGGTAAAATACATGGACCCGAAAAGATCAATAGGCAACCCAAGGGTAAAGTTGGCCCGGGTAATTTTAACATCTTTTTTTGGTCAGTTTAGCTAAAACATTTGGTTGGTTTTTTGTTTTGATAAAAATATGATCAACCCTATAAATATATATATATATATATATATATATATATATGTATATATTTGTGTGGTTCAACATCATAGGTTATTGTGGTTTGAACATCATAAAAATTAAAAGTATTTGTGTTGTTGTGATAGTAAAAAATAGCACGTAGGTGGATCTATTTTTCATACCATTCGCTGATGAAAGATGTAGCCTGGTTTTCAAGAGTGGAGAAATTAATTTTATATGTTGCAGATATGAACAAATATTAACTATTTTTTATCTTTGTTTTCAAAATATATGATATTTTCTTTGCTTGCCCATTGAAGTTAACTCGCGAATTAGCCCGGTCAAATTAAAGTGAGAAAATAGGGTTAATGACTAACACCACCCTTGAAAATGTTTCCAGATCTTAAGAAGCCCATGTACAAAAATAATAGTAACTTACCCACCTAAACTATGCACCCATTAGTCGTTACCTCCCCTAAATTAGGCACACTCACTTGTAAAGGAATTGTGGTGTGACTATATTTATTGGCCTTTCTGGCCAAATATTTACCTTTTTGCCCTTATTACTTATACACGCACATTCAATAATAAATTTCGATCAAGGTGAATTAATATGTGCATAAACAAGATTAGGTATGAAGCCGATATGGTAAAATGGTGGTATACTTGGTCAAGTAGTACAAAACTAGTTTAAAATTGCACACCAACTCATTTTACAGGCGAGTATGCATGCTTTAGGGGAGATATTAACATATAGGTGCAAAGTTTAGGGGAGGTCCTTGCATAATATTTTTGTACAAGTGGGTTTTTAGGATCTGGAAATATATTTAGGGGTGGTATTAGTCATTATCCTGAGAAAATATTTAGGTGGGCCAAGACTCCTTTAGACAAGAAATTTCAAAATTTATAAACATTTGTAGACAACAGATTAATTCTAAAGTTTGCATCGTATACCTTTAATAGTTAAATATATGACTCCTCCTAAATCTTATTATAACTCTTTGTCTCATTCCAAGATAGGAAATCTTGTTATATACACATAGGGGTACAAGAAACGTCATTACTCATTATAACACCAGTTGACAACCCTCTTTTACGTCACGTATCAAGAAAGACGCAGTTGATGGATCAAAATGCAATAGAATCACCTTAGTTAGGAGTCACTCTGGAACATCTACTGAATTTTAATATTTCGTAACTTACATAATTAAATCCATCTATTGAGATAAAATATAAAAAAAGTACTTAGAAATGATATAATTAGTATAGTAATTAAGATTGATATGCTCTCTAGTGGTTTGAGTACTTGAGAAGTAATTAACATCGATCTTACCAAGTCCAATGGCTCTCGGATGTATTGAAAAAAAATTAGTTTTTAATAATCTTAATTTTAATCAAACTTTAAAAAATATTGGATAATAAATTATTATTTAAGTTGAAGGAATTCATATTCTCCAGATGGCTCACTAGTAAACTGGCTTGACATATAGTGTAGTTTAGTATGTTAGACAAACAACTTTTCTAAAACAATGATATTGCTAAAGCCAAAACATAGTAATGACTTAAGATAGAATTATGATGATATATAATAGGAAGCATCAATTTTGACAAATAATAATAAAAATAGAAACATAAGTACACTAATAAAATATGATCATACAAATTCATTAAAAAAATAATAGAATTGAACTAAAAAATCAAAATAAGAAAACAAAAATTATTCCCCTACGCCACTGTTGATAATATTGACTAATCCAGCAATACCTTCATTATAGTTGAGGGACGTATCCACCTCCTTCATGGTAAAAAAACATGATAATTAGGTGCTCAGATTAAAAACAAATTTGGCAAATGAAATAAATAAATACCTGTTATGAGCTCCCACCATTAATTTCCAAGGTAGTGTTTGCTTCCAAACATCCCTCGGGAGATATGGATTATCATTGTCTTCAATGAATACCCACGCAGTATGTCCACCATATATCTAAACCAAAACAATAACAATACGAAGGAAATTGACATAGCCTCTAGCGAAATACTAAACTAAGATTGACTATATTTATTAAATAAAACCACACTTGTACAAATAAACTAAAAAAATTGATGTTATAATCTATTATTAAATGCCTCGAAGTATGATTTCATTGCCAATATCGTTCAAAAAGGTAAACCGGACCTCCTAATTAGTTAAATGAAATATGACTTGGTTCCCAGATTTCTTTTTTGAGTTAATTCAACTATAGTTCCTACACTGTGAAAAAAATTGTACTATATGCCTCCTTATTTTTTTAAATTAAATACACTACAAGTCATTATGGTACAAAATTATGTAATAACAACAATATATTCATACAAATAAGAAAAATACATTGCTAATAAATAATAAAAGTTGGGAGGCCCAAGCGAAAATATCGACAAATTTCTAGGGGCATTAATGATACTTAAATATCATTTTTACGAGGGTCTAAAACAAATTTCAAAGTCCCAAGGTGGGTCCACATCGCTACTACGACTTAATCCTAATATTTTTCCCTTTTATATAGAGATACTTTTTTTAACCTAATATTCCTTTAGTTTAAAAATTCTAATATTTTTATTTTTCTAATGTTTAACATTTTATGTTCAAATATTTTGTAATTATATTTAAAAATATTGTTTTAACTCTTCACTTTTTTACTCTAGATCAATTAAACTAAAAAAATTTGCTCAAAAGTTAAATACTTACAATACTATATTTGTATATTTACTCTTCAATACCAGCATAGGTATACCTAACATGGGGAACACATGGACTAATGGTGCAATTTACCAAATGTATAAAAAAAATTGATTAAAGCAACACATAGTTATACACGGTACACATATAGTGACTAAAATTTTACGAACCAAAGATATTAAAAATAGGAAGAAAATGTTAATGAGACTTACATCTAGAAGCTTTTCAACCTGAGCCCAAGTCAACTCTTAGGGAAATCTAAATAACTTCATGGCACTAATGGCCGCATTCATTCACTGATAATCCCACAAAAATAAAGTTAACAGAAATATTTGTAGAGATCAACTCAATAAAAAGAAGAATATAGTAAGCTCTTTGATAAGCACACCCACCTTTCTTGATGTTGCTCTTGTATTATGTTTGGTTGATATGAGCTTCAAGAGGTGACAAAGAATAATACTGTGTTGTTGTAAGATAGATAAAGAAAGCTGAATGTTATTTATCAACTCCAACCATTAATCATTTCACAGGTGAAATTTTATGTGCATTAATTGCATTAAAATTAAAATTAAAAATAAAATTTAAAATAAAAAATCAACATCTCTAAATAATATTACATAAAAAAGTGAAAATGATTAATTGCATTAACTAAAATAGAGAAAAAAATATCGGTCAAATGATTCTCAGGTGTAATAAAAAAAGTAACATAAAGAAGAGTATTGATATATAACAACCATTTTCCATACCACCCCTTATATGTCATGATATGACTGGAAATGAAATAAGTTAGATTGAGAAAATACAGTGATTAGCAATTCATTTTTAATCAAATCACACCACATAAGGGATGGTATGGCGTAGTATTAAAAATGATGGTATATAAAATTTACTAAGAGTCAATATATATAATTATGAGAAACATACTATATGGTTAGATTATGAAAAAAAATGGACTAAATTATATACTAGTTATGCTCAAATGTTAAAAAAGTTGTAAGTAAAATTTTTTTGCGCCAATTAGAGAAGGACAATAGAATACAAAAAATCACTTTAATTTTAGTTTCAAATTAATTTAAAAAAAAATTATGCAACAATTAATTTCAATTTATAAAACATAACTTTTTATATATGTGAGCATATGGAAATGGAAGATGATATTATGGTATTGAAACTACACTTGTGAATGGAAAAGTGGTCTAGACAAAAAAAAAGAATGGAAAAGTGGCTACATAATTGAATATTTTTGTAATAAAAATGAAAGTTTATAATTAAATTGATATTACTTACCTTTTACTTTTTGAAATGGAATGACCAACAATCTTGTCATCGTCATAAAATCATATTGCACTGTAATTTGGAGGAAAATAAATCAAATTTAAATATAATATATGTTAAATTGAATTAATAGTATAACCTAATCTAAGATAATGGATATATTCCCAAATGATTCTTGTACTATAGGTCAATTGTTGATTTTGTCATTGAAATTCAAAAGTCACCAGAATAGTCCCCATACTTTTTACCATGTTTAGTCATCACAACAAGTTTTATCTTGTAAAATTTCCCAAATGGTCCTTGAACTATACATTTAAACTATTTGATCCTCAAACGTCCTTTCCATGTATAATTTAATGGTAAAAATATGATGGAGTTAGACGTAGGGACTAACAGAGGTAAAAATGAAGTTCGGGGACCATTCATGTAATTTTTGGAGTTCGATGAGAAAACATGAAAATGTCTTATAGCTTAGGAACCATTATGTTAATTAACCTATAAAATAATTTAAACATATATTAATATTTAAACTAATTCAAAATATATGACGGTCCTTAACAACTACATCAATTGGTAATTAAGCGAACTCTACAATAGAGTAATTCATAATTAACATATAATTAATTTGACATCCTAAATATTCGTAAATATATCACTAATTTAAAATTAACTATCTCTTCAATACAAAACAAAATCCACACCTATATGAAATATCGATACTTACCAAAAAGGCAAAGCGATGAATTTCAGATCTATATAAGACTTAAAGAAGAAACCCATTAACTATCAACATTAATGGTGTGACTAAAATTCGTAAAAAAAATTAAATGTATAATAAATTATAGTACCGTAAAAAAAACAAAAAAGCAATATGTCTTATTGTTACTATGACCGACCTGACCAAATAGGTTACCTAAAATGAAACAAAAAAGTTAGGACCCTTGCAAGTATAATTATAATCTTTTTGGAAATTAAATAATTTTTTAATATACAAAAATAATTATCTACAAACACTTTAAATTTGTTATAATGAGTTTTCCTTTATTTATATATATATATATATATATATATATATATATATATATATATATATATATATATAAATAGAAAAATCACCAATAAGATAGAGTAAGATAGCTTATGAAAGAATTTGTTTTTATAGACACAAAAATCCCCAAACATAGAGAATAGGATGGAAAAAAGTATTTGTGGTTAAAATATTTAGAATTTAAACAAGAAATCAACACATACATGAACAAATAGTTGCTTAACCACTTAATCGGATTAATTTATATGTTTAATAAAAAACTAAATATACCTATAAAAAATCGGAGCCCTCTTCGATTAGCAATCCAAAGCCACCGACTTCGTGGCTTTGGTTTCGAACCTCCATCAACAATAATTCGGCTATAGAAAATTTGGTGAAGGTAAAGAGGTATTGAAAAATGATATGCAAGACCAGAGATTAGATCGGCGGAATTTTTTACAAATGAAACTTGTTGAACTTATGATTCAGAGATTCAGGCGTGACAGTGAACTTTCATAGGTATATTTTTTGAGGAAGTAAAGGGGTGGAGAGAAGGCAGAGTGAGATATATTTCTTTGTCTATATTTTCATTGAATGAGAGAAGGAGGCGATGATGAAGTAGGTTATAAAATAGGTTGATAAAACAATAGTGAAGGATTAGGGTTTCTTTTTTTAGTTTATATATAAGAATTATTTTTTTTTGAATTTTAGTAGACCACGCCTCATGGACAAGCGAAATGACATTACATATCCATATGGTCTAAAAGAACACTGCCTCACATGTCTATGCACCAAAGTCAATTTAATTTATTCTTTGTAAATTATACAAGTGAAACTCATAGTCGTGTGATAATTTTTTTTGTATTTTAATTTTATTGATTAATAGACTTAATCACCCTTTCATTTTTTATTTTATTATTAAAATCCTATTATATTTTATATTTTATATTTCACATTAGTTTTTCACTTTAGTTTTTCACCATTCACTTTAATTTTCCTTCATTCTTTTTTCTTACTTTACTTTTTTAGTCTTCCACCACTCAATTCCATCAGCTCTTTTGCTTCCATTGCAAATAACAATAATTCTTTTTCTTTTTCTTTCTCTTCTTATTTCTAGAAGATATTTTTCTTCTTTTTGGACCACCACCATTGTTGGAAGCTCCATTGTTTAGTATAGGTTTCAAATAAAAGTAAAACTATGAAGCTCCATTAATGATTCAACTTCAAAAGTACTCCATTTGAAGATCTATTGAGTGATGGAGTTATGGGTGGTTCGGAGTTGTAGTGAAAATATGTTGTGGTGGTAGAAGTAACCAAAAAAATAAGAGGCGATGGTCGTCGAAATAGTAAATTATTGGTTAGGGTCGATGATGAGGTGGGGAAGGTAGGGGTGGTTGATGGATTAATATTTCAATATTAATATAATATAGATAAATATATGGTAAAAATCATGTAAGATGACATAATAAGCCTTGAATTATGTTGTTTAAATGCCAGGTAAAACTATGTTTTTTGCTAAATAATTTAGATATATTGTTTATATTTAATTATAGTTTATATATATATTAAAATAAGATAAATTACTACATTATTGGTCCACAAATAAATTTAAAAATAATGTCTTAAATAAGAGAAAATAGTTATTATAGTATTATAAAATAAATTGAATTTTTTTAAAATTAATATGATTAGGGTTTGTAACTATAGGGTCAATTTTGACAATGATGAAGTTTAGATTTAAAATATATACCAATAATATATTCTTGGATCTATCGTGCATAAAACATGTGATCATACAAATGGATGTGTTATTTTTAGACCACAAGGACTCACAGAGACTAATAGATCACAATTCTATTAGATTACTATTACAACTATGCAACTAATCACAAGATGATTAACCAATAGAACAATTGGATCTATCTTCAAAGTGTATTGATTAACTTCCAGGAAAAGCTAGTTCGTTTCGGCATCTGATAGTTTTAAATAGCTTATAATATAAGAAAGATGTCTTCAAGATCTAAATATGTTGAATAACTTCTAATATATATGTATTGAATAGCTTCTAAGATAAGATGGATAACTTTAAGATTTGAATATCTTTGAGCTGCAATTCACTTCGATCTTATCTCCTACACATGAGGGTTATTCCCCCGATAATGCTCTGACGCTCAAGTTAGATGATGTAGGAATATTTAATAAATAAGAGAGAAAAAGTATAAAATATAATGTGTACCTTTCTCTGGAATCAGAGATGTATATATAGATGTCCAAAGCCGGGCCACTTAGAAAGGACTTTGTCATGAGCCTTGATGATAATGGCTGATGTCATCCCCAAATGTGTGATAAATAAACCAAAGCCCGAGGGAGTTACTACCCGTAAGTGTACAAATCATTGAAAAGTAATCAAAATGTAAGTAAGGGGAGTTATCATTGTTCACAAGGATTATGACTTTAATACCTTTACATTTTATACCGTGAATAACGGTTAAGTTGCAATTACATAAAGTACAAGATGTATTTGTTGGGTTTTTCAATTACGAAGGACTAAAGTGAAAATAAACTAAACTAATTATAAATAACTAAAGGACGAGAATGCAAATAAGAAGTTTTATATGAGAAGTATAACTCAAGAATTTGCAAGTAATCCCCACTAATTGATTCTATGATTCATTGTTTAAGGGACGAATTGGGAAATATGTTATAGTCGGGATACACCTCTCTTGCTAACTTCCTTTCGGGTAGCTTAGGACGCTACCTAACACCTATGTTTTAGAAATCGCCGCCTAAGCATCAACTCTCCATTTAGCCGCTTACGCCTAGTAAAAATGCTAGGCGTTTTTGCTTAGCGCCTTAGTCGCCGTGGAAGAGGTGTCTAACCCGTCTTGGTGCCGATTAATGGCAAAAATATCCTCCTAGTTCTTCTTTTTATATTTCTTATTTTCTATAATTCTTAAATTGATATTACAATTTAACTTTTAGTATTTTTTATATTTACTATAGTGTTTTTAGATGAATTTCATGTCTTAAATAGTTAAAATTGTTATATTTACTATGTATATATTACTAAATATAGAAATTTACACATCGAGTGTCAAAACCGCCTAATCCCGCCTAAGCTCGTATAATCCCGCCTAGGCGCTATGCCCCGGTCAACCGCTTAGGCTACGAAACTGAGATCTACAACATAGTCTAACACCACTAGAGACCTCTCCCGATTGAATTCTACAATGATGATCGGCACCTAAGGTTCTGACAAAAGTGACTATCAGGTTAGTCAAGACCTCCGGTTCACCAACGCACACTGGACATTTATATATTGTTCTCTGTAACAAAACCCCCGTCCCGGGTTAAAGTCCTAATTACTAAGGTCAACCCTCTATTTGGATAGAAGAAGGGCTGAAATTAAAATTAAAATATATCATCAAAGCAATATATTAACAATTCATTTCACTTATTCAACCCCAAAACTCAATAAAATGTAAAGATTTCATTTAGGATCATACATCATACGATTCTCAAGTTACAAGTAATTTAGTTCATATATAAATAATAGAAAACAACAAATAAAAGTGCAATTTTTATGTTCAGAAGAAGAAATAGAATAACATTACACTAATAATTGTTGAAAGATGATGAATGATAGGTGTGGAATGGCATGTAATATCTTCTTTTCTTTTTCTCCAGGCGTTAATGGCTCCTCCTAAATGTTTCCAAATTATGAAACCCTTTTTTTAATCTTAAAAATCTGATATATAGGGTTTTCAAAACATTTTTGGAGTTGTGGACCCATTTAAATTGTCCAAGTCAACCCAAAAACGTTTTAAGGGGGTGTAGACCGATTCGAACCATGAAGTCGGCAAATTACGTAACTTCTTCCATTCAACTTTGAATCACAAACCGTTAGTTACTACGTGCTCCTAAATCTAATTAATTAGGTCGGGGATTATTTTTCTTGTCGTCCTATGGCATATAGCTCTAGGAAAAGGCTCAGCTTTATTTATTCCCTAGCGCGTAGCATAAGAGGGTCAAGTATTTGACTATTGGTTTGTAATTTTTTTTGGGTTAGGAATTTCATTTTGCTTACCAAATCTTGGCCAGTAGCTCTCGAAAGTGGGAAATCTTTATTTCCCACCTAGTTCATAACATAAGAGAGATATGTATGTGACCCCTTGATATGTCGAACAATTAGTATAAAAGGACAACCTAACTCTAGGAAGAGGCCAATACTTATTTTACCCCACCAAAACATAGGATATGATTGATATATCTTTGACCCCCTACTTTATAACTTAGGTGGAGTCTAAATCTTATTTTCTTTGCGACCCCATCGCTTGTAGCTCTAGGATAGGGGCTAGGTAATATTATAACCCTACCGTGTAGAATATGATAGAAATGTCTTCGACCCCCTAGTGGGTAATTAAGGTGGAGTTTGGGTCTTTTTAAATTTTTGTTGCTTTAACAAGATATTTTTCCATTTTATTTGTTCACTCATATAGGTTGCATCCCCCTCCCTCGTTAAAATAATATTTTAGACGAAAGAGTGCAGTAAGAAGGTGTCTCGAGTATTGACTGTTGATGTCTCTCCTTTTGTGATAGATTTTGACATATACAAATATCATTTAGGTGGTGGGTTTAGATTTAATATGGTTTATATCCCTTTATTTTACATGTTTTGAGTTGTTGGCTAATTTCAGATATAAATGTATTTCCGGATTAATTTGAGATGATTTGTGTATAGAGTGTGAATATCCTATGAACATGGATGATACGATACCCTGAGATGAAGCTAGTAAGTAAAAATTCAAGGAAAACTCCAAGTCAAGTCGCAAGGAGGCGAAAGTTTTATAAGAAGCTAAACAAAAATTGTCGGCACAACATCTCTATCAACTTTTTTAATTCAAGACAAATAATTGGTGAATATTATGATCATTATACTTAGACGCAATATATCTCTTGGAGTCCAGATCACGTGAGATGAAATGACTCGCAAGTCAGAATTAAAGTAAAGAAGTTATGGGTGTTTTCCTATGAAGACCCCAGCTATCCAGAATTTGTAAACAGGCCATTTGACCACTTTTGAGTCACTTAAGTTGGATCAACTAATGGGAAATATTTTTGGGGAGTATATATATATATATACTAGGTAAAACCCGTGTCTGAAGACACTAAAGCAAAAATGAATTCTGTTGACAGGAATCGAACCCAGGTTAAAAAAAACATGTTTAAAAACACTAAAGCAAAAATGAATTCCGTTGACAGAAATCGAACCCAGGTTCAAAAAAAAATTAATAAGCGGGGCCAGAATCAATCCTGGCCACCACTTATGTTTAGCCAGATTAAATCCTGGCCACCACTTATGTTTAGCAAGATTTAATCCTGGCCACCACTTATGCAGATAAATCTGGACCGTAGAAAAAACTCTGAAATATAATATAGATATCAGTTTTTAGCTAAAACCGACAACTTATGATATTGGAGAGCAAGGGAACGTTAGGAGTAAGGAGAAGCGAGGGTTTCACCTATTTCATCAATTTTTTTCTAATAAATTCATGTAAGTCTTAATTTCTTAATTTCTTTCTTTCAGTTATGAACTTCTTTATTATTATTTTTCTCTCTCCAAACATGAACTAAACATATTTTATCTTGATATTTCACATGTATGAACCTTACCAATGGTTTGGGATTTATTTTTATGGAATTTGGGATTACATGTAAATTTAATTACATTATATGTTGATTATAATTCTTGTGGTTAAATTTTTATTCATATGATTTGGCCGATTAATTGAATTGTGTTAGGTATTAAACTACACCGGGGGGTTACTTTCCAAAATTAGAATTATAATTTTTTAGTAGAGTTTTAGATTGAAAGATTGAAACTAACTAGATTTTCAATTTAGGGTTAGAACTTTAAGCGTTAACTAATTTTTTAGGATCACTCAAAGAGGTTTATAGGATTAAATAGCAAACTCTACTTATGTGGGAGGGACTTAGGATGACTTTACAATTTTGGTTAGCAAGTAAATTCTCAATTTTCCCTAGATCAAGATAATCTCATGTCATGCTAGTGATGAATATGCATTCTTAAGCTATATCTCACTCAATTGAACCTTAATCTTTACTTTTTAGTCCTTTCATTTATTCTTGGTTAATCATTATTTTATTATTTCATATTTTAGTATTCAAATTACAATTAAGTCATACAAAAATCTACTTTTAGTTTTAGTTTTGCATCAATGAATATCTAGAATTAATATGATATTACGCATTTTAACTTCTTATTCCCAGTGGATAACGAATTTTACTTGCATCTTAATTACTTATGGCGACTCATACACTTACAAGAAGTCTTCTCCGATTGTTGATTTTATGTCACACTTTGTTGGACAATAACTACTTAGGCCTTACCTATTACAAAAGGATGGAGTGAGAATGTTACCACGGGTCCTCTATCGAGTTCTCCCAAGAAGAATTTGGGAATCTGTGTAAGCAGAGTTCTCCTCGTCTACAAAGACCTTTGGTGGGACCGCGTGCCACGAGCTGGCTCTACCTATGGGTTGGATCCTGTTACGACTGGTTTCTTCTTCATTTTCTTCTTCTTCTTCTTCTTCGACGAAGATATTTTCTATGCACATCTCATCTTCTTACTTTTGAAGTTTGGTGGAGGAGGTTTACAACTCTGCCTTTATGGGAAGCTCCACTTAGGTGGTTCCAGAAGAAGTGGAGCTGAGAAGCTCCACCAATGATGGATTTTGGAGACTCGTTTGTTGGAAGCTCTAAGATGTGATGGAACTAGATGGAGGTGAGTACATCTAATGAAATCATGATGTGGTGGATTAGTATGCCAAAAACTAAAAGGTGGTAGTCAACCAAAAAGTAAATGGGGTTGGGGTAGGGTTAGGGTGGAGGTGTAGTGTTGGTGAATGTGATTATTTAATTTTGAATTATAATATATTACAATATTAAGTTGAAAGATATAACAATATGGTAAAAATTAAGTTAGTTGACATAATAAACTAGTAAGGATGATGATGTCTCCCTATTTGTGATATAATAATCTAGGTTAAAGACATCATTTTAGGTGTTTATGGTTAAATAATTATAGATTTTTATTCATATTTTGACAAATTCTTATTTCTTTTCTTGATTTGATGATTTATTATTTTTAGAGCATATTTGGTTTAATTTGTGTGTTAATGTGAAACTTTAAAGATATATGGAAATTAATTAGATGCCAAATCAATTCTAAAGAGATAGGGAAAGAAGATATGGAAGGAATTAAGAGATAAACGGAAGTAGAGATAAAATAGGAAAGGAAAAGCTACCAAATAAATCTGAAATTTTGCAGCAACGTCCACAAAAGTTAATATAACTTCAATTCGGATGGGAATTTGGACGAGAAATCAAAAGTAAAAGTGTATACCTTTTCGCTGCGGTCGTTTCGATATAAAAACCAATAATGAAGGAGTTACGACCAGAACAAGAAAGTAGCATTTATCCTATCTCCTATATTTTAGGAAACGAATTTGAATTGGAAAATGAAATCCAATTACTTGCCTTCTACTCCAAGATTTCGACCTAGGGTCTTCTTAATGCCTATAAATACACCCTTTAATCATTGTAAACATATCCTGTCCTCTCCTTAATTAGTCCTTAAGTATTATTCATTATAAAAGTCATTCAAGAGAAGCAAGTTGACAGTATGTGTCTTTATTTTAGTTTATTTCTTTTTAGTATGAACTAATTTACCCATAGCTTAGGTTTTGAATATGTATAATATTTGAATTCTATTTTCTTCTATCTAAGTTTGTTTGAGAAAACTATTTTAAATTGATTCTAACTTCTTAACCATATATTTGTTTTATGTACTTTAATTTATTGCCTATCTTAATCTTGATCATGTTAGGTGGTGTGGACTAGGTGTGATAAAAATATGATATAAATAAGTGCAAACGTATATACCCTAGCCTAACATTGTTCTGTAAGTATACATAACGTATGCAAGTTTTACAGATAAATAAGATTTGTTCCTCAGAGACTACGAAAGTTAGGAAGAACTTATGCAAATTATCAAGTGCAGATAAGAAAGCTAGATCAGATAATACGCAAGTAAAGAAAAGACGAATAGAATTTTTGTTTGGTTTTGAATACAAAAATTAAAATAATAAATTAAATGACCGAAAATTAAATAAAGAGAAGTAGATAGTATGAGAGTTTTAGCTCGAAACTAGCAAGTAATCTCCACCAGCCTTGTTTATTCTAAACATGTAAGGGTGAATCATGCAGAATTGCAATAATCAGGATTCTAAATTCCTCCCTATCCCCGGAGAGCGAACTAGGGTGGCGACCTCACAATCACGAGGGGACTCGAAATAGGATTATCCCACGCCACTAGGGTCCTAAGTGCAGTCTTACCTACTAATGATGATTGGTGATTAAATTAAACCTTAGAGATTATCTAGTTAGGTTGGTATTGTCGAAACCAATTCCGTATACTAGACGTTTATGTGGTGTTTCAATAGTTATACACCCCTTCCGGGTGACCATCTAACTACTATTAAGGTAATCCTATACGCGGGCCCTCGTAAGGAGAACAGACAATAAGTCAAAGCACATAAAACAGAGAATAAAACATGTATTCAATTTAAATACGATGGTATCCCAAATTAAAATAGATGTAAAACAAGTCTAGGGTTTATACCCATATGCTAAATCTCAAGCGAAAGTAAATTAGTTCATACTAGAAGAAGAAAATAAAACAATTACAAATTTGAAGGCTTGTGAAGACATGATTTGGTGTTCAGCTCCTTCCAGACTTCTCTTCTCTTGTTGTAAGCTTTCTCTTGGCTTAAGGATTGGTCAAGGATGTATTCTACTGATTAGATGGTGTATTTATAGGGTATAGGAAATCCTAAAACTTTTTCTTGGAGTGAAAGACAAGTAATTGGACTTTTAGCCCAACTCAAATTTGTAACCCAAAAATATAGAAAATGTAATAAATTGTTGATGTTTTGTTTTGGCCGTAACTTCTTCGTTTCAACTCCGATTGACGCGTTCTTTATATCGAAACTGGTCGTTTCAGAAAGTTCTATACTTTTGGTTCAGACCATTCTTCCAAATTCTTATCCGTTTTTGAGTTATGATCACTTTTATGGACGTGGCTGGTGAAATTCATATTTGTTTGGCAACTTTATCTTTCAATACTTATCATTTCTTTCCTTTATCTTCAATTTACATGCATATCCTCTTTCCTTTATCTCTTGGAATTGATTTGGCATCTAACTAATTTCCATATATATATCTTTAAAGTTTCACACTAAATAAAAAAATTAAACTCAATATGCTCTAAAAATAATAAATAATCAAATCAAGGCCAGAAATAGAAAAATAAAGAAATATGAATAAAAATCGAAAATTAAATTATTAAATACACCTAAAATGATGTCTCCAACTAAGATTAACTCATCACAAATAGGGAGACATCACATGTGCATGTTTGAACTTTTTCTCCTTATTCATTACCTAACGCCGACGATAATCTCCTAACTAAAATCTCACACTGCGATATGGCTCCATAAAACCTCGAGTGCGAGAATACGCAGCATCAAAAAAATAGTATTTGTTTACAATAATTTCTCAATATAAATATTTACATACACATACACATATTAATGTTGTAAAACTGACCAAATATAGTAGTACTAACTTTGAATTAAAAGCATACCTGGAAGAGGTACTGGAAAGGCCGAATTTGGATTAGCTACGACTTCAGTCAACACCCTAGAATCATGTGCTACCCCTTCCCAACCAGCAAAAAAAATTAAAAATCATATTAAAGTCGCAAATTGCCAAAATATTCTGATAACATTCATCATTCTCTCTTCTTCTATACATAGTTTGTTTATCAATGGGAACAACATCAGATATCAGAGTTCCATCAAGCGCACCAATAGATCCCTACATAAAATATATATGCTAAAATATTAATTTATATATATACAAGTAATTATAAATGTGCTTAAAGAAAAATATGCATCTTGAAAATTCGTCGTAGACTAACATTATTTCTGGGATATTCAAGATTTTGGTTAAATGATGTCGGCACTATAATCTCCCTTAAAACTTCATCATTGCATCCAATACCTCATGATAATACTTATGAATTGTTTTCAATGAATGTTGAAACATATGTTTCACCACTACAAATCGTTCCATTATGACCAATAACCTGTAAGAATATGGCCATCTTTTCTTCAACTTATACATGCTTATTGTTCGTTAACCACCCTTTTACTCTAAAGTGCATACATAGATGTATATACGTATAACGTGACATGCGCAACAATTCAGTGCATTGTTTACTTCTGCCTGTGATTTAACCCTAAAGTAAATTCATGTCCGGACATGGCCGATGTGTTATCTCTTTTTCTCTTATGAGATCATGATCGGACATGACGTGTATGCGTTCAGTTTCAACATATTAGGTAGTTTGTAAACAACTATACGGTTAATAATCATGGAAGAAATGTTTAAACAAAATAACACTAAGAAATTGATTTGATTCTAACCAAAAATAAATAATAAATTTAATACCCAAATTTATTTTCATTATACAAATACCATAACGTGAACATTACAAAACAAACATAAAATTGACAGTACTACGAATTCCAAAATAAAGTCAATCCTTAACAAAAATAAACTAGCCAATAATCACTAAACAAAAAGAAACATCCTATTTAAGAGTAGATTTTATTTATAACATCCTAACTTCCTCCCAATCGTGGCAATCCAACCTTTCATCATCTCAATATTCTTCGATGGTAGTGACATCCAACTCTTTCGATGGTTTGGAGCCTCACAAAATATACCTAAAGCATCGAAGTACAAAGCATCCATCGTATCCAACCCAAGTTCATCCAACTTCTCGGTACACTCCTCGTATGAAGGTCCATTGTTTGTTTTTTGAGGAAATTTTAGTGCGACGATCATTTGTCCTTTGGCCTTCTTTTTAGGACCCTCGTCATTGGAAACAAAAATAGGAGTTTGGGACTTTTCTTTATCACTTGATGACATAGGACGAGATTGAGAACCGGAAGCAAAAGTAGAACCAGGAGTAAAGGGGTTTTGATATCCACCATCTTGACTACTAATTGATATATCTTCAATTTCAAGAAGTTCATTGTTTGGAGAAGTAAATGAGAAAGATGAATAACGAGGCATTAGAATCCTAAAAGTTGGAGCCCATTGAAGATCACCAGTGGCAGCAAATCCGTCAAATATAGACATACATAGGTCTGGAAAAGAAAGTGGAGGCATTCTCAAAATCTTCCCATTTGGGTGGCCCTATATTAAAAAGGAAAAAATAAACAAAAATACTATGTGTATGAGGGAGATAAAACTGTAAACGTGTGTAAAATATAATGGTTATAATTTTAAAAAAAATTACATTAACCCGCAACTTAATGAATTCTTTCCACTCATTATCTGTCAAATTAAAAGTGTTTGTTGTGGGGTTATAATAGTTTCCAGACTTTTTTGTTAGTTACAACCAAGCGCTAAAATTTCCCTCCAAGTAGTCATATCCATCATTTTTTTTGTAAGACTTCAAAGTCACTATATAACTCAATCCATTAGTTGGCTATTTACGGTATTTTTAACACCTTCTTCACCCTAGTCCGAGGTTGCATCAAGGCTACTTCTCTTTCTACCATATGTTAAAACCTCTAGTAAACATGCTTCTAAAAGGAATTTATAAGCATTGTCATTCCATTTCAATCGCTTACGATCATCAGAAACCTCCATCTTAATCAAATAAAACAAAAAATATTCATTTTCATAATAAGAAAATATTTTTTTTGGGACAATGATAAGAAAAGAATCTATAAGTACCCGCTTAATTATCCAAGCACCTCTAAAAAATTATTTCAAATACAACATCATTTTTTGTTAAAAGGTTTCGATGACTGTAACAAAAAAAAGTTTCAATGACACAAGCTTAAATATAAGACTAATACTTCGGATGATATTTCACACAACAATGGGATCCAGTCTGTTAGTACTCCTAATTTGATCCCACCTATATGATGGAAACTTGAAAAATCATGAACAAGAGAAGAACTTAATAACAACTCATCATACCAGCTATATGAGATATAAATGCAATAAAGCATACAGAAGATGAAAAAAGAATCATAACTTTTCTCAGTTTTATGGTAAAAAATGAAAAGAAACACTTGTTTCACTTTATATAGTAAATACTATACATCATCCAATCTTATATAGTATACATAATAAAATATTATAAAAATTACTTAGATAGTCTAAAATCTAGATGTACTTTGCAATAATAATGATACAGTAACATAATATACATCATACATAATAAAATATTTTTAACATTGATTTGATGTAGTCTAGAATCTAGATACACTTTGCAATAAAATATGTTTCCAATAAATACAACTAAAAACTTTTCCATTTGATCAATAGCTTATTTTATAATTCTCTCTCAAAGTTTCAAAAACGATTTTTTTCAACACATAAAAAATTTGGGGTCAAAAATCAAGAGTTGCAGGCACAGTGAGCATATTTTATTCCAAGTAGGTACTTTTTTCTTTTGGTCGAAAAGACATGTACTATTGTTATACCAACATATTTATCAAGTTTGTCAACTTAAAAGCAAATACTACATACATTTATTTATCTCATTGTATGTGTACATCTATCTAACATCTAAAATTAATAAAAAGTAAAAAACGAATAAGCAAATTAATCTAAAACTTCTTAAAGATCATATCGCATGTGCAAAGCCTAAGCAATGACAACTCTGTCTCTATTGTTAAGGCCCTAATTTCTTAATTATTTATTAATATGAATATGGAAATCCATGTCAATAATGCAATTTAATTGCAAAATGTCCATTCAAAGGTGATTATGACATAAAACAAAATAAATTATAGGATTCAGTGTTGAGATTTAATTAGGTTTGTGACTTTTTTTGGTCATTGATAAGACGACAACGATCTTATAACATAAACCAACTGGATTACAACAAGACCAACAAAGATTTTATTAACTCAACTGATTAACCAAAACACACATATATCAATCATTTACATTAAGCACGCCTTATAATTATATTGCAAAGAGTAACCTAGTTTGAACCCCTCCTTGAACATGGGTAACCTAGTTCCGATTTAGCTGGGAATATACTTGGGAAGCGTGTATATCCCCACGGGATTAGTCGTGGTGCATGCAAACTGGCTCGGATCACCCACATACCAAAAAAAATTTGAAAAGGGTAATGGAACTAATGGACTTACCTTATCTGAAGTTTTGATTGAAGACTACTGAATCTTATATAGATAGCGATTTGTGTGTGCAGAAATTTTTGTACATAAAGAGATGATATCGTTATAAGTTTTTTTTCCAGGTTTGTTCGCTTTTCCCGCTCAGACTTCGTGTAGACTTTGTTTGAGGTTCGACCGAATCAAATTAGTTAAGATCTCTTAAGATTTGAATTGTTAAAAATAAAATCTTATCAAATGAAGGTCTGGCCGGCTAAGTGTTTTGGCTATTAAGTGCTAATTAAGTGCAAATCGAAAAGCCCTAAGTGGACCAAAACTAAAATTCGAAGATCAATGAGATAACTTTAAAAGTTTGAAGCCCATTTGGGTAACTAACCTATAGTTCGAGGACTATTTGAGAAATTTTCCCAAAATTTTTACCTGTTCCAATTTAGACCACATCATCGATACTTGGAAGTTGGAGCGACAACTAACATTACAACCCACTAAAATTACTCTACATTCGCAAGCCATAAACAGCTCACCGGACCTTCACCGGGATTACATGGCCGCCGTTCTAAACTTCACGTCAACCCCAATTTTCCGGCCAATCACAAGTAATCCCATAAGGAGAAACTTTTCTACAAGATTATCAGCACAATCTTCAGAAACTCCTTCAACTTCTGTAACCAACAAAGAAGTTAAAACCGGGGCTTCAATTTCTGCCCCACCAAACTTTAAGGCTCCAAAGCCCAAGCCTTTTTCAGTTAGACCCGATAAGATTTTCGATATATTGGGCGCTTCTCTGGCCTTGATTTTCCGTCTCGGTGCAGCTGCTCTGGTTTCTGGGTACACTTAACTCTTACTCAATCTTCGTAATATTTTTGTAATTTGTTATTCATTTCTTTTTGTTGGTATAAAATTTTGCAGATATTCAGCGTCTTTTGTATCCAAGAATGAGATTCCATCTGATCAATATGCTCTTGAAATAGCTGGTAATAACTAAATTCTTCATCTTCCTTAAACTTGTGTAGTTTTATTACATCAATAACACCTTGCAAACCATCTAAATAATTTTTCCTTAACTCCTTCACTAGCTTTCAATATTAAATTCATGTATAAACTCATCTAACATAGTAATATAAATTGAGTTCATGCAGGGTTTAAAGTAAAAGAAACTTCAAAATTAGGTCCTCGCCCTGAGAAGCCAATTGAAATATATGAGTTCGAAAGGTAAAAAAAATTATTTTCTTTACTCTTTTCTCCTATAACCTCATAAAGACTAAATTCATATTTTACTGTCTTGAAATGTCAATGATCACGTAACACTTGAAAATTTCATCAGCTGCCCTTTTTGTCGTAAGGTAAAAAAAATAACTTCTCTATCTTATTATGAAATTAAATTTTAATATTATTTTATTTGTATTATAGGTTCGTGAAATAGTAGCTATTTTGGATCTTGATGTGTTGTATTATCCTTGTCCAAGAAACGGCCCAAATTTCCGGCCCAAAGTTGGTCAAATTGGTGGAAAACAGCAATTTCCTTACATGGTAAATACTAATGTTTAAAATTTAAGTATGTATATAAATAGGAAAATTCTTCCATCCAATATTGGATGATCCTACACCAATTACATTCATACACATACCCCATGTTTTAAACTTGCAAAAGTAACTATCACATTAATCTAATGACATGTGTTTCGTTTTAATAATCAATGGCCGTGATTTAAATATTGGACAAATAAATAATGTAGGGTGATGATAAAGTAAGACATTTTAATCGTGTGGTGCAGGTTGATCCAAATAGTGGTGTGGCTATGTATGAGTCTGATGAAATCATTATATACTTGGTCGGAAAATATGGTACGTTATTGTTATGTATGATTTCTCCTCTGATTTATTATATTGACACATTTTTATTTAAATTTAGGTGATGGTAATATCCCGATTATGTTGTCTCTTGGTCTATTCACAGTAAGCCATATATATTTTTTTTTCCGTGACTTTTTTTATTATTTTTCAAATCTTGTAATTGATAATGTGTTGTATTGTATACAGACTTTGACAGCAGGTTTTGCCATGATTGGTCGCATGGGGAAGGTATGATTTTTTTATTTTTTTTATTTTTTTTATTTTTTTTAATACCTACTAATATTATTAATTTAAGGTATGATCGAGTTATTTAATAAATCTTTTGTGACGGAGTTTTTAGGGCTCTATATATACTCCATCAAAATTGCCATCACAGCCTCTTGAAATATGGGCTTATGAGGTTTGCTTTAGCCGTAAAATGCTTGTAAATTTTTATAAATAGATTAATGTAGAATAAATTATGATTTTCCTATTTTAGGCTTCTCCATTTTGCAAAGTTGTACGTGAAGTACTTGTTGAGTTAGAGCTACCTCATATACTTCATAGTTGTGCTCGTGGTAGTCCAAAACGACAATTATTATATCAGAGAGTTGGACATTTTCAGGTTTTATTTTCTTCCTCTACTTTAACTTTCTTATAAAAATTAATAATTATTTAATAATACATAGTTTGTATTTTTGTAGGTTCCTTATTTAGAAGACCCAAACACAGGAGTGGAAATGTTTGAGAGTGCGGAAATAGTTGATTATCTAAGGGCAACGTATGCTCTTTAAAGATTGTTGTTAACATTTTTGTATATAATATTTTTTCTAAATGATTCTTTTATTAATAGCATGTAATACTAAGTTTTGCGATATAATTATGGAGTAATAAAATAAATACATGAAGACAAAACAGACATATTGCTAATTTTCAAACTTGAAAAGCAATATCTTTCATTGAGTATTGTTTATGAAATTTAGTATCGTATGTCAATATGTTTTGCAAACAAATTATTTATAAAAATACAACATGGGTTTGTATTTTTTTTTTATTACATAAGAGAGCCACTATGGACTCGGAGTAAATGACTCCAACGAGATTCGATCCCAGAACCTTTTGGTCTCTGCGTAGTAACCTAACCACTAGGCTAACTATCGATCTCAACATGGGTTTGTATTTGGATGGCCAATTTGTATATTCATACTAGTGTATAAAGTTAGTATCATCTGTCAATATGTTTTTCTGCCAATTTTTGTATTCATACTTGACTCAACATAGAACCACGATTAGTTAAAAAAGATAAAGATATTAATTGCACTTTGGTTGGGTAAGTGAGTGGGTTTTTTAAAAAAAATT
The DNA here is from genome assembly GCA_029959085.1 of Nemophila menziesii. NCBI lineage: Eukaryota > Viridiplantae > Streptophyta > Magnoliopsida > Boraginales > Hydrophyllaceae > Nemophila > Nemophila menziesii. The sequence continues at coordinate 140,579,543 of JARWIR010000001.1, read as the reverse complement.
ATTCAAGGTTTACTTGACTAAAAATACTTTTGTTTCACAATTGATTATCATTTCTATGTATCTAATTTTCCATGCTATTGCACGTTAACATATTTTCTGTTGTTAACTCGTGGGTTTTATCATTAATCATTATTATAATGGTTAGTTTTAAGATAGATTATTTAAAATCCATAAAAAACTACTACTACTTTGACTCTTTGAGATAAAAAAGGGGATTACCTACTTACTTCAATAGGGAGCACATGTAAAACAAAGGTCCTCCTAAAGTTCAGCAGAAAAACAATAATATTCTCGGGAGAAATTACCAATCATTTTATTGGAATTTACAATTGCGATCATGAGACATGAGTGTATACCTCAGATTTTATAGTAAAGGATGATTTGGCAATATTGCTTAAAAAGCTATAACATCAATCAATAAGGTGAGCATAAAAATTTACTTTTACCTAAAATAATAATCAAACTCTCTCTCTCTCTTGACAACCACGTTGACGTGTTTATTGCAAGAGAACTGAGTTTTCCGAGTTTTTCCAAGAAAATGGCACCTCTAATGGTTTCTAAAATGCTTTATTGCCTCATTATTGGTACAATTTTTGTTGTCAGTATAAATGCCCGTACAGAACCTGGTATGATCTCTATCTCCCATTTGCACTTTGTTATAACTAGCTTCAACACCTTGAATTCTAGACAACTATACATATAAAGTATACTAATGTACATTCACTATATATTCTGGTGCAGAGGAAAGTGGACCTATCTTATTTAGGTACAAAGGCATTAATGGACCTAATAAATGGGGAAGTTTAAAACCCGAGTATAAGGTATGTGGTGATGGAAAAGCACAATCACCAATCAACATTGTAACAAAAGAACTAGTAGATAATAATACCATAATACCCTATACGACACAATATGGAAAAGCAAACGCTACCTTAGTAAACTACGGTGTCTACGTTGGGGTAACCATTTTCAATTTTTATACTTTTCTTTTTTTATGACTTCAAATTAATTGAATTAATATATTAATCAATGTCTTCAATATATGCGCAGATTCAGTTTGAAAGTGATGCAGGATATTTTAGTATGGATGGAAAAAATTACACCCTGAAACATGCTCATTGGCATACTCCTTCTGAGCACACCATCGATGGAATTAAGTATTTACTCTTTCTCTCTCTCCACCAATTCTTTCTTTTTTCCGTTTTTAAATAAAAACATTAACATATTTTTTTCGAAGATTAAAAATTGTCCTAATAAAAAACACACAAGACAAGTTGGAATAACAATTTTGTTAAAAATATAGTTTGATCTGTTAAAAAAAAGATAGTTTGATATCTACCTACACGAACATATTTAGTGTAATTACTAGTAAAAGTAATTAGAAATTCAAATATTAAAAGGTGATAAATTGTAGAATCTCCATTAATGGGGGTTCTTGAAAATATCTTAACAAAGCATAGAAAATGAAAGAGAAATGGAGAGAAAGAATGAAAGATAGCAGTTTTAAAAAAAAAATCTTCTTAGTTTATCAATGAGGAAAACTCTTTATATATGATTTTTGACCATTCGTTTATTTTCCACCTTTCTAAACTATTAACTAACTAACAAACAAAATAATGCTAACTTATTGGATGTTTAGTTGTTAAGCTATAAATTAGCTAATTAAAAAGTAGGTCCTTGTTCTTTAGATGCATGATCCTTTGGTAGATGCATGTTGTCAATTATTGTATCCACATTCCAAGATCCCCCACAGGTGAAACATGTCAACTTGGCAAGAATATATCAATATTGAAAAGATGTAAGGCACACATATGAGCTTAATAATGCATGCCTGCAACTTTTACCTATTGATCTTGTAGTCAACATCAATGTACTTGGTTATTTTAGAATGAATTAGAATAGAGGTCATAACAATAGTTGATTTGTTGTCTCAGTAAATAAGAGCAGGAGATGAGTGAGGAACACCATAGTCATGACGAGCAAATTAAGATTAACCATTGAAGTTCACAAGTAGTAAAAATTCAGTCTCAGTTTAAGATTTTTCGATTTAAGATTTCTTCTTACTCTTATAAGATATCAAAGAAGAACCCCACGAAATAGTGAATCCAGACACATTTCTTCTTGTATCAACACAACCATCCCAATCACTATTTGAAAAAGTCTTGAGTTGATGAGAAGAATGTGATGGGAAGAAGAGACCTTAAACTGTAGTGGTTGTTATGTACCTAAGTACTATTTAAGCAACTTGAAAATATCAATATAATGAGTAGGTTTAGAGATGCATTGACCAAAAACATTGAAAGAATAAGCAAAATCAGTCCTAGTGATTGTAAGATATACAATCTTCCATCAAGTCTCCTATACAAAGATGGATCTTCAAGTAATTGTGAGTCTTCAGTAGACAATTATAAAGAAGATTCCATAGGACAATTGAATGGTCTTGCACCAATGACCCCATTCTCATCTAAGATGTCCAAAGCAAACTTTCTTTGACAAAAAGATTTGCCTTTTGATGGTAAAGCAACCTCGATGCCTAAATATAACTTATGAACACCCAAATTCTTAGTAGTAAAAGAACCATGGAGAAATTTCTTTAAAAGATCGTTTTATGCAATGTTATTAATTACTTTAAAATAGTGCAATGAAGAAAAAGAGATGTGTACTTAAAAAATCGAGAGGAAGCACTATCTCCCTGAGTGAAACCACATTTTTCAATGAGGAAGAGAGCTTAGAAAACCATTGTCTTGGTGTTTGTCTGAAGCCATATAATCTCTTTTTGCAAACTAAGTGAGGAGTATAAAGACCAGGTGGGGGTGGGGGTGGGGGTGGGGGGGTTTCATATATACCTCTTCAGATAAGTCAAGAAATTCATTGTCGACATCTAGCTGATGTAAAATTCAACCTTTAACTGAGGCAAGAGCAAGTAATATAACCTGATAGAAACAATCTTAGCTACAAGGGAATAAGTGTCAAAAAACTCCAAGCCCTCTTGTTGATTATAACCTTTCAGTTAAATTTTCTTGTGTCAAAAACTAATATTTCCTTGTGTTTTCAATAGATCTATCTGAGTTAAAATTGAGCTTAAACCCCATTTACATCCAACAAGATAATAGAAGCATGAAAAAGAACAATTGTCCATGTTGTTTGATTTCAAAGCAGATAACTTAGATGTCATAGCTTTAGTCCATGCAAAAAGTTTAGAGTTGGCGGATTCAACATAAGAGGAAGGTTCATGCAAGATTAATAGAAGTTATGAAAGGTTTATAGGAGGAAAACAATCTATCTGAACTTAAGAACTGAGAGAGGAGATATAAAATATATGAGGAGTACGGCTGTAAACAAGATGAGTGGAGCCGAATACTAAGTGTACGGACTTGTTTGTTTAACTTCTCTACCCAAGGAGAACCGAGCTCAAATTTAAACTAATCAAGTCGAGCCGAGCTTTCAGTGATCCAAGTCAGAGTTATTGAAATTTCATTGTTCAAATATTTTTAGAGCCGAGCTCTAGTTGCTCATGAAAAAATATATTTTTTATGCTGAAACGGAACTTTCATGAACGGTTGGTATTTAATGGAGTGTGTGGCATAAAAAAATGAAGCGTAATACTAATAAAAAAGTAAAAGTATAAGGAAAATAAAAATATCCAAGTTGATATTTAAGGTTTAATAATATATTTACGAGTAAATTATATATTAATATATAATGCATAAATATCAACGAGTCGTTAATGAACGAGATCGAGCAGACTTGTTTACGTAACAAGCTTAAATTAGAGTTTGAGCTTGTTTATATTCGAGCTGATCTCGAACTAGCTTTTATTCGAGCTGAGTTCAAGCTACTCACGAACGGTTTGGTTTATTTACAACCCTAATGAGGAGGAGGATCCATCATCTATAAAATATTGAAGGATATGAGAAGAGCAACCAAAGAACCACAAAAATAATCATGATAGTATGAGGGAATTTATTTTGATATAATAGGTTTAGAAGAAATTGACTGACTAATCAAAGGTAAACTAGAAAAGTGTACTTCTGTTACGAGAAACCGATGAAGAGAAGTGAAGTGTTGGAGTGGGGGAGGGTGTTCAAAGGGAAAAGTGGGTGAAGAAGTGGAAATGAAATCAAGACACATGGTAGAAGTTGAAGGGGGGAGAAGATAATGTATTTTAGATGAATTAGAACTACATCACAAAGGTAAAATATCATCCTTAAAAACAATATTTATGGACACAAAAACTTTGTTAGTGGAGAATTCAAGTAGTTTGTATCATTTGGTATGAGGAAGGTAGGCAAGGAACACTTATTTCTAGGCTCTAGGATCAAGTTTAAGTATGTGTTGAGTGAGTGTAGAAGCATAACAAAGAGAACCAAAAGCTCTCAGGTGTTTAAGGCTAGGTGGTTTAGTATATAGAGGTTCATATATAGTTTTGTTGTTTAATAGGGGAGTTAGCAATCTATTTTTTACATGTGCAACAACAAGGATAGATTCAGGACAATATGCAAGAGGTAAATGTGTTTGAAATATAAGGTCTCTATCACTAATAAGAAGATGTTGATGTTTTCTTTCAACTAAACCATTTTACTTAGGAGTTTTAACACACGTGAGCGGCGAACTATACCAAACTTTGAATAAAATGAAGATAACAAAAATTCAATTCCATTATCTGATCTGATTGTTTTGATTTTAGTATTTAAATGAGTAAAAGTATATTATAAAATTCTAAAAGACAATGAGCGACCTTGGTTTTTTGTTTAAGCATGTATATCCAATTACATTTACTATGATAATCAACTATAGTAACAAAAAATCTAAATCAAATTAGATGTTACACTATAAGGGACCAAACATCACCATATATCAAATTAAAAGCATTTATAGTTTGATGAATTGAAACAAGAAAGGAAATCTGTTTTTGTTTTGCAAATTGGCATATATAACAAAAAGGCAAGTTTTGTAAAGAAATAGAAGAATCAATATCTTGTGAAGAATGCAATATTGCATGATATACATGGCCTAATTTTGAATGTCATTTATCAAAGAAAGAATTAGAGGAAACAACAGAAGAAGGTGGTTGAATCAGAGGATTTTGTAGATGATATAGACCTTGCTTCTCATATGCAATCTAATCATCCTTAGTTTAGTTTTGTCATGTACTAAACAATAATAAGAAGGAAAAGAAACATTGATAGAATATATTTGGTGACTTTAAAGATTGAGAGAAAACTATAAGTAAAATGAAGGACACGAAGAACATCATGTAAGATAATAGAAAAGGTAAAAGTGACTTGAACAGTGGCATGAACAACATGACTTATGAAGAATAATAATATAAGAAACTACAACATGAAATTTAAATTAAAAATAATGAGAGTTGATCAAGTGATATATAATGTAGTATCTGAAATCCAAGAGGAGAAGAAGAAGAAGAAGAAGAAGAAGAAGAAGAAGAAGAAGAAGAAGAAGAAGAAGAAGAAGAAGAAGAAGAAGAAGAGACACATTATGAACAATTGGGGGTGAAGTTTTTGTAGGAAACGTAGATGAGTGAGCTAAAGCCAAAATCTTGCTGAATTCTTCTACAATGGAAGTATAATTCTAAAGAGTTTTATTTGAATCATCAATATAACCTGAAACATCAATTTTTATAGCACTATGTCCACTTAAAGAGAAATGGATCTTTTTCCTTTGGTTCCACTCTATCCAGGAGGATAACCATGAAGTCGAAAATATTTTTTCAAAGTATGAGATGTGTATCCACAATGTGTGCAAAATATATACTTCTTTTCACCATGAAATGTATATTGAGGAGCTTCTTTAGAGAAAAAGGAATGTGATGGAACTATATGAGATAAAGTATGTAGTTTTTTACTCTCTTCCTGAAATAACATTGAGAATACTTCATTGAAAAAGGGAAGAGGAATCATAAGTAGAATTTGACTTAGCAGAAAAAAAGTTATTCGAACCAATTAGAAAGTTTAAGAACAAACTCATATATTTGTCTCTCAAGTAACGACTTAAACATACAAGTATAAGAAGACATTATACCACAATTGTAGGAAGGTAAGGGTCTAAAATGAATATACTCATCCCATAGAGTCTTAACTGACTGAAGTAATCAATGATTGAGAAGCACCTTGAGAAAGATAACTCAATGATCTTTCAAGTTGAAACAATCTTATGCCATCACTTTTTTAGAATTTGTTTTTTTAGTTCATTCCATGTATCAGCTTAAGAAGAAACATAGAGTAAGCTTCCATGAATATCTCTAGATATGTATTTTAAGAGTAAAAAAAAGAACAAGATTATTGGCTCTTTCCAAGGCCACAAACATAGGAGATCGGTCATTAATGGAGAAGAAATAGATCCATGAATGAAGCCAAACATGTTCTTGGCATATAAAGTTATTTCAACAACGCTACTCCAAGATAAGTATTTGTTACCATTAAGAACTTTGTTAACAAGACTATCTCTAGTATTTTCACTTAGATGAAGATAGTATGGAATTGAGAATTTATCGATTGGAGAAGTAGAAGAATGAGAAGAAATAGTTGAATTGATGAAGATAGAAGGGCATCCGATTTGATTCTAAACCTTAGTCTTATACCATGTTTAATTGCATAATCTCTATTAATGGATGTTTTTTAGAATATCTTAACAAAGCATTGAAAACGAAAGAAAGAACGAGAGAAATATAATAGATAGAAAAACTTAATTTATATTAGATAGAACCTCAATAAGGAAAGTTCTTCATATACAATTTTTTACAACTCATTTACTTGCTTCCTTTTGAAGCTACTAAGTAACTAACTAACAAAACAATGTTAAGTAATCATTACTAATCAACAACTTAGTTGCTAAGTTACTAATTAATTAATTTCAAAGTAGGTACTTCATCTTTAGTTTTGTGATCCTTTTGTATATCCACGTTGTCAATTGTTGCAACCACATTCCAAGAAGAGACATCCTACCACCAATAAAAGACTAAAACTTAGATATGATCAATTTATTTAGACTAGATTTTATATCATTTAATTATATAGATATTGTAGTTATTATAGCAGCCTAGTGAGTATTTTTAGATTATTCTTCTTATAATATTGCATGTTTATTTTAGATATGCAGCCGAACTTCATATGGTCCATGTTTCAGCAGTCGATGGCTCTCGTGTTGTCGTGTCACAACTTTACAAATATGGCCTCACCGATCCACTCATCGCTAAGGTATTTTTATATTTTTTTAAATATTGATTTATGATTATATAATTTAGATAAGATTTTACGTTTAGAATATAATATTTAATAAAATAATTCTTTCAACAATGAACTTAACTTTTATTTTACACTGTTGTATTTAAATTTTCATAATCATAAAAAATATTTACCTCTATACATTGCATTCTTGTGGAATTGAGATATGCTTAACAAATTTATTGAATTAGTTATTCTAATATTATCCAAACACTTTTTTTTTAACTTCTAACCTTTTTTTGTCGAAAGTGAAATGTTATATTAAACATATTAGAAAGAGTAATGTGCATCTAAAAGCAAAAGACGATAAAGAAAATAATAACAAGCATATATAAGACATATTAGTTTGTTTGCTTCTCTTGTACAAATTAGTAAAAATTACTTTGATGAAAATATCTATCTTTCCAAGAAGATAAATCAATGCATTGACTGTGCATTTGGTCAAAATATCGGTAATCCTGTTACAAGATCTTTAAATACGTGCAACTTTTCATAGAGAAAATTACTCATTCATCTGCAGATCTTGTGAATATTATGAATACTCCAGTTTTTTATACACATTATCAATACCTCAAATGATCTAAAGTTTATCAGAGTAAAAGGTATTACTCTAGGTTTGACTCCCAGCTACCGCCTTTATATCACAAAGGAGGATCCATGTCTTCTCATCCACAACTGATTTAACACGAGCACGTCTGGATTTGCTATAAATAATGTTACCTTGATTATCAATTTCCAGTTATGAAATTCCATAATATTACCATGATTTAGTAAAATATTCATCATTCAGTCAGTAGACGTCGTTATTTTTGGGTTTGGAGGTTCCTAGGTAAGCTGGAAGATGGTATTTCTTCCCGAGTCAGCCTGGCTTCATTTAAAAATCAATATCACTAAAAATATATTTTATGGGGATATTTGTCTTAATATTATTTTCTCAGGGGTTTCGAATATTTTTTCGAAAATGCCTTGAATTTTCCTTTTCCAAATATTCTAAAGGGTACACTAGACAAAAGTTGTAATAGCTATTGGGTACCATCCTTTTTAAGTAAAATTAAATGATCTTGATAATCCATTTGTCATCAATATTCACTTGTATAATAATGTCCATTTTTATCAGAATAGTGGAGGATGCCCACACCCCCACATTGAAAGTATAATACAAAAAATGCTTGATTTATTTAGTTTCGTGATCACACCACTCATATTTCTTGTTGCGCATTTTCTAGAAAAAATATTCCTTTTTGTGGGAGAATCTCCTTACAATACCTCCATCTTAATTTTCTATTCTTGTAGGGATATTAATTGGAATACCAAATGATTTTCCATAACTTCGAATTATTTGTTTGTGCCTCTCTAAATGAATGGAATTTAATAAGATGTTCTGCCTTGACAAGTGTGTGATAACTATATTTTGATGAGTATATATTGTTCTTCTTCTATGGCTGAACAATTTTAATATTCATATCTAACTAAAGGAGTGGGAATATTCAAAACAAAAAAACTGATAAGAGATGGTAATAATTAATTAACGATATGAGAAGACTTTTAAATAGTTGCATAATAATCTTGATATTCATTTTTAATGGTTTTTCCAGCTCAAAACATTCACGTGCCCACAAATTCTCCTAGATGTTTAATTCAAGGCTATTATCAATATTGAATAAATATTCACTTTTCAACAATTGAAGACCGTGGAAAAGAATTTTCAACTCCATCACCTTTTTAGTTTAAACTTCGTATCTCATAGAGTCGGGTTCAAGAAGTATAATCACGTAAGAATCTGTCCCACAAGGGAATCAAGATTATTAGGTGACCTCCAATCTTGATTTTCCAGTAGTTCATTGTTCATTTTACGGGAAATTTCAAAAACACAATTCCGCTAATAGACTTAGCTACAACTACTTTTTCTCATGCAACCTAACGAAATTTGTTTTTGTGTTGAGCATCCCACCATAAATTTGAGACCAAACTAGCTACTTGGTTACAAATATATTTTGGGAATACAGAAATTGAAATCACATAATTTAGGATAGCTTGAGGGACCACTTTGATAAGAACTTTTTACTGCCTTCAGATAATAAGGATGAAATCCAGATGGATTTTTTTGCCAAAAGCCTATCTTTGATGTAGTAGATTCTCCCTCTTGAATCTTCTAAAGTTATGAAGAATTATCTGGTATTTTCCTAGAGACTCATTTCTCCTAATATTAAGGTAATGTGTAACTCTGAGACTAGATCACACCGGGTATCTCTACTGAAACAAATAGAGAATTTATCAAAGTTGATTATTTGACCTGAAACTTTACAATAAGATTAAATAATATATATAAAATCTTTTATCTCGATTTTGTTGAGGGAGATAAATAAAATAGATTCATCAACAAATAAGAGGTGATTAAGTCAAAGATATTCTCTAGCCAAGGGAATGCCTTTGATGTCGCCTTCTCTGCATTGTTGATTAAGTAAACCAATGAGACCTTCAGTCATGAGAGAGAAAAGTAGAGGAGATATAGGGTACCCTTATCTGATCTCTTGTTGCGGTTGAAACTTATTGAGTCGTTCACCATTAACTTAAATTTGGAAATAAAATGAAGTTATGCAGCTATAAATCAAATTCGTTCAATTTCTTACAAAACCCCAATTTCTCTAAAATCTTGATAAGAAAATCCCAATTAAGTTGGTCATAAACTTATGTCAGATCCAGTTTAACGGCCAGTCATTTCCACGATTTCCTTTTTGCTTAATAGAAAATGAGAAACCTTGTTGTGTAATAAGAATATTATCCTAAATACATATTCCTTTAGCAATATTCTTGTAAAATAAGGTGACACGTGATATCAGTCGATAATCCTTAGAAGCTTCTTGGCAATCCCCTTTTGGAATCAGGGTGATGAGTGTATATTAATCTTCCACATATATGTGTTATGAGTGAATGTCTCCAGGAACATATCATAGATATCTTTTCTTTTTAAAACCCAAAATTCCTGATAAAAATTCCCGAGCAGGTCATTCGTTTTAAAGCTGACATGCTAAAGAGTAAAGACTGCATCTTTAACTTTCTCCATGGATGGGATACTTGTGAGAGAGACATCCATTGAACTATAAAATTTACACGGTGTCAGATTAGACACCCCTTCAATTCTCCTTGAAGGTTTACTAGCAAAGAGATCCATATATTACTTGATAAAAAGATTCCGGAGGCTTTTAGAATTCATAGTCTAGGTCCTATTAGAATCTTTGAGTATGCAAATACGATTAGCAGTTCTTCTCAGCATAGTCAACGCATAAAAGATTTTTGTGTTTTTCTCTCTATTTTTAATCTTAATTTCTTATTGTATCCGCCGAGAGCACTTCTTCTTTACTCCATAGGTCATCCAGTTCGTGTGTGATATTTAGAGCCAAAAGTTGATTCTATTCATATACCCAATCTTGAATTTCCACAAGAAATCTTTCATATTTAAAAATAAGGTTCTTGTTATTAACTAATATTCTTTTGCTCCATCTCATAAGGACTTTACAAGTAACATCCCTCTTAATATTGAACTCTTGGATAGAAGAAATACGATAGAAATCATTCAAGAAGTATTTGACAACATCATAACTTTGATGGTTTTCCTACCACTTTGATTCAAAGATTAAATTATTCTTTTATTTGCATATTTTTTCATTCCTTTAAATAATGTGATACGAGTATCTGGAATAATATGTTCATTCTTTACAAGCTAAGGGTCTATCGAGTCATTCTTTAACGATTTGGTCCTATGTACATTTATTTGGCCATGTAAAAAAACATCATTTGGGTAGAATATCAATAAGTTCATTCTCATTGGTAAAAAGAATTGAATCGTAATATATTCTATAGATTAACAAAAGTTCCCCCATTTTTTCTGAATCTCTAGATATATCGTTGAAGTCCTAGAAAAGAAGATGGGATTAGAGATAAATGCTCAATGAAAGAAAGTCGTTCTGAAAGCTTAGCTCGTCCGTTGATATTTGTAGATTCATGAACAGTCACGTCATACCAACAAATAGAACTATATTCATTGATCTTAGTGATTACAAAAGAACTACACTACTTAATGACAATTATTCAGACCTAAATGCTCTTCCCTCGGGCTCAAATATGTGAAATTTTTTAAAGCTTTTACAAGGACTAAAGGATCTAATATATTTTCTTAAAATCACACACTAAAAAAGACATGAGATAGCAATGTTATATTTTAAAATGAGATACTTAAACTTTTTTTGAGACAAGGATTTCCTAGCCCCTTGACTATTCCAAACGAGAAGATTATCTATTCACCTCAGACACTTTAAAAAACTGGACATCATCCCTCAATATATCCTCATCGATGTGTTTCTTCACAGGTTTGATCTGGATACTAGCATCACCCTCCAATCTACTTGCACTACCCTCGTCTCTAATAGCATGTCCTGCACAATTTATGTCGTTGCAAAAGTATATCCCTCTTCAATATTCATATCAGTAAACTATTCCCCCCATGTTTCTACATGCCCCCTTCTTCTTTCGAAAATCCCAAACTTTAGCTTGGAAGAAATTCAAATACATGTTATCCATTAACATTTGCTTCTCGTTAATTCTTTTCCCCATTTTCCCTATTTTTCAAAAATCATTCTCATTATATTTATGTACCTTCATTGGCTTAGGAAACTGTTCCATGTATTGTTACATTATCAAACTTTAAGAAGAACCTTCATGTAGATTAGGTAGAATAACCTGCATCCTCGGTTTAGTATACCAATGATCCTTTTTGTCATTATAAGGCCTAGGATGGTCACCGATATGAACTGACTATGAACTATATGATTCTTCCTCAGGTTCATAATTATCCTAGTCAATATTGACAATATCCTGAATCAAAGTCAACCCTTGCATCTTACCATTATCACTATCCTTTTTAGGTTTTTGTAGAATAAACTCCATGTTCTTCACATTAACATGCATAAGATTCTCTTTGATAAGGTTATCGTATTACTTAATCATTTGATATGCTTCCTCATTCAAGTCATCAATCTTATTGCCTAAGAACTCCACCACCACTTCATTATTGATAACAATCCCTTTGACTATGTCTTTGAACCCCTCTTGAAACACCTTAAAGAGTCCTAGAAAATTACCCTCAGTTACGTCAAAACTTTCTTAGCTTATAGGAGTATTACCTACAATGTCATCCAAAAGCGCTTATTTGTCAAGATCCTTCTTTGATGATTCTCCCACCTCTTTTTTACTTTGTTCATTTTTCTAAGTTGTATTATTAGCTTGATTTGGAACCAAAATACTACTAAACCCAGTGTAAAATCCTTCATAACTTTCTCAGTATTATTTGGATTGATAGGACCACCCTCGTTATGATGATCATCGTCCATTCTGTGAAAAGAAAAAACCAAATGACTTTTTCGAAAACCCCTGGTCCAATCTATCTTTTTTAAGGAAAAATACACTATGTATTCGTTTTATAGTTGTAGTACTCATTCCTCATCGAAATATATTGTGCAGCCGTTGTTCCACCTTGTCTGACCATACACATGAGTCATGCATATATATTGGTCCCCTAAGAAACCACAACTAATAGAAAATACTGATGCTTTCGTACACAAAAACTGTCCACACATTACCATTATTTGATCTAAGTAAACTCGTCTATTCAGTTTTTCTCTTCCAAAAAGTATAACATGAAACATGAGAAACAACAATTCATCTCTGTCTTCTGGGAAGAAATCAATTTCGTGTAACTCACCAAGCTAATGAGCTAGAAGATCGATCATTTTAATGTTTCTTTGAATTTAGTAATACCACCTAAACAAACCCATGCATATGAGTAGTTCAAATCCAAATCCTTAAACTCTTCATCAATTTCCCAATTACAAAGAAACACATGCAAATAACCAAACCCGGAAACCCAAATTCTTTCTAATTCTTTTTCACTTTTGAAATTTAACTTGAACACGTTTTCGTTGATTAAAAGAACCATGCATTTGATCCCCCAAGATTCAAGGACCACCTTGCAAAAGACTCCCAATGTTATATATTTGTCAACGATGATACAATCATAGAAGGAAAGGTCAACCTTAGGATCTTTGATGGATGATTCCTTGACAAAAATTGTAAGAACATCTAGTTTGCACAGAGCATCGTTATTGAGTTTAGCCAGAAGTACGTGTTTTCTTAGTAGCCATCTGTTTTGAGCATAGAGTGACGGTTCAGTTTTGATATAAAAGTTTTAAGGTGAATGTGGTATATATGTTTTTTTAGTCCTACCCCAACTTATTGAAATAACACTTAAAAGTGGCGCAAAAGTTACACATTTGCACCACATGTAAAGACTCTATCGAAACTAATATATTAAGTGTATAACTAGGGATGCAAATGGTTACAGTTAAAAACCAAAACCGGTGATAAACGAACTGACTAAAAACCGAATTACATAACCATGCTTAAACCATTAGGTTATGGTTTTCAAAAGTGTAACCGATGGTTAAAACCGTTAGGTTATGGTTTTAGATAAAAATAAAACCGAATAGCCGAAAACCATTTATTGATACATATATATGTGTGTGTATGTGTTGTGTGTGTGTATGTATGTATGTATATATATATATATATATATATATATATATATATATATATATATATATATATATATATATATATATATATATATTCATATTCTATATTGATCTAGGTTATAATTAGATATATTAAAAACTTAAAACCAAAAGTCAAATACTAGATTTAACCAATTAAATTGTAATTTAATCAAAGACCAACACAATATCTTATATACCTTGGAAATTTTTCTTATATGTGTGGCTTGATTTTGTGAAAATTAATATATTTATTGAATTATCATTTGGTTATGGATAAATACCGTAAGACCGTTTAAAAAACCGAAACCGAATAATGCAGTTATGATTTTGAAATGTGTAATCGATGGTTAAAACCGTTAGGATATGCTTTTTTAATAAAAACGGTTATAGTTATGGTTTTCAATATTTTTATAAAAATTGAAACCGTTGTCATCTCTATGTATAATATGTATACAGAGTTTAAAATAGACGTGATAGGAGTTGACGATCTGATGTATAAACACTTACAAGTGTCCATAGGAAAGTGAATCCATGATCTATGAGTATAAATTTGTTCAATATCTGGAGAGAATGCAGAGAGCCTTCATCAAAAACCACACCGCGGAGTGTAAAAATTGCAAAAGATACATGAAACCTCATATAAACACTACCACATGTCACGTTGAGCACCTAAAACCTTCCTTGAGTTCTTCCATGCATCTCGGGTACGTTGATTCGATAAAAGATAGGATGAAAAGTTTTAGTTTGACATGTAAAATGTCCAAGTTTAGATCTTTAGCCTTAAATTCAGAGAAATCGCATTTGGGTATAAGGAAACCCGTGAGTCATTAATTCATGAACCATATTAATTGAAGAAGAAAGGCAGTGCTCATGAATTAAGAGTAATATTTGGTATCACCAAAATACTATATATGAATTTTAAATGGTCTAGTTATAAAAGAGAGAAAAAAATCAAATGATTTAGTTAAAAAATTTAAAATTCAAATTATGAATAATTTTTGGGTGATACCCACCCATAATCATGGTTTAAATAGATTTTATAATCTTGATTTTCCATCTCAATTAGGAAATTTTCTATAGTGCATTTTGATAGAAATTTGTTAGACTTTATATTGGGTTGTAAGATCATCAAGAACGTAATGATCATGGATAAACCTTAAAGCAATAGGCTATCAAAAAAAGGAAAATTCAGGCACACTTAGTTGGTGATAAAAACTTAGAGATATTATTGTAGAGAATTAAATATAAAAAAAAATTTAAGAGAGAAGTAAGTTCCCCCACATAACTTCTAACCTTTACTGAACGCTGGATTTACCGTTGTTGATAAATGTTGGAAAATCTTGGTTTTTATATATGCTATATATGCACATGGAGAAATGGAGAGATGCTGTCTCCTGCAACAAATTATATAGATGCATATGTAGTGTCAGTCTTGTAAAATTATTAACCTGATATGATTAAAATATGTAACATATAATTAATTTTGGATTCTTATGACATATACCATGTTAATATGTTATTAGTATTTGTAAAATAGTTTGAAATTGCTATATATATATATACTTGAAGAGAATATTTATTTCCACATGTGATTATAAATGCGTGAAAAGGAAGATATTTAAGTATTGATGGATCATAATCTATGGCAAAATTGTTCATGCGTATGTTTTGCTTTAGTTTTATCAAATGGGATATAAATAGTAGATTTTTTTTTATGATTACAGTTACAATTAAAAACTCATTTGGCTGATATGAGCAAGATGAATGTCAAGTACGAACAACGTCGTATTCCACTAGGTAACATAAACGCAAACCACATGAGAAGATATTCTCTCAAATACTACAGATACCAAGGTTCTTTAACAAAACCTCCATGCGATGAAGGTGTTGTCTGGCTCATACTAAGAAAGGTAATCAATTATTTCGTATTAAGTATCATATATGCTATTTATAAGTAGGTAACTTATATGAAAAAAAATTACATAGTAATTTATCTAGGGAATATATCTAATTAAGGGTGATGATACAAATTACAATATAATGCAGGTGGAACCAATTGGAAAAGATCAACTAGAAGCTCTAAAGGTTTCTTTGGCCCCGGAATTTAAGGAGAATGCAAGATCTACACAAGCAACAAATGGCAGAAAGGTAGAGAGCTATACCATTAGTATACAAAATAATTATAACAAAGTAACACAAAATTTTGTATTATAATTTAATATTTTAGTTTCATAGAAATTTCTTTTTTAGTTCCCTGAGATAGCAATAGTACTTTGTAACCTGTTTTGTAAAGATTGTTATCCATTTTTCTGTTCATATGATAAAATAAAACAAGATTTTGTTATAATTTGATATTTTTGTTTCATAGAAATTTGTTGTTTTAGTTCATTAAGATAGCGAGATCCTTGTAACCTGGCTGTTTTGTAAAGATTCTCATCCATTTTCTCTTCATATGATAACACTACTGAAATTCGCTTGTTTACCGACGACGCGTGTCGTCGGTAAACCCCCGTAATTCGTCGGCAGACAAGATTACCGACGACATACCGTCGCTAAAACGTCGTTCCTAGAGATTGGTCAGTAAAATGAGGCTTACCGGCGAACGAGGCCCTATTCGTCGGTAATGTTTAGGGATGGCAACGGATCGGTTTTTTGCAAAAGTTCCAAAAACCATAACCATAACCGTTTTTATAATTAAAAACCATATCCTAACGGTTTTAACCATCGGTTTCATTTTTTAAAACCATAACCGTATTGTTCGGTTTCGGTTTTTTAAACGGTTTTGCAGTTTTTAACCATATTCAAATGATAATTTAATAAATATACTAAATTTCATAAAATAAAAACACACATATAAAAGAAAACTACAAGATTTATAAAAAATTGTGTTGACATTTGATTAAATTGCATATTTATTATTTATTTGATTAAATCTAATATTTTATTTTTGCTTTTAGAATTTCAATATATCTAATTTAACCTAAATTATTATAAAATTTAAAAATATATGTGATAATAAACGGTTTTCGGTTTTTCGGTTTTATTTTTATCAAAAACCATAACCTAACTGTTTTAACCATCGGTTACACTTTTCAAAACCATAACCTAATGGTTTTAACCACGTTATATAATTCGGTTTTTAATCGGTTCAGTTATCATCGGTTTCGGTATTTAACCGTAACCATTGCCATCCCTAGTAATGTTACCGACGAGAAGACGTCGTCGTTGATTATTAAGGTTAGCGACGACACGTGTCGCCGGTAGTCGTTTAATTAGTTTTTTTTTTGTAGCCGATAATTGAATTACATTAATCTTTGTTTTTATTTAGTTTGCCGACGCCCTTTAGCGACGACAGTGGCGTCGTTAATTTTTTTTTTAATTTCTTAAATCAGAATTAATTATTTATTTTTATATGTTTTAGCGACGACATTCAAATGATGAATGTCGTCGTTAACACTTTGAATATCGTCGGTAATTTTTGATTTTTTTTTAAAATTTTAAAATACAATTATATTTTAATTTTGTTTTGACTTAATTTTTGTTTTTATTATAAATATAATACAAATAAAATTGATATATATGAAAAAAAATCAATAATTAATAGAAAAAACCGTAACATAATTAAAACCATAGAAAAAGTCTTACAAAAAGTCAACAAAAGTCTACTAAAGTCAACAAAAACCAATTAAAAGTCAAATTATTACAAACCAAATCATACTTAAATAAAAACCAACACAAACTTAACCAACCCAACACAAACTCAACCAAACCAACACAAACTAATCCTCATCATCTTCACTCTCTTCATCTTCTCTTTCCTTGGTACTCATATTCGGCGGCTCGGGGGCGGCGATCGGGGGTAGTCCTTTAGCTAGTCTCATGCCATTTAACGCATCGAAAAGCGTGTCCACTAAGCTCGGTGGCTGACTCGTCTGGCTCGAAGAAGCAGTGGGCCTGGTCGACGTGGAGGATGGATCTGGTATAGGATCAAGTCCTTGTTTTTCTCGAAGCTCGTTCATGCCTGCGAGCATCACCTTCAGTAGCTCCTCGGTCCCAGCGTCCGGCTGTGTAGGAGTCCGTGCTCTTTTTCTGACCGGACCAATGGTAGGCACCCAATGTCTGACTTGGGTGGGGCCATGACCTCCATAATGGTCTCTAAAATCGCATCTATTTGCTCCTGCGCAGTAACTTCGGTGCCCTCGGCTACAGCCTCCACAACCTTCTTTTGCATCTTCCCCCGTAAAACACCCTGTAATTAGATTTTAATTTAAAAATAAATTAGATTAATATTAAAGTAAAGTTAAAACTAAAAATTTTATTTAAAGAAAAAAAACTTACACTAGCTTTTTCTAATCGCTGGCCCCGAAAGCTGTCAGTAGCCGAATCGTCGGAAATGTGATCGAAATAGCCGCTCAAAGGAGGAAGCTCCATCTCCTCCTGGGTCTGATCGTCTAAGAAAGTCATCGGCTCCTTCGTCACGACCTTAAGCGTCCCCTATTCAATTTTCAATACCAAATATTAAATAACTAAAAATAAATAAATTATTAAAATACTAAATTATATTTTTATTAAACGTAATTATACCTTCATTATAACCTCCCTAGTTTGGGATAGGTTCCGAGACCCCGCCTTGCTCGAACTAGTCTGCTGCTCCTGGTTTTTATGATTAATCTCCGCCTGGGCCTACAAGTAATAAAAAAGAGAGTTATAAATCTAATAAATAACGAGTTATAAATTTAATAAATAAGTTTTATTTTTTTACCTTAGTGTTTTCATCATCTCAATTCTTCTTTGCAATAGCCCAATACTCCGGTATCACATCCGGGGGTGCAGTACCGGTGTTATAGTAGTCGGCCTTCAAGTCGGATTTCCATCTCCGATAGCAGGCAGAGGACATACTGTTCAGTTTATTCGCAATTTCCTCCCAGTCATCTCTTCTTCTCCACCCCTCCAGGTCGAAAAATTCTTGAAGACGTCTCAAAATACCCCCTCTCCGATTTTCGAGCACGTTTGACCATTGTTTGTACATGGGGGGACGTATTCTCAAACTGCGTGCCCGATCACCTGACCCACGTGTTTATAGTGTAGGCCCACTATGTTCCACGTGTGGTCGATAAGTGAGAATTCGATCGGTATGGGCCACCCGACTCTTTTCAGCGTTTTCAAGGCGGTTCTAATCGAAGTGGTGCTTCGGGGTTTCCGAAGTCTTCTTTTCGGATTTCCTGTTGCAATGAGTAATATTTATTAATTATTTATTCATAAAAATTGAAATTATGAAATTGAAATTGAAGTCTTTTTTACCTGAAGGTTGTGCACAGTCATTGAGGTTGCGATTAGGATCCCTCGGGGTATCGCTCCCGAAACCATCATCGTCATGACCATGTCCCATCACATCAGCCATCTACAATTTTAAATATTACTTAGTAGTCCCTATATTTTAATTTTACCTATAATTATTATTTTATTGCAAATAGGTCCCCAAATTTTTCTATTTTGTAATTTAGTCCATATACCTATTTTTCTCTATATTTTATATTTTATTGCAAATAGGTCCATACATTTTTTTTATTTTGCAATTTAGTCCATATATCTATTTTTCTCTACATTTTTTATTTTATTGCAAATAGGTCCCTACATTTTTTTATTTTGCAATTTGGTCCATATATCTATTTTCTCTACATTTTTTATTTTATTGCAAATAGGTCCCTACATTTTTTTATTTTGCAATTTGGTCCATATATCTATTTTTCTCTATATTTTTTTATTTTATTGCAAATAAGTCCTTATAGTTTTTTATTTTACATTTTAAGCCATATATCTATTTTTCCTATAATTTTTATTATATTTCAAATAGGTCCCTAGATTTTTTAATTTGCATTTTGGTCCATTTATCTATTTTCGATTTCTACAAATTACACAATAGGCCCTTGTATCTCTAAAAATAAATCCTAAAACATATCAAACATATCAAAAAATACAAAAATCATATCAAAATCCTAGTTTTCTAAAAAAAATCATAAATTCATCAATTTGTGTTGTTTTTAATTCCAAAAATATACCAATCAACATCAAATAACATCAACATAACTCGGATTACAGCTAATCTACCATTACAATCACAAAATATTTCAATAAAAAAAAAGCAAAATAAAACCGAAAATTGTTACCTGTTACATGGATAATGTGTAGTTTTCATCCATGAATTCATGCCAAAAACAAAGGAAACAAAAAACAAAACAAAAAACAAAGATATTAGAAATTGAAATTGAAAATAAAAAACTAGGAATTAAAAGGTGTTTATGGAAGGATTAAGCTTACCTTTTCGCTGGATTTTGTCTTGGATTGCCTCGGAACAGCTTGGAATGGGAGGAAACAGAGAAATTTTGGTGAAATTTTGGTGTAGAATGAGTTAGAAATGAGCTCGATTAGGTCTTATAGGATTTTTAATTACCGACGACACGCGAGTCGTCGTTAATCCTATAAGATTCGTCGGTAATACGGGACACGTGGCCCGCTCCGTACTCACGACGCTAGCGTGTCCTTAATTACCGACGAGTAGGTCGTCGTTAATGCTAGAAAATCGTCGGTAATTTTCATGGGCGGGAAACTTGACCGCCCATGTTGACCAATCAAATTTTCGTGCTATATTACCGACGCAGAAGAGATTAAACATCGTCGTTAATTTTCGTGCTATGTAGATTACCGACGAAGTGCATACTATTATCGATGAACTGTTGTCGGCAACAATTAGCGACAACGCTGTCGTCGTTAATCTCGAAAGATCACCGACGACCCGTAACTCGTCGGCGATCTGTCGTTGGTAAACAAGCGAATTCTAATAGTGTAAATGTCAATCACTCTTATATACATAGCAATATAAATTATAATTTGTATAATTTAAACTTTCCAAATAAACTCAACAGATTTATATTAAAAGAATAAGATTGATGGTTGGTTTAGTAATTTCTGCAATGACAAGAGTTTCTGGGTTTATAATTAAATTTATTTTGAATCTAAAATAGCTCTCATATGTATTAAAAAAACATGGTCAAATAATTATAACACAAAAACTAATATTATAAATAATTAAATTAAATATTTATTAATTAGTATAACATTGACCGGTGCTTCACAAACTAAAAGACGCAACTAATATTTCAATTTTTTACTGGTAAACAAGATGATACAATTGACAACTCTTCTCGACAAAAAAATAATAATTGACAGCTCTTTAGTCCAAAACCAAGTCTATTTACAACAACCTCTAATATAAATAATAACATAAAATTAAAATAAAAAAACCAAAAGTAACTGCATGTTTTTAACGTGGGGCTTTTACCTTCCTTTTTCTAGTACAATCAACAGTTACCTCGGAGTCAACGAAGCTGTTTTCGAACATGCCACGTCAGTTTTACTCACCCGATCTACGATTATTAGACCGGTTAATACACCCCAAACTCTTCCGTGCTCCTCCTACCTGAGACGAACCGTTTCATTCCTCCCAGACCGGGAGGGTCAGAAACCGGTTCAACATTATCCGGCACTCTCACTGAAGAACTCTTACTAATCACCGGCGTTGAACCCTCCTTTAAATTATCAACATCTTTCTGTGCCGACTTTTTTTTACTCTTACTAGATTTAAACAGTGACAAGAATCGAAACGTGGATTTCTTTTTCTCAGGAAAGCTTTTTGATCTCCCCATCACTTGGGTTTTATCCGGTTCAGATGATCTCATAGGAACTTTTCTTATCGATCCAACTCTTCCCATACAAGAAACCTTCGGTGAAGAAGGTTCAGCAATCGAAGAAGACCGTTTTCCGGCCAAAAAGGAAGGTATAGGTAAGAACTTTGTAGGGGCTGGTTTATTAGTATTAACCTTCTGAGCCTTGGGCAAACCAAAGATCGATGTTTTAGACGACGTTAAGTTCGGAAATCTTTTAGAGGTGGGATTAGAACTTGTATATTGTGTGGTTGCAGGTTGAGATATGCCTTTGGTGGATTCATTCCTTTCCATAAAAGCATTGCTATGGAGCCAATCAAGTTCAGCATCTTTAGATAACCAGAAAGATTCCGGTGGTAAATCCACCGGGACATCAGGTCCGGCGCTGGTTTGAACCTTCTCGTTCTCTTCATCAACTTGGGGCATTCTAGAGAGAGAAGAGAGTATTAGTGAGAGGAGAAGTGAGAATGGAAAGAAATATCAAAGGCGATATGAGATGATGAAGAAGAAATGCATTTAAATGTTTTTGAAAAATGACTAAATTAAAAATAGGAAAATAAATTTCTATCTATAGTCGCATTTTTTTTTTTTTTTGTCAAAAATAGTCGCATGATGTTAGGTACCTTTTATGGAACAAAATTAAATATTTCTTTTACCAATTTATTATATCATTATCTAAATTGTAATCAAGTTTAATTCATGGACTAATTGGTGATGATTTTGGTCAATGAATTTAAAATAGAGTAATTTTTAATAGGGTCAATGCCCAATAGGTATCTGTCACCTTACACTCTTGCCCATAAAATGCACCATTTTTTTTTAAAGAACAACGAGTAATGGGAAGTTTCCCATAACTCAAACGACTATTTTTATGGAAAAAAAGAAAAAAAAAATATATGTGGCCTTTTATGGGCAAAAAATGGTAGTTGAGATGAAAAGGAATTAATTCTAATTTAAAGTGTTTCTTGGGCAATAATTCTTTTTAATATTCTCAAAATTATCTCAATTGTATCTATACTGGGAAAAAAAATACTAAACTGAGAAAAAATATGGAGTACATGAATAATGAAATATATATAAGTCACATTACTTTTTAAGGTCTGTTTAATTAGATGGAGAGAAACAAAAAGAAAAAAAAAGAATATAATTGATTTTTTACTTTTTACATTTATTTGTATTAAAGAAATTTATAAAAAAAATCATTCTAAAAATCATTTTTATATCTATTTTATTATCACTCCAAATTGAAATCAAATAGAGAGAATAAAATTTTATTACTATAGACCAAAATTAATTTTTTTTCTTTTTTTTTTAGTATTTTTTTTCAATTCAAACAAAATATATCTAAAATCATTTATACAATCTTCTTTTTTTAAAATTTCTAATCTAAACAAAAAAAAAATCTTTTCCTTTATTTTAATAATCTATCTTTTTTTTCTTTATTATTTTTTTCCTCCTAAATGCAAACATACCCTTAAAAGGTAATAGGTAATGATATATACCAAATAGAAATTATATTACCTAATTACTATCCAAAAAAAATAAACAGATTAACGATTTATAAACAATCAATTTACGTTACGTCATGGATAATATACTTAGGGTGGTATATATCATACCACCCAAAATATAGATTGAACTTATTAATATATACATAAGTTAAACTTACTCCATTTTTATAAAATTTAATTTTTTTTCAATTAAACTTATCAATATATATTGATTGAATTGTATATATCATTGCTCAAATAATATACTTAAAACCTCAGTATCCCCAAAAAAAAACTCATTATCGAAAGGTCATGATTTTGGTCTCTATAAAATTAATTTTACATCACATCTCAACTATTTCTAGATTCATCCAAACTTAATCTTATATATTTTTAATAACAAATATGTACAAATAAAATTATCCTCACTGTTTTATCATATCCTTTTGTATATATGTTTTTTTAAATTGAAATTAGAGAAAAAAGTATTTCAGATATATTTTAAAATCAAAATATTAATAAAACAGTGTAGCTTATAATTTAGTCTGCTGACAGGTGTTTCACATGAAATAAGGCAACTATTCAATTTAATCGAAAAATTCCAGCATGTGGCTGACAGTCCCAACTATACTGTGTGAAGGTATGTTGTATGTGTCATTAATGGATTGAAAGGGATCTCGCGTGAGAAAGGGGCAAAGTGAGAAACTGCATACTATAGTGATTGTTGTTTTGCCGGGGGGGGGGGGGGGGTGGGTTAGTTGGTATGGTGAATTGGTTAGCGTGTTCAAGGTAGATTTCGAAAAAGATTGTTCGGTAGTGGTGTTCGAATGCAAGTGGTATAACACCTAAAAAGGAAAAGTATTAAACGAATACGGTGTGACCAGAATTGACACTAGTTCATACTAGTACAAAGATGAGCCGTACATTTAAACCAATGACACATAAAAAGTGTTCTACATTGATGACTTAGTACACATCAAGGGATCGTGGGGTGGTGCGTGAAAAGTTATTTGGAAAGTGAGTGATCATCATGGTTGGAGTGCAGATGTTTAGGATGTCTACTCAACCATTAATGTCTCTAACCCGATACCTATTGTGAATGACAACGTAGAGATAGATAGATTGAACATGAATAGCGGAGAATACACACCAAATTCGACCAACAGAGATTAAAGCATGACCCTACTACTTCTATGAGATTGATGGACACCAAACGATACACATTGATAGTGATGATGAGTTTATGGACGTGGAGAGGGAAGAATACAAAACAGATTAGTAGTATAAGTTGATTATAATTTGTATAAAACACTAACTTATATGTGTTGAAATTTGCTCTTGGTGTTTTGTGTTGATTTGACGATATTTGATGTGTTCGTATAATTTGGGTTTAGCAGTTGTGGTTTTTAAAGAAATGAAAATGATTAAATTAATTTTTTAGACCTACAACGACCACAATGTGGCCACAAAGCTGCATCAAATTTGGTGACCACTCAGTGACCGTTAGAGATTTGACATATTTGCTGACCACTAGGGTGATCAGTATTCTTGGTGAACATTAGCGACAGTCTTGGTAGTCGGTAAAATGTTATATTTATCGATCAAAACGAAGGTCGGTAATAAATTTGTTTCTAGTGGCCACGTTGTTTGTCAATGTCGACTTCTAACGAGTAAACACTAATTACCAACCTTTCACAACCAATAAACGTTGTTTAAGTGATTTCAATTTTTAGTAAGTAATAACGAGTGTCAATGAAGAAGGAAACGTTACTCATAAGATTAACAGAAGATACTTTGTCCAGGAATGCAATAGAAGGAGAAACATGGGCTCTTCTCCTTGTCATGAGATTTGCAGCAGAGCTCAACCATCATAGTTGCTCCTTCTACTTTGACAACCTTGGATTTGTTCAAGGAATTAATACTAAGACCAAACTTCACTAGCGTCTCAAACCAATTCAAGCTGAACTTGAAAAATGGTTAGCTCGATTTTCTAGTTGAAAAATTGCTCATGTTGATAAAAAATTTGATGGCACTGCGGATGATTTATCTAAATGTACGAGAAGAATTGATCTTTCGGATTGGAGTGATATCTCGCTCATAGGATCCCTTTATTTTCTTGAAAATCATTGTAATCAGTAACTTTTATTTTATTTCATTAACTTAAAAAAAAAGATAAATGTTTAACATATAATTTTTTTTCTAGTAATATAGGATCACCATTAACCCATTAAATTTCCAGTTTCAACTTACATGGTTAGAATTTTTTTAAAACTAAAATAATTTATTTATTAAATATATAAAATGTAATTTGAATATCAATAATACTTTTTGGAATTATGTGGCAATGGGTTTGCATTTGTTGACTGATGTGAAACCAGTGGGCTGGTTTCGTTTTGAACGTACTCAGTTTTTATGACACCGTGACGGTGAAGCATCTTTGCTTATGTTGTCAAACATAAAGAAAAGTCGGACAAAAATAAAAGAATAAACAAAAACGGAAGATCGATTAACATATTCTTTCAATACTCGAAGAAAGAAGGATGGCCTGATAAAAAATAAAAAATCGAATGAAGGATGGTAAAATTAGTGGACATTCAAAACATATTTTAATGAAAATTTCAGTTAAAAGTAACTTGAATGTTGAACCTTTCGATTGGTATAATAAAACCCACCTATTATTATAAATTATTTAGTTGATTGATGTTGGATAATAATGGATTCAATAAAAAATAAATATCACACTCATTTTTGAACTTGACTATGAAAGTGTTTGTAGCATATCTTTCAACATCTACTTGTTCTTGTAAAGCCCAGTATTTGTTGATGTGATTTTTAATAAAGAGGTTGTTAACTTTATCAGTTGATAGCAATCTAACTACGAGCTTGAGCTCTTTGGCTTGTTTATATTTTGAGTTGTTATCAGGTGTGATGATAAGGGCTTCATTTTTTGCTAAAGGATGTGATGGAGCATAAAAATCCATTACGAAGGTGAGGAAGAAGGAGCTGGAATGAAGATTTAGTGTTTGTGAAGAACTTGATAGGGAAAACACTAGATCAGAATAGGAATCACCCAAAATTTAGAGATTTTGGATGATAATAGGTTGAGGAAAGGGAAAATTTGATGTAAGAATTAGAAAAGATGAAAAAGTTATGTAATTATGGGAACAAAGACCTTGGACCTTACAAGGTAAACATCTGGCAATCAAGGAGTATAAAAATGCAGAGGATAACAGAGTTACTCATACAACAGTCTGGCTACAGCTTAGGGGAATCCCAGTTATTCTACTTACAAAACACTGTATTGAAAAAATGATGAACTATTTTGGCAAAGTTCATGAAATTATCCTTCCAGAGGAGATCAACATAGATGAAAACTCAGTTACTAAAGTTCAAATAGACTGGAAATTAACATCACCCCTTTGCTCGGGTATCAACTATTGGGAAACAGAAACTACAGCTACATGGATCAAATTTACCTACGAAAATATTGGTCAGGTATGCTATGGTTGTGGGCTTTTCGGCCATGAAGAAATTAACAAGAGCTTCAGGTGTCAAAACCCTAAAGTTACGCCTAAATTAGGTGCGTGGATCAAAACCTCTACTAGAGGCCCAACACCAATCAACCCAGTTAAAATCAACAATTATAAAAGGAAAAGCATCAATCTCAAACTAGATTCAAAGAAATTACCAGCAAAAGACCAAAATCGTAACAACTCGGTCATGCAAGAAAGCTTCAAACTCAGCAACGAACTCAGTGACGGTAACGGTAACGGCGATAGTACCACGTGCTCTATTTTCAAATTTGGTACGAATCAAACAAAAGACAAAGGTAAAGAACGATTAGTGGAGAGTAGTACTGAAGGAGTAAAGGACGGCAATGGTGAGGTACTTGTTTTGTCTGATACGCTTATGAAAGAGAAGAAAAACGAACCGAATAATTTAATAGAAAAAGAAAATAATTTGGCCAAGCTTGCCCATTCTTTTGTTAACAAAATTAACAGCCCACCAGCCCATACGAATAACATTGTATTTGGGTCTTATATTAGCCCAACACAAATTATCAAGAGCCCAAATGTTGTTTTACCCAACTCATCAAAACTCAACCCAACTCCATCCTCTAACCCACACTCTAACCCAAATCTAAACAAAACTACTCCTCCATCGTCAGAACAAAACAACCCTAAATCCCCAAAATCGCCTTCTCAATCGGAACCCTCTTCTCCCTCCCTCATAAGCTCCGATGCACCACCACACCAAAAATCCCCAACCACTAATGGTTTCACCACCCCTCAACCTTCTATACCAGTCACTTTCCCCATTTCTTTCTCAACAACAGCTTTATTCAGAGAAAGTGTGAACATTGAAGGCTCACACAGCTACATTATGAAGAAAAAATTCTTTGGAGAAACAATCAATAGAACATCAATCAAAGCTAAAAGCTCCAATGTTATCAAATTCGTTTCAACACAATCTAATGATAAAAGGCAACAAACTTTTTGGGCTGCTAGAAAAGGTGAAGTGAAAGAGATTGAAGTCCCGATTAGTAACAGTCCCACTCCGATGATAAATGAGGAGAATATACGAGATATCGGAATTGATAATGCTAGTAATTCGGGTAAAAAGAAGGAACAAGATCAAACTACAATGGTTTGCGGGGTTGTCCTTGAACAACCCCAACCCCCTCAATGATACAACTCTCCTGGAACTGTCAAGGTATTGGCAACACCTTGACAGTCCAGACTCTTGCTGATATGACGGCAAAATATCAGCCACAGGTACTATATCTTTCTGAAACTAAGAACATTTATTCTACTGTTAAGAAACTTGAGAAAATTATTAACATGACCCTCCTTGATACTGTTGAACCAGTAGGCCTCAGTGGGGGATTAGCTGTTTTCGTTAAAAATAATTTTGAAGTATCGGTTATTAATAAGTCTATTAATCATATAAATTGCCTTATTAAAGATGAGGACACCTTGTCTTATACAACCTTTGTCTATGGTGCCCCCCTAGATAAAAATAAGGAAGAATGTTTGAAACTTTATTCTAAGTGTAAACCTACTGATGATTCACCTTGGCTTCTTATGGGCGATTTTAATAACATTAGATACACTTCGGATAAAAAAGGGGGGAATAACAATATTACTAAGTACATGAACATGTTTAATGGCTTTCTGAAACACCACAAATTAGATGAAATTATTACTAAAGGCTGTAAATTTTCGTGGACTAGTAAGCGTAGTAATCAAGACATGATAAAGTCTTTCATTGATAGAGCCTTTAGTAATAAACAATGGGGAGATCTTTACCCCACAGCTTGGGTAGCCTTATTACCTGCCATAGGTTCTGATCACTCCCCTCAAGTGCTTATACTAAATGATAATCATGTTAAAAAAGACAGGCGGTTTTATTTTGAAAATGGTTGGATTGAGGAAACTGAATGCCTGGCTATTATTAAAAAAGTTTGGGAACTTAAAAAAACACCTCATGGCCTATTTAGAAATGCCCTCACCTATAAGCTAGAAAAATGTAAAACCCTTCTTACCAAATGGAGCAAAGCAAAGTTCACTAATAATAAAAAAATGATTGACAAGCACATTAAAGAATTAGAAAAGATATATAATAACCCTCATACTAAAGATTGGAATGAACAATAACATTATCAAGAAAGTGGGGGAAATTTGGAAAAAAGAAGAAGATTTTTGGGCCTCTAGATCTAGAAACCTCTGGCTTAAAAGAGGGGATAAAAATACCTCTTAATTCCATGCCTCTACTAAAGAAAGGAGGAAAATTAATACTATCAATAGATTACTCACTGAAAATGACAACTGGGTAGAAAAGTTTACTGATATTAAAATGGAAATTAAGAATTACTATAATAACATCTTTAAGACAGTTGGTTTAAGGAATTATGAACCCATTCTAGATTGTGTTCAACCCATTATTACTGATAATATGAATATGAACCTCAATAAAAAACTGGAGATTAAGGAAATAGAAGAGGCTATCAATGATCTTGGAGCTAACAAAGCTCCAGGACCTGATGGTTATCCTGGGATCTTTTACAAAAAATATTGGAACATTATTAAACTAGATTTTATAAAAGTCATAAACAACTTTTGGTATAATGAAGGTACTCTTGATGATATTAATAACACCTTCATCTCACTTATACCAAAAACCCCAAACCTATTAACATTAAACATTACCGCCCCATCAGTTGTTCTAATTTTATTTACAAAATCATTGCAAAAATCCTGGTTAATAGGTTGCAACCGGTCTTGAATGTCTTGATTGATGAGAATCAATCGGCATTCATACCAGGAAGGCACATACAGGAAAACACAATGGTAGCTCATGAAATTATTAATTACATTAGGAACAAAAGAGACACTAAAAAATATCTCTTATCTATTAAAACTGACATACAAAAAGCCTATGAAAATGTGGAATGGGATTGTCTTAATGATTTAATGATAAAGATGGGCTTTAACATCAAATGGGTTAATAAAATTTTGAGGTGTGTTAACTCTGTATCTTACTCTATTATTATAAATGGCTCTCCAGTGGATATTGACAAACCTCAAAGAGGTTTGCGCCAAGGAGACCCCCTCTCGACCCTCTTATTCTGTATTACAACCCAATTACTCTCTATCCTTATTAAAAACAAGAGAGAAAGTGGTACAATGCAAGGTATTAAAATTGCAAAATTAGCCCCATCTGTTACACATCTACTATTTGCTGATGATAACATATTTTTTTATGAATGCTAATAACACTGAGATTGAAAGCTTTAAAGATGTGATTAATAAATATAGTTTTGCTACTGGTATGAAACTTAA
Source organism: Nemophila menziesii (assembly GCA_029959085.1). Classification (NCBI taxonomy): domain Eukaryota; kingdom Viridiplantae; phylum Streptophyta; class Magnoliopsida; order Boraginales; family Hydrophyllaceae; genus Nemophila; species Nemophila menziesii. The sequence continues at coordinate 140,549,638 of JARWIR010000001.1, read as the reverse complement.
TCTTAATAAACGTGGCATCAAATTTAGCCCAAATACACCAGACTTTATTCAAAACCTCTATTCTAAGAAATTAAATATGCCCATTACAAATAATCTTGGAAACTATTTGGGCCTACCCTCTGAATGGAGTAGGTCCAAAGTGAAGGACCTTAATTCCCTTGTTGAGAAAACCTTACAAAAAAACCGAAAATTGGAAGAATCTATTTTTATCCTCGGCTGGTAAAGAAATCCTTATAAAATCTGTACTACAAAGCTTACCAAATTATTATATGTCCTCTTACCTCATTCCCCAGAAAATTTGTGACCTCATAACCTCCCAAATCTCAACCTTTTGGTGGGGTAGTAATGGTAAGAAAAAGGTACATTGGGAAAAATGGGAGAATTTGACTAAAAGCAAACACTCTGGTGGGCTTGGTTTTAGGGACCTACATCTTATGAATCTAGCCCTTCTAGGGAAACAGGCATGGAATCTTGTCAATAAACAAGATTCCCTCCTTTTTAAAATCCTAAAAGGAAAATATTTCCCCAATAACTCATTCCTTGATGCTCAGATAGGCTACTCACCCTCTTGGGGTTGGAGAAGTATATTGAGTGGTAGAGACATTATTAAAGATAAAATCCATTGGAAAATAGGTGATGGTAGTACCATTGAATTACAAAAAGATAGATGGATTAATAACACTACTGAAGTTATTAAACCCTCTCATAATATAGCTTTTACTGTGAAAGACTTAATGATTAGTAATGAAAGAAGATGGAATGAAATTCTGATCAAGGATGAATTTAATTCTGAGATTGCTAAGAAAATACTCAATACTTTCATTCCTTTCTCAGGAGGGAAAGATATACCTTGTTGGACCCTTGATCAGGATGGTATATATACTGTCAAAAAACGCTACCAAAATCTTAAACAAGACCAAGAGAGGAAAAATAACATTAAAAGTAATAATAAACCTTCTGCTTCACATCATATCCCTACTGAATTATGGAAAATGATGTGGAATTTAAGAATTGCCCCTAAAGTTAAAAATTTCATGTGGAGGGCCCTTAAGAATCTATTACCTACCAATGAAAATGTGTATAAAAAAAGGCTATCAACTCTCCTTTATGTGATATTTGCAACACTGATATAGATAACACTGAACATTTACTACTTAATTGTGAATGGACAAGAGCTATTTGGCTTGCTTCTGAATTTAATCTTCATACTTGCAACCAGAGCTCAACTAGATTGGACTCTTGGATGGCAATTATTCATGAATGGTTAAAAAGTCAAAAAACTTATAATCACGGGATGGAAAAACTTTGTATGCTACTTTGGAACATTTGGAAAGCAAGAAATGATTATAAGTATAAAAATATGAAACTTGACCCTATCACAGTACTTGAGAAAGCTAATTGTGAGTGGGCTGTATACAAAAATAACAATTTTCCTAAGGATGTTATTAATATACTGAAGGAAAATACAATAGATACAAAAAATCCTCCTTTGTCCCATTTGGAAGAGAATAACAGTAAAGGGACTAAAAATGTTGAAAAGTGGATACCCCCACCCAAGAATGTTATCAAAGTAAATTGTGATGCTGCATTTAATAATAACAAAGCTGTAATATCTTGTGTAAGCATGGACTATCTTGGAAAAGTTTTGGATTGCAATGCTTGGGACGTGAATGCTGATTCTCCGATTGAAGCTGAGGCTCTAGGTATACTTAAAGCTTGCTTAATTGCCCGTGATTTGAAAGATTCAAGGACGATTATTGAAAGCGACTGCCAAAGAGTGATGCTTCCTTTAGAGTTAAACATTTTTATTCATATTCCCAAAATTTGTAATATTATCAAAAGTATCTACTTTATTTCAGAAATTTGTAACCCTATCTTCAAATGGATTAGTAGAGATAGGAACTTTTTAGCCGATGGAGTAGCCAAGAGTAAGCTACTTAGCAACACTCTTGGTCCACACTTATGTGGTAACTCTAGTAGGTTAGGTTTATTTTCAGAAACTGAAGCCTACCTCTCGGGGATAGGCTGATTTGTATTGTGATTTATCTTTAATATATTAAGTATTGGAACAAAAAAAAATAATGAAATTATACACTCTTATCTCTTCCTTTATCTTTACTTTTCTTTTGGTCTGGGTTGGTCTTATTAAAGAGACAAATATAAGTTATGTACCAATTTGAGTAGTTTTTTGTGGCTTAAGTAATTTTATAGCAATGTATATACATGACAAATGAACAAATTAACATAGCAATTAATATTTCCTTTAAAACATGAATTGAAATTAATTTTAAAAAAACAATTCATTAGATAACAAATCGATTAAAAAATTCTTCAAAAAAGTAATCAAAACAGGAACGACGACGAATAACCAATTCATGACTTGTAAATTATATCTAAAGCCCTTAGCTAAAAGTCTAGTAGTTCCATTTCTAGATCCAAGAATATGCTTAAAGTAAATATGAGATTTATTTCTAATGAAATCTTTGTTTTCTGCAAAAGTGGTTGACCATTCGAGTTAGTGTTAGATAAGGAAATCAGACATTGGGTAAATTCCAAGGCAACTCGTATGAATAATAATATTCCTATTCTCAAAGGTGTCAACAAATCTGCACACTTTAAGGATTGTTGCAGTCTCGCCTTCGATAACCGAGTTAGACCATAATTTATTTCTATCACAGAGGACCAAATAGATTGTATTATCGATCCTAATATATGTTATACATGTAAATTATCCCAAACAAGGAGGCGTCACAAAAAATATTGAGGGTTGAGGTGATATCACTGAGGGAGTTTGGATCTGATTAAGCAGAAATTTCTTGTCTTGTAGTGGTGGCATTTCTCATAGGGATCTCCCAACCATCTTTAAAAATGCCCCTCATAATATTCCCAACCAAGATGAGGATCGTTGTTGGGTTCCATTTTGTACCTTCAAATAGATTGTTCATTATGACAATCTAGATGTTCCAAATGATAATAGAGATGAAAGTTAAGAAGATTTTTTACACCAACCCCAACTAACACCTCTTTTAATTGTATCCACAATCCATGAGTCAAAGTTAATCAATCGGGATTTTAGAATTTTCAAAATTCCAAACCACTTTTCTTTTTTGTCATGTCAATTGGACATTTTCAATGGTCTCTCTCGGTGATTACAGAATTAACATTTTCTTGAAATCAAGCATTTACTCTTGTAAATATTTACCCCACAAGGGATAACATCATTACAACACTTCCAAATAAACACATAGTTTTTTGTCGAAATCTTTGAATGACAACCTGTCATCCAAATTCAAGGGCTCGAGAAGTGCCTAAGAAAGAGGCTTTTGTAGATTTCTTCGCCAAAAGGGAAGAGATATCATGATATCCAGTTTTCGTAGTTTAGATACCTCTAGAAAAGTGTGGTCAAATAATTATATCTTATGTGTCAGTCGCATATGAAGTTGAATACATTCAATAAATTTGGTTTTTTCATGAATAAAGACTCTATAAATATGGGGGGGTCCATCTGAGCCATCCTAAATAAATATTTTATGGACCTGCTGGATATTAGTGTTATCGGATCTTGTAATCGGGATATGGGTCGATAGCCATTTGCACTCCAAATATTTATTGTAGATCAATTTCCAAAGTTTTTAATATATCCCATTTCAGGGCGTCCCCCCTAGCCAAAATAGTAGACCACGCCTCGAATTTGATTTTTTTTCTTCGGATCACTCCAGAAAGAGTGACAAGGGAAACATATTTCTTCGAGCACCTTAGCAATGAGAAAGTTAGGTTTATTAAGGATAAGCCAAGTTGTTGACGTTAAGAGATATAAATTCATGTTCCCAAAATCTCTAAACCCAATATCCCCATCCTTTTTTGATATCACAATTTTCCCTAAACTTTCCAACGTATACGATTTTTCAGTGCCAAACCCCACCATCTTTGACAAGTCCTTAAAAATGCCTTAGGGAGTTGCAGAATATACATGGTATATTTAGTAATTTTCAGAAGAATTGATTTGATAAGAACGTCTTTAGCACCTTTTGATAAGAGTCTTTCTTTCCAACCTTGTGACTTATTAAAGAAGCGGTCTTTTAGTCATTAGCGAGTATTCACTTTTGATCTTGTGTAGTTCATAGTTCCGAATGGAGTTAAAATTCTAAATATTGAGAGAGATAATAACCAAATATGCAATCAAACTTGGGGTCCCTTTACTTAGTAGGTGTATGATATTCTGAGGTTTGCCCTCTGAACCGATCCTTCGTTGTACTTAAAATAATATCTTTGAATGTGGAAATATTTGTGTCATAAAGGCTCACAAGAAAGAGTAAGTCGTATACAGATAGTAAATGTGTCAACGGGAGGCTACCCTTTTCCAACTTAATACCTTTGATGTTTCCATTTTTGGTAACAAAATTGATAAATCCCACCAGTGCTTTAGTCAAAAGGAAATATAGGAATGGAGAGAGACGAGCCCCCCTCCTGCCTAATTCCATTTGAGGGGTTAATATTGCCTACCAATTTTCTGTAGATATATATCTAGTAAGTCACCGTCGATATACATTCCATTATCCACCCAATCCATACATCATGGGAACCAAGATTTTTCATAACCATCTCAAGGAAATTCCATCTGACATGCATGTATGCTTTTTCCATATCCATATTGACCACATCATATTGTTTGTCAGATTTACGGGACTCACAAAAAAAGTAGGAAATTTCATGAGCTAGACCATTGTTGTCTTAAATTTCCATACATTTCATAAATGCATACTGTGTAGGGAAGACCAGGTGATGTGTGCATCACAAGGTTGTTGATTTCTTACAAAATCACTATAAATGGAGATTTATTACATGACACTTATCAATTAAATTTGTATTCCTCTTTACCACTTTTGTGGAGACAATGATCGATGCACTGAAGATAGGGGATACTATATATAAGTTGTATTATCTAGGTTCACAATAAATGAGGTTTTATAAGGGTGAGTTTAAAACCTAAGCTGACTAATTCTAATTAACTAGAACTAAAATATGATAGGGTGGGATTAGATATGGCTCAGAATTTTACTTAGATGATAACTCTAATTCCAAATTCAGGAACTGTAGATTTTTTTATGTCAATATGGATATGTTATTTACTTACAAGTGCTTGTCGCAACATAAAATCGCCCGAAAATGTGGTTAAGAATTTGGACCCTAAGTATAATTAGGATAACACGATTAACTATCTGAAGTCTAATCTAATTCTTCTATATTTTCTAATGTATTTATTAAGAGAAATTAGACCATATAATCATATGTCTTTAAAATTTCATGAATACATGAACTCGAAAATAGTAAGTTATGGGCAAGTTAGGGATTAAGCTAAAGATTTGTCAAAAAATCTATCTATATTTTATGTTTTCGACCAAAAAAAGAGTTGTCAATTTATAAACCGTTCAAGTTGAGACATATTATAGTAATGAAATAAAAACATATAATAATTTATAGAAATACTTAATTAATCCAAAATCTTACATAGTTATATTTATAGGTAACTTTCCTAGACGAGATGGAGGATTTACCCGTTAGGGAGGGAATTCGAACTTTAGACCCCCCTTTTAGGGCTGAAAAAATAGCAAAACTCTGACCAATTAAACTAACCTAACTAGTTAACTATTGATATGTTTAATATCTATAAATATTGTCAACTACATTATTGTGTGATTACATTATTAAAACATATCTCATTTATAAATTTAAATCATCAAAGTGTCTCTCTCTATCTATGCTAATGTTTTATGTCATATCTCTTGATCCGCTTTGAATCTGGAAAAGTTATGAACAACAAAATTTCTTGAAATTATACTTGAAATATATCTTGTGAAGAACATTATTGAATTTGAGAAATATTATAAAATTAATTATTTCACAATACAAAAATATTCTAGAATGCCGATATATAGAACGGGATGCCAAAGTTAACAGGGGTGCCAAAAATATTCTGATAGTCCTAGAGGGGGGGTGAATAGGATTACTAATAAGATAATGCCTAATTAAAATCTTTTGGACAATAATAAGTTTAAGAGAAAACTTCTAAGTCAACTAATATAAATCAAACACTTATAGGATCATGCAATGTAAAGATTAAGGTTTGATATAAAAGTATAACTAATGAAAAGCTAATCCAATATCTTAAACTACTCTAGAAGACTATATGTTAGATATACTAGATAAACAATTCATGCAAGCATATAATCAAACATATAGAGTGCGGAAAGTAAAAGAGTAGGGATAGAAAGATACACACGATTTATAGTGGTTCGGTTTCCCTACATCCACTACCTAAGGAAGCCTCCTTAGGATTTCAAGCTTTTCACTAAGCTCCCGTGTCTCTCTTAACCGGGTCGAGAACACAATAACCTTTACAAACTCTTCGATAACACGAAGGACACACCACTTGCGTAATCACAACACAAGGACACCAAGTATACTCCCTATACTTGAATTCTCTCTTAATCTATCTATTACAAGACCTAGACTTAAGAGGATAGCAACAAAGTGTTTAAAGGTTTGCTAATTAAAGCTTGTTTCTAAAACTCCTAAAGAGTGGATATGACTATAAGCTTGTATACTCCTTCTTGAGTGGATAGAACCTTGTGGCTTAATTGATTAACTCCTTGTAAGGATTAATAAGCACACTAAGATTGAATTTGACTTTGTATAGCACTTGACACCTTCTTGAATGATAGCAATTAAGCCCTTTAATGTTTGTAATTAGTTGGTGTAGTTGTAGCCTTGAAATAGCTTCAATTTATAGAAGAAAATGGCTCCCAACGGTCATAAGGTTTGAGTCTAACGGATCTATTAATCTCCCAACGGATATATTTCTTATGACTTGGCTTTTGTGCAGAAAACCCTTCTTTGCGGTATACCGCAGCGGTGTACCGCGCTTCAGTGTTTAATTTTCTTGCTTACTGGTCGGGCTAGTCCTCTATACCGCGCCCTGGTCCGCGCTTGGTCCGGTATACCGTAGCGGTGTACCGCGCCTAGTAAACTTTGAAGGAAATGACTTTGATCAATAATACCTCTTCATGAAAGTTGTTGTAAACAATATTCTAAGAATCTTTGAAGTTTGAACACTAAGGAAAATTCTCAATAACAAAGAGATATGGTTAATAGCATTTGTATGAGAATAAGATTCTAAGATAAAACAATTAAGTTTAAACAACATAAATATGAAAGAGCTTTTTGATGAAATATAGTGCAAGAAAGAATGTTAATAACAAGAGAAAATAGCACACTAAACACAAGAGGATTTGTCACATTAAAACACCTAATTAGGGAGGCTATATGCCAACAATCTCCCCCTTTTTGATGATGACAAATCCTTCACTAAAACACCTAAGGAAAGATATAAAGGTTTAAGCACAATGAAATAAAGCTCCCCCTCACAATAAGCATAAGTTTTGAAAAGCATTTGTGAGTGTTTAAAACGTGCAAGTTTTGAAAGTTTTAGTGCACATAATATTTCTCCCCCTTTGTCTTCATCAAAAAGACGGGGTAAAAACAACTAAGAGTAGAAGAGCAAAGTCAACTCGAGTGAATAGATTTAAAACAATGATAGAGAGTGCAAGAGTTTTAGATAAAAAACGATTTTAAGAAGGTGATGCACAAAGATAGATAAAAGTAAAGGATAGAGATATTTACCAACTCCTTGATTGATACATGTTCATTTCAAATGCTTTCTAATGACACAAACAATTAGTAGCAATATAAGAAATAAAAGATTAGTAAGCATTTGAGTTTTTTTTTTTTTTTTTTTAAAATTTTAAACAAAGTCTCCCCCTTACAAAGTGCATAGATTTTGTTTTAATTTTGAAAAAGTTTGATTTGACAATTTTACCCTAAAAAGAACACTTGAAAACATTTTGAAGAAAGTTTAGGGGTAAAATGTATTTTTTGAAAAACAAGGGGTCAAGATGTATTTTTCAAAACTTTGGGGTCTAAACGCAATTTTGAAAAAATCTATTTGGAACCAAAATGCAAATATCAAACTTTTTGGAACAAAGCTAAAAAGATTAACTATAGGGACTAAGGAGCAATATCAAGAAGTACCTATAATCATCAAAGAGCATGTTAGTAACATCAAATCAAGGATAATAAGCAAGAATAATCATGATAGAAACTAGTTTAACCAATTATCCAAATAAAACATTTAGCATCCTAACATAAAAGACAATTAAACCAAAGTAGCAATATCCTAGATGTCCAAAACACGGACCCATAAAAACTTAAAAGCAAAAACATCCATAAAACAAGTTCTAATAAAAACACATAAGCAAGTAAAGACACATAAACCACCAAGAAGGATTAAGACATGAATTCAACCACCAAACACCAAGCACCAAACACCAAACCATGATGAATTAACGGTTATCACGAGGAGAGCGGCTCCTAGATCTACTCCCATTTCCAATGTCATCACGAATGCAAGAAACATCACCTCTTATACATGAGAGCTCATTCGCAAGATTCCCAATCTTTTCTTCCAAAACTCCAAATTTACTTTCTATTTTATCTTCCAAAGCCACAAATTTTCTACCTATATAATCCATAAACCGAGACATAGCACTTTCGAAACCGGATGGATTAGGAGGATTAACATTGATGGGTTGGCTAGGAGTGGGCTCATTTGGATTTGGGTTTTGTTGATCCGGGTTATCTACTAAAATAAGAGTCTCAAGTTCCGGACCATCGGTTTCGCTTTTAGCTCCAAGAATGCGATTACGAATATTATCATCCGTGATACGATTAATAGTGGAGATCGGAACATAAGTATTGTTATAAATAACAAATTTCATTCTAAGGATCGTGAGATAATCGAAATTCCAAGACTTATTCATAGCTTTCACATTAGTCCCTCCAAAAGAAATATCATTAATCTCAAAGATTTTAGATAGAAATATACCGTAAGGGACTTTATCCCGAGAGGCACGAGCGTGATTCATCCATTTTAGCATAATAGCAATGATATTGATCGGTTGCTTGGAGAAGATCAAGAATAAAAGATAAGCTTCATACGGAATAAGTTTAGCATCATGCTTATCTTTCGGAATAACGGCCGAGATTAGAAACTTGTGGGCCACGATAAATTCCGGATCAAAACTACGAATATTCCAACTACCATCCGGAACAACCATTCTACTATTAACAAAATCATTCACTTCATTTTGAGCAACAATATCAATGTTCGAATTATCCCAACCACTAGACCAAAACCCGCTAAAACCAACCGAGGGTACATCAAATTTAGAGCATAAAGCATTCAATTTTAACCGAATAACGGTACCCGAAACAATTGATTTAACCGAAGTATTAGCATGATTAAATTCAAAATTCGTATAAAAATCTTCGATTAACCCGGTTGCCAAATGACTACCCGAAAAAGCAAATATGTGATGAAATTGTTGAAATGAAAACAAATTAAATAGAGAATCATCACCGGAGGGAAAAGCCGAGGGGCAAATAGTTCTTCCCGGTAGAACATCGAATGGACGGAGTGGTGGTGGTGGTGGTGATGGTGACTTCGCCGGAGATGGTTCACGGTGGCGGCTTGAGGAGGCTCCGGTGGAAGCCTTTTTCTTGTTAGCAATTGATTTTGTTCTAACCATGGTGAGTAATGAGATGGGTAATGAAGTAGGAGTGATATTTAGTGGTGAAGGAGGGTGTTTTTGGTGGTGGAACCGGAGGTGGGTGGCCGGAAATCGCCAAAGAGGAGGAGAGGAGAAGGAGTTTTGAAAGAATGAAGAAGATTTGCAGAAAAACGGGTCTTTAAAACAGTCAAAACCCTTACGTGCGGTGTACCGCGGGATTCGTCCGGTGCACCGCACAAGGCCTCGTTTTGCACAATAAAAATATTCCCGAAACACAATCGAAACTTCCCCAAAAGACTCGGAATGATATAAAATAATTTTAAGCATCTTTGTTTTGAAAAGAAAAGCCAAGGAGAAGCTAAAAACGCATATAACAGTTGATTTCACAAAAGACCCTAAGTTTTCTAAAAGTGCAAAAAGACCCTATGCAAGAATAAAGCAAAACTAAAGCATGAAAAAGGTCAAGAACTTCAAGATAGCATCACAAGTTGATAAAACACATAAAACACAATAAAAACATAAACAAAAACACAAGAGAGGAAAGAATTTCACCGTATTTTCCTTTTACGAGGTTTGAACGTCCTTTTGCATAAAATTTCATTTTCTTGACGCTCAACACCTTCAATGCAAATTACTATGGTAACCGAGGTGGAATGGATCCGGAAATGTTGTTAGCATTTGTTTCGATCCATATTGGTTTATCCCTTGTAGGTATTAAAGATCCACTAATAAATTGTTCATGGTAATGACACGTAGAATCATGATGACCGGTTTTACCACAATCATTGCAATAACTTCTTTTTTGAGTTAAGCTATCGTGTGAGGGATTTGAACAATAGGTTTGACCATTCTTCTCAATATCCAAATAGTAAGTTCCTACAAAAAGTGGAGGTCGTGTAGAAGACGAACTTTCCAAAAGATTAAATTCCATATCGTTTACTCTACTAACGATTAAGCTATTCACGTAGAGTTAGGCTCTGATACCAATTGATAGTCCTAGAGGGGGGGTGAATAGGATTACTAATAAGATAATGCCTAATTAAAATCTTTTGGACAATAATAAGTTTAAGAGAAAACTTCTAAGTCAACTAATATAAATCAAACACTTATAGGATCATGCAATGTAAAGATTAAGGTTTGATATAAAAGTATAACTAATGAAAAGCTAATCCAATATCTTAAACTACTCTAGAAGACTATATGTTAGATATACTAGATAAACAATTCATGCAAGCATATAATCAAACATATAGAGTGCGGAAAGTAAAAGAGTAGGGATAGAAAGATACACACGATTTATAGTGGTTCGGTTTCCCTACATCCACTACCTAAGGAAGCCTCCTTAGGATTTCAAGCTTTTCACTAAGCTCCCGTGTCTCTCTTAACCGGGTCGAGAACACAATAACCTTTACAAACTCTTCGATAACACGAAGGACACACCACTTGCGTAATCACAACACAAGGACACCAAGTATACTCCCTATACTTGAATTCTCTCTTAATCTATCTATTACAAGACCTAGACTTAAGAGGATAGCAACAAAGTGTTTAAAGGTTTGCTAATTAAAGCTTGTTTCTAAAACTCCTAAAGAGTGGATATGACTATAAGCTTGTATACTCCTTCTTGAGTGGATAGAACCTTGTGGCTTAATTGATTAACTCCTTGTAAGGATTAATAAGCACACTAAGATTGAATTTGACTTTGTATAGCACTTGACACCTTCTTGAATGATAGCAATTAAGCCCTTTAATGTTTGTAATTAGTTGGTGTAGTTGTAGCCTTGAAATAGCTTCAATTTATAGAAGAAAATGGCTCCCAACGGTCATAAGGTTTGAGTCTAACGGATCTATTAATCTCCCAACGGATATATTTCTTATGACTTGGCTTTTGTGCAGAAAACCCTTCTTTGCGGTATACCGCAGCGGTGTACCGCGCTTCAGTGTTTAATTTTCTTGCTTACTGGTCGGGCTAGTCCTCTATACCGCGCCCTGGTCCGCGCTTGGTCCGGTATACCGTAGCGGTGTACCGCGCCTAGTAAACTTTGAAGGAAATGACTTTGATCAATAATACCTCTTCATGAAAGTTGTTGTAAACAATATTCTAAGAATCTTTGAAGTTTGAACACTAAGGAAAATTCTCAATAACAAAGAGATATGGTTAATAGCATTTGTATGAGAATAAGATTCTAAGATAAAACAATTAAGTTTAAACAACATAAATATGAAAGAGCTTTTTGATGAAATATAGTGCAAGAAAGAATGTTAATAACAAGAGAAAATAGCACACTAAACACAAGAGGATTTGTCACATTAAAACACCTAATTAGGGAGGCTATATGCCAACATATTCCAAAAATGGGCTATCATTGATTTATCAACGTTGTATATCATATATTACTAACCCCGTTTCTGAAAAAATAGCAAAATTGGATGCCGATTTTTAAGAACAAAAATGCCAACCCAGAGTTTTTGAATGTAATGAAGCCATCGAAGACAAGAACGTTGGGGAATACATTAGATATAACAAAGGCTCATTCATATCATTTATTCATGTCTTCAACTAGAATATTTACTCCTATCTTTCAAGCATCAATCAAGAGATCTCAAGCTATCCAAATCAAGTTCTAGTCCTTATTTTGTTAGTTTGATACACTTTATAGTTATATCTACTCTATAAGAGAGTTCTTTATTATTTGTAATTTATATTTAACACTTTAATACTCTTTATCTAGATTAGGAATTGTAGTTCCAAGGTTAGAGAAGAAATAAGGTTTCCTTGTGTGAGCGGTTGTGGTTCCTTCATGTTGATATAAAGAGGTGGGTTGTGATTGCACCAGTAACAATCATATTGTAACAATTTGTTTTTCACCTTTGAGAAATACAATACCTTAGTGAGAAACTTAAAATCCTAAGGTAGCATTTTAATAGGTGGTGAATTGGACCCTCTGTAGTTTTCAACATTGTATTGAATGATATTTTATCAATCTTAAAATATCTTTATATTTGATTCCCCACATGTTTGATAAATTTCCTTGTAGAATATTTCAAACTACTAATTGGGTTATTATTAGTATCATATTCACCCATATAGGTCTTACAAGTATTTTCGAGTGGTTCAACTCCCGAGGGCCTAATACACCACCTAAGGCAATACTACCTTAGAAATTTAATTCTCTCAAGATTTTGTATTTTTTATAGGTGAATACAAACCATTATAATGTGATCTTTACAAGAACAATCACAAATCCACAACGTGATTTTCTAGGCTTAGTCTCAACCACTTTTCCGTATCAACAGGAAGGAACAACAACCACTTCACACAAGGAATCCTTCTATTTTCTCTAACCTTGGAACTACAATTCTTAATTTAGAGAAAGAGGAATAAAGTGTTTAAGATTGATGAAAAATAGTCTAGAACTCTCTTATAGGGTGGATATATGAAGTTATAAAAATAAAGATTAGAACTTGATTTGACTAGCTTGAGATCTCTTGACCGAATCTTAAATGATAGAAATAAAGACTATAGTTGAAGATTTGAATAAATGCTGCAAACGAGCTCCTTTTTATATCCAATAAATTCCTTCAACGGTTTTGTATTAGATGGCTTCATTGAATGTTGTAAAAACTCCGGAATGGCATCCCACATCTTGAATATTGACATCTGAATTTGCTCTTTTGTTAGAAATCACATTAGTAATAAATGCTCCAACGTTAATAAATCAACGACTATAAATTCCCCAGCTATAATAATAGATCAACATGGGCTTTGAATAATTTCAACACACATGTTGACTTTGGCTCCCGACATATAAAATCAAAATCTTTCTTGAAGTCTCTATCATGACTCTTGTAAGGCGTTCTTGGGCTAGCTTCATTTTTTTAAATTCGTGTATCTCATCATCCATCTTATATTCCTATCTATCATCGCAATTCTTTCATCATCAGCCTCATTTTCATCATTGCTCTTGGTTTCTTCAATAAGCTTTCTTCCTTATGATATGATGAGTGAAATGCAAGAGTCTTCTTTGTTGTTTTTTTCTCTTCTTCGCCACACATTTTTTCTTGATCAAGAAGGATTTTATCTGTCATGATATTGCATATAAGTTTATGAAACATCATCTTTGACAAATTTCATAACTTTGGATCGGAAGTCACCTTTGGCTTGAATTACATTAGAAGGGCGCATTTGGAAAAGCTCTTGGTTTAGGCTAAGTCCAACAACTTCCTAATTATTTTGCCACAATTGGGAGTCAAACATCTCTTTTCTATCAAATATTAACTCCCTACAACAACTTTACTCCAACAGCTTCCTAATTTCAACTAACCAATTTTAAAATTTTATATCTAAAAATTAATTTTAATACTTTTCTTATTTCAAATAACTATTTTTATGTATTTATTTATTTATATATTTTATAAAAATATTAATAAATATATTTTATATTCATATTATAATTATAGTTTTTTTTAAATCTTTATAACTTGTAAAAATATATTATATATTTCTTAAAAAGTATTAAACTTAATTACTTTTCTTTGGAATATTAAAAATAAGGAAATTTAAAAAGAATGATTTGACAAAAAAAATTAAATAGAATATAAGTTTTTTTTAGTCAAGGATAAAAAAGAATAGAGGTTATATATATATATATATATATATATATATATATATATATATATATATATATATATATATCAACTTTTTCGAACAAAACAATTGAATAAAGGAACATCACAACATTTGCAAAATGAATAAAAAAAGAAAAAAGTGATATAGCTAACAAATCAGGCTCGCCAGATGTAGCTATACTTTTTTAACAAATCGGGTTTCACAAATAAGATTTCTAATTCTAAGGGAGCTGTTGGAGCAATAAAAAAAAGTATTCAACTCCCAATTATAGCTTTTAGCTAGAATTGGGAGCCCATTGGACCCAACCTTTGATATTTCTTTCCAAGAGAGTATAAGGTGTTGAAGATATTAAAGAATATTTATTTCATTTATTCAAGGTTTCTCTGGCTTTACTCCTAAACAACTCGTATTGGATGAAGAATAACCTAAAATTTGTTTCTTTGATGAAAATCGTTCCTTCATATGAAAGATTTAGATATTCCTAAATAACACGTGTCTATTAGAATTCACTAACACGACTATACTCCATCTCAAATAACCCATAAATCAAAGTGTTCAAAAATATCGTATTTTGTGACTTTATCCATATCACCTTGAGTAAGGTCTTCAAGAGGCTTCACCTCTTTAGCTAGCACACTTTCTGTGTCTTCAATACTTTCTTTGACAACATGAAAGGATATTTTCTTGTGAGAAGTCAAACGTCAAAGTCAATACATTGTAGATATATCACCATTCTCTTTCTCCAATATTTGTAATTTTAACTTACAAAAAGTAGAGGTCTAGTAGTAGATGAACCTTCTATTTTATTAGTTTCCTTTTCATCAAATCTACTAACAGTTAAGCTATTAACATAGAGTTAGGTTCCGATACCACTTGGGATGATGACGCCTCAAACAAAAGTGATGAAGAAGATCACTTGGCTACCTGATGTATCCATTTATTTGATAGATTAATCTAATCACGATACATCATTTTAGGGGTATTTAGAACTTAGTTGAGGGATTTTCCTATTATGTGATATTTTCCACTTTCTTGTCTAGTGTTGGTGTTTATGTTACTTTTAGAGCTTTTGTGCGTAATTTATGCGTTAAGTGTACAAATCTTAGGTACTTGAATGCTAAGATAACCCGAGTCGGTGATAATCAGGAAAGAAAATAAGATTAGCCCTTAGTCATGGTTAAAAAGGAAGATTCGACCACTTTTAGAAAGTGAAAGCATGTGCCGACCAGATTTGGAAAGCGACTTGTTCGAGTTACCACACAAAATTGATGAAGATCTTGGAGGAGACCTTTGGTTTATAGATATTAATTGGATTCAGGAGCGTGTAGGAACTAACAGTTCATGATTCGAAGCTAACTTAAGGAAGTTATCGTGGTTCGAACTAGTCCACCCATTCATTAAAACATTTTTGGTGGATTTTGGCTAGCTAAAAGAAGCCCACAAGACCCAAAACGCGATGGACCCTTTATATATCAATTTTTAACATTAGAAAAAGGTTTCCCAATAATAATTACAAGTAAAAATCACGTGGAGTAGAGAGAAAGAAGAAGGATTTTGGAAGTTGTTTATGTCATTCCACTTTGTTCTTCCATCATTCGTTAGCAAATAATAGTGTAATTTTATTCTATATTATCTTATGAACGTGAATATTATACTTCTAATTGTTATTTTAATTTCTTTAGTATGAACTAAACTCTAATAGCCTGAGAACGATAATAATGTATGAATCCTAGTTTTATATTACTATTTTATTGAATTTAGGAGAATGCATTTTTAATTGAATTATTATTTTAATTGCTTTGCATTATTTATTTGTTGTTAATTCCATCCCTAGCTCTAGACAAGTATAGGATTGTCCTTAGAAATTAGTATTGTCACCCTAACGGGGTTTCAGTAACTGAAAACGATACAATAAGCATGATATCTCACACCAAAAAGAGATTCATAGCTAACTTACAAAATAAAAAGAAAATTGATATGAAAAAGATTTTATGATTTGGACCGGCAAAGTGGAATTTCTTATGGGATCCTCTTAAAGCTTTATTTTTGGGTTATTGGAGATGCTAATTAGTGCATCAAATTATTGAGTTGAGTGAGAACATCTTATCAGAGTAACTCAAGCCCTAATGCGATTCGTTGATGGCTAGTAAGGAGAAAACCAAAAGCTTACTCTATATTATCCAAATATACGATCACACCTTCCCTAAGCCTAACATTACAATCTTAAAGACCTTATGATTCTTCACTATGTGATATATGAGAAATTGAACCAATAGAGAGTAGTTAGATTGGTCACCAGATACTAGTTAAGATCGATGAACAATCTATAGCCTCCATATCAAACTAAGTGAATAACCTCTCCTTCGTGCATTGCAAATCTAATCTGATCTTGAACTTAAATCGTGTTGATTGTTTGTATGATATGTGTGCATATATAATTTAGTTATAAATATTATTAAATGAAACTTGCTAAGTAGTTTCTTTGAGATTATTACTCACATTCTTCTATATTTTTCCCTTGTACTTAATTAACTTAGGTATATTTAGAAACTTCTCTATGTTCTTATTATTGTACGGGATGATACAACTTTGAGTTGGGGGTCTTGATATCTCCATATTTGTGATATATTAATCTAGTTTAGATACATCATTTTAGGTGTATTATGTTCTTAGTTGAGGGATTTTACCTATTAGTTGAGAATTTCTTAATTCATGACTTGATTTGGAGATTTATTACTTTTAGAGCATTTTTTGTATAATTTGTATGTTAAATGTGAAGCTCTTAGGTACATTGATTTAATTAGATGAAAAATCTATGTTGGGGAGTTAAGGAAAGAAGATCCAAGGCGAAATCAAGAATTAAATGGTAAGAAAGTTGAATTAGGAAAATGGGAAAGCTGTCAAATGATTATGTCCAGCTATAAAAACGTCCAGTGTTTTGAATGCTACATAAAATACGCTAGGAATTTGAATGAGCCTTTTGATATTCATATATATCTTTTAATTGCAGTCGTTTTGATGGGTGGATCACTGGATTCTGAGCTATAACAAAGGAGATATGATTATTTCATTCTCCAAAGGCTATCCTGTCTTACAATTAAGGAATATGAATTGGAGTAGGACTTGGACTCTATTACTTGGACCATACTCCATGATTTCGACCTATAAACTATAAATATACCTACCTACCTTTGTAAACATGTCCTTACTTGTCCTTACTCAGTCCTTAATCAATATTACACTTAAAGATCTTTAAAAGAAGCAAGTTGACAGTATGTATTTCATCTTTAGTTTTAGTTCTTCTAGTATGAACTAATCTTCCCATAACTTGGGTTTGAATATGTATAATCTTTAAATTATATTTCTATATTCAGTGTTATTTAGGAAAATGACAGTCAATTGATTGATCTTATTATTTACATATTTGTGTTATGTGCTTTATAATAATGTTTGTAGACCTTACTAGTGCACCAGTATAGGGTTACCCCATTAATGATTAGATTGAATCCTTGATGGGGGATCCAATTGTTGAAAACACCACATAATCGTTTAGTGAGCGATAGTGGGTTTCTCGTGGTAGTACAGGGTGTGTGTCCTTTCATATTATCTTACTTATCTATTATTTTATCACACCTTTGCCACCACCACCAAGTATAGGACTTCCCTTAGTATTTAGAAGTACCAGCTTGACGTGGGGTTCGGGTTGTACGTTAGTGATTTGACATGCTTGACTAGTCAAATAATTAATAGGGTTAGATACTTTTAGCACCGATCGTTGTGTAGAGTTACCTCGATAGAGTCCTCTAATAGTCTTGAGGTAGCTTCCTAAACTACCCTGGCGGGAGTTAGGAAGATATTAGAATCCCAACTATTTCATAATTATCAATTCAACCTTAAAGAATAAAACATAGAATCATCACTAGTTGGGATTAACTGCGAGTTCTCGAGCTATTTCTCATCTCATCTCTTTAGTTATTTACTTTGTTAGTTAATTGGTTTAATTATTATCCTTAGTTTAATCTACTTTATTGCATATTTAGTTCTTTTAATATAAAAAACAAAACAGATAATTATCTTTTACTTTTTAGTTAAACAACGCATTCTAATACACTTTACAAGAATACAGTCTAAGATTAACCATCATAGTCCATATGGAGACGATAAATCTTAATAATACTTTTTTTATAACCTGTCAACGATCCGTATACTTACAATTAGTTAGCTCTATAAGGGTGTTTATTTGTTATGTTATTTTATCTTATCTCTAGAGACAACACTCTAGTACCAATTGAAACCCAAAAGTAGTCCTAGAGGGGGGAGGGAAGGGGGGTGAATGGGACCAATGCAAAATCAAAACTCTATAAATCAATCAACTTATTTTTATTTACCTAAAGATACACTTTTGAGGGATATTAGATAGATTGGAAATAAGAGTTATGATATAAGAGTGAAACACTTAATCAATCTCTTAGTGTATATATTCAATGATGGAATACTCGACAAAGACCAAAGAAGTTAATCAACAAGTACTAAGCATGCAAAATTATAAGCCTATAAGATGAAACAAATTATATAGGAAATAGAACAAACATATATTATGCACAAAAGTAAAGATTTAGAGAAGATAATGCTAACAACAATTCTAGAGTTTTTTTTGGTCCTGTATACTTAATCCACCACATAAGTTCTATGCACCCTTAGTATTTCAAACTCCTCTCCTAGAACTCCTTGTGTCTCTTGAAGGTGAGAATACAAACCTTCACAGCCTCTTCAAAGTCACATTTGAAAGAACCTCCTAGTGTTATCACCCATAATTTCTACTCACGATATACCACTTCACAAGCATGTGAAGCCTTTAGTTTTGTATTACCATACAAGTACGAGTAGACAATATCCACCCATGATTTACCACTTCACACTATGTGCCGCCTTCAAGCTTTGTGTCTACAATACACAAGTTCTAAACCATGCTTGTCTAGTCTATGGAAAAAATGAAATTCTTCACTAGACTAATAATGAACCCTATGTTTTATGATTAAGCCTATTCTACCTAGCCTATCCTAGATACTCTTCAATGAGTAGATACAAAAGTGTTTGAGGCTAAAAATAAAAAGCAATATAGATATATGGACTATCGATTTCTTTGGGTCTCCTTATAAAGATAGCTTTGAGAAGCTCTCAAGTTTTGGTGTAAAGAATAGCCACTTTTGGAAGTGCTCAATGCCTCTATTTATATGAATTTTTTTCCCAACGGACTTGTCCACGAGTCAACTCTCAGTTGGCTAAATATCAACTTTCCGTACATCTTGACTCAGATAATCAATGATGTGGCTTTAACGACTATAGACAAAGAGTAAACTAACGACTTTATATTTTTCTTTCTAGGCATTATCTTCTTCTTGCCGAATACACATTCTTCTTCATTGTATATTTGCTTGGAGTCAAGTATTACTATCTAACAATTACATATATAGCTTACCTGATACTTCTTCTTTGAATGTCCGGTGTTCATATTCATTGGCTCTTAATTGGTATATTATGACAGTTCACATTTTTTCACTTCAAAGGTCTTCTCTACTTCTTTTCTTAGCCTTCATTATCAAAGAGCTTTTGACACTTTGTCTTCTTATTCTTCATAGATTTGGATTCTTCACTTCTGAGACTTCAATCTCGAATAAATTTAGACAATCTGGTTTTCAATCTTCGGGGGTCCAAGGTTCATCTCTTCTTTTGTCTTCTTCAAATAACCTCCTTTGGCACTCTAGGCTCTATCTCCACGGGGGTCCGATAACCATGTCTCTACATTTTCTTCATGCTCTTCTTGAACCAGTGAGGTCTATATCGATCTTATTTTTCTCTTAAGATCATGCATGCTCAACATGTATTATTTGTCATCAACTCATCAATCAAATATACTATTTAGGCTAAAATTCTCTTTCATTTTGATGATGACAAGACAATGAATGGAATGGTCAAAAAGATAAATAAATGATTGGGGACAAGAGTGAAGCTCCCACATAAATATATAACAATCAAACACACAATAATTAAGCGCAATACTCCCTAAAGTGTTTTCATACATATTTCTCCCTATTTTGTCAATATCAAAATAAGGCATATAGAAAGACGAGGCAAATCATGACAAAAAGAAATTTTTTGTAAGAGGAAAAACCAATAGTTAACACATAAAACATATAAATATAAGGATAATCATATATCTAGGTCCCTAGATGACTTAAACTCGTAATTCTCCATATTCACTTGATCACTCTCTTTCTTCTCTTGGAGATCAACTCCCATCTCTTCTCATGACTTGCACTGCAAAATCATCATCTTTCTTATCTATGCACGTAATGGTTTGAAACATGGTGCAAAAATTTATTTCCAACCACGTCTATCTCGAGGGATATGCCTCCATATCCCAACCGATGGGTCAATGTATGTCAATCTGGTAAAGGTTTGGGAAGCCCCAAAATGCGCCTTCGTCTACATAAATATTTGCCTCTCTCTATAATGGATATGATTCTCGAAAGACACATTCGTGTCTGAATGGCTTCAATCCAGTGTGCTCATGGCCTCTGTACATAAGGTTAATCCACCTATGTACATAGAAAGCTAACTATTGAAGATTTCATGCATTAATATAATAACATCGCGTTAATCCGCCTTTGCACATTGGTCTATAACCCCAAGTTACTTAGCTAATATTAGCCCCTCGTGTAAGGCTATATGCTCCACAACTACTGGCAATGTGCACCAGGCCTTCACCGAGAAGCCTCATATCCAAATTAAGTCTTTATCCCGTATAAGTCTACCCACCCTTGCAGTTTTGACTAGATTGGTGTTAAGTTTCGTCCTTGTTGTGGTTTGCAACATCCAACAAGTTCTTTTTTCTCTCACCGACACATAAAACCTCTTATTGATCACCCACACGCGTATACAAACCTTAGTTGCTAAAAATTGACCTTGCTAATTATCACACCGTCTCTCCGGGGAGGCGTGCTCTCAAAACACTTCCATTACTTGTTATTCTCATTACACTACTAGAAAAGGTATCTTTAGTGGCAAAAATTTTAACACTAAAAATCTTAATTTTGCCACTAATAGCCGCTATTTGGTTATCCCTATAAGTTCGTCTCTAAAGATACCTTTAGTAGCAAATTATTTGTTTTTGCCTCTATTGACTTTATCTTTAGCGGAAAATATTGCCGCTAAAAATATAATTAGAGGTCATTTTGGTGTTTAAAAATATCATTAGAGGCCATTTTAGTGTTGCCGCAATAACCTCGTCCCTAATGATACTATTTCTTGTAGTGTTACCCAAATTATGGGACTAAAAAGAGCATTCCGTGACAGCTTGGCAAATAACCATTTGGTTTTTATATTCCAATCCCGTCATTGTTTAATCGGTAAATCAGAGGAAGGCAAGAAAATAGCAAAATAGAAAGTTGTTGTTGCTTCTCGTCTTAGCTGCTGGCCCCTAGGTGGGTTATTGTATGGCCAAGCCCAATTTCAGTACTTGTTGTTGGTTACCAACCTCGCCTTTAACCGATTTCCTCCACATAACCAATATCAATCTCAGTTGGCGTATATTTATCCCTGGACATAAACTCAATGGAAATAACTGTTATCTCGATCCTGGGTGTTGTTCCATAGGTGAAATGTTGTCCGCTATTGATTTTTGACTTCTATGGAAACTGCTCTTAGTGATTTCAGTATTGATTTATTTGTTCAAGAAAGCACATACTTGTTTCATCAACATACATTATCAGAAGAGCTGCTGAGAGGTATCAATTTGATCCCCACGACATGGGCAAACAAGTGGTACATCCACCCCTCGTAATATTAAGTTGAACCTTGTGTGCAGTTTTTCTTTGATCATACACCATTATAGTAATTTTTATAGGCATCCAAGTTTCCATACGTTATCCCACTTAAAGTAGTCACATCATTCATCCCTCGTAGTCACAAATTTTTCAATATACACCCTATGTGTTTCTTTTTCTCATGAAAGAAAATCTGGAATCCATTTGTTATTTCCTAACACATGGATCTTCAAGTAGCTCAAAATTGTAATCAAATACTGAAAAAGTTCACACTTCCAAGAACTGTCATTATAAAATTATACCGTTTTAATACGAAATTCGCTTCTAACTGACTTTGCTTCTATTTTGATTAGTGGCACCCCCAACCCATGTGTCCAGCCAAAACGCCATACCCTATCCAATTATTATGAGCCATCGAGATCCCTGTCTAACCACGACAATACCCTCCGTGTTGGCCTTGTAAATTTATGAGCTTGTTATTATTGGCGTAAAATGCAATATCACTCTTTTGAAGTATTTTGGTCGTTGAGACTGCGTCCAAATAGAGAACTCATTATGAACCGACTTCTAGCCTGACATTTTAAGAATGCTTTGTAAATATCTTCTCCTCTTCGAAATTCCAAGCCTTCATCCCGTTTTGGTTGACGCAACTTATCCCATGTATCTTTATATAGTTCACTGAAGAACCCTAGATAAATTCTTGTCCAATCTGATCAATCTCCTAACAAACATAGACATGTAGTTTCTTTGTTTGTATAGTATATATTGGAATCGCATGGAGTACTAATTTCATTTGTGTAATATGACCCACTAAAGTTAGGTTATGTCTCTTCCAACCTACCGATTGATTTTGTATACCGTTGATAGTTCCCTCATAACCCTAGGGTCGCTCCCTAAAATAATGGGGACCCATAAGTATATTCCTAACCCCTCCATTTGGCAGAAACCGTTTCATTATGTGAGTTCATATGTTAAATCTTCATCCATATTTTTTGAAAAATAGATGAAAGACTTATTTTACTTAAATTTTTTGTCCCGCCTAATCCAAATTTTCTTTTGTCCCTCCTAATCCAATTTTTTTTTGTCCCGTATGATGTTAAAATACTCTCATAGTTTCCTTATATAATATGATTATTAGATACTCCATTTAATACTCTTTTATTACTTATGGTTTGTCTATGATGCTTTAATATGAGATTAACATTGATAGTTTTTGTTACATGGGAGAGCCACTTTTGGACTTGGTGTCATTGACACGGTTCGTACCTGTACCGCTTATAACTAAGTCTCTGCTCAGTTGAGCTATCCCCAACTGGTTTGGTTTGATAGAAGTTATTAGAGTCAAACATATATATATATATATATATATATATATATATATATATATATATATATATATATATATATATATATATATTTATTTAGATTTAAATAGAGTTTGCACTCATCTAATGTTTGATAAAAAAGTAATGATATTTATCACCCTTCTCGGTTCACCCTTATATCATTTCATACATGGAGGTTTTAAACACCAATCGTAGTGTTTCTCTTTCTTAATTACTTTCTCTCTCTCTCTCTCTCTATCTCTCTCTCTCTCTCTCTCTCTCTCTCTCTCTCTCTCTCTCTCTCTCTCTCTCTCTCTCTCTCTTTCTCTTTCCTTGATTAAATGCCACATAAGGGGTGATAAAAGGGTGAACTAAAAAGAAATGATAAATATCATTACTCTTGATTAATATCGTGGAAACGTTGTTGTTCGTGGGTATAAGTTGGAAAATATTTTGCGCTACTTTGATAGGTGTGATCTGGGATGAGCGAAACGACATCGTATTCAAGAATGGTAACTTTGACAAGGCAGATATATTAATTCGAAAAGCAAAGTATGCATCTAAAAAGTACATGGGAGGCATGGTGCCATCATCCGGGGAAAACAAATTTGGTAAAGAATCAACTGGAATAGATTGGGTGGAGCAAGTCGAATGGAAGCTACAAAATAAATACAGATGGGAGCGGAAATGGGTATAATGGAAAGCAGGTGATGGTGGTTTAATATGCGATATGGAAGGAAATTGGATCAAATGATTATTGATGAACTTACCGGACAAATCAACAACAGTGTTGGAATTAATCGCAATCCTTGAAGGTCTCAAATTGGTCGAAAATATGGGTATAAAGAGCTTGAGATAGAAATAAACTCACAAGAGGCCTCAGGGCTATCAATCTAGTTGAAAGAGGTAGAAGACCCGTGCCAAGTTGGATTGAAGGGATAAGAACATTGCTGAGAAACAATTCATTATTTAGCATCAAAGGAATATATAGAGAAGCAAACTTGTGCACAGATTGATTAGCAAGGTGGGGATCAAGGCATACGAAAGAATACACACTTCTTGAAGAACCCCCTATGGGTTGTGGAAAGTGATAGTGAAAGATAGGTTTGGTTGGAAGACTCCTAGGAAGATTTACTCATTGAGTTTAACATGTTTTTTAAACTTTAATTAAAATTTATCCACAGTTTTAGGATTTTCTTTGTATTAAAGAGATACTCTATAATATGATTAACATTATTCTACGATCAAAATTATTTTAGTCAAATTTGACTAACATATGCAACGGAAATGTCTTTCTAATGAATGGAGTAGCATATAGAGTAGTTTTATATGCATCAGTTTTAGATATATTTTAAAATAAATATAATTTCATTAATGATTGATTCATATTAGAAAAAAATAATAGTATATACCATCTAAAATTATATCACCCAATGATGTGGCATGAATTGGTTGGTTATAAATCGTTAATTAGATCAAGAAAATAAATAGATAAACGATTTATAACCAATCAATTCACGCCACGTTATTAGGAAACATTTAGGTGGTATAATTTTGAATTTTATATATCATTAATTACTTGTAAATTAAAAATACTTTCTAATAGTCATCATTTACTGGAGTTTTTTTGGCCTAAATTGTTTACTTCTTCAACAAAATAAGGTAATTATACTAAACAAACAGATAGTATATGATTATAATACAACGTTCTTTCCAACTGATTAGGATATTGCCTCTTTATAGTGAAATATGGCACATGCGTCTTTAAAGATATAAGAGAATAAAACATGCAATTTTTTCGACCAAGATAAATAAAAAATAAAACATGCAACACGTTCGGGAAAAAATGAGATATTTGAAACAAATTGCATAAAGTTAACTCAGGAGTGGATTTATTTTATTATATTTTTTGAAAAGTATATTGTAAAAAGAAAGTAAAAGTTGGGTTACAAAAAGATCTGTTGATCCTCGTTTTTGTTACCAGTTCCTTCCAACATCCTGATCAGATCGAGGATCGCAACTAATGACCAATTAATTGTAAAGAGGTTACACCTAAAACTTCTAACTAGCAAGTCTCATTTCTATTTCTAGAAACATGCTGAATACACATATGTTTGATCTCGAAAAGATAAGATTCTTAATCTTTCCCATAAGATGCTGGATTTTCCAGTAGACTTCAAATGTGTTTTGAGGCCTTGGTAACACCGAGGTCGTAATACTCCTATCCCTGGTGGAAGCTGCTTGATTACAAACTAAGTGTACCACATCAACTTCCCCTTCAATAATCGAGCTACACCAAATCTTTTTCCCTATGCAGCTAAGTAGGACATAATCCGTATCAAAACTAATTATAGCAATCCCCGTTATTTCTCCGTCACTCTTGAAAGAGGCATCACAGAAAAATTGATGCCAGAGTTGACCAATTCCGAGTCGTGTCATAAACCTGTTTAGGAATCAATCACCAGGAGCTTGTTTGTCCATTCATGCCCATGGAAATTAGAAATAAGATTGTTCCTAAGGAGCAAAATCATCTGGGTTTTCCATTTTGTTCCTTCAAACATGCATGTCATTCTAGCCGCCCAAATGCACCAGACTGTGAAGACGGTGAAAGTTGTGAAAATATTTGCACTTCATCCTTCAATGGGTCCTTCTTTGTTTATGTTCATAATATTGGTTTCGAAATCCCATGAACCTTTAATAAGTCTTCCGTGGCTCATCGTCGTTTCACCACAAACTCCAACACTAATTGGGCATGCGAAAAAGACATGTTTAATTGTTTTCATGGGATCATTGCAAAAGCTACATCTAGGAGAGTCAATGCAATTTATCTTGAAAACTGTAGCACGATAATAGATGTCTTCATTATAGCATTTCCAAAAAATTATTAACCTTCCGTCAGTGCTTTCGCATGCCACGCAGTCTTCCAATTTTTTTGGTTCCTAGATGTTCCTGAGGCTGAAGCATCGGGATTCACAATTTCATTAAAATACTGAATGGTATGATTCTTGATTTAGTAGTAAAAATTCATTACTTGGCATGGACCGATATCAGTTTGTCAGCTTCATCAGAGGTATGGAGAGATATCTTGCAAATGTATTCAGCTGCCAATTGTCATGTGATGAAAAGTGTTGTGAATAAGTGTAATATTCCAACCTAAACCATCACTCTAGATCAGTTATTTAACCATAGGATGACTTTGTATAATATAGAATTCGTGTTTTCTCAAGTCATAGGGGATATATATATATGTATGGTTATAAGAGTGTTTTAGGTGAAGATATGCAAAATGTAGTTAATCATTTTAAGGTAAGATAAAGTATGTCATTAACTGACAATTTGTCATATGAATGCGCCTTTGGACCTGTTTCTTTCGTAAGACCAGAATATACAACTAGATTAGTCTTCTAAGTATTATTAATAAAGAATAAATACGTATCCTTGAAGCTATTTTACTTTTCAACTTGCTACATATGCTGTAGATCTCCCCTCCTAGGCGCCGCCTAGGAGTCAACTCTCCCCTCATCCGCTAACACCAGTTGAAATTCTAGGTGTTTTTTTACTAACACCTTAGTCGCCATAGAATAGGGTCCTAACCCATCTAGGTGTCGAGTAATGGCAAAAAATGGCCGCCTAGGTGCCGATTAAAGGCAAAACATGCCCGCATAGGCCTTCTTGTTATTTTGCTTAATCTCGAGAATTCTTTAATTGATATTATAACTCAATTTTTAGTATTTTTATATTTTCTATAGTGTTGTTCGATGAATTTTATGACTTAAATAGTTAAAATTGCTATAATTACTACATATATATGACTAAATATACAAAATTACACAAGGAAATTCCAAACCGTATAATTCCGCCTATGTCCCGTGTAATCCCGCCTAGGCGCTAGGCCTCGGTCGACCGCCTAAGCTGCAAAACCGAGATCTACAACATAGTTTGCAACTGACCAATCCATTTTTTAAGGATCATTTCCTTCTTCTTGAAATGTCTCCCACATGATCTTCACAGGCCTCTGCTTAGCGAACAAATTGAGAAATGGATTCTTCATGTTGTTCTAGCCACCGATTGTTTTTGAACTTGGCCTCGAATGCAAAATGCCTTGACAATTCTTCTTCGGTAGAAATTGCATTGTCAATAGAAGAAAACTTCTTGAACACACTGAAGTAAGATCAATCTGACAGAGACAGATTATAAGTTTTTGTGTTCAATATTTGTAGTTGGAATCATTCACGGATTCCAACTTTAACACGTTGAAAAGATCTTTTGCATTCAAAAGTGAAGCAAAAGTAAAAACTCATAAACCCATTTTTGATCAGTGGTTTAAATTAAATCCATTTTAATTTGTTAGTCAAATAACAAGATTATTGATCATAAAAAAAGGTAATAACACTTTATTTAAAAAAGGAAAATAAATCTTACAACAAGATTACACTTAAATAAAATAGAAAGATAGAACTAACAATAAAAATCAGAATTCCGAGTCATAACTAAAATTCTTGTGTTAAAAATAATTTTTTGGGTACAACCAGTATCCTCAAACTAATACAATCATTACTCCATTCTAAACAAATGACTTTATAGAGAGAGTGAGAGTTTGAGAGTTTCTGGTATTTGTAATTCTACTAGTGTGTTCTTTGTAAATGACATCCGCCTCTTATATAGTAGTTTACGAAGTTTTAAAAAATGTTCACATTAACAACAACTCTAAAGAGTTCACCATAAAAAATGTTTTTATCATAAAGTCAAAAGATATTTTTCATCTCCTTTGATATTTGGTATGAACCTTAACGCTTCTCTTCAGTAAGTGGAAATTGTATTTGGATAAATCTTGTAACTTCATTAATAGCTGAGTCGTTAGTGTGAAAATTTCAGACTTTTGAGGATAAGAGTTTTCATGACGATCGTTTAAAGTAGGAGTTTCTGATTGTCTGGGAATGATGTCGATGAAGTCTCCCTAATCCTCTATGACCATACCCCGTCTCGTCGATGTCGGGACAGGGTGGGAAGGTGGTGGTGTACGTGTGTAGGGTATTTCCCTTAGAGGGTGTTAGTTTTCACTTAATGAGCTCTTAATCTGCTTCATTAAGACACTAGATCAATATGAATGTTTTTGACCATTTCAGATCTGAATACCTCTTAACTGGTTTGTGTCATTAAGATTTCAAATCAAGTCTGATTCATTCAGTCGACACGACCTCTTAACATAATAAGTTATATTCAGATGTTATTCAGCATTAAGTACTTATCACTTCAAAATATGAAACTACATCTTAGTATTTATTTGTAGAGTATCGAATCTTTTGAAAAATATAAGAGAAAAAAAATATAAACTAGTATTTTTCCCTTTTCATTTTCTATGTAAATTTTTTTAATGAAAAAACTCTTGGTCTTTTTTTTTTCCAGAGGTATAAACACAATTAAAAACCTGTTTGGTTTGTGAAAATATTTTCAATTTTTGTTTTCAAGATGTATTTTCTAGAAAATATTTTTCATTTTCGTTTTCAATATTTTCAGAAAATATGAAAAACGTCGATTTCACGTTCTCCATTATAGCATCGTTTTTATTTAATTTTCCAGAAAACTGTTTTCATTTTCTCTACCCAAACACAATTTTATTAATATTTTGAAAAACATAGAAAATAAAAACAGAAAATGCCCATTATTTTCATGAGCCAAACGGAGTCTAAGCTTCTCTTTAACTTCCAACAAATCTCAAACCATAAGTTATGTAATTGTTTTTTTTAATCTTTGCTCTTTGCATACCTTAAAGATAATCTTCTATATATGTAGAATTGAGTATTGATATATACCATTTAAAATCAGACCACTCATGTATACCATTTATAACGTTGCGTTGGTTGGCTATAAATTGTTAATATTTTTATTTTCTTAACCTGATTAACGATTTAATACCAACTTATTCACGCCACGTTATGAGTAGTAATTGGATGATATGATTTTTGATTATATATATATATATATCATTACTCGGTGGAATTATACTAAATCCAAATAACAATAAAATGCCAAAGTAGGCAAGAGAACCTTAGGATTCCTTAAAGAAGCAGCCATATATATATATATATATATATATATATATATATATATATATATATATATATATATATATATATATATATATATATATATATATATATATATATATATATATATATATATATATATATATATAAAATGTACTAATCTCGTTTAAAATTTTGATGGAGCAATTAATTGTATACAAATAATTGTGAAGTGGTTGGGCTTCTTACATCAATTAATCTTAAATTATTCTCAATTCACTAAACCCACATGATATCTTGCCTAATCTCGCACTACAAGTCATCAAAGTCATGATATTAATTTTGTATAAAAAACAAACTATAATTAATAATTTGTTACGACACTGTTAGGTGGAACAACAGATATGCAGAAGGTTTGAATAAGCAGTTTGTTAGATCTTGATTCTCCAAGCATATATTTGAAGTAAATATATATTAGACTATTGGGAGTAATTCCTAACGACTTTAACGATTATAGTTTAAACTTTGTAAACTTATAATAGATAAACGAAACATGTAATTCTCCATTAAAGTACAAAAAAGTATACAATTATGTTATATGTACTAACGGACAAATTTTTTTAATACAGTACAGAGTCACTTTAAATTTAAATTTATTCAGATTTATTTTGATTCCATAATTTTCAATTGTTAATTAATTGATCAACTTTAATATATAAGATATACAGTCAAACAAATTATCAAGCATATAAAATTATATAAATATCTTGTAATCAATAATTCTGTTAAAGAAGAGTATTAAACAAAGTGTCGATTTGTACTTTATTATTGTTATTCACAAGCCGCCACCCCCTATTAAAAAGTTACTACACTGAAAAGTACAGGAATTTTAAATATTATACTGGTGGAGAAACTCACAGAAAAACACCAAGTTATAGGTTTAAGTGTGGTACGTATCTAATTCTGAATTGCTTCAGGCCTTCAACGTATTTGCTTGACAGCAAGCTTCGTGGGTTTTTCTTTATGATGCATATCACTATTTAGTATAACCTTTGGAGAGGTCGCTTATTACAGTATCAAATAGGATAGTAATTTTTTATGATCAGACACAAATCAACTACATCAAGACGACATCATTGATAATGTAAAAAAAAAAAAAAAACAAGAATATATTAGAGGGATTGTCTTGTATTTATTTGGATCAACTCATTGTTACTATGAAAGATGAAATTCTCTCTGAATTTTCTTTTCCCTTCCTTCTGGCTTCAATGTTAACCCTGCCTTTATCTTCAATACAAACTTCTCCATTGATATCATAATTACCATCCCTAAAACTATTACATGTGAAACACTTACAACTCATTACTCCAATCAATAGTCAATTATAGTTCCATCACTCACACAATTAAACCTCTCTGCAACCAGAACTTTTTTAGTGCGCGATTAGATGGAATAAAATAAGATAAGAAACAAAAATAAAGAGGCAAAAACACTATTAGGAATCTCAAAAGAAAACGACTTTGAGAATATATGATCTAATGAAAAGCTGGGCATCAAGGTCTAGAAAAAATGATAGAAACACTAAATACTAGAATTCAATTTTAAAAACAGAACTAAGATCTTAAAAATTGAAGATAAAAAGGGGGAATGCATTGAAATTACTAAAAAGATAGACATTACTATATCTAAATACTTTAGAATAGTCTTTCTCACGGAAGAGGAAGAATTATGAAAACATAATTGAAAAGATACAATCTAGTATTGTTGAAGATTTGAATATGAACTCACAAAACCGAATACAGCTAAAAAGTGTAGTATGGTGCCTAGGAAGTGATAGAACCCTAAACAGGTTTTTTATAATAAAATTTGGAAAATGATGAAATAGATCTTTCAGGACTAGTAACCGATTTATGCAAAATATGAGTTATTTAACTTGTATAAATAGCATTTATATTACTTATCCCAAAGTTTAAGGAACAAAAATATTGTTGAATATATATATATGTGTAACAATATGTATTTAAAGTGAAGTGTTATTCTAGACAAAAGGTATTTGACACTCTTTTAGTCCCGTGGTGACGTGGTGTATTTGTGGCTTTTGATAATGGTTTTGATCCAACGCTCCTGATCCACTCTTGTGTTATGTCTCATATAAAAGGAAAAAGATGTTGACCGAAGTCAGACATAATCCATTATATTCACACTAACGCGTCTCTCTCCATCTCTCAAGCTTCAAACTCTAGTTTATAAAAAACCTTTGGTTTCTTATTGATTGTACTGTAATCGTGATAGATTAGCTTCTGGCTTTGTAATATATCTTGTAAATTGTGATAATCTCCTTGATTCATCACTAGATAGCCTTAAATATAGAGTTAGGGTTACAAATTTTTGGTGAAGCTTGTTCTTTCGATTTGTATGGTGTAAACTTGAGAATTGTACTGAAATGCACAATCTCGTGGAATTATAGTGACTGAGCTACTCTCATTGGAGTTCAACGTGGGTGTTATTCATTCTTGGCTAAACCACGATAAATCTTTGGTGTTCTTTATCTTTCTGCACTTTCTTGTTCTACTTTCTTAACTCAAACGTTTCCAGAATAAGATCTTTAAAGAGGTTTTCACAACAGTACTGGTATCTGAGCTTGATTTTCAAATCTCTTACGGGATTTTTCGTATTTGATTTATCCTTTACTCGATTCTGACCGGCTAAATTAGGATCTAAGTTTAACTGTGCAATAGCCCAATATGCACCCATTTCAAGCTCAAGAGGTAAGTGACAAGTCTTACCATAAACCATTCGATACGGGGATGCACCAACCGGAGTCTTAAATGCAGTACGATAAGCCCATAACGCATCATCTAATTTCATTGACCAATCTTTTCTTGTAGGACCAACGGTTTTCTCTAAAATAGATTTTACCTCGCGATTTGAGACTTCAGCTTGACCATTGGCTTGTGGATGATAAGCGGTAGATACACGATGTCTCACCCCATACTTCTATAAGACTGTCTTCAAATACCTATTCACGAAATGAGTACCCCCATCGCTAATAATTACTCTCGGAGTACCATGTCTAGTGAAGATGTGTGATTTAAGAAACTTAATTACTACTCGCGAATCATTGGTTGGTAGAGCAACGGCTTCTACCCACAGCTAATAAAATGTAGAGGTTACCATTTGAAGGGACGAATGGACCCATAAAATCTATGCCCTAAACATCAAATATTTCAACTTCTAGCACATTATTGCGTGGCATCTCATCCCTCTTGGATATGTTTCCGGTAAATTGACATCTTTCACACCTCTTAACATATTCATGACAATCTTTCATAATAGAAGGCCAGTAAAAACCTGATTGTAATACCTTGGCAGCAGTTCGATCTCCTTTAAAATGTCCACCATATGGTGAATCGTGACATCCAGCTACAATCGTTTCAATTTCTTCCTTGGCTACACATCTTCTTACCATTTGATCAGCACACACTTTGTAGAGGAAAGGATCCTCCCAAAAGAATTGTCTAGCACGGTGAGCTAATCTTTTTCTTTCTTGATAAGTTGAACCTTCAGGAAAAGAACCACTTACCACTAAATTCGCAATATCTGCATACCAAGGCGCTTCATAGTCATGAACAGCAAATAAATTCTCGTCAGGAAACTCTTCTCTAAATACTTCAGTTCCACCATTTGTTTCTGAACCTTCCAGACGCGATAGGTGATTTGCAACCTGATTCTCACAACCCTTTCTATCCTTAATCTCTAAATCGAATTCTTGAAGCAATAAAACCCATCTAATTAACCTCGGTTTAGCATCCTTCTTTTCCATAAGATATCTAATCGCTAAATGATCTGTATAAACAATAACTTTCGCTCCAAGAAGATAAGAGCGAAACTTATCAAATGAATACACTACTGCTAGCAATTCTTTCTCTGTAACTGTATAATTAATCTGAGCACCATTGAAAGTTTTACTAGCATAATAAATTGAAAGAAATATCTTGTCTTTTCTTTGTCCTAATACAGCTCTCATACACAAATCACTCGCATCGCACATGACTTCAAAAGGTAAAATCCAATCTGGAGGCAATACTATAGGAGCAGAAATAAGTCTTTCTTTGATTGCTTGAAAGGCCGCTAAACAAGCTTCATCAAAAAGGAATTTGGAATCCTTTTCAAGTAAGTTGCATAGCGGTTTTGCAATCTTAGAAAAATCTTTTATGAAACGCTAATAAAAGCCAGCATGGCCCAGGAAACTTCTTACCCCTTTTACAGAAACAGGAGGGGGAAGAGTTTTAATTACCTCTATCTTCGCTCTATCAACCTCTAATCCAGCACTCGAAACTTTATGACCCAGAACTATACCTCGCGAACCATGAAATGACACTTATCCCAATTTAAGACCAAATATGTTTCCTTGCATCTAATTAACACTTTCTCCAAATTATCTAAACATTTATCAAAATCGTCACCAAACACGGAGAAATCGTCCATAAAAACTTCAAGAAACTTATCGATCATATCCCAGAAAATGGCCATCATACACCTTTGAAAGGTAGCAGGTGCATTACACAACCCAAATGGCATTCTGCGATATGCAAAAGTGCCAAAGGGACATGTAAACGTTGTTTTATGTTGATCTTCTGGAGCCACGTAAATCTGATTATACCCAGAATAACCATCTAAGAAACAATAGTACTCTCTACCAGCCAATTTATCTAACATTTGATCGATAAAAGGTAGTGGGAAATGATCCTTTCTGGTGGCTTTGTTCAGTTTACGATAATCCATACAAACTCTCCAACCAACTACCGTTCTTGAAGGGATCGCTTCATTTTGATCATTAAGAATTGTTGTGATTTTCTTCGGCACACACTGAACTGGGCTCACCCATTCACTACTCGAGATGGGATAAATAATCCCCGCGTCTAACAGCTTGATCACTTCCTTTTTCACTACCTCCTTCATAGCGGGCATTAATCTTCTTTGACCTTTAACTGAGCGTGCATTATCATCTTAGAGTATGATTTTGTGTTGACAATAGGAGGGACTAATGCCTTTGATGTCAACAATTGTCCATCCTATCGCCTCTTTGTTGGCTCTTAACACACGCAACACTTTATCTTCTTGAGGACCTGTTAAATTTGCTGAAACAATAACAGGTAGAGTTTCATTAGTACCTAAATACGCATACCTCAAGTGTTCTGGTAATGGCTTTTCTTCCAATTCTGGAGGAGATTCGATTGAAGGCTTCTTTTTAGGAATAATCTCCTCCGGTTCTCTCACAGGTTCATAGGCAGGACGCCTATACTTTGGATTCTCAGAATTAAGAGCTGCCACTGTTTTGGCAAGCTCTTCCATGAACTCAAGTGCATCAATAATTAAAGCTGCCTGCAAGATATCATCATGGGTAAATTCATTATATACCTCTTGTGTGGCGTGCTCAACTACATCCATTCGAAAGCAATCTTCTTGAGAATCCGGAAACTTCATAGCTCGGAACACATTAAATTTGACCTCATCGTCTTGGATTCTCATCGTCAATTCACCGTTCTCTACATCAATCAATGTACGCCCCGTGGCTAGGAATGGTCTTCCCAAAATAATTGGGACATTCCTATCCGCGTCATATTCAAGTATAACGAAATCAACGGGAAATACTAACGTACCTGCCTTAACAAGGACATCTTCAATTCGGCCTTCTGGGTGTGCAAGAGATCGATCCGCCATTTGCAAGACCATAGAGGTAGGTCTTGCTTCTCCGATTTTCAGCTTATCAAAGATCGATTTGGGCATAAGATTGATGCTTACACCCAAATCACATAGTGCTTTACCTTTCCATTCTTCTCCAATAGATATCGGAATTGTGAAACTCCCAGGATCAAGTAACTTTGGAGGCAATTTACTTTGACAAATAGCACTACATTCTTCAGGAAGACCAATCATGAGTTAGTTGGATATGTGGACTCTGATTTTGCAGGTGACAGAGACTCTAGAAAATCCACCACCTCTTACTGTTTTACAGTTGGGGGAAATTGTATATCTTGAAATCTCAACTTCAGTCTTTGGTTGCTCTGTCAATCACTGAGGCTGAATATGTGGCGAATACTGACTCTGCTAAAGAAGATATTTGGTTACAAAACTTACTACCTAAAGTAATATTAGTAAGTGGAAAAGTTACTTTATACTCTAATAGTCAAAGTGCTATACAATTGTGCAAGAATCCTGTGTATCATGAGAGAACTAAACATATAGATGTTAAATTTCATTATATTAGAAATGTGTTGTCAAGTAGTGAAGTAACGTTGCTCAAAATTGCAACTGAGGATATTCCTGCAGATTTTGTTACTAAAGCGTTGCTTGGATTTTTGTTTGTTGGTTAAGTGTTGTGCAGGAAATTTAGGCTGAGAAGATGATTGAGTTGGCCAGTCACTTGTATACCATGAGGTATTGCTGTTTCAGGTGGAGCATGAAGGTGGAATACACACTTCAAGGTGGAGATTGTTGAATATATATATATGTTTAACAATATGTATTTAAAGTGAAGTGTTATTCTAGACAAAGGTATTTGACACTCTTTTAGTCCCGTTGTGACGTGGTGCATTTGTGGCTCTTGATGATGGTTTTGATCAACGCTCCTGATCGACTCTCGTGTTATGTCTCATATAAAAGGAAAAGAATGTTGACCGAAGTCAGACGATCCATTCTCTTCAAACTCACGCGACTCTCTCCCTTTCTCAAGCTTCAACCCTAGTTTATAAGAAACCTTTGGTTACTTATTGATTGTACTGTGATCGTGATATATTAGCTTCTGGTTTTGTAATATCTCTTTTTAAATGTGATTACAAGGAGTGGTTGAATAAGGTTATCCCAGATTCACAACGAAATGTATGATAGAGAAGATCGAGGTACTAATTGTTGTGATACTTGGAAATGATATGCACAACAAATAGACTTGTGGTAATCGTCAATAAAATAACATTTAGGGTGATTCATGTTTTATTAATATGTTCATGTAATATTGTCGATTTTTTAACAATGTGTATGATTGAACATAACATCTTGATTTGTCAATCTCTTGTTGTTTCGTTTGATTTGGTTTTGTTATTAATTATGTTTACGTATGATCTAACAATTTATTTAGTCGTTAGGCACCCAAACCGAAGTAAGGAGTATAGAAGGGAAAAAAACATGACAAGAACGTTCACTTAAAGGCGGTAACACGACAACCACCTTTCAAGAAATGCAGTATCTTGATTGCGGCATTTAACAAGGTAGCTCTCGCACTCAGACAATTATTTGAAGGCGGCAATCGGGATACCTCCTTTCACGGGTTTTAGGGAAAGGCGGTTGTCATATTGTCGTCTTTAGCTGAACATTTTTTTCGTTTGGGCTATCATTTTGCTTCTCGACTACCTAAATTATTTGTTCGATAATACATAACCATAATCAATAAAAAACCAAATCAAGCGAAACAAAAATAAATCAACAAATAAAGATATATTAAAAAATTAACATTTTTTAATCTAATCGTTTACAATCAAAACATAATAAACATCCTAAAAAAACATACCAATAATCTCTATACTCAGCCCCATCTCTACTTTATCGAGGGTCTACTTGAAGATAGCATTTCACCTATCTCTCGCTTAAACGTTCAACAAAAGATCAATAATTGACTATCACATGGAATCATCAAGGCCCACTTTATACTTTTGTTGAGGTTATTGGTATTGCTGATTCCAACAAATCTATTCGTGTTGATATTTGGACCAACTTTGGTGATTCAATTGGTATACACTTCATTTTTTTCATATATCTGGATCTTCGTTATCTTATTTAATTACTTTTAATTGATGGATTTAAATTTGATGTTATGAAAGTTCTTGTTGTGTCCTTGTGACTTTGATGGGTAACCTAAAGTATTTAATTAATATTAGAATACTTCTTGATTAGTCAGCAATTTTTCTCTTTAAATTTGTATTTTGAGGGACCATTCAAACATTACTTTATATCTTCAATTCCATATCCGTAGTGGATATATTTTATGTTAAAACCGGGTTGTTAAATTCTATTTTGTTGATTGAATTTACAAAATTCAATATAAATTGTTGTGACTATTATAAGTGTTTCTTCTTTGTATAAATTCTTGTTTGTTTTGCTAAGCAAATACGTTCAGTTACAACCAATTTTCCATATTTTTAAATGGAGAGTACAAGCCTTTGTTCGTATAAGTGTTGGAAATGCAGATGATTTTTTTACTCAACAACTTTATAACAATGTTATACTACTCTACTGGAAGTATTTAGTTTTTACATTTGTATTTTTGGTCTGCTTTAATGCTTTACTCCTCTACAATTTGATTGTATAAACTTTTATTCTAGTAATATTTAAGTCACATTATCTTGCAAAGCCAAATTTTCTATCATTAAGGACATCAAGACAAAAGATTATGTTAATGTTTCGTATGATTATATAAAACAAACGGTCTACTTTTTTGTCTTGTATAGGCCCAAAATTAAAAATACGTTAAACAAAATTTAAAGATCAAATACCAAATATCCCCTATATTTTAACAAAGGGTAAAAAAATTCCATATGTTTTAAAAAAGATATATATATTCCTTATAGTTTCCTTTGTGACGCTCACCCTTTTTATTACATATATAATTATCATCATGCCATAAATTGTTAGAATCTCACTCTATTTTAATAAGTTGACGTGGTGAACTGTCACAATTGGAACACTATAGGGATATATTTGTCCCTTTAAAAACTATTGAGGTTTTTTTTACCTTTTATCAAACCATCGGGTATTTGGCATTTTACCAAAAATTTAATAGTGACACTATCGATAGTATATTCTTTTTTTTCCAAACTATCAATAGTATATTTGCTTACTTGTATGAGGCAAATTTCAGAGCGGATATAACCATAGATTATAAGATAAAGAGTACCGATGAGTGAATACCACAGGAGAATATTTCCTAGAGCTGGTATAGCAAACATTCAAGTTTCATTCAAATTTAACATTATTTAATAGATATAAAGTCGTCTTTCATTCAAATGTAACATTACTATAGCATATATAGTCAACGGATATTGATAGAGATTTTTTTTTTGTTCAAAGCATAATATATAGATTAATAGAAAGATAGAAACGGTTACAAAGTTATCCTACCCCTATCGGATATTGATAGAGAGAACCAATCATCTAAACAGACTTTGCAAAAAACAATAAAATTACAACAAAACTATGGTCAATTAAATTTAATCCTCTTCAACATAACCCAATATCAAAATGAAAAAAACTAAAATCTGTAGCATAAGGGAAACCAAAATTCATTAAATAAGTTTGTATAACTATTTTTTTTTTGAAAAGAAGTATAACTTACGCCTTAGCTGGTGTCCCATATATGGTGGGTTTAAATTAAAACCTCCCTAACAACAAAAGGGGCATAGTATTAACCTATTTTCATTACATTCGCTACATTTTAGTGACCTTTTCCCATCTACAATCAACACTTTGCTACTCCCATTACACTCCCTATACATAAGAAACCTTACACTCGCACACCCTTCACACACACCATTCACCTTCGGCATCTTGCTAAGTAAAATCCCCAATTTACCCTCCTCCTCTAGCTTCACTATCTCCTCAGCTCCACCAATTAACCTTCCCTTCACAAATACTAACAGAACTTTCACTTCATTTTTTCCTATTAAGCTTCTCAATTCCTCCTTAAAAGCTGAATGCATCGAAATATCGCGCTCAATCATATGAACGCAATGTGATTCGATGATTGACCTTACTATGTTACAATCTTCAAAAGTCTTCCTAATACCCCTTATTGTTGTGGTGTAGATAATAACTGAATTTCCACCTTTTGGTGGGCATATTTTCTCATACTTTTGAGGTTTCATCACCCATGACCTCATGGATGATAACGTTGAAATATCATGACCAACGATCTTAATCTTGATAGAGACACAATTGTGTATGCAATACATAAAGCTGTAAGAAAGAAAATAATCAGTATTTATCTCTTTCTTATATAGAACATATAACTCATCATTACTAATTAAAAATATTAGTATAATATTTTTAAATATTTTACCAGACGTATATTTAATTTTATATATAAAAATTATTATATAAATAATACTCAAATATATTTACATTCTATTGTACTAAAGATTGATAAATATAAAAAACACATTTGTGTGATTGCCTTTTAAATTTTCAAGTTCGTTAAATAATTACTTATAATTTCAAATTTATCCTACAACATAATAAGTCGTGCGTCATCACATGATAATAATATATCACATTTTTAAATAGTATTAAAAGTCATATGTATCTTTAGTACACATTTAGTAAATATTGTGGCCTCATATGAAATTGTAACACTGAAAGAATAATTTAATATATTTAAAAAATAATTGGCTTGAACAGTAAAGTTTGACTTGTAAGAATAAATTGAGATCAGAGTATGTTATACAATTACAATATCTTTGTTCAATTAGTATATGATTGAGACTCAGTAATAGTGGTAAGGGTTGAGTATGATGGGTATTCATGAACTGCATACAAGTAGCCACTTCATTTTCAGTCATAAAAGTCTTAAGGCATGATTATTGATCTTAAATAATGATAGTGGATTCAAAATCAAAATCAGAATTTGGTTAAAAATAGAATAACACCAATAACTATATGAAGATTCATCGGGTTTATAAATAGGGATTTCATCTCTGTTTTTTTTATCAAATATGTAGATTATAATGGAAACTCTACAAATTTGACAAAGGTAACAAAAGTAGATTTCTAACTTTAAACAAAAACAAAATCAGTTATATTTATCAAATTTTATTAAATAAACATTTATAATTACTTAAAAATACAAAAATATATGACAATAATATTGGTAAATTTAAAATTATACACATTGAAATCAAATGTAATATGTTTTAGTGTTTAATTACATTAAATCAAAAAACCTTACAATCAATGTTTCAATATATATATATATATATATATATATATATATATATATATATATATATATATATATATATATATATATATAAATAAAAAAAGGAAAAAACACGCACCTATAATTCTCTATAAAATATTGTAAAAGAGGCCTTTTAGTTGATGATCTATGTGGTGATTAGTTGAGAGAGTCTTGAAAATCTGTATTATGTCCTTGATGGAGGTAATGTGGATCGATCTGTGAGTTGAGTGTTGTTAATGGAGTATTTAGTTGTGTGTCTTCAATGGAGAGGGAGGCAATATGTGGTTGAGAACGAGAGGGAGGCGTTGTGTCAGTTTAGAGGAAAGAGGCGTGAATGGTGACTATTAAGTGAGATTAGGGTTTTAATTTTTATAGAATTTTTATTTAATTTTTACTCCATTACATTATTTACTTTGTAATATTTAGTCCCTTCCACTATTTATCTTATAATGATCTTATCTTATTATTGTTTTAGATTTTTATTATATGAATACAATAATAAATAGATGGACAACTGTGTGATTTGAACCCACACTCTTTCAAGCCAAAGACTAAATCTGGCACCTTAAACAACTCAACCAAATTGTCAATGTTATATATTTAAACACCTTTTTCATATAAATTGATTGATCATTATGTTGTGCGTAATATTACTTTTGCAACCTAGAGTGCGGGGCTCAAAACTCAAAATATTTGCATGATGTTAAAATTTTTGTTTATGTGGAAAAGAATGGTAAAAGGTGACAATTGTAAATTTGATTTAGTGATGAAGTCTATGGGTTTTGATTTCTACCCCACGTTGATAAAGCGTTACATGCCCGATCAATAAAGATATATGAATGATAGAACTATTATATTTATTACTGGTGATATTTGAGCCGAACCTCTCTGTCCGAGTGTACCAACCTGAAACCAGACATAGGTCCGGTTCATAGGGAGGTGTGCCTCCCAAACACTTTGATGACCGAGTCAATATTGCAACTAAGGGCCGAAGAAAGTGTACATGGAACTAAGTTTCAATGTACTAATGAACAATGTACGAATATAAGTGATACCTTTTAGGTGCATGGCGTGGTTAATTTAGGTAGAAAAAGACATGTATACTAAATTATGATTTTATCGTATTATCCATATGGAGATTTTGGGGACATTTTTCTCGAAAGACGATGCTGTGGCTTTATCGCCTCGGTCAGGTTGACAGTTGTCACCTATTAGATAATCCGAGCTTACGGCATTGATTCCTATGGCCAATGGAGGTTGTGGTTTAACCATGTCATGACATAGCATAAACGAGTCTATCAATACTCCTTAAATTTAAATGATTGATGTCAACCATTTTTTATGACCCGATACAAGAATTCATTCGACTTCTTCTATGCTATGACCTGGATGTTGGATTTGGTTGATTATTCTTCTATCACTGGGGACACGTGGTCAGTCTAGACTGCTTGTGTATATATTATTATCTCAATACCCGTAAGGGGAAAGTTCACAATCTCCCGTTGCATTAGGTGTTAGGTCAATTATTGTTTCGAGGAGACGAATCGTCACATGTTTTCTATATATAGACCACCTCTATTAGAACATTTTTTGTTGTTGCTACTACTGTTTGCCTCAAACCATTTTTTGCGGAGTGTAGCGATATTTGAGTGACCAACAACACTGCTTCCTTTTCCAAGAGTATTCTATTATCTTCAAGGTACTTCCCTCGGGTTTTAGCAAATTTGTCTTCTACTGAGCTTGCCCCTTCATATTTGTCTTCTACTGAGCTTGCCCCTATTTCTCCACCTTTAGAATATTTGACGACGTGGGTGTTCATGTACGACCATCATCCGAAAATTGCACGAGATCTTTGATATTTAAACTTTTTGTGAAATATTAATAGAATCTTGAGACATCATTTGTAGGGATTTTAGTGCCTTATGGGAGATTTATATCTTTATTTCACATATTATGAGTTGTTAAACAATTCTTTGATTTATACTTGTTTTGGAGCATTTTGAGGTGATTTATGTGTTAAGTCTATAGCTCCTAGGACCATGGATGACATGATAACTCAAAAGCTATGTTGTAGATCTTCCCATCTAGGCGCGCTTAGGCGCCGCCTAGGCGTCATCTCCCCACTCAGCCACTTATGTCTAGTTAAAATTCTAGGCGTTTTTGCCTAGCGCCTTAGTCACCGTGGAATAGGCGGCTAGACCGTCTAGGCGCCAATTAAAGGAAAAAAACGGCCGCCTAGACACTGATTAATGGCAAAACATGTCCGCATAGGCCTTTTTGTTATTTTTATTCTCGAAAATTCTTTAATTGATATTATAACTCAATTTTTAGTATTTTTATATTTACTATAGTGTTGTTAGACGAATTTTATGACTTAGATAGTTAAAATTGCTATAATTACTACATATATATTACTAAACATACAAAATTACACAACGGGATTCAAAATCGTATAATCCGCCTAGGCCCCGTGTAATCCCGCCTAGGCGCTAGGCCCCAGTTGATCGTCTAGGCCGTAAAACCAAGATCTACAACATAGCCCAAAAGGATGCCAATAATTCAAAAATATAAGAAGAAACCTAATTCAAGTCACTAATAAGTCAAGAAGTTCATTAGAAGCTCAATTAAATGTGTTGGCAAAACGCTTACATCAAGTTTGAAAAAAACACCACAAATAATTGGAGAAGATTATGATCATGAAACATTTCCTTAAGGTATCCCTTGTATTATAGAACGCGGAAAAATAAATAAAGAGCGATTTGGAGTTGAGATGAATATATTACAGGAATTATTTTGTGGACCCAAAGTTATATAGATTTACAAGAGTTCATTGACCCACTTAAGTAGGTCCAACTTGTTCCAAACTTTTTATGGGGTTACATATACTATTTTTCAGCAACCAAATATACCACGTAATGTATCCAAAATCTAGAAAAGTTGGGAGCAAGGGAAAGAAGCAAGGAAGAGCTATACAACACCTTATTTCACTTTATTTCCTTAATTAGTGTAATTCTTCCTTCTTTTAAATTCGAGAATTGATTATGTCTTATTATTATTTTGTTTTCTTTATTTCCACTATGAAATAAACTTCTTAGTAACTTGATATACTTGGGTATGAACCCTAACTAGTAATTAGGTTTTAATTGTATGAATTTGAGATTTCTTATTTAAATGAAACATGGATTATTGTTGTAGTTACCCTTATGTTTATTCTTTAATTTATGTATAATGACCACATATAAAGGGTTTATGAGCTATTTAATTATGCTTGTTAGGGGGATTTCGTAGTGGGACTAGGAAAATTACGCCTTTTGTAATTGAAGACTTAGAAGAGCTAAACTAACAAGGTAATCACGAGAGGGAAAAATAGTCTTACTCATTAGATAATATTGTAGGTTCACTTGGAAGAGAATCCTAGTATTAAAGAGCAACCTCTACTTACTCGGGAGAGACTTAGGATGTAACTTTGAAATCCAATTAGCAATAACATTATGTTTTTCCCTTAGAATTGCAAGTGAGTACAAGCTATAGTTAGTGAAATTACAAGTGTCTCGAGCTACGCTTCTCACCACCATTCTATATCTCTTTAGTTAATCAGTAGTTTAAATTCAGTCTAGTAGTCCTTAAATCAAAAAACCAAATAAAAATCTTCAATTCTAGTCTTTTTACCTCAACGAATCTAAAATCGGAAACTAAAACTATGTATTAACTCTTTAATCCCTGTGGAGTTGAAAATTCGTATCTATTGTATTATTTGTGACTACTCGTAAAATTGCGAGATTTCTTCTTTCGAGAGGTTGATTTATTATCACACCTTGAAATACAACAAGTTTTTGGCGTCGTTGTTGGGGATTAATTAGTTAATTGTTGTTTTAGTTTAGTGTCTCGTTGTTAATTTTACGCTTGTTCATGCTTAATTCCTTTACATGTGTTATACTCAGTGTATGCTCAATGATCATAAGTTATTGTTTCGTCTTCGGAAGAGACACGAAAAAGAAATAACAACGAATATATCAGTCATTTCTGGTGAGTAACAACGAATTTCAAAGCTATACTGACGAGTAATTTGTCAATTTTCTTCAATTATTATCAACATTTTTTTTGAAATTAGGGAATTATGGATACTTCAAACCCAGCAGTTTTCGTGAACGCAAATATCCTACGTTTGCACGTGGGGAAGAAGGTTAGGGCATTGATTCAGGTAGTACAGTCTAATGGCGGCGAAACAGTGATCGGAAAATCAACAGATGATCAACAATTGACTATCACAGGGAATCCTCAGGGCCCACTTTCGACTTATGTTGAGGTTATTGGTATTGCTGATTCCAACAAATCTATTTGTGCTGGTTATTTGGACAAACTTTGGTGATTCAATTGGTATACACTTCATTCTTTTTATTTATTTGGATCTTTATTTTCTTATTTAATTACTTTTATCGTTGGATTTGAATTTGATGTTATGAAATTTCTTG
This sequence comes from Nemophila menziesii, assembly GCA_029959085.1. Classification (NCBI taxonomy): domain Eukaryota; kingdom Viridiplantae; phylum Streptophyta; class Magnoliopsida; order Boraginales; family Hydrophyllaceae; genus Nemophila; species Nemophila menziesii. The sequence goes on along the minus strand of JARWIR010000001.1, from coordinate 140,504,725 downwards.
TTGTGTCCTTGTAATTTTAATGGGTAACCAATAGTATTTAATTAATTTTAAAATAGGGTGAAGCTCCCGTGATGTCCCTGATCTTTCGTCAAAGTGCAGAAATTGCCCCTTATCTTTTTTTTCCAAAAAACGCCTTTTAGGAAACTTTTTTTGTCACCGTTAACCCTTTTTTCCATTTTCTGTTAGTTGACCGTTAGGCAATGCCATTCACCGCCACGTATGATCCACGTCATCGAAATTTACACCTTTTTTTTGTTTTTACCCATCTTCTTCTTCATCCTCCCGTCACTCCATCAACACAATCGAAGAACCCAAATCGAACAAATACAGTTTTTTTCCAGTTAACGAACAAATTGCTCACTTTACTAAATTAGGGAACCCATCTTTGAATGTCCTGAGTTATACAAATTAGGGAATTAACTCCTAACTTTAGATGTCACACATACATTTTCATATACATACATATTATGTAGGATAATGATACCTCCAGGTGATGGAGCGGAGCTCAATGGTGTCTTATTGGGCGGCGATACATTCAGCAAGGGCTTTCATTTCGGAGCAATGGAAAAGGCAGTCTTTCTTAGGAATTTTTAAATTAGAACCTAACGCAGAACTGGCGTAATAAGCCATCGTCGGTGGCTTTAGAATAATGTGAATCAGATCACTTCCAGATACGCAATCAAGTGTCCACTTCTCAGAATCTTTCTCGAAGCTTTTTACCTCACATCGAAGGTTTTTACTAGAAATGTTGATGGTCTTTTTTGGAGCTGCTGCTTTGAAGAGGATATGAGAAGAATTGGTGGATTTGTAGAGGTGTTTTGTGGAAGATGAAGTGAGGTATGGTGGTGATGGTGGTGAAGCGGTGGACATTTGTGGAGAGTTGGTTTCGAATCAGTAATAAAGATAACTATTGATTGATTTGATTTGGCCCTCGCTTGCTTTGAACGACCATCGTTCTAAATGAGGAATGTTCATCGCTTGCTTCAACCACCATTGATCCTTCACAAGCGTTCTTAGCATCACTTATAGAGAATATGAGATCATAGAATTGTTGGAATTATGCCCTAGCCTCGATCGTCTTGTAATGAATTGAACACATGTGTTTTACTGTACACGATAATAGTTATCCCTACAGTTTTGATTAAAGAAATTGTTTCCTTGAATCTATGGCAAGCCTTTATGATTATGGTATTAATCTACATAATATGAAGGCAGATCCTTTGATTAAGTTACGAACTAGATACCATAAGGTGTTATGATAATGAGAATCTAACTCATAGGACTTAATCTAAACTTGTTCTTAATCGTAGGATCATCGAGTTAGGACCTCGATGATCCGGTTAGATTAATATGTAGCTAACGAGTATTTATCGGATAAATATCGGTAGTTCTCGTTTACCGAGTTAGGTGCATAGATAATGCACATAGAGATGCGATTATCGAACCGACTAAAAGTAGAGATTCCTAATGGTTAATTACCTTAAACTGTCAAGTAGGTTAATCTCTAGAAGGAATTTTATGCTTGTAATCCTTTGACCTGAGATCATCACTACTGTTGTATATATGTTTGTTGTGTTTTGATACTGGACTACTAGTGTGTCATAATGCTAGTCGAAAGGATATTGGACACAACTAAGTATATATGCTCCTAGGGATGAGTCAAGATGGAATCTATCAACTCTAGGTAAAGAGTTTGAGTTCTACGATGTCATAAGATTATAACGATTGTATCAAATCCTTGGCCAAGGTGATAGAATGAATGAAGAAAAGAGTTTCTTAGGTCATTCGTCAATCGTTGATAATCGACGTGTAACGTAGTTGATTTTCTAATGGGATTTGACAGTTATACCATATTCCAGGATAATCTGGAGCTGTATAGATAGAGGGAATACGTGTATGATCCTTTACCAGGTTCTTTGTACGGAGTTATTTCACGTTATCCGGTCGTTGGGGAGTGTTGTTAGACGCCAACCTCGATTAGTAGTTAATTAAGTTAACTACTACCGGTTTAACGATGAACCCACGTAGTCGCACACTAACGAGTGTATTGATCTTACTTCATGTCGTTAATTAATCTTATTATTAGATAATAAGTATTAATTAATTATATACTTGGAATAACGAGTGTTGCTAGCAAATTAATATTCTAATATAAGACCAATTTAAGACAAAAGAGAAAAAAGGGAAAACATTGACGAGTTCGTGGATCGAACCACGTACCTCTAGTAATGTGAAATGTGTCACTAACCGTTGGGCTAGTCAAGTGTTTTTGTATAATGAAGAAGGTCCAAGTCCACTTTAGAAGTGGTAATGGACCAAATTATTTAGATAATTAAATTCATTATACGTTCCTGACTTTTCATATTCTTTGTCTTTTCATATTCTTCAGTTGGTTTTATAATATAATGAGAGTCATTATATTCTAATCATAAGTTTTTTTTCAAGAAAAAAACACACAAGAAAGTAAAAGGTTTTTTGTTCCAAGTCAGAATTTTGATTCTGAAAGCAAGGCTCAAGCTCGGTGTGCAAAGCGTGGAGGCTTCAAGTTTTTGAAGCTGGAATTAGCCAATTCGATTCTCATACAACGGATTAAGGTATGTAATCGATTTTTTTTGTTTCCGTTTAAATTCTTAAATCGCAACTAGATGCTTTAGGATTGCAATATTTTTCCGCTGCGTATATTCGATATATCTACTATTGCGATTCCATCAAGAATTTCTCTAGAATTGTTTTCACTACTTGCGCTATCGCATTTTCTCTCCCTGCAACAAGTTCTATCGCTCGTTTCCCTAATGGGACAACAAAGTGAACCGAATCAATGTATTTCACCGCTTCGATACGAGGAGGAACTAGTACACCCCATGTTGTGTTAGGGAAAATATAAGGACCTTCTTCGAAATTGATTTGGGTTTTTTTTCTTTAATTGATTGTTTAATGGGGTTGAGTAATAAGATTTTATACTGTACTTTTTGAGTTGTAATGAAGAACACCAAGAACTTAAAAAACACCAAGAACACCAAGAACACACAGTGATCAAAGAAGAAGAAGAATTAAAAAAATGACTGTGTAATTGCTGGTGATGTCATGCCTAGGTGGCGGTGACGTGGCGCATGCGTGGCGCCAGATGGAATTGACTAACGGTCAACTAACAGAAAATAGAAAAAAGGGCTAACGGTGACAAAAAAAGTTTCCTAAAGGGCGTTTTTTGGAAAAAAAAAAGATAAGGAGCGGTTTCTGCACTTTGGCGAAAGATCATGGGCTTCACGGGGGCTTCACACTTTAAAATATTTCTAGATAAGTCTGCAATTTTTCTACCTAAGTTGGTATTTTATATCATATCTGGGTTTTCAAATTCTATTTGTTGACTAAATGTGAGAAAATGAAAATAAATTGTTGCAAGTATTATAAGGTGTCGTTTGTTTTTTTAAGTAATAAGTGTTGAATGCTGAATGAACATCTGAATAGAACTTGTTCTGTTAAGAGGCAGTGTCTGAATGATTCAGACTTAGATTGAAATCTTAATGAAACAGACCAATTAAGAGGCATTCAGATCTGAATTGGACAGGAAAAACAAACAGTCTTATTGATTCAGTGTTTTAATGAACCAGATTAAGACCTCATTAAGTGCAAACAAACACCCCCTAAGTGTTTGTTATGTGTCTAAATTCTTGTTTGTTTTGTTAAGCAGATACGTTTAGTTAGATACGTTTAGTTATAAACAGGTTGCATATTTGCAAATGGAGAGTACAAGCCTTTGGTCATATAAGTGATGGAAATGCAGATGATATTTTCACTCAACAGCCTTATAACAATGTAGTACTATTTTATTGGAAGTATTTAGTTTTAACATTTATATTTCTGGTCTGGTTTTATAATTTGTTCTTCTACAATTTGAATGTCTAAACACTTATTCTAGTAACTAGTTTAAAAAACCTCTTCTATACTCGTGTGTGTGGCTTAAGTTATATTAACCTGTAAAGTTAAATTTCCCTTTCAATAAGGACTCTAAGCCACAAGATTAAGTTAGACCCAAATTAAAAAAATATTAAACAAAATTTAAGGGTAAAAATACCAAATATCCCTTATATTTGACAAAGAGTCGAAAAATCTCATATCCATCATGCCATGAATTGCCACGAGTTGCACTGAGTTGTAATAAGTTATCACCGAGTTGTTACGAGTTGGAAAACAATATAGAGGTAATTTTTTTTTGGTAAGCAAGCAAGCAAGCCTTTTCATTAATAGTCTAATCAGTCAATAAAGGGGTATTTTTGTCCCTTTTAAAACCATTGAGGGGAGTTTTGACCATTTATTGAACCATACGGGTATTTAGTGTTTTACCCAAAGTGTAAGGATATAACCATAGATTATAAGAGTACAGATGAGTGAATACCACAGGAGAATATTTCCTGGAGCTGGTATAGCAAACAATCAAGTTTCATTCAAATTCAAATTACTTTAAAGATATAAAGTCAATTTTCATTCAAATGTAACATTACTATAGGATATTTTCGAACAAAAAAAAGAACATTACTATAGGATATAAAATCAACGGATATTGATAGAAAGAACCAATCATCTAAAGACAGACTTTGCAAAAAACAATTAAATTATAACAAAACTATCGTCAATTAAGTCATTGACAAATTTAATCTTCTTTAACTCAAGCCAATATCTGTAGCATTAGGCTTTCGAAAAAAAAAATCAAAATGAAAAAAAAAACTAACATCTGTAGCGTAAGGCTAACCAAAATTGATTAAATAAGTTTGTATAACCAAAAAACTTACGCCTGGTGTCCCACATGTGGTGGGTTTAAAACTTTAAATTAAAACCTCCCTAACAACAAAAGGGGCATAGTCTCAACCCATTTTCATTACATTCCCTACATTTTAGTGACCTTTTTCCATCTACACCCAACACTTTGCTACTCCCATTACACTCCACACACACCAGAAACCTTATACCCGCACACCCTTCACACACCCCATTCACCCTCGGCATCTTGCTGAGTAAAATCCCCAATTTACCCTCCTCCTCTAGCTTCATTATCTCCTCGGCTCCACCAATTAACCTTCCCTTCACAAATAGTAACGGAACTTTCACTTCATTTTTTCCTGTTAAGCTTCTCAATTCCTCCTTAAAAGCTGAATGCATCGAAATATCGCGCTCAATCATATGAACGCAATGTGATTCGATGATTGACCTTACTACGTTACAATCTGTAAAAGTCTTCCTAATTCCCCTTATTGTTGTGGTATAAATAACAACTGAATTTCCACCTCTTGGTGGGCATTTTTTCTCAAATGTCTCGAGAAAACACCATGTTGGACTTAATGGAACCACCCTCTTTATTTGTTCTTCCTCAAACGTTAATTCTTCCTGAAAAGCTGGTACAATTTCTGGATTAAGAAAATCACGTAAACTCCGCTTTGTCGATGAAACCGAATGAGTTTTCATTGGAGTCTCTTTCGAATTATGAGTTCCAAGGCCATTAGCCACCTTCCTCTTATTCTCTTTCCCTCCCGATCTTTTCCACTTCATAGGAGAACCGAAGAATCTTATAGGAGACTTAGCATCTATATCTCCGAATCCACGAAGATACATGCTTGCATTTGGGCTCTTTATGGCTGAAATTAAACCATAACTTTCTTCTTCTTCTTCTTCAAGATCTGCCATAAGCTCCCTGCAATCGATTATCTCAGCTTCTTCATGGAGCGGTGATTTCTTCTTCGCTTGCATCAGCAGATCTTTGAGTGTAACACGACCTTTGGATTTCTGATGATTATCTTTATCAAGATTTAGAGCTCCATATGTACTCGAGATGAGAGTTACGACATGGTTGGCATGATCGAAATCTTGTTTCAACTTTTTTGACGAGACACAACCCATGGAGTTAGGTGTGGGAGTGAGTTTGTTCTTTTTGGTTCGTAAGTGAGAGTGATCGATTGATATTTTAGTTTAAGGTTGTTTGTGATTTTGAGGATGTTTTCTGTACGGAATGTGTTGTGACAGATAGGATCTTATAGGTGAGAATTTTTCAGGTTAAAAATATTGAGTATAGTCGTTATCATGGGCCCCAACGGTATAATTTATTGCTTTGACTTTTGCAAAGTTTAAAATTATATTTTCAAGCTTTCAATAAATGGCATTTGACCGAAAAAAAGAAAACAAAAACAAAAAAACCACATGTGAAATTAAATCTTTGTGAGAAAATGTCACTTAGGATCTTGAACACATCACTCTTTTCTAAATCCAAATCCCTCTTTCCTTCTCTTCTTACTAAAGACCTCAAAAAGAATTTAACACATGAAAGCTAATATCCCAATTACTTTACTACCCTTTTTTTTCCTATGTATACTAAATATAACATTTCTGAAATAGAAAACAAAATCCTAAAAAGCTCACTATTCTCTCTCGTGAAAAGCTCACTATTCCAGATCGGCAATGGAAGCTCCGACGTGAGTAGCTCCAAAACCACCACCACCACCACCAAAACACCACCACCACCATAACACCTCCATGGAACTCGCCGAGATCCGTGAGCAACGTTTTCCAGCAGCAGATCGAAGCTCCAACGTTTTCCAGCTGCTGCAATGTTCCAGATCTGCAGATTGAAGGAGATCGAAGTTTTTTCAAGCTTCCATTCCTCATTCACTGGAGTTTCCATGGCTGCTTGCTGGAGAAGAAGTAGCAGAGAACGTTGCTGAGTTTCGCCGAGGTCAACATGGATCGAACAAGGAAGCGGCCTCATTCGTGTGCAGAAAATGGCCGGACCTCCGTTCTGTGGCCATGACAATCTTCGCCGGAAGCTCCACCAGCTACGAAGTATATCTGAATCGCCTTCTCTGCAAATCTGGCACCAAGCTTCACCTTTCTCTTCCATTACTGCATTTCTATTTATTTGGCTGTTCTAGTTCGTGAGATGTGAAGACCATGGCCGTGTATCGACGAGCTGCCGAGGTCAACATGAATGAGTGCTCTTCTTCTTCTTCTGATGTTGCGTTTGAGATCTCCGGCAAACCACACTTTATCCACGCGGCAGTTTGAGTTTTTTTTTCTTTCGGATCTGGTTTGACCAGATCTGGTCAAACTAGGTTTTTTCTATTATTTTTGAATTTGTTAAAGATGTATAATAAAGTTTTAAAGATGAATAAAGAATTATTTTTACTATTTTATGCTTTGATTTTTAATAATACTCATCAATTTGAAAGAGTACTTATTAAATTTACGTAGTACTCATCACATTTATCAGAGTACTCATCAAAATTATCCGCAATACTCAGTAAAATATATAGAGTACTCTTTAAAATATATAGAGTACTCATCAAATGTATAGAGTACTCTATTGATTTTCCGATACTCATCAATTTTTCCCAATACTCTATGTTTTTTCCGGTGAGCGGTGACAGGTGGTCAGTGGTCGGAGGTCGGTGGTCGGAGTTCGGAGTTCGGAGGTAGGTGGGTAGCGGTAGGTAGTGGAGAGAGAAACAGTGACATCACACTTTTTTGTCTTTTAGTGTTAGTACGGGTAGGAAAGACAATTGTCAAAACAGAGGTCTCTAATAAGAAGGAATTCCTAGACCATACTCTATAGAGAAAAAATATGGTTTTCAAGACCCTATGTATAATTCACCCAATCTTTGTTGAACTAAAAGTAAAGGAGAAAAAGATTTACAATTTTCTATGCTGAGCAACCCAAAACCAATTAAAGGTTAGACTTTTATAGTATATAAACCCGTATCAATACAAACTCTAGCTATTTTAATTTTGGTTTGATAATATTTTAATGAATTTGAACTCGTTTTTTAATTCAAATTTAGACTCGATAGTTAATTTTTTTGTCAAACTTGAGCTTGTGATTCGACTCGATTCAGTTGTCACACCTGATTGATAGAACATATAATAATAGATAAATAAAGTAAACAAAATAAAATGCAAAACAAAGGTATATTGCAACATATTGTTGTTTAAATCTTGTTATACATACAATCGGGATCCAAAGTTTACATATCATCCTTCAATTTATATGAGATTCTAACAATTATCGACAGTTTTCTTAACCTATCAACAGACTGACAAATGTACTAATAACGATTGGTAACTTGCATGATGTCTATATCCTTTTAGCATGCCGCGTTGAAAGGTAATTTTTTGATGAAACTATATAGCGGTTCTAACTAAAAATCCAAGACATTTTCTCAAAATCCTTTTTTCAAAATTCTTAAATTAAATTTCTCTTCACCCAATTGAAATTCCACCGTGCCCACATCACTAAATATCATCCCAATACCGCAGCCAATCCAAAAACACCGGAACCGCCCGAGATCAAGGGGTACTTTCAAGAGTGGTGAAACTTTGAGTTGAGGGTACATTGAGATAATGAGTAGAACAAAGGCATTAACTAGTGCACATGAGATGGCTAAGAATTGAGAAAAAGAACGGGTTGAGGTTGAGAGGAAAAGTATCGAGAATCGTGTTAACTCAGGGAATAAGAGAAAGGGTACTTCGGGTCGAGAAATAAGAGAAAACCGAATGTTGTAATAAAGGATACTCGAGAGCAATCTATTGTAGAATACCAAACGACTATAAATAGAGATTTTGATACCGATGATTAGCTAAGCTACTAAGAGCTTATCCGTTATCGCCCTAGCAAAGATGTCGGAATTGTAACTTGGCCAAAACCTCACCCCACACCCTTGGTTTCCGTCTAACTTGGCCGAAACCTCACCACACACCCTTGGTTTCCGTCTAAATTGGCCGAGACCTCACCACACACCCTTGGCTTCCGTCTAACCGGTCACTTGGCCGAAACCTCACCACACACCCTTGGCTTCCGTCTAACCGGTCACTTGGCCGAAACCTCACCACACACCCTTGGCAAACCGCGCACTTGGACAAGACATCACCACACACCCTTAGTTTCCGTCTAACTTGGCCAAAACCTCACCACACACCCTTGGCAAATCGGGCACTTGGACAAGACATCACCACACACCCTTGGTTTCCGTCTAACTTGGCCAAAACCTCACCACACACCCTTGGCTAACCGGGAACTTGGACAAGACATCACCACACACCCTTGGTTTCCTTCTATCCTGGCCAAAACCTCACCACACACCCTTGGCTAACCGGGCACTTGGACAAGACATCACCACACACCCTTGGTTTCCGTCTAACTTGGCCAAAACCTCACCACACACCCTTGGCTAACCGGGCACTTGGACAAGACATCACCACACACCCTTGGTTTCCTTCTATCTTGGCCAAAACCTGACCACACACCCTTGGCTAACCGGGCACTTGGACAAGACATCACCACACACCCTTGGTTTCCGTCTATCTTGGCCAAAACCTCACCACACACCCTTGGCTAACCGGGAACTTGGACAAGACCTCACCACACACCCTTGGTTTCCGTCTATCTTGGCCAAAACCTCACCACACACCCTTGGCTAACCGGGCACTTGGACAAGACCTCACCACACACCCTTGGTTTCTGTCTATCTTGGCCAAAACCTCACCACACACCCTTGGCTAACCGGGCACTTGGACAAGACCTCACCACACACCCTTGGTTTCCGTCTATCTTGTCCAAAACCTCACCACACACCCTTGGCTAACCGGGCACTTGGACAAGACCTCACCACACACCCTTAGTTTATGTCTATCTTGGCCAAAACCTCACCACACACCCTTGGCTAACCGGGCACTTGGACAAGACCTCACCACACACCCTTGGTTTCCGTCTATCTTGGCCAAAACCTCACCACACACCCTTGGCTAACCGGGCACTTGGACAAGACCTCACCACACACCCTTGGGTTTTCGTTCGGCCGGGCACTTGGGAAAAGACCATCCCTTATCACCGCCAAGTATGGGACTGAACCCCCGCGTGACGGCGGAGGGTGAAGTAGATTGGGAGGTTGATGGTTTTGGGGGAGGGACAAATCGGAGTGACAAAGGGCTGAATTTCAGTGGATCGTGGCAGCAAGGCCACTCTGCCACTTACAATACCCCGTCGCGTATTTAAGTCGTCTGGAAAGGATTCTACCCGCCGCTCGATGGTAATTGTACTTCAAGGCGGCCGGCGCGACGCTTCCGTCACGACGGCTTGGCCAACGACACGTGCCCTTGGGGACCATAGGACCCTACTGCGGGTCGGCAAGCAGACGGCAGGCGCATGCATCGCTTCTAGCCCGGATTCTGACTTAGAGGCGTTCAGTCATAATCCAGCGCACGGTAGCTTCGCGCCACTGGATTTTCAACCAAGCGCGATGACCAATTGTGCGAATCAACGGTTCCTCTTGTACTAGGTTGAATTACTATTGCGACACTGATGTCTCCTCATTTGTGATAGATTTATATTAGGATGAGACATCATTTTTAGTAATTTAGAAGTCATTATAGTCGATTTTCTTGAGAAATGCTACACTTTCCTATTTTGAGTCTTGATTTAGTAAAATAATATTTTTAGAGCATATTGGGTTTAATTATTTATTTAGTGTGAAGCTTTAAAGATAATTATGGAGATTAATTAGATTCCAAGTCAAAGACTACAACTTATGGAAAGAGATAGACATGGTAATTGGAGATAAGGAAAGAAAAGCTAAAAACATGGAAAAGGAAAACCTGCCTTAATCCTGAATTTCTGCACCTACGACCACAAATCAGCTTATATCTCAAGAACGGTGTGGAATTTGGAGAAACGGTCAAGAGCAAAGTTGAAGATCTTTCCGAGACGATCAATTTGGTATATTCATACGCGTCAAACGGATAAATATCGAAGCTGTTAGAGCCAAAAGAAAAACGGGCCTGATTTCATGTTTTTAGGGTTACGAATTTGAGTTGGGCTTGGAGTCCACCACTTACTTCTCCTTCAAGAAAACGAATTAGGGCTTCCAAGATACCTATAAATACACCCTCTTATCATTATAAACATGTCCTTGCTCAATTGCAAAGTATAGGCTTAGTCTTTACTTATATTTTCTTAGTTTTAAACAATAGCGTAGTCCTTTAGATAGATATTCATCCTTAGAATCAAGCTATTCATCCAAGAAGCAAGTTGACCTATAGAGGAAGACAAGAAGAAGAAGATTGGAGCCTGACAACCCCTCTTCTACATCTCACCTTCTCTATATTTAGAGTAATTAGCTATAGATCTATTCTCAACCATATTTCTAAGCGGTTATTCTGTAAGTTTACTCTTAATTGTTGGATTATTATTTTGATCTTTAAATACTATTTGTTATTTTAATTGATTAAGCTTGGCGTATATTGTATTATGTGTTTTGACCTATTTCCTAGATCTGATCAATCTTAGGATTATTCTTAGTTATTGACACACCACATAATCGTCTAGTGTGACTAGATAGCCACTTAGGTTTGTTGCAATCCTGGTTAATATATAATGCTTAATGTGACAGGTTAGAATAACAATTTAGTAATAGACGTAGTAATCCTAATCTATTTGACTTACTTTCATATTAGTTATTTGTTTTGTTTAATTGTTTTATTTATTTATTTGCATTAGATAGTTATTTACCTTTTCATATTTTATTCAAACATCTAAATTCATCTACGCTTGTTAAACATAAATTGATCTAACGGATACAATCCCTGCGAACGAACTTGACTTATCATTAAAACTTGCATACGATCTGTGATACTTGCAGTGAGTTCCGTGGTTATCAAGGGTGTGTGACTCTTTATTATTATCTTTATTTATCTATTATTTTATCACACCTTTGCCCCCACCAAGTTTTTGGCGCCGCTGCCGGGGATTTATCTTTAAGTTAAATCTATTTTGTGTTTATTTAGTGTAGAAGTTTTTATTTGTTTTCAGTTTTACGTGTTTTCTTTTGAGTCTCTTCTCAGGTTTATTAGGTATGGAAAATTATTACGCACCAAATATGCATGGGGCCCGAAGTCAAAATTTTTATCAAGAAGGTTCGAGCTATCAACTGCAAGCTCCACCACAACCCATGCATAATCCACAAGAAGAAGCTATAACCAAGCTCGAAGGACTGATGGGTAATTTAGTGAATCTGGTTCAAAATGTTGTGCAGCTCCACAATGAGCAAACTGCAAAAGTGGAGGCCTTGGAGACACAAGTCACGCAAGTGACCAATTCTTCTCTAAAATATCAGCAAGAGACTCCACCGTTAATCCGAAGCATCATAGAAGAACAGGTTTGCCAAGCATTTCCATCTCACCGAGTTTTTGAAAGTATAAGTTATCTGGAGAGTATGGAAAAGCAACATGCGGCAAAGATAGATGCTAATACAACCTTAATACGTTCGATGCACCAAAAATATCAAGCAATGAAGCAAAGATTAACGGACCTCACTACGATCAATCAACAGTTACAACAAGAATTACATAAGAAACTGGGTTATAGCAATGTTGGGTTCGAAATTTCAACCGTAGAAGAACCAACCAAGCTTAGCTTAGAAGAAGTAATTGTTAAAGATCAAATTACGAAAGAGGTTGAACCAGAAGTCAAGCATGTGGAAGAAGAAAAAGAGACCAATAAAGAAGAGACAACCGCACAAGAGGTGCAAACAGAAGAATGTAAGGTGGAACCACCACCTGCGCATCCGTTACGATCACCACCTCATCTACAAAGAATTACTTATCCTAGTGGTGATACTAAATCTGAAACGTCAAGCCCAGAAGAAATCATTGTTCCTATACTCGACGTCCTATACATGCAAACTGGCCTAGGTAAACAAATTGATAATGATGCCATTGAAATCGATAGCGATGTTTGGTTCGATGTTGTTGAAGAGTTCAGCCTTCAAGAAGAGGAGGAAGTGGAATCATCACAAGTTCCAGAAGAACAAAGCACGATATGCATAGGGGACGTAATCACATATAAAGAGCCTACACCACCGATAGTCTGCAAGGAAGATCTGTCCAAGAAGAGTGAAAGTGTAGAAGTTGAAATTGAGAATAGGGACCATACTAGAGAAAGCTTGACGACCATTCCAAAGAAATTACCACAAAAGATGCAAGATCTTGGAGCTTTATATCTCCATATTAATATAGGTGGTAATTTCAAAGCTAAAGCGATGTGTGACTTGGGCTCAGGAAGGAATATCATGCCCAAGAGTTTGTTTGAGAAGTTAGGCATGGGAGATGCCAAAAGAAAAGATATTGATTTGCTGCTCCTAGATAATTCAACGATAAAACCATGGGGAGTCATTGAAGACGTGCTTGTCCAAGTAGGTACTTTAACTATACCTACAGATTTTGTTATCCTTGATAGCATTACAGGTCAACATGTTCCATTGATACTTGGACGCCCATTCTTGGCGACAAGTCACAGTATAATTGATATGCATAGGGGAACCGTGACTTTCCAAGTGGGAAAAGAATCTAAAATATTCCACTTGGTGGATGAGAAGCATGAGGAATCACGTATAGAAGCCCCGACACTCCGAGTTGTGACAAAAGAAATTAAAAAGAAAGTCCACATTCAACCCGTGAAAAAGAGAATCAAAAGTGAGTTTGGGGTTGGTGACATGGTTGCATGGAAAGCCCCCAAACAAGAGAATAGACCACGGGGATTCAAGGATTCGTGGATGGGTCCGTTTGTAGTTACGAGAGTTATTTCGTCAAAACGGATGGAGATACAAGCTAAGAAGGGTCACAAACTTCGGATAGTAGATGAGCATGACTTAACCCGTTATTGGGGAGGTTATGTACGCAAGCCTTAATCGAGGTAACACGTCTAACTTTGAAAGACGTTAAACAAAAGTGCTGTACGGGAGACAACCCGTAGTTTTTTTAATATTCATGTCTTTTACGTTTTTAATTTATGTTTAATTTAGTTGCTCTTAGTTGATATTGCATATTTGAGAAAGGTATTAGTGTTTTTGATGCTTAGGTATTGGAGAAATCGAGTTAGGGAAGCGAGAAAAATTTTCGGAACGAAACTTCGGCAAGTCATATCTTTGCGCTCGGATATCGGAATCAGGTGATTTTTGAGCCTAAACTGCATAACTTTTCGAGATTTAGCTGATGGGGAGGTTTTTGCCACGTGCGGTACACCGGACCTCAGCCGCGGTGCACCGCGTGGTCAAAAACCCGTACTACGGGTTGCTACCGCGGGTCTTATCCAGAAACGAAAAAAAAAAATAGCTGATGGGTCCGGTATACCGGACCCTATACCGCGCCATGCACCGCACAAACACGTACTACGGGGTCCTACCACGGGTTTTTTGACGTAGGAGCCGCGGAGCACCCCCGCGGTACACCGGACCATGGTCCGCAGCTCAAAAACCCGTACCACGGGGTCCTACCACGGGTTTCATCCAGTGAGCAAAAATTTTCGACCATCAGATGCTGCGGTGTACCCCGCGGTACACCCCCTGGTCCGCAGGGTAGTCCGCACGAGCCGCCAGAGAGAGAAAAGAAAGGGTTTCAAGCTTATAAGGAGATCTAATGCTTATTATTCCGAATTTATCAAACCTTAAACCTCTTTCTTCTCTCCAGAACTCTCCCAACTCCATTAAAGCTCCAACAAACCTTCATCTAACATCAAAACACTACCAAATCACCATCCAAATCCTTCCCTACATCATTACAAAGAAGATTCAAGCACCCGAATCATATCAAAACACCTAGAAACGGAGAATCAAAGCCATGAATTTCAAAATCTTTTCCCAAAATTCATTAAACCCACACCATTAAAGCTTGATTCCATCATACCCACATGGAGAATTGTCATCCTAACACCTTTCCTAACCAAAATAAAGCTTGTTCCACCTATGATCATCAGTTACAAATTTCAAGAGTGTTCAAAGCTTTGAGTTGGGGGTCAAAAGAGATGATGAAGAGAATAGAGATATTATCAAGTGTTATGGGTTATGAATAATCAAAGCAAGGTATTGGGTAAACTCTAGAAGATTTCAATTGAGATGGGTACTAGTTTGGGAATAAATACAAGGTAAATCGGATCAAGAGAATAGAGGATGCCAATACCTCTTCTAATCAAAGATTCCTATATCAAAGATGAACAAAAGCTTCTGGGACGCTAGTAGCTGTGTGCAAAACATATTCCTGAATGAAAAACTGTCACATGAGAGATTATTCAAAGAGCAGAATTGGAAGAAATTATCAAGAGATTTCTAGAGTGTTATTGATTTGGATGAAGCATAAGAAGATGTAAGGGAAAGCGAAATTGGTGACAATAGAAATTTACATACATGAAAGCACTGCACCCTACTCCGGGTATTGATCAGGCGAGGCAATTGCCTCGAAGAGTATGTTTTCTTTCTTCCTTACCAATTCTTTTATGTGCAATATGTGCTAAAATTTTAATTTCTTTTATTTTATTTTCGAGTCTTTTCGAGTCGTGGGGACACGGCTCATTTTTGAGTTGGGGGTGTGGGGATTCGTTGTCTCTCATCTCCATTTTTCTGTTTTTAGGTAAAATTAAAATTTTTATTTGAAGGTTTAGATGTTTTTTTAGAGTGTGTTTAATAGCTTGAAAGCATAAGCTCAGTGGATTAATGATAGTAAGTAGTATGTTTATGAGCTATTTTATTTGTATGCTTTGAAGTATTTGCAGGAAAACACACGTTGATAGTAAAGAAAAGATTAGTGAGCAATGCGATAGAAAGTATGTTCGATCTCAGGGAACCTTGAGAAGTGTGTAGGCCGTGAGATCCAAGCTAGTTGACAAACCCATTTGATGAAAGTGCTAAAGGTAAGAAAATAACGAAATTACATAGTGTAGAAAGTGATTAAGGCGGTTCTTTACTATTGAAGCCCTTGAAGCCTTTTTATACCTTCTCACCTTGTGATTTTTGATTTTATATGCTATATCCTTCTCAGCCCCTTCTAGCCTTTCTAAAGCCTTTTTATTTAAACACATTATAAGCCATATCCCTTTAGATTATAGGACTTTTCCATATGACCCGCACTCGAATCGCGATGCATAGACAGTTGTTTTAGAGCTTGAGTTTGGGGTGGTGGGTCCACCATTATGGGAATTGTTATTGGGTTGGGATTTTTGAGCTTATAAATTGTGCTCTGTTATTTATATTGATGATGATTCACAAGATTGTATTGTAACCCTTTGCCGGGGTAATAGTGAATGAAAAAGAAGCTACGAGCTAATTTTGCCAATAAGGGCATAAAAATATATATATGAGAAAATTAGCATGATATCTCAACATTAAAAAGAGAGTCATGGCTATACAAAAGAAGAAATTGATTTGAAAAGAAAAATATATATATTCGGACCGGCAAAGTGGAATTTTTATGTGAACATCTTATGCTTTAATTGGGTTATTGGGGATGCTAAATTGTGCATCAAAGAAATCATTGGGTTGAGTGAGAAACGTTTTATGAGAGTAACTCAAGCTCTAGGGCGATTCGTTGATGGCTAGTGAGGAGAGAGCCAAAAGCTCACTTTAAATTATCCAAATATACTTATCATACCGTCCCTAAGCCTACATTACAACCTTAAAGACCTTTTGATTCTTTGCTATGTAATCGAGAAGTGATTGAGCCAATAGAGAGTAGTTAAGTGGAGCTTTGGATACTAGTAAAGGTCGATGAACAATCT